>OX424561.1:18098480-20498480 GCA_949152475.1 Terebella lapidaria
AACCAGCATGTCAAAACGACAGACCGATTTTCCAATCAACACGTTGCCAACACAGGAACCCAGGCCTGAGCTCAGGACTGTCCAAGACCGCGAACAAAACATGGACCTTTCCACCCAGGATAGCAAAATAGTCCTGGATCGTCCCGGATGACGCTATAGTGAATCGGATGTACCTGAATTTCTTGGTGGCCAAGACATCAACACAGATTCGATTCAAGGTTGGAAAAATGTACCAGTCCAGGATGGCCTAATTCCTCAATGATGTGTGGAAGAGTCACGATTTTTCCGAGTTCGCTCTGGGGTCCAGTTTATAGTCCATAAGGAAGAAATAAAATTCCTGCATTTTTTCATTTCTTCAACAAATTTCAGTCAATGAATGAAGTGGATTACCTTCACCCCAGGTCCCGAAGAGGGTTTGGAAACGTGGGTTTTGGAGTGAAAAAAAAGATTCCAATATTCTGGGGAACGTGTTCATAGACATATATGTCTTGGGGGTGTTTTGTTTCTTGCCCTAAGCATCCAAACAGAGGTTGTCAATACCAAACCGATATAATATGCCCACAAATAATAATTGAATCAGTTGTAATGGGGTTCCTGTTTGCCACCAGGATCGACACCATGTAATTCAGGTATAGATAAATCATAGAAACAGTCTATTGTGTCAAATACATACAAAAACGTAATAATGTTACATTAAATTTTTGTCATGTTTGTTTGTGCATAATGCAGACAATGGACATGTTTGTTTTGTTTGTACTTCTTGTGCATAATAGACTGTTTTAGTGCTCCAAAAGCACATGGTATCAGCAGGTACCCCATTTTATTCACACTTGAAGCAATGGACAGGTCGACACGCGAAGACTACAAATTCATAATATCCACTGACGTTATAGTATAAAACAATTGCGACAAACGTCACAATTGTTTTAATAAAATCGTGCATGAAGTGTAAAAACATCATTTAAGTATCATATATATTATGATACTGGCTCCTTATAATTGTCATCAATTGTGTATTATGGCCTTGTATATGTACATGGGAAAAAAATTCACACTTTCATTTTCAGAATATCCATCCAACCCCACCCCCACCCGATTAATAATGACTGGCCCTTTACGGGCATAAAGGGAATCATATGGATCTGTTCGTGATCTTGGATTCGACCTTCAGTATTATAGCTCAATATTACGTGCTAGTATGATATAAATAGTGCTATATTTCTATACCATAAATTTCCTACAGAGAATTATACAATTCTTATGATATTCGTTGTACTGGCCTCCACCCATGGTTATTTGTTTTGGCCTGTAAAAAAATGGCTACAATGATCATAGACATAGAAGAGATCTCTTCTATGTCTATGACAATGATAACCAAATCAACTGGATATTCATTTTATTTCATGCTGAGTCTTCGTGCATACATGTAACGTGAAGCACAGTATCAATATGTCAATTATAGGTGGCTTTTGTTGGTTACACCGGGTCAGGCATAGATAGTTTTGACATCGATGTGATCAAAAGAGCCTTACAGGCAGTTGAACAGACATACAAGACTTTTTGTGAGCCCTGAAATCACTTGCTGACGGAACCCCGAAAATATCATCGTACATTTATTGCTGTTCAGATATGGGCAATTTTCTGTCTAAAATCTCAAGAGTCACTTTGAAATGACCGATATAAAAAACCGACTCTTGACATCCGGTCAATGGTGTATAAGATGTTTAAGTGGAGATTTTTTTCGATTTGTGGTATCAAGAATATACATATGAATGCAACAACATAGAAAAGAGGTGAAACTTCAAAATTCACTTCTACGGCACTTCTGAAAACGTGAAAACTGTGCAACATGGTGGCGCAGTGTAATCAACATACTATTCATTATTATTGCTCGGTATAGAAAGGATTCAATAATATATTAACACAGTCAACCACTTTTTCCACTATGGTATAAGTACCAGAATAACAACATTGACCTGGTAATGAGAGTGGATTATTCACCAATAAGTGATGAATGTCGCAGTTCTACATCTCATGGTGTTAGCATGGGTTTCACCACGGTACTACGACCAGTAATGCAGTTTTAAAGAAAAATTTGCACTGTATCATGAAATAGAAATATATTTTGTTTTATATATACGAATATCGTGTAATTACAGTTATATATATAGATATATAATTATTTGCAGTGAAATATTGACTGCATTACCATAGTCGACACTATGCGCAACCATAGTCAATGTATCCTTGACTCAGGCGTTACCATAGTCAGTCACGATTTTTCAGTCGCCGATATCTCGTAGAAAAAGCCTACCTTTCTGTAACTCGTCTGTTAAATTATGTGCAGAACAATTAACTTTTTATCACAGACTTGTGAATGCTTCAAAATATCCTCTCAGTTGAGTTGTTAAGCTCGATCAAATTCGAACCACAAATACCTGTCGCCATTTTTGATTATGGTAATGCGCATTACCGTAGTCGGTTTCGGCACTGTGAATTTAGCAATTTATTATTTGAAAATTACTGTATCTATTAAATTTTCGAATTTATCCAATCAAATTTTGAAATTATAATTTCAGTTCCTGGCATTAACAATTTATGTTTTGAAAATAACCAATTATTATTATTTTTTTAATCCATTCAATTTCATGAATTACCAATTTAGATTTTAGAATCAACAATTTTTTGGGGGAATTTCCTAATTAAATTTTAGGTTATCAGACCTTTTGTTCGATAACTTATTGCCATGGCGTGTGTCCATCTTCCATTGTTGTCCGCCGACGTCTACATTTTTATCTGTGAAGTTTTTTTATCGAATCTTTTTTGCACAAAAATGCCTAATTTAATATAGGCAGGTATTTTTAATTTTTTTTGGCCATTTTTGATGAAATTTTGACTTTAACGTCCATTTTCTAAAAAAAAATATCTGACCAGTTATAGTTATACCAGTTATATCAGTTTCATATATTTGTTTCACAGCATGCTAATTGGGGTTCCTTGACATTGTGTATAAAATCGAATGCCTTGAATCGCCCGAAAGGCCCGAAATCTAGGCTCAAAAGGCCCACATAAAGCCCCAAAATTCAGCTTTTGATTGTTTTCTCGAAACATATCTAATCAAATTTGAGATTTGTATTTCAGAAAATACTAATCAGCTGCAGATTGATGTCATTGACAGTGTGTATATTGATTGAGTGCCTTGCATTGCTCGAAATATAGGCTCAACACCTATATATGCTCCTGTCTGGGGGCATATCATCCAGCTATGGCGCCCCCTTATCCCCAAGTACAAGGGGGCGCCAATTATGGTATGGTTTCTCTGAGTTGTCTCAGAGCTGCCAAGGCGAGAGGACGATGGTGTAGCATAGCCATGTACTCCTATCCCACTCGTTCTGGTTAGATGGTTCTAGGACCCCGGGGACAGTTCCAATTGGGGGCCCAGGAGGGAGGCTACTTTGATCCGTAAAAGGACCCGTGCGAAATAAATCCCAGTACAATGCAGTATTTGGTTATTCTAACATGGTGACGTCACAGCGCTCTTAGCATTTCAGTCATTTCAAAAGGTGTTATATCAGTTGATATACGGCCCTAGGACCTATATCAGATTTACGTTTCCAGGAGCAACGGCGTACAAAAACGTCACGACCGCAACAAACACATGTAGCCATGGTAATGTTTGTTTGCTCACAATCATTTACCATGTTAGAATAGAAATAATGTATAGATTTGTCGTAATTGTCTGCAAAATAAACTTCTCGGGACAGGTGATATAGCCCTCGACGCCTTCGGCGTCTCGGGACCATATCACCTTGACCTCGAAGTTTATTGTGCGACAATTACTCCAAATCTATACATTATTCCTTAAATATACGGCCCTAGGGCCTATATCAGATTTCGCTTCCAGGAGCAACGGCCTACAAAAACGTCATGACCGCAACAAACATGAGTAGCTATGAGTAGCTCTCGGGACAGGTGATATCTCGGGACCATATCACCTTGCCCTCGATGTTTATTATTCCTTAACTAGGTAACGCCAATATTCCCGCGTAAAACGTCATAATGACGTTTTCGTTCGCCAGATGGAGCATGAACACCCGGGTTTAAGGGATCATCTCACCCTATATTTCCTACCGTGACGGCAACAGCTAGAGAATCACCCCCTCCCCAGGAAAACAGAGAACCACCTACGCCCGAAATATATGCATAGACATGTCATGTAACAGATGAATAATACTAATCACAAGTCATGTGATATTTATTGAATATACTTATATGATATTTAGGCATATGAATAAAAAAACTCACCAATAAATCTGTGAAAATTGCAGGAAACTCATTTTGCCGTTCCGAAAACGTTTAAATATGACGTCATATGTGTGATGTAATAAGGTACTGATGACGTATAGGGGTTTCCTTATGTAAAAAAAACCTTTCATACGTTGTCAGTTGTCACCGGTATCTCCAACATAACGCATTCTACAAGTTCTAGCTACAATAATTCCTTCTACAGATGTAACCTACACCGAAACTGTGAGTGTGACAGCTGTTAGTGTACAAAAATCCTGTGCTTACATGTAAACTTTGGTAAAACCAGACCTCTGGTAAAACCATCGCTTCTTGGAAATACGTAAAATGACGTAAATTTTCCCGGCTATGGACCGCTCACGAGACTGACCGCAATAGCAACACAGCATGCGGTACCTTATTACGTCACAACGGAAATCCCTTTCATGTATGTCTAAGTGAGTGCGGAGGGAAATCTCTGAATATATATTGATATATCGATGATAAATGTTCCGATCAATATAAATTCTTTGAATGCTGGCATGTCAGTATGCATATTTATGAGTGATAGCATCGACAATCCCAGATACGTCGAATTCATAGTTCCGACGACATCCCAACAGGCCACGCCCCCTTGGCAACCGCAGGAAAAGTCCCACAAACATACCATGTGCTTTTGCTTGAGCAAGTTGGGAATAATGTAACTTTTGCTTGCTTCTGTTTACATATTCGTTTTGTAAAATAATACACCATATTTCACACGTCTATACTCATAAAGGGATGGAGAATATATTGTAAGCCTAAATATTTAACTTATTTGGCTTTACTTGGCCGCGAGTGCGTCAGAAGTACACTATCATCCCACTTCATTCAACAGACTGGGCTGTTGAACACGCCGGTTTTGTTTGTGGGACTTTTACGTTTTGGCGCGTTTTTTGACGTCTTTTGATTGGGTAGTAAATTTCCCAAATTTTAATTGTAAATTTGCCGTTTATTGTTATTACTCACCTCTAAACTACTACATGCTCCTTTTCGATCCTTTGGATCGTTCTGGATAGAAATTCGGGTACTGAAAGCAAAGCACGATCGTCTGCCTGCATGACTCGAGCGCTCCTTTTGCCGCCAAAACCGCCGCGCATATGCGCGCGCAGCTGCGCAGAAGCTTCACTTTTCTGTCCAAAAAACGACAAAAGGAAGCCCCTAGCACACAACTGGCGGGGATGGATGGGAGGGCCTTTACTGTAGTAGTTTAGAGGTGAGTAATAACAATAAACGGCAAATTTACAATTAAAATTTGGGAAGTTTATTTTATACATCACCAATCTAAACTACTACATGCTCCTTAGAATCAAAGGATAGGCGGTGGAGCAGTAGTGCTAGAGAGTCATGAAAACAGACGATAGTCTTGATTTCAAGCGAATCGCTAAAATGCTACATTTTCGATATATCTTTAGTAATATAATAAAGATACTCACCTAGCGGTGCGATCGCTTGCCTCCGACATGCACGAATTTCTTCTTCACCCATCGGTGGAAAACGGAACTCTACTTGAGACCGTAACAAAAAGAAACTCAAACACAAACACAAAGTGTTGCTTATATACACGTGCACATTAAAACCAAGACTTTTCTGTCCAGCTGGTTCAAACAACAGCTTGCGCTACGACCAGCGGACCCAGTCTAAATCTGGACGACTGGTCCTGAAGTTCGGCAGCATTGGACAGATAGAACCCGATGAATGTCGTAGAATTAGTCCACATTCCAGCCCTCACGATATATTCCAACGGAATATTCGACCTGGCCGCCAAAGACATCGAGATGTGTCGGATTTGGTGGGACGATATTTTGTAAGTGACTCGATCGTCAGCACCTGATTCCGCATAGACAGTCCTCACTACAACCTTCACCCATCGGGATAGTGTAGCTGTGGAGATATCCGTAGCCCTGTTAGGCTGATAGGAAATAAATAATCGCTTGCGATCTTTCCTGATCGATCTGGTACGATCGATGTAGATTTTCAGCGCTCTTACCGGACACAATAGAGCGTCCGGCTCATTCCGTCCTACGTAACCGCCCAGCGACGGAATTACGATAGGGGAGAACGCTTTCCCGCCCTCAACTGCAGCACGTGTTTTAGGCATAAAATCACGTACTGGGTATAAGGAAACGGACCCATCCGCGCCAAATGCGACTCGCGATACGTCGATCGCCGCGACATCTGAGCGTCTTCGACCACTTGCTAGCATAACTAGCAGGAAAGTCTTAAGAGTTAACCTCTGCAAGGAAACTTCCTTGAGAGGCTCCCAAGGTGCTTTAGTAAGACAATATAGCACAAAAGCCATGTCCCAATCCGGTAGAGTAGGAACTCCACGTGGCCTTTGCGTCCTAAAGGACGCCAAGAGATCAGCAAGGATACGATTATTAGTTAAATCGATCCCCCTAGCACGGAATACAGGGCCCAGCATGGACCTGTATCCCTCGATCGTAGTAGGCTTCAAATTAAGCCTATCAGAGAGATAGCAGAGAAAGTCTAGCACTGCATTCAGAGGGGCAGAGAGCGGATCAATGCGCCTTCCGTTACACCAACGTACGAATACTCTCCATTTAGCCTCATACGTTTTAGAGGAGGATCTCCTATTCTTTCTCGCGAGATGTACGGACACCTGCTGAGAAAACCCTGCCTCCTGGAAGGATCGCTCGATAGCCTCCAGACGTGTAATTTGAGCACGTGGACGGAATCGTGAAATATATCCCGCCCCGGTTGCTTCAGCAACCTGTCCTCGATCGGGAGAACCCGTGGTACATCGATCAGGAGGGACAGTAGCAGGGGGAACCACGCCTGCATCGGCCAGCATGGCGCCACCAACAGAATCTCGCACTGAGACCTGGCTACTTTGTGCAGCACTTCTGTTAGGAACCGAGTTGGCGGGTACGCATACCCGAACATCCCGTCCCACGACTGAGACATCGCGTCCACAGCCAGTGCCTCGCTCTCTGGCAGAGGTGAGAAGTAGACCGGGAGCTTGTGATTCCGAGAGGTTGCGAACAGGTCTATGTTCGGTGTCCCGAACGCCTGACAAACGCGCCGAAACACCCCCGGATGCAGACTCCACTCCGTGCCTATGATCTTGTCCGGTCTCGACAGAGCGTCCGCTAGGACATTCCTGTGACCCGGCAGGTGCCTCGCCCTGACAAACAGACGGTACTTGAAGGCAAACCTGATCAGACACTCGGCCTCCAAACAAAGCTGACTCGACCGAGTTCCACCTTGTTTGTTTATGTGCGCCACTACTGTGCTGTTGTCTGTGAAGACCAACCACTTCGTCCCTGGGGGACTCTGAGGCCCCCAGATCTCGAACGCACGTCTCACCGCTCGCAGCTCTAGGACATTGATGTGCAACGCCCTCTCGCTCGTGTTCCACACAGCAGAGAGTTCGTGCTCGTCCATATGAGCTCCCCAAGCCAATTCTGACGCATCGGTGAAGAAGGTCCGATCGGGCAGATACTCCGCGAGTGGCATCCCTCGGAAAAGATTCCGATGGTCCCGCCACCAATGCATTGCTTCCCGAGCACGATCGTCCACCGATACGACTTGGTCTAGTCGATCGGTGAGGATCCGCCATTGCAACGCTAGACACCATTGAATGGGTCTGAGGAAGCACCTGCCGAACGGCACCTGTTTCTCCATCGACGCCAACAGACCGATGATGGACAGAAACTGTCGAGCTGTGATCGACGACTGCGTCAGCGCGACCTCCATCGCCGCAATCGCCTTGAGAACTCTCTTCCGCGGAGGAAGAGCTACTCCTCGCTCTAGATCGTAATCTACCCCGACATACTCGAACCTCTGTGTCGGGGACAGATGAGACTTCGCCCAATTGGGGATCCAGCCGAGGCTGGTCGCCAACCTGAGGACGAACCCGGATTGCTCTATAGCCTGAGACGGGGAGTCGGCTATGATTAACCAATCGTCGATATAATGGTGGAATTGAATTCCAACCGATCGAAACCTGGCTGCCATCGTCCTTACGATACGGGTGAACACGTAAGGGGCGGTGGCTACTCCAAAAGGAAGTACCCTGAACTGATACACCGAACCTTCGAAGGCGAACTTGAGGTATCGCCGATCGGCTGGGTGTATTGGCACATGTAAGTACGCGTCCTTGACGTCGATACTGACTGCCCACTTCCCCTTGGACAGAGCTTTCTGGACGGAAAGCGCCGACTCCATCTTGAACCTGGGTATGATCAGGAATTTGTTGAGGTTTGACAGATCGAAAACGGGACGCCACCCGCCTGTCTTTTTCGGCACTAGGAAGATGAGAGAATAGAATCCTCTCTCGTCCTTGACCACCTCGATCGCACGTTTCTCTAGCAACTGCTGCACCTCGTGCTGCAGAAGCTGAAACTTTTCCCGATCGCCGGGCACAGGGAAGAACCACGCTTTGGGTCTGATCGGTGGTTTTCCAGCCTCCCATCTGAAGGTGAGACCGAACTTCACCCATGCCACGACTGAATTGTCTGACGACGCCAGATCGCTCCAGTTCTGGACGAACTGAGCCAGGCGTCCCCCGACTGGACCAGGTTGTGGAAGATCGAATTCCGATAGAACTGAACCTTCCACAGAGCCTACGCTTTCCCGCAACGAGTCACTTCTTACCAGAAGCTTTCCCTTCGCCCTTGAAGCGTCCACCCCCTTTGCCTCCGCGCTTGCCATCCCCCTGGGGAGGGGGAGGCTGCGCCCCACGAAAGGGCGGCTGCGTAGAAGCGGGTGCATGTGGTGCCTGAGGTTGGGCAGGCTTCTGACCCTTGGTCTTCTTGCCTGTCCCAGACCCCGCCGACTTCCCAAGCAAAGCCTTGGCCATAGCCTCATCCCGGAGATGTTCCCGCATGACGGAAATATCCGATCGAGAGAGGTTGGCGTAGGTATAGCCTGAGAAAAGCGGCCTCCCACGTAGCTCAGCGACGTCCGTAGCGGACACGTCAAGCAGACGGAGATCGGCATCACGCATGGTGAGATCCAATTGTGCGCCCAGGTGCGCACTGTCACGCTCAGCAGCATGGACCACTCCGGCCAAGACGCCGAGTGCTGCATGTATGTTGGCGCGACTCCCCTCCTCCAGATCCGCCTCGTCCACAAACTCCTGAACCAAGGTGGTCAGGTGATCTGTCAACGAGAGCTGCCCCATCAATTGATGAGACAGCGTCTGCCAGTGAGAAAGGCGAGCCTTTTTCACATAAGCTGACCAGACCGTACCCTGCTTCCGGGAAAGCAGGTGAAGGTTAGGGTCTTCGACCGGGACGGAAGTCTGATGTCCACCCTCGGACTCTACAGTCCGATAGGTGTCGATCGACTCAGGTCGAACACGGCTAGTCGGAAATGTCGACTCCGTACGAGCCACATCCTTCTTAGCCGTAACTCCCTTGTTGATCTTGTCGAAGGACTTGACCAACGCAGGAGCCACAGGGAGCCGGATCGGCCGACGAACTGGCGCCGACGCGAACCTACCGGTTCCCCGTGAGGGCCCTGGAGCATCGATCGGCAAGTCCATTCGCCTCGCAACCGACTCCAAAGCCCACCGGAAGTTAGAACCCCCGGCCTGATCGGAAGTCTCATCCTCCGAGGAGGACGACTCCTGATCAGCTTCCACTCGACCCCCCCGATCGTTGGACCTCACAGGTCCGATCGAAGACCTCGATGACCCCAAGGGTACATCAAAGGACGGGCGATGGAATGCCTGCTCAGCGATCGCGCCCGTCCGGCGACTTACATCCGCGTACACAGGACTTGAGTGGCCCTGAGGAACGACCCCAGCACCACCCGCCCGATCGTGCCCTGATCGAGGACCAGGAGCACGATCGCCAAGTGAAGACTCCCGATCGCACGAACGATCGAGAGCCTCACCCCCAAACAAGGGGAACTCTCCCCCCTCGAACCTCGAGACCGAGGACCCGAATGAGCCATCCAAGATGCTCCGCCGATCGAAGCCCGAAGCCTGATCGTCGCCCACCGAGAGGTCGGACGAAGCCTGAGCCACATCGAAAATCGATGTGGTCTCAGCACCACGGCGCTTAGAGGAAGCACGCTTCCTCTTCTTGGAAGGCCCCGGGGAAGAGACAACGGACCCCTCCACCTCGATCGGCCCCGACTGAGGGACGACGAAGGTGGAGTGCGGTTCCTTGGCTGCTTTCGCCTTGGCAAGAACTGAAACCTTCTTCTTAGAAGATTTCGACTTCTTGCCAGCAGGGGGAGCAAGCTCTCCCTGCGACGAAGGGGCAGCCGAAGAACCGGCCGGGACTCCCTGTCCAAGCAGGGAAGAGAGACCCGGCAGGAGGGGACCCTGAAGGGACGATAACGACTGTGCAAAGAAAGATTGCACAGCCGCGTTGACCATGTCCTGTGTTAGCCCCAGGGGCTGGCTAACACCGGACGCAATCTGTGCCGTCACAGGCGGAGTCTCCACCTCCATGGGCGACTGGCGGACTTGCGGAGCCGAAGCTTCCGCAAGCCTCAAAGCATCCCGACGAGCCAACGAGGCTTCGGAATACTTTGCAGTCGCCTGCACGAAGGAAGAGGGACGCCAGAAACGACACAGATCACACCTCAAATCCTCCATAGATACCGGGCCATGGTCTAAACAGTCGAAACACACACTGTGTTTCTCCCCTCCTCGGAGGGTATTGACCAGACACTTCGGGCATGGACGTTCGTCCATGGCACCGGTACCAAGGGAGGATTGTGAAGTCATGATCACACAAGGGAACTAACCACACACAGTAACAGGGCGGGCAAAATATGCAAACCTGAGACCGCGCTGAAAAAAAGAACCCTAAGAGGACTACGAATATATAAACTACAGTATACGTTATACACAATATATACAGTAGAAAATTAACGTAGAACTATTGATAGATGTAAACAACAAGTACACTATCAAGTACGACGGATGGACGATAATAGGGTGAACTGGCTATACAAATCGCTGACGATCTAGCAAGTAACAAACTATCGACCGATACTTATCCAAATAGACACAAAACGATGTCTATGAACGTGGCAGGTGAAATTCCGTAAGAATATATCGCAAAAGTCTAGTTTGCAGACTAAATTCTACGAATTCACCGGGAACCAAAATCCAAAGCTGCCAAGCAAAAATGGCGGTGGACAGAAAAGTGAAGCTTCTGCGCAGCTGCGCGCGCATATGCGCGGCGGTTTTGGCGGCAAAAGGAGCGCTCGAGTCATGCAGGCAGACGATCGTGCTTTGCTTTCAGTACGCGAATTTCTATCCAGAACGATCCAAAGGATCGAAAAGGAGCATGTAGTAGTTTAGATTGGTGATGTATAAAATAAACATGGAAGTGGGCGGGGCTTATGTATCATCGGAACTATGAATTTGGAACCCAGAGATGATACCTTTAAAGGGCCACTGTATGGGATTCGGCTTTTAGGGGATTTCCAAGATCCCACGCTTCTATT
The DNA here is from genome assembly GCA_949152475.1 of Terebella lapidaria. NCBI lineage: Eukaryota > Metazoa > Annelida > Polychaeta > Terebellida > Terebellidae > Terebella > Terebella lapidaria. Next base: position 18,110,241 of record OX424561.1, read on the forward strand.
TATAGAACAAAAGGTCAGATTACGTTTTTTACCCATGATCTCTGCCGATCCAATGCTCAGATCAGCCCAGGTCGGCTCGGCAGAGATCCTAGGCCAAAAACGTCATCTGACGTTTTGTTCTATAAATAGAAGCGTCGGGAGAAAAATATTGGAAATCCCCTAAAAGCCGAATCCCATACAGTGGCCCTTTAAAGAAGCCACATATGGTACATATATGGCACGCACATCTTTTGGCGATCTTAAGGTTGACCTTGACCTGTTTGTAGATTGAGCTTAAGTTTGTGTTATCAACACATGGGATGTCGCATGTTGCACAACTAACAGTAACCTTGAACATGATCTCAGGTGACCTTGAGTGCTAAATCTGAATGTCACGTCTGACACGAAATGTCTAAATTTGCCTCTCGGGCTAAAATACTTGCACACACAGCTTATGATTGCATTATAAACCTATAGGAGAATATATAAGGCACATCTTTTGATGACCTTGAACTTGAGTGTAGACGACCTTAGGACCTTAAGGCTAAATCTTAAGGTCACCAGATACAGTTTATGTTTGTATTACTAGCATTTAAGAAGTCAGATTATATGACACACTTATATGATAAACTATTTGGTCGGGCTTTGTTTCTATTGCAAAATGTTGTATTTTACGTTTCTTATTGGAATCATCAAAATCTGATTGTATTGGTGGTAATAGATTGATACTTACTTAATGGTGACCGTGAGCTGGAGGTCAGATAACCTTGAGTGCTAAGTGTCTGAAGTGTACTGTGTACACTGGCCTCTTGGGCTCAATAATCTATACATTTATGGTACATTATGATGAATAAATCTTTTTATCATTCCAACCAAGATTTAACAATGAAATTTATTTGGTTCATAATTCATAGACATCAAAGTTTTCAGTTTATAAATGTGACGGGTGTGAGACTCGGAAAGAACCACTCCGTTGGGTTTTATGGTGTTTATTAAAAACGTCAGGAAAATGCCCTAGAACAGATAACAATTGTACATTCAGATACATATCACAGTGGTAGACAGACGGATAATACAGTATGATATTCCGATTTAACATGGCTCAGTCAAGACTATTTGACTTACTATTAATTACACAAATTATCAACTATGGAATCCAATAAGATAATCAATATGAACCGATCTTTATGACCGATGCACCGTAGGTAGATTATCAAGAAGTTATTAGAATAACTGAAAACCGTACATATTACGATGATAGTACCACTACACTACATATTTCATATAGTGAGGTAACAACTCAGTATAGAATAATAGTAATTCATTACCCTTGAGTTAGGCAAGGTAGCTGCTACGCCCTGACTTAAGTAGTTTACACCAATCCTGTAATATGAATAATCCATATCAAGTGTCGCTTGAACTGGGAATTAAAGTTACATGGCATTTGTCCATGCAAGCTAGATAAACCTGTACATAGATACCTGGATAAATTGATATTAATACTATAAAAAGAGCAAAGATAACTTACCGACTCTTGGACATGGACTCGGCCGACTAACGGACAACAAATCTATGCTGTTCAGTGTCCCAATACGAAATGACGCAGGTAATGTGCGCAACTTGAATTTATAAGAGCAGTAATTGCGCGCCAAAACACACAAAGACAAGAGGCGGGAATGACCACCCGAGTTAAATTGCTGATAATCCACCGCCGGTTACACAAACGGTGACCCATGATATACCTACCTGCCACACGCTTCCCTCCTAGAATGGTGGCGTCCCGTCACTACTACTTAGTAACGACGATGTCAATCATGGCTTTGCACAAAGAGCCTTCCATACCTTTGAATGTTGACTCTGAAGCCAGTGATTTCAGAACTTTGATTTTACTTATCCACTCGGGTTCTTGTGATACCTGTCCAGATGTTTGTTGCATGACATAGGCATCGTCTCTCATCCAAGACGGAGGTCTCCCCTGCCGATTAGATCGCCTAAGTGGTGCAGGTGATGCGACTGGCTCTGGGATACCTGGATCAGACTCTGAACTCACGGAACCTGTATCAGACACTTGGGCTCCTGGTGGTTCCTGATTACCGCCAGACACCTGACCCACCTCTGCTTCAGAACCCTCTTCAGACCGTTCTTGAGCCTCCGCACGACTTATTTTCTCCACATACATGTCTTGTGATTCACTGTCTGACGAGTCTGACGATGTGTCATGTGGATGATCACTCACCTGTTTGGATTCTCTCGACCTTGACTGCTTTGGCTTGCTGCCACCCTTACCCATGGATCCAGATGAACTATCTGGGATATGGCCCAGCGGAAGCAGTAGGTTCCGGTGTAAGGTCCTTTTCCTGCCTGTTCCATCCTCCTTCTGCACCACATACACTGGTATTTCTGGATTCGGCTGATGCAAGACTTTATATGGGTTATTCTCCCACCTGTCAGCAATCTTGTGTTTTCCCTCAAATGCTACGACCTTTACCAGCACACGGTCACCCTTCTCCACGACAGCACCACGAACTTTCTTGTCATATGCGGCTTTCTGCCGCTTCTGGGCCTTACCTGCATTTATACTGGCTAGCTCGTAGGATTTTTGCAGACGTTCCTTCAATTCTGACACATACGTACCATAATCCTTGTTCTGGTCGGAATCGAACAATCCTAGAACTACATCTAGAGCCAGCCTGGGTTTCCGACCATACATCAAATAGTAAGGGCAAAATCCAGTTGAATCGTGCCTGGTGCAATTATATGCATGAACTAATGCTCCAACTTCCGATTTCCAATCCAATTTCCTGTCTGGATCGAGAGTGCCTAACATATCCAGCATGGTTCTATTGAATCTCTCACATAATCCATTACCGGGCGGGTGGTAAGGCGTTGTCCTGGATTTCTCCATTCCACCCAGCTTACATAGTTCCTTCACCAGTTTACTCTCAAAATTGGCCCCCTGGTCACTGTGAAGTCTAGCAGGAAAACCATAGTGGACGATGAAGTGGTTAAAAATCGTATCAGCAGTAGTTTTGGCCGACAGATTCTTGGTTGGAACCCCAACGACGTACTTGGTGAAATGATCTGTAATTATCAAAATATGCTGATATCCGCCTTTAGATGATTCAAGCGTCAAAAAGTCAGTGCAGACGAGCTCAAGCGGCTGTGTTGTTGTTATGCTGGTCAATGGAGCTCTACTGTTGGTTGGCGACTTACGTTTTATGCACCTGTCACAGTTGTTGATCCAGTCTTCAAACTGTTTAGCCATACGTGGCCAGAAGAATCGTTCCCGCAGTATTGTGATGCCCCTCTCCCGTCCTAAATGGCCTACATCATCATGTGCGCCTTCCATGGCAATTTTCCTATACTTCTCTGGCAGCAGCAATTGGAACTTGACATCTGTATCCTGTCGATATTGTCGATATAAGACTCCCCTCCTTATTACCAAGTTCTTGAACTCACGCAGCAGCAGTTTACCTTCTTCAGAAGTGACATCTTCTAATCTAGGCTTCTCCCTGGACAACACGGAGCGAAGGAGCTGACTAATGATTGGATCTTCTCGTTGTCTAGCTCGCCACACTGAGGCACTCTCTGTTTCCAGAAGGTCAGTGGACTCTTCCTCGACCATTGACGAAGAGTAACTCAAGGTGTTTATGTAACTTACCTGCTGTAACTTGCATATAGCTCGGATAACATCTGTCTTAATTACTTGGTACTGATCCTGAGTCATACCTGGCAATCTAGATAAAGCATCGGCATCAGAGTTGTGCTTACCTGCTCGATATCGGATCTCAAAATCATAGGCTGCTAATGATGCTACCCACCTCTGAGATGTGGCGTCAAGTTTTGCCGATGAAAGTACATAGGTGACAGGGTTGTTGTCCGTGAATACCACGAATCGATTTCCATAGAGATAGTCCGAGAATTTCTGGGTGACAGCCCACTTTAAGGCGAGGAATTCAAGTTTATGCGTGGCATAATTCCGCTCAGACTTGGACAAACTCCTGCTGGCATAGGCAATGGCGTGCTCCTTCCCTTTGTCATCCGACTGGCAGAGTACTGCCCCCAGTCCAGAACAACATGCATCAGTATGCAGTACAAACGGCTTTGAGAAGTCCGGATAGGCAAGAACTGGTGGATTCACCATGTATTCCTTCAGCTGTTGGAACGCATTTTGCTCTTCATCAGTCCATTTCCAAGTGCTCTCCTTCTTGATGTACCTACCAGTTTTCTTGCACTTCACATTGCCTTTGATAAGGTCAGTCAGCGGCTTGGCTATCTTAGAGAAATTACGAACGAATTTCCTATAATATCCACAAAAACTTATAAAGGTACGCACCTGATCCTGATCAGTTGGCACAGGCCAGTTGGCGATCTTGGAAATCTTATCCGGATCAGGCTCAATCCCTCTACCAGAAATAACATGGCCTACGTACTTCACCTTATCCTTCAAGAAGTAACTCTTCTTAGGCGAGAGTTTTAACCCACTTGTACGAAGAGTTTCAAATACCTGTTTGAGCCGATCTATGTGCTCCTCGTACGTCTTGGAGAAAATAATTAGGTCATCCAAATAAATTTCACATATTCGGTGGTTGAGATCCCGTAGGCAGTCCTCCATTAAGCGCTGATATGTGGCTGGGCTATTCGACAAACCGAAAGGAAGTCGATTATACTCATAGAAGCCAAGAGGGCCTACCGTAAATGCTGTACGAGGTTTGTGCTCTTCATCGACTTCAACCTGGTAGTAACCACTCTTCATATCTAGCACTGAAAATACACTGTTGCCTGCCAGACCATCCAACACGTCATCGACACGAGGCATTGCATACGAATCCTTGGTTGTGACTTTGTTGAGTTCCTTGGTTGTGACTTTGGCTCTGATCTTTTTTCCTAACCAATACAATGGCTGAAGCAAATGGACTGTGGGACTTCCTTATGATACCTGCATCTAGTAGATTCTGAAGATGTTGTTTTACTTCTTCATAACAGGATGGTGGTATCTTCCGATGTCTCTGCTTGAATGGTCTTGGATCTTCCAGTTCAATTCTGTGTTTGACAGCTGCAGCGAACCCAATGTCATTTTCATGCTGAGAAAACACATCTGAGTAGGTACTTAGCAATTCCTTGAAATCCTTCAAGTACTAGGAACATGAAAATATGATGTGAACTCAAATAAGAGACCTAGATTTGCTGAGTAAAGTGCAGTTTACTGCATGCCAATATCTCTATTGGTTAAAAAGTTATGGCCATTTGAATGTCACATTTTGGCAGGTTATGACATATGCTGGATTGAACCCTTCTGGATTTTACGAGGAGCTAATTAGTATGCAAATGAGGTATTCGTGACGTAGAAGGGGGAATATTTTTAATTAGGCAAATTTGAGTCCTAATATAATTGATCTGGTCAGAATTATCGCAAACCTAAACTTTAAACATTGATATGTATGGTCAATAATCAGTGTTGTTCAAAGTGTTACTGTTGCCATGGGTACTATTCACCTGCTGGAGTCCCTAGCAACTATTGGTTACTATGGGTCCTAAATGCCAGAAATAGGGGTTTTGACAGAATTTGATAATTGCATTTTAATTATGCATGTGGAGTCAATCCATTTTCACCTTTGGTTTTGTTTGCTAATCGATATGACTGTGGATTTGGGCCATAGCAACCCTGGTTGCTAGGGGCCTTATATCAATACTGGTGACCTTGGCAACTATCCGGATGTGAAATTCATTGACTATCAATTATGTAGAGCATGTGGAATAAGCTTTGTTGGACAATTGCAATTTCTTAAGACTTTAATATGCCATTAAAACCATCTAATTAAAAAATGTTCCCCCTGTGACGTCATGCATACAAATTTGCATATTAATGAGCTATATGATTTTTCAAATTGTTATTTGGGCAATTTGAACTTTGAAGCACTGTAACTTTTAAAGGAATCGAGATATTCACATGCTGTAAAAACCGTTCTGATCAACTCACATGGTGCTTTAATCTGAGCTCACATCATTTTTTCATGTTCCTAGTACTTTAAGTTGCTCTCCAGATACTACGGATGATCCTGAGAAGTCTATCTTGTCAAGGAAACTTCCTGCTGGCTGGACTTTCTCACTTACCTCAGGGACCTCCTGCTGCAAGTCACAAGACTGTACTTGGCAAACCACACTGCTAGGTGGTATAACAACGTTACTCGATGTCAAGTTTGCAATACACACCTTGATCCCTCTAAACCCATCATCATATCTGATGAGAGTAGGCGTGACTCCCACATCAGCTGGAAGTACGGAATCCGACACTGGCTGTAACAGACCAAGACAACTTACTTGTTGGAATCTTTTATCTGGTCGACATTCAACTAGTTGGCATCGATTGCTAGGAATCACAATATTCCCATTGGACAAGGACTTGAGAACACACAACTTACCATTTGACTTTGTGGCGGCCCGCTGACGTACACGGATGCATCTGAACGCGACTTGCCAAGAAGCCTCTAAACTACAGGTTTGTGCATACCTTGCTCCATGCTGTTGTTGCAGTCCATCCATGATCATGTTCAGTAGATTTGTACCCAATATGACTGGGACCTGTCGACTGTAACGGGTGTCTGGCACTACGAGTAGGAGTCCTGTGATTGTGTGATCCATGTGCGGCACACCTATCTCAACCTCAATGTACCCCGAATAAGGCAATATTTGTCCTGCCGCTCCTTCGATATTAAGTAGCTCCCCGAGAGGAAGAATGTCCTTGTCACCGAGCGATTCCCTGTAGAAACTTTCTGACACAGTAGACACGGTCGAGCCGGAATCGAGTAGTGCTGTACATATTTGACCATCAAGTGAAACTTCTACCTCTGTTGCTGATCCAATGATACGCTCCAAGTGGCTGTTTTGGGAGCCAATCTTGGGAAAACCTACTGCTGCCCCTGCGGAGTAGGTTTCTGGCCGTTTAAATTACCAGCAAGCTTCACCCTGCAGCCAATCTTGTAATGACCTGGTTGACCACACCGCCAGCATGTTGGAACTGAAGCGTCATCCTCCTGCTCATTCTGTGGTCTGGCTTTAGACTTCCTTTGGTCCTGATTGAACTGTTTACCTTGTTGTGCAGGCTGTTTGGACAGTTGCTCGACTTTAGTAGCTAAACTACAGATCATACCTTTGAGATCACTAAGTTCAGAGTTCGGTTCCGCCTCAGCTGTAATCATCTTCACCTGTGCTTTCTTACCACTTGGCTTACCTTCAACATGTGGTTTTGATGCCATTAGTTCACTCTCTATTTTCCGAGCTTCTACTCTGAGGTCATCAAAATTCCTTACACTATCGAATTTGTGCCTCAGTGCCTCTTTGAGATGTGGTAGGAGCCCGCTGAAGAACTTCGTACGCAGCATGTCATTCATGGAGCCCATGGGAATGGAAGTTTCTGTCTGTGCCCTGTATAGCAGGTCCTCAAGCTTGCAGCCCCAGGAAGCTACAGACTCACCTCCTGTTTGCTTAGCTCCATAGAACGTGCCTAGTAGACTTTCAGTGTCCTCTACGGTGCCGTAAATACCGTCAAACTTCGCTAGCACTGTGTCGACTGTGGCTGATACCCCTAGGCGCATAGCGACTCTACCGGCCTCACCTCGCAGTGACTTCTTCACAGCTGCAGTAATTGTTTGAGTTGAATAGCTACCCTCTCTCTGCAAATTCAGTACTTCAAACTTCCAGACCTCGTAGCTAACATCCTTACCTTCCACATTACCACTGAAGCAAGATATACGAGGTCCTTGCATAACATATTTATTACCTTTATCTTTGTCGGAATTTGGCGTGGACTTATCTTCAGAAGCAGACGGGTTCCCAGTAGTAGACTGACTCTCACCTTTACAAAAGTCTGCCATCCAGGCCTTCAAGTCCTCCGGGTCGTCCATCTTGGGTTTAACGTCCAGTGCTTCGAACGCCCTTACCAGTTGAGTCTTTTCCTCCTCAGTGAACGACATCTCGGGTTTAGCGTCTAATCACAATCAACAACACAACTATAAACAAACAAGAAACTCAAATATGAACAAGGAACAGATATATATACACTTATCTATCAGGCATAGACAGTATTTCAAGCAAAGAGATTTGGAATAAGCCCAAGGGTCACTTAATTAGGAAGGATTATTATAGCAGTATCCAAAGTGTTGTTCTCATAGTATCAACTTATCTCTAGCCTAATTTATAACTTCATGCAAACAGAATGAGAACTATAGTCCTAACACTAACCAGGTAACGCTTTTGATAGATGTATAGAAGAAAAGAAGTCTTAATTTAACAATGAAAACTAGCCTAAAAGTAAAATTAAATAACAGTAGAAACTACTCTATGCAGAGGAACTTATATGACTACATGCAAGAAGATAACTACTTATTATTCACATGCAAGTAACTAAATTACCTTCTGGTTCAGCTTTACTGGGTCTATCAATGAACAGAATATTATGTTTTTGAAGAATATGCCTCTTAGACAACAAGCACGAAACCCAAAATTATTTACAACTAACACCAATTGTACTCGTGTGATTATTTAAAGTTTCACACAATATATCACAATGCTATTTAGCTATTTCCAGTCAATATTTTCAACTGGCCAATCAACAGTTGTTGTAATACAACTCACAGCTCTTGAAGAGTTTCATACGCAAACCACAATGTGTGATTTGTCAATCAATCAGTCACGATTGCTATATTCACATCATTCAATGTTCTTTGACTGTCTGAGCAATATACTAGAATTCTAGCGTATCTGATGCTCACCAGTCCCCCAACACGCGTCCCTGCAGCAGACGGTGATGGTCATTCAGCTCCCACGCAGCCCACGATCGATCGAGCGAGAGATTTGGTCCCTGGCCGGCGAAGCGTAGCACGACGTTGGAGTCTCCTAGCAGTGCGATGTACCACAGCAACGAGGGCTTGCTCCGACGCGCAGTGGCGGCTGACTACTCACAGTCGGTCTCAGTCCTGCCCAGAGTCCCTTATCGGGCGCCAAATGTGACGGGTGTGAGACTCGGAAAGAACCACTCCGTTGGGTTTTATGGTGTTTATTAAAAACGTCAGGAAAATGCCCTAGAACAGATAACAATTGTACATTCAGATACATATCACAGTGGTAGACAGACGGATAATACAGTATGATATTCCGATTTAACATGGCTCAGTCAAGACTATTTGACTTACTATTAATTACACAAATTATCAACTATGGAATCCAATAAGATAATCAATATGAACCGATCTTTATGACCGATGCACCGTAGGTAGATTATCAAGAAGTTATTAGAATAACTGAAAACCGTACATATTACGATGATAGTACCACTACACTACATATTTCATATAGTGAGGTAACAACTCAGTATAGAATAATAGTAATTCATTACCCTTGAGTTAGGCAAGGTAGCTGCTACGCCCTGACTTAAGTAGTTTACACCAATCCTGTAATATGAATAATCCATATCAAGTGTCGCTTGAACTGGGAATTAAAGTTACATGGCATTTGTCCATGCAAGCTAGATAAACCTGTACATAGATACCTGGATAAATTGATATTAATACTATAAAAAGAGCAAAGATAACTTACCGACTCTTGGACATGGACTCGGCCGACTAACGGACAACAAATCTATGCTGTTCAGTGTCCCAATACGAAATGACGCAGGTAATGTGCGCAACTTGAATTTATAAGAGCAGTAATTGCGCGCCAAAACACACAAAGACAAGAGGCGGGAATGACCACCCGAGTTAAATTGCTGATAATCCACCGCCGGTTACACAAACGGTGACCCATGATATACCTACCTGCCACATAAATACTGTCAAAATTGTTAGATTCACCACTTACTGATTGGAGAATGTTTATATTTTTATCATAACTTGGAAATGAACAATGAAATCCATCTCCTCTTCAACTGATTTATCATCACATATATTACAGATTCTTTCATTGATATGCAGTGTTATTAATTTCCCAGTGGTGTTATGATATCGATATTGTTGGTGATATTGTCCGGTAACCTATCTCAGACCTTGGGCTAATGTTCCTAATTATCCATATACTTTCCTGAATTATCGTTTTAGTTTTTGAAATCAGAGATGCACGTAGGACTACCCAGACCCAGCACAGTAGCACTACGGGTGTATGCGAGGCCACCGTTGATGAACTTGGAGCAACAGGGTATGAGTCGGCCCTACGGATGGCATATATGGGGGATACAACATAGATAACCTAGACCTGGTCACCCCAGAACCACTGACTGCATGATCTCCCACCCAACACTGTCAACACAGACGACCACGGAACATCCAGAATAATATGTAATGAACTACGTCTCCTAGTGCTGGATCCAACGCAGAGTTTCCATGCTACACATATGGTCGCAAAATAACCCTGGTTCATCCCAAATGATTCCTGCAAATTCAAACATGTTGAAAATGTGTACACGTCTAACAAATAAAAATATGAAAATGCCCCCATTGATTTTGAGCCGTTTACCTAGCGGGATAGAATACGCGTGCGCGTTTCAAGTTATTTTAAACTGCATGCAAAGATACAAGATTTATTTGCATTAAAACGAGTGATACGAAACAAATGAATGGACAAAAAACAATCACGATAAATTAACCTAGACCTATCCTGTTATTTGAGTCGGCCCCTATAAGTACTTTCATCACCCTACTTTTTACACATGGTCACTTTTTATGAACATATTTTCTTTAATACTTTTCATGTTCATCACCCGTTATTCCATATATGTGGTTTTTCCCGGCTTTACAAAATACAAATAGAATTATTAATTATAATTAATTAATCGTAATACCGGGCGTAATACTTTAATTATGTAGAAACTTTAGTGCATTTCATATTGTAAATAAATTTTGTAATGGGAAAAATGGTAAGTAATACAAAGTATGCATTTTAGTTGAGTAACCAAGAATAACATATGAACACGATTAATGTTGTCGTATATTCAAAATGAAATAAACAAACACACTTATTATTAGATGGCGACGTACCATACATGCATTTTTTCGTGCGCATGCGCAGATTAACTTCCTGTAATATGTCACTGAGTCAGAGTGGGAGTGATCACTTTTACATTCTGATACCGGTATTTGGTATAATTTCACCATGTTTACGTGGCTAAGTAAAGACGAGCGGCGGAAAAAAGAGCCGTTGGTCTACAACAATGTTGCTGATGGTCTCAGACAGTTGTACAAGTACAAGTTATACCCCCTGGAGGAGCATTACAAATTCCACGATTTCCACTCTCCTGCACTGGATGAGCCAGATTTTGATGCCAAACCAATGGTATTGCTGATTGGTCAGTATTCCACTGGTAAAACCACGTTCATCCGATATCTGTTAGAAAATGACTTTCCCGGGATCCGCATCGGCCCCGAACCTACAACAGATCGGTTCATCACAATCATGCATGGGGATCACGATGGTGTCATTCCAGGGAATGCTTTGGTCGTGGACCCGACAAAGCAGTTCCGACCATTATCTAAGTTCGGAAATGCATTTCTGAATCGATTCCAGTGTTCTACAATGAGCAATCCAGTTCTTGAAAGTATCTCCATCATTGATACGCCTGGGATACTGTCTGGGGAGAAGCAGCGTCTGGATCGGGGGTACGATTTCTCCGGTGTAATTGAGTGGATGGCTGAAAGAGTCGACAGGATAATTCTGCTGTTTGACGCACACAAACTAGACATTTCAGATGAATTTCGTCGAGTCATTGAAAGCTTGAAAGGCTTTGATGAAAAGATCAGAATAGTATTAAACAAAGCCGATATGGTTGATCACCAACAGCTGATGAGAGTCTACGGTGCTTTGATGTGGTCATTAGGAAAAGTTTTGAACACTCCTGAAGTGGCGAGAGTCTACATAGGTTCTTTCTGGGACAAACCACTTCATTATGACATGAACAGAAGGCTGTTTGAATTGGAAGAACAGGACTTATTCAACGACATTCAAACTCTCCCAAGGAATGCAGCACTTCGAAAGTTGAATGACCTTATTAAGAGGACACGTCTGGCAAAGGTACATTATTTCTTTCTTGTAAAGTATCACTCTATATCAGTAGAAAATAAGTACATTTGCAACATAATATACATGATATATATCCAATGTTTACATTCATTCAATTTTTCAACAACTTGAGTTAACATTTAGCAGGCATACTAGTATATAGTTTTATTATACATAGATATAAAAGGTAACAGGAAGATTCGTACCCGAGAGGATTCGTACCCGCTCAAAAAGGAAGATTCGTACCCATTCTCGAGAAGATTCGTACCCTGTTCAATTGGAAGATTCGTACCCAATGGAAACAGTAGGCCTATTTGACCAACTGACTAGGGCTGGAGTATTCGTACCCATACGAGCTCTAATAAACGATATACTAACACCGATATGGCATGTGATGTATGTACTTACAGGTACATGTGCGATGTTGCCATCGACATTAAGGTGCGGTATTAGCACATTAGTGAGCTATAGTATATTTATATGAGGGGGGTTAGATCACTATGGTGGGCCTCACTGTTCCCCTGCACACAATACAATGATCCATAATTTTGATAATTTTCGTTTTGGTGGATATGAGAGTGTTCAATGAAGAGAGTATGGTTCTATACCAGAGAGTATAGTGCTATACTCTCTGGCTATACCATTATTGGACATCCACGTGATTGTTAAAAAATTCACTGAAATAATTGTCGTATAAATAAGGCCTTTATGTTAATTATGAATAACTAAATTTATTCTTCATAAAATGTTCAATTATTTGCCGAACTCAACATTTATTCATTGTTTGTAAAATTCATTTAACTTGTCTGGTTGTAAATCGATTGTATCGGAATTGCCTCAAACAGATGACTGACATGTATTTCAAATTCAGCTAACCTCCAATTTGCTTCTGTAATTCCCGGTTCTGATATTTGGGATAGTGCAAAAATATCACTTTGAGTGATCATGAACCATCACACAGACAAAACAAAAAATATAAAACATTTTTATTGGGTACGAATCTTCCCTGTTTTGGGTACGAATCTTCCCGGCCTCGAGTACGAATTTTCTCGTCAGGGTACGAATCTTCCAGGGTACGTTATCTTGGGTACTAATCTTCTAGAAACCGATATAAAAAGCCTCCATTATATGTACTGGTATACTATACTCTGATTTTTCTAACTTGTTTACATCGGGTTTTGTCTATATTTTCACGATGCTAAATCATAAATGTTATCGTTCTATAACTTGGCATATTTCACCTGTGAGACAAATGGCAATTTTCCACCAAATTTCAGACTTCTATTTCAAAAATTGAAGAAGTTGGCTTAACTTGGCTATCTACCCCAATGTTAGATTTCAGCCTAAAATGTGATCTCGAGAATCTGAGCATATTCGAAGATTCGGTCCTGTTTACATCCACTAGGTTCCGAAGTATTATTATAATTTTGAACCAGGATACAAACTGGGGTGCATTCTACACAAATATGTTGATTTTGGAAGATTGCACTGCTACAACAAAAGCAACCAAATGCACAAAAACGGGTGAGGAACCAATAAATAAGTGATGAGGCTAAATTTAACATTGAGGTAGATTACCAACTTTTTCGTGATAAAAGTCTGAAATTTGATAGAAAATTGCCATTTGACGTCTAGGTGAAGTATTGCAAATTTATAGAACGATATCACTTAACATCGCAAAAATATCAGCGAAAAAACTGTGTAAACAAGTTGGAAAAATCAGAGTATAGTATGTGTTGTTCTGATATTATGGTGTGAAGAATCTTAGTTCTGAGGCCCTGAGCTCATACTGATCACCTGCTTTTTTCACATGCTTTTTTGCAGGTGAACTTATAATATTATCACCTACATAATAATGCGTTTGCCACCTTCCAATTGTTTTGATAATGACAGTGTCAGTGATGATTCAGAAGAAGTACACATACATTCTGGTACATTGATGAATCAAATCTTACTATTGTGAGGTATACAGCAAGTGTCTCACATCTTACTCTGAACAGGTATGACTGATACTTGAATAGCCTCAAAGATCACATCAGTCGAGAGCACTTCAAGTCCTGTGTATTGTATTAGTTCTGTAGTAATGCATGTACATGGTCCAATCAGTGTATACCCTGATTGCCTTCAATCAACCTTGGAGTGACCTTGTAGATTTTATTGCATTTTATTTTAATATTTATGAAAAGGATCTTTTATTCACATGACGTATTATTGATTGGCTCACACACTGGTCTAGTGGTCGAATCTAGTGGTCATTCAGATCAACCATATATCATGTATATTCAGCTCAATAAATTTGTGAAAGCCTAACTTTAAATTACCACTGGCATTGGCTACATGTAAATTATGTGTACGTATGATTTTTTGGTGTATATCATGTATATGGAGATATTTACCAGAGATGCATTCAGTCCATGTCATTATTTTAAAGCAACTGCCTTCGAAAACAGTCAATATTTTTTGAAAACTATATTCCATAATAAACATGCTAAATTAACTGGATGAGACATACTCACATCAAATGTAATGAAAATAGCCGGTCCTCAGGGGAAAATTGTTCATTTGAACAGACGGTTCTCTCGTAAATACAGGAACTGTATCCATCACACGCAGAATGTAAACAAAGCATAGAAGTGCGAGATAGACTGACAATTCCACGTACATCATGGTATATCACTGATTATTTTCTCATAACTACACTATATATGCACATACGAACTGGAAAATGTACTGTTTACATTGTTTACATTTGGGTTTGATGGATACACTTTGTGTGTTTATTTACAAAACCGGTACAAAATGGGTATTAAAACGGATGAAAAGACAACGCGGACAGACTGTAAATGTCAAAATCATTGAGCACACCTTTTGTTTTATTGCATTAGATGTGTTTCACAAAAATTTGGTTTTGAAAAAAATATTGCATACATTCGAAGGCAGTAGCTTTAATTCAATGATACATTTCCAACAATTATCTGTGAAATACCCTACATCTACATGTGTTCCTCCGTTATTGAAATGAAGCCCTAAACTGAACACCCAATATGTGACTAGTGTACATACAAATTATACATGCTGCAAATATCAGTCACCATTTCCTTATTCATGTTCTTGTGGTACATGTCAGCGATGTCTGACCCACATTCCAGGCATATAGTGTGTGCCTGCCACTAGTAGTGAGTAAATAGTGGTACATTGTTGAGGGTGGGGCCCATCTGGGCACAATCATAGCCCACCCAGCCCAGCACCAACACCAGATTGTTATCCCTGCACTGAGTAAACCAGTCAGGGTAATTGCCAGTCAACCTGGTCTGTTCATCCAAAGTGCTGGGATACGGAGGTTGTGGCCCAGCTAATCATCACTGCCAGAAACTTGCTGGCTCCAGAAAACTTCTACAACACGTGCCTGGCCTTGCACTCAGTCCGATGTCAGATCTCACTCAGATCCATAAAAAATAAACAGGGTGAAAAATATCCCTTGCATTTCCAGCAACTCAATATTTAGAGACAATTCAGAAGGGTATATCATATCATTCTGGACACATGCATCACTTTAATTAGCATGATAAATCATAAATGAATCTGATGTGTTATCAGGGAATAAACACTACCCATTGCAGGGGAGTGATAGGAAAAGTTTAATGTCTTTTTTTCCACACACTTTTCTTATCTACATGTAATTGCATACATCATGTATACAGTAATGATTGTGTACTTGTATTTCCTGGTTAGTACTATAATATGTTTAGCTACATGTACCTCTATGATAAATTTATATTGCTAGATTAATGTTACCACAATATACCAGCTAAAAACTAGTAATACTGATAAGAAGTGCATGTGGTTCAGTGATACACCGGGCTATGAATCATTTGAAAAATACAGTACATATACATGTAGGTGAAAACTACTGATCACTCTCCTAAAATTCAGCAAGGAAAACCATGTACCGCTATGCTTTCTTCCAATACCAGTAATTGAAATATTTTCTATGCATGCCAGTATGATATTATGAATACATGTATTGGTCTATTGGAGAGAAGTAAATTAGAAATCCATGTAAGTACCAATATATTATTACCTGATATGATACATACAGTGATCTAATACAGTCTGGATAAAACAGTTTATCTGTATTGGGATGATTTGGTGCTCTATGTACATTACTACATGTATGTACATATGTACATCTACTGGTATTGTCAAATTGATGTTCGTTTTATGGCATGCCCATATGTATGTTAACTGTATGTTATTAGGCCAAAAAAAAAAAATACAGTGTATTATGGGTCTGGTTATTGGGGTCCCCAAAGAAGTGATGCGGCAACGCGATTTCCTTTTCTTTTTTTTTTCTTTTTTATTCCCCAAACTTGGCCGCTGATGACTGACCTGGTCAAATTTGGCCCATTTGGCCAGCTATACACCACATTTTGCAATGTCAGAGACAATCGGGTGTCAATTTACTTGAAAAAAAAAGAAATTCGCGCATTTTTTTTTGGGGGGGGGGGGGGGGGGTTAAAATTGACACACGCGCCCAACCAGAACCATAATACTTTTTTTTTTTGCCTTATACTGCCCAATTACAATTACCATTACTGAGCTTGGGTCCCCGTCGGATCGTTTGGGTACAGAAGCTGATGAAATGAGAAGTTCTAATTCAAAAGTCAATAAATTGAGTAGGGTGACATGTGTTCATGACTAAACAGACCGTCTGTGTCACTGCTGTGCCAGTACATAGTCCACCCCAACCCAAAGGTCACCACATCAGCGGCAGATAGCTTGGCTGTCCGAGATAGCTGATGCTTGGTGTTTTGCTATATCAGGATTGTAGATAAACAAGAAACGGGGTATTTGGGGTATTCGTCACACTCACAAACCCATTGAAGGCCTGAAAAAATAGTACCTCTAGTTGATTTTAGCAGTCAGCTGTATCAAATTTATCATCAACACAATGGGTGACCCCAAAAGTAAATTAAGATTTTGTTTTGAGCACCACGTGTGTACATGTATCCTCTGTAAAAACATGACATGAAAAACCTTGAATGGAAGAGGCACTTTTTGGTTTCTTACTTGTATATCATCTCATTACTGACAACAAATGATATCATCATCAGTTGATGCATGTAGTAATTCAATGTCATGTGCATTTTTACATGTCTTTTATATCTGTATGGGCTAGAAATAAGAGCATGACATGTAGTCACTGAAAATACCTTGTTAAATTTCTCATCATGTGCTTGAATTCACAAACACACTGTATTTTTCCATCACTGAATTTTAAATATGTACATATTCAGTTTAAAATCAAACACTAGGCCTTGGTAGAACTTGGATGGTGACTGGCCTTAGGTAAATGACCCTACAAGTGTAACACACTGTTACAGGGTCCAGTACTGCAGTCTTTGATTACAGTGGTCCCCCTCAGATAAGACCTACCCTTCTGTCACAAAATTAGGGTCTTATATAAGGGGATGTCTTATTAGAGGGGTTCATTTACATGTTAAAGTCATTCTAGCGCCACAAGAAAAAGTCTACAGAGGGGGAAGTCTTTCTTGAGGGGGGTCTTATCTGAGGGGGACCACTGTATATATTTATACAAGTACACAGTATGTCATACACATGCTATATTAGTTGTATATTTTGCAGGTGCATGCCTACATCATCTGTCACCTGAAGAAGGAGATGCCCGCGATGTTCGGGAAGGAGAACAAGAAGAAGGAGCTGATTCGTGACCTGGACAAGATTTATGCACAGATACAACGGGAGCACCAGATCTCGCCAGGTGACTTCCCGAACATCGAGCGCATGAGGGCGCAGCTGGCCGACCACGACTTCACCAAGTTCCACGCCATGAAGCCCAAGCTGCTGGAGACCGTGGACCGGATGCTTGCTGATGACATCGCTAAGCTGATGAACATGATCCCCAGGGAGGAGGAGGTCAAGTCCATGCAGCCCGTCGTCAAGGGCGGCGCTTTCGAGCAGCACAACGACAGCCCGTTTGCAGTGGGGAGCGGAGAGGGCGTGGACGCTGGACGTGGGGAGGAAGACTGGATCGTGACCAAGGACAGATACAAGTACGATGAGACCTTCCAGAGTCTGAACCCCATCAACGGTAAGGTCACGGGGGCCGCCGCCAAGGCCGAGATGGTCAAGTCACGTCTACCCAACTCCGTGCTGGGCAGGGTGTGGAAACTGTCTGACATCGACCGCGACGGGATGCTGGACGCGGACGAGTTCGCGCTGGCCATGCATTTGATGTCCATCAAACTGGATGGACATGATATCCCGACAGAGTTGCCAGACCACCTGGTCCCTCCCAGCAAGCGTGGCTTCTCACCATAAACTTAATGAACACACATAAAGCCCATTAGGGAAAATGATATGTAGATTGTAGGGTATACATACATCATGTGAACACAAAAGTTCTTCAAATAGTACATTTAAAAGCTTTTAACAAAATGAAGTTTATGTTACCATTATAACATGTATAAAGATACATGTAATACATGTATGTGTGCAAAAATAAACATACCTGTACATGATTCATGTTCTGTAAATGCATGAAATTTATTCTGAGTATAGCAATTACAGTTTCAAGCATGTGTGACCATGATATATACATGTAATTGACCCAAGAAATTGCAATTTATAATATATGTGTATTTGATTTGTGTACAAATTCTAGCACTGGAACACATCGCATACATGACAGTAAATACTGATAACCTACTTGTACATGAACCTTTTCCTATTTTTGAGATTCTTTGATTTGTCATGTTATTTATTTATCATGGATTTAATTAATTTTTTATATTTGACATACTAAATAATGGACATAATGATGAACCAGATACTGGCTTAGCATTCAAAGATATGCACATGTACATGATCTATAAGAATTGTATCTGTACATGTAGCTTAAAATATAACAAAGTAAATGAATTGAACCTGTACATGTACATGTATATTGTACCAGAAATGTTGTTGTTTTCTGATCGGTGTCTTCGCTGCCATGAGGTCATTATACTAGTACATTGTATAGGGCTGTAATCAAGTAGATATTGTATAGTGAGGCTAACAATGTGTAGGTCAATAGTAGTGAACACCAAATATAATCATGCCATCATTTGTCATAATTATACTGATATCATGTATATTGTCAGCTATTGAGCATTGTATAATATATCTACGTGTATTTTTGTACCTGTCATTCGTGACTCGTTACAGTTGAAACTTAGTATGCATTGATTTACTCAATTTGTTTCATTGAGGACAGGTCTGTTGAGAATGCTTTATGTCCGCAATAGGACTTGTGTACAGTATTGTACTTGTGTGAATAGGATGCTTGACTACTTCCATGTAAATATCTGAGAGGAATCATTTGTCTAAAGATTTAATTCTATTTAAACATCTTCTGACAGAACTAGATAGAGCAGCGTAACTGTGTTGCAAAGATGGAATATATGACATACATACACAGGGCAAAGAAGGCAGAAATTATTAAACTGATGTCTAGGTGTTTTAATGTACAGGGATGAACTGGGATGATTTTAAATTTTAGAATCAGTTTTGTAAAAATGGATACGTATGTTAGGACGAATACTGGTAGATAAGCAATATGTTCGATCAAAAGCAATGACGTGTACTGCTTTCATGGGTGCTTGAACAGTTGTTACTACAAAATTATGAGCAGTGTGATTCATATGCACCATGCAAACGTATTGTAGTATGTATGTGTTACTCTATGTAGTCCTGCTAATATTCCAGAATAGATTTCTAAATCTACTCTGAATACCAACATTGGAAACCACATACATGTACATGTAAGCACATCTGGTGTTTACATGTGAACAGAAATAATTTACAACTTACTAGGCCAGGGATTATAACCTTTATGGCAAAGAACAAATCTTGGTAAGCAACACTAATTGTAATATGTGAGAAAGCTGATGTATACTGCCTTGGCTAAGCATGGTTATAAATATGTTAATGTAGAAGCAATTATCAGACTGTCTAGTCCCAATAATACATGTATGATATCATGATTATTCCACTTAGTCTTCATGGTCGTCAAATGTGTGGGATACCGAAGTGAATCATTGTGTATGATTGCATCACTTGTTAATCTTGAGCATTATCATGATATATATTGTCTTTGTAAAAGTACTATATATAGCATATGAGAATTGCTTCGAGCTGTGCCTTGCTTTAGCCTTTAGGTGTTTGCGCAGGAGACCATACCGATAAAAAAAACTTCATAAGCGAATGTGCAAGATGCAAAAATATATAGATGTTTACTCCGAAACTGAACAATCATTTGATGATCTAAAGATACATTGGATCATTAGCATGAAGTATTGCAAAAACTTACATCAGCAGGTGGGTTAGGCATTTGGAATATTGAGCATTTGTCTTTGTTAGTGATCATAACTGATAATGGTTGAACATTCAAGCTTCATTGTTGTCATCATGCAAAATATTGAAACTTGATTTAATTATTTGTTTCATGAATAAAGCAAGCGTTTGATCAGTCTGCTTATTTCATTATTCATACATGTATTTAACATATTTCCATCTATGAGTTATTTTGAAAATGTTAATCTATTCAAATTGGTAATAATTACTGAGAAGTATAAATATTTTACACCACTAATCAATTTTATATTTTCTTGCCAATTACTCGTACTTCACCTGTAATCATGGTAATGTTGTTGTTTTTTGGTTGACTATATTTTCCTAACTGATTTTTATGTAAATGTACCTTATATTGTAAAAATGTTATTGGAACTGAAACACCTGCTTCAGTGATCTAATGTCAGCATTTGTCGATGAAATGTTTACAGGATTAGGTGATTATGTGCATGTTGTGTAAATAATGAAATAATAAATCAATCATGAGATATGACACCGTGTTTGTTATCAAACATGATGAATGATGAAATATTATCTATTATAACAATAACAAACTCCACATTGTGGTCCATTTTCATGTAAAATTCCATTATACAAGTCGGTGAACCAGCATGATATGTGTATAATATTTCCACTACATTGTATATATACAGTATATGATCATAAATTCGTAAAATTTAAATGAATATCAATCCCAACACACAGTTCCAATTTATTTTAATAAAATCATCTCAATACATTAAGAGCATGATATTGAGAAATGTCCGCAAGCATTTTGAGTATAATTACAAGAATATATTTCAGCAACTGGAGTTTACACCACAGGACTGGAAACTGCTGATTCATACCATATTTATTTTCTCAATTGGTCGACCCAAGTATCATACACTGCGCCTTAATACTACTCGTCCACTAAATGAATGTCATTTAATCCGTCTGTCACCTTTTTAATCCTTATTAAATATCGAAGAAGGCGCAGTGTATGAGACTTGGGCCAATTGGTCCATATTGTCTGCTTCCCCAGTATGTTTGAATCAATTACATAATCTCAATGGTCCAGACATGACGAATAATCATCAGGCATCTATCGAATGATTCACGAAATTTCTACTGTGAAAAATGGCAAGTTCCTCAGTCACACGGAATAACGTGACTATGGAATGAATAATTATAGTGTGGATATTACATTGACTACATGTACAAGTATGGGTGCTCGATGTTCAAGAATTTTGATGAATATTGGGTAGATTTATTATGACAGATTTGCAATATCTATTGACCCCAATCTCAACAATTCATCCTATTCGGATACGATATCGTTTTCGCCATGTTCCTAATCACGCTGGTGGCCTCACCCTGACCGAGGTTATTGACTGGTGTGCTGTGTTATTTGATCACACATCCAGGGTCCTGTTACGAAGCTAATAATCTCAATTCTTCGTGTTCTATCAGCGGTGAAATTATCAAGTCCCAATTTGATTCCGGTATTATTAGGCATCCCGATTGAAAATCGGGAGGCCTTATGTTTTTGTCTGTTTTTTTTTTTTTTTTTTTCTTTTTTTTTTTTTTTTTTTTTTTTTTTTTTTTTTTTTTTCTTCCGCCGTTCGGTTTCCGGATCATAACTCTTGAACGCCTTAATCTATCTTTCCGAAATTTTCACAGCTCATCCGAAATACTTTGCTCCTAACCCCTATTGTTTTTCGTCGAGACCCGAAATCCAAGATGGCCGCCAGCGGCCATTTTGGGAAAAAAAATCGGGCGATTCCTGTCAATGTCATAATTTGATTCAGGCAATTTCCAGGGGGAAAAAATTTTTTGGGTGTATTTTTTTTTGGACTTAGAATTTTTCCCTCACCTGCCCCCATGCAGATGTAATACTGTGACTGAGCCATGCTACTGTATTCACTGACTGCAGCCTGCATGTCCAGCATGAGGCTAGGCTCTGCCCTCTCAGCCAGTGCAGGAGATCAGCCAGTCTGTCCAGCACAGCAATGGGCTCTGCCCCTCTCAGCCAGCCCTGCTCAGTCATGCCTTACAAGATCAGCCAGTCTGTCCAGCTCAGAAATAGGCTCCGCCCCTCTCAGCCAGCCCTGCTCAGTCATGCCTGTGATAAGGCAATACCCCCCCCCCCCCTCTCCCTCCCCCACCTCCACTGTCAGCCAGTCTAATCTGCATATGAATGTAGCAATGTATCAGTGACTTGTATGCACTGCCCCTCTTCCCCCCCCCCCCCCCCCTCTCCTGTCCCCTCACCCCAGTTTACTATACTAACACCAACAAGTTGGAACAATGCCCTCCTTCCCTTTCTAAAGAAAACAATAGGTGGTTATATAATGATGACCCAAACTGAAGATAACAGCTTTTAAGGTCTGCCTGGGCCTTGCTTGCCGGTCAATTGTTCATTGTATTCAGTTAAAACAGCACTGTGTTTATCTGGATGAAACTACATGCATTGTTTTGTTTTCTAGCTGTATTTCACATGCAGTGACCAAATTATCATTGTTTTACTTAGTCAGAACCCAGAATAATTTCCTTTTTGCTTGTATTATGAATGTCTGTCATGTCTGTACATTTAATACCTATTGAGATTAAAACAAATATCTGATGGACATTTGTCTAGTGAGCAACTGCTATAATTTGAACTCTCACTCCCACCTGTGTTCAATAATCCTGGTATATGTATTATAATAACAGTCAAGTTTCACCATTAGAAAAGAAAAGAAAAATTGGGGGATGCCACAAAGCCTATAGGCTTTTATGTCTAGTTTGTTTACCATGTTATCAGATTACACGTGGTCTGGATGGGAGGTCCATCCATTCGTATGAAATCTAGTTCATAAATGACATTCTGGTTATCAGTTTACACGTGACTCTTACGATAGAATTGTAAATATTGATTTGCAACTCTATTAACATGTAACGAGTGGACACTTGTAGTACTTACATGGTACATACATGTACATGTAGGTCTAATAAATCTTATGACTCGAGTGATTAGTCTGCAATGTACAGAATCGTTGAAATATTAAGGACACAGCCTCAAATAGATTTTATACGTTCATTTACCGATTTTCTGTAGATTTGTGTGACATACCTTTATATCGTAGGGCCACTCCAACCGCTGATATCAAACCCCACCCCCGAGGACAGAAATGTGTGATTAATGTAAACGTACCGGTACGTTATTTAATAACCATATATCCCAGTTGCACATTATTGTGTATGACAACTATACTTGTATGTGGGGATATAGTGTATAATTTTATCAAATTGATCATCTAGAAGTACGTTATAAGATTAATACTTGGAATTTGTTTACCTGTTTACACACGTTATTCTACTTTTTAAAATGTCTTTTACACTGTTTTTTTTTTTTTGGAAAAAGTTGACAATCTTCCCTAACGTTAAATTTCAGTATATCATGCCATCTCAGGAATCAGGGCACATTCCCAATCCGTTATTTGATCGCGTTTGCATCCATCAAAAACGGAGGTATTGCTGTAATTTTGGAGCTGAAGACACATTGGGTACATGTGGTGTCACACAACCATGATGCTCTCAAACGCACTGTTTTTCTTTTTTGCGATAGAAGTCTGATATTTTAGTAGAAAATTGTCGTTTGACTCCGAAGTGAAGTATGTCAAGTTATAATACGTACGTACCATATAATATCTCGAAAATATCAACAACAAAAAAGAGTGTAAATGATATTTTAAAAAGCAGAGTGTAGGGCTACATGTAAGTTAAGCAACGTTCAAGCTATATTTAACCCTTTAGGCCTAGTCAAATGTTTCGCCATTCAATTTACCAAACAGCCAACTAAATTTCAGACATCTATGAAAAAATGGTGATAACCCATTGTTAATTTTAGCCGCATCATGAAATTTCTCGGTCCCAGCGCATTTTTTTAAATCCTGCATCGAAGCTAGCCTGGAGTAGTGCAATCCCTTGCATGATATGATGTCGATATTTTTTGCTGGAATATGATACTCCCGAGTGTAAGCTATCTTCTGATTCAGAATGATAGCAATTGATATACTTTCATTGATATACTTTCATCGCTAAAACATGACCCCTAGATCCCCTTTGGGCTGGGACAGACTTCCAACTTAGTCAGGTTTTGAGATAGAAATGTAAGATCTGGTAGAAAATTGTCTTTTCTCTCCCGCCATTAAAATACATGTAAGGATATTATGGACGAAAATATAGGCCTGTGTAAACAAGATAGAAAAATAAGATATGATGAAGTCGGCGTGTATTCAACTCTGACCCACTGTTTTATTGGGGGTTTTTTCGCGTTAATTTCTTCAGTTTTTAAATTAACTTTCTTAAATTTCAACACTTTCCTTATGCTAAGGGCCTAATTATGGCGAAAAATAATGGGTCAGAGTTGAATGACACTGACTTTGGACTCTGGTAATGGTCGCTCACACTGCCTTCTCCGTCGAGGGATAGGATCTTCACAAGTTTTGTGACCGGTCGCTCTAGTCTGATATTTGCAGTATTCGCTAGATGTCGCTGTAAAAGGAAGTGGGAGGTGGTTTTTCATAATAAATGCGAGAATTTCGACGAAAATCATGGTAATGCTGTAGTATTTCCTTACCAATGCGCATACATGGAAATTGCATGTTTTATTACAATATTACAACATATCTTATGCTAGTATGTAGGTTTGTATGTAGGGCTGATTTAACAACATTACAATGAGCGATAATGAGGTAGACTATGGCCTAGCCTAGGCATACTGTAGCACATCCCAGACTACCTCATCATGACATGTAAGAAATTAAAAATCACGCTCTGTGATTGATCAATGCATGTGAAGTATTAGAAGTAATACCAAAGAACATTACCGGGGTTTGGGTGGGGTGGGCGGCGGGCAGCTGTTAATTATATAAGCCCCCGGCGTATTTACGGAATATGTCCCATTTAGTTTTAGAAGTATAAAAGCGGTTAAAAAAAAATATGCACATGGGCATATTTTGAGAAAAAGGCTTAACAAACAAGGGATTGTTGGTAGGAACATCACTGGGGTCAAGCTAGCACTATTCACGGGCAGAGCCCTATTCAACCACATGCTAAAATGTTTCAATCTAAGATTTGGTGCCAAAAGTCCCAAAAGGGGATTATTTCCCGGATTATGACCACACCTATCATCAGCTGATTGTATGATGTTCCCTGATTGGCTAATTTGAGTGACGGCTTTGTAGCATCACAAAACTGCACCATGATGACAATGTAAACAAACAGCTGTCAAGTGACAAAGTATGGAATTAACTTAAAATTGAGGGACATAATTCGTTGGAAACAACTGAGAGGGGAAGAAAATGATACACAGTGTGTATTTCATGCATTCAAAACATGTTTTGTTCTGAAATAAGTTCACAAATCCTGACCCGCTGTGACAGGGTGTCAGGCGAAAACCGTTGTCGCTTCAGGAAGCGACTAACACTTAACTCTGTTATTGGGCTGAACTAGGGGTCAAGCGAACCTGAATTATTCGAAGGAACATTGGCGCCCTTGAATTATTGGGAGTGGGGGCTTGAGATCTTTGGAGGAAAATGTGAAAGTAGGTTGCTAAAAAGCCGCAAATAACTCGCCTACGATGTGCGAACAGACGAAGCAATGCCACCATAGAGTATGGGATATAGTTATGTAAATCTTGATACATAGAATGGTTCACTAGCTTCCCTAGTTTATTCACAATCATGTCCACCGATTCTGAACACCGATAGAAATGAACCCGTCAGGACTAATAACACATGAAAATACTCCGGTTATACGTCAGTAATCACTCAAAAGTACCCTATCTCTGAAGTAAGGTGATAATAGAACATCGGCTTGCAATTGTAAGGTGTTGTATTTTGTTTTTATCTCATCCAAATCATATCTATGTGTTTTTTGGCTGGGGCATGATTTATCGGGAGGAGGTACATTAATCTTTTTGAGATTCATGAAAAAGAAAATACCTTCCTCAACAAGCCGTGTTTCTCCATCAGTGCATGCCCCGAGGATTATGTATTTTTAGGTTACCGGACCTATGGTCCGATAACCTATTGCCGTCACGTTGCGTCCGTCGTCCGTCCGTCGTCCGTCCACAGCTGTATCTTTAAAGTTTACAGGCGGATTTTTCTGAAATTTTGCACAAAAATGCCTAAAAATATTTCAAGAGGGGGTTTTTTCTTAGTTTTTTTATTTTCGCATTTTTTTCAAAATGGCAGCCATTTTTAACGAAAAATGGGCAATTTTGGACTTTGGCAGCCATTTTCTCAAAAACTGTCTGATCAGTTTTGAGATTTTTGTTTCAAAAGATTCCCCTTATGTACCTTTATGATGTGTATAAGTTCTGTTGCCCTTGAATCGCCGGTCTTCGTATGGCGGCCATTTTGAATTTTTGACGGGTCGGCGAAAAAAATTTTTTTTGCCCCAAATCGCGTTACTATCCATTTTGGGCCATTTCTAGGCAAAAAAATTTTTTTCACCCTTTGAAAAAAATTTTAGACTAGAAAATTTTCGCCACTTTTTTCCTTCATAATAGGAGCTGCTGGGACTGTACTCATAGAACGCTTAAAGATAGAGCTTAGATATTGGCACTTTCAAATGGGAAGTCATATATGGCGACTTGTGTGGTGACCTTGAATTTGACCTTGGATGACCTTGAAAGGTCAAAACAGCCATTTTGGGGTCGAAAAATGCCCAAATTTGCCTCTACAGATGAAATGCATGTAGATAGAGCTTCAGTTTGCATTATGAACATATAGGAAGTCATATATGGAACAACTAATGATGACCTTGATTTTGACCTTGGATGACCTTGAGTGCTAAATGTCTGACTTGAAATCTTGAAAGTGGCCTCTGAAGCATAAACTTTTGCCCATACAGGTTAGGATTGTGTATAAGCCTGTAAAAAAGTCATGTATAAATGGCACATTTTTTGGTGACCTTGGTGACCTTAAAGACCTTGAAGGGCGAATCTCAAAATCTGAAATTGGCCTCTACACATGAAATACTTGTTGATAAAACTTATATGTTTGTATTATGAACATACTAAGTCATATGCAGCATACCTGATGGTGACATTGAAATTCACAAAGATGACCTTGACTGGTAAATCTCAAAATCATATGTCACCTACAATGCTTGAAACCAAAATGTCCGGTAACCTATCTTAGCCCTTGGGCTAATTTTTAAAGTGAGACACCGAATAGCATTTCAAACCACAACATGAGTACATTCGCAAATATTTATATATTTTTTAAAAAATATCGATATCACCCCCTCCCAATAAATCATGGCCACAAAACACATAGGGTGAAACAGAAACACAATAAAACACCTTACAATCAAAAGCCGATGTTCCTACATTACTATTGATATTCTTTAGAGTTAGTGTACTTTTGAGTGTTTATAGGTGCAAAACCAGAGTACTTCCACGTATAATATGCCCTAGTGGGTTCATTCATATCGATGGTCAGAATCAGTGATTGTGAATGAACTAGGAAAGCTAGGGAACCTGTATATTGACAATACAATACAGAACTTTGTCCCATACTCTTTGGTGGCATTGCTTTGTCTGTTCACACATCGTAGTCGAGTAATTTGCAGCATTTTAGCCACAGCTTACTGTCACCTTTTCCTCTGAAGATCTCACGAACGAACTCCCAATAATTCAGGGGCGCCAGTGTTTCCCGAATAATTCAGGTTCGCTTAACCCCCGTGAACATAGGCCTAATAATCGAAGACTGCATATATATGTATGTCATGTGTCCATAATGTATAGCTTGATTGGCCTTGCTGCCTCAGTTTTATTGGGTTTATTAAAAAAAAAAACCCTGGTGATTGTTATAGAGACACATGCACAAATACGTACTCATGATGTCCACATAGTAACGTCATCTTTGTTTATGACGAGGTGACGACTCACCATGAAATACACCCTGAGCGTATTTTTGGGCCACTACGGGCCATAAATAAGTTTACTAGTATGTCAAGCTCTGAACACGTCCCAAATCCGACCTATCGACTTGGCCCAGCCCAATTCAAATGGCCCGTAAATGAGTAATTTTTTACCGCAATATCTGTTAGAATGTTGATGCAGAGCGCATATTATACGACCATGGGGAAATTCTTCCATCTCTGTGCAGCACTGTAACTATAAATGATTGAGGTGTATTCTGCTGCCTACTGGCCAATATATCATGTATATAGTAGCAGTCCGACTTTGTATATTGTTTTACATACAACGTACAAGTATGGCATTTGTTGCCACATGAAACACAATTTGTTCACGAAAAATTGCGCTCTGGCCCATACAGCTCAAGTACACTATTAGTGGAGTCTTATTTTTGTGACATGATAATCAGTGTGAAAAATTTATTTGTGTATGTACAAATCTGAGCATAATAATAATATTACCGGTATGTATGTTCCGTTGATTTGTATATTTTAGTGCATGGTTTCAACAATCTTTCAACAGATTCGTTTCATTCTGATCCAAAACCGTGCTGGGAAGACACGTTTGGCGAAGTGGTACATGCACTTTGACGATGAAGAGAAACAGAAGCTGATAGAGGAGGTTCACGCAGTGGTCACAGTCCGAGATGCCAAGCACACTAACTTTGTAGAAGTATGTTTTGTGTCTGCCAGAAAACATGCAAATTGACCTGAAATTCATTTTATGTAAATCTCGCTGTACATGAATGTGCTCAATGTTTTTATAGTACATATATGTACTTTTTACATTGTTTACAGTTCAGGAATTTCAAGATTGTGTATCGACGGTATGCTGGTCTTTACTTCTGTATCTGTGTTGACATAACGGATAATAACTTGGCATATCTGGAGGCCATCCACAATTTTGTAGAGGTTCTCAACGAGTATTTCCACAACGTCTGCGAGCTAGATCTGGTCTTCAACTTTTACAAGGTAAGTCTTGTTTTGAGTACCGGTACTTTTTCATTTACATGTACCCATAATTACAGAAACTCGTGAAGCAAATCTTAAAGAAATCGAAAGTGTTGATCCTGGTATAGTCTCATGTGATACAGATGTACATAGAATACGTTGCTTGCCATCTGTAGGTGTACAGTGTCGTGGACGAGATGTTTCTGGCTGGCGAAATCCGTGAGACGAGTCAAACTAAAGTCCTCAAGCAGCTGCTGATGTTGTCATCTTTAGAGTGATCTTCAAAAGTGCAATATGTGTACAATGTATATATATAACAACAACTGTTTATGTCCGTTATGTAATCTCCTCACTTAAAATTTTTATAAAGCACATGTTTACACGTACATGTTTGAGTGAAATAGACAGGTTATGTACTTGTAAGACTACAATAAGAGTAGATCTCTTGTCAGAGCCTCAATTCTAACTGGCAATTTGTAAGTGTTCTTCAGTAGATTCTACATTTGTTCCAAAAATCAGTTGTATGAAAGTTATAAATGTATACTTGAATGTGTTGGTGTGATTGACTTCAGGCAATTGTGACATATACTGTAAAACAACTAAATTTTGATGGACGATTTATTTGACGGATTTGGCATTAGGGGAAAAACCGCCAAGAAATATATGTGGTTTTGAAACCGCCAAATTTTATCTCCGCCAAATAATGTGGGGCTCAAAACCGTCAAATTTAATAGCCACCAAAATTAGTCGTTTTACAGTAAAAAGTGAAAAGCACATTTTCATTCCTTAGTGGAGTAGAGTTTTTCAATTATTGTTGCATGGAGATAGTCCGAGTGGCTGGCAATGCTTGTTTGTTACTGAAAGATTCATGATGTATTTGTTCTTATGATAATCATTCCTTGATTCATTGAAATCGGAGTTCTGGTACATCGAGAACGGTAGCATAGTAGTTACATGTACCAGTAATGTTTGTCAAATATATAAAACTTATATTAAAAATAATGACTGGTCCGAAACTGAAGATTACAAGAAGTTACTGTAACCTGTACTTTGACTACACATAGTACCTACAAGTACTTGTACATATGCTGCAATGTGGATCATGTAGATTAGATAAAGATAAAACTTATACAAAAATGTACATGTTTAGGTTGAAATATATAATAAATGTGTGGACCAAACACTTCGATGGTTGAACTCAGGTGTTCACAATACAATTATCAGATTATACATAGGTATCAGCCAGGCAGGATATAGAACATACATATTTACAGCAATCTAGTTAAGATATTTTTTCTTGTAACCTCAGATAAACATGTTTTGAGGTATTACGGGACCTTTAGTTAAAATTTTAATTTTTTTATTAGACTCCACTCACTCCAGTGATGCTTATGGTATGTCGTTAGTTGGAGTCTGGGGTCCGCCCTTCTCCTGTTAGTTAACAAAACCTCGGTATGCCCTATAAACTCTTCTTTTCTGAAGTTTTGTGTACATGTCTAAATACTATGTACAAAGTTTGTATTTGCATTATATAGAAATTAATATGTGGTGTGTATATTCGGAGACCTCAGAATTTACCTCGGGTGACATTGAGTGCTCAAATACAAGGTTATGGCTACGTGAGCTTTGATCACATGAGCTAGGTTTGGTATGTAATTATGTTTTTGCCAGAAAAAAAATTCTTTCTTTTTATTTCTACTTTTCTCTGTTTCCGCACGATAACTTCAGTTTCACTTGCCTCTACAAACTATGTATGTATCTTTGCACCACTGGTCAGAAATGTTGTGTAGAAGCCTGGCTCTGGGAACCGTGAGGTCCGTGAGGATGAAATCTAGGTTTCGGGACGATAACTCGAGAAGTATGTGGGCAATGACTGGGAACTCACTCGCGCATACATGTGTAGCGATTTTACGATTGATGGTTATTTGGTGCCGTGGTTGGTTGTGTTGTTGTTGTTTATTTTCTCTCGTTGTGTTTATTTTTCGTATAGTCTTTTTGTAGTACCTCTCGTCTCTGTGTCCGAACGCTATAGACAATTAATGTGAGACGTCCGCAGTTCCATAGTATTTCTCTGGTTAGAGAAAAGTGCTGAAGACATATTAATTCAAAGACACGGGTTTTATTACCAAATTCGACAAGTTACTTACTCACAAAATATATGCAATATTTCCCCAAATTACACAGTGACCAGGTTTAGACTAAGTCGCTGGGCTTTACAATACCAAAAGGTTACACCGGGTCCAGGTTTAGACTAAGACCCTGCTTTTAACGTTAGGCATCAGAACTAGCGTCAGTCTCTTCCTGCGCGAAGTCCATGCGGAGGTGAAGGTTCCCTGGCTCCGCAATTCTTCCGTCTCCGGAGGTAGGTACTTGCGGAGTCTGTCCCGTCGTCTTCCGCGGAGGTGTCGCCGGTGCGGAGGTCCTCACTTCTGCGGAGGTCCTCTTCTCTGCGGAGGTCTTCCGCACTGCGGAGGTCCTCTCTGCGGAGGTCTTCCACGCAGCGGAGGTTCCGTGACTCCGCAGAGGTCCCTCGTCCTTGCGGAGGGTCCTCCGGACGTCTGCTTCATCCCCCTCTTCCGCGGGTGCGGAGGGTCGTCGCCTGCGGAGACTGGGTGTCTCCGCACGTCAGGAAACTTCCCTCGCCACCTCCGCGGGTGCGGAGTATCGTCAGAGACTTCCTTCACAAGTCCGCGGCTGCGGAGGTTCGTCTATTGCGGAGACGGAGTGTGTCCGCACATCAGGGGACGTCCCTCACAGGTCCGCGGGTTGCGGAGGTTCACCAGAGACTTCCTTCACGCTTGCACCACTGTGCAAGAAGAGATCGCCGCCTTGCCGTCAACTGTAAGTCAAGAGGGCCGGGGTTCATATATTGAAGGGACGTTGGACCGGATTCATACGATTGTCATCATCTGGGACCCACACCCTTCCCTGTTACATTTCCCATACATGGAGTCTGGGGCTCCGCACTGCGGAGGTCAAGATGTGCGGAGGTACGGAAAACTCTAAGTCCTCTCCCTCGCCTGTCCAAGGGGGACAGGACCGTCTCAGGGTGATGTGTCTCCTCTGGTACCTTGCCCCGACTGAATCGCAGAGAGCTGTGGCTGCCTCCTTATATTGGGCTCTCCACCGGAAGCTGTTCTGCGCATGTGCGTGCCTGGTCTTCCGCAAGCACGTGGCCGATCCTCCGCATGCACGTGGTCGAACCTCCGCAAGAACGTGGTCGAACCTCCGCAAGAACGTGATCACTCCTCCGCGGTTGGTTTTGCGGAGGAGGACGGTGGTTTTATGAGTTCGTTATACATGTATGGGGGTCTATATACCACCAGGGAAGAAACCCATTGATTTTGAGGGTGATCTGTCGAACCACCTCCGACCTAGGGCTTGGAAGAATTATCTATGTCCATACTCCTACCTCTATAAAACACTTCGTGTAATCTTACCTTGACATTCAAAGAAGAGCAGAGGATCAAATGTCAAAAAAGAATTTTTGAAAAAAATTCC
The DNA here is from genome assembly GCA_949152475.1 of Terebella lapidaria. Taxonomy (NCBI): domain Eukaryota; kingdom Metazoa; phylum Annelida; class Polychaeta; order Terebellida; family Terebellidae; genus Terebella; species Terebella lapidaria. The sequence continues at coordinate 18,143,082 of OX424561.1, forward strand.
AGTGACATTTATCCTTAATTGCTTTGAAAAAATTGAACCAAAATCCCCTCAGATTCCAGGCAGTGATGTTTTACATCATGGTTCACATGACCCCAGACCGCCATTATTTTGCTCCTGCATCGATGTGATTGGTTGTGAGCTATCTTGCTTAGACATTCTTGGAAGTTTTTGGAGTTCACGATCGTATTTATCACGATCATCTCTGAATTTTCTTGGTAACTGCAGTTACTTTTAGAGTAGTTTACAGATACTTTAGAGTGTTCTTTTTGGGGGGGGGGGGGGGAAGGCAGGGGAAATGATGTAGTCCTCCCCAGGCCGATTTCTTCCACTATTTTCGCCCACTGCTTTTTTGCTCTTGCAGATGAAGTGCAGTGGTTGCCATCACTTTCTACCCAAGTGGGAGTGTCATGCTACGTGTTGGGCCTGTTGTATGGCCTTTTGCCACCTTCTGCTGGTCCAGGAACCAGCTCTAGTGCCAAATCCCGCCACCACCAATCCCTGGATAGATGGCATCGACTGGACGTAGTTCTGTTGAAAGTTTTAGCTGATGTGAGTTTTGATCTGTGTTGCCCTCCCACAGCTTCCGTTTCGGCGACTCCCGTGACCCAATGTCTTTTGCGCTCGTCCTTCGGGTGTGCGTTTTTCTTGTCCAGATCCCTTTTTGGCTCACCTTCGCCCGGTGGCTCCTGGTTCTCTCGTCGCCATGGCTGCGCAACTCGGGCCCCGGTTTCCAGGTGTTGTCTCGTGGATTGTGGGAGCCGCCGATGCCGCTCCCGGGTCCCGGGAAACCTTAGGAAAGGTTGAGGCCGTGGTGAGTTCCTTTGGAGTGCTACCCCCCGAGGACGATCCATGCTTCATGAGTCAAGTGCTCGTTGGGTTTCCATCCCGCTTGGGCGGTTCCACACAATCGAGGCTTCACCTGGAAACCAGTGCTCGGGTCCCCGCTGCGATGGCTGAGCCGCAGGAGTCCTGGGATCCAGTAATGTGCAACCTCAAGGGGGTAGCAAAGGCTAGCGTGCATATTGATTCGTTTTCATGTGCTACTTCTACGCCTTGTAAATTTCAGATGGCTGACGATTTGGGCGTCGATCAGCCAGAGCTTGACACGTCTCTCCCAGTCTCCTTCAGAGGTGGTGGTCCCTGTGTCCAGTGATCTGTCGGTCCAGTCTTCCGTACCGGTTCCCTCAGTGGCCGGTTCTAGGTCACCATCTGTTGAGGCTTCACAATCCTCGTTTGAAACTAGAATCATGCAGGATATTCGAAGTATCCAGCGCGACATCTACGATCAGTGGAGCACTTACATGTCTCGGTTCGCTGAGCAGCAGAAGCAACAGAAGGTGCCTTCAGTGGTGCAGTGCACCCAGGCTCTTCACCCGTCTTCTGACTCAGCTCTGAGGACGACAGTGATGAGCAGGCTGGGGCCCGTGATGAAACCTGCCATGGCCTAGATTCCGAGGATTCACTGCTGGGTCCCTGTGGACTGCCTACCAGGAGGCCGAGGGAGGATGATGAGTCGTCTACCTTGGCGCCCCCGCCGTTGGATGATGACCCTCTAACGTGGACGGAGAAAAGGGAGTTCATCCGTAATCTTCTCCCTGTGGAGTGGCCTTCTGATTTCGATCAGGAGCCACCCAAGAAGAGGGCCCGGTTCATGATTGCCATGCAGCGTGAGAAACTGAGGCCGTCCAGGGACTCTTACCACTTTCCTTTGGCGGCAGGAGTACGCAACGCCATGTCGGAATGCCTAGAGGATTCTCAGAAGCTAAGTCGTGGCGGGAAGCTTCCCCCCACGTCCTTCGGTTGGCGATTTTTATTTATCCTCTCAGTTCAAGTCTAAGCCTACTCAACTTGGCAAGCAGGCTTGGAGCCTAAGACTGTGTCAGTCCCATGGGACTCTCTGGCTCAGGTCTAGCATTCCATGTGGATGGGACTAGCGGCCGACTCAACCCTGGATTGGTTGTGGTGGCGCAGACTTCGCTTCAGTCCTGCATCGACCAAGTGCTCAACAACCCAGACCTGATCGGGAAGAACTCTCCATGCCTGTGTATCGTTAGTTACATCTATCGGCCTGGGCGTAGCAGACTGGGCTTTTTTGGATTCACCCGCTTTGTGGTTCTTGGAGCTCTGGAGGCCTCCAAACATTAGGTATTAGGGATCAACTTTGACATTAACATGGGTTTTTTTTGCTGAGTAGGCATTCTTTATTTCCGGACTCGTTGCCCTAGACAAAGTGCATTGGGGGTGAACTTTGACCTTGACCTGGCTGACTCGGCATTTTCATTCTCGTCGATAGCTCGGAAACGGTGCATCTAGGGCCAAATTAGACGTTATTTTTCGGAATAATCGTCCTAAACAAAAATGTCTTATGGGTATTGAGGATGAATTCTTTGTTTGTAACTGAAACATGTATTCAGATTATTTCATATCATGCTTTACACCTAATGCCTCCAAGGCATATTAATGCCTTGACGTCAAGTTTGTACCATGAACAATCGATACAATAATAATCGTAATAGAAGTCATGTTTCGGTATCTTTGAACTTGGATTCACGTCACGTCGAATGCTCAAATTCTAAGGTGTATGGCCTTCATTGTGCCACTCGAGACACAACTCTTGAGGTCAGATCGAGCTTATGAATATCTGGATTACATACAGGAATTCATACCGTGCATCTTTTGATAAACTTGAACAAGGTGACCTTTAATGATCAAATGCAGGGGTTATACCTCATCATTGTATATGGTTATTGCAGTCAAAACGCGTGATATGGCTTGGGAGGAAGATACTAGTAGTTGACGATGTTATTTTGAATGACCTGGAACATTTGAAAACCCTATTGTTCAAACTCAATGTGCCCGGTAAGCGATGCTCCCCTTCTATTAATATTTGTTAGTTTTATTATTACACGTACATGTATGGTAACAATACCATGTGGTTCAATACCATGTGGTGCTTTTTGCTATTAAATCTCAAGTGTGGCTGAATACATCAACAACAACAACACGTTTGCAAGTATTTTTTTTTTTTGCAAGTATTTGCAAGTATCTCGCCAGAATTATTTACATTTATTCACTTCATCAGTAGGCTATTACATGTATACACAAAAAGCAGGTAGAATAATTGTGTCGATTTTATTAGCGAGAAACATTGAATGGTGTGGTGTACCTACGTCTACATCGCGCTGGACAACATGTCCCGTTATTATCTAACGAAGCCTCCACATATTCCTCCTGGTTGTCGACTAGACAGGCCTGATCTTGAAGTCGACATAGCGGACGAAGACGTTCCAGTCGTGCCAGGACTTCCAGACCAGGCCATGGAAGGCTGCGGCGCCCGGACCGTACTGACCGACGGGTAGGGCCTGCATGCAGTACCGGTACCAGAAGCCGGCGTGGTGGTGCTCGCCACAGTTCCGACTGCCGTGGATGTCATTGTCCGAGTCCTCGGTCGTGAACATCATACCGTCGTGGTACGTGAGACTATCGCCTGTGAATGTTAAAAAGAATAAATTTTGTGTGGTACAACCGTCTATATCATTAACTTGGCACGAATCTTTTTCTCTAATTGGTTTATTTGTACCACGTGTCACTCCCACGTGGTACAAATAAACCAATTAGATGTTGGATTCTGAAATGGTATATTGCATTCGTGCATCGGACAGCGCGTTAGCCTCAACCAATCAGCATGTCCGTTCCTAAAAGAGTGTACATGTATTGGATTCGAGTCATGTATATGGGGTCGCGTGGTTGTTACAAAAAGTGTGATAATAATAATATAGCAAAGATTGGATGCTGATCGTCCAATACAGAGTTCACAGGATTCAGAAAAGCTATACTAATATATCCAATATGAATTCGTATAATATTGTACATGTATAGATACAGAGTGTCTCATACAAAAGACATAAAAATAGGTCTTCTGCATCCCGATCTGGTACAGAGACGTATTGATTTAACCACAAAATGGCTCACGGGCGAAAAAAGCTCCAAGCAATCTCCATGACAATTTGTGCATTTAGACTTACAGTACAGTGAGTCATTTCGAGTGAATCGAGCCATTATATACACCAGATAAACATTCAACATGTACGTGTACACGCCTTACAGATGACATCAAAGGACATATACATGTACTTGTGCGAACTCTGAGAGATATTACTTGACAGATTTCGAGGGAACGACCACCCAAAGTCCAAAACGTGGCCGGTCTTTGTCGACAAAAAAATCCCGAAGATGAAACATAGGTGAGCTGAAAAAAATATTTGAAAATCTCATCCTCGCAAAATTTCAGAAAGATGCGATCGACCATAAACTTTGAACTTAAAATGTAGAGACGGACGGACGGATGATGGGCGTAACTCCATACCTACATGTGCATACATATTAAGTAATGAATTAAAGCTATCAGGGTCAATCCAGATATTTAAAAGTAAACTCAATGCCTGGCAGCCCATAAAATGTACCTGTTCTTATTGCATATTGTGTAAATTGAATGATTTGTAAGCATACATTTAATAATATTGATGGCATGTCCTCATCTCATTTGTATATTTTCTCATATCATTGTATATAACTATTCTTGTTATCCCATTGTCGGTGAATAGCCATATGGCTAATGTTACGGTTGAACTTCTTATATCGACGTTGAATAAAATTTTATCTTCTCTTATGTATAATGTCATTTCTATATACCTGTCAAAACAACTGGTACAATATATAAGTATGTTTTTGACTTGCCAGAAACAACCCAGTTCGCCTTCTAGTATGTATTATATTGAACAATCCTGTATTGCGTACCGGCTGTGGCGCCTCCGGTGTAGCTGCCGAGGTCCAGTCGGTACTTGTCGGCCTCCGCGGCCACAGCAAACCCATCATACTCGGCGTCTCCGGACACCGCGGAGTAGTCGACCATGTCCACCCTCAGCCTGTACACCCGCCCGGTACTCGACGTCACGTGATGCATCAGCTCATTGCCTGTACATACATATAACAATATTATTTCAACATGTTAGGTTACCGACCCTTCGGTCCGATAACCTATTGCCGTGGCGTTGCGACAGTCGGCGTCGTCGTCCGTCTACATTTTTATCTTTAAAGTTTACAGTCGAATCTTTCTGAAATATTGCACAGATATGCCTAAAACTTTTTCAAGAGGGAAGGTATTTTGTTCTCGCATTTTTTTTCCAAAACGGCGGCCATTTCAGTCGAAAAACGGCCAATATTGGTGGCCATTTTCTCAAAAACTGTCTGATGAGTTTTGAAAATTTTGTTTCAAAAGACTTTCCTCATATACCTCTGTGATGTCTATAAGTTCCGTTGCCCTTGAATCGACGGTCTGCGTGTGCGGCCATTTAGATTTTTTCGACGGGTCCCAAATGGGATTTTCCCATGTTAATTTCCCATGTCCTATGCTTTTTATAGGACACATAATTGTTAATATCTCACTTAATATTGAGATAAGAGATTGGAATCAATTGTGGACATATAGGAAATGAGATATGCCGAATATTCTGATGACCTTGAATTCGACCTTCGATCTCATTTTCAAGGTCAGAGCAAAAAATGGCTATTATCTCGCTTATTATCGACTTTACAGCTTAGGAATCAATTGTGCACATATAGGAAATGATATATGAGGAATTTTCTCATGAAGTATGATTTTGATTACCTTGAACTTGACCTTTGACCTTATTTTCAAGGTCAGAGCACAAAATGGCTAATATCTCGCTTATTATTGACTTTATAGTTTGGGAATCAGTTGTGCACATATAGGAAATTATACATGCTGAATATTTCAAAGACCTTGAATTTGACCTTTGACCTCATTTTCAAGGTCAGAGCACAAATTAAATAGTATATCGCTTATTATCGACTTTACATCTTAGGAATTAATAGTTCACGTTTAGGATATGATATATGCTGAATATTCTCATGACGTTGAACTTGACCTTTGACCTTATTTTCAAGGTCGGAGCACAAATGGCTAATATCTCGCTTATTACTGGCTTAATAATTTGAGAATCAATTGTGGACATATAGGAAATGATGTATGCTAAATATTTTGATGACATTCAACTTGACCTTTGACCTCATTTTCAAGGCCAGAGCACGAAATCGCTAATATTTCGCTTATATGTCGATTTTGCAGATTAGGAATCAATTGTGCACATATAGGAAATGATATATGCTGGATATTCGTATAACCTCGAACTTGACCTTTGACTTCATTCCAAGATCAGAATACGAGATTGCTAATATCTCTTTCATTATTGAATTTACAGCTCAGTTATCAATTGTGGATATATGGGAAATGATGTACATGTTGAATAGTTTGATGACCTTGAATTTGACCTTTGATCTAATCAGAGCACAATATGGCTATAATATCTCACTTATTACCAACTTTACACCTTATGAATCAATTTTGCACATATAGGAAATGATATATGCTGAATATTCGTATAACCTTGAACTTGACCTTTGATTTCATTTTCAAGGTGACAGGACAACATTGTGGACATATAGGAAATAACATATCCTGAATATTCTCGTAACCTTGAATTTGAACAGTGACCTTATTTTCAAGGTCGTGGGACAAAATGGCTAATATCTAAAATATAAAACATATATTGTCTGGTATTAACCTACCTTTGCCTTTGGACTAGTTTTTTGACATTAGAGCGTTGGGGGCGAAACCCCCAACCCTCTACATGTCTATGTGCTGACTTTCTTATGGGTTTCATGCTAACCTAACGACGCCCGTTTTGGCATGTAAACGTTTAGACACCTACTTCAAATGAGGATTTTCTTCGTCCTTGACATGAAATCTCTCGAATTGATGGCAAACTTTGAATATTCCACAGATATATAATACATAAATCGATGTGTTTTGTTTGAGAAAATTACACAAAATTCTCCAGTTGTCCAAAAACGTTCAAAATGGCGGAGCTGGTGGAAATTGACGTTCCCAGAATGCAAAGCAAATTTTACCGTAATGACGCGTATTTTAGAACACATATTTTCTGTGCAGCAATTCGTGCATGCATACATAGCTTGCATGTGGTTTTCTTTCGCGTCATAAAGTAAACACAGCGATTCGTCAGCGATGCCACGGTGACATTCAATGTAATTTGACGTATTTTATCACATGATGACAAGGTGTTTTATGCTCGGTTGACAAGCCTTTTTTATATTAAACTGGTTTTCCAATTTGCCCATTGGGCAGGTGTTATGCTATATCATGATATCAGATGCAGATATTCCTCATAGTTTGCAATATTTTTTAGGATATTTTAGTGACGTTCAATAACATTTTAGCAGGCATATCTGTTTCATTCAGTTCAAAATATATGTTTACCTATTAGGAATATGAAGAAGTAGTTTCTCATCATAATATACGGGAATGAATAGGAATCATGTGGGGATTATGTGGGAAAAGCAATTTTCTTCTATTTTGGGAGGGGTGAGGGTGGATAAGGTAGCCTACATTCAGCTGTCGTGGTACTGATGATGTGCTCGAGCTCTAATGTCGTCTCCCGCAGTTAGCTGCATTTTCTTGTTTATATTGCACTGATAATTTTTAGGGGCTATCTATGTAAAAATTCGTATTAGGCCTAGGACACATGCCACAATTTGCTATAATGTTGTTTCATGTATGGTATGTAATCAGCCATATCATCAGTGGACCTCTCCAGTCTGGCGGTGTGTGAATCGTGGGTGGTTTACCACCGATCTCCTACATATAATCATGCTAGAATAGAGCTATACGTGGGGCTAGCCCGGCTAGTACTGCACATGTGCGTATGTGTATTGTACATGGGCGTCACTCCGATGTCGATGATACAGTTCAACGTACAACCATAGTAGTTGTCGCTGGCAAAATATTAAAGTTAGTACATGTATCATATCAAAGTGATTTTGTCAATTATTACCTCCATTGTTTGGCGTTAGCCTACGATTCACGGTAATTTTGTCCCCCATCATCACTGGAGAGGAGCTGGCCCTTACGTAGACTGATTGTTACAGGGTTTGGCCAACGATGACATTACTCATGTCATAGATTATGTCGTAAACTAACAATACAGTAAAACAAAGTATCGAACATTGAGCAAGGAAGACACACACCATTGTTCTTTGTAAGAGTGCAACCAATGTCATATTCATGTTGCCAAAGATAATGAGCAACTCAACAAAGATAGCGGGTAAAACTCGGTATACGTATGGACAAGCTCCTCCCCGGTGAGGGTGAGCCATAGACAAATACCGAAGAGGACAGGCGCGCCCCCAGGATTTGAAAAAGTGGAAGCACAAAGGACCAATGCGATTGGGACAGGATATGTTGGCGTGGGGTCTGGAGCCCGCCCAGGGCCCCAAAGCTGGCGGTTACTAGGTGCTACGTGATGGGCTCTGTTCACATATTGGGACCCTGGTTATGTCGTCTTAACCATAGGTTTTTTCCACAACATATTTTAAATATGAAGTCGGTCAAACAAAGTTGTAGATTATCATTGTAGATAGATTGTCCTGATTACCACAATTTTACCATAATAAAATAATTTAGCTTGAATAACATACACCAGAACCTGGGTAATCTTATCAATATTTAAACCTAAACAGTAAATTTATCAGATCCTTAATTTTATCGGTTCACTGATCGGTTCAGGTAAGGAGGGGTCAGAGATTTTTCAAAAAATAAATAACTTTATTAACATAATCTAGAGCTTCAAAATGACATATTTTATAGAGCAGCTGATCAGCATACTAGCATACTGCAACTGAAAAGAAAATACGGGGTCACCATATCCGTTCGCATGGAAAATATGATGCAAAATGTGAATATGGACACACAAAAAATGTGCAAAAATGCCAACAAAATATGTCATTGTAGGTATATGTTGGTCATTTTGATCGAATATATCGGAAGAACTCAGTACGATGAACCCCTATTTTCTTTTCAGTATTAGGATGCTGATCAGTTACTCTATAAAATAGGGCATTTTGAAGAGATAATATTCAAGAAAAAACTTTTAAGTTTTGAATCTTTTTTACCTCAATGTTTGGAGCGGACTACTTTAAATGATCTGATAAAGTGATTATTATTGAGTTTTCATCTTCAGGGTTCATAAATAGGAGCTTTACCGGTGTGCCGTTACAATAAACAATCTCTCGAGTTATTATCCACTTATTTTATTATTTGATGATAGCACCACGGTTATTTCCAGAAAGCTTAGCAGTTTTCACCATCTCATTAATCCAAACAGCAGAGCTCTTTATAATGAATATATTTACCATAATTTTTTTTCTCAAAAATTTACTGGAAGCACGTGCTTCCAGTACTTCTATCTGCGGGCGCGCTTGGAAGAGGAGTCTAATTCCGATGAGTTACTGCAATACAAGTTCATGAATTCGAGTTGTTGATTTTGTTACATCAACAAACTGATCAATATGCTTGGTATAGGAGTGTTTGTTCCTTTCTAAACCTTACCGTCAATTTGTTATCTGGTTTGTGAGCATTCACCCATCTTCATGTGCGTAACCTAGTTCTGTTGTTGTGATTGTTGTATAGCAAGATCAAAATCTTTAAAGTTCACGTACTTATTAAGGCCCAAAGGTAAAGCACTGGACTCAAATCGTGAACGGCACCAATATGCAATATTTTATTGATATCATAACTGGAAACTTATACATTTGTGCATAGCAGTTCTACAAGACAAATACAGCCTGTGGTGAAAAATTTGCTGACAAATACTGGATATGAATTTGCTGAAATTGTTGAAATAATATTGAGTCGAATGTCTAATTTGAGGTGCATATTTGTCGAAAGGTTATATAGTTGGATGTCGTCCACTAACGTTACTGACCACAGTGACTGTCGTACCGAATGGGCGTTAGTTCCTCAGACATGTCGTTTGGTCTACAACTGTTGTCGTTTTGCTACTTTTCATATCATAATTATAACGACTGAATATGAAGCTCAGTGCATGACCCCCCCCCCCCCCCCCCAGATATGGTGCTTATTTCTGTTGGTACATTGAGAGGTGGACACGGATAGAGTTGCATGAGACAGTGAAACAAATGGCGTATTATTGCAGAGAAGAGGATCGAGACACACGCATCTTCGTTTTGCCGTTCACCACGACAGATGGGATACAGGGGAGAAAACAGAGGTGAAGACATTTCCGTTCTGTTTCTAAAGCAAGCACATAATGGAATCGACCATCGATTCATTAACCCATTCAGTGTTAATTTTTGTGAAGAACTCTAACAGAGGCATTATGAGGGTACGTTTGTGCTTTTCCAATTGTGGATACATGCGGGGAGTTTGAGATGTATTGGGTGTTCATTACGTAAGGACTAAAGGTGTACGTAATGACATTGGTCTCATAATAAGGGCCAGAAAGGACATTCACCTGAGGCACATGCAAACAAAAATGACAAAGATTTCACACAGAGGTGATAAATGGAACACCTTCACTATATGTAACTATATCGTCCACACATACATGTATATACCTAGTTCCAACTTTGCCAATTATTGTCACAATTTCTACCAGAGCCAACTCCGATAGGGTCAGGTTACAGTAAATGTTACTTGACTATCAAATATCCTGCAATTAATCTTTCAGTGGGCAAATATTCATCAGCACACACTGATATTTAAACATACCGCAAACCATGTGCATGCCGGTCAACAGTTTTCCTATAACGTGCAATAATATTGATCATGCTAGCTAAAAATACAGATTCTGAAACGAAATGTATGTGTCGAAATTATATAAAACTGGTGTCATATTATTTATTTTTTTGGTTTTGAAACATACATGTGTCCAAGCTTCACGTGTACCGTCAAGCGTTTGTCACCGATGGCCAATTTGTGGAGCCGTAATACCCGACATATGCAAAATGATGCAACTCGAAAACGCTACAAAATACCTCCTGTATGTACATATGTACATGTACAAAGCTACATGCAAGCTCTGTATAGCGTACTCTGTTTGAAGGCCTTTGGGAAACACGGTCACTTCTAAATGTAACCCCAAAATGCACAATGAATTTAATTTTGTACATGTACATGCTCTTAAGACGAACTTACGTGTAAGTGTACCATCGTATTAAGTGTACAATCGTATTACGTGTACAATCGTATTGAGCGTATTGTATCCAATAACCAATTCGAACATCACGAGGGTAACATTTAAAGTCGATGTCGCTCCAGGCCAAGTTCTAAGTTCTAAGTTAAGATGTAAGGTATATGAATTCACATATGCTGATAATATAAAAGTAAACTCTATCTTCAAACATATTTCCCTAAATATTACGCCTTGATGTAGGCATAATGAAGTTTGAACACTGAAATCTTCTGAAATCAAGATCAGAAATTCTCGAAAAGGAGCACATGTATGTATGCTTATAATGCAAACCTGAGCTCTACAAGCGTTTTGTATCCAATGGCATATTTACCCACCTTGATATGAGCATTAACTTGAATTGAAGCACTCCGAGTTCATCGGAGGTCAAGGTCCAAATATGCCCCACTCATGACTTCTCATACACCTAGATGCCCATAATACATGTATACCTGTCCATTCTCTGTAAACGTTTTGTCGTCAATGCATGGCCAGAATTTAGACAGCTTCACGTCTGAGTGCGAGCACTCAATTCATGAACATTTTATCGTCCAGTCAAGTTCAAGGTCAACAAACGATCGTCACATGTCCTGTGATATGTACATAATACAGCTCAATCTCTATACAACTCAAGGTTAAGGTCTACAAAAATACATGTATCAACATATAACTTCACATATGCCACAATAGAATGCGAAGCTTTATAAACATTTTGCCTGCATATGTATTCCATTACATTTTGGGAGACATCGTGGTAATATGACTTGTGTCTTATATTTACCGCTAAATTGTTCGACCAAAGTTACATACCAAAAAGTCCCTGTGTATACATGACTTCTTATATATGTTTAAATATGATACTAGACACACTAGTTGGACATGTACACGTACATGTATATTGGATAGATGCCGATGATCCACCAAAACTAATCTGTTCGTACATCAGATGCCCACCCTTGCCGGAAATAGTTTTCTGAGCCTTTTTCACAATGGCCACCGTCAAAACTCACGCTTTGGGCTACAACCTCGGGACAACGAAACTCCGTATTCCCCTTTTCACGACACAATACTTTTGTAACTTTTCTATGCCTACATGAGCATTAATTATTTGTTTCGCTTTATCCATATCCCACCCGGGCCACACTATTGCGCATACATATACACCTGTAACCTACACTGTACTTAAATCGATTGAAATTTCCTATCACTTGCATACCAGCGTGGGTGGATACAATTCAATTAATATATTCCAGCGAATTTAGTTGCAGGTTACACACAAATAGAGGGAAGAGTAACAAAATTTTGATGTTTACCCAGCCAGAATTCATTACTGAGACTGCCGAAGCCATCGCGATAATCCGTCCAGTTTCTATAGAAATCTTCAGAGCCGTCTTGTCGCCGCATCAGAACCTTAAAAAGAAACTCAACTCTTGGCGAAAAAAAATTGATCGATGTCCGTACATGTACATGTATTTAGGTCTAATCATTAACACAATAAAGCTGCCAGCCCTTGTGGGGAAGATTAAAGATTATGATTTGATCCTCTCACTTGACGTACGTGTAGATTCTCATAGGCTACTCAAGTTAATGATATACGAACAGTATTTTTCTTTTTGACATGCACACGACAATATTTACACTCCAGTGAACACTTGCAACGGGATACTTTTGTCAATTTTTTGAGCGTATTAAAAAAATGCACAGTTTTATCATGGTCGATACCGTTAAGCTGTAGTATGAGCAAAAGCATGCTTGTCGACTGATTGACTCACCATCCAAGCACCACCGGCCGTGTCCATGTCGCAGTAGACGGTGGCCGCGGACGGTCCCGGACCCTGGATCTGGTACAAGCCACTTACACGGACACCTTTGTCCCAGATGTCCTGACAGTCTAACTCATCGGGAACTGTCAAATGACAGTAATATTACACGTAAAAAATCCTCCATTTATTTGTTTCTTAATTCCCTATTATGTACATGTATGACAAATGAGTGCGTGTACTCCTAGTCAAATTCATCTGCCAGTGAAACACGTTTTTTAGCGATAGTTTTGTTACAAATAAACGGATCAACTTGAAATTTTGTGTGTCTGAATTGGGTGTCATGCCGCAATTTTTCACCAAATTACAGAATTCTACCTGAAAGAATGAAAAGTTGGCAATCTACCCCAATGTTAAATTTCCGTACAAAACGGGATCAAATTAATTCCAACAAATTCAGGGCTTTTATCATGTTTCTGCCCGTACAGAATGAACGTATTGCGTTGATTTGGAGTCTGAAGGCACAGCAGGCGTATATTAAGTAAATATGTTCATTTTGAAGCAATACGTAACTCAAACATCGAATAAAAGTTGCTGTTTTTTGTGCCGACTATGAAATTCCATGGGGGGCTGGAATTTAATATTGGGGTAGATTGCCAACTTTTTAATTTTTTTAAAGACAGAATTCTGAAATTTGGTGAAAAATTGCGGCATGATACCCAGTTGAGACACAAATTTTCAAGTTGATACGATGAACCAAAACAAAAAATACGGCCAAAAAGCGTGTATCACTGACAAATGAAGTCGACTTTACATGTATTAACGGGTTTAAAATGAGCAAGAGGTCCGACTTCCACTGAAAAGTGTAACTGACCACTCCTTCATTCAAGAAAGTACTATACATAGGTAGAACTCTAATGCTACAAGGTAAATCTCTGGGCTTGTTTATTATTTTTTTTTAACTATAGGCTTATTCCACGATATATACTCTGATTTTTCTAACTGGTTTACACCATTTTTAGCCTTAATTGTTTCAGTCAAATTACTTTAAGTGATCCATTTAACTGAATATTACATGTCTATGATGAAAACGGTAATAGATTTGCACAAATCTGGCTTCCGAAACGCTACATCACACGTAAGAATCGATTCTATGATTCTCGGCAAATCACACGATTCTCGGTGTAGGTTAAACCATTCTCGGCGAAGATGTCACCTAATCTGTTGAACATCCGCGTGGGTTCTCAGGTTGCTCGCCAGTATTGTCAGGTCCTCAATATTGATTTGCAAGGATTTTCACAAGTTCAAGTGGAATATGAATACACAAGTGAAAGAAATGACGTCGGATTGCAATTTGGTCATGGTATGTGATAAGTCACCCGTGTTTCGAGAACACCGACTGAGTCTGACAGCTCTAGGGGATTTGTCTGCCTTGTTGGACACCAGAGATCTCTTGTAGGCTAGACCTATAGTGTTTGGGCCTATTTGTTATTTGGGACCTTCAGTTATACAACGTACGGCATACAAACGTTCATACACAGATCATAATCTACATGTACATGTGTTTCAACTGCCTTCACTGTTTTTACTTACAGTTTAATGCATGTATGAGATAAAAACAGACTGGTTTCTAATAACAATATCATTTGCGGAGCTAAGCATTCTATAAAACTCTATGGTAAAGTATCGAATATACATTACAATGATTAATTTTTGACCGAGAAGCGGAGTTGTCTCTTCCGAGAATCGGCGTAACAGTGTTTAATCATGCATTTTCATCATTTATCGCCAACAAAAACAAACAAAATTGTTACACAGTGACATAAATACATCATCAGACCGTGTGTTTTTCATTCCAAAAGGATTTTTTGACTCACGAGATCGGGAGCTGGAAAACAAGTGTCTGTACGTCATACTTTTTCCACTGAAATATTCTAGTTGCCGAGCGGAATAATTTACTTCATAATAACATGTACGTTTCGAGTAATGACAAAACTCACGCATCATGCTGCTTGCATTTTTCCAACTGATTAAAATATTGGTTGTTTGATACTGATGTGGGACGCGGAATATACATTGTATAGTTTCGTACGTGGTGACTCCGGTGTGCCTTTCGCCATTTTTCTATGCCGAGAATCGGGTATCCACTCTCGAGAATCGGCGATTTTGGCCGAGAAACGGACCGACATTGCCGAGAATCGTAGAATCGATTCTTACGTGTGGATTTTCACTGCTGTAGGGCGCTGCCAGATTGCCTTGTTCATCACGTAATTCGAATCGATAAGTTCAAGTTAGGTACTATGGGGGGGGGGGGGGCGTGCGCTGCATTAGATGTATCAATTACATGCTGGGACGGTCCCAGTCCTAACCCGCACTCGCTGCATAAATCATCCGGATAGACTCTTCCGTCACGCACTCAAAATAGACAATGTCTGTTGACATGCAGACAAAAAGTTTCAAGGAGGAAGTTTTTTTTTTTAGTCTACGGCAGTGCCCTGTACGGCACCCCGTTCGTGCCAGATACTATCTCATACGTATGAGTTAGAAAAAAAAAATTCTCTTTTTTGTGACACGAACGGGGCGCCATAGCCCTGCATGTTGACCATCCTGGCTGGCACCGTATATTCAGCTGCAGTGCTGCTGTGTTCTACTAAAGGTCCATAGTTGATACTTAAATGTTTCAGTCAGGGGTTGATGAGCGGTTGTCGATTCACACGTATCACGACATCTCCTGATTTTGGGTGTTCCTGCATGGATGGTCCTTTCTGGGATCCAATTTCGGCGGAACTATAACTCGAATTTTTCTAACTCGTTTACACTGTTTTTCGCTAATATTTTAGTGATACTAAACGCTATCGTTCTATAACCTGGAGGTATAAACATTGAGGTAGATTGCCAACTTTTTCAAAATTCGCGATAGCTGTCTGAAATTTGGTAGAAATTTGCCGTTTGACTCCCAGGTGAAGTATGCCAAGTTATAGAACGATAGCGTTTAGCATCACAAAAATATTGGCGAAAAACAGTGTAAACGAGTTAGAAAAATCAGAGTATATAGTTTCACTGATAATGTGACAAAAGGTTGGATTCCACATGTTGTGTACTCCTTCAGTCCATGTTGAGTGGATTGTTTTCACATATTTCACAATTTCAACATACAGATTTTCTTATCTCAAATTAACTAAAATTCAACCCCCCCCCCCCCCCCCCAGATTCCGCGGGTAACCTGAGGGCTGGTCAGTCACGTGCCGTCACGGTGTGATTCCGGTGACAAACAAACATACATGTACGCCAGAGTGGTTTGGCTTCTAAAAGAAGTTTTTCTCGCAATAAACAAAGTCGTATATATTCGTTTGTCACCAGAATCACACCGTACGGCACATGACTTCCCAGCCCCGTAAATTATTGGGAGCTCACGTGATGATGTTTCGACCAATCAGCGTGCGGTAAACACCAATTAACGTCGTTAATAGCCTATTTAGTTTACGAATGTTCCATATAGATTCGTCCAGGGATATACATACATATGGGCCTATTCAGTTTCGCATATGTTCGTGTTTAGGTGCATGAACATGTATGCCTTATGAAGAAACCTCAATCCTAAACAACAGAAACCCAATATTGCAGCTGCTGAACATTTTACAATATGTTAGTATATGTAAAATGTTGTACATGTAGAATGTAAATGTATTATGTTCATTGTATATCATTGTACTAGTATTGCAATTCCAACATTGAATATTCATATCATGCAAATATAATACTATATTTATTTATTTATTTATTTATATAATTTTCCTATGATTTACCAGGCCTGTCGCTTGTTAATTTGTAGAATGTTGTTCCATTGAGAGTCGGTTCTGGCGTTTCTGTGTCGTCGGATTCTTGTACGAGATCGCACAGCCATCCACGCGAAGTATCCCGATATATGTTACATCCGACACAAAGATAGTTCTGATTGCATAATGCTGAACAGCCGCTCTTGTGGCGTATCCACTTGCTCTCTAAAACGGGGCCATTAGACATTACACCAGGTCCCCAGATGGCCAAAAAATTTCCGAAACGAAACTCATTTGCCGAAATGCACGGAAACTTCAATAAACAAACTCCCATGACGCAAGTTAAAATTCTTCGCGTCCATATCATGTCTGTTGATTATTTATTTCACCGATTTCATTGTGGCCGATCGAATTTCGAAACTCCGTCTCAACACTGATCCACGACAATTTGTTATTGACGATGAATCTACGATGAATGTCCATGAGCTGCTGAAATAGTAATGACTTGCAGGAAGCCGCTAAGACCCCGTAAGTCGTTTTGAGAATGTGCTGCCAGAAGCTGTCTACGCCTCTTCAGCAAATCAATGGAGCACTAGTATATGTATATGTGGTGCGCTAGTAAAAGTGGCTGCATCATCTTGTTTCATTAGCATTGTATCGATTGAAGGTGATGTTGTTTTTTTAAAACGCTCTGTTCGTGCTGTTCTCTTTATCCATCCAAGAACAGAGCTGTTCCCTTGGTTCAGACCTCCTTGGCTAAAATTTTATTTAGAAAAATTGCGCAGAGGCTAGGAAAATTTACCGAACAATATGTTCTATATTTTAATTAGATATTAGCCATTTTGTCCCGTGACCTTGAAAATAAGGTCACTGGTCAAATTCAACGTCACGAGATTGCTGCGCTGTAAATTCAATTATAAACGAGATATTAGCCAATGTATGCTCTGACCTTGAAAATGAGATCAGAGGTCAAATTCCAACATCATTTCTTATATGTTGATATATGGACTATATCCTGAAATTCTCCAGAAACGGGCCATGCGCACAATTTATAATAAGAAGTGTAACAACCATACTGATCCACTCTTTCAGCAATCAGGCGTTGTTAAGATATCGGAACAATATCAGCTGAAGATAATGTTATTTATGCACGATTTTATCAATAGTAAATTACCGAGCTCTTTTCATTATATGTTCAATCCCTATTCTCAATAGTGATATTCGAGGGATATATAGAACCAGGCTATCTCAAATATTGAATATTCCAAAATCGAAATCAAGGTTTGTTAATAAAATTCCGTTGTTCAAGTTCCCGTTGGTCTGGAATAAATGACACATTGAATTTGGTACAACCTCAACACGTAATCATATGAAAAGACAAATCAAGATCGTTCACTTGACAAAATTTTCCACAGTGGTCAAATGTGATAATCCACATTGTATTGAATGTAATTATACATGCATTTAAATATGTTACTTGTTTTCCGCTTATATAAGAGAAATGCGGTCGTGTTCCTCGCTCTGTTTTCCAAATTGAAAAATTTGTAAAATGTCAGTGGTTTTGAGAAACAAATTGTCTATCTTATCTATCCATGTCCACAATTGATTCCCAAGGTATGAAGTCGATAAGTATCGAGATATTAGCCATTTTGTCCTGTGACATTGCTAAAATAGGTCGAAGGTCAAATTCAAAGTCACGAGACTATTCAGCATATATCATTTCCTAAATGTCCGCAAGTGTAATATCCAGTCTCAATATTAAGTGAGATATTAGCAATAATGTGTCCCATTATAAAGCATAGGAGTATTTAGCATGGGAAAATCCCATTTAGGACCCGCGGAAAACTTATACACATCACAGAGGTATATGAAAGGAATCTTTTGAAATAAAAATCTCAAATTTGATGAGTCAGATTTTAAGGAAATGGCCGCTTTCAAAGGCTAAGAAAGGTTACCGGACAATATTATCTTTTATATTTTAGAAATCAACCCTTTTGCTTCGTGACCTTAAAAATGAAGTCACTGGTTGAAGTCAAAGTCAAAGTCACAAGAATATTCAGTATATATCATTTCCTATACTACCATGTCCACAATTGATTGCAAAACTGTAAATTCAATAATGAGAGAGATACTAGCCACTTTGTTATCTGACCTTGAAAATGAAGTCCTAGATCACGTTCAAGACCCACAGAATATTGGGCATATACATCATTTCCTCGTATGTCCACAATTGATTCTGCTCAAGTTGTAAAGTTGATAACCAATGAGATATTAGAAATGAGGTCAAAGGTCAAATTCAAGGTAAAAACAATATTCAGCATAAATTATTTCTTTTTTGTTCACAATTGATTCGTAAGCTGTAAAGTCGATAATAAGCCATTTTGAGCTCTGACCTTGAAAATAAGGTCAAATGTCAAATTCTTGGTCGTGAAAATATTCAGCATACATCATTCCCTGTATGTGCACAATTGATTCCCAACTTTAAAGTCGATAAGAAGCGAGATATTAGCCATTTTGTCATGTGGCCTTGGAAATGAGGTCAAAGGACATATTCCAGGTTATGACAATATTCAGAATATATAATTTCCTATATATTCACAATGGATTCCCAAACTTCGAAGTCGATAATAAAGTCATTTGTGCTCTGACCTTGAAGATAAGGTCAAAGGTATAGTTGAAGCTCATGAAAACATTCAGCATATCTCATTTCCTATGATTCTTATCTGTAGAGTCGATAAGAAGTGACATATTAGCCATTTCGTGGAGTGTCTTAGAATAGTAGGTCAAAGGTCAAATTCAAGGGCATCAAAATATTCGGCATTCATCATTTCCTATACGTCTACAATTTATTTCCAAGCTGTGAAGTCGTTAATAAGCGAGATATTAGCCATTTTGTGCTCTGACCTCGAAAATGATATCAAAGGTCAATCTCAAGGTCATGACAGTACTCATCATATATCATTTCCTATGTGTCCACAATAGATGTCTAGTCTTTAATCTCAATATTGAGTGAGATATTAAGCATAATATGTCCCATTATAAAGCATAGGAGAATTTAACATGGGAAAGTCCTATTTGGGACCCGTCGAGAAAACGAAAATGAACGCCACGGGCAGACCAGCGATACAAGGACAACGAAACTTATAGACATCACAGAGGTAAACAACGGGAATCTTTTGAAACAAAAATCTCAAAACTGTCTGAGCAGTTTATGAGAAAATGGCCGCCAATGTAAAAAGTTGGCCGTTTTTCTTCGAAAATGGCCACCATTTTGAAAAAAAAAATGGAAAATAAAAAAAATAGCAAAAGGCCTAATAGAGGTAACCGGCCAATATGTTTCATATCTTAGCCCCTTTGTACGGTGGACCTATGCTGCCAAGTTGTATATGAACCAATCCACCAAGTTTGAATTCCAGAAAGTGTTACCGCTGAGTTTGTAAACCAATCAGCCAAGTTCGAATTAAACAAGAAAATGCAGCTAACTGCGGGAGACGACATTAGAGCCCGAGCATATCACCATAACCACAAAAACTGAATGTATCTTACATAACGTTCGCCCCCCCCCCCCCCCCGCAAAAAAATAATAATGGACCATATCCTCCCCCACATGATTCCAATTCATTCCCGTATATTATGATGAAACACATAGGTCTACTTCAATCATATTCCTATAAACATTTATTTTGAACTCAATGAAACAGATACACCTGATAAAATGATATTCAACCTCAATAAAATATCCTTAAAATATTGGAAACTATGAGGAATATCTGCATCTGATATCATGATATAGCTAACACATGCATACTGGGAAAATTGAAAGACCGGTTTAGAATAAAAAGGTTTCGCAACCCAACATGGAACACCTTGTCATGTGATAACATACGTCAAATTACGGTAAACGTAGTCGTGGTATTGCAAACGAATCTTTGTGTTTCCTTACGCTAAAGAAGGCCACAAGCAAGGTTCCATGTACATGCATGCACGAAATGCTGCACAGAAAATTGTGCTTTCCAAAATACGCGTCATTGCGGTAAAATTTGCTTTGCATTCTGGGAACGTGAATTTCCATCTGCTCCGCCATTTTGACGTTTTTTCAGACGAGCTGAGCATTTTGCGTAATTTTCTCAAACATAACACATCGATTTATGCATTATATATCTGCGGAATATTCAAAGCTTGCCATCAAATCGAGAGATTTTATGTCAAGGACGAAGAAAATCCTCATTCGAAGTAGGTATGCAAACGTTTACGCCCCAAAACGGGCGTAGATAGTTTGGCATGAAACCTCCACAAAAAAGTCAGCACATAGACATGTAGAGGGTTGGGGGCTTCGCCCCCAACGCTCTAATGTCAAAAACAATAGTTTTGAGCGAGTTTGTTAACCATTACGCCAAGTTTTTAGCTTAAACCAATGCGCCCAGTTTGTAAACCAATCCGCCAAGTTTGAATCCAAAACCATAGACCTCTCTGGAGGTCTATGCAAAACAATAGTTTTCAGCGAGTTTGTTAACCATTCCGCCGAGTTTGAATTGCAGAAATAGTTACCGCCGAGTTTGTAAACCAACGCGCCCAGTTTGTAAACCAATACGCCAAGTTTGAATTCAAAACAATATTTTTCAGTGAGTTTGTCAACCATTCCGCCGAGTTTGAATTGCAGAGAGTCACCGCCGAGTTTGTAAACCAATGCGCCCAGTTTGTAAACCAATCTGCCAAGTTTGCAATTGCCATAATGTGGACGAGCATTAAAGCGCAGACATATAGAGGAAATATCTTCTCACGTGCATTCATTATGTAAGTTTTTCGATCGAAGATATGCCGGAACAATCAGTTTGTGGACGCAGGCTACAAACGGGTTTGTGTGTGTTAGCGTGCCGGTAGTCTATCCCCAAGGTTATCATTCCCGCCTTTTTATCCGTTCTTCTAATTTCTACAGTCCGCATTTTATGTAGAATTGGTATCCCTTGACAACGTTACCTGATTATTCAACCAATGACAATCTCTCTTTTCGACTAGAAGCTCCTCGAGGTTGTTTTCCTTTCAATCTTTCAATTTTTAATCCAAGATATTCTGCCCCATCGCTTGAAGTATAGAAGTAAAACTTTATCACGCTTATCATTAGTGATCACTGTTATTATAGGGTTTTATATTTTTTGAATCCCTCCTAGCATCTAACAGATTTATTTATTTTTCACGAGGCCGGTAAAGACCCAAACTTTTGCCTCGATCGCTTCTCCAGAATCGATAGGCCTACATGTTATAAATATTTTGTCATATATATTAAACACATTTTATATCTACTGTAGCCGTATTTTACAAGAGTATCAATTATTAATCGGATCGACACATCTGTCTCCAATGGTTAGTGTGTTCGCCTTCAAATACAAATCTGGATAAGCCCCTATCGTGTCATCGACCGGCTCAGTGATGCTGCGACATGTTATGCTCAAGGTGGTCATAACGTTGTTTGTATAACTTTGTAAGTTCGTCACGAACCACAAACGTGGAGGTATTTTTTGACCTCTACTCCCTCCACCCCTTCTCCCAGTATTTTCCCTATTCATACTGCATCCAGAAATTCCGTGGGTGTAAAATGATGTACACACATCATGTAGACAACATCACACAAATTTCAATTAAGACATCCGTTTTTAAAAACCGGTAACAACATTGTTCACGGACTAGATCTAGTGTGGTGTAGATCTATCGCTTAGAACATCATCCAACTGGTGACACTTGACGGCTACGTGAAGTATTTTATACGGTATTTGTTTCCTTTGAGAGTGTGGGCCAGCATATCCATGTATATCGACAGTTCTTTCATCAGTTCATTCTATCTTCATAACAAACATAAACTTATTATACTACATCTAGTAATAGTTTATCTAATAACGTATAATAATAATATATTTAAAAAAAAACAAACAAACAAACAAACAAAAACAAAAAAACAACAAAAAACGTTCAAATCTTTAGGTCGATCAATTTTTACATAGTCACAAATCCATAAAATGTTTTCTATATTTGTTTATTCCTCAACTCTGTTATCATTTGTTAATTCGTCTGTACTCTGCAGGTATAAATATATATACTCTCTCTAATGTGTCAGTTATCCTCTGTCATTCATACAAGTATTTATCATATACAATTTAAATATATAATATTTATAATTTATTTTGTTTTATAATGGAAGTCCAATTCCGCTGACGGTTCAAGGCTGTTTGCCCTAGTTCCAGTGTTATTATATACATCTATAATTTCATTATTTATATATCATAGATTATATTTTACACAAAATATGTATATAATGTTTTTCGTGCCAGTGTCTTCTCTCGTTGCGGGATTTATCCTGGGAGTCCAATTAACAGGCTCCAGAGCTTTCACTGTCAGTTGTGGGCTGTGTGCCCTAGTTTCCAGTTTATTATTCATGTCTTTTATATATATTTACATTTTTTCCAGTATTTATTCCTTTATTCTATATGTACTATCCTATCATTTTTTATACCATATATACATATATACAATATATATATAAAAAAAAATAATAAAAAAAATAAAAAAAATGTATATATTTACCAATATGTGTTTATGTCAGTGTCTGCTCTCGTTTCGGGATTTATCGTGGGAGTCCAATTAACAGGCTCCAGAGCTTTCGCTGTCAGTTGGGCTGTGTGCCCTAGTTACCAGTTTTATTATTCATGTATTCTATATATATTTACATTTTTCCAATATTTATTCCTTTATTATATATCTACTATCATACCATTTTTTAGGTTACCGGACCTATAGTCCGATAACCTATTGGCATGGCGTTGCGTCCGTCGTCCGTCGTCCGTCCGTCCGTCCGTCCGTCCGTCGTCCGTCCGTTCACATTTTTATCTTTAAAGTATATGGTCCGATCTTTCTGAAATTTTGCACAAAAATACCTAAAAATATTTCCAGGAAAGGTTTTTTTTAGTTTTCTGATTTCTGCATTTTTTTCAAAATGGCGGCCGTTTTCGTCGAAAAATGGCCAATTTTGGACTTTGACGGTTGTTTTCTCAAAATCTGTTCAGTAACTTTTTTTCTTATTGATGCACAACACTCCCCATATGTACCCCTGTGACATGTATAAATTTCGTTGCCCTTGAATCGCTCGAAGTGGGCCATTTTGGGCCCAAATTCGGCCCAAATGGGACTTTCTCATGTTAAATTCTCCTATGCTTTATAATGGGACACAATAAGCCTGATATCTCACTTAATATTGCGATTAGAGACTAGGAATCAATTGTGGACATATAGGAAATGATATATGCTGAATATTCTCGTGACCTTGAATTTGACCTGTGACCTCAGTTTCAAGGTCAGAGAACAAAATGGCTAATATCTCGCTTATTATCGACTTTACAGCTCAGGAATCAATTGTGGACATATAGGAAATGATATCAGCCGAATATTCTGATGACCTTGAATTTGACCTTTGACCTCATTTCAAGGTCACACGGCAAAATGGCTAATATTTCGCTTCTTATCGACTTTACAGCTTAGGAATCAATTAACAACATATAGGAATTGATATATGCAGATTATTGTCATGACCTTGAATTTGACCTTTGACCTCATTTTCAAGGTCACAGGACAAAATGGCTAATATCTCACTTATTATCGATTTTACAGCTTAGGGATCATTTGTGGACATGTAGGAAATGATATATGCTGAATATTCTTGTGACTGAGAATTTGACCTCTGACCTTTGTTTCAAGGTCCGAGAACAAAATGGCTAATATCTCGCTTATTATCGACTTTACAGCTTAGGAATCAATTGTGGACATATAGGGAATGATATCAACCGAATATTCTGATGACTTTGAATTTGACCTTTGACCTCATTTTCAAGGTCAAAGGACAATATGGCTAATATCTCGCTTGTTTCTGGCTTTACAGCTTAGGAATCAATTATGGACATATAGGAAATGATATCAACCGAATATTCTGATGACCTTGAATTTGACCTTTGACCTCATTTTCAAGGTCAAAAGACAAAATGGCTAATATCTCGCTTATTATCTACTTTACAGCTTAGGAATCAATTGTGGACATATAGGAAATGATATCAACCGAATATTCTGATGACCTTGAATTTGACCTTTGACCTCATTTTCAAGGTCACATGGCAAAATAGCTAGTATCTCGCTTGTTATCGACTTTACAGCTTAGGAATCAATTGTTAACATATAGGAAATGATATATGCAGATTATTGTCATGACCTTGAATTTGATCTTTGACCTCTTTTTCAATTTCACAGGACAAAATGGGTAATATATCACTTGTTATCAATTTTACAGCTTAGGGATCACTTGTGGATATGTAGGAAATGATATATGCTGAATATTCTCGTGACTTTGAATTTGACCTCTGACCTCATTTTCATGGTCAAGAACACAAAATGGCTAAAGTCTCACTTATTATCGACTTTACAGCTTAGGAATCAGTTGTGGACATATAGGAAATGATGAAAGCCTAATATTCTGATGACCTTGAATTTGACCTTTGATCTCATTTTCAAGGTCACAGGAATATAAAACATATTTTGTCCGGTAACCTGTCTTAGCCCTTGGGCTAATTTTTTTTTATTCCATATATACATATATACCATATCTACAAAAAATATGTATATAATTACCTATATTTACCATATAAATAATGTGTTTATGTCAGTGTCTGCTCTCGTTGTGGGATTTATCCTGGGAGTCCAATTAACAGGCTCCAGAGCTTTCGCTGTCAGTTGTGGGCTGTGTGCCCTAGTTACTAGTTTTAGTATTCATGTCTTTTGTATATATTTACATTATTTATATATCATAGTATATATATATATATATATATATATATATATATATATATATATGTATATATATATATTTGAAAATATTTCAGTTGTGGGCGGTGTGCCCTAGTTCCAGTATTTATTCATTTAGTCTATATGTACTATCAGACCTTGTTTGTATACCATATATATATATACATACATATCATATGTACCACAAAAAAAAAAAAAAAAAAAAAAAAAAATATATATATATATATATATATATATATATTTATCAATATTCACCATGTATATATAATGTGTTCAGTGTCTGCTCTCCTTTGCGGGATTTATCCTGGGAGTCCAATTAACAGGCTCCAGAGCTTTCACTGTTTCGGGCTGTGTGCCCTTGTTACCAGTGTTATCATTCATGTCTTTCCTACATTATATATCTACATTATTTATTAAACCCTGTCACTTACTGGATGTAAGTGGCCATGACCTTGGTATTGTTTAGGGCTGATTGCCCTTGGTAATATTTAGGGCCAACTGCCCGTGCTAACGTTTAGGGCTCACTGCCCGTAGTAACGTTTAGAGCTGACTGCTCATGGTAATTTTAGGGCGGACTGCCTGTAATAATGTTTAGGCCTGGATGATCGTGATAATGTGTAAGGCTTACTGCCCCTGGTGAAATTTAGGTCGGTCTGCGGTAATGTTTTCAGTATTATATATTTTATATAGTTCCTCCATTAGATATTTTCATATATTTCATAAATTAAATTTAAGAATACGTGTATATTTTAAGTACTGTACTTCACAATTCATTTTATCAAATTTAATTAAATTTTCATTTCCTCCTGTCTCGCTTCAAAAGATGCTAGCGTATTATAAATTCGTTGGTGTTTATGGTTCTTGTTATTCATTTCCAGTAAATCTGCATCACGATACCTCTTTCATTTGGGAGTTCAATCTTGTTCAAGTATTTATCACGTTAAATGTTGTTCCACAGGTACTCGTTCTCGTTTTCTAATATTGCAGAATATGCCTCCACAAGAAAACCAAGGCTGTTGAGCCATGTACCAACGTAACAGTACCCCTCGACTCTGGAGCCGACAATCTAATAACTGCTGAGCATGTCTTCACGTGTAAATTCATAGGATGCTCACGCTCCGGATCCCAGTGCACCTGAAACCACCTCCAACATCAATACTGCCATTACGGGTGTAGGTCAGGTGCCTCTCCTGTCAACAGCCGAGGACCTCAGGCTGTTATTACCCTCCGGTTACACAGCTGTCGGTCAGGAGTTCCAGCCTCCCAGTCAGGGTGCTGCAATTATAACCATCGATCTCAATCTGTGGGTCATGAGCCCCAGTTCCATCTCTAATTCTAGATCTTAGTGTCTAGCTGTGGGTCAGGAGCCCCAGCCTGCAAGTCCGGGTACTCAATTCTAATCATCGATCTCAATCTGTGGGTCAGGAGCCCCAGTCCCATCTCTAATTCTAGATCTCAGTGTCTAGCTGTGGGTCAGGAGCCCCAGCCTGCAAGTCTGGGTACTCAATTCTAATCGTCATCTCAATCTGTGGGTCAGGAGCCCCAGTTCCATCTCTAGTTCTAGATCTTATTGTGTAGCTGTGGGTAAGGATCCCCAGCCTGCAAGTCCGGGTACTCAATTCTAATCACCGATCTCAATCTGTGGGTCAGGAGCCCCAGTTCCATCTCTAATTGTAGATCTTAGTGTCTAGCTGTGGGTCAGGAGCCCCAGCCCGCAAGTCCAGGTACTCAATTCTAATCATCGATCTCAATCTGTGGATCAGGAGCCCCAGTTCCATCTCTAATTCTAGATCTCAGTGTCTAGCTGTGGGTCAGGAGCCCCAGCCTGCAAGTCCAGGTACTCAATTCTAATCATCGATCTGAATCTGTGGGTCAGGAGCCCCAGTTCCATCTCTAATTCTAGATCTTAGTGTCTAGCTGTGGGTCAGGAGCCCCAGCCCGCAAGTCCAGGTACTCAATTCTAATCATCGATCTCAATATGTGGGTCAGGAGCCCCAGTTCCATCTCTAATTCTAGATCTTAGTGTCTAGCTGTGGGTCAGGAGCTCCAGCCTGCAAGTCCAGGTACCCTAGTCTAATCATCAATCTCAATCTGTGAGCCAGGCCCCCAGTTCCTTCTCTTAATTCCAGATCTCAGTCCCTAGCTGTAAGTCAGCAGCTCAAGCTGCTCCTGTTCTGGGTTTTTCTATTACAGAATTATCACCAGTCCTTTACTCTTACCCTTCCCTATCCTAAACAATATTTGTGATGGTTAGGAAACCAAGAATTCTTCACAAGCACTCCACCTGGTTAACCCAACCCCCTTTTTCAATTTTTACAATATCTTTACGTAGCTTTACACTTATCTTCCACTCTCATACACAAATCTAAATTTGTTACTCAATACCTTTAAATTACATTATAAAAACTTACATTCCTCTTTTATCTCTACCTTACTAATTTCCAAACTCATCCTATTACTGAGTGTCGTCTGGCACTTGTTGCAATATTCAATATCAATATTCCACATATCATAATCCTATGTCAACATTTTTCATCAATTAATTGTAGTCCACCTTTATGTAAGTGTGTTTAAATTATAACTCTAGCTCCAGAATATTAAAAAATTTTGTTCGACCTGTTAACCCATCCTTCTACATCAAGTCTTATTTCTTTAACATTTTTCCCTAAGAATTAGTGGCCTTTTCATAGTATACCATAAACATTGTCACTGCATACATATGATTAGAGAGCTCCCAGAGATCTAGGAGCAGGGATGTCCATCTTCTCTATGTTCAAGGGTCGTCCAAGCTATCTTTCCCTTTACTACTAGTAATTCATTTGCTTCATCCCATCCCATTTGCTTCGTTTCTATGATTAATCAACAAAGTCGTGGCCAATGGGAATTCCACTTCCAATTTCCAAATGTTCCTCCTCCAAAATACAACTATTATGTTTTTGGTACTTTCCAAGTTGTCGATTATATTTCATACAATTCACAATTCAGTCCAAACATTCTGGTACTAAGGGTATCACCATTACATTTCGGCTTCGTTTTCAGGTTTCACCCCTTTCTCGTTTGACAGATCCTCGTCCAACAAACTTCACTGACCCAGTATCTTATCCATTCACATTCTTCATCGGAACCAGTATTATTTCCGGTGTTACGGTCACTATATGTTAATCCAGAGTTTTCATCAATCGCCGTTGGATTTTTACTCTTGTCATTCTCATCCTTCGTAATCAATTCGGGTCAAACTAGTAACAGTCAGTCTCACCATTACAGGCATGTTAATTCTAGAATATTCTGATCATTTTCTACCCAACATTTCATTGTTCTTTGTCAAGACCTACGGTCTATCTATTCTCATCTACTTTTTTCTTCACATCATTTAATGGTCAATTTTCATTCCCAACTCACTCCGTCGTTGTTCATTTATATCGGGGTTTCATTCGGGTCTTATGTTTTACTCCTAAGCTGAGACGGATCAAATCAGCAACTGTCTTACTTGCTTATATCCCACAATTATAGCTTAAGGGTCGTAGTTGTCGTCCTAGGTTTTTCTTTTTCGTGGTAAATGTATGTCCTCTGGACTGATGCTTTACTTTCTTGGATCCGGCTGGGTCGGTTTTGGCTGTCACCATTCCCAGTTCCTGTGAATGCTTTGTGGCGCGTGTCAGCCTTAGGTTCTGATTTTTGTCGTTCATATTTGTGTTATTTACCCACATATCATGGTAATTGTTAGTCATAACCCATTTCCAATAATTATGTCTTATTTCTCATTGTAACTAATTTTATTGTAACTACCTCAACTTCATTATGTTTGTATATTATAATTTAAATAATTATATTTTTAAATAAACCAAGGTCAAATCCCAGTCGGTTAGTTACTTTATAACAGCAACACACACAATAATCAGTTTGTGGACGCAGGCTACAAACGGGTTTGTGTGTGTTAGCGTGCCGGTAGTCTATCCCCAAGGTTATCATTCCCGCCTTTTTATCCGTTCTTCTAATTTCTACAGTCCGCATTTTATGTAGAATTGGTATCCCTTGACAACGTTACCTGATTATTCAACCAATGACAATCTCTCTTTTCGACTAGAAGCTCCTCGAGGTTGTTTTCCTTTCAATCTTTCAATTTTCCCACCCAACCCACCCTTTTTCTTTGTAAATATTATTTACATACAAGTACCGTTGTATACTATAGTACTATATACCATATCACTTCATTGTCATGTAATCTCGTGTTGTTTCTCCGTTATATTCAAAATATAATCTTATCTTGTATTTCTTCACTTTGGTATATTATGTGTTATTGTACTATTTTAGAATTATGTCTAATGTATCTTTTTTCAGTTTGTGTACTATGTTTCTTCCATGTATCATTATGTACGGTAGATCGTATTTACTGTGAACGCGTGTCAGCCTTAGGTTCTGATTTTTGTCGTTCATATTTGTGTTATTTACCCACATATCATGGTAATTGTTAGTCATAACCCATTTCCAATAATTATGTCTTATTTCTCATTGTAACTAATTTTATTGTAACTACCTCAACTTCATTATGTTTGTATATTATAATTTAAATAATTATATTTTTAAATAAACCAAGGTCAAATCCCAGTCGGTTAGTTACTTTATAACAGCAACACACACAACATATCTGATGCAATTTCCATGTACGGTAATAAATGATAGTACCTGTTCGTGCAATAGATGTAGACAGGTAGTCTGTATTGTTGCACGCAATACATAAATAATAATAATAATAATAATGTGAAGGTTTTTATATAGCACTTTTCCAGAAACCTGCTCAAAGCGCTTCACAATTATTACCCCGGATATGGCCAGGAACCACTTTCCGACTCCCTGGGGTCCATAGACAATCACCTATTTGTCAGAGACTTATTGCTGCCATATTGGCGCAAGGTGACTAGGACACACGTACAATTGCCAACACTGCCAATCGGGTACTCAATTATACGACTGAGTGAACCGAGACACACTGTGGTACACACCTTGCCCAAGGGTGCTAGACAGCCAACACAGCAGCGCCAGCGCCGCGGCTCGAACCAACAATCTGCTGGTCACGAGACGAGCGCCTTAACTGACTGCGCTAACTGCCCCCGATAATTTTCTCGATAAATCGAGATATTATCTCGATAAATCGAGTTGGTTATCTCGATAAATCGAGTTATTATCTCGATAAATCGAGTTAGTTATCTCGATAAAAATCGACTTATGTTTTAGGCATTTAAAGTTCAAGTAAAATGGAAATATGTTTCGAGTCACATTATTCATACTTAACACTATGTTGAATAGGCTTATATGATCGACCATCTTAACGTTAAATATCGAATAATACTGACCAAACTACCGAATTAAAAACTATAGTGAAGTTACTATATCACTATCTCTTAGAAAGATGCAACATGTTCATGAATGAAAATGTTATAATTTTTGGACCGATCGTTGAGCCGATCGTTGACCGATCGTTGAGCCTTGTAATCAGGGCTATAATGTAGTTTACTTTGTGACGCGAAAGAAGACCACACGCAAACTAGCTTACATGTATGCATGCACGAATAGCTGCACAGAAAATATGTGTTCCAAAATACGCGTCATTACGGTAAAATTTGCTTTGCATTATGGGAACGTCAATTCCCATCAGCTCCGCCATTTTGAACGTTTTTAGAGAACTGGAATATTTTGCGTAGTTTTCTCAAACCTAACACATCGATTTATGCATTATATATCTGTGGAATATGCAAAGTTTGCCATCAATTCGAGAGATTTCATGTCAAGGACGAAGAAAATCCTCATTTGGAGTAGGTATCTAAACGTTTACATGCCAAAACGGGCGTCGATGGGCTGGCATGGAACCTCCATAAGAAAGTCAGCACATAGACATGTAGAGAGTTGGGGGCTTCGCTCCAAACGCTCTAATGGTAAAAAAAAAATACCGGGGTCTGCCATCATACGCTTCTCTAGCGAAGTCAACCAAGGTGAAACTCTGGTAATCAAACAGATAAATGTAACTTATGTTACTGACACCATTGACAAGGTGTTAGGGGTCGGTCATTATTTACTGGGTGGGGGGTTGGATGTTTTTTCCGAGAAATGAGTTTTCAAAAATTTGACCCCCCCCTCCCCCCACCAATATCGAAAACCAATCTATGACCCCCCACCATGACCCAAATCAAAAGTATGACCCCCCCCCCCCCCCGCAATCCCCATGTATGAATATAAGGCTATGCTTCACAATTGATGACAATTATAAGGCACCAGTATCATAATATATATGATACTTGAATGCTTTTTACGGTTTATTTACATTTCTATTGAAACAATTGTGACTTTTGTCGCAAATTTATGATACTATAAGGTCAGTGAATATTATGATTTGTGCTCTTCGTGTATCCACCATTCCTCCGCTTCGAGTGTGAATGCCATTACAACAATTATTACTGGTATGCATACTATATTTGGGCACTTGATTTTGACAGATGTTTGAGGGCAAAATCAGACCCCAACCCTTCCCCCCCATCCCCGACATCTATATCCAGGATCACTTTCCTCCGAATACTAGCATTTTCATTTTCACTACATAGCCCATCGTTTCGGAGCCCACTTGAAACACTCGAGACCTAGGTCAAAGATCATTCAGTTGATTCCTTGACTCCAAAATTTTTGATGGAATGGAAAAAAATGTATGAAAACCCTCACGGACTAACTGGACACCCTAGCGAACTCGCAAAAAATACAGGGCTCTTCCACATATCATTGATGAGCAGGGAAGAATTGGTGAATCAGGCCATTCAGAACTTTTTTTTTCTAGTCTTGAATCAGGTATGTGTTGGTTCTATGATATGGAGCAGAATTGGGGCCAAAATTAATGACATGTTATATTTTGCTATATTCAATTTTACCTTGAGATTATAGAATGCTAAACTATCAATTAAAGACATGTAAACTTCAGATTGTAGAAAACACATACAACAATCGGCACATTCTCTGTTTAAAACTTTATCATTTGAACTTTAATGTTTAAAAATTTCAAAAATGAACAACCCATATGTGTGAAGAAAGGAAAATAAAATTTATATTTCATTGTTCAATTCAGTAAAATACAAAGAAAACTTTATATAACGTGTTTTCTTCTTCCGTATTTCGACACCTTACATGTATATAATTCAGGTTTTGTCATTTACCCATTGCTAACTCCGCATTCACAAATCTATCTTTTGTATTTCAAAAGTTCGTGTTTGAAAGTTCATGTTTGAAAGTTCGTATTCGGAAGTCTTGAAGTATGTCACGAAGTATGTCATGAAGTATGTCGCGAAGTATGTTAGAGGAGTGTGAAACTAAATGCCCCCCTGATGCTGCCTCTCTGCCGGCGCAAAGACTCCTGGCTGGCGATGGATTGTCAATAGTGTCTGCACAGCCGACATCGACAAAACTTTCATGTTGTACCCATCTACTAGCCGTTTTTACTCCGCCAAAAAATATTCGATGAAGAGAAAAGTAACGGTGAGTTCTCCTTTTCAAGTTTTCGAAGTACACAATCAATTTATTTTGTTGAATTTAATCTCCGAAATGTAGTGTCTGGGCGATAATTAGGGCTCATAAGCTCATAAAACGAAGCAAACGCCCGCCTTCACGGTGGCTAGGCGTTACGCGTTATCCAGGGAGTGCCGCGTAAAATCATGAGTATTACGCATTATTCGTGAGGAAATGGCAGCCTCTGGTTGACTCCTAGCAGGAAATATAACAATTTCTCTAATTTTACCGTTTTGAAATGTCGGATTTGGTTTTGCACGGAACATTATTCATGATTGTTGTTGAGAGTTTAAATTAAATAAATGAGCCAGTGTAGCGATACCTTCGGCTGCACAATATCTGTCAATGTTGCTTCGACAGCCGCTCTGCTCGGTTTTGGGGTTGAAAAATGTTACATATCGGCATTATTGTGAATAGAATGAGAGGTATATAATATTGATATTATGGGCTTCACGTGTGCCTGTCTTGAATTTTTTTTTAAATGGTCGCAAGCACCACGAATCTAGGTTGAATGTGTCATTTGTTTATTTGCTATACTTTACGCGATTTGTGTGAGGGCATTACGCGTATGTGCATGAGTAAATATTTTGTTGAGGTTGGGATATTTCTTTTTTTTAATGTGAATTTTTCTCCAGTTTTTACTGCTCAATTGATGGGATAAATTCCAGTTCAAGGGATAATGTTTTCACTTGGTGAGCTTTCGTGTAAAAGACACGAAAAGCTCTTAGTATTGTCAATTTCAGATTTATGAAAATTGGGAGGAACATATGGAGGATAACGATAAGTGAGAAGTATCATCATTGGAAAATATTTGTGTATGCATTGCCACCTCGACCATCCCCGACAACGCTCACATGTTTCCTTATGCTGTAACGCGTGTGTAGATTTTCGCCCTCAGGCTGATACGCGTAAACCATAAAAAGCTTCTCATTTCATAAAATACTCGATAAAAACAACTGGTTGCATGATGTAACAATAAAGAAAGATTTCTGCGAGCATTCTAT
This sequence comes from Terebella lapidaria, assembly GCA_949152475.1. NCBI lineage: Eukaryota > Metazoa > Annelida > Polychaeta > Terebellida > Terebellidae > Terebella > Terebella lapidaria. The sequence continues at coordinate 18,177,128 of OX424561.1, forward strand.
GATATACCAACATGCACTATGTTAGTTTCAATTTACAGCCGATGATATTTCACAAACAAGTCGCAAGCGTGCGGGTGATGTCACGAACGGTGTGTCCATTTTCGTAGATATAACGATGTATGCGAGTAATTCATAGTATCATACGTGATGTTTGCTCATTGGGATGTTCCGTGGATACAAAATTTTAGGAAGTAAATGAACATTTCCACGAAGTCACCTCATTTGAAATGGGGACCTATGTCGTTTCCTGTGCAATTTCCTCACGAATAACGCGTAATACTCACGATTTTACGCGGTACTCCCTGAATAACGCGTAACGCCTAGCCACCATGATCTTGTGCCCATTATGTATAGATCCATTCTGTAGATTTTGAAAATAAAATACTACTATTCGTTTATCCATGTACTAGTTGTAACGTTTGACGCACACAGGGTGCACGCGGCGGGTGTCGTAATTACTAGAACTACAACCAGGTAACAGTCCGTCCAGACGAGTCCGGCCGATCATAGATCTACATCACATCATAACACATCATTATCAACATCATCATCATACAGCATATACATTATTGTGGTAATGTTGCCGTATGCAGAGCCTGAGATGCCATGGGAGCGGCACCACAGAACTCGCACACGTGGGCATGTTGCTGGCCGGCCTCGCCGACGGCACTGCCACAGGGTTGGAACCCTAGACAGCCCGACGGTCTGCCAGAGCCTGTGTCACACCATCCCAGGGCGAGAGACCGGTGATCACAGGGCCCCGAATCATCACGGTCTCCCTCCTGGGCCCCGTATGGGAATCGTCCCAAGGGCCCCTGCGGGCCTTAGCCGGTGAGTACGGACATAGAGCTCATGCCCGAGCCCTCCGTCGTCCTCTCGCCTTGCCAGCACTGAGACAACTCCACTGAACAAGACGGCTTCGGATTATTTATAACCCCTGAATAAACGAGACACGAGTGATGACGTAAGGCCATTGTTACAGTACAATGGAGCGAGAGGATTAGAGGGCGTTGCTATGTAGCGCACGTGTTTCGGATACGAAGCGGCCAAAACAAGAGTAGTGTTTACAAAGAATCTCCTGCCGTGATCTTTGAGTGAAATCGCCACATAGTAATAGCCTATAAATATACATTTCTACTGGATATTTCTTCCACTTTTCAGATGCAAGTGGGGGCGCCATTGAACAGTTTAACTCTGCAATTGATGATTTTTGACAGGTGAATTACAAATTGTTAATGTTTATCATCCAAGATATTCTGCATTTTTGTTATAAAAATATAATAAAATGGTCAAGTTATGACCTGATAGTTGCATACATGTGTTTTGGAATTCAAAATGTTTCTTTCAAATTTTTGTTAGGTGATGACTGATGTTATGGCCTGAAGTCAAGATAATCGACTGACTGAAATCAGCATCAAGACTCCAGATCACAGGCGAACTGAAGGAGGCATGGCTCCTAATCGAAGGCTGACTGAAAGGGGGTGACACTCAAAATGTTGTCTTCAACATCTTGAACTTTGAGCTGATAGTGTGACAAATAATGAGTTTGGTAGTAAAAATGTAAATGTATACACGGTATGTACTTGGTATGATTAAGTATTTTTTGTTCATATTCAGAAGCATTCCCTATGTAGTATAGGATTTGATGCTCAATGATGGTTCCACAAAGTTTTAAAGATGAAATTTTCCAAGAACTTGTATACACATTGATCACATTCATAACAGACTAATATGTTTGTGATATATGCAGTAATATGTTGGAATGCTATGGTAGAGATGATATACCTGATTCGAACAATATATTATTACAGACAATGTATTCAGTACAGAAGCACATTTAAATAGCTATTTTAGACCTCCTGAATTTCCAAGCTGTGAAGTTAGCAGCGTGCTTAGACATGTATGTGTGTCAGTCCTCCATGGTCTGTGAAATTTACATGTAGTTGGTTCAGTTATTAACATAAGCACAGTAATTTATCATTTTCTGATGAACAATTTTTTACGAATATGTGGACAAGGCATTTATACATGTACTAGTATTTGTAGGATGAACCCAATTTCATTCGTATGATTTATTTGTGTAGGAGTTAGCTTGTTAATTGATAATATTGAAGTGTATCTGAATTTTGAAAATATATTCTATTTTTATAATGTACTGATATTATTGCTCGTCTTGTTGAGTCTTACTGTGGAATAAACATCTTTACACGGTCCATCGCAAGAGTTCTTTGTCATAAATATTGTCTTTGTTGTGGTAAACATACAATTTTTGGTGATTCTAACTCATCACAAAACTTTTAGTATGTTCTTGCACATGATATTTTTCCCTAAATTATGATTTTGAAAAAAAATAAACCAATCCCAATGAGTGACCATATTTATATGCCATCTTATCACCATTATGTGCATAGAATCCAGAATAAATATAGTTCCGCGAAACTAACAAAAACAACTTGTCGTGTACATGCGGTTGTTGTTGTTGTTGATATATAATAGAATTAGATGTCTCCAAAACTTTTTTTTTCGAATAGTATTGTAAAAATGAAATGAATAAAGGAAAAAATATAAAGATTAAAAACATTATATTAATTTTCGAATATAATGTTTTGGATGTAAGAAATATATGCCTAGTTATTCCCATTCACAAACACTATCATCAGCATGATGCATACCGATAGGCGTTCAAGTTTTCCCCCGCGAGTGAACCGTCTTGCACGGGTGTGTGGGTGGCATGGCGTGAGGGAGTATTCGGTTTCACATTAACAAATCTCATATCGCTTCACGCGCCCTCTGTTCCACATGCGAGAGTCATTTGTAGATTTTCCAACACGAACTCCAAAATGTCAAAATGCAGAAGATAGATTTCTGAATGCCGAATTGTCAATGGATGAATGACAGAACGTGAATCAGAAACATATAAACTATAGAACTACGTAAGGAGAAAACCACTTATATAAAGTGTTGTTTTTTTATTGTATTTTACTGAATCATAGACTATTAAAATATAAATTTTATTATCCTTTCTTCAAACATATGGTTTGTTGATTTTGACGAAAAAGTTTTAATATGAGGGTTTTAAACAAATAATGTACCTATTGTAGTTTGTGCTTTCTACAATCTGAAGTTCACATATCTATAATTGATAGTTTAGCTTTCTATAATCTCGAGATAAAAATTGAATATAGCAAAATATGACATGTCATTAATTTTGGCCCCAATTCTGCTCCATACTATGATGGGCTCACAATGTTCTGCCACCATCCAAATCATGTGAGTCAGATTCACTACCCGGGTCATCCGGGGCGATCCCGGACTATTTTGCCATTCTTTGTGGAAAGGTGGATTTTCACATGGTGGTTTGTGATAGTCCTGAGGTCTTCGGGGAACATTTCAGTGGGGTCATGTGTTGACAAAATTTTGAGTGGAAAACCGGTCTGTGGTTCTGACATGCTAGTTCGGGTTCATCGGAAGGGATGATATGTTGCTCAGGGTGGTATGGACTGTGGTTTGTTTGTGACAGGACCCTGCTGATCTGGGTTCGTCCTTGCTGGCACCGTGTTCAGCTGTAGTGCTACTCCGTTAGGTCCAAAGTTGATTCTTGGTGACAATGTTTCAATCTGAGTGATGAGCGCTGATCAATGCGGCATCTCTTGATGTTGGTGTTCCTGGATGGTCCTCTGCAGGATCCGGTTTCAGTGAGATTATGGTTTTACTGAAAATGTTATGAATTCCATCGTGTACTCCAATCAGTCCATGTACTGATATTAAGTGGATTGTTTCCACCTAATTATTTAACTATTTTACCATTCAGATTTCCTCAAAATAACTCAATTTCAAACTCCGACCCCGAGTCCCATCGAAAATAAAAGTATGACCCCCCAATAATGTTGGAAATGAAAGTGTGACCCCCCCCCCCCCCCCGTTTTTATCCCCCCCCCCCCCCACACACACCTTATAAATAATGACCGGCCCCTTATTGAGCCTAGAGATGAGTTTTCCCCTACATAATCTCGAAAAAAATTTAAGCCAAGCGTGTCTGATGGTTGTCGTAGAGAAATATATCCCAACTGGCATGTCGTTGACAAGGTATCTTATTTCCGTCGTATCTTAATAATTTTGCATGATGTATGGCGTCCTGAATTAACTCAACTCAGAAAGGGGTCCGGAGTTTGTAGCTTTTGAGAACAAAAATGCTCACAGACGTGGGGTGTCCACAATAACCTGTCGTCAGTCGTCTTTCCTACACAGCAACTAGCGTGCTGAAGTAGGACATAAAACGGTGAACAGACTTATAACCAACAACACAAGGTCACAGGGCGATTTGGATACTGACAAATTCCAACGAGTAATATTACATGTACACTGTTATTTGCATCTGCCCTGAGAAGGATAACAAGCTACCCCCATGTGTGCGGCCCACGAATACTTCCTGGGTTGTATTGACGACATGTTACATTGCAGGAAAGGCTGGTAGCTACGAAATCAGCTCCGATGCCCCAACATATGAGGAAGGCGGAGTACCTGACTGAACGAACCAAGCGTCTGATGCCTCTCCAGGAAGAAACCAGAATCAGCTGGGTTCGGATCTCAGGAATCCGAGGCCATACATGTCAGGTGATAAACGTTTGACAGCACGGTCAGCTAAAGTGGTTCGTGTTGATGGTTCTGATAGCTTCACTGTCAGAAAATGAAGTTCTTAGGCTATATCCAACCTTCCAAGCTATCAAAGTCTGACACCAATGCTATTGACGACATGAGACACCCAGAATTGGTCACCAGAATTCGATTGACTATACGCACTTTAGCACCGACCTTTCACAAGCACCGACCAAACGACTCAAGTACTGACTCTGAACTTTCAGAGGACCTCAAGGTCCCACAGCCCACTGCTACATCTGTTCCCATGGATCTGGCTCCTGCTGATCATCCTCCAGATCTCACACCGGATCATTCTCGACAGTGCTGCTGAAGAAGAATGGAGTCAGAAATGGTGAAAAATATGGTCTTTTGGCAAATATAACACATAAAATTGTTGATTGATCCTACGATCCAAAGCCAAGGTACGTTATGGGCAAAAGACACTCGAAGTTTTGCATTGAACTTGAATTGAGCGCAAGTGTGTCGAGGTACGAAGTATTTATGGGGAATATTTATTTTCGATTTAAATTAATTGTATCCCCCGAACAAAGTTCGGCGGATACTATGGATTTACGATCGTCGCGCCGCCGCCGCCGCCTCGTCCGCAGACACTTTCTTGTGAACGCGCTGCAGCTTGCAAATCTGAACCGATTCTGATAATATTTTATATGGACATGTCTTATGGTGAGATCACGACACCTATCGATTTTGGTTGCGATAGCAACCAAAATAGCCGATTGGCGTAACATTTTGTGCTCAAATTAGCCTGTTTAACACACATGGGTTGTGAACGCTCTACGGGTAGGAGTTTTCGATGAATGATGATGAAATCGCACAGGCTCAATGAGTAAGATCATTACACAACACCTATTGTTTTTCAGAATGATCGAATAAATATAATAAGTTTGAGAGGTTAACTTATTACGACAAATACCTACTTTGACATGTGTGATCACTCCAATAACATGTACTATGAAAGCAAATTGCACTGGATTCTTGTTCAGAATACCGAACTGATGTTTTTGGTGAAAAAAGAAAAATATTACTGAATAAGTTAACATTGGTTTTACTAGTTAAGTCTATTATTGGCCACAATAAAAATAGTTAAGACGAGAAACATTTATTATTGAGCTCAACAAGGTAAAGGTTTTGTCCAGTAGAGATTTCACAGGTGTAACCGTATAAGTTAACATTATTTTTACTAGTTAAGTCTATTATTGACCACAATAAAAATAGTTAAGACAAGAAACATTTATTATTGGGCTCAACAAGGTAAAGCTTCTGTGCAGTAGAGATTTCATGGCTGTAGCCGAATAAGTTAACATCATTTTTACTAGTTAAGTCTTTTATTGACCTCAAGAAAAATAAGACAAGAAATATTTATTATTGAGCTCACCATTTAAAAGTTTTGTCCAGTAGAGATTTCATGGGTGTAACCGGATAAGTTAACATTATTTTTACCAGTAAAGTCAATTTTTACTTCGAATTTCAACTTGAAACCAAGTTTGGCACATATTATGAATTAAAATATAATTTATGGTGAAAGATCGATCTGGCTCCAATTTCGTCATCTTGAAATGCAGTTTTGGTAAACTTTTACTTGAATTTCAGCTTGAAACCAAGTTTGGCACATATTATGAATTAAAATTTAAATTTATGGTGAAAAGTTTGACCTGGCTCCAATTTCGTCATCTTGAAATGTAGTTTTGGTCAACTTTTACTTTGAATTTCAACTTGGAACCAAGTTTGGCACATAGTATGAGTTGAAATATAACTTATGGTGAAAAGTTCGATCTGGCTTCGATTTAGTCATCTTGAAATGCAGTTTTTGTCAACTTTTGCTTGAATTTCATCTTGGACCCAAGTTTGTCAAATATTCTGAGTTGAAATATAACTTAAGGTGAAAAAAATTATTTTATCGAACATGTCGAAATGGAAATTCGTATGCAGTGATTTTAGTGGTGATCTTGAATTCGACCTTCAATAAGCTTGAAAGGTTTCACACTCACAATGTACATCAGTGATATATTTGGGGCAACATGGATGATAGGGCTACGGGGGATACACCCAAGCGGTTGTAGGCGACCGGAAGCATCTAGTTTCTAGAATATTTGGTAATAGTGTCATCTAATCATCTACAATTGCCAAGGTGCAATTCATTGTTAGAGTAAGTTTAGTGTGCACGTGTGTACATGTCGTCTTCAAAATGGATGTATGTAGTCTTGGAAGCCACAGCGATAAGATCAGAAAGGTATACCAGTAGAATAACCGCCACGCAACTGTACATATAGATAAAAAAAAAGCCATATGAACAAATTTCGCTATGCTAGGCAAATTCTCTCACTTCAATTTCCAACTCGCAGTTGGCAAAACATTCCAATAGAGATAATGCAGGTTTATTAAAAATCGAAAGCAAATAAGCAACGACAAGTAAATTGATCCGAACATTGGAAATTTCATCTCGGTGGTAGCACAATATATACCTACCTACTAAATATTGTATGTCCACTTATTTGGACTGTGGGTAAACTGTTTTTAGGTTACCGAACCTATACTGCGATAACCTATTGGCATGGCGTTTCGTGAGGCGGCTATTTTCATTTTGTCGAAGAGTCCCTAAGAGCACAAAATGGCTAATACGTGTATCTTGATTGTTATCGACTTTACATCTTAGGAATCAATTGTGAACATCCAGGAAATGGGGTAATAGTGTATGCTGAATATTGTCATGTATTGTCTGGTGACCTTTCTTAGACGTTGGGCTAATTAATTATGAGAAATAAATAGACACCTTTAGGTCCTCGGTTTATCGAACGGAACGTAGACGACCCCCTGATTTTTTGTCCATGGTACTCAGACGTTACCCGGACGTTTGTGACCATACGGTACAACAGAAACAATGATCTAAACACAAAAGAACGATTCCATACACCCGGAAAGTGCTTGAATGTCACTGAACTGAACTGTATCGATTTCGTCTCTCTTTGTCCAGAGCATCCCTCTTACGTAATTACATGTACGATAATCGAAGTAAGGTCGTGCACCGAAAATCATGTAAAATAAGGAATAAATAGGCATGTCTTGAAAACAGTTCCAATTTTCAAAAGCCTTTTCAATCGGCTGTTGTTACATATTACAGATGGAGTGTGTGTTGAATTAGGAGTCCAAATGCCTGTCCAAGTATGACGTGGTGTCTGTTACGTATCATGAAGTATATCCACCGACGCCCCCAGTATATGAACAAACATTCAAGAAACTGACACACTTGCCCGTGATGCCCCATCGCGCAGTATTGAAAACCATGTATATAAGCTGGAACAGGTGTGCGGACACCAAATTACTAGTACCGTACTGTGCAGCTGGAAAAAGACGACACATGTTGATGGTCAAGATGTTTCAAAATATTGATCTACATGTACCCCCAAATCAAACACACCTTGGAGCATTTTATCGTGTCTGTACAGAATGTTTCGTTACACCCTTGTTGTATGATGACAATAACAAAACATTAGGCCAAGGGCCAAAGATAGGTTTCCGGACAATATATGTTTAATATTTTAGATGTTAGCCAGGTCACTGGTTGAATTCAAGGTCAAGAGAAAATTCAGCATCTATAATTTTAAGCATATGTCATGTCCACAGTTGATTGCTAAGCTGTAAATTCATTAATGAGAGAGATATTAGCAATTTTGTCCAGTCACCCTGAAAATCAGGTTTGAAAAAGGAAACTTGAAAATAAGGTCATTGGTCAAGTCGGGGTCACGAGAATATTCAGCATAATATCAGTTGGAGTTTGACCACAATTGATACCTAAGCTTTAAATTTAATAATAAGTGAGATATTCGCCATTTGTGATCTGACCTTGAAAATCAGGTCAAAAATCAAGTTCAAGGTCATGAGAATATTCAGCATATACATTATCATTTTCTGTTCACAGTTGATTCCTAAGCTGTAAAGACGATAATAAGCGAGATATTAGCCATTTTGTTCTTGGACTTTGAGAATGAGGTCAAAGGTCGAACTCAAAGTCACCAAAATATTGAGCTTATATCATTTCCTATATGTTCACTATGGATTTCTAAGCTGTAAAGTTGATAATAAGTGAGATATTAGCCATTTTGTACTCTGACCTTGAAAATAATGTAACGATTTCAAGTCGAAAATTGTGTTCGGCCAAGTTTTAATACCTGTTTGTTAATGATATATGTGGTTGCATGATGTTTTATGGTCGTTAAATGAATTTTGAATTGATTCTAAGTGTGTATATACGATTATCAAAGTTCGGGTATTTTTCGGCTGCTTCGGTTGCTCTTCGGCTGACATCAGACCTTGATGGTCAAAATATGCGATTACGTAAAAGTGCTCAGAAACGAATTTACAACAAGGAGATTTTTTTCGGGTAAAAAAGTCAGTTTTGATTGGTTAAGGTAGGTCACGTGACACCTATCCCGAAATGTATAAATACTGCCGACTCACAGGAGTCGGCACCTTTTGACACTGGGACACCAACCAGAGCACATCGCGGTCCAGCCGAACTAGTTAAATTGGCCGAAGAGCAGACAAGCAACCGAAGATGTCATCTCTAGTTGAATTCTCAACTATTTCAACTGACTGTAAGATTCGTTGATCCTTGAGCCGGCCTACAACCGAAGTGAACTTATAGCAGTAGAATTTATAGCAGTAGAATCAACTGAAGTACTAGTGATATAAGGAAAGGACTCGAAGACCAGTCGGGTTGAAATCGAAGCTGAAAACGTCTGAGATAGCTGTGAACCCAAGCTATCAACTGAACTTACAACCGAAGAATAAGAGGTCGAGAGAAGGAGCCGAACACCGAACTACATGATAGGTGATCCCTACTTCGGGAACACTAGCAGCTGCAGTCCCGAACACGCTACCACCGAGTCGGCCTGCAGCTGGAGCATCGGAGATTCCCGAAGTACCCCACCTGACTCAACCGAGACAGCCTGCAGCCGGAGCGCCGGAGTCTACCGAAGCGCCCGTGTAGCCGAAGTTCCAGAGACAACCAAGACGACCTGCAGGCGGAGCACCGGAGTCTCCCGAAGTGCTATTGCAGCCGAAGTTCAAGAGACAACCGAGACGGCCTGCAGCCGGAGCACCGGAGTCTCTCGAAGTTGCCGTGTAGCCGAAGTTCCAGAGACAACCGAGACGGACTGCAGTCGGAGCACCGGAGTCTCCCGAAGTGCCCATATGGCCGAAGTTCCAGAGACAACCAAGACGGCCTGCAGCCGGAACACCGGAATCTCTCGAAGTGCCCTTGCAGCCGAATTCTTGAAGTTACCCCGAGAACCAGCAACAGACACTCAACAACCGTCTCTATAACACTCAGTTGACCCAAAAAAGACTGTAGAAGGAAAATCGACCCTAGAACCGTTACAATAAGGTCAAGGTCAAATTCAAGGTCATCAAAATATTCCGTGTATATCATTTTTTATATGTCCACAATTGGTTCCCAAGCTATAAAGTCAATGGAGAAGCAAAATACTAGCCACTTTGTCCTTTGACGTTGGAAATGAGGTCAAAGGTCGAATTCAAGGTCATGCCAATACTCAGCGTATATCATTTTCTGTATGTTCATAATTTGTATATTTATATATGTTTATATATGTAGAGTAATCTGTATATATCATTTCCTATATGTTTCTAATTGATTCCCAAGTTGTAAAATCGATAATAAGCGTGAATATAGCCATTTTGTCTTGTGACCTTGAAAATTAGGTCAAATGTCAAATTCAGGGTCATGATAATAATCTGTATATATCATTTCCTACATGTTCATAATTAATTCCTAAGCTGTAAAATCGATAAGAAGCGAAATATCAGCCATTTTGTGCTCTTGACCTTGAAAATGACGTCAGAGGTCAAAATCAAGGTCACGAGAATATTCAGCATATATCATTTCCTGTACGTCCACAATTGATTCCTAAGCTGTAAAATCGATAATAAGTGAGATATTAGCCATTTTGTCCTGTGACCTTGAAAATGAGGTCAAAGGTCAAATTCAAGGTCATGACAATAATCTGCATAATCATTTCCTATATGTTCATAATTGATTCCTAAGCTGTAAAGTCGATAAGAAGCGAGATATTAGCCATTTTGTCCTGTGACCTTGAAAATGAGGTCAAAAGTCAAAATCAAGGTCATCAGAATATTCGTTATATATCATTTCCTATATGTCCTTAATTGATTCCTAAGCTATAAAGTCGATAATAAGCGAGATAAAGGGCCTTTTGTGCTCTGACCTTGAAAGTGAGGTCAGAGGTCAAATTCAAGGTCATGAGGATATTAACCGTATATCATTTCCTATATGTCCACAATTGATTCATAGTCTCTAATCTCAATATTAAGTGAGATATCAGGCATAATGTGTCCCATTATAAAGCATAGGAGATTTAACATGGGAAAGTCCCATTTGGGCCGAGTTTGGGCCGAACTGGCCAACTTCGAGCGATTCAACGGCAACGAAACTTATACAAATCACAGGGGTATATATGAGGAGTGTTATGCATCAATTAGAAAAAAAAGTTACTGAACAGAATTTGAGAAAACGGCCATCAAAGTCCAAAGTTGTCCATTTTTCGTCAAAAATGGCCGCGAAATTGGAATAATAGCGAAAATAAAAAACTAAAGAATACCTCCTTCTTTAAATATTTTTAGGCATTTTAGTGCAAAATTTCAGAAAAATTCGTCCGACGACGACCGAATGTGGATGACGACGACGACAACGACGAAAGACGCAACGCCATGCCAATAGGTTATCGGACCATAGGTTCGGTAACCTAAAAAGTACCTCCTCCCCCACCTCACAAGAGTACCAAACAGGTTTTTTGCTCCATGCACCTGCAGAATGAGAACAAAAACATTGTAGTGAAGGAGGCGCTAATCGATGAAGCACAAACAGCTTAACTACATGTATATCCTGCCTGTTAAACTAGAAATTGACATTAACACCATTACATTTACACGCAAAGCATTGATCCATATCGGACTACGTGTTATTGAGATACAATATACCGAAAAATAGAAGAAGAAAAAAAAGTTTATACAAGTAAAATATTAGCTCCATAAACTCAAGAAGGTGAATAAAGAGAACGTATTCTGGAGATGTGACATCACTGCACCACCGTTGATATATTATATATATAACAAGTATTAGTCGCGCCCGCGACAATTGGGCGGGTTGCATCGAGGAGGGCTGTTAGTGGAAGGAATTGGCATTGTTCTCATGTATTATCAAGTTCGAAGTCACCCATCATCGAACTTGTCCGAGATCTGCTCATGATGCACCTCTGGTATGATTTTGGCGGTATTTCGTTAAAAACTTTGTAAGTTATCGCGTTCACAAGGTACAAAGTCCTGTTTTCATGTATTGTCAAGTTCGAAGTCCTGCCACGACCTGAAAAATAGGTCAAGGCCACCCATCATCGAACTTGTCCGAGATCTGCTCATGATGCACCTCTGGTATGATTTTGGCGGTATTTCGTTAAAAACTTTGTAAGTTATCGCGTTCACAAGGTACAAAGTCCTGTTTTCATGTATTGTCAAGTTCGAAGTCCTGCCACGACCTGAAAAATAGGTCAAGGTCACCCATCATCGAACTTGTCCGAGATCTGCTCATGATGCACCTCGGGTATGATTTTGGCGGTATTTCGTTAAAAACTTTGTAAGTTATCGCGTTCACAAGAAATTGTTGACGGACGGACGGCCGGACGTGCGAACGGATGGGCGTTACGGGCAGACCCAATGTTAAATTTCCTATCTTAACTTGCCCCACAAGTCCTGAAAAAATCCCCATAAGACCGCACTTTCGGCTTAAACTGTGGTTGTGGGGCATTTTCAGCTTTATTCCCCCTAAGAAATCCCCGTAAACCCTTCTGGTATGCCCGGACAGACGGACGGACGGACGGACGGCTAGACAGAGTCCGGACGGACGGCTAGACAGACAGACGGACACGCCAATCTAATAGGTCATTAGATGTTGTGTTTTATCAATTGGATCCTTATTGGATTAACTGGGCTGGAAGACACCTGAACTCATGACGAATGATGACGACGACACCACATGACAATTGCCCATAACGGTCCTTTGATCCTTCGGGTGAAAACCAAACAAACATTCCTGCATGTTACGGTGGAAATTTGTAATATTTACGCTATTCTCATGAGTAGGCATTTGCGATCCGGAAGTTCGAACCTGCTCGAGGAACCACGGTCGAAATCGGTGATGTATGGGGCTAGACGGTTCAGTGCATTGTCATCAAAACTGTGGAACTCCTTCCAGAGCATATCAAGTCCATGGATAGAAAACCCACTTTCAAGGAATTCCTCAAGACATATCTCTTTAGTCTCGAATATTTGTAATTCCTATTCGTGTTCTCGTCATAAAACATGCATGCATTTTAATGTATTTATCAGCCTATTATTATTATTATTTTATTTTTGATTAGTGTATTTAAAACACTAATTTATATTGCGTTACGTGTTCTAGAGCATTGTATTTTAATGGTTGAGCAAGATATGTGGTAAATAAAATAAAACTAGACGTCAAGGCCTCAAGATGCCTTGGGGCATTTCGTGTGAGTTCTATTCCTACCTAACATATACTAGTATTGAATCGAAAGAAAAACGCCGAAATTAATCTCTTTTTCGCTCTACGACGCACCGTTTCCGGAATACAGCCAAACAGGAAGTGCCGAGTGGACGAAAAAAATTCAACGCCAGGGGTCGTCTCAACCCAAGATACCCTCTAGACTAGTTTGTCTAGTGCCGGAAGGCCGAAATTAACCTCCATTTCGCTCTAGGATGCACCGTTTCCGAGCTACGGCAATTACGAAGTGCTGAGTCAACGAAAAAAAATTCTACACCAGAAGTCATCTCGACCGAAGATACCCTCTTAACTAGTTAGTCTAGTGCCAGGAGGCCGAAATTTCCGAGATACAGCCAAACAGGAAGTGCTGAGTCGGTGAAAAAAAAAATCGACACCAGGGGTCGTCTCAACCCAAAATAGTGCCAGGAGGCCGAAATTAGCTCCGTTTCGCTGTACGACGCACCGTTTCCGAGATACAGCCAAACAGGAAGTGCTGAGTCGGTGAAAAAAAAATTCGACCCCAGGGGTCGTCTCAACCCAGAATACCCCTTAGCCTAGTTTGTCTAGTGCCAGGAGGCCGGAATTGAGTTCCGTTTCGCTCTACAACGCACCGTTTCTGAGATATGGCCAAACAGGAAGTGCCGAGTCGGCAAAATTAAATTCGACACCAGTCGTCTCAACTAAAAATACCCCCTACACTAGTTTGTCTAGTACAAGAAGGCCGGAATTGAGCTCCGATTCGCTCTACGTCGCACCGTTTCTGAGATACGGCCAAACAGGAAGTGCCGAGTCGGCGGGAAAAAAATCGACACCAGGGGTCGTCTCGACCCAAGATACCCTCTAGACTAGTTTGTCTAGTGCCAGGAGGCCGAAATTGAGGTCCGTTTCGCTCTACGACGCACCGTTTCTGAAATACGGTCAAACAGGAAGTGCCGAGTCGGCGAAAAAAAAATCGACACCAGGGGTCGTCTCGACCCAAGATACCCTCTAGACTAGTTTGTCTCGTGCCAGGAGGCCGAAATTGAGCTCCGTTTCGCTCTAGGACGCACCGTTTCCGAGATACGGCCAAACAGGAAGTGTCGAGTCAGCAAAAAAAAATTCGACACCAGGGGTCGTCTCGACCCAAGAAACCCTCTAAACTAGTTTGTCTAGTGCCAAAAGGTCGAAATTGAGCTCCGTTTCGCTCTACGTCGCACCGTTTCCGAGATACGGCCAAACAGGAAGTGCCGAGTCGGCGAAAAAGAATTCGGTACCAGGGGTCCTGTCGACCCAGGATACCCACTAGACTAGTTGGTCTAGTGTCAGAATGCCGAAATTGAGCTCCGTTTCGCTGTTCGACACACAGTTTCCGAGATACGGCCAAACAGGAAGTGCCGAGTCGGCGAAAAAGAATTTGGCACCAGGGGTCCTCTCGACCCAGGATACCCTCTAGACTAGTTTGTCTAGTGTCAGAAGGTCGAAATTGAGCTCCGTTTCGCTGTATGACGCACCGTTTTGAGATAAGGATTAACAGGAAGTGCTGAGTCGACGAAAAAAAAATTCGACACCAGGGGTCATCTCGACCCAAAATACCCCTAAGCCTAGTTTGTCTAGTGCCAGGAGGCCGGAATTGAGCTCCGTTTCGCTCTACAACGCACCGTTTCCGAGATACGGCCAAACAGGGAGTGCCGAGTCGGCGAAATTGAATTCGACACCAGGGGTCGTCTCTACTGAAAATACCCCCTACACTAGTTTGTCTAGTACCAGAAGGCCGAAATTGAGCTCCGATTCGCTCTACGACGCACCGTTTCCGAGATACGGCCAAACAGGAAGTGCCGAGTCGGCGGAAAAAAAATCGACACCAGGGGTCGTCTCGACCCAAGATACCCTCTAGACTAGTTTGCCTAATGCCAGGAGGCCGAAATTGAGGTCCGTTTCGCTCTACGACGCATCGTTCCCGAGATACGACCAAACAGGAAGTTCCTAGTCGGCGGGAAAAAAAATCGACACCAGGGGTCGTCTCGACCCAAGATACCCTCTAGACTAATTTGTCTAGTGCCAGGAGGCCGAAATTGAGCTCCGTTTCGCTCTACGACGCACTGTTTCCGAGATAAGGCCAAACAGGAAGTGCCGAGTCAGCAAAAAAATATTTGACACCAGGGGTCGTCTCGACCCAAGAAACCCTCTAGACTAGTTTGTCTAGTGCTAGGAGGCCGAAATTGAGCTCCGTTTCACTCTACGACACACTGTTTCCGAGATACAGCCAAACAGGAAGTGCTGAGTCGGCGAAAAAAAAATCGACACCAGGGGTCGCTTAGACCCAAGATACCCCCTGGATTAGTTTGTCTAGTGCCAGAAGGCCGAAATTGAGCTCCGTTTTGCTCTACGATGCACCGTTTCCGAGATACGGCCAAACAGGAAGTGCCGAGTCGGCGGAAAAAAAATCGACACCAGGGGTCGTCTCGACCCAAGATACCCTCTAGACTAGTTTGCCTAATGCCAGGAGGCCGAAATTGAGGTCCGTTTCGCTCTACGACGCATCGTTCCCGAGATACGACCAAACAGGAAGTTCCTAGTCGGCGGGAAAAAAAATCGACACCAGGGGTCGTCTCGACCCAAGATACCCTCTAGACTAATTTGTCTAGTGCCAGGAGGCCGAAATTGAGCTCCGTTTCGCTCTACGACGCACTGTTTCCGAGATACGGCCAAACAGGAAGTGCCGAGTCAGCAAAAAAATATTTGACACCAGGGGTCGTCTCGACCCAAGAAACCCTCTAGACTAGTTTGTCTAGTGCTAGGAGGCCGAAATTGAGCTCCGTTTCACTCTACGACACACTGTTTCCGAGATACAGCCAAACAGGAAGTGCTGAGTCGGCGAAAAAAAAATCGACACCAGGGGTCGCTTAGACCCAAGATACCCCCTGGATTAGTTTGTCTAGTGCCAGAAGGCCGAAATTGAGCTCCGTTTTGCTCTACGATGCACCGTTTCCGAGATATGCATGAAAGCCTCAAGGATGAATTAGCAAAAATTCTTCCGAGCTCTAGGTCGAAGGTCGTTCGACGGATTGATGCCAAAATCAATAGGGTTCTTCCCTGGTGGTATATGAACTTCCATGCAAAAATCTGCAGCCATTGCATGAATACTTTTTGAGTTATCGCTCGGAAACCAAATCTCAAAATCAACCTTGATTTCATCCTCACGGACCTCACGGACCTCGGAGCTGCCTCCAAAACAATAGGGGTCTTCCATGTAATATTTCTGACCAGTGGTGTAAATTTGGACAAGATCCGTTCAGGCGTTCTCGAGTTATTGATCGGAAACCAAAACGGCGGAAAGTGAAAAAAAAAAAGAAGAAAAAAAAAAAAAAAAAAAAAAACCAGACAAAATCATAAGGGCATTTCGGGCCGAAATGCCCTAATAAATGGGTTCAATTACCACTGTAAATACCTATATGCCACAATTTAAAGAGGCTTTCATTGTAACCAACTCACATATTTCGATGGACACATACCATAAACACCCAAGGGTCATGTAAAGTGATTGCCCGGTTAGCTCAGTTCGTATGTAGGCTGACTTCTCACTGATCCCGGGCCTCGGCAGTATGTGACGTGGTATGTGGTCGCCAAACCGGGCTAGTGGGTTTTCACCATGTTCTTGGTTTCCTCCCACACTAATCCGATCCGAGCCAACAAGAGGTTTTGATATGAGCTGATGCTTGTTCATCAATTCTTGTAAAATAAATAAAGTTTATGTTGAGGTTACACACATCCGATAAGTCTTCTAGATGCTTGCTTCCAGTTGTTATCTACATATAATTTTCAGTCTGCCAAACAGGTACCATATAGGACTCTCTATATACATGTACGTGCGCTTGTGAAAACAAACTTGGCCAGGGCCAGGGCCCAAGATACGGCTTCCAACTCCAGAGCATTGATGTGCCAAGACAAATAGCGGCCGCTCCATAGGCCCAAAATCTCTTGGAACTCCAAGTGGGCTTGGATGGCAATGGCAGGCGGAAAGGAGAAACTTGTGTCAGATTCCGATATGGATCCACCATTGAACGCACTCGCGAGCCGCTGGAGACAACATTACCAGAGCAGAGTCAGGCAATGCTGGATCTCGCATATGAAGGCGGCCGAGAGGCACCACCTTCTCCGTCGCCGCCAACAGACGCAGCAGAGACTGCCAAGAGGCTGCCGACTGACGCCAGAAAGGAGGCTAGGGGAGGACGCAACTTGACTCGCTCCTGGGGCGGGAAAACCATGCCTGACGTAGTAAGGAACCGGTAGCTCAGAAACACAAAATCGCGAATCGGATTGAGTTCTGATTTCTCGAAATTGATAACAAGGCCCATGGTCTGACACATACTGATCAACCAATCGAGGTGTTCCAACGAAGTGTCCTGAGACTGACTGCGAAGGTACTGATGCAGGAAGAACCCCGCGTTGGTGAGCCAGGCTTTGGCTTTGGACCGCCCATGCGTTCACCGGGAGTGCTAGCTGAATTGATTCGGGCGTCTCCATGGCGAATTTGGAAGAACGTTCGGGTTCAGCGGTGACAGGTCAAGACTGGACGCCAACCGCCTGAACTCCTTGGAATCACAAACACGATACTGTATAACCCGAGAGTCCTGGGATCCGCGGTTCTACGGCCCCTTTGGAGATCAGTTTCTGGATCTCGGCATCCAAGGCTGCCCGCTTCTCTGATGCTGACGGCAGAGTGAATGGCTTGGGAACGGGGGACAGAACATGTGTAGTTATGAACTGAATCTGAAATCCCTTCTGTGGGACCGAATGTTGAGGGATCAATCAGGGAGCCGAGCGCCATCGCGTGGATGTGCATAAGATAGGCACAGGAGTTGAATCCGCCTTCCTATCGGAGCCCGGGACGCGATCGGATCCCGAGAGCCGAGCGACCTTGTGTGACACATGATCATCACATGTAGACTCAGAAACACGATGCTCGGAGTGAACGTTGAAGAAAGATTGAGGCAGAATAGCTGGACAATCACTCAAACTATGAACACTCAACAACTGAGGGCGAAATGCCTAGATCAGCGAGCGGCCCACCACGTCTCCCACTACACCTATGTGACCATGAATCGCACGATCAGGTGGAGGGGAAGGTGGAACATAAACCGAAAGTTTATCAAAGTTATAAAAAAATTCCTGTGAGCCAAGAAGGGACAGGGTGTCTACACTCCCGGGGGATTTCAAAGTTAAATTCAGTCGAGCCGACTCCGAGTCGAAGCGGCGAATGGGCGAAGTGGGTGCTGCCCCTGGTGGCAGCATTGGAGGGATCATTTTCATCCTTCCCCCAAGGGGGGTTTCTCCATGGGGGAGCCTAATTCAAATAGGCTCTTTGGGGTTACCCGTGTAGTATTATGGAGGTACGTAATGTATATGACAATAATTCATTTGTATGTAATTTCATTCGAAAGACAATAAGGTATTCTAAACCATTGCGGTAAGGTAAATGGTATGATATTCCATGTACATACTTACAAAAAGTTCTTCGAAATTACTAAATCGGTTTTGAGAAAATTGGAAAATAACTATATAAGGAAGCCAACAAACAGGGTGTTCTAAAAAATTAGCCCAAAGTCTAAGATAGGTTACCGGACAATTTTAGTTTAAACACGACAGGTGAGATATGACGTTCAGATTAACCAATCAAGGTCATCTTCGTGAACTTCAATGTCTTCATTAAATGAGCAGCATATAACCTTGTATTCATGTATGTTCAAAATACAAATACAAGGTCTATCTTAAAGTCTTTTGTCTATAGACGAAATTTATACATTTCTTGTTGGACGTGACATTGAGATAAAGCACTCAATGTCATCTGATGTCAAGTTCAAGGTCACCAAAAGAAGTGGCATGTATGACATCCAATTCCAGCTATACCCACAAACATTTTTTGGCTGTAGAGGCCAATTTACACATTCAAGGGGCCTTTTAACCAATTCAAAGCACTCCATCTTTATACACAATGTCAAAAACCCCAATTACTATGTTTTGAAAATAAAAATCTCAAAAGTGATCAGACAGCTTTCGATTAAAGACAGACAAGGTGCAAATTTGGGCATTTTTCGACCCAAAAATGGCTGTTTTGACCTTTCAAGGTCATCAAAGGTCAAATTCAAGGTCACCACACAATTCGCCATATATGACTTCACATTTGAAAGTGCCAATTTCTAAGCTCTATCTTCAAGCGTTCTAGGAGTACTGTTCTGGCAGCTCCCATTATGAAGGAAAGAAGTGCCGAAAAAAGTCAAAAAAAAATTTTCAAAGGGTGAAATTTTTTTTTTGCCTAGAAATAACCCAAAATGGATAGTAATGCGATTTGGGGCGAAAATATATTTTTTTTCGTCGACCTGTCAAAAATTCAAAATGGCCGCCACGCGGAGACCTGCGATTCAAGGGCAACAAAACTTATGCACATCATAGAGGTAAATAAGGGGAATCTTTTAAAACAAAAATCTCAAAACTGATCAGACAGCTTTTGAGAAAATGGCCGCCAAAGTCCAAAATTGGCCATTTTTCGTTAAATATGGCCGTCACTTTGTGAAAAAAACGAAAATGAAAAACTAAAAAAAAAAAACCCTCTTGAAGTATTCTTAGGCATTTTTGTGCAAAATTTCAGAGAAATCCGCCTGTAAACTTTAAAGATACAGATGTGGACGGACGACGGACGCTGGACGCAACGGCAATAGGTTATCGGACCATAGGTCCGGAAACCTAAAAAGAGGACTCCAAAACTTTGACCGTGTAGGTGTACATTTTAATCATTGAAATTATTGAAAACAAGAAATAACTGTAGCGTTCCTGTGTTGGAATATCCTGAAATATTGATCCACACTCCCGTAAAATTTGTCTCATCGCCATGGTGAAAGACAACCCCAGATGTATAGAAAAATGCAAATCATCTCACTGTCTGGAGTGTAGCCTAGATGGGAGGAAAAAATTTGGATTATTCCGGAATATTACTGGAAATCGATAAAATGTTGCACAGATCAGCTGTTTTGGTGAGGACACTGTTTGAAAAGAAATTTATCAAAAGAATGGCTTCCAGCATAAGTGTCAGTGGACATAAAATGAAGGGCACCATGAGGTTATCTGAACTAGAGAAAAATGAGCTGAACGATAAGAACCTGTTATTTTCATGTATGGTTTAAAGCTATATTGTTATCTAATTTCACACTTATATGATAAATGTTAACACATAATTTCATATGTTTTTTGCAGTTTTCGTGCAAGATTAGTTTCGGGAACTTTATTCTGGAACACCCTGAATAGTGCCAGCCCTTTCCAACATAGAAATCAAGGGCCCAAGGGCCTACTGATTCCTACAACGTAGGGGTTCACTGTTGGGGCTAGTAACATGAACAACTTGAGCCGACTGGGGAACCTATGTTCATTTGTATTCATAACTGGAAGAATTGACCTATCGCCAAAACCCCAAAAAGTTGTTCGAGTTGCACAAATTACGTCAGCAAACTTCTCTTTGGCCAATAATAACGTTTTGCAGAATTCGTCGAGAATGACGTAAAAAGACTCCGACAAACTGGTTTGGCGATAGGTTAATTAACAGGGAAGGTTTTGTATGAATATTTATAGACAATGACAATCATGGAATTTATATGATAGAAGGCAACATATAATGAATAATAATGAAAAAAAAACCCCACAAAATCATGAAGACATACATATGTAGGTCTATATCAAGAAATATACATCCATTGCAAACCTACAAATCATTTTCAGACTCTGAATGGTAATTGCACTTCACTTCAAAACCATGGAATGTTGATTCACAAATTGAGATAAATTTTCCATATGCCGTACTAGTACTCCCATGAACAAATTGAGTCAACTGACCGGTCCTTATGGACAATTTGTCAATCATTACAGGGTCACGACTTGGGTTGAACAAGCATTGTGATGATCATAATCCTAAATTCTGAATCGGCTAGAGGAAAGTCATCGTAGTTTCCTGTTTCTTTCCAGACATCTCCTCGCACATTTTTGTGTTTTATTCCACTACCATTTCTAATGCGGATCTTTATGCATTGCACATTTACAAGGACCAAAATATCAATGTTCACCAATCCAATCATTTTCCAAATACCAAAATGAAATGCACGATTAACTTTATTCGAGACAGTCAATGACAAATAAGTTTCATATAAGCGATAAATGAGCATAACATCATCCTAATCATAGTATCGAAAAATGTAAGCGAAATGTTCACATCATGTAATGATGAAGGTTAGTGTGTAACCCAACTGTAGATGCATGTATATGTAGGTGACCCCATGTTGGACAAGGGACAACAACAGACCAATTCTGGGCTCCGGTACTTTACACCGATCCCCTTAATGCAATCTTACAATGGTAATGTTTGCAAATGTGGCAAGCTAAAATTTGTATGAATTTTCCCTTCTTCTGACTAGTCTCTTACTTATATAACTCACAATTACACAAAAATCACTCAAAATACATACATGTATGGACAGAATAATGATTCTGCGAACACACTTAGATTACTAGACACCCGAGTCGCTGCTGACTGCAAGGGTGTATCCCCTAAAGTCCAATCATTCCTGTTTATATTATTCTATTATTTTTTTCAGATACCGGAATTCGCCATGTGTTCGAAAATGTATGAAATGGTTATTATCTTCCATTGCCATTTGCCAGTAATAAATGTTTGTATTGCATGCAGTGACAGACTTAAAACTCTAACTCTAAAGAACTGAAGCTTTCCCATTTTGAGCTGCATGAGAAATTGCTTTCACCTTAACTAATATAAGTATCGGCATTAAAAGACTCAACTCTCCAAGTATTAAACTTATTCAACAACCACTGTCATTCTTTTGTCAAATAGAATGAGATACGCAATACTCAGTACTGTACATGTATTTGTGTTTATACAAGTAATGAGCATTCATGTTTTTTCAGAGAACCGATTCCATCAAAAACGTTCTGCCAAAAAAATCTTTGGCGTCCATACCATATGTACGTCAGAATATCAGCAAAATTGATTGAGAATTGCAACCTGTGATTGTAGTGTCTATTGGTGTGGCACAGGCAGAGCATGACGTTCTCAAATCTTTAGTAGGCCTATCCGACAAACCTTATTCATGGATACAACTAGCGTACAGCCCAGCCATACTGTATCAATGACAAACATGTGGCTGATGGTAAAACTGTTGGAAAATGTTGGAGATATCATCCAGCAGGAGGAATGGACATCAGGAGACACACAGTGCAGTCAAACACAAGACAACACAAGGTTTTTCTGCACATGTACATGTATAAAATGTCATGTCTGTTATACAAAAAGCGACATTGAAAGACTGACAAGGTATGAGGCAAATACATTTGTTACAAAGATACAGTCCCGATACAGTATATCATAATTCCATTATTGCGCATCATTGAAGCATAAACACTTGGGGACAGTTACATATAACACCTGGTCAGTATATGTCATAATTATCAAATGTTATCTTCATTTCAACAACACATATATCATGAACAAAAACATCACAAGATTGGTAAAGTAATGTCACAAATTGACAAGTCTGCAACAACACGTTATTGATACATGTCAAAACTGTGGACAAATGCAATGGAGCTTCGTAAGTATCTACTAAAGCTGAAGACACAAATTACTAATATCAGTAGAGCGATTAAATAATACATCCCTACATGTATAATAACCACTCAAATGCAAACTGATGCAAGTACGACAGCAATCCTCAGTCACATAACATTGTTTCGATCCATATATTCCATTCAATATTCAAACAGCATTCACAACAAAGATTAACAGTAATTGGAATATCACAATGAACAAAACATAACACACTTACGGTAACATTTCTAAAATAAATACAATTGAGGCAACCTCTGTACTGGACGTTACGATGACAAGATTTTTGGTGACATGAGGACGTGTTACTGTTTGGTCGGGGGCTTGAATGGCTTGGTTTGGTGGTCGTTGTAGTCTTCCCGATCATGACCTTCCCTGCACACAGGAAAATTGATAAATGTATGAAACAAATGAACGGTTGGTAAATGAGACGGAATGGTATAGTTTGATGGTATTGGCAAAGAGTGTAACATCAATAAGAGGCCCCATTCCCTATTAAGCCCTATGTAACAAGCACAAACAATATAAAATTCGCCGGTGGAGGAGTGGCAAACGATAGGAACTTCGCCAGTGAGGAAGCGGTCCCCTGGCACTGGAGTCACCCTGAGTTTCTTGACTTAGAATTGCTCAGTCACATATTTTTGTTGGAGTGGGGCCTCTTATTGGTGTTACACTCTTTGGTATTGGTAATAACCAGGTATGTTTACAATATTTCCTCTCATAAAATGCAGGGAAGTTGCCAGAGTGGGCGAGACATACTTGTAGCACCGTTTACAATACAGGTCGCCATCACAGCCCAGGCAGCGGAGACTGGCGTTGTTGTTACAGATGCAGCACCAGGGCAGCTCATCAGGATCAGTATCCGCAGCTCTTGACTCAGTCGACCTCGCCTGCAGTAAACAACATGTACACACGTTAAGTCCTGAACTCAAGGCCAGAATGCAACAAGTATCACATGTGATTTCTCACATAGATTGATATATATGCATGTATATAACTTGATACATGTAGGAATGTCGTCTTTGAATGTGAAACAATTTTTGGTCACATCATGATGGGAATCATTTAGCTTATGTAGGGATATCTATGGTGTGACTTGGAACACTGTATTATGATTCATGATCACGATACTGCAGTTTGTCTCACCATGTATGAGCCGAGTCAGTTCACTCACCTAACCACCATACTGTCTCATAACTCACCTCGCAGTATTATGACTCACTTGCTGTGTTATTACCTCGTGATGTGATGACTCAGCAGTGTCTCTGTGGACTGCCGGTGTGTGTCGAAGTCTGCCGTGGATCAGCTCCTCTTCCTCCAGAGCATCCTCCTTCCGACTTTCCTCCAGTAACTATGGCAACAAAGAACAACACAGAGGTGAGTTCTCCATCATCCATACAGGCTGCATGGATTCATGCAAATATCACGTTATATATGAAAGTATAAACGATACCTGTTTGATGATGTTCTTGCAGGCCTCTTCCTCAGTCTCTTCCACGTCCTCATCACTTGTGGATTGTCTTGGAGTCTCTGATGTGTTCACTGGCTTCCTAGCCTCTAAAATTTGTTCATATGCAAAAGTATAACTAAAGTGTAACTTATTCAAGTGTAACTTACTGTATACATACTAGCTTTCTCAAATATACTGATGTACATGGATGAGTACATGTAATGTACATTCATATTCATAAAGTTTTCTTATTATTCATATGCACATATTCATATAGTAATTATTATTGTTCATATTACAGGATACTAATGTCAGTTATCATGGGCCTGCTGGTAGAAACAAGTAGAGGTAGAAGCTTATACATTGCAGAGCAATTTTCCAGACTAGAACTGAGTTTTACCTTCTTCTTGGACATTGTTCTTCTTCTTCTTTTTGAGTTTGTTGAGTCTTTCCCAGAGCTCGTTGTCTTTCTTGAGGCCGGCGATTGCCTTGTGTGCGTCCAGCTCGAGCTCCCCGGCCACTTGGTTGATGAGACGGTTCACGTCCGTCCAGCCCACATTCTCACCAGACGCAGACTCAAACTTCTTGTCCACTTGTGGTATGTTTTTGATGTAGGTGAACTGGTCCTTCGAGTTGGGCATGTTCAAGTTGTTCTCAACATCACCTGCACATGTATTATGAATACTGATATCAACATAATTCCTTAAGTTACATGTACTAAAGTTTTTAACTTGTCACGTCATCACGAGCTATAGTCAGCTACAATGTACAATGTACATGTATATGTACTTGTATATTAATGGTATTCTAACCATGCTATGGTTATGGTCATTTCTTTAAGTATATATTTTGCAGAATGATATTTTGTCTCCTGCCGCTCGAACTAGTGTTGTGCATTCATGTGGTGCATCCTGTCGGAGAGGTGCCAACCGAATATGTACAAGCATTAACATCACCATCCCTCTGACCTGGTTTTTCCTTCTCACAGCTGCCCCTGAACTGGTCCAGTCTATTCTGTACATCAGCCACATAGTTCAAACCATGGGAGTCGATCTCGACCTCCTCACAGATCTCCTGGAGCAGGTCGTCCACCTGCTGTGTCTGACATCGCCGGTCTGCTGGGAATGTCTGTGAGCAAACAAACATCCAGCAAACAACTCACAACAAACTGTATTGCATAACTCAAACAACACATATGTCCTGTTACCTATTTCCAACCTACCCCGAGCACCCCCCCCCCCCACCCCCATCTATTTCATTCATTCTCAGGTCTACATCAAAGCGTACATGCATCCTCTAACCAGTTAACATGGCAAGTTTCAGAGCTTCATTGTGAAATTACAAGACCTGATGTGCACTAGTTTCTGCAAACTAGTAGAAACTAGTTTACAAAAATAAAGTGATGCACTCAAAGTACTTCAACAGGTTTTCCCTGTAACTAAAATGATATCGTCTCTGTGCAAAATCTCCTTGAATTGTTTTTTTTTCTCTCAAAATTGTTTTGTGAACATCACATGAAAAATGCATACTTAAAATACATTCCACAGCATTTCATAATGTGTAAATCAAGTGAATAACTGTTATGATGCAGATAATATTATTGAAAATCAGAATTTTTTTCAAATCTATTGGATTATCTCACACACATGGGGTTTGTTGACGTTGTTAGCTTCCTGTCCCTTTAGTTTTGCGAGTCTGGCGGCCATCTCTTCTTCACTGGGTGGAGGGCCAGCATCAGAATCTATGGCAAATTCAACAGACGGGGACATGAGCCAAACAAAACGAGGTACAAGGCAAAGAATACTACAACAATATACATGTATCCTGTTACCCACACATGTATGCGTTCATTCCATTAAGAAAAACATGAACATTTTTTTTCACCAAGATTTAAATTGGCAGTTTCAGACCTCAGACTGTTTTACCAGGATTAATATTTTGTGGTTTTGGGTTTTTGCCCCATATATACGATACATAGTACTTAATTTTACAAGGATTAAATCCACTGTGAGAAATAGTACGTTTACAATAGTTCTCGCATACCTTTTTTCAGATCCTTCAACCGTCCTTCCATTTCTTTTAGAGTAGGAACAGGTTTCTTGTCTGAAAAATATATCAACACGACAAACCATCATGTAAACAGCCTCATTGTGTCAGACGAAGTCAAATTCGTATTATGTATCTGCAATGATGATAGCCATCGAAACACGAGGGAAATTGGTTTACTAACTATACATGTGCACACCTGGTTCTTCCTTCAGTTTTTGTAGGCGTTGTGCGATAGCTACATCTTCTCTGCTCATATTTTTGAAATGCTGTGGAACCTTAGAGTTTGATCCAGTGTTCTGTATCTTTTGTTCTTGTTGTGCTGAAGAGTTGTTTTCTAATTTGGCCATTCTTCTGCAAAAACAATCAGTAAGTCAACACACAACCTTCAATACTACGTTGGTTTTTCAGCAGAGTATTATAACGATTAAACGAACTCTGAAAGCTGAGTCACAAGCAACAGTTACCGGTATATTTGCTTCAGTTCATCCTATTTATCGATAAATAAAAGTTTAAAAAGTATGTTGATCAATAATAATCATGAATAAGGATGAGCTGACTTGCTGAAAGGGGAAAATACCAAAAGAAGTGTGATATCTCAATTTCAGCAACTTACTTTTTATAAGCTTCTGGGGGAGAATATTGCTTCTCTTTTATGTTTGGCTGTATTTCTCTGCAAATACAAAGTTATACACATATATTACAACAGATTACTATCAAAGAATCACACAAATTCATCACAATAACCTACATGTATACTATTTGTGTCAACATAAACATAACTTTGGCAAGCACAAAACGACCAGAAAAGTGAACTATACTCGATTATACGTTTTCTTTTTCCTAAAAATTTATTTAACAGGATGGTACATGCCAATTTCTCGACACTAAGTACTATTATTATCCTCAAAGCTTCTCAGAGATATGACTTAATGTGTCAGCAGCCAAACTGTGTATTAACAACTGTAACCACGAACATACTCAAAAAGACCTATTACACACACGACAATGAACTTACCCTGAAAGAATCTTGTAGCATTTCAAGCATACTTTGTGCTTTTCATTGTTCAGTTTTGGGATGGCAGCCTTTTTTGACAAACAGTCCTTACAAAATGAGTAACCACAATTCTTGCACCCTTGCTGGAAAAGATACATATCATATATGCATTCACATATTCAGATGTTATGTTGGCATTCATTTAATATTCCAATTTATAATTCCATAATTTCTGAGCTAATTCCATGTCAGGACCCACTATACATGTACTAACTGTTCAGAGTACCGGTAGTGCTCACTCAGGTTCACCAAGTTTGGAAGAAGCTTTTTTTTAACCGAAAATGTTGGCCAAATAGCTTGCACATGCACTGTCCAGTACAATGATTTATCAATGCAACACCAATTGTCTTACTTTAAAAGGAAAATTAATATATGATTAAGGATGAACTGCAGGTAAAATCGCGAATCTAGAATGTGCCAGCTCTCCATTCAATTATGATGTAAATATATAGGAATTAATATATAATAAATATATAGGAATTTATTATGGCGATCTATAGCCATCAAGGATCACCAATCGAGACTTCCTTTTCAACTGAATATGATTAAAAGTCTGCTAATTGTCATTTTCCAATGTCATTCGGTCACTTCTTTCTCAAGAAGAGAAGGTACACTTAAAATTCAGAACATGCTCAGCGGCAGGATTGGAACACTGGGAACAACTATTAATGCTTGTAAAGCTCACTGGTGAGTTGCTCTCGGGTGCACCAAGGCATTTGAGCAAATAAGTAAACCCTCTTATGGTATTCCTCTTGCAGAAAGTACAGTCCTTTATGCATCTATTATTATATAGTCACACAACACAAACATACCAGAAGCAGCTTGTTTGTCATGTTGAAGACATGTTTTGCTGTCGCGTGTAAAAGTGATATCTATGACCATCAATTTGTACAAATCCTGTAATACTATTTGTAGAACCATGTCTCGGTTCATCATCCATGGGTATATACATGTATATCTCTGTTAAGGAAGTTTCAAGAATAAGGGTTGCGTAGTCCTGCTGCTTTTGTTACCTTTATGTCTACATTATGAATGAATAGGAAAACGGCTCTCTACAGTGTTCGGTTTGTTATCACTTCAAAACAATGTTGCCAATGTTACCTCTTTCTTGAACAGTCCGAACGTAGAGCCACAGCTGTAACATGACATCGTGATCTGCAAAAAACAAATATGTGTCTGTGAGTTCTCAGTATTGAACCTATATTATATTGTAACTATCAAGACAGTATAGCACTGATGCCAACATTCCCTGCAAATGAAAGATATATTTCTTTATTCAAATGAGTACCCAAATTGGACAATGCATGGTTATAGACAAGTCAAATGTATAGCCAAAACACTCCTACAAATCGATGGGATTGCCAGTAAAGCACTCAGCCTGTACGGCTATGGAACCGGATTACTCCTCACAGCTTTCAGAAACCACACAGGTGACCGCATGTATTATCAATTTTTCTTTCAAGTGGCGTTCGCGGCTGCGTTCGCTTATGAGCTGTCAGTCCTAACATGGCTGCATCCCTAACTTGGCCATATTTAGTTACTTTTGTTGTAACATCTTCAGAGGTTTTGTTTCGTCTAATAAAGCATACCGGTACTGTTACTTAGTATAGATTTGTAACAGACCAATTTATTTATTTTCCGAAGATTATCTCACATTGAACGTTATTTATACGAATGAGATGTGGTTCACTCTTTTATGCCATTCATTACGCGCCAGGGGGAATGCTGTTATCATGGTTTCAAATACATGAAATAGATGGATGTACAGCCAAAGACATTTTTTTCCATCCCTCGCCATAATGACCTTCAATGGTGAAAACCTTAAAAATTTCTACGAGCATGTGATAAGAGTTCTGGATTGATACATAACATGCATAAAGTGGGTTGATTGGTTATCAAGATTTATTTCCATGTTCATGAGTTTAAAAAATGTTATCATGCAAATCTTTCATTAAATTTATTGTTCATATACTTAAATATGTATTTAAATGTTTACAATACCACACATTAATTGATGCCAAGACGGTCAATTGGCTCCAGTATCCTTTCTATTCCTGAAATTGTGTTCATCCCAACCTACATATTTCTATCTGTCGAAATTTCTTTAGTAGGTGACTGAAAGATGTGCAAATTCACAGAATATTAGTTTTCTCATTTGATGTAACATACAGCTAAATTATGGCTTCAACTGAACAAGAAAATACATGGCCAAATTAGGGACTCTGTGCTCTACTGTCGGCCAATGTTTTAAGGGCCACAATGGAAATAAGCATTTTTGCTTTCTTGTGTTACCCTGTATATTTTTTAATATAATATTATGTGTCAAGTATTTTAAGTACATGTACATGTATTGCATTTTGATTATACAAATAAATTCAATCAATCAATCAATCAATCTACATCGAGATTAAGACATTCCTCTCAGAATCCTTAGGCAATGATTTAAAACACAGGCACATGGTGGAAAACATGCAGAAGGAACCTAATTTTGACAGGGAGAAGGGAGCCTTCTAATTAAATATTCCAATAAACATGCGAATAAACTAAAACCCCAGACCCCCTATTTTCCTAAGCATCTGGATCCAGCTAAATGGAACCAATCTCTCAATGGGTATGTCCCATTTGGGTATAGGAAGTATACCCATTTGGTGGCATATATATATCCCATTCGGGCATAGTCTATATATGCCACCAATTCAAATTGGGATTCTTCTCAAATGGTCAGCTAACTCAGCTTCAGTGAAGTGATACTGGGAATTTGGGATTTCAGCAAAAAAAGTCAACGTGGAAGTCACATGTTTACTAGCTGTTTATGGCCGTTTCACATTATCACATTTGCCACTGTGTTGAACCCGTCACCTGAAATCAGGAACATAGACAACTGAAATTGTGTGAAAACAATGATTTTCTACTTTTTTTATTATCTGGAAAACGTTGCACCGGAATCACACAGAAGTTAATGCTGACATGGTGCTGAAAAATACTACTTTGCGACGTGGATAAGGAAATGCTACGAACACATGCGAATATGATAATTAGGCCAGAAAGACATTGAACATGAAAACTGCGTAAATCAGGACTACAACCTATAAGATATATGTAATATTTGCTACAACTCTGTGGCTACGGTCAGGAAATATTCATTTGAATATTGCACTCATCGATTTTGTATGAGAAATAGGGCCTATGCTATTATATTCCCATAGACATATTCGTACCATACACCTACCGTGTTGCAAACCGATTAAAACATTCGTCAGCAAAAACGTTGCTAGATCTATGTGGCTATATTACTTTTCTCACGTTAGGCCTTTAATAATGACATTCAAAAAGATTGTTTATGTTGGAGTCTATATGTTAATTGTATCTGTGATAGGTGTACGCTGTGAATGATTTGAGCATCCCGTTGTAGGACCTACACTTGAAACGCAATGCTGAAATCTACATTTTACTATAAGTATTTACAGTATAGCTTTGGCCCAGTCCACATTGGAATTCTGGCCCGGTACCAAAAGACAATTGTTAGGTACGGGCACTGCCGTAACGATACTGCCGGTGCCAGAACAACTGCCACATATATGTATCAAAAGCATATATATAGTGGAAAGTGGTCGGAGCCAGAGCCGTCTAGTAAGAGAGTTACGACAATGACGTGATAGGCGCCATTTTTTGTCCAATCACGTTTGACGTAAAACAACAATACCCCACACAAAGCTCCATTGATATCATGAATACCTCGGGCTGAAAGGTCGTTTCAGCCGATGCAAAGCTTCTTTTGGACAAAAAATGGCGAATCACGCTAAAATCTCGAACGGTCATTGTCACAACTCTCTTACTAGACGGCTCTGGTCGGAGCCATCTTCGCTGGGATTGTATACGCTCGGAAATAAACCTTGTACTGGCCAGTGAATATCAATACAAAATTCATAAGCTAATATCAACGAATTCTCTAAGCTATATTAATTAGTAGGCTACACGGCTTTATCACAAGATTAAAGGGACACTATATGGGATTCTGTTTTCAGGGGATTTCCAAGATTTTTCACCCGACGCATCTATTTATAGAACAAAAGGCCAGATTACGTTTTTGACCCAGGATCTCATATAGTGCCCCTTTAATTGAGGTCAATTTGTAAACTGGGATATGTATATATTATTACATGGTTTGTTTTGTATCATGCCTAGTATCATTGCCCGGGGTGCTAGTATCAACCCGAGTCCGAAGGACGAGGGCAGATGCGGCACGAGGGCATTATCACTATTATCTCTGTTATGACCTAATAGAACTGATCACCATAGCAACAAATGTTTGTTCAGGATAATGGCAAAACTACCTCCATTTTAATTGGTTTATATCACAGGGCGATACAGGAATTTTCTGTATCGCCCTGCTTTTTGGGCCGGGGTGGGACGATAAAAAAATGTCCTATATCACCCTGTTTTTCAGGGCAGATCATCTGTATCATGTTTAGTATTCTGTTTATCAATCAAGGGGCATTTGTTGTTATCAGGGCAATTTCAGTTCTGTTATGTGATAACAGAGAGTGTACACTCTCTGGATATATTGATAATAATAATAGATAAATTATACCATGGTTTATTTTATATTGTCCCTTTGTATGTGCCCTCGGGAATATACATCTCATCAGGGCCCATACACGGCCCATATAAAACAAACAATGGAATATTTAGATTGGGTTATCCTCACATGATACATTAATACAGCGTACTTTCATTTGGGAGCAGTTTTATCATTATTGAGCACATTAAAGAAATATAATCTTAAGATTGAAATGTTGGCTATATATTTAATGATTGTATTATTTATTAATATTTATTATGGTATTGCCAACATACTGAGTTGGGCTATATTACCACGATAATCAACACTAAGTTACAATTTGTGCAAACATTACTAAACAAATACTAGAATTTATCTGACAATGACATATTGACCAACGTGAAAGACTCAAAGTAACATAATTATTATTCTCCGTTTTAGAATCAAACCCGATATCCAGGTAAATCTAAGTGTTGAAAGTTCAACGCACAGGATGAATAAACATTGGATGAATCTGATATTTATAAATCTCAGTCGTTATACCATACCATTCAAATCACAATATTGCTGTTACGTACTATGTGCACACGTGGAGCTTTCTAAATAAACCCATTTCTTGTTACATCTTGCTTTATCATCTTCATAGAACGGGAGAGATTCTGAGCATGCGCAATCGCCCCACGTGTTCCATCAGCGATGGAAGTTCCCGTGTTGATGATTTCGCCTGATAGCGAAAATTTAGCACTTTCGTGTCTCGATGGAACGTTAAAGTTGTGGAATAGCAACAATGGAACCTTGAGTCAGGAATATGTACCCAGCTCGCACCTTTCTGCCACCTGTACATGCCTGTCATGGAGTCCCAAATTGGCGACCCGACAGTCGGACACCGCGGCAGCCACCGGCACCGGCTCCGCCAAGAAGAAAAAGAGGCGATCGACTGATGTCACCGGGACTTTGGAACTGATTGCGATGGGGACGACCGCTGGCAGTGTACTGTTGTACAATACAACGAAGGGGGATTTACACACGGAGATGTTGGACACTCACAAGGGGAAAGTGAACGCAGTGTGCTGGACTCAAAATGGCAGCTCATTTTACAGCTGTTCAGATGACAGATACATTGCTGAGTGGACATTGTCAAAAAACAGTCCTAAACAGAAGTGGAAAGCAGACGATAATCCAGTACAGAGTGTTGCAGTTCTCAAAGACAGTGAACAGTTGTTGTCGGCAAGCAGGGAAATCAAATTATGGAATTTGGAATCGAGAGAAGTTGTTAAAATTTTCACAGGTAAAAATCTTTATTAAAATTTTTTGCTTATTCCTTGTGTTTACTGACAAAAATTTGATATGAGAATTTGTTGACAAAATCCCAAGTTTCCTACATGTCAGGACACCCTGGTGCAAAACTGCAAATGTTCTCTTCCATGAATCCTATTAAATTGACCAAAACCTTATAGATCTCTGTCGTAGGTTAATGTAATCCGTATTCAAATCTACAAGTGATATGGGTTCATAATCCATTAAAAAAGCTCTATATCACTGAGAAATAGTTGAATGTATTTATGTATACAAGACAAGTATGTACGCATTAGCTTGATGATTGTTTTAAACCAGTGTTTGATTCATTTGACAGGTCATGCAAGAGCGGTGCATTGG
Source organism: Terebella lapidaria (assembly GCA_949152475.1). NCBI lineage: Eukaryota > Metazoa > Annelida > Polychaeta > Terebellida > Terebellidae > Terebella > Terebella lapidaria. The sequence continues at coordinate 18,210,784 of OX424561.1, forward strand.
CTCATTCCTGTAAAGGCTAGTTCAGGAGCCCGGATGACAGACACATACTTCTTGTCAGCAACAACAGAAGACCGCCATGTTAGTGTTTGGCAAACGTCAGTGAGCACAAAGTCAGCTCTGGCATCATTCTCCCTTGAAGAAGAACCAGCTTATGTGCAGACTTCACCACCACACAGTGACGGTCAGCCATTCTGGCTGGCGACTGTCACCAAAAGTGGCACAGTGCAGCTGTTTGAGCATACACTGAATGGAAGGTTAAAGAAACCATTGAAAGCCAAATACAGCATTCAGATAGTATCAGAAACCAGTGGTACCAACAACAAACCGCGCAGACTTCCGGTGCTTGGAGCACACATTCAAAACAACCCGGATGCGACATACATCCTGGTAGCATTTGGTACATCATTGAAACCAGTATTCGAGAAAATTCCTCTAAGCTCTCTGGACAAGAACACTGTTCTTATCAGAGATGATCCCAGTGCAAGTAAGCTGCAGTCTTCAGATCCCAGTTCTCGAATGAAAACCACAGAAGTGCCCAAAGATTTGACCGTGCTGGCACCAGGACACATGAATCCCAGTGCACCGTCCTATGCAGGCAGTGAAAAAAGCAATAAGCGTAAAAAGGACAAGCCCACAGACATGACGATGGAAGAACGTATGAATGCACTTGGCATGGATATGCCACATGCAAGAGCAAAGCAACAGCGGCTACCTAGGACAGACACCCTATGTACCCTGCTTGCTCAAGGCCTCCAGAGCCAAGACAAGAAGATTCTAAACCACGTTCTCCAGCAGAATGACAAAACACTGGTCAAGAACACAGTGCAAAGACTTCCAGTTCCTGTCATTGTGCCGCTAGTTGTTGAGTTGTCAAAACGCATGCACAAGCATGCACAGAGTGCGCAGCAGTTGATGAAGTGGGTGGAGGCTGTACTAACGCTGCACACGTCCTACTTGTTGTCATTCCCAGAGCTGATTGACTCATTCTCGTCCTTGTACCAGATGATGGAGAGCCGCGTGAAGTCTTTCAGCCAGCTTTCACGGTTACAGGGAAAGCTCAACCTGATGTTGTCACAGGTCAGTGCTCAGACACAGGAGGAGGAAGGCGGAGCCTCGGCACACGCACAGCAACCAATGCTTCTCTATCAGGACGAGTCCTCTTCTGATGAGATGGAAATGGATGATTTTGCCCCGGACAGTTCAGAGTCTGATGATAGCTGGCAGGAATTATCGGACATGGACACCCCACATAATGGTGATCCTATTGATGAGGATGAAGAAGATGATGATGACGGCTGAATATATTGACAATTGATGACTATGATACTTTGCATTTGTATGAATTTTTAAAAATGCAACTGTACACACTGTACATGTTTGTGTGCTTAACAAAACTTGAGTGTATCACAGTATCCTGGTGGTGCAGGATACAGTACATACAGATACACAATGGAATAAAGTTGAAGTATATTGTTGATAATGTGTAAAATAAAATATATATCATAATCATGACGGATTCTCACATGTAAAAAACAGCAGTTTACTGAGAATCTTTCTTGATGGTTTCTTCTCACAATTTTAAATGATTTTTCTTCGTCCATGAGAAAAATCAGAAAATTCAATTCCGCAAAATTGTCTGGGATCCATATCTGCACAGTAAAATACCCACTAATTGTACCTTTATTTTGCCAGTCGTGTCTATTACTGAGCACAATAATGATAACTTTGAGATACATTTATTATTGGACTCATGGAAGGGTTTTGTCCAGCAGAGATAAATTTTGCTACCGGTAGTTAAAAAGGTTCTCTGAGTCACTGTGTGAACCCTGTGAACAAATGCTTAGACTTGTATTTTCAGTATATTAAGCCCAGGGCATTTTTGTCACTGTAAAATGACTAATTTTGGCAGACAATTTATTTGGCGGTAGGGGAAAAACCGCCAAATTGAATCGTCCGCCAAATTAACTAGGTTTATGTTAAGATATATATGTGGTTCTGAAACCGCCAAATTAAATCTCCGCCAAATAATGTGGGGCTCACAACCGCCAGATTTAATAGCCGCCAAAATTAGTTGTTTAACAGTACTTTAAAACTTCAAATGTAAGAATATTCATCCAAACAAAATTGTAAATTGGCCTATGGACAGTTGGACACTGAATTACTAACTTATCATATGGTGACCTTGATGTCCTTGAAATAAACTCAATGATACTTATTGATGACTTGCATAACCTTGAGATTAATGAATTGGTTATTGGACAGAACACATGAATGTATAGCTTAGGTTTGCATTATGAATGTGCCGATTAACCTGTGCACCGAGGTAGGCCCCTTGTTTTGGCTGGATTCAAAATGTGTTTTCCTTTAGATCCATCATAGAGTGCTAGCATTTAGCGCTCCATCCCCTTAGATATGTATAAGACTAATGGCTATGTTGTAACTGTGGCGATTTTGCCCTAAGCACGTGGCAGGTGATTGTAAACATAAATGCCATTTATGTGGCCTTTTCGTACTTGGCCTTGTTTTGACATGCTCCGTTCGAGCGTGCGTTGCCACGGCGACGTATTGTAATTTACGCTCCAGTAAACTATAACAATGGATCGATTAAACCTCGCGTGCGCCCTACAGTTTCTGGTGTATTATATATACACTGGAAGCGACTCGATCGAGGAGATTGTCCGAGAGATCGAGACTAGGACGCACACGAGGCTCGCCATGAGCTTTGTGTTCCCTGGGTCTGAGTAGTGGGCTCCTAGAGCCCTGGGGACGATTTCCATGGGGAGGCCCGGGCTGGGAGAGAGAAGTTGCTGACTCGGGGGCCTTCGGCCCTGTGGATCGCCAGTTCTCTCCCTTCCCGGGACGTGTGACAGAGGCTCTGGCCAGCATGTCGGGCTGTACGGGGTTCCGTCCCCGAGGCAGACCGCGGCTCGCCAGGCCCCGCCAGTTAACACCGTAGGGATGAACTAGTTTCTGAACGGTGTCCGTAGGCCTGGGAGTGTCGGGTGGGCTGTTACCTGGTTACCGTTAATGCTGAAGTAGTTACCATGACCGCCGCGACCTCCGGTGAGCGGCCCTGCCGCAAGGATCCGGAATAGCGGATGCGCGTCCGCAAGGACTCGGATGAGAGAGGACTATCCTCGAGGATCCCGAAGAGCGGACGGTAGTCAATAACTTTACATTGGTGCCGTGACCAGGATCAGTCCGACAGTGTTCCATCGCAGCCTACCGTCACAGCGTTGTAGCCTCCTTAGTCCCTGGGGATCGCCCGCTCCTCAAGGACATCTTAGGAAAATGACGAAAGAAAGAGATAAGGCCAAAAATAAGGCTGATGAACCCAAGGGGAGGGAAACGGGTGGAAACATCGCGGACAATACCCGGTCCAGCGACGGCCGCCGTGAGAATTCTTCGGATGACTCCGGCGGTGGGAAGGAACGTGCGAAGACCTCCGTGGACAAGACCCCGTCCGCGGAGACGACTCCGGCGTCCCTGGCTCCGTCTCCGGACGACGAGTCGCGCCCTGAGGGGCAGCAACAGGAGTTGCTATCAGGGCCTGGCCCTGATCCGGTAGGCGCGGTAGGTGGAGCTGGCAACGGCGCTACCCCGCGCCCGCCTAAGTCCGGACGGCAGTCGTGGTAGGCGCCGCTCTCTCAGGGGACATCTCCGGATGTCCGGGATCGAGTGGTAGCCGGCCCGAGTACCTCCGGGCAAGCGGACCAGCAGTTCTGGATGCCACCTCCAGCCGGAAGAGCTCCTGCAAGGGCTCCCGGCCGGGAATCCAGACAGTCCGCGTCAGGCGGGATGGACCAGCTCACCCACACGCTGAGTGAGCTGGCTCCTTTAGGGCGCTATGACCGCGCCCGGTCGCCCCATCAGAGACGATCAGACCGGCGGAACCGCTCCCCCTCTCTGCTGTCACAAGGCAACTCGGGGCCTTTGACGGAGAGGGAGAGGTGGCTGATATCCGAGGCGCTTGTACTGTTCAAGCGGAATCAGCCGCCTCCGAGCGTTGACCCGTCGGTTATTCTTAGTCCGGGGATGTCTGGGCCAGTAGCCCCTCCCCAAGTCCTGCCGAGTCCGCAGGCGCCAGTGGCCCCCGCAATGGGACCCGCGCCTGCCCCGCGGCTCGGAGGCACCACGTTGGCGACCGCGTCGACCGTTCCGACGGTTGGAGCGCAAGCCGCGTGGCCGACTTACCCTGGCACGTACAGTGTGTCGGACGGGCAGTGGCAACAGGCGGCTTCGGCCCCAAGCTTTGCCACCCCTTCTGGAGCCTACCCAGTAGGTTCGATGGGAGCATAACCTTGACTTGCATAACCTTGAGATTAATGAATTGGTTATTGGACAGAACACATGAATGTATAGCTTAGGTTTGCATTATGAATGTGCCGATTAACCTGTGCACCGAGGTAGGCCCCTTGTTTTGGCTGGATTCAAAATGTGTTTTCCTTTAGATCCATCATAGAGTGCTAGCATTTAGCGCTCCATCCCCTTAGATATGTATAAGACTAATGGCTATGTTGTAACTGTGGCGATTTTGCCCTAAGCACGTGGCAGGTGATTGTAAACATAAATGCCATTTATGTGGCCTTTTCGTACTTGGCCTTGTTTTGACATGCTCCGTTCGAGCGTGCGTTGCCACGGCGACGTATTGTAATTTACGCTCCAGTAAACTATAACAATGGATCGATTAAACCTCGCGTGCACCCTACAGTTTCTGGTGTATTATATATACACTGGAAGCGACTCGATCGAGGAGATTGTCCGAGAGATCGAGACTAGGACGCACACGAGGCTCGCCATGAGCTTTGTGTTCCCTGGGTCTGAGTAGTGGGCTCCTAGAGCCCTGGGGACGATTTCCATGGGGAGGCCCGGGCTGGGAGAGACAAGTTGCTGACTCGGGGGCCTTCGGCCCTGTGGATCGCCAGTTCTCTCCCTTCCCGGGACGTGTGACAGAGGCTCTGGCCAGCATGTCGGGCTGTACGGGGTTTCGTCCCCGAGGCAGACCGCGGCTCGCCAGGCCCCGCCAGTTAACACCGTAGGGATGAACTAGTTTCTGAACGGTGTCCGTAGGCCTGGGAGTGTCGGGTGGGCTGTTACCTGGTTACCGTTAATGCTGAAGTAGTTACCGTGTCCGCCGCGACCTCCGGTGAGCGGCCCTGCCGCAAGGATCCGGAATAGCGGATGCGCGTCCGCAAGGACTCGGATGAGAGAGGACTATCCTCGAGGATCCCGAAGAGCGGACGGTAGTCAATAACTTTACATTGGTGCCGTGACCAGGATCAGTCCGACAGTGTTCCATCGCAGCCTACCGTCACAGCGTTGTAGCCTCCTTAGTCCCTGGGGATCGCCCGCTCCTCAAGGACATCTTAGGAAAATGACGAAAGAAAGAGATAAGGCCAAAAATAAGGCTGATGAACCCAAGGGGAGGGAAACGGGTGGAAACATCGCGGACAATACCCGGTCCAGCGACGGCCGCCGTGAGAATTCTTCGGATGACTCCGGCGGTGGGAAGGAACGTGCGAAGACCTCCGTGGACAAGACCCCGTCCGCGGAGACGACTCCGGCGTCCCTGGCTCCGTCTCCGGACGACGAGTCACGCCCTGAGGGGCAGCAACAGGAGTTGCTATCAGGGCCTGGCCCTGATCCGGTAGGCGCGGTAGGTGGAGCTGGCAACGGCGCTACCCCGCGCCCGCCTAAGTCCGGACGGCAGTTGTGGTAGGCGCCGCTCTCTCAGGGGACATCTCCGGATGTCCGGGATCGAGTGGTAGCCGGCCCGAGTACCTCCGGGCAAGCGGACCAGCAGTTCTGGATGCCACCTCCAGCCGGAAGAGCTCCTGCAAGGGCTCCCGGCCGGGAATCCAGACAGTCCGCGTCAGGCGGGATGGACCAGCTCACCCACACGCTGAGTGAGCTGGCTCCTTTAGGGCGCTATGACCGCGCCCGGTCGCCCCATCAGAGACGATCAGACCGGCGGAACCGCTCCCCCTCTCTGCTGTCACAAGGCAACTCGGGGCCTTTGACGGAGAGGGAGAGGTGGCTGATATCCGAGGCGCTTGTACTGTTCAAGCGGAATCAGCCGCCTCCGAGCGTTGACCCGTCGGTTATTCTTAGTCCGGGGATGTCTGGGCCAGTAGCCCCTCCCCAAGTCCTGCCGAGTCCGCAGGCGCCAGTGGCCCCCGCAATGGGACCCGCGCCTGCCCCGCGGCTCGGAGGCACCACGTTGGCGACCGCGTCGACCGTTCCGACGGTTGGAGCGCAAGCCGCGTGGCCGACTTACCCTGGCACGTACAGTGTGTCGGACGGGCAGTGGCAACAGGCGGCTTCGGCCCCAAGCTTTGCCACCCCTTCTGGAGCCTACCCAGTAGGTTCGATGGGAGCCCTGCCCGCACCTAGCCAGAGTGGGTTTTTAGCGGGAATGACCCCGGCGGCAAACGTGAGCTTCCCTGCTCCTATGTCCGCGGCGTCGATGTTTGCTCCGGCAGACTCAGGCGCGGGAAGCGCGCGGAACTTGCCGCTGTACACGGACGACCCCGGAGCCGGGACCGCACGTCGGGCGCGTAGCAAACGCGATGACGGGCCCGACCACTCTTCGTGGCGGAAACGGTTCAACGGGGATAACGCCGACTTGGAGGACTACTTGCTCCAGGTATGGCGTACCGCCGTGTACGAAGGATGGTCCCAGCATGAAGCTGGACACGTCCTCGCGGGGAGCTTGGAAGGAAAAGCTCTCCGCGTGATGCCGTGTCTGCCGGTGGGAACAGTGACGTTCGGCGAGGTTGCTCGTCAACTTCGCCTGCTGTTCACGCCGACGACCAATCGGCGGCAGTCTGAACGAGAGTTCAAGGCGCGTACCCGCCAGCCGACTGAGTCCGTGACAGACTATGCGTTCAACCTACGCATACTCGGCCGGAGAGCTTTTCCGACTCCAGACGGTTTGAGACGATGCTGATCGATCAGTTCATCGATGGCCAGCCTTACCACCTAGCGTACGGGCTGGCCACCCATGAAAAGCGATCGATGGAGGAGGCAATAGACTCCGCGCTTGCGCTTGAGGTGGCTGTCCGCCCTAGACAGTTGCCTCCAGCCCCGGCTCCGGCCTCGGCTGTACCCGCGCAGGCGGCGACCCCTCCTCCGGTCAAGGCATCGCAGATAACCCCGTGGCAGGACCCGGTCGTCCGGGAACCCGCCAGGGAACCTACCCATCAGTGGGTTAGTGCGCCGGCACCCTCTACAGGGGCGCCCGCACATGCGGCACCAGTCGCCGCGCCGTGCTCGTCCTCGGACGAGTGCGACATTGAGGAATACGACCTCGGCGCCGCGCAGATGATTGCGCACTGCGCCGGGATCGAAGCTCCGGGACCCGCAGAATGTTGCGCGTTCACCTCCGGACCAGCTCAGAACCGTCCCTGCTACTTCTGCGGAAAGCAGGGACACTTTTGGCTGAAGTGTCCGGAGTTGTTGGAACGCCTGCGGTCGCACGGATACCAGGGAGCCCTCCCTGGCCCGGAACGGAGGAATTCCTTCCGGTCTGGTCCTCCGGGACAGCAGAACCGGAACCCGCGACAGGGAAACTAGATCCGGACGTGGTGGCGACCAACACTACGTCCGGGGATAGTTGTTCGGTGGCAAAGATGCCGCCCCACCCGCTGATGAGCGGGACGAACCCCAAGTAGATATGACTTCTCCGGAAGTAGTCCTTGGAGATCAGTCTAGCTCCTCCGCGGCTGAGGCGGATGGCGAGGACTCCGTATATGAGCCCAGCGCGTGTGAAAGGTATCGCCCTACCTGCGCGCTGGTGAGGGACCCTTGCTGGTACCTGCCCCTGTCCTTCGGACGGGAGCCGGTCCGGTTCCTCGTAGACTCAGGCTCGGAGGTGACCCTCGTGGCCGCTGGAACGTTTAGGGAGGAGCCCGCGCTCCGCAACCTCGAGTTGCGGGATCCCGGACCGTATAAGCTCTACGGAGCGGGAGACAACCGCATCCGTATCCATGGCATCATCGATCTGCCTATTACCCTTGGGGACAAGGTGTATCTGACAGAGGCGATCGTGGCGGATATCGGAGCGGCCGGGATTATTGGGATGAATTTTCTACGGGTCCACCGGGTGATCGCCAACTTTAATGCTGGCGAATTCCGGATGGGAGAGGACACACACTTCCTCTTCCGCTCGGGCCCGATGCATTCATTCCAAATGCGGGCATCGCGCACTGTAGTAGTGCCACCGATGAGTGAGATGATCATTGAGGCGAGGCCGCGTCGTCCCCGCATGCCCCTCGATGGTCGACCGTGTATAGTGCAACCCGTGAGCAGTTTCGCCGCAGGAACTGGGCTCGTGCTGGGTGGGGCCCTGGTCATGTCCAACCCCCGCGCGATGCCCATCCTCGTGGTGAATCCTACGGATGCTCCGATTGTACTGAAGCGCGGATGCATAGCAGCCACTGCTATTCCCGCGTCCTCGAGTCGTGTCCTCCCCGACGATCCTGTCTGCCGCGCTGCGTGCGCGGCGGCGGCCACCGGGGATGACCCGTTCACCCTGCCGGACCATTTGGAATCTCGGGTTCCGAAGGACCGGTTGGATGAAGAGCAGCGCCAAGCGCTCCGCAGACTGCTGCGGCAGTATGCGGATGTGTTCATGGGTCCTGATGGTGCGGTTGGCAAGACTGACGTCGCCAAACACCGCATCGACCTCGTGGACGAGCGTCCTCTCAAGCAGCGTCTTCGTCGGGCAGCAATAGTGCACCAAGAGGTCATAGACCAGGAGGTGCAAAAGATGCTCGACTTGGACATCATCGAACCCAGTGACAGCCCTTGGGCCAGTCCGGTGGTTATGGTGAAGAAGAAGGACGGCTCGTGGAGGTTCTGCGTGGACTATCGGAAACTCAACGATGCCACACGGAAGGACCCATATTCTCTCCCGCACATTGAGGATACCTTCGATGCCCTGGCCGGGTCGCACTATTTCTGTGCTCTGGATCTGGCCTCCGGGTATTGGCAGGTGGAGATGGAGGAGAGTGATCGGGCGAAGACTGCCTTCGTTACCAAGAACGGGCTCTACCAATTCAAGGTAATGCCGTTCGGGCTCTGTAACGCACCAGCGACGTTCGAGCGCCTCATGGAGATGGTACTTAAAGGGTTCCTCTGGAAGCGATGTATGGTCTACATCGACGATGTCGTCGTGTATGGCCGGTCGTTCGAGGAAACCCTCACCAACCTCCAGATGGTGCTCCATCGCATCCGCGGAGCAGGGCTCAAATTGAAGCCAAGTAAGTGCGAACTATTCGCGCAGGAAATCCTGTACTTGGGCTTCATGGTGACGGGCACCGGAGTGAGACCAGACCCCGCAAAGGTGGCGGCCGTGCAGAAATGGCCTCCGCCCTGCAACGTGGCGGACGTGAGGTCCTTTTTGGGCTTCGCGAGCTACCACCGCAGGTTTATTCGCGGCTTTGCGGAGATCGCGCGTCCCCTTACTATCCTCACGGAAAAGGGCGCCGATTTTGTTTGGTCCGCCAAGCAGGCTGACGCCTTCTCGGGACTCCGGCAGGCCTTGGTAGCGGCCCCGGTGCTGCGGCACCCTCGTCCGGACTGCGAGTTCATCCTGGACACTGACGCGAGTAACTTCGCACTCGGCGATGTCCTCTCGCAGATCGTGGACGGGCAAGAGCGGGTAGTAGCTTATGCGAGTGTGGCCTTGAGCCGCTCTCAAATGAACTACTGTACCACTCATCGCGAGTTGCTCGCGGTGGTTACGATGACCAAGCGTTTCCGGCACTATTTGTTGGGACGCCATTTCCGCTTGCGGACTGATCATAGTTCGCTGAGATGGCTCCTCAACTATAGTGAGGCCGATGGCTTGGTGGCGCGGTGGCTCGTCAAACTCCAAGAGTATGACATGCAGATAGAGCATCGCGCTGGTAAGTTGCACGGCAACGCGGACGGCCTGTCCCGTTGTCATAAGTGCAAGAATCCGGGTTGTGCAGGGATGGCGCCATTCCAGCAAGCCGCGGATTCGTCCTCAGACTCGGAATTGGACGTTCCGGGGAGACCGCAGGCCGCCGCCTCCTCTAACAACACGGCGGCCGGAGCGTTTAGGGCTAACCTCCGCGCGCGGACCCGCCGTTATCGGCGAGGGCGTCCCGCATACGAAGCGGAGGTGCGGCTCAGCTCCAGCGAGTCCTCGAGTCCGGCGGTGTACTCCTCGTGGGTACACTCGTCCTCTGGAGAGTCTGAGTATGAGCGGTCCTTGCCCCCTGTGGTGATGGCCGCTGCGGCGCAGCCGGACGCGTCGGATGAGGAGCCTAATTACTTAGGTGGCTACTCTCCGGCGCAGATAGCTGCGGCGCAGAGAGCTGACAGAGCTCTGGCACCGGTAATCACAGCCCTTGAGGCCAGCCAGAAGCCCTCGAAGGATGAGCGGAAGACCTACAGGGAGGAGACTTTGTCTCTAGTATCCCAGTGGGAAAGACTCTCCTTGAGGGATGGCCTCTTATACCGGCGCTACGAGCCACCGACCCCACTGCCTCCTATATGACAGTTGGTGCTTCCGGCGGAGCTGCGGAAAGAAGTACTCCACCAGTTGCATGACCTCCGGGTGACCGGTCACTTAGGAATCCGGAGGACCGTCCATAGGCTACAACAGCGCTTTCATTGGCCTGGTAGCGGCTTGGACGTGCAACGGTGGTGCGCAGCCTGCCCTCGGTGTCAAGCTCGCAAGGGAGTTCCGACTCCTGGCTGCCACCCCTTAACCACGGTTAAGGCGGGCGCGCCGTTCGATCGGATAGCTTTGGATATACTGGATACCCACCGGGTCACCCCGCGCGGTTTCCGGTACATCCTGGTGATTTCCGACTATTTTACCAAGTATACCGACGCCTACCCACTGCGCCGCCAGACTGCGGACGAGGTAGCTCGGTTATTGGTGAATAGATGGGTGGTGTACCATGGGGTACCTAAACAGGTACATTCGGATCAGGGCACGCAATTTGAGAGCAACCTGTTCCGAAACCTAGCACAGATGCTAGGCAGTACCAAGGTGCGGACCACCCCCTACAGGCCCCAGTCTGATGGGCAGGTCGAACGCTTTAATCGATCGGTCCTCAACATGCTGGCGGCCTTTGTGAACGATCGTGCGAATGATTGGGATGACCACCTCCCGTATGTCTTAATGGCGTACAGGTCGTCGGTCCACTCTTCGACCGGAGTTACTCCGCACGCGATGTTGTACGGCCGGGAGCTAAATTTGCCCGTGGATATTATGTATCCAACTGCGGCAGAGACCGGCGCAGTACCCCAGTGCGGTCCGGAGTACGTGGAGTGGATTCGCCGCGCCCTGGTGAACGCCCATGATTTCGCGCGCGCGCGCCTGGACAAGTCTGCCATCCGGCAGAAGCGAGGCTATGACGCCCATGCTAAGGGTAGGCCAGCTTTTGCGGAAGGCGACAAGGTGCGCTACTATTATTCGCCGCTTAAGCAAGGCAATAAATTTGCTAAGCCGTGGATAGGCCAGTTTACGGTACTGAAACAGGTGACAGATGTGGACTACCGGATCCGGAGGGATTCCGATCCGGACAGGGTTCTGGTTGTCCATATCGATAATCTGAAGAAGTACGAGGGCCCGCTTGTCATGGATCCGCTCGTTCAAGATGCGGCACCGGATGATGCTCCCGTGTGGGATCCGTCTGGTCAGCATCCGCGGACTCCGGACGAGCGTGTGCGCCGTATGGTGGGCCTCCCGGACCTCTCTGACCCGTCAGATGATGGACTGGGTGGCTATCAGCCAGATGACGGCGATCCGCAGGTACCCCCACTACCTCCAGTACCTGCGGATGACGGGCGGCCACGCCGGAAACCACGTGCGCCAGCCCGGTATGGGTGGGAATAACCTTCCGCCCATGCGGATGCGTCTGCGGTACCCGTCTATCATACTACGGACGGGTTTTAGGTCGTTCCGTGAGAGTCCGCACAACTTACCTCCGCGGGTGGCTACTTTGTGGCTATCTTCGGAGTTGAGGTCTGCGGGGACTTTCATGTAGTAACGCCGCCGCTCCGCATCCGCCCTCCTGTAGTTTCCAGCGCCAGGGACGTGCGGATGGCCTGTCCGCACATTGTGGACGGCTGTCCGGCGTAATCCGCACAACGGTTACGCTGGCCGGACGAATTTACTGATCCGGCCGGACGCCCCTGATCCCGGGACAACCTCTTATATGGCCAGACTGAGGTTGGGATTTACGTCCGCTACGGGAGAAGCGCCTTCCCACGGATTTGGGGAGCTGGCTCTGGACGCGGGGATAGAGTCCGCATGTTAGGACTGACGTCCGCGGTTCGTCCGCGTGACTCGTCCGGCGTCCGCGGCTCTTTAAGATGACGCACTTTGGTGTAGTTATCCCCTGTGAGCCATTACTATAATTACGGTTATAGTAATTAAGGTTTCTTACGGCAGGAAACCGACTATCCATTATGATAATGGAGCGGTTGTTAAGTCCGCGTGTGCGGACCAGCCGCGGCAGCGGGTGACGCTCGTTCTCGTCCGGATCGTACCTTACAATATGCGGTCCGGCCGGAATGACCGGAACCCCGGCCTCCTTCTAAGAAGGGGGTCGTATATTACATGCGCAACACTTGTGGTGGCTTTTAATTCCAATTTCATATTCATTGGATAAGGGCAATACGCCGTACAATGGTAGGCGTCCGGCCTGGACTCCGTCCGCGGGCAGCTCCGGACGTCCGCCGGCTATTGCTTTCACCATCTTTGGGCGCCTCTAGATTGGGCGCCGGTATGAAGGGTTCGCCCCCTAACCAGTGAGGTTATGGACCATGCCGGCTCCGCGTCTAATCTATTGGCTCCGTGCTCCGGTAGTCGTTTGAGGAGGCTCTGGGCTGGACCGGGCACCGCTCCGCGGCCGGGCAGTACGTCGGGGTTGCTAGTGGGCGCTTTGCAAACGCCCATAGGGCGCCCGATTGTCTGTCCGGACGTCATGGGTATGTCTGATCGCCCTGTAGGCGTGCCAGCGGCTATGGGGAGTGATTTTGTTTATTTTCCATCTCATTTATTATTTATGGGAGGATTATAAGCCACAAGTGTGTGCGTGTTCCCGTGGAAATGCTATTCTTACTCATTTATCCAATATATGAGAAAGTTTAGTGATATATCTCTTATCCTTGGTGCAATAGAGAGTAAGAAATCGGGAGATTTCTGCTTTCGCAAGAGGGGTGTAGGAGATTGTGTACATTGTATCGAAGGCTGTATGCCGTGATCTATGAAAAGCATGCAAGCGGTGGTGGATTTATTTTCATTGCTGCTTGAGCGGTGTTAAATTTTTATTTATCGCTGCTGATAGGGTGACATAATCGTAACACCCGCAAGTAGTTTGGCTTTTTGATACATTGTATACAATCTTTAACCTGCGAGGGTGATTAACTTCACGTCATTGATCGCCAGTGCGAAAGCTTTTGCTAATGACTGCTGTTAATTACTGTAGTATTTTAGCGGGTTCCCCCGGGATGGCTTGTGTGTACAAGCCACCCGTATACATGGCACGATAGGAGTCACCGGGGGGAGATGCGTGTATGTGAATGCGGTAGTGTAAAACGTCCTTTTGTCTGTCGATCGGGTAAATGCAGTGAACAGACGTTTCCACGGGAACGCGTCATACGATGCGTGTGCAGTATAACTGCCAACACTTGATGCCTATAATCGATGTAACTCGACACTTACTGGTCATTCAAGCGCTCGGCACTGGTGGAGACGGATCTGCGGATCTGACTCCCAGTGTTTAATAGCGATTAGAGCGCTTGATGTCTGAGTCAAGTGACGGCTGGGGTAGTGATGTGGGAAGGGAGGAGGAGTCTCTAGAGCGCACTAGTGTGTACTCGAGACCCCTAGCTAAGCCTGAGGATGTGGACAATGAACATGTCTCCGAAGGCGAAGATATGGGTTCTGCGGAATCCAGCTCCGGCTCTGGTTCTTACACAGGAACCGAGTCCGAGAGCGAGGTCGCGGAGGACCGCCCCGCAGAGAGTGACTCGGCCACGCCAGGCGCCGAGCAGCTCTTGGATCCGTCGCCTTTTCCTCGTATGGAAGAGGTGATGGACTGCGGTGGTGCGGGACTCGTTGGTGTGGATATTGAGTTGCATCCGCACCCGGAGATGCTTGCGCCTTTGGGTCCGGATGAGAGTACTCGTGCGGAAACCCGTCCGGATGGCCGTAGCCGTCCGGACACCGGTTCCGCCGAGAACTCCTCGGTGTCCGCACCTGCGGAGTCTGGTCCGCACGACCAGAAGGCCCCTGGGACTTGGGCGGAGCAGGTTGACGCGGCTGAGGAAGCCGCATCCCAAGCTCCGCCTCAGGAACAGGAGTCTGGCTCGAAGGAGACCGAGAACCAAGATGACGGGTTTACATCGCCCGTCTCTAGGCGTACTCGCCGTCGAGCCCGAAGATTGCTCAGAAGCAGTGGAGAGCCCAGCAAGCACTGGAAGCCTCTAACCGCGGGCAATCTGAGGCTGGATCCGACCCGGACCCAGCCTCCTCGCCTCCGAAGAAGAAGAAGAAGAAGAAGCGGACCCACCGGAAAAAGAAGTCCGGCGGTCCCCCGCCTCAAACCGGATCGAAGGAGGGAGATCTTCGCTTAGAACTCCTCCGGAAGCGCGCGGAGCAAGACGGGGTCCACCTGTCTGACGCCGCACTGGAAGAGGGACGGCGGTCCTTCGTTGCGCAGCAACAGAGGGCCGCGCCCCCACGCGGGAAGAGTGTGCCCCGACAAACCAGGTCGGAGAATCGTTCGGGGGCGGCCAAAAAGAAGAAACGGTCGTCCTCGGAGCAGCCCTCTTTCCAGAGGCTGCGGGCCGAGATGGGCCCCGAACTCCCTGGAGTCCGTCAGGGACACATGTTCCTTCCGCGGTATGGCAGGGATCCGCAAGGACGCCGCACAGCGGAGGCCGGCGCGGCGGCCGACACGCCTTTCACACGGCCTCGTCCACTCACGGACGAGGAGCGTGTCGGGTTGCCGCCCGAGACAGAGGAGGGTGTAATATGCCAACTCTGTCCGGAATCCCTGGACGGGTATGAGGACCCGCACCTTGCGCTCAACCGGGATCGTAGGTATCCTTCCTACGACCACTTGAGTCGACATATTGTGGGGTACCACTACCCCTGGATGAAAATGTTCGTTTGCAAGAGGTGTTACTCCAGTAGACCTCAGCAACGATATTTCGCCAGTTTGGAGGCCCTGAATAATCACCGCTCGGGTGCACACCGCGGTGAGGGACTTCACACCGTTGGTGATGAAGTGGGGCCTGTATTCAATTTTGGATACATTCCACCGAGGGTGGCATCGTTCATGACTACGTCAGGAACGGTGAAGCACCGATTCTTTCACTGGGGTCCATGGCGCTTTGCACAGCGCATCATGGACGATGCCTGGAAGGAGTCTGGCGTTGTGTCCGCGGGCTCGAGCTACACCGCTCGCCTGACGGCGTCAATGGGCCAGACCCCGGCGGAGTACCAGGCGGTGGAAGCCGCCCGGACAGCAGCAGAGGCTGTCCGTCAACCGCCGGCGACCCAGGCAGGTGAAGAACGGCACCGGGTGACCATGGTCGTGTCGGAGATGCCGCAGATCGCGGCCAAGACACGAGTGGCTTCTCCTAAGCCGCGCCCCCAGCCAAAGACTCAGGGGAAGAGCTCGTCCGCCGGAAAGACTCCGGCCGGGACGACGCCCCTGCAGTCTCCGGGTGCGCTGACTCAGGAGGATTACCCGGGCTTGCTCGAGGTGACGATACCCGCGGGTCCGTCTGAGGGACGGGTGGTGGCAGACACCTCCGCCTCCTCGAGTACCGCGTCGGTGGTCCCGCCAAGGACCTCGCGCGTGACTCCCTCGGTTGCGAGCAGTAGCGGACGTGCGGTACCTCTCTCGAGGTCGACGTCCGCGTCCTCGTTGGTAGTTGAGGGGACGTCCGCGGGATGGCAAAGCACCGCCTCCCTGGAATTGGACCCCCTCGACGCCACGGCGGACGTACGCCGGAGGCTCGGTCCCACGACCGCCAGCGTCTACGAGACTTTTCGCGAGTCTGTAGGCCAGGCGGTCGGCCATCGTCGCGATGGTATGGACCGGATCCCCGGTGACCCGGCGTTGGTGAACCTGCCGGTGCCCCGAGCCATTCGTGACTTGGGGTCCGCAGGTGTAGCCGCGTTGGTCCGCGCTCGGGAGGAGCACCCCTGGGATCACCCCCAGCATGGTCGACTCACCCGAGCGGCGGAGTACCTTGTGGCGGAGATGGACAGCTCTCTGGATCGGTTCAGCCGGTGCCGCGCCGAGGCCTCCCGTGTCGCATGCGATCTCGCATACGACCAGGGCCTCATGGAAGGCACCCGGCGGAGCCTAGAGAGCTACCGGGCTTTGTCGGCCGTCATTGAGCGGCGCGCGTTCGACCAGGGTCGGACCGCCGCTCTTGCCGAGCAGTCCGGGGCGTCCGCCCCCGCCCCAGAGGTAGCCGCACGGATGGAGCACCTGGAGGCTGAGAATGAGCAGCTACGGCGTCGTCTTGACGAAGCCGAGGCCGCTCGGACTCGCCTACTCCAGGGCGTCGATGACCCCGAGTCGTCCGCCCTGAACCAGGCGGCTCTCCGGCGCGCGGATGCCGCTTTGGAGCTGGCCATCTACCCATACCTAGTCCAGGTGTGGGGAGAACGGACGGCCGGTCCACAGCGCACCCGCGATACGGTAGAGATGTTCCGCGCCATTGTAGATCTCGGCGCGACATCTCTACCGGCCTCCGTCGTGATGGCTCCGTCAGGACCCGGATTGCAGGGCTCACCGCAAAAGCCCCTGCAAGCGCCGCCGGGCCTGCCTCATCCGCCCGTGCAGCCGGCTTTCACTATGCCGGCTCCGCTGCTTCCGCGGCGTAGGGACTCGTCACCGCCGCCAGACCCCAAGACAGGCGGCACGGATGAGGAGCCCATGACGATGGAGGAAGGCTAGGGTACTAGCCTCGTCGCTGCACTTGTGCGGCGGCGTGCCGGAGTCGCTCCCGCGGCTCCGCCCTGCCTCAGACCCGTTCTGCGGATCTGAGGAGCTGGCCGGCAGGGCGGTCGGCAACATTTTTAGAGGTACTATCACGTTTGATCACTCGGTGTGTCGTTTTACAAAATTTCTAAATTTAAAGTTTAACCTTAAAGATATTCCAAAGACTCGACACACCGTCCTTTTATAACGGATGACCTTCCAAGGTCATCACACGGTTTTGGACCACCTCGGTCAAAATTTTAGCTTGTTTATGAGGGTTTATTCAAAATTGCAAAGCGCGTTATAGTTTACTCCGTAAGTCCGGGGGTAGTTCCCCATTCTTCCAAAAGGGACTCTTAAAGTCCTAGTGTTTGCGCCGTGACTTCCGGGCGTTGCCATCTTGCCTTCTTCCGGCCCCCGCCATGCGAAGCCTTCGTCGGGTTTCGAGCATTTTGGGCGCGGGCGGAACATGTTGGGGACCAACATTGTAAGAAGGGGGTAATGTGGCGATTTTGCCCTAAGCACGCGGCAGGTGATTGTAAACATAAATGCCATTTATGTGGCCTTTTCGTAATTGGCCTTGTTTTGACATGCTCCGTTCGAGCGTGCGTTGCCACGGCGACGTATTGTAATTTACGCTCCAGTAAACTATAACAATGGATCGATTAAACCTCGCGTGCGCCCTACAGTTTCTGGTGTATTATATATACACTGGAAGCGACTCGATCGAGGAGATTGTCCGAGAGATCGAGACTAGGACGCACACGAGGCTCGCCATGAGCTTTGTGTTCCCTGGGTCTGAGTAGTGGGCTCCTAGAGCCCTGGGGACGATTTCCATGGGGAGGCCCGGGCTGGGAGAGACAAGTTGCTGACTCGGGGGCCTTCGGCCCTGTGGATCGCCAGTTCTCTCCCTTCCCGGGATGTGTGACAGAGGCTCTGGCCAGCATGTCGGGCTGTACGGGGTTCCGTCCCCGAGGCAGACCGCGGCTCGCCAGGCCCCGCCAGTTAACACCGTAGGGATGAACTAGTTTCTGAACGGTGTCCGTAGGCCTGGGAGTGTCGGGTGGGCTGTTACCTGGTTACCGTTAATGCTGAAGTAGTTACCGTGTCCGCCGCGACCTCCGGTGAGCGGCCCTGCCGCAAGGATCCGGAATAGCGGATGCGCGTCCGCAAGGACTCGGATGAGAGAGGACTATCCTCGAGGATCCCGAAGAGCGGACGGTAGTCAATAACTTTACATAACTCTGCCCATAGCGACAATGCTTTGGAGTTGCCACTGGCAAAATCCATGCGGTAGGGAACAAGGCAAGGTCTGCGTGAGCCTTCATAGAAAAGGCACAGCATGTGATGTTTCCCAAAGTACTGTAAAACTACTAATTTTGGCGGACGATTTATCTGGCGGTAGGGGCAAAACCGCCAAATTGAATCGTCCGCCAAATTGACTAGATATATGTTAAGATATACTAGTATATGTGGTTTTGAAACCACCAAATTAAATCTCCGCCAAATAACGTGTGGCTCACAACCGCCAAAATTAGTCTTTTTACAGTAGTCATACGGTCATACCACCTGTCAGCATGACACTATAGGTTCGGTTGTGCCGAGCCCACTTTCCTCTCGACACTCAATATGTGTATAGTACAGCCGGTGGACTCGTTTGCATAGGACTAGGAAAAGGATAAGCACTTCTCTATAATTTGCTTGGTCTGCACTCTTGGTATTGGCAAACCAACATGGGAGGGGAACACAAGACACTCTGGAACGAAATGGTACAGCAGATGGAATGAAGTTACAACTGAGCCGGTCGGGAGGCAGCATGTAAGACCCAGTTGTGGAATTCCAAGGAGAAGTTGACACAGACCCCTCAAGAATGGTTGGTTGAAGTCTCTCAGTTGGTTCACTCGGGCTACCCAAACGTGACCAGGGCCGGCAAAGATGACCTTATCAAAGACAACTTCCTGAGGGGCTACCAAACAGGTCAATGCTACATTCGTGTATCAGTCGAGGTGAGTCAGCCAAAGATGCTGGCCGACGCAGTGAGCCATGTGTTGTGCTATAATAGTACAGTCAATCAAGGGTCACCGCCGGTGGCCAAAAAACTGATGGGGATGGGGGAGTCCATCTGGGGGAGGAAAAAATGATAGATATCTTGGAAGTCAGCCATGAAGAGACTGAGGACTGCAAGGGCATGGAGACCATTGGCTAGTCACGAAGATCCAGCCGAGCAGATGGCCAAGGTCAGTCATGGGTATGTCAGAGCCCAACTGCGGTCATGGTGCAAATATTCGTCGTAATAAAACAGTTGGTCCAGTTAATACAAAGGGGTCATAACCTGATCAGAGAACTACAAAAGAAGTCTGGCAGAGGGCCGAGGGAAGGAAGGCGAGACTCCCGGTATGTAGGTGGGATCAGCTGACGAGCCGAGGTCCTGTGCTGGAGATGCCAAAGGAGGGATCACTTTAGAAGGGAGTTCCCCGTGCTGCGCAACCAGGGAGAGAGTAAGGACACACCCAACAGTCACCTGAAGGGTACCAGCTGGAGGGGCGAACCGGATGGGAGAGAATCGAATTGGAAAGAGGCTACTATATGTCACATGCTGGCTATATGAGTGCCCACACGAAATGCTGGTAGATACATGTTGTTCGGTCACCATGGTGAGTACAAAGGAGTTCCTAGCTAAGGAGAGGAGACTACAGCCTGGTGGACCTGAGGTCTTGGTCTTCCACGGTTTCAGTGGGGCAGGACTGGTGACATGCTGACTTTGGGAAATGGAGGTGAAAATAGGAGGCCGGACCCTGTAGCGTGAAATAGTTGTAGATGACCTGGCGGTCCCCGGGGTCTTGGGCTGGAAGCCCTTACCTGGCTACGGGCAGAGTTGGCATTGCACGGACCGGAGCTGCGGTTCAAAGATGAGTTGATGTCATTGGTCGGTAAAGGCTGTGTTCCGGTTTTGAGGGTCTGGCTGAGGAAGAGAAGAAGAAGCTGTTACCGATGATGAAACAGTCCAAGCAGAATCGAGGGAGCACGGGGGGATACCCCCAGCTATCTGATGAACTTCAGGGAGAGGAAGAAAGTTTACGGCCTATTCACCATGCCCGGACAAACAAAGAGAGAGGCTTTCAGTGCAGCTCTAAAGGGCAGCATATCTAGCGGCTCTGGAGCATGTGGTCGACCCACAGGAATAGGGTCCTCCCACTTCCAGGGCACCAGTCTGGCAGCTCCAGCTGAGTACGACAGATACATGGAAGGATTGTGGGTTGGAGATGCTGAGACACAACCTGAGAAGGCACCGGACGGAGGAACGAGAGGAGCTGATGAAGTGCATAAAGTGCCCTCATGTGACAGCAAGATTGGCTGATTTGCATAAGCATTTACGGAATTGAGCGACGTACTGTGAAAGTGATGATGATGGCGTGTGGTTACCAGAAGTTAGGTGTTGATGACGGCTAGAGAGCAAGCTGATGGAATGCCAGAGCCCCAGGTCACCATGATGATGACTATGTCGACAGGGGATTGACCGAGGCTCATCCAAACCACTCAGCTGGCAATGCCATGCAGACTGAGGGAAGAGATCGCTCAGGGCAGAAGGGAGCCCCTGGAGGCAGGGAGTTGAAGACTTAGGGCTGTCGAGTTACCCTTGGGGGATCACCTACCCTCAGGATCATCCCAGCAACGAAGGACATGGGGTGGCGAGTGAGATGGCTAATGTGAGAGCTAATGTGTGGGAGGACGCCCTATAGCAGGCCAGAGAATCACTAGCCCAGGCAGAAGTCGACCTAGAAGGACGGGAACAGTGGTTCCGTCATGTGCAAAAAGAGTAGGATGAGTCAAGGCTTTGTGTGCAGGCCCAGGACCAGGACCGGGTGCGCATGGAGGAGATGCAGCAAGAAGTCAGGGCCAGAGAGGACCTAGAGGCATGACTGGCTGAGGCAATGGACTGAGCTGCCGTGGGGCGCGGCAAACTAAGAGCAGGAATATTTGAATGCAGTGGCTACGCAGGCTGAAAACCAGGTAGTGAGATTCCAGGGTGCCCAGGATGCCCCAGCCCAACCCTGCAGCACCGATGGCACCGGATATGTCGAAAATGGAGAAAGAGAGATTATTTGTAGAATTTATACACAACAACCAGGGTGCAAGCAACGCCAGAAAGAGAATGGGCACTGCCTGGCCCTGTCTCGGAGTCATGGGACCCTAGTGTCCCAGACCTGATGGAGCAGCCATCTGACACCGATATTATGTTGGTACTGCCCTTAGTTTCCATGGGGGACGACGACATGGAGACAACGGACATGATTGTCTTGTTCCAGCTCGGAGGAGCGCCATCTGAATCACAGTCGTCGCCCAGGAAGACCAGAAGGGAATGAACCCGGCAGGAGAGATGCACATCCTTGTATATAATTTTCTGTTCCTTTTTCATTCCTCTTATTGTTACATATTTTGTTGTAATGCATCAGCTAGGCAAGTTTTGTCGTAACCGGACTAAAGTATGACATGGATTGTCACAGTCATTATATTGTAAGTAGCTTTAGGCCTTATACTGTGAGTATCGAGGACACCACAAGAGTTTAGGTCAGGGGGGGGGGGATGTGGCGAGCGGACTGGGCTGCAGATTAAACGGCACTGTGGTAGTGCACAGTGTCAGCAATGGGGGGGGGGGGTAGTATAAAGCAGTGGGAGATGGGAGATTTGTGGACTTGGAACGAAGACATAACTTCTGCCGGACTGCATGCAGTGGAGGCTCGTGATAGCCAGGACAACCAAGTTTAGTTGGGAGTTCAACCAGGAAAGGTGGAATCACAGGTGAAGCGGTTGAGGGAGTCACGTCCCTGTCATCAATAAAGAGTAAGTGTTCGTCATTTCTGTGACGATTGTCCGCCCTACGAACACACACACACACAACGTGAGTTTATGAGTGAGAAGATCACGACTCAGAGTCAGCAGGCAACAGTCAATACAGTAGTTATATAACTATTATGGCATGGTGGCATGATGACTTGTCAAACTCCATAACATGATTGAACATAGCGTCGGTGAACACCATTGTAATGCTGACGACTTTTCGCAGTGCCGTAAGTGTGAGGATCCCAATTGTTTGGGCACCTACCAGCGCCTGGTTATGTTGGATCCTTCCTCAGGCTCTGAGTTGGATGCAGCTTATAGACTATTCCGATCTATTCATATCATGGAAATATAGGCACATGTGTATATATTTCTATGTTCAAATGAAGAGCTGGACACTCAGCTGGTTGTGGAGCAGAGGGCAGACGTCACTTTATAGACGGTAACTCAAGCCTTGGGGCCTGCGAAATATCAGAATTTGCTCTACACTCAGCAATTCAGGCCCTGGACTCTCGGGAAAACCGAGATGTCAAGAACGGTTGATGTTCATTGAGAAGAAACACACTCTACTATCCACGTGGGAGTCGCTGGCTTTACACAATAGCCTGTTGCACCAGTGACTAGAGCATGACAAAACCATCGCGGCCATCTAGCAGTTTAACCACTCTGTGACATTAAGAAATGCAGTGGTCCACCAGCTCCACAAGCTACAAGTGACTTCCTCTGGGCGTCCGAAAAACCACTGCTCATCTGCAACAGCACTCTTACTGGCCTGTTCACAATTTGGACATGGTGTACTAGTGTGCACCAGGCCCGTAATGCTAGGCAAGATAAGGAGTTCCAGCACAGGCTAAACCATGTCAAGGCTGGTGCAAAATTTTATCAAATCGCCGAGATATTAAGGACACTCATAAGGTAAAACCTCATACATGTAGCTCCCGTTATACGTATGATACCGTACTGTTTCAATGAATAATCTGACTCCTTCCCTCTCCATATACTTATGAATGGACAGGTGGTATACCATGGCATGTTTAAACACCAGGACACACAAATTGAAACCGACCTGTCTTGAAACTTAGCTACCAGGAAGTGAAAGACCTAAGATGTGTACAACACCATACAGGCCACAGTCAGATAGGCAGGTAGAGCACTTCAATCTCTCATTCCTAACATGCTGTTGTAGGCAACATGTATACCAACATGTATGTAGGTATTCAGTCCACATCTGCAATGGGTGTACCCCTTCCACGATGATGTGTGGCCGGGAACACAATCTGTCCTATGATGACAAAGACAAGCCCAGCCCGGCAAGCTATGGTGGATAGGGCCTTTCACTCAGTAGCAGACTGACGTGGACTACATGTACTTGCTGGACTAGGTGGGATTCTGATCCCAAAACACCTGATTACTCCTGTCGATAACCTAGAGCGGTTTGAGAGTCCGTTGTTGCTGGGCCGCTTATCAAGGACATGGAGCTGGATGAGGTCCCTTAGGCCTATGATACAAGACCCTATCGGCCAGCGCCCTCATCCAGTGAATGAGCGAATGCAATTCCGTCATATGATTGGCATCCCAGTGCCCACAGATTCGCCATTGACAACATAGACCTGCTGGATGCACGGTACATAGGCCTACCTCTGGGGCTCCTTCCCAGTACAGTTGAAACTATTGTTCTGCTTTGCTTAGTTCTGTGTCCGCCTAGCATGTCTAGCCGATTTTGAGGGTGTATGTTGATGTAAAATAGTAGACCTACTATAATTTCTCGCTGATGGTGCTCTTAATAGAAAAAATACATGTCAGACATGATCCATCATACATGTCAAAAAGACACCTTCTATGGCATTAACCACAACACTGCCGCTACTAATTGAGGTGATTGTGAAAATACAGAGGCACCGCCGAAAAAAAATATCGGGACAAAGTTGGGTATGGAGCGGAATATTTGTTATAAGGAATTATCGGCTTTGAAAGTTTCAATAATGTATACATTTGGATCGTGAATAATGTTTTACAATGAAAATAACTGTGCTTTGTATATATGTTTTGAGTATAATAAAACCAAACATCTCTTACATCTAGACGGTGTTTCAATGGGTCATATCATGTTTTCATTCAATAAGGGGCAGCGTTATAATTGGGGTAAGTTTTTGTCGCCAAGTCACTAACGGTTATCGACTGTAATCAATCATGACGTAAATTATGGAGGTAAAATTACTGTGCGTTTACATTGATAACGCCAGAAAAAAACCCATAATGACGTCATGTTCACCCCAACAGTGCTAGACACTCATTGCACTATTGGAAATTCGGTATTATCGCCCTCATGTTCTTCCCCTATAGCCTTGACATTGCTCAAATTGCTGATTGTGCAGACAACTGTAAACTGTAAATAGTATCTAGCTGTAAATTTTATCTACAAGACCAAATCGAACATACCACAAAACTCAGAACACTGATGCAGAAAGAACACAAAAAAAACATGAAAACGAAGAGTGAAGACCTCATAAACAGCGGAGGAGCCAAATCCAAAATGTTCTTGGACCACAACAAGTATGAAACATACGACACGCTAGACGAGGACGGGAACACACTTGAAAACAGTGCCGCCGAAAGGGAACATATAGCCAACTATTTCGAAAACCTCTACCAAACCAGACAAGGAGAGCCGAGCCACGACAACTGGACAACTCACATAAACGACACAGTAAAGAAATTAGTAAAAGAGCTTGACACCACCCCAAAGGAGACTCCAATCACTATAGAGGAAATTGACAATGTAGTAAAATCACTACAAAGGAGGAAAAGGACCTGACAAAATCCCCCAACGAAGCACTTATAGAAGCCGGACCCCAAACGAGGGCCATAATCACTCAAATGCTAAATGAAATATATAACGATGGAAAAATCCCAACACAATGGCAAAAAGGGGAGATATTCAGACATGGGCAAACTGTTCGAGAGATTAATAAACGAAAGAATCAAACACAAAATAGAAACGACTGAAGCACAAGCAGTAGGACAAAAAGGGAAATCGATAGGAGACCACATCAACATAATAAACAGCATGATATCACACCAAAACAAAAAACAAAAAAGGAAACAACCCACTATACCGTATTGGTACTTATAGTGGCACGTGCCCTGATAGTAGAGCGCCCACTCTTTTCATCAAAAATGTTGAAATTATTTAACCTCGTAATTTATTTCATATCTTTCTAATAAGATGCTGGAGTGTTTCAATGCACACATTTATGTTATCTGAATCAAAATAAAGGAGACTGAAGGCTATAGGTACATACTGTTTTGTTCTCATGACAAAGTCCCTAATAGTAGAGCGCCCACCCTTTTCATCAAAAATGTTGAAATTATTTAACCTCGTAATTCATTTCATATCTTTCTAATAAGATGCTGGAGTGTTTCAATGCACACATTTATGTTATCTGAATCAAAATAAAGGGGACTGAAGATAGGTACATATTGTTTTGTTCTCATGACAAAGTTGAACATGTTGAATAAGTTGATTCTTGTAATTTTGTTGGAGCCACATGCCTGTTCTTCCTCAAGCCTTGACTTGAGTCTTTTGACCTTGTTTTGTGGTTGTTCGATGTAATCTTCATATGAACACAATACAAAACAAAACAATTAGAATGCTAAGAAGACAAACTCAACAATAATGAATTGCTCGACTCCCAATGAGTCAAGCAAATTTTGCTAGGAAGACAAACTCAACAATATTGAATTGCTCGACTCCCAATGAGTCAAGCAAATTTAGATGATATACTAGTGTGTGTATTTCTTGTGTTGTTCAACAATTTTGACGAATTTATTCTCTGAATAAATACCTACCTACCGTATTGGTCCTAATAGAGGCATGCACCTTAATAGTAGAGCGCCCCCCTCTTCCCCCCCCCCCCCCCAAAAAATGCTAGATTTTTGTAACATTTTAATTAATTTCATTCATTTACAATAAAATCTTGGGAGTGTTCCAATCCACATATTATGTTATTTGAATCATAATCAAGGGGATGAAAGGCAATAGGAATATTATTCAGTGATTTTCTTAAATTTGACCTCAAGTTTGACCTCATTTTTGCGCGCGCTGTAGCAGGAGGTCTTGCTTTGGCTCGCCGTGCTACTATTAGGACCAATACGGTACCTAGCATTCCTGGACGTCACCAAAGCATATACACAGCGTGGCTAAATGCAATGCTATACGTCCTGGCCAAGAACAGCCAACACGGGCCTGACACGACCAATAACAATATGTGACAATATCAAACAAGGTGGTGTCCTGTCTTTTATTGAGTATGTTACGCTAATGGACGAAATAAATAAAGAAATACAGCTACAGAGTACAGGAAACCTGAAAATATGGAACGAAGACAATACAGGCTGCCTGCTCTGGATGGACGACGTGGCCCTGATCCACCGTGACCGCAATGTTAATAGCAATCCACAAGGATAGAGCCTATGTATACCAAAGAGCACCGTACATGAGTACGCTGAGCAGAAAGGAATGTAATGCTCTATTCAGTGTCACACGGGGCGTACGTGTTTCGCCATATATGATTCACAAACTGTTGAATGATAATGTGCACCAGACAAATAACGAAAACGCTTTTCAAAATCATTAGCACTTTTCTCAGTTTCTTCTTGGGGTGTTGTGTTGAGAGATGAGTGTAGGAGTAATCTTTAAACACACTCTGGTATCATCTCTGATGCACAAAACTCAGTTAAAAGAACAGAAAACAGTTGCAGAAGAGAGAATGTTGTGTTTTTGTCTGAATTAAGTGATATATCTATAAATTCCAAGAACGTTTCAGTGCCTTCCGAGTTGAATGTTGTACACTTTTCAAATGTGTGCAATACATGGTCATTTGTAGCTGCAGAACAATCTATACTTTTCGGTGTTGACGTAAAATTTATTTGCAAGATGATACCCTTTACCTCAGTACAAAAAACACGAGGTATAACACAGACTGTATATTTCCTGTAATAACGGCAGGTCGCACACATCATCAGAGCCAGTTTGTGTACACTGGTCTGAGGACAGTTGTTTGAAGTCTCTCTGGGAATCATCACTTTCATCCTGTCCATATAGAGCAGTTTCGTACATGTCAAAACAGGACAGACGTGAGAGGGCAGCATAGAAATGTCCTCGAGTATCAGGTTGTTTGGTAGGTGTAGAGGAGGAACGGGGCTTTTTAAAATCGGGACTGCGAATTCCGTATGAGTCTTGAGCTTCCATCAACACATTATCATGGCTGAAGAAAACTTTACGATCAGCAAGAGAGTATGCAGTCGTGTTGTAGTTCATAATTTCATATTTTGGCTCTGTTCCAAATTCGTATTTCGGGAATAGAATTTTTATGGTATGGTGTTTATGTTCATCCCCGAAATGGGAAATGGATTGATCCAACTCCTCTGACTTAAAAGCGCAATACATGCACCTTTTCGTTTGTTTCTCTGACACTTCCATGAATCCTGGAACACAAATATGCTTGCTTTTAACCTGATAATGCCACATCCCGCACTAGTAAAACATGTTCGTAAAGGGTATCACGAGTTAAACAAACTATTTGTAGGGGGAAACATCATGCCCCGTACAGGGTATCCTGCTACTACAACATAAATACAACATATAAACCTCATACCGCATACAAATTGTTGATTATTTTTATTGTTAACATGGAGTTTTACCAAGCCATCTATTTTAACCAGTTAATATCCATATCACAAGCTTCAACCTTCTTTCTGGTATAACTGTATGTTTTACAAGAAATTACAAATAAGTACGACAACAATGCGACTTCTTATATACTCATTTTCATGAACTACCTTAGGCGATATACATTGACGAAAAATAGTGTTGATTTTTCAAGGAATATATTATGAATACTGACAGTTTCTTTTCGACATGTGCATGTTGAGAAAGTGAAGGGAATCAACTGCTTATAAAAGGTATCATTCAACCGTTTGTAAATCATTTCTGGCGAAACACGTACTCTCCCGTGTGTCTGTCAGACTGTCAGGAGCAGAATACTGCCTGTCAAGAGCAACTACAAAGGGATGTATCAACATCGACTGTAGCACTACTAGCAAAAACACCCTGGACACCCGCGTGCTTAGGGCAAAATCGCCACATAATATATGTTTGTTCTGATTATTAAAGAAAATGTTGATACCAAGGTATCATTTCATCACTGTCTCATTGATTTTCACAACCGTGAAGGTGGAATCGAGGTTAATTATGTCCCGAAAATTTATTGATATTTGATCTGTTCAATAATTCGAAATACTGGCCACAAATTCCATAGGCCTATTATTAATATAAGTTATATCGATTTGATTTTAAAATACCCCTAAACGTTTTAAATCCTCGTAATAAATAAAAGATTAAATTGAATTGAGCAAAGTATCTCAAACACAATGGTGCGTCCATATGTCCGACCGCAAGAAAGGCGCTCATCAGCTTATGACTACAAAAGTGTTCCATGCCAAAAAATTAGATGACGCTTATTAGATATTTCTCACCGGGCAGCCAAGAGGGAAAATGTCAAAATTTTGTGAAACTTTACAGTATGCAAGCGTCGAGTGCCTTCGTATGTTATGATGTTTTCATTATTCTTATTCAAGTATTCAAGAACAATCATATACATGTATAAACAAAAAAATGTGAAAGTAGAATCCACTCTGAATGAGTCTCTGATGTGCTGAATCATGAATCATGGTCTGGATGGATACTGTAGGGGTATTGTATTAGATCTAGTACCGTATAATCGCGCATATCAGGACACTGTCCTTATATTCGAGCCTGTCCTTATATTCGAATATAAGAACATGGCCCTATATTCGAGTGTTTACTTTTCCGCACTATAAAGCCATATTCGTTTATAAGGACACTCGTGTCTGATATTCGAGACACTGGGATTTGGCGCCGTCATTACCAGTAAAGCAATCACTTGGAAATGAGAATGGTACTGAACTGAATCCAACAGGACTGCGTTATATAATTATTCATATCTTCAATTCCTACCTAAGCCAATACATATAATTGGCATCCGTGGTGGTTATGACTTGTCTAGGCTACTTGCACACCAAGATTAACGTGGCTATTTTTCAATTTAGCTTACCATGTTCATATATGCGGGTTAATGGGGGTGTCCTTATATTTGAATATAAGAACATGTCCCTATATGCGAGACACTTTGTTTTTATGGTGAGAGCCCCAAAACGCAATATTCCGGATAGAAGAAAGACATGTCCTTATATGCATGATTATACGGTATTAGTATTAATTACCTACTAATGTTTACGTACGGATCCCATAAGGGGACACAATCGTGAGTGAAAAAAAAAAAAGTATTCGCATTTGAGTGCTAATTTTTTGTGTTCCCTCGTGATAACATCGTGTTCCCTTATGATCTTTCAACAAAATCTTCTCACAAAAACATGGGCCCCTGGAGGGACACACCAGTGAGTGAAAAAAGAATTGTTTTCACGTTCCCTCGTGATAGCATTGATTGTGCTGACACCCATGGGCCATGACTCCTGAAAAGGTTTGGACTTTTGCTACAAGACCGCGTTGGAACGTGAAAAGATCGCAAGGGAACGCAAATTGATATTAACCAATGCAACCAGTCCCTGTCATCAGTCGAGACTATTCTGATCTTTGCACCAGTAACTAGTATGATTTCCACAAAACAAGCTTTTGGAAGAGGCACTATATGGGATTCCGTTTTCAGGGGATTTCCAAGATTTGTCGGCAGACGCTTCAGGACTGTTCTATTTATAGAACAATAGGTCAGATTAAGTTTTTGACCCAAAGTTTATTGGCAAAGATTCTGGGTCAAAAACATAATCTGACTTTCTGTTCTGTGAATAGAACAGTCCTTCATCGTCGGGCGACAAATCTTTGAATTTCCTTGAAAACAGAATCCTATATACCAGGGTAATGCCCCCTTTAAGTTCTAATGATATTCAATTTTATGGAATGTGGCGTATTTAGGACGAATGGCTCGTACTCTCACCAGCTCACCACAGCCTGACAAGAGTTGTCTGGCCACCACCAGGCAATGGCAGCCCTATTAACCATTGCTCGGCAGTGGCCATACCCCATATGCATGATATGGCTTATCTCTACTGTAGGCCTGCCAGCGATTAGTGCATCAGCTTGGGCTAAAGGGTGGACTCTCGAAGGAGTTGCCTGGCATAATGTGATACAGTCCCCGCTTATTTTGTACTTTATGATTTTTTTCCATCTGGTAGAGTCATGTGTTTTTACGTGTTTGACCAAGAAAGAAATATTCACTTGGCAAGTTTTAATTCTTGACAACAGCTTTTATTTTTCAGTTTGTGAATTTTTGCTAATAAACACAAGAAATAACACCGAATACATTGAAAGACTCTGCAGTAATAAATTGCCAACCTATATCATCATAATTGTGGATTTGGACCCTCATGTTTGTCTGATACATTTGTGTCTTTCCAGACGAGGAATTTACCAAAGTGGAGAAAAATTTCCTGTGTGCGAGCAATTGTTGCCACTCGGAGACTTTGCTAGACATCCCTCCAAGAACTTGAGCCATGGCTACACCATATGTCCAGCCAACAAATTTTACTAGCCATAACTTGCTGTCTGCGGCACCTACATCCAGCATGAAGCTCAGCAAGTCAGACAAAGACATACCACTTGGGATCAATGCCAAGGGCAGTCTCATTGAACTGGCCCACAAGCTGAAATGGGCGTATAAACACTTTGGAGATAAGCACTCATTGGCCAATGAGGATTCCAGTGAAGAAAATGAGTTGCATCATGGCAAGATATCAACACATGTCGGGCCATGGTTGAACCGTGCCAGGGAAGGAGAAATGGTGTATAACCCAAATGAGTATGTGATACAGGGTACCTACAATGAAGGACGTCCCCATCCCTTGCTTGCCTATGGCCAGGCGTTCTTCCAGAGTGCAGTGCAAGGGGAGCCCTGCAACTACACATCTCTGGGCACTGTTCACAGCTTCAATGGGTCAAGGCCCAAAACAAGCTCCAATGGCCTTGTTCCCTT
This sequence comes from Terebella lapidaria, assembly GCA_949152475.1. Taxonomy (NCBI): domain Eukaryota; kingdom Metazoa; phylum Annelida; class Polychaeta; order Terebellida; family Terebellidae; genus Terebella; species Terebella lapidaria. The sequence goes on from OX424561.1 coordinate 18,241,685, forward strand.
CCCCACCTCATCTTCAATCACTGCCAGTAAACATGATAACAGTGCCACCCACCATGAGGCAATTACACACTACTCAAACATAGAAATGGAAGATGCCAGTGGCAGTGGAGATGTCCAGGAACAGGACATGGATTTATCCGACAACTACAAGGAGGCCACAGAGCAACCAGCTGAATTTAAGGATGAGGAGCTTGGTCAGTTCGTCAGCGAGAACTGGCACACACTCAATCTGAAGCCCTCGCTGAACGGTGTTGTTGGACCGTCCCTGTGGAGCCTCCTGACCTCTACCAAGGAGGTTCGTGACCTTGAATATCAAAAACTCCTGCAGACGTTCAAGCTGAACTCAGAACAGAAGAAATCTGATCAAGGAGCTGAAGAGGATTCTGCTTCAGATTCATCTGAAGAGGAAGTAGATACAAAAGAAGAAGTAGCTGGAGGGGTTGATAATGTCACTGTTGATGCAGATGTAAAGTGTTCTGGAGATGCAGATCCGATAACAGCAGTTCGTGATCACCTGACAGAACCGCTGTCCGAAGTAGAGGTAGCCACGGTGACAGCATGTGCTGTAGACTTTGTAGTCAGGAACAAAGTTCCCATGCGAATTCTGAGCCAGCTGTATGCCATGCAAGCAAAACATCGCCGCGCCCAGCAGACCAGAGCCAACTCCCCAGTGAATAAAGAAGCTTCATCGTCTAGCATGGCGAGTGACAGCTGTCTCCGAAAGTACCATTGCCCTAACTGTTCATACCAGACTGATAACAAATCTCACTTGCGCAGGCACATCAGCAGTGTCCATTTCATAGGGATGCCATACTACTGCTACATATGCAGCAAAGAATTCCCACGAAGTGAGAAAGTGAAAGCACATTTCAACAAGGAACACCCCCAGGTGGTGTATGATCATAGACTGGTTCGCAAAGACAAGTTCTTTGGAGTAGACTACAGCCCTGAGAACACTGTTAACGAGAGCCAGAAGCCAGTGGAAGACAGTAGCCCAGGAGAGTCTGCAACTGTCAAGTTGACTCCCAAGAACATGAGAACAGCTCCTAGTCTGACCCCTAACAGGTCTCCATTTAAGACACTGGGAGAAAGCCCTGTGCAGAATTTCTTGCCAAGTTCTTGTAGCTCAGATTCAAGCTTTTCAAGTCCTTCACAGACCTCTCCAAAAGCAGGTACAAGTCTCCTGAGGCCAGTGTGGAAGAGTGCGTTGAAGACCGACGGAGAGCGACGGTTTTACTGCCCAACCTGCCCCTACACAGGCAAGGACATCTGGCACCTGAAGAGACACTACAACGACGTCCACCAGCAGCGGAAAGACCTCAAGTGTCCATTGTGTGCATACTCAACCGGACGCAAACATCGTCTCGTCACTCACATGAAGAACCATGGCCAGCTGTTCTGCTTTCACTGCGAGTTCTCCACTGAAGACATCATCACTTTCCAGTCACATGTCAAGGTTTGTGCGATGTCACAGCGCCGCACCCAACACCAGTGTACTTGCTGTAACAGAGCCTGTAGCAACCGCAAGCAGCTGCAGGAGCATCAGTACCGGGAGCATGCTGTGGTACTGTTCTGTTGTGAGAAGTGTATGTTCTACTCCGAGGATCATGCTGAGTACGAGCAGCACATACAGCAGCACATTGACCGACAGGAGGATGGCTACGTGTGCCAGGTCTGTAACCAGGTTCTCCAGGACTACAGAGCCCTCCGTCAGCACCTTGCCACACACAAGGAGCCGCCCACACTCTCCAACCTCGGTGGTAGCCCCACCAAAAGTCCCATAGTCAATCCCAATGTTGATAAACAGGTGGAGTGCCCTTTATGTGACTTCAAGACACAAGATGTCCAGGCGATGAGGGATCACAGGGTGACCCATGAAACAGAGAAGCTGACGTGTGATGTCTCTGGTTGTGACTTTGAGACGGCCTGGCCACTCTCCCTCGAGCATCACAAAAAGATCAAGCACTTGGCCTCACCAAGCAGTCTGGAGAAATCAGCAGTGACGGCTGCGGCGGCAGCCATTCAAAAGCCTCCCGGCAAAGGTACTTTTGTATGTCCTGTGTGCAAGGACAACCGGCCTCCTTTCCGATACAAGCGCAGCTTTGAGAAGCACATGGCCCAGCACAAGCAGGATGAGGAGCGGTGTCCCTTCTGTCCCCAGGTCTTCTACTTCAGGGCCTCTCTCAAGGACCACCTCAAGCAGGACCACCAGGCACGTGTGGTAGAGGTCTCCTCCAGCAACGATTCCGACTCCAGTAGTGACGAGGACGACAGTGACTGCGAGGATGTCGTCATTGACAGACAGACGTCAGGTGGCAACCAGCTACGAAGGTCGCGGTCTGGCAGGATTCTCAAGCCACCGAACCAGGGAGCAGCCATGGAAGCTTATGGACCTGACGCGATCCTGCATGGCAGCATGGCACCATTTCTGTAAATTTATTGTAATCTCGAATTTAGTGTGGATTGACATCGTGTATTATGATTGTTCATTAGATGTGTACATACATGTGTGGAAACTAAGCTATGTATACATGGTATACTGTATACCTAAGTGCAGACAATCAAAATAGTCATTCTTATTGTTGTGATCAATGTTTGATATTTTGTGGTCTTTGAGATCTATGACAGCTTTTACTTTGAGTTCATGTTTACCAGATAAATTTAATTTATCAATTCTGGAAAGTACATATGTATCTGTGTGATGTGATATATGGATTAAGTTATATGTAATGTAGTAAATGTGTAAACATAATAAATCATTGTTTAGTGATAATAATCAGAATACTGATAAATGATGTAGTCTTTTAGATTTAGAAATGTACTGTATTTGAATTTAGCCAAACTCTTGTTCATGAATATCTACAGGTGTTGTGATAGTGTGTGCACATACCGTTATACATCCTTTGATGTATTTAGGCTGTGCTGAAGATACAGTGAAAGTTTCAAGTGGCTCCACTATTTCCCATTGCATGGTAGTCTGAAGTACTTGAGGAGATGTTTTTCTCGTAGGCCTGCCTGATTAACATAAATGTCTATTTTGTTTTCAGTTTCTATCTGTATTTATGTATGTACCGTACATGATTTATTTGTACACTGTTATATATTTTGTTTACCGGAATACCAAATTCACACACAGAATATTGCTGTTGGTATTCAGCAGAACATTGATTGATCTTGTTTGCATTTATACATATAATGCAACATGGTAAATGTTGTAAGAATTTATACATGTATGTGCCTAGTGTGAACTGTGGAGCTGTCTCTCACAGTTAAATATAAATGACAGGACACAAAAAAGTATTAGGAAGAAACAATATTCTGTCATGGGTTTTGAACAAAACATTGTTGTCAATATCTATAGTTATCACACTTGTTGTCTCTCTTGTGGAATCAGTTCCAGTATATTTTATTTGCAATGACTGTTTTTGCTGAATTATATTTATAACTTCTTACACATGTACAATAACGAGAGGCATGTGATGCTTGAAATACATGTACTGTTAATGCTGTGTGTTCAGTGAATCATTGAACAATAAGTTGGATGTTCATGTTTTTGTTCATGATCAGATGCTGTGGTATAGTCTTAAACATTATTGTTTATCACAGTGTTGTGGTTTGGTTTTTTATATCATAAATGTTATGAAATGCCCAAAAACAATGGTGTTGACATGTATATTTCAACAATTGTTACATTTATTTATATGTATGGATTGAGTTATGATAAGAGAAAACATTTCTCATATTTTTAGGTTCATGTCAGTTGAAAATCAGTGGACTGGTTTTCACAAATTAAATTATGCACCTACAGTAGCACTAATGGTTTGTACATCTGGGCCAGACACTTGTCTTTAAACAGTCCATGCGATATTGTAGTTATAGTTTAAAACAAAACATGCAGGTGAAAAACGCTGTGATGTTAAGAATTCTGTTCGTCGATAAATGGTTTGAATATGGTTACACTTTGTGAAACATTGTAAACCTCATTAACATGTCATGAATTAACTGAAACATGTCAGCCTTAAAATGAATCAACATGTACAGCTCATTTCAGACTGATTATCATGAATTGTATAATTTAGTACTTTTGAACAATAATAATATAATAATAACAATAATTACCATGTTCTAAGAATATAAGGACAGGTACTGGTATAAATTTAAGTGTGCTCCCGTTTCCTGTAAAAAGGGGAGCACACTTCTATTAGGGGGAGCACACTTCTATTAGGGTTCATGCTTCTATTAGGACCAATACGGTACACAGCAAAACAATATGAAAGCCCTGAAAGAAGGTACTATATGCCATGGGGGGCTGTATCCCGACCTATATGGGTTATTAAGTTGAAAGTGGACAGTGTCCGTCGTGATGTAGTCATTATTGAACAATATATGGATGTGCTGTTTTCAAGGATATTAGTGTAAATGTACATGTATGGTCCCGATAAATGTGCAATATGATGGAATGATGACTACATGTAGGAAGATGTCACCAAACCTACAGATCCCAAGGCCTAGAGAGGCCTTGGTACACACCGGTACTTACTGACTCTGATATAAATGACTATACATGTAGAGAAATATGCCGTTGATGTACAGGACCCTTGGTCCTATTTGGTTTTACACCCTTGTTGTTATTTTCATTATCTCGAGGCATTATCAATGAAATTTGCCCTGTCAGAAAAAAAAATGTGAATTTGGTGTGTGTATGTACTATTGTTCAGTTATACAAAATACCATTAAAGTACCATCATAACTTATTGTGTGTTCTGATTCTTTTATGTCATGCCTGGGAAATAATACTGAAGGAAGTAATAACATCGTCATGTCAGAATTAATTAGAAGCATCTTAAAGTCTTGAAATAATCAGAGGCATCTTCACATTACAATGAATTAATCAGGAGCAACTAATTATTAAATGTCTGCAAGAAGCACACTTGTACTAAATTTAGTGGTAACGTGCGATCTTGCAACTTGAGAATCGCTACATTATGATAGTTGTGGACTTGTGCTTGACGTTCCTCTACCAGGAGAACCACTATTCGGTGTGAAAAAAAATTACGTTAACAGCAATTCCTTCTGAAAGGCGTACAGGGTTTTAAAAAATTTGGTCAAATTGGCTTTAAAATCAGTTACCAGTATATGTTCAAATGTATTACCCTACTGCTAATAGGGTATGAAGTTAGGATAGAACGCGAATTTGGAACGGTTAGTTAAAACGGGAATTTACATGTCAGATGCTCACACATGGCACGGTCTTGGGGGGGGGGGGGGGGGACCCTACTCCTGTAACTGTCCCCACCAAGTTGACGTCCAGAATCATTCAATCGGTCTGCATTGGTCCTACAGTAGAATTCGCAGGTCCGGACAGTTCTGTATATCCTGGGCTAGAGACCAGGCTCGTGAAGAATTCAAGTGTCCTTCCGTGTACTGTAGCCTGTACGGGGAGTTCGCCTATCATGAGGAGTGTGACTGCAGTAGATGCCCGGCCAGAAGGTGTTGAATTCGACTAAATGCATTCTGGAAGTACTCGAGCTTTGAGTAGTCTGATGGACACAATATCGCCTGCTCGAGTCTGTATACAAGTCTGTGGAGATAACAGAGTGCCACAGCTTCAGGATGACTGCTGGACGTATCCCGTCCAGTCCATGAAGCCCAGAGCTCATCAAGGCGTACCTAAAGCGTCTTGCCTTACTGATGTTGTTGTGGGACTTTGCCCCAGCTCTGCTATCAGATGGACAATACCTAAATGTAACTCCTCGGCTGACGTTTCAAGGAGAGTCTCGGTCAATGAAAGGTTCCAGCAGTCATGGACGTCATGGTCAGAGCACTTTCTTCATTTATTGAAAATTTTTTCATTTTCTTGGCGTTGAAGTTGTACCGTTCACAGGAGGCGTCATTGGCTGCTATCAGAAATACATAAGACCTTGGTCTTATGTATTTCTGCTGCTATGTCAATCAATGTTTCCAACATGGAATCCTGTCAAACTACGCTCTATAAACTACGCTCTATATACCTTCTATTTTGAGATTCCTCAACCCAACATTCAGTGTAGTGTATTGTACTCAGGCTTGCTTGCGGTGTTGCATGATCGGCGAAGTACACCGACCAGATTTGGCCCAGCTCCTGTCCTGCCAACGGTTGACTCTCAAAAGAGATGGTCTCAAAATCCGTCTTTCTTTGGCCACTAACAAGTCGATAGAACACAGCTTGATTAGCAGGGCTGACTCCCATGATACCATCTATGTTTTAGTGTCTGAGCTCAGCTGCCAGCTGGTGTTGCATCTATCTGACTTATTTTCCATTTATGGACATGTTTCTGTAGAGTTCAGAGTCCACATCGACAGAAACCAGACAGAGGTCTACATGTTTCCTCTTCCTTGGCTTTCAGGCCGATAATCTCTGTGATGTACAGGCAGCAGCGGCTTTATAGAACACATAATTGATCCAGTCAATCAGGACTTCTAGGGACAGTCATCACCGGAGATGGCCATCATGGTGGTGAAGTTGATTCTTGTCAACTTTTTATATGTGTCCAGGTTGACATTGTCCCATCAAAGCCTTGTGACATTGTTATCTGTACTAGCATGTGCCGTCCTGTCCCTCCTGGGATTCAGCGATATGCTGGCAAGCACCGGGTCATGGCTGGACTCTTCCAGAGTGGATGCTGGCTCTGGACCTGCATGTTGTCAAGATCCGACTGGGAACCAAGGGTCATGATGTCTGTTTGTGAGTAGGTGAGAGGTGGTTGTGATGTTATGACATGATGTCTAGGTCACTGCAAGGAGTGTATAGTCTACTGGCAGAATTAATGGAGGATTCGGACCCTGGTGCGAGGCTTAGGTCGGGTCAGAGATCTGTTCGTATCTCCCATCCAGATGATCGTGGTCTGTGTCTACTGCTCTGCCACTGGAGGTATGTGTTGATGATAACCATAGAGAAGGCTCGGTCCGTTTTTCCAATCTCAGGACTGATTGTACATATTGGTCTACTTCGGCATCCCAAATGGTTGCAACGCCCGCATGTTTACGTCTATACTGCGTCAGCGGAGATGGACCATCATCATCCCAACACTTCAGGTTGTACCGTTTATCTGTCAATAGCTCTCCCAGCATATCCCTCTCGAACCCCCAAAGCCAGTGTTCCTGTATGCATAGTAGTTTGCAGTAACTTACAAACAGGATCAGGTATACAAGTAATACATGGTTAGTATTAAAGTTCTCGCTGTTCACAGTGCCGATTTTGATCTTTGTCATTCTTTTCTGGGTGCGTTCAGTCACGCTCTGGATGGTTGCCGCAGTTGCTTCGTATCACATTTGTTTGGCTACCTTGGGAGTCCATAGCATTGGAACATAGAGGTCTACGGTCCGAGACATCCCCGTCTGACCTGGTAATTTGGTCCCCACACGACTTAATACATTCATAGTACATTCAATAGGAGTGATTCAGTCACCGTGAGACCTTCGCAAGCATAGTTCACAAATAAGTGTGCGGAGATGTCACAGTATACAGCCTCCTCTAGTCAGGGCTTGTCACACACAACACGCTATACACTTCTTCCATATTCTGGGCTATGCATTTGGTACGGTGAATTTTTTCTACTTCGCGTCAGTCTTTGTATCCGACACATGTTACACAAGGATCTCCATAGTACAGAGTTGCCGGTTGTGCATTCAGCTGATTTTCATACAGGACCTAATGGGCTCAACAGAATATGCATAGAGTGTTTTCTTTAGATACAGGTACAGAGAGCGTGCAGGTATGATTTTTTTCGGATTTCGTGATGACGTCCACAAGCTCTTTCAGATCTCTTTGCCGGAACAACATTCACCTGGTCCATTTGTCATCATTGAAGACGAAGTGTGGTAGAGGTTGAGTGTGAAGTTTGTGCAGCCGCTTCCATGTTTCCTAAGCCTGAACGAGTGAGTCTCTTCTGAACCATCTACAACAGTTTTTTTTTTCTCCAAAGACCAATTTACACGTTCAGTTTTGGCGGTCAACATGACCTCGTGTTTGAGTACTCGATGTCATTTTCGTTAAAGTTTCACCACATATAGCACAATGTATGACGCACTTTACAAACTTATACGAAGTGGTCTCAGAGAAGATGGTTAGAGAATTGTCTGAGGTAATCCTTTAAGGTTACTTGAAATTGTATATATTTTAAAAATCCCAACCCCAAAAAATTTCCAACCCCCCCAAAGCGCCACCTCCACCTCGATCCGCCAGTGCTCAAGATCACCTGATCTTGTGTGGAAGGTCACCAGAAAGATGTACCACAAAATCGCACAATCCCATACATGTATTATCCTAATATAATATCTGAGCTAATTGACAACAATTTCTTCTTCACTGGCAATTTAAACAGCAAGTTCAAGGTCACCAACAGAAGTCCCACATACATGTTAATGTTTGTCTTTATGCCCACAATACAAAACCTAACATTTATCTTTAATGGGCAATGAACAATCTACACAGCTCGGTGTAGCCATAATTTTGAAATAGAGCACTCAAAAGCTCTATTTGACCTGAAGTAAAATTCAAAGTCCTCTGATGCACCACATATGACTTCCTATATTCTCATAACACAAGCCTAGACTATATTAGTATTTTAATCTCAAAAAGCCATATTTAAAGTGCCATGGTGGGCGCCGAGACCAGGCTGAACTGACCATCTTTGAAGAATTAAGTGAAAATGACAATGGAAAGCTTGAATTATACACACATTTACTATCTTCATGCAAGAAAGAAACAAACTCATTAGCAGTTATTGAGAAAAAATCCATTTTTCAGGCAAAAGGGCCCAAATGGCCCATATAAAACTGATCCGATTTTTCTGACACCCCAAGACGTGGAAATCTCATATGAAGTGAAAATATACATAAAATATGATTCTCAAATTGGTTCCAACTTCAATACACGTTAAAGTAATTCTTCAGCAGATATAAAGTGCACAACATATTGAGCTGTTTACTATAGAAGCAAATTATAAATCTTCACAACAGAGATAGCAAAGTCATGTTGTCACACTCATTTCTTATTTGGCCACAAAACCTGCAGGAATTTTGCAATGGGTTTGGAGTACGCACATATACGCCATATTTCTTCCGCTTACATATTTTATAAGATAGTATAGGCCTATAGGAAACCACACCCAGAGGGAAGCGGCATCTAGAATAGTTGTGAGATGTCTGTGCATCCACTCTCCGACCGCTTACGCAGGTACGCACTGCGTCCAAGGCTTTTATAACGTCAATACACTGTTGAACTTGCTCTTTAAATTGGGACAGTTTATACGGGATTTAAATTATGATACCTGGGCAAACAGGACCTTGTGTGGTCAGAGTCGAGGAGTGTTCTCGAGTTATGCACAAACACAAAGGTTGTGTTTTGTTTGAGCAATATTTAACACGGCCTAATGACGAAAACTGATGTAACTATCAGCACAGGGCGTAGGGCCCCTTGACTCACGGTGAAGTTGGTGAATACCTAAGCTTCAGTTTACCGATAAAATGTATCTCTACACAATAAGGGTCATCGTATAATTCAAACACTCACTCGCAATGTTCAAATAAGAGAGCAGATACCAATAAAAAAATGCATACCTCCCATAATATAAATAAGAAAGTTTGATATCCAAAATATTTTTTAACTTTTTGCACAAGAAGAAGTCATTTTGCCAGCGAGAAACGAACCGGACAAGAACAAAAGATGAACTCGAGGAATATTGTGTCATTACTGACTTTTTTGGCTTTACACATTTATCACAGTCATTCACAAAGTAAGTTTTGTGTCATTTTTTGTACAAAATAAAAATTCACAGTCGAGCTGAGGGATTACCTCCTATTATATCGATGTATTGGCGTGTTATCTCGATTCATCGACGTACACTAATTCATTATTGTTGTTGTTACAGACACAGACCCATGTACTGTGAGTACATCCCACATATTGTTTTTAATTTAACGTTTAATTATATTTTGTATGTATAAACACAAATTTTCCAGCTTTCACAACTATAAAATTTCCAAAGAATTAACATGTAAGACACCCGACATCAACTGATTAATTGATCGTCTACAGAACCCGGATTGCACTGCCCAATGTAGCGGTCAACCATACCATATACTGACGGTCAACGGCGGCTGCCTGCACTGTCAGTGTGGCGTACCAATCGTCGGAACTTGTGACGTCAGTATTATCATATCGTACATGTATCTACCTTAAGGCCTACTTGTGAATGATTTTCTCCTCGAACCACATCGTTAAAACCACAATAACATTATTGTTACATTACCGTTTACTGATTAAGTTTGGACCTATATGGATCTGAATATATACTAGCAGTATCTATAAATTTGTAGAAATATACATTTAAAAGTACACATAACGCAGTGAATGCACGGCTGATATACCAATGAATTTACTGGTTTGAATGCAGTTTTATCACCAAGATGTTTTTAACGTGTCTGCCAGAATGTTTTCTGTACCGCCGGGTTCTCGTGCGAGACTGTCGACTTTTGTGACGATTACGGAGAGTGTACCACATCGCCACAGTGTGCCCCAGGTGCATTTATTTGGTCATACACACCAAATATCAGTCATATCAGTTAATAGTATAATTATCTTTAATATTCCCCTATTAGGAAATAAGAGAACGAACATTTCTGAGCTCCCATTTTTAAACATAAAAACAGTTTTTTTTTTCACATAAAAACTGCCTAGAATTAATCTATAAGTTAATATCAAGCTTACAGTTTAACTAGGCGCACATGCAGCGATTTACATGTACATACATGTAGACCTGTAAATATATTCATGTGACTAACTCGATATTTAACAATATGTGTGTGTGGCAGACGTGACGACCTGCCCGGACGTGACGGGGTGTGCCAGTAACCTCGGGTGTCCGGGAGACCTCAAGACCGACCCCGCCACTGGCTGTCTGCTGTGTGAGTGCGACCAGCCCTCCTGCCAGGTAACTGCAAACTAGAACGCTCTGTCGCAAACAATAACTTTCATGCATCTCTGGACATCAATAACCTACATGTAATTTCCTAAGATATTGAATGATAACTTTTATTGCAATATTTCTCCGATCCTGGTGGTGGTGGGGGAGGGGCGGAGAAGGGCATCTTAAAATTGATATTGTGATACAAAATCATTACGCTTGCTGCAGACGATTCAGTGTCCGACAGGGACGAGCTGTCAGCTAATACAAGTGTGTGACCAGAACGGCAACAACTGTAACACCGGAGCCGACTGCCTGCCCGGTGAGCTCGAAACACTATAACTGTGGGGTCTGGTCTTTGATACTGATAAATCAGCTATAATATAGCCTAATCATATAATTATTTGCACCGCTTGGAGAAATACGAATAAGTACCACTTATAATATACACAGCGAACTAATCACTACTTTGATTATCTTTCCCCATTCAGACGACCCATGTCAGGTACGAGAAAAATATTGTATTTATATTAATGGACTGGTCAAACAGTGTGATACCTAGGCTCTGCCATGAGATAATTATTACTCAATTTATAGTTAACTCGTGAATTCATATCAAACACACAGAATGTGCAATGTTCGAATGGGTTTTCGTGTACGGCCTCCCAAGGAGTTGCCGAATGTCTTTCGCGTAAGTTTATTGAAACCATTTCATCAGTATCATACATGTAGGTACAATATCATATGTGTATCCTTTGATTGGATTTTTGCCGAACGTGTAAGTTGTCAATTCTAACCGGCATCTCTTGTAGCTAACGGTTGTGCTGAATGTATCCCGCCCTGTGACTTCGGCTCCCCGTTAGACGCCGCTGGATGTCCGACGTGCAACTGCCTGGATCAGTGCGCGGTATGCTCAGCTCTCATTGGCCACCAGTCCGTAATGATATGGATGCTATTATATGTCAGATTTATCATAATTCTCCCTCGTCTATAGACGATAACCTGTTCCCCCGGGTTCACCTGTGAGGTCCAATCTGGAAACGCAGTCTGTGTTTCACGTGAGTGAAGACGATGTTCCACGCATATTTGAATTTCAGTTTTCAAAGGTGTACACGATCGACGTCTCAAATTGCTTTGCGTTTGGTGAAATCTATATCATTTTTTTTAGCGAACGGTTGTCAAGAGCTCCAGTGTAACTTGCAGTGCCAGTTCCGCTTAGCGCAAGATTCTAATGGATGCGATATTTGCAGCTGTGCTGATCCGTGCTCGGTAAAAACAGAAACATACCAGCTTATTATGGATCTATATTATTTTCTCAAAATTATTAGAGGAGAATTGAGAGGTCACTTACGTTGTATTAGAAAACGCACATGACGCAGTTCAAAGAACACAGTATTACCATTACATGGCTCCCCTGTATATATCTGTAGACGACGACGTGCCCGACGGGTGAGCGGTGCATGGAGAGCCAGGACTGTCCGCCAGACGATGGCACTCCGGCCTCTGTCTGCCAGTTCTACGGCCAATGTGTGCCTGAGACACCGAGCCACTGCCAGCAGACGGACTGCCTCAACGTCTGTCCGCCCAGAGCCTTCTTCAACGTGGTGCTCACCAAAGACGGGTGTCCCGTGTGCAACTGCGATCCCTCCACTCAGCCCTGTGGGGTAGGTCGCTCGTGAACTGTCTTCTAAGTCCACTGCAGCTGCACAATTGCAGAAAAAATCAGCTGCATATAATTGATGTGTTGGAATTCAATCCAAGACCGAAGCTTTAGGTGTTGAATGTTAGCAACAAATGATGATTCATCGATGATACTTGCAGACGACAACTTGTGGCACTGGGGAGGTCTGTGTAGTACAGGCCACTTGTACAGCCGCCGGCTGCCTGGCATCGGAGGACTGTACACCCGGTACGTGACCAGCTCCTTTTACGTTATTGTGAAAATAATCGTTTCTCGATCAATAATTGATTACCAAAGCTTAATAGCTCCTTGAACTGGATGGTTGACGGTATACGGTGCCACAGAGCAAACTATAACACGTTTAATATATGAATCAGCAACAAACATCAATTTTTTCCCTTCATATCTCAAAACAGCTTGCAACCCTCCACAATGTCCGACCGATGTTCAATGCGACTATGGACACCAAGAAGACGCCAATGGCTGCCTCACCTGTGATTGCAAAGGAAATCCCTGTGACGTAGGTCAAGGTTTTGAAGAATAAAACATGGCAACTGTCGTTTATTTCCATGAATCACTCAGTATTTAATTCCAAACCTCTTTATGTTGTATCAGACGATGAGGTGTGTGCGGCCGAATGTATGCCACGTGGTTAGAGACTGTACACCGGACCCTGTGACCGGGACCGATGTCTGTACGGCTTGGGGCGAGTGTGGACCGGGTAAATATCTCATGATCAGCATGTGTACTATTAGTACAGTATCCATCCCATGTGACTGTGTCTGTGGAACGTTGAATGTCAATCCCTGTCCTCAGATCCTGATGACTGTCTCAATGACCCGTGCAAGAACGGCGCCACCTGTGTGGACAGCGTTGGTTTCTACACGTGTCTATGCCCTACTGGCTTTACCGGACCGGAATGCCAACAAGGTACTCAGTGGGAGCTCCCTGTCCTTTTTGCCTGGTCCAATTCATCCCATTACCTGCTGTAGGCCAATGTGTGTTTCTTGTTGCCACCCAGTGGAGTGCCTGCCGCTTCCCTGTGTCCCGCCATCCACGCCCTGCCAGTTCGGCTTTGCGCTGGATGCTAACGGTTGTGAGACTTGCGACTGCCAGGAGGACCTCTGTAAGGTCAGAATAGTTCATATCCCTCCTTGCACTACTAGCCCAGCTTTACTACACTCCTTCTACAGTACATTAATGTAGGTCGCTTTAGTAGGCCCGACAAAATGTAAACTTTTTGAGTACAGGCGGTGACGTGTCTGTCCGGAGAGCGGTGTCAAATGACTCATGAATGTGGTACAGCTGCCGACGGCTCTCCAGAGCCTTGCACGTGGACAACCCACTGTGAAATAGGTATGCATTGGTACATGTGTGGCTGCAATATGGTCGTCATCTTTACAAAACTCGGTTTGACATAAACGTGACCAGCGATTTATTGATGATGTAATTGTACATACGTCCCGTTTTTACAGTGATATGTCAAGATCTACTGTGTCCTGCCATTCAATGTGACTACGGCGTGCGGAAAGATGAATATGGGTGCGACACGTGTGACTGCAGAGACCATCCATGCACGGTGAAACAAAATTACAACTCGTGTTCAAAACTGGGAACCAAATAGAATCAGGACCATGATTACAGTGTTGCAAGAGTGTGTTGTTTTCTGGCTCCGCAGGATCATGTGTGTCCACCCGGAGAGCTGTGTCACAAGGAAAGTGTGTGTGACGCGGCGACAGGCGAGTGTCAGGTCCAGCCTCTGTGTAAACCAGGTAGGCCTACGTAAGGACACCTGCTCCATGGCACGTCAATCAATATAATACTCGCCACGGACAGGGCGGGGAGTATAGCGTAGAATAACATGAGTGAAAATAAAACGCCACATTGACCAATTGTGTTTCGTCAGTGCCGACGTGTACCAGGAAGCCCTGTCTTGACTCATTGTACTGTCTGCACGGCTTCAAACATGATGACTCTGGCTGTCCTGAGTGTGAGTGCGAGCGAGACATCTGCCTGGTGAGTGCTGCTTCCCGAATGTCTTAGGCAGTTGTCAGAAAGAAAAACGATAGTGACATAGCTACTCGGAAAATTGGGGCATATTCGTATTTGACCAAGTGTCATTCGCTAGCTGCTGTGCATGTGCAGAACATGAATACGCGGGTGATTTACTGATACAGAGCGAGCAGTGTCCAACTGGGGAGACGTGTACCCTGGCTCGGCGCTGTTCTGAAGGAGCCACGGGCTCGTACGACTGTCACTACTACCACCGCTGTACGCCCAACCTCAATCCCACTTGTCCCATCAAAGTCAACTGCGAGAACCTCTGTCCCCGTCTGAGCTACCATGTCATCCCTATCAACGGCTGCCCCGCCTGCCAGTGCGCACCTGGAGGACATCCCTGCGACGTACGTAGGCCTAGTTCATATATTGCTCCACATGTATACTGTAAGGGTGATTTGCATTACAGCTTTCAACTATCCTGCGATTTGACCAGTCCTCAATCGGGGGATCTAGTTCGGGCATGTTGTGGTGGTAAACACACTGGGGTTTCATCCATGGGGTAGTTGGTTGGAATCCAGTCCAATCCCAAAATTCCTACCTTACTACTTTTCAATCACAGGGAAGTCCATTTTCACATGTCCGGTAATGTCCGGTAATAGTGGTGGGGCTTTGAGATTCATGTACAACTGTCCATAGACAATCAACCAACATCACCATGAGTACAATGCAATTCAGTACATATTATTTTCCACCTGACGACTACACATTGTAGGTGGTCCGCATCTGATCTATTTTTTTCCACACGAATACACTGCAAACAGAAACGAAACTATACATTTGAAGGATCATTTTGTGATTTGCACAATGCACAACCCTAATCCAGGTTGAGAAAAACGCATTTGTGCTGTCCACTGGAAAGTAATCAAGATTTCTGCAGCAGCTTGCAAGTTAGAACTCATGTTGTTCAAACGACATACACTGTACATTTACAGGGTGTCCAGTGTGAATTTGGGTACCGTTGTCTGGCACACGAAAGATGCAACTTCAACACGATGACGTGCATGGCAGTGGGCGAGTGTGTGGAAGGTGAGAGTGAATTACAGTACATGGATTGTAATAATAACCATATACCGATATTTCAAATCTCACCCTCTAAACCGACGTCAAAATCATCGACTGAACATTGAGTATGCCATGTACACGTACAGACACAGGTCTACCGCCATCCGGCGTGCTGTGTCCGATGTTGGACTGTCTCGCGACAATGCGCTGTGACTATGGAATCGCCCAAGACTTCGATGGATGTCCGATTTGCGAGTGCAAGGAAAACCCCTGCACGGTAAGTGGCATGCAGATACAGAGATATCTGGCAATTCCAGAAGAAAGATACATTTGAGCATGTCCACTTATTTTTCATGGAGTACCCAATCTCACAAGCATCTGCTTTTCCAGAGGCACGTATGTCCTGCCGATAAGCAGTGTGAACTGACAACGGACCATTGCGCCCAGGCGTCCAACACGGGTGTACCTTGCTTACCGGCTCCCCAGTGTGTCGGTCAGTGCTCGATATAATATGCACTGCATGCATGTAACCCTGATGACCATGAAAGTATATGAACAACAAGCCTGTGTGTGTATAACATTTGACATTTCAGATCTGCCTTGCCCTCAAGTGAATTGTCCAGCTCTCGGATGCCAGTACGGCTTCAAAACTGACGACAGAGGATGTGTCACCTCGCCTTGCCAGTGTGCAGCACCTTGTGATGTCAGTAATGTACTAGCATACGTTTTGATAAGAGAGTAACACTCTTCCATTTGAACCATGGACGAATCTCTGAAGTCAAGCTCTGCTGTCAGACTTTGAGATTTGTATGTGTACGTATTACTTGACAGGACCTGAACTGTGGGAGTGGGGAACGTTGTACTGTATTAGTGCGCTGTGCTGGCAGGGACTGTACGTTCACGGCTCAGTGTGAAGCCTGTCCTCAGCTCCGATGTGCCTTCTCTTGTCCCAAAGGCTACAAGGACGATGACTTCGGGTGTCCAACCTGTGATTGCTACCTCGGTCCATGTGAGGTACTTTGAAAATACATGTCTATAAGTATACTGAATTGAAAACTGTTTGTTCGAAAGTCACAGGTTTGTAAAGTGATACGCGTAGGCTACACGCCCTTGATATCGGTCATTTTTATTCTGCTTGTGGTTCTCCAGGGTGTGTACTGTCCGTTCAGACAGAGATGTAAAGCTGACGAGAACGATCCAAAAGCACACTCATGTGTGCCGCTAGGTAAGTCTGTCTTCCTCCTGAGATCTCTCTACAGTCCAGATCATAGGCTTATCACGTTACTATGCTGACCTATCTGCCTTCCTTGCAGTGATTAAAGACGGTGTATGCCCGACCCAGGGTGTGTATGACCAGACGGTATGCGACAACAGCGCGGAGTGTGATTATGATGATGACTGTGACGGAGACTCCAAGTGCTGCCACAACGGCTGTCCCACCAAAACCTGCACCGTTCCTTGTAAGCAACTCAGTGTGGTAAACTCTTTTTGATCACTGTGGCGTAGGCGACATGACTAATCGGACGAGTGAAAAATCCATTGCTTCGCCTTTACAGATGTGGAGAAGGACGGCGTGTGTCCCGGGTACTCGTACAATGATGACTGTAGTCAGGCACAGGCTTGTGGTCACGACGGGCAGTGTAACGGTGACCAGAAGTGCTGCGACAGTCCCTGCGCCTCGGGGAGGATCTGCAAGTCTCCTAGTAAGAAAATTATATACATGTATATATGCAGAGTCCGGAGAACGTCCATAGATCTGCATGTACACATAACACAGTGATGTCTTCATGTCAAATATTTTTTCACAGGCAAAATATCTGGCCTTATTCCTAGTACTATAACAGCGTTGATGTAGATCTATATGTTGGCACACGTCTGCGACCGTTTATCGTATATTTTTCGACTTCGATGAGTATCTGATATCGCTTTCATTCACTCGATGACGCGCCTACTGTCAAAGGTCTTTGCTATGGTCCATAAACCAGTCCATGTCGTCAACTAAATATTCCAAACACAGTTATGTTACACTTCCTTATCACAGTTATTTGTCTAAAGTGATTAACAAAATCTCCAGAGTGTAGGAATTTCTCGACCATTCTTCAGTATTGCTGGACTCAACTGTCCAGTATGCAGAAATCATGCCTCGTGATGCATGTGTCGTTTTGTGATTGGTCGAAAATGATGTAATGCCTGTGGCGTGGTGCGTGTGTATGCAAATGCATGGTTGTTTTATTGATGCGTGAGTAGAATGCGGGTATGGCAAGTTATAGTTTTATGTTGGCCGTGTTGTGTAAATCTGTGTGTATGGCATGCAAATGTAAACTGATTAGACGGGTTTGGGGTCGAAAGAAGGAAAAAAGATAGCCTGCTACACTGTTCCATCGGCAGATGTGATAAAGCCCGGCCGATGCCCCAGCACGTCGCTGTTTGCCCGGGACCCAGCAGGGAACGCTCAGCAGCTGCCTGTGTGTGGCCAGGACGGTGACTGTCCCGGTGATGCCAAGTGCTGCTACTTCAGCGGCTACGGGAGACGGTGCTACAGTACAAGTGAGGTTCATTGCAAGTGTTAAACCATGCATTGCAATCGTGTACTCATTGAATAATTCTTTTGATTTCAGAGTGGGAATGCAAAATTTTCAAAATGCCAGGAACACTACCCATATGTATGAAACATTTGACACTTGTCTGTCTCCTCCTTGATAGATAACGCGCCACATGACGGCAGGTGCCCGTCTGATGTGACGTACGGCCGGTGTGACTTCCAACTGGATCTGTGTACATTCGACTCCGTCTGTGAAGACCAGGAGAAGTGTTGCCTCACCAGCTGTGGTCACCGCTGTCTTAACAGAGGTACATACACAACAGCAGTCCAAAGCAGTGGTAGAACAGTAGCAAACTTTGTTGGTGTAATTGTTACCCAGTCAGACCAAAGATATTTCGAACAGATAGCCAAAAATCAACATCATGATGGCTCATCCTTATATTGCCCCATACACTCACATTGGACATTGAGTATATAATACAGATACATGTATATTCTTCCATATTTGATACATGTATCGATCCACAGACGAGCCCAAGGATGGGACATGTCCCGTGGTGCAAACGGCACTTTGTTTCGCCCCGCGACACGACAGCTGTAGCTCAGACCTGGACTGTGGCGGCGATCAGAAGTGTTGCATGGAAGCCTGTGGCAGGATATGCGTCAATCCAGGTAAGCTTATATCTCCATACACCACGTTGAAGTAGACAAAGGATCATATATGTGGTAATTACAGTATATGTAGATGGGATATATTTTCTTTGTCATGACCTCTCTGGTTACCGTAGGGCGGTCTAATAACGTGTACATGTATTTGCAGTGCGGTCGGACGTGGTAGTGCCAGGTTACTGCCCGGTGCCAGACATCTGGGCCACGGTGATCCGACGTTACCTGCCATACCCTGAGGACCACCTATGTCGGAGTGACGGGGACTGCACAGTGCCGGGACAGCGCTGCTGCTACAGCCTGACTGCCCAGACGTGCGGCAAGTCGTGTGTGGACACCGTGCCCTCCAGACCCAGGCGCCGTCAGTACCTCTCACATTCGTATTGATACCCATGAAGATACGATCATTCAAATGAGGAGGCGATCTGGGGGATGATCCCAGGTTAACTCTATGTATGCCATTCGATTCTGTTTTGCAGGAGACTTGATCCGACAAGTTGTGCAGCTCTATCGAGGTCGTCGTGGCAAATAAACATTCACTGGCTTCAGCGGTGCAAACAAAGAGAGAACGAGACTAAAATACTATTCGATGAAAGACTTGCAGACTTAATTTATATTCATGAATATCAATAAAACTACCCTAAATAACTATCAACATGTGTAGGCTACTGAGATAGATAGATAGATACTTTTCAGATACTTATCAATGAATTCTTGTGGAAACTTGTTTTTGCAAGGAGCTTGTCCTTGCCCTCTCCAATATTATGGTAACGAAACAGACATGTACATGTACGACACTGGATGTCTCTTAGAAGGAAAAATAAAGGTGATCCAAAAACTTGCATATAGATCTATGTCTCTAACACATGTACATACTGACATGTGATTAGTCGTAGCAAAGGGTACAACATTGCATTTCAAATAAAAATCGTAGTATACATGTACATGTAGTACATTGGATTTACCTTGGGAGGAAAAATAAAGATAAGCCTACTCCAAAACATACACAGATATACGTTTATTTCCAATAATCAGATGTACACTGACCCATACATGTAATCAGTTATAGCAATGGGTATGGCACTATACATGTATTTCATATAAGAACATTAACACCATGTGATGCAAAGTTAGAGTCTACAAACTCGTGAAGTTTCCTGCTGAGAGCACCCTGGATCCTCAGATAACGGGTCTCGTAAGCCACATTCCTGGTCTCTGTGGGATCAGCCACAAGGTTGTACAGCTCGACCCCTGGTGCAGACTCCCAGAGTATGTTGTAGTCGTACAGCCCATCCGCCCGCTGCGTCCTGTTGAAGGCCACCACCTCGTTGTAGCGGTAGTGCTCCGTCCTCATGCTGTAGTGCATGCCGTCAATGCCCTTGAACATCCTCAGTTGCGAGTACACCGCGTCCTTCAGTTGCAAGTTTGGATTCTCCACCAGCGGCATGAAGCTGATGCCGTCCGTACAGAGGGCTACGTTTCGCGAGTCTCGCGGACAGCTCGGGATCGGCTCCAGTCCCGCAGCCTCCACAACCGTCGGGAACAGGTCCACGAACTCCACCAGCGACCCAGAGACGATTCGGCGATCTGTCAGTCCAGGAACGTGCAACAGCACTGGGGCACGCGTAGCATAGTCGAAGTTAGTGTGCTTGCCCCATAGTCCGTTCTCCCCGAGGTGGTAGCCATGGTCACCAAGGAAAGTCACCACTGTGGAGTCAGCCAAACCCAACTTACGTAACTCTCTCAGCAATCGACCCACGAGGCCGTCAACGTATGACACACATGCGAAGTAAGCTCTTCTGAGGTCTCTACTCAGGTTGTCTGGAAAGGTTTCATTCATCTCACCTGTGTAGTTGTACGTCTCAAGATCAGACTGATGCATGAATTCTGTCGAGGGGTAAAACGCTGACTCGGGATATTTCCATGGGAGATATGAATATTCCAACAGGTCCATGTCTTTCATTTCATACATGTTCCAGTATTCACCCGCGCACACCCATGGCAGGTGTGGCTTGTGGAATCCTACAGCTAAGAAGAATGGATGCTCCCCAGTCTTGGCTGTTGGGGCGAAGTTTCTCATGTATTCTATGGCCTTATCCGCGACCATTTCGTCTTGTAGAGGCCTCTGGGCGCGCTCGTCCTTGCCGACGGCCTTCCACGTCTTCTTGTGCGTTGCCTTCCACCAGTTGTCAGGGATCATGACCCAGGGCTGGGTCCAGGAGGGCGGGTCCTGATTGTTGGAGGACGAGCCTGGGTGGTAGATCTTGCCGGTCCCAGCCGTCACGTAGCCGTGGTTCTTGAAATGCTGCGGGAGACTGGTGAAGTTGCCGCCGGTGGTTCGCCAGTAGGAGGTCAAATCCCAGACGTGAGTGGTATCCGGACGCCGGCCGGTCATGTAGGAGGCCCGGCTTGGCGCACAAATGCTGTACTGGACGTGTGCTTGGGTGAGAAGCAGACTGCGACGAGCCAGTTTGTCCAGGTGCGGCGTATACATCGAGTACTGGGACCTGGGGTTCGGCTGGCCTAGGCTACTGTAAGTGTTCAGTTGTGGACGGAGGTCGTCGGACACGATGAACAGCACGTTTTTTCTTTGTTCTTCTCTCGCGGAATTTTCCTGTTGGGAGCCTGCGCTCGGCTCGCCAGGACTAAGTTGGAGCGTTTGTTTGACGCTCGAGTCTTGTGATACAACACGTATTAATCCAACATTGTGTTCCATTTCTATGAGGAAGGCACGGTGGATACTAAGCACAGCGAGTGTCACAACAACACAAGTGAACGTGTAGACATACCTGGTCAACATGCTTCGCAAGTGCTTCATCCAAGTCGACTTCTCAGGCAAAAAATGTATTCCAAAATTAATTCCGACAAAATCCGAACAATTCGTTTGTTAATTTGGGTTACAGGTCGGTGTTATTTGAGCACTACGTGTTTATTATAAGTCCATTCTTCCTGTTTGGATAATGCTGAGCATTTTCTCCAAGAATAGTGTTGCATCCAGGCTTGATGGGTGGATGACCGTTTAATTATCTAATCTGAAATTTCGCGACATATTTTGATCTAGGTCGATATAAACACCTGGAACCAGCCGCTTGTACAGGCAATAGCATTGGCATCATGTGGCATATATGATCATATCTTATGGCCTCAGGGCCGATGGTCGAATATATATATTCATTGCCTAATGTGTAGACTGAATATTCATTGCATAGCATGTAACCTTGTACAGAATTCTGAAGAATTCGCAGAACGCACGAAATTAACACGTATATCAATATCGTCCACGGCAATTGATTATTGAAAGTGATAATGCTACGTCTGATTGAGCAAAATAATTATTATTATTGCAATGTCGATACAATCGCAATTTCAGATCAGCTATCTTTCACATCCATATGACATTCATTGAAATACAGTCATGAAAGTGCGCAATTCTATTTTGCTCATTTCAGTCGCATCGACATTTTTAAGAGTTCAATTACATATGAATGATATTAGTATGGATACAAAATAAACATCAATGAATGACGTTGATCGACAAATCTATGACAAATAAATGATATTGCTGTAAATACAAAGTCAACATCCATAATTGACGAAGACCGACAACTACCAACTCAACCCACATAGGGAATATCGATATAGCATTGATTATAATTAACTTTAATGAAGCCAATTACTCACAGACCATTAGCATCACTTGCATTCAGAAATAATCCACGCAGTTGCATACAGAACTATCACAATTATGCATACTGGTGGAATATAAAACAGGTACTTTGAGCAAATGCACATCTTCATGTACATGTACCCAACTTCATTGCACAAATTATATTTTCAGAGGGTAAAAATCAGAGGGGGGAAATAAACTCACCTCCATTACAAAAGCTGATAAAGTATGTGAATTCGTATATCCAAACACTGTGAAAAAAATTGTAGAAATACCAAACACCACAAAATTTCTGGTCTAATTCCTTTAATGTCGTCATATTGGATACTGACTGGGTAATGTATTTTAGGAAGTTATATAATATACTCTCACTGTTTTAACAAATAAAATCTAGTATATTTCCAGTATAGACTATTACACAACATTTTGCCTGTAAATGCCTTCTTATTTCTAATAGGTATTGTAGATACGCCAAAATTCATGAACGTAATTGTAGAGAAATATTACTAGGTCAAATACGATCCACTATGACAATATATGATTTATTATACTTAATTGCCAAAAGATATATCTATACCTGCAAATTAAATAACTGAAGCGTTATTAATTGTATCAATAATCATCGTAGAATTGAAGAAGAAACAGCCAGAAAAAACCTGAAGTTAGAATTTAGTTAGTATTTAGAACAAGGGCTAAGAAAGGTTACCGGACAATTTATGTTTTATACTTTAGATACTAGCTGTTTTGTCCCGTGACCTTGAAAATATGGTCACTGGTCAAACTCAAGGTTACAAGGATGTTCAGCATATATCATTTCCTGTAAGTCCACACTTGATTGCTCAGCTGTAAATTAAATAAAGAAAGATGTATTGGCAATTTTGTGCTCTGACCGTGGAAATGAGGTCAAAGGTCAAAGTCATGACAATATTCAGCATATGTCATTTCCGATATGTGCACAACTGATTCCTAAGCTGTGAAGTGGATAATAAACGAGATATCAGCCATTTTGTGATCTGACCTTGGAAATTAGGTCAAAGGTCAAATTCAAGGTCATCAAAGTATTCGAGACACATCATTTCCTATACGTACACGATTTATTTCCAGGCTGTAAAGTCGATATTAAGCAAGATATTAGGCACTTTGTGCTCTGACCTTGAAAATGAGGTCAAATGTCCAACTCGACGTCATGAGAATATTCAGTATAAATATCATTTCCTATAATGGCACGATTGATTCCTAAGCTGTGAAGTCGATAATAAGTTACATATCAGCCATTTTGTGCTCTGCCCTTGGAAATGAGGTCAAAGGTCAAATCCAATCTCATGAGAATATTCGGCATACATCATATCCTATACGTCTACAATTTAGTCCCAAGTTGTAAACTCGATAATAAGCGAGATATCAGAAATTTGTGCTTTGATCATGAAAATGAGGTCCAACTCCAAGTTCAAGTTCATGAGAATATTCAGTATATATCATTTCCTATATGTACACAATTGATTCCTAATATGTACAGTCAATAATAAACAAGATATTACCATGTTGTGCTTTGATTTTGAAAATGAGGTCAAAGGTCAAATTCAAGGTCATCAAAATATTCGGCATACATCATTTCCTAAACGTCCACAATTTAGTCCCAAGCTGTAAAAAAATAAAAGCGAGATATTAGCCAGTTTGTGCTTTGACCTTGAAAATGAGGTTTAGGTCAAGTTCAAGGTCATGAGATTATTCAGTATATATCATTTCCTTTATGTCCACAATTGATTCCTATTGTACAGTCAATAATAAGTGAGATATTACCCATTTTGTGCTTTGATCTGGAAAATGAGGACAAAGGTCAAATTCAAGGTCATTGAAATATTCGGCATACATCATTTCCTATATGTTTACAATTGGTTCCTAAGCCCTAAAGTAAACAATAAGTGAGATATTACCCATTTTGTGCTCTGACCTTGAAAATGAGGTTAAAGGTCAAATTCAAAGTCATCAAAATATTCGACATACATCATTTCCTATATGTCAACAATTTATTCCCAAGCTGTAGAGTCGATAATTAGTGAGATATTAGCCATTTTGTGCTTTGACCTTGAAACTGAAGTCGAAGGTCAAGTTCATGAGACTAATCAGCATAATCATTTCCTATATGTCCACAATTGATTCCTGAGCAGTAAATTTGATAATAAGTGATATATTACCCATTTTTTTCTCTGACTTTGAAAATGAGGTCAAAGGTCAAATTCAAGGTCACGAGAATATTCAGCATATATCATTTCCTCTATGTCCACAATTGATTTCTAGTCTCTAATCCCAATATTATAGTATATGTTGTTGTGTAATTCCGTGCCACTTTCATATTGATTTTGATTTGTGGTGATTTTTCATCAAAGTGGACCCCAATGAGATGAGAAAAAACTGTTTCCATTTTTTTCGCCCATTGGTTGTGTGAAAATCCAAGATGGCCGCCAGTTATCACCAAAAATCGGAAAATCACCATATCTTTGGCCCTAATTGGCATAGAAGGATTGAATTGGGGTCGTTTTATATATTTCCAGGCACAAGGAATTAAAACTAAACCATTGTTTTCATTCTTTCGCCCATTGATTGTGTGAAAATCCAAGATGGCTGCTAGTTATCACAAAAAATCGAAAAATCACTATATCCCTGGCCCTAATTGGAATAGAAACATGGAATTAGGGTAGTTTTATATGCACAAGGAATCAAAACCAATTTCTTCGACTTTTTTCTCGCCCACTGGTCATATGAAAATCCAAGATGGCCGCGAATTATCACCAAAAGTCGAATAATCACCAATGGCATATCTTTTGCCCTAATTGACATAAAAACATCAAGTTGGGGTCGTTTTATATGTTTCGGAACACAAACAATCATTTAAAACCATTTCTTTAGTGATACACACACACATATGCATTAGACTGTTAAACAGAAGTTGCCCAGTTAGCTAGGTACGTACATGGGCTGATTTCTCACCAATGAAATGATTGTCGAACTGGATCAGTGGGGGTTCAACTGGTTCTCTGGTCTCCTCCCACATTGACGACCACCGTTAAGCCAGATCCAAGCCAACAAGAGATGTTGATATAGGCATATGTGAATGATGATACACCATAACCATCATCATCATTCATGTCGCTTCACACTTGTTTTCAGTGCAAGTCACGCCGAATAGTTCTCCTGGCATTGCTGGAATCACATTTCGCGAGTTATACAACTGCCACTGGTGTTGTGTGTTTCTGGTGTTCTCTGGTATCTCATGCCATCCGACTGGCCATCCCACTATTACTAGATCCAACATTTATTGGCTCGGACACTGTCTTCTGATCGAACATTCGCCTGGTAATGCAGTCTCAGCAGATTGCTCAACGATGATATTCCAAGATGACACACTGATGCCATCACTAGGAGCTTCAAGAGTCAGTAAGAAAGTGGAAACCCCTTACTAAATGTGGATGAGGTCCGTCGTATTCTTGGACACGTGTGGTTTTGCTGCTCCTTCCTCAAAAACAAGGGCTTCATAGAAAATATCATACCTCACTTGAGGGTATTTGATGGTAAATTTACCCCAAGGCAAAATATGTTTCTCAACCCAGAAGATGTTGTTACTCGACATCGACTCTGTTTCTACAGCGGAAAAGTGACGCAGCAGAATACATCAAAGGTTTACATCCAGAAACACCTAAATTTCTGAATGAAGGGGCATGCCAAACACCTGTGGGACAGAATACTGCCGGGTATCCCAGACTAGGAAGATGGTTATGCCGACAATTCACACACTTCAATTCAAGTGCACATGCATGTCGCCCTTAGCAGGGGCAAACAGAGGCAGCCGCCACTACAAGGAGGTTGACGCTTGAGAGGAGCAAGAATCTGGTCTGGACAGGGAGGTTTTTTTTCATGGCTGGTTCGACCCCAGCCCGAGTGGGATGGAGCACTCCAGTTTCGAGTCATCCAAAGGAGGTTATGAGTATAACATCGTCCTGACCAATCACTACACCAAATATGTACAGGCCATACCCACGAAAAAAGGAGCTTTCTTATACTTTCGCCAAGACAGTATATAGTGGACTTAAAGAGTCCACTTTGGAACCCCACCTCGTTTGTTCACAGTGAACACGCCTCGAGGGTGATAATTAAGTTCTGTTCTCTTTTGGGTATGTACGAGACCAGTGGGCATGCAAGACAGCTAATTACTGATTATTTTTGAATTCAGTGTAGTTGTTGATTCAGTTGAGCATAATTGTTTTGTTGACAAATAAATGGAGGGATTGATTGTTCCAAAAGGAACACAGAGACAATACTTTCTTGTGATAGGACGAACTCTAATGAGGTATTGTTTACAGCATTATATATTCACGCGCCAATTAAGTGGTAATGTTTGTGTCGTCGAGAAAGAAACAAGTCTGAGCAGTCCCCGGGAGAACTTTCGGGATTAATCCAGTGGAATCCACGGTTTGGGGATCTTGAGACTCATCAGGCAGTGGCACAGGCACAATTGGACATTGAACGAAACCCATTCACTGTTAAGTGGGTGACTAGCTGTTAGCATTCAGAAGGGGGCTGGAAGGCAGCTGAATTATTTGTGGTGAGAAAATAAGGGAGGTGCTCCTCTCCTTTGTTAGATTTGAACAGTATATTTTGGTTTGGATGAACTTGATTGCTGGTCAGAAAGAATTATTCAATAGTTGCCTTCTCTACGGGTTGTAGAGGAGAGGGTAAAAAAGGGAAACACCTTTCCGGAGGATTCGTTACAAAATCTGTTTTTAATATGTTCTCATTTTGGTATGAAAGGAAAGACTACACCATACAGCCCACTGGAAACACAGTCTACGAAATGTGTAAGAAGCATGCTGAAATAGGCTAGTCTCACATGATGTACAAGCAATGGCCATGCTTATAACTGCACCGAACATGAGTCTCGAGTCATCACAGTTGCCAGTTGATGTGATGTTTGAGCTTAAGTTGAATTTTAGAAAGAGTGGCTTAAGACACTACACATACTATCTGAAGATGATGCCCAAGGTATATACATGTAAGGTTGCCATTGCAGCCCGAGAGGAGCCTGATTGTCACCAGCAGTATAACGATTGGAAGACCAGATGAGTTGTTGCTGCAACTCATGATCAGTAAAACAAACCAAACATGGGTCATAAACTGGAAAGCGAACTGATTCAGTCGCTATAATGATTCTATTTTGTGTAATATTCCTCTGACGGCCCATTACTTGCATTTATCAAATAAACATTGGTTTTATTGGATTCCTTGTCCCAGAGAACATATAAAACGACACCAGATTTATTTTTCTAGGACAATTATTGCCGAAGATATGGTGATTTACTTATTTTCGGAGACCGTTGGCAACCATCTTTGATTTTCAGTCGAAAAAATGTTTGGAAAAAATGGAAACAGTTTTTTTTTCGTCTCACTGGGGTCTACTTTGATGAAAAATCACCCCAAATCAAAATCAATATGAAAATGGAGCGGGATCAGTATTTGCAACATAACCGCATATAC
The DNA here is from genome assembly GCA_949152475.1 of Terebella lapidaria. Classification (NCBI taxonomy): domain Eukaryota; kingdom Metazoa; phylum Annelida; class Polychaeta; order Terebellida; family Terebellidae; genus Terebella; species Terebella lapidaria. The sequence goes on from OX424561.1 coordinate 18,269,779, forward strand.
TATTAAGTGAGATATTAGCAATAATGTGTCCCATTATAAAGCATAGGAGAATTTAACATAGGAAATTGCCTTTTGGGACCCGTCGAAAAAAAGAATGGCCGCCACTCGCAGGCCGGCGATTCAAGGGCAACGAAACTTATACATGTCACAAAGGTATATGAGGGGAATCTTTTGAAACAAAAATCTAACTAGACGTCAAGGCCTGAAGATGCCTTGGGGCATTTCGTGTGAGTTCTATTCCTACCTAACATTTACCTAAGAGACCGCGTAGAACCATAAGGACTCTGAATCTGTCCGTGGTCAAAGTTTAAGTGACATACCCCGTCCTTAGGCATTTTTGCGTTTCGCTCTACGACGGACCATTTCTGAGATATGGCAAACAGGAAGTGCTGAGTCGGCAAAAAAAAATTCGACACCAGAAGTCGTCTCGACGCAAGATACCCTCTAGACTAGTTAGTCTAGTGCCAGGAGTCCGGAATTGAGCTCCGTTTCGCTCTACGTCGCACCATTTCCGAGATACGGCCAAACAGGAAGTGCCGAGTCGGGGAAAAAAAAATTCGACACCAGGGGTCGTCTCGACCCAAGATACACACTAGACTAGTTTGTCTAGTGCCAAAAGGCCGAAATTCAGCTCCGTTTCGCTCTACGACGTACCGTTTCCGAGATACAGCCAAACAGGAAGTGCTGAGTCGGCGAAAAAAATATTCGACACAAGGGGTCGTCTCGACCGAAGATACACACTAGACTAGTTTGTCTAGTGCCAGGAGGCCGAAATTGAGCTCCGTTTCGCTCTACGACGCACCGTTTCCGAGATACGGCCAAACAGGAAGTGCCGAGTCGGCGAAAAAAAAATTCGACACCAGGGGTCGTTTCGACCCAAGACACCCCCTAGACTAGTTTGTCTAGTGCCAGGAGGCCGAAATTAAGCTCCGTTTCTCTCTACGACGCACCGTTTCCGAGATACGGCCAAACAGGAAGTGCCGAGTCGGCGAAAAAAAAATTCGACACCAGGGGTCGTCTCGACCGAAGATACACACTAGACTAGTTTGTCTAGTGCCAAAAGGCCGAAATTGAGCTCCGTTTCACTCTACGACACACCGTTTCCGAGATACGGCCAAACAGGAAGTGCCGAGTCGGCGAAAAAAAAATTCGACACCAGGGGTCGTCTCGACCGAAGATACACACTAGACTAGTTTGTCTAGTGCCCGGAGCCCGAAATTGAGCTCCGTTTCGCTCTAGGACGCACCGTTTCCGAGATACGGCCAAACAGGAAGTGCCGAGTCGGCGAAAAAAAAAATCGACACCAGGGGTCGTTTCGACCCAAGATACCCCATAGACTAGTTTGTCTAGTGCCAGAAGGCCGAAATTGAGCTCCGTTTCGCTCTACGACGTACCGTTTCCGAGATACGGCCAAACAGGAAGTGCCGAGTCGGCGAAAAAAAAAATCGACACCAGGGGTCGTTTCGACCCAAGACACCCCCTAGACTAGTTTGTCTAGTGCCAGGAGGCCGAAATTGAGCTCCGTTTCTCTCTACGACGCACCGTTTCCGAGATACGGCCAAACAGGAAGTGCCGAGTCGGCGGAAAAAAAATTTGACACCAGGGGACGTCTCGACCGAAGATACACACTAGACTAGTTTGTCTAGTGCCAGGAGGCCGAAATTGAGCTCCGTTTCGCTCTACGACATACTGTTTCCGAGATACGGCCAAACAGGAAGTGCCGAGTCGGCGAAAAAAAAACTCGACACCAGGGGTCGTTTCGACCCAAGATACACACTAGACTAGTTTGTCTAGTGCCAGGAGGCCGAAATTGAGCTCCGTTTCGCTCTACGACATACCGTTTCCGAGATACGGCCAAACAGGAAGTGCCGAGTCGGCGAAAAAAAAAATCGACACCAGGGGTCGTTTCGACCCAAGATATCCCCTAGACTAGTTTGTCTAGTGCCAGGAGGCCGAAATTGAGCTCCGTTTCGCTCTACGACACACCGTTTCCGAGATATGCAAGAAAGCCTCAAGGATGAATCAGCAAAAATTCTTCCGAGCTCTAGGTCAAAGGTCGTTCGACGGAGTGATCCCAAAATCAATAGGGTTCTTCCTTGGTGGTATATGAACTCCCATGCAGAGAATACTTGCCATTGCATGAATACTTTTTGAGTTATCGATCGGAAACCAAGTCTCAAAATCAACCTTGATTTCATCCTCACGGACCCCGGAGCCGCCTCCAAAACAATAGGGGTCTTCCATGTAATATTTTTGACCAGTGGTGTAAATTTGGACAAGATCCGTTCAGGCATTCCCGAGTTATTGATCGGAAACCAAAACGACGGAAAGTAAAAAAAAAAAGAAGAAAAAAAAAGAAAAAAAACAAAAAAACAAAAAAAAACCAAAAAAAAAACAGACAAAACCATAAGGGCATTTCGGGCCGAAATGCCCTAATGAGAGAGTTTTTGAGAAAACGACCGTCAAAGTCCAAAATTAGCTAATTGGCCGCCATTTTGAAAATAACTCGAAAATCAAAAAAACTAAAAAATACCTCCCTTTGCATTTTTGTGCAAACTTTCAGAAAGATTCGTCCGTAAACTTCAAAGATAAAATATGTAGACGGACGACGACGGACGACAACGGACAACGACGGACGCAAAGCCATGGCAATAGGTTATCAGACCAAAGGTCAAGGTCAAAGTCAAGGTCAAAGTTCATCTCTCAAACCCTGAGAGATGTTTGTCTAAGCTGAGGAGTTTATCGAAAGAAAACAAACAAAATTAGCCTAGAGGTAGGAAGGTTACCGGACAATATAATTTTTAGTTTTTACATATTATCCCTTTTGTCCAGTGACCGTGGAGATGAGGGCACTGGTCACATTCAAGGTCACAAAGATATTCAGCATATATCATTCCCTGTATGTCCACAATTGCTTCTCAAGTTGTAAGATCAATAATAAGCGAAATATTAGCCATTTTGTGCTTTGATCTTGAAAATAAGGTCAAGTTCAAGGTCATCAAAATATTCGGCTTACATCATTTCCTATTTGTCCACAATTTATTTCGAAGCTGTGAAGTCGATAATAATCGAGTTATTAACCATTTTGTCCTGTGACCTTGAAAATGAGGTCAGAGGCCAAGTTCAAGGTCATAAGAATGTTCAGCATGTAACATTATTTTTCTATATATATGTCCACAATTGATTCTTAAGCTGTGAAATCGATAATAAGCAAAAATTTTGAACATTTTGTTCTCTCACCTTTAAAATGAGGTCAAATGTCAAATTCAAGGTCATGAAAATATTCCGCATATATCATTCCCTATATTTCACTATGGATTCCTCAGCAGTAAAGTCGATAATGAGCGAGATATAAGCCATTTTGTTCTCTGACCTCGAAAATGAGGTCAAAGGTACCAGAGGCGGATCCAGGAATTTTGATTAGGGGGGGTGCAAACAAAGTACATGCGGTCTGGGGGTTCGGGGGGCGCCGCAAGCCCCCCGAGAAAAATTAGCCTTTTTTTGTTTTATGAGAGCATTTGGGGTGGTTTCTGGAGACGTTTCTGGGACTATTGGATGCCTATTTCGTGTACTAATCAGGGACGAGTACAGGGTGCTTGGTTCCAGGTTGTGTGTGTGTGTGTGGGGGGGGGGGGGGGTTGCGTCGTAAGCCCCCTTTAGTAATTGAAGTAGTACGAATGTATATCATACTAAATGAAGAGAGTAGTGCATCCAGGGGAAGATCCAGGATTTAAGGGAGTGGACCAATGCGAGCCCGGCAAGCACCTCGCGGCCGGGGGTCTGGGGTCCGCTGAAAGGCCCCAGAAGGCCGTGCCCTTTTCCTGTTCTGTAGTAGCCTCCTGGCCTCTCCTGAGTATAAATTTCACACAAACTCACTAAAACCACCTTTTTAATCAAGCAACTGTTATTAAATCCAGACTAATTATTTTTAACACCATCGATACCAAATAATGCCAATGCCAAATTTATTATATCTCAAAGCATTTGGTGACAAAAATGCATCAGAACTAATATTATATTCCCGATAGATGTGTATTTTGACATTTCTGTACCGACACTACCCCCTAAATTTTCGATATTAATTTTGTGTGTGGGGGGGAGGGGGAGCGGGAGGGGTGGACAAGGCCCGCTTCCGTCCCCCACCCCCTGGATCTGCCTTTGGCACTTATGGTAGCAGAAATACATGTTTTTCTGATAGTAGTTACTTTTTCAATCATCAGTAGATACAGGAGAAGTAGCACCAATTTAAGTCAAATCCCTGGGCCAAATTTGGAACTTGCACGGGAACTGTCAATCATGCTATATGAGAGGGTTCCAGTGGAAGAAAAAGGCAGAACCAGAACCCTTGGACACCCCCTCCCCCCAAATCCACTCTTGTGGCCGACCATCGATGGGGATATAACGGGATATTTTATGCTTGAAACTGACTCTTTTGCTGTTGGATCAGTTGGGTTTTAGCCTGGAATTTCAGGTGAAAAGGGGGGTTTGAACCCCCGAACCCCCCCCCCCCCCCCCTATCTACGCCCATGATTTATTCTTATCAGCTCTTAGATATTATATTTATATTATCTATACTAAATTTAGGGCCTTTTTTTTTCTCTCTCTCTCTCTCTCTTTCTTTTTTTTTCTCTCTCTCTTTTTCTCATTTTAGGGGGGGCGCGCGCCGGGTGCGCCCCTCCCTGGATCCGCCTATGCGGTACTAGTAAATATCAAGGTCACCAGAATATTCAGCATACCTGGTATATCATTTCCTTTATGTTCACTATGATATATGCTGAATACTCTTGTGACCTAAAATTTGACCACTGACCTCGTTTTAAAGGTCACGGGACAAAATGGCTAACACAAGATACAAAACATATTATCCAGTAACCTCTCTTAGCCCTTGAGCTAATTTTTTTCATTGAGACAGCAAATTTATTCTCATTATTAGTTGTGACAATATATTTCGTTGGTAGGTACCACACTCACACATATGATACGTTCTATTTTCACCATATTTACACTGTGTCGCTGAATTTTCATAAGTGAAGTAAAGACCCTCCTAACTCTGATTATGATCACGTTAATATTATACATAACTTGATAAATGATAAACATTATGAACAATAAATATTGGTAAAAAGTAATTAATTTACATCAATCCATTTTAGCTTTGGATACCATTCTGGCACTGCAAAGACATGGTTTCGTCGAAAAATCATTATCATAAGGCTAACATTTCAATATTTTGGGTGTCCTTTCTGCACTTTATCGCCGGCATCCAGCACTTGGGTATGCATTCGACTACTAGTAGTTCCTTTCATAAATCAGCTGAAATCTGCTGAGTGAATGATCATCTGATGGTTGTGTCCAGATAGTTTGTGCAAACAGTGTGTACTTGGTGAATATAGGAAGCATTGTCATTTTAGTGGAATACCTAACAACAAAGCTCAATCACAGGTAATATTCCGAATGCATTTGCTGTGTCAATGGCAATTAGGGAGAGATACACTTTTAGAAAAAAAATCCTTCGAAATGGATATATTGGAAAGAAAAAGTCACATGTTATGAAAATAACATTGTGATTGTGATAAAATGCTGACAAGTTGTGTTCAGAAACGAAGCATTACATGGTGTAGTTTCTTAACTGCAGCGAGTGCACATATCCGTGATCAATAACCTACCCTTAAATTTTAAGTATCCCATCGATAATCATGTCAAATTGATGCGCAAATGTGGATATCTATTGCGATCCCGCGAAAATGTCTTGTGCCGCTGGTCAGTGAAGCGCTAAGTACAGATCAGCGGATTATTCGTATGGCAAATACCGTCAATGCTCAGCTGTCGAGAATGTTATACTCAGGAGTGAGATGTTGTTGTGATTTTGGTTCTATACTGCACGTAGAAAATGCTAGAATTCTTGATGTAGTTTGCGGTTGAGTTTACAATGCCAAACTGTATGCTATTAATACGATTGACAATCGATTTCTTTTGCCCAGTGTATTTCAATGCGGATGATATATAACATGCTATTTTCACCATCAAACTCCCATCAAGTGTTCAGGTAAATCCCAAAACAGGCAGTAGGTTATTGTTCTATGATAGGTAATCTAACCATAGTCAAGAAACTGTACCCTAAAACGCTGTCAGTTTTCTATGTAAGTTACATTTGATTGGCGGTGTATAACGTTCAGGATCTGTATGAATATCGACTGGGTCTTCAATATGGCCATTGGACAAGCATTGTAGTCGTGGATAGAACCTACACAACAATTTCCAGCGCAATCCATTACCAAACTGCAGAGTTATAGGCCAAACAAAACATACTGGAATTCTGCTGACAAGGCATGGATCCTGACTGATAAGCATCCTTAATGTATAGTTTCATATGACAAAACACAATGTTCAGGGAGGTCCTAAACTTATGACCACAACTGTAATGTGATCGTGGTCGTTGTTGTATGCTACATTCGATGCGGATCAATCTGCTGTACGTGTAACTGCGTCTGTGGTGTTGGAGGGAAAAATTATGGTCACATCTTGCTATACCAGTAAATGATACACCATTCATGTTCTCGTAACGAGGGTGTTAATCGTTCACCTCTACATATCTTTACATGTAAGAAGAATCAACATTACTTGTGGTTGTGGGCCTGTATGAGCGAAAACTTCGATGTACTTGTTTGCAAACATATGTTCACAATGAACTTTTGTGGCCATATTTTTTCCAGGCAGTATAAAAACGATTACGAACTGTCAGAATTCATACACGTTTATTACTCAGAACTCGGACACACAGAGGTCGTGCGGCGTGTGCTATCTGAGGCCTGTTTCAAGGAGCATGCCCTCAAGCAGTGCTGTGGCCTGGGGATCTATGTATGGCTGGTGTAACCAAGTGGCTGTGTACATCATCAGGGTATCCCTGTCTCTCGCGTGTGCAATGTTCTCAGCCAGACGGGCTTTTACTGCCAGCTCCTTGGTGTACATCTCCAATAACGTCTGGGAGGTATCATCTAAATCGACAATGGTTGAAGACGTAACGTTCGGCGACCCCACGATATAGAGGTATGTACACATACATGCTATTGGTGTCATTGCTTGTGTAGCCACAACACGTCACAACGCTACATAAATTTGCTAGATACTAGTATTATGTACGTCATATTTGGATCAAAACAATTCATGCACCATAAGAACTGCATAATTTTGCCAATGAACAGTTGAGAACCATAAATCTAAATGAGTAGGGCCTGTACTCACAGAACAGTTCGGTGGGCCAGGTTTGGAACAATGGTTCCTTGGATCCGTCTGTCGACAAATCGTGCTGGCTTTTATCCAAGGCAGCTACACCTTTCATACTGGAGGTGAGAACCTCGAACTTCTTGACGATGGCGGCCTGAATTTCAACATGACAAGAGTTTTGTTACACTTGAGGAACAATGCCCATGCATTCCATTTATATACTGACCAGTGTACAACTAAATAGACAACAAAAATGCACTACCATGGACAAGTAGACTGATTTCAGCTGTTTACAGTAGCTCTCCAAGCCATCGGGCAGTACATTACTCAAGTCTACCGGAGCGTCAGTCTCATCGGGGCAGTCTTCCGACCTGGTAAGGAACATGTGCGATTTGTAGATTCTCAAAGACAAACGCAACACTCATCACTTCACTACTTTGGTTGATGTTGAACATGGTGTCAAAGTTGATAGTGTGCTCTCGGTTAAGAAGTAGGCCTACATCATCATGAGATCCACAACGAATGCATGATGGTGCAAGACACATACCCAGCTATCTTGATGTTGGCGATTTCACTCGCGCACTGCATCCCACGGGAGTTGAGTGCGTCCCACTCCTGTATGTAATTGTGCCAGTCTGCACAAGTGTCTTTGACTTTCCTGGGCAATCCTGTCAGCTGGCCGCCTGCAGGACTACAAGCCACGCGGCTACCGGGACTCGCTATAAAAGTATCAGCAAGGCATGATTCTAGCACCATAGTGGCATGTGGGAACGTACATTGGCAAGATGTGATGAAAGAAAGGAAGAACATTTATTGACAGCAAAAGCCTAGGCCTATGAAGTGCACCTCAGCATGTACATTTAAGTTACAGGGTACCTGGAACAGGAGAAAACTGTCCACTCGTGTCACCGACGCCGCTGCTGGTAGAAGACGCATCAGACCGCCTCCCCGATCGGTGTTGTTTATTGGGTGTTTTCTTGCTCATCCTAGTCTCCTGGTGAGATTTATACGAGGCACGTGATGATTCATGCATGTCTAGGAATTCATCATATATAGACAGAACACAATGCAAGGTTTCGTCGTAGCAACCGTGTTAATGGTTTCATCTATAGACGTCCTAAAAAACATGCGAGCGTTCGTGTCATACAACGAAAATAGTATACTAAAGTACTAAATACGAATATGTATGGCTTTCTATATATACTATAGTAACATACAAGAGATACTCTTGATGATAAGTGTAGGTCTATAATACAAATATCCATTACAAACAGGAATGACAATCGTAATTCTATTGACAATCAAACCTCCATTAGTGAACACCTCCAGTCAGTGAACAACTCCAGTTAGTTTTTCCCGGTCCCAAATGAACGCCTATCTTTTAACATCGAGGTGCTCTTCCGATTAGTGAACACCTCCATACAATGAACAACTCCCTACTGTGAACATTGTTTCATGGTCCCAAATAGCAATTTGCAATACAAATGAACCTCTACTTAGTGAACATAGGCAAATGCACTGTAATCACACATGACAGAAATCTGTCTTCTAAACAACAACAAGGTATTATAACTAGACGTCAAGGCCTAAAGATGCCTTGGAGGCATTTCGGTGTGATGATTAATTAATAATATATACTAGATATCGACGAAAAAGAAAAATGCCGACTCGGCAAAAAAAATTCGGGTCAAGGTCAAAGTTCATCCATAATACCAATTAGACATGTTTGTCTAGGGCGACGAGTCCAAAAATAACGTCCGTTTCGCTCTACGAAGCATCGTTTCCGAGATATCGACGAAAACGAGAAATGCCGACTCGGCAAAAAAATTTCGGGTCAAGGTCAAAGTTAATCCATAATACCCTTAAGACATGTTTGTCTAGGGCGACGAGTCCGAAAATAACGTCCGTTTCGCTCTACGAAGCACCGTTTCCGAGATATCGACGAAAACGAAAAATGCCGACTCGGCAAAAAAATTTCGGGTCAAGGTCAAAGTTCATCCATAATACCCTTTAGACATGTTTGTCTAGGGCGACGAGTCCGAAAATAACGTCCGTTTCGCTCTACGAAGCACCGTTTCCGAGATATCGCCGAAAACGAAAAATGCCGACTCGGCAAAAAAATTTCGGGTCAAGGTCAAAGTTCATCCATAATACCCCTTAGGCATGTTTGTCTAGGGCGACGAGTCCGAAAATAACGTCCGTTTCGCTCTACGACACACCGTTTCCGAGATATCGATGAAAACGAAAAATGCCGACTCGGCAAAAAAATTTCGGGTCAAGGTCAGAGTTCATCCATAATACCCTCTAGACATGTTAGTCTAGGGCGACGAGTCTGAAAATAACGTCCGTTTCGCTCTACGACGCACCGTTTCCGAGATATCGACGAAAACGAAAAATGCCGACTCGGCAAAAAAAATTCAAGGTCAAGGTCAAAGTTCATCCATAATACCCCTCAGACATGTTTGTCTAGGCCGACGAGTCCGAAAATAACGTCCGTTTCGCTCTACGACGCACCGTTTCCGAGATATCGACGAAAACGAAAAATGCCGAATCGGCAAAAAAATTTCGGGTCAAGGTCAAAGTTCATCAATAATACCCCTTAGACATGTTAGTCTAGGGCGACGAGTCTGAAAATAACGTCCGTTTCGCTCTACGACGCACCGTTTCCGAGATATCGATGAAAAAGAAAAATGCTGACTCGGCAAAAAAAAATTGGGTCAAGGTCAATCTTCATCCATAATACCCATTAGACATGTTTGTCTAGGGCGACGATTCCGAAAATAACGTCCGTTTCGCTCTACGAAGCACCGTTTCCGAGATATCGACGAAAACGAAAAATGCCGACCGGCAAAAAAATTTCGGGTCAAGGTCAAAGTTCATCCATAATAACATCTAGACATGTTAGTGTAGGGCGACGAGTCCGAAAATAACGTCCGTTTCGCTCTACGACGCACCGTTTCCGAGATATCGACGAAAACGAAAAATGCCGACTCGGCAAAAAAATTCAAGGTCAAGGTCAAAGTTCATCCATAATACCCCTTAGACATGTTAGTCTAGGGCGACGAGTCTGAAAATAACGTCCGTTTCGCTCTACGACGCACCGTTTCCGAGATATCGATGAAAAAGAAAAATGCTGACTCGGCAAAAAAAAATTGGGTCAAGGTCAATCTTCATCCATAATACCCATTAGACATGTTTGTCTAGGGCGACGATTCCGAAAATAACGTCCGTTTCGCTCTACGAAGCACCGTTTCCGAGATATCGACGAAAACGAAAAATGCCGACCGGCAAAAAAATTTCGGGTCAAGGTCAAAGTTCATCCATAATAACATCTAGACATGTTAGTGTAGGGCGACGAGTCCGAAAATAACGTCCGTTTCGCTCTACGACGCACCGTTTCCGGGATATCGACGAAAACGAAAAATGCCGACTCGGCAAAAAAATTCAAGGTCAAAGTTCATCCATAATACCCATTAGACATGTTTGTCTAGGGCGACGAGTCCGAAAATAACGTCCGTTTCGCTCTACGACGCACCGTTTCCGAGATATCGACGAAAACGAAAAATGCCGACTCGGCAAAAAAATTCAAGGTCAAGGTCAAAGTTCATCCATAATACCCCTTAGACATGTTTGTCTAGGGCGACGAGTCCGAAAATAACGTCCGTTTCGCTCTACGACGCACCGTTTCCGAGATATGCAGGATGCCTCATGGATGACTCAGCAAAAAATTATTTTGACCTCTAGGTCAAAGGTCGTTTGACGTATCAATCCCAAAATCAATAGGGTTCTTCCCTGTTGATATATAAACCTCTGTGCAAAATTCTGCAACTATTGCCTGAATATTTTTCGAGTTATCGTCCGGAAACCAAGTTTCAAGATCAGCCTCGATTTCATCCTCAAGGACCTCACGGACCTCTGAGCCGGATCAAAAAAAAATAATACACCCTAGAGATGTTTGTCTAGGGCGACGAGTCCGAAAATAACGTCCGTTTCGCTCTAGGTCAAAGGTCGTTTGACGGATCGATCCCAAAATCAATAGGGTTCTTCCCTGGTGGCATATGAACCTCCATGCAGAGTTCGGCAACTATTGCGTAAATATTTTTCCAGTTATCGTCCGGAAACCAAGTCTCAAAATTAGCCTTGATTTCATCCTCACGGACCTCACGGACCTCGGATCCGGCTCAAAAAGAATAGGGTTCTTCCATATACATGTATCATTTCTGACTTGTGGTGAAAATTTGACGAGGATCCGTCAAGGCAATCTAAAGTTATCGTCCGGAAACCAAAAGTGGCGGAAGAAGAAAAAAAAGAAAAGAAGAAAAAAAAAAAAAAAAATTCTGCTAAAACCATAAAGGCATTTCTGTCGAAATGCCTTAATTAAGGTGTGATTGCACATAACTTACCGGTGACTGCACTGAGGCACTTTTCCATTGACTTATAATGTGAAAGTAAAGGTAACAAAATCGCCAAAACAATACTGACCTAAAACTTGACTAGCACACACACTTATACTCATGGATGATGAACCGAGACATGGTTTCATAAATGATATCACGAAAACTGTGCAATTTGATGATTATATAAATCATTTTATACGTTTCACCAAAACGAAGATTCGAGTGTTCTGCTTGACAAGCACTGGCTGTTGCATATATTTATTCCTTGTTGTCGTCAAAATAATGAGAATATCTAGGGCTATACTTTTTGTGAGATGAATACAATGAGCTGAACATTCATAATCCCAAACACCTCGGTGCACCCGAGTGCATATCACCTGTGAGTTTTACTGGCATCACTAGCTATTTGCTGCAGAGCATAATCCTTTCGCTCGCCCTGTTGTGAGTGTATTTTGTAGACTGAGAAATAGGTCGGAAAATGACATATGAAAACGATGAATTTAACAAATTTAACATTGCTTAGTAAGAAACAGAGTCTCGGTTAGTAATCCTTGATGGCTGACAATCAGAAAGGCAAAGTTTCACGTTGATTGGAAGTGTGTAAATTCATGAATTTGTTACCTTTATATTTACATTGTAAGTGAATGGACAGCTGGTCACTGCCAGGTTCATGACGATCACATGCAATCAATCCTTAATACGTCTCACACACTGTTGTGCCTGGTTGCCTCTTGGCCTGGCTCCTCTGACTGGTGTAACACACTGTTATGCCTGATTGCATCTTACCCAGATTCTGCCTAACTGGTGTTTCCACAGCCTAGATCATACAATAAGAAGCCACAAGTATTTACTGCAGGATATGGTGACCTTATCTACTCAAGCAGATTATCATCAGCTTGACGAAGCATTGTTTTATGGGGCCTGCCCAGTGTGATGCTTATGTCTATGACATGCAGTACTTGAGCAGATTTCTAGGTTGCTAATGGCTCCTCTGACTGGTGTAACACACTGTTATGCCTGATTGCATCTTACCCAGGGGGGGGGGGGTATACCAGATGTATTTCAGACTTCATCAATGTTTCTTTCTCAGAAATCAAAACTGTTATTCAGTAGCCATGGCCTCCAAAAGAATACATGTTCGATGTTTTTTTTTTTTTATCTTGATGGTACTTTTCCGATTAGTGAACACCTCCATTATAGTGAACATTTTGCTGGATCCCAAAGGTGTTCACTAATCAGAGGTTCGACTGTATATTGGATTGGAATAAGTTACGTCTCCCACGATATACTAAAATTGATGCCGATTCATTCTGGGAAACAGCTATAAGAACATGCGAGTTGTGTGTTCTATCATTGGTTTGACTGGAGCAGATAATGGTGTTTGGAAAGGAACCAGTGATAATATTGTATTTCATTAGGACGATTCATTTGCAAACTAACTAAATTTTGCTTCTCAACAGTCTTATTCACATTTTTGTTTTAAATCTTTGTAAAACAGTGAGTTTGGCAGAATTTGTTTGATTTTGAATAACGAAAGAGATGCCTATGAGGGAGTTGTATCCTCCTTGCACGTGTATGGCCATTTCCCCTATTTGTCGATTACCAATACTGGTGTCTAGGAGATAATGTTTCCAATGTGTAGAACAAAAGAAAACATTTGAATATTCTGAATAAATATTGATGCATCATATGCACATGATGCACCGTTTATTCATTTTTAATACATATTTGAGTTTGTCAGCCGAGCCACAAAAATTCCGGTTCAACAGTTCCAACTACCGGGTGTTTATATGATTAAATCCCCAAAGGCGTATCATATATTTTGATAACCAAATTTGAGGGAAGGCCGGTATTCTCGTTTCGCAATTTGTTTGAGTTATTTTTTTTCCTCAGAGTATAAATTGGGCAATAGGTAAAATGAATCTTAGCACTGTCTTCGAGAAATGTATCCAAATGGCCAATTTTTTTACACACTTTCTCACGTAGACGTAAAAATTTACCTTGCGCCCTTGCTTGAGCAACTTGCGCCCAAGTTTACTTCAATATTGCAATAAATACAAGACTTCTCATATACTGGTATGTTTATTAACTAGATTACAAATTTACCCTGAACTCAGTACTTCCTTATAGTTTTGTCTCTCCATGACAAATCCCTGGAGCTCGAGTACTGAATGACTTCTCTTATGCTAATGATACAATACTATTGAAACTAAACTATATCTGCAAGTGATTCATCTACACACGCCAATTCAAATAATTCAGGTCAGACTCAGTGACCCTGAAACTTACCAGTCAATGTCATTTGATGTTGAATTCAAGGTCACCAACAAATTCACCATATGACTTAAATGCTATGTTCATGACACAACCCTAAGCTTTATCTATATGCATTTTATATGCAAAGGCCAATTTACACACTTCAGATCAAACATGATATTGAGATTTAGGCTTGCACTCTTCATCGTCTCCGTCCAAATTTTAAGAATTTCAAGAAAGACTGACCAACCAACGACTGCATGATACCCTACTGATACCAGCTCGGTGACCGTCTGAAATGTACAAATCGGCTGATTATCTGAAGGGCACCTTCCGGACACTCATCGGCGCCCAGCAGGATACCCTGCGGTGATCGCCTGGTGAGCTACCCACATTGGTCGGCCGAAAAATTTGGTCTATTTGTCACTATCGTCTATCAATGTCATTTTTTCCACCGGTTGCCGCAAATTTCTTCCGATGCCTCCACCAATGTGTCTCCGATGTCCGATTGTTGTGCGGTGGTCATGGAAGATCCTCAGGCGCTCGGTGGGTGACCAGCCGAATTGGCCAAATTTTAACCGTTTTAGGCATTGTATTCTCATCGGCATAGGCATTGGTGCAAATGTGACTTAGGCATTAGGCCTTTATTCCCGGCATTTTTAACCCACGGGGAGGGGCCACGTTTTTCAGACGGGAAGAGGGCTATAGCCCCCAGACCCCCCTTTGCTGCAACTCGTATCAGCCACTCGCCGCACATCCCCGCCCCCCTCTGGATCCGCCTCTAAATGTTACTGGCGTGTATGAAGCGATGTAGAGGACGTTATGACAAAACTGAGCGCACATCACATGCATCGATCGGTCAAACTGATTAAAGTTCAAATATAAAAGCCATTATCAAATAAGGCAAGGCCTCCTTGTGGAAGGAATTTATGATATTGCTATCGATATGGATGTCGTCGTTGTTGGAAGCTGCATGACTGACCTTATCAGGTGAATGACGTCGACATTGTCACATTGACAAACAGAAGAATCGAATACGTGGAAGCGTGATTAGGACGGAAACCCTAAGGAGGCATCACACTTCTGAAAACTTACAGAAAACAAAAGAATCTCATTGACGTCAATGTATACATATTTTCCGTGTAAAAATGAGAAAAATAACTTCTCGCTGAGATATTCATGTATGAAAATACAAGTAGGCCTAAATATTCAGTGAATGATGTATGTGCTCCTCATGCCTTTTGAATAAATATTTTGTGTGGGGTTTCAGCTATACTCCACGTCTGCCCAAGCCCGGTGAAACGCTACATGGACACAAGTTCAGTATTGGGTTTGGTGGGAAGGGCGCAAACCAGTGCATTGTTTCTGCAAGGCTGGGCGCATCTACTGCCATGGTTGCAAAGGTTGAGAAATAGCTATCCATTGTACATGTAACGAATCTATTTCCACACATTAATTGGTTTTCTCAATTCTCATACCATGATACCAATTAGCACTCCTTTTCAGCTTGGGGAAGACAGTTTTGGCAACAATTATGTGAAAAATTTCAAAGACAATGGTGTCAATATTGGTGAGCATTTTTCTGTGCATATTTATGATGTGTTGGCGTTGACATAGCAGATTGTAGCAGATTTTATTTGATTTTTTGGGTAATCCAATGATAGAAAAGTTGTCATAAACTTGCAGATTTTAATTTCATATTTTCAAAGACCATGTTGCGCAGACTGACAGAGCTTCAACAGGGGTTGCTCCAATAGCTGTGGATGATAGTGGTAAAACGAAAATGCTAACCGATAATGGCAATTGATAATGCTTGATGGAATATCAATAACTCTTTCAAAACAGCTTTCAAAAGTTTTGTGTCGATTTGTTTTTCAGGTCAGAATTCTATTATCATTGTGTCAGGAGCCAACCTTCTTCTGAGTACTGAAGATGTAACTAAGGCAGAGGGCATGATTCAGTCAGCCAAGGTTGTGGTCTGTCAGCTAGAAATAGACCCTGTCGTCACTTTGGCTGCCCTGAAAATGGCCAAAAAGTATGGAGGTAAGAATATTTAGTGATTTGGCTTTTACTCCGAATGTAAAAAAAAAATGCATTGGATAGATAGATCAGATTTTGCAGTGATACTTGAACTGCAAAATTACATCCCTACAAAAATTAAGTACTGTATAGAGTATCAATAGGGCATGGATTTAAAGCACTCATCATAATAATGGTAATATTTGTGTTTCTCAAAAGTATTACCATTCACTAGCATTAGTATTTCTTTATTATTGCAGCAAAGACAATTTTCAACCCTGCCCCAGCTCAGTCAGACGTCAATAGAGAAATCTTCAAATTTTGTGATATTTTGTGCTTGAATGAAACAGAGGTATGAGTATTTCTACTGAATGTGAACAGAAGGATTCATACTTGAGCGGTCTCATTGTCCGAGACTAGCGTAATCTCGTCTATGGGAAGACTTCGCAAGTTATAGGAATAATATCCATGTATGTTAATTGTTTCAGACGGAAATTTTAACAAATCAGCCTGTTCAGTCAGTTGAGGACGCCAAGGGCTGCATGGAATCTTTGTTGAGCCTTGGTTGTGAGGAAGTTATCATCACCCTTGGAGCTCTCGGATCCGTTTATGCCTCAAATTCAAACCGATCACCAAAACATGTACCAGCAGACAGAGTAGAACCTGTCGATACCACGGTATGTTTGAAAGAAATATGAACGAAAACCTGTGTGAACGAATGTTAGAAAAAATCAGATTATAGTTTCAGTACATGAAAAAGCAGTACTAAAATGGATACAGTTAATGGCATCACGTTACAAATACTATACATCCAGGGTGCAGGTGATGCCTTCATCGGAGCTCTGGCCTATTACTTGTCCAGGCACAGAGACCTAGAACAAGGTGAAGTCATACGACTTGCTGGAAAAATCGCAACAATCAGCGTCCAGGCACCAGGAACACAGACTAGCTACCCCTGGCGGAAAGACCTTCCAAACAATATCTTTCAATGATGATCCTACCGGCCATCAAACATACACAAACTGAAGTCATAAGCAGTTATTTAACATTCCTGAATCCCAGTCATCCCATTAGTAGGACTCAGGGATCGACATTAACACTGGCCCACTGGCCCCATGCCATATTTTGAGCCTGTGGGGCCAGTAGGGGCCACCAGATTCCCTAAGTCACTGGCCCCACTGGGCCAGTATAAAATCTTCCATTCTCTGGATTTTACTTCACAATATTTCACTTCCTTTGAAAGCCTTTCTATGTTGCTTCTTTATGAAAATGCATCAGTGTTTGATATTCAAGTGTGCACTGATTGTTAGTGAACTTTGAAAGTGGGGCCAGTAGATTATTGATGGGGCCAGTAACTTCCAGATGTTACTGGCCCCATTTGGCCACTAGTGTCATATGCCTAATGTCGATCCCTGAGGACTGTTGTTGTTCTTTTTGTTTAGGGATACATGTAACAAAATATATCTTTGTACATTAACCATACAGTATGGAGAATGCATTATAGATATGCTCCATTATCAGGGAATAACATGAAATGAAAGAAACACATTTTAAGAAACAGTGCAATAAAATGTGAAAAATTAGTTCCGACAGTGACGAGTGTTTTGATCATACACGTGTATTATGTTGTTCTATTCGATGTCTCTGATATCTTTCCGTACAACCCGATCATAGCGCTCCCTCAAAATGCTCCAAAAACGGTGGCCAGTAAGAGCTGGTTCTGTGGTGTAGTGGTTATCACGTCTGCTTTACACGCAGAAGGTCGCGAGTTCGAACCTCGCCAGAACCTCTCAAACTTTTTAGACATATTTTTTTAATACATTTTTTTGTGTACAGAGACCACATTGGTTTGAAAGACCGCTCTTTAGTCCCAAAAGGTCTTTTATCATGTTAATGAACCTACCATGAGAGACCACCTGTCATTCAAAACAACCTATTTGGGGTCCCTTGGGTGGTCTGAAAACACAGGATCCACTGTATACAGATTATTATGTATACATGTATATGTTTTTGTTTTTTGCACAGAATAGAAACCGTAGTCTCGACATAGAATATTTGAATAACAAAATATTCCATTCGCCTACTGGTTTTAAACAACTCAAATTCAATGGTACTGCTCACTTGAAACAAACTGAAGGCTGTACACTTGTTTAGAACCAAAAATGACGTTACACTTCGGCACTCTATAGCTAACAGTCAGACCCTGGTTATATCTGTACAACTGATCATGCTTTCCCGAACACTCTTTCAGATCAATCGTTGACGATGATTATTTCATTGCTGTATGCAATTATTCGGAGATGTATCACACATTGTACAATCAATGACGAGACCGACCTGGGGGTGATCAGGTTCATTCACTGCTCAGGAACAGGACTCTCACATGCACATCTACGTAGTACTTTTCAAGTTACCAATTCATCACACTCGAATTTCTCATTTAATAGATCCATTATGCGCAAAGATAAAACAAAGTCTGTGCACATCACTCTGTTTATTCTTCCACTTCAACCGATAACCAGAGCAAAATACCTCAAAAATATACAAAAACAAGGCAAAGCAAACCAACTTTACAGGGCTAACAGTGATTGTACAAAACGAAGTCCAACTTAGGTAATTAACTACAAAATTATTCCGAAAACATTTTGGGCCATTTGGCAAACAAAGGCTATTTGGTAAACAAACTTAGGATTAATGTCTGCACAATAGTTTAAAATTCAACATAATTTAATAAATATTAAATAGCAACAGTAAAATCTTCAGACAGTTACAACATAACGTGAGCAATGAGCTGAATCAGTTGGCAGACAGAAAATGTAATGGGATACTGTATTGTGCTTACAACCTCGTATAAATATGATGGAACACTTGTTGATTTAATTTGACACAATTTTCATTTTCATATACTAGTACTTTGAGTTTGTACCCTTCTTGGGCAATTCAGACCATGTCCATAAGGTAAATCCCAAGCGCTTATACAATGCACAGCATTGAACAAACAAATCTATATTTCTGTTTCGTGCGGAGCAGACACTCTGAAAGGATTATGAGCACAAAAACATTCAAGTTTTCACAAACATCAAGTGTCTTGTACATATCTGAACACAGAGTCAGAGATCAGAGCTGCAGACAGGTAAAAACCCATCAGTGAATATTATGCTGATGTGGACATTAGTTAATGCACAACGATATAACAGAGATTTGGGTAGCATTATGACAGACTATTTTAAAGTGATATTGGCAGTAAGTTATGGATTTTTCCATATCTTTCTGATCGAACGAAGAAAACATAAGTTATATATCTGCAGTTGTATGCCCAAACAGACGCCCCTTTCTAATAGATTTCGTTGCGAGTTTCTGGTGGAAATATTTTGAGTTTGTTTACATTACCGCCATTCTCGGTGCTCTGTATACCGTGATGCAGTGCGATTCCAGCTTACTCGTGTATGTTCGAGCGTGAACTAGGTTAAGTCAGAGGTAACTCTGAGTGGCGCACAAAACAAAAAAAGCGGCTGCTAGTATTGTCATATGCTTGATTTATCCATTCGATCAAGCAAAGTTTGTTTTGTAACCTATTTTTCTGAGACCACAGGCATATATATGATTGATTTGAAAAAAATAGTTTTCCTGCCAACATCACTTTAACAGAGATTTTCACGTCATTCTATGTATAGTCAACTGGCGCTGTTGGCTTGGCCTCGACAGATTTTCAGTGCTACAGGGTAAGTCATTACCAAGAATACAATGTATGTGTCTGGCATTGAATATAGATACCCACTATGATCAATAGACAGCATTTTGATTAGTTGTGTAAAAGCAGCTATGCTATCACTGATTATGCCCATTTCGTTTAATAAGATGACACCAAATACAACAAGTCCCTACTTCAATATATATTCACCCCCACCATTTTGTTAGCAACTGTAACATACCATTTTTATATGTTTACTGTACATGCATGTTGCATGGTTACTGCTTTATCATGTTGCTTCTCCACAGTAGAAAATATTGTCAGTAATATTCATGACTGATACAATACATATTAATGCTGGCTACTCATCTGTATGGGAGAAAACGGAACGGATGAAATTCACTTTCTTATGCCTTAAAAATTATTAGAATATTGCTGGTTGTGAACATGTATGAATACCAGCATTCGCTATGAATTTCTGCCGGCATTACAGCAAAAAATTAATACATCAACTCCTTCATAACAATTCAATTTGAACTGAACTATGTCAATAATCAACAAAACCATGTGAAAAAGCAAGTCACAATTCTGTAACAATGAGCAAATAATATGTGATACAAAATTAATCATAGATCAACATTCCCCAAAAGGATGTAACACATACATGTTATAGGAAGATACTTTCAAGAATATATATATATATCACAATAATGCCAGCTTTTTTTTTTTATAGAATAGATCAATACCAATTTATATTCATAATTTTGTATGTTTTCCAGACAGAAACATACTGTCAATATTCAATCATTGTTAGTAAAACCTACAGGGCTTACTTCAAAGAAGTAATACAATTTCAGGATTAATCAAAAACTACAAAGCTTCCTGAGTTTGCAAACAATATATAAACACGACAGGTTTCACGTCTTGTTTCCAACTTTCTATTGTGTGTAGACTGTTTGATAGGGTGTAGCGCTGTAGCGGTGAGCCCTAAACAGGAAGAGCTGGCAGTACGGTGGTCTAATGAAGCGTACTGATTAACTGGAATGAGAGTTCAGTCCGGATGGGAGGGGCGTCACAGTTTTAGAAGAGTTGGATAATTGAGTCCCGAGCTTTGCCGATACCGACCCACTTCACTGAAACATACACATAGTTATTGATCACAAATAGTATGCTAGATGAATGGTATCTATCAACCATAGTTTTTCGTGGTCAAATGTGTTACATAATTCAGGAAGAGCGAAACAGAAACTAGTTAGAAACACTTTTTGTTCACTTCCACAATGAATTCCTGCACACTTTATCAGAAGTGCTCACCAGGCACACCGGACAGTTCCTCGATCCTGCGGATGTATTTCTTGGCATTGTCTGGCAGGTCAGCAAACACTCGGACGTTCTCAGTGCAGGTCTGCCAGCCGGGTACCACCTCGTACACCACCTCTACCGCCCCAAGCTCCGCCTGTGTGGCTGGAACACATCAGACATATATTCAGCTTTCCTTCAAGAGAAATCATCTGCTGCATTGCTAAATGTCTAGATTCTTTTCAAACTCGCATACCTGGCACATACTTAAGACATTAATGTTAAAGCAAGTTATACATTCTTACCAGGAAATCCAGAAACAGGCTGTCCATTCTTGGTGTAAGCCACACCGATCTTGATCTCCGGCAAATGGTCCAGAATATCCAACTTCGTCACAGCAATACTGAACCGAGCAAACAACAGTCTTGATTCTTGTACCCCTTCATTCACTTTGCAACAATTGAGAAACAGGCTTTATCTTTATATTTAATGATCTTTATGGTAACAGAGTATGTACAAGAGAAAACAATGATGACGTACGCAGTGAATCCATTGATCATTTCAGCATAGCGCAGCATGACCATATCCAGCCATCCTATACGTCGTGGGCGCCCCGTCGTTGTACCAAACTCTCCACCGCGAGTCCGCAAATCTTCACTACGTTCCTGAAATACAGCATTTAGCAGGTTTCTGTTTATTTGCTGCAACTTCTTGGATAGTTTCTAAGCATAGGAAATACTGCTTCTCGGGTAAAAGTTTTAGAGCATGGAACATAGATCTGAAGTGTCAACTCAAATTTTAAGCATTGAAATGTAGATTTCTCATTTCATTCACTCAGTTCAAACTATTATTCACTATAAGTTCAAATTTCTGTACGTGTCACTGACCGTGTCGCACTCGGTGGGGAAGTTGCCGCCCCCGACCCTGGTCAGATAGGCCTTGACCACTCCGTACACTTCCCCGATGTGCTTAGTCGGGATGCCGAGGCCGGTACACACGCCACCCACGCTACAGTTACTCGACGTCACCATCGGATACGTGCCTGCAGAGACACACGTAATTCAGAACGACAACAATAAGTGACTGAGAAATAGAATAAGGACTGGTAATGTCACGTCTGGATCGGTACAAGCATTTACCGAAGTCTATGTCGAGCATGGTGGCATTAGCTCCCTCCACCAGGATGTTTTTGTTGGCTTTGATGGAGTCATGAAGGTATGAGACCGTGTCTTTGACCAGCGGAGCTAGACGGTCTCGGTAGCCCTAGAGATACAAGTCAGTTGGTAGTTATACATTTCACAAAGTGGTGTGCCATTGTCTTTCATGAAAAGAAGTTAAATTTTACATTCAATTTCATTTTAAAGAATAGGAGCACATGTAGGATATAATGGGAAATTTTTTTTATCGCCATGTAAATACAGAACTGTCAACAGAAATTGACCATGTAAGCCTTTTCGAGCTAACCTTCCATTTTTCAATGTCGGCTTCTATATCAATATGCAGGTCGTTGGAGTATCTTTTCTTGTAATAGTTGGCAAGGTTGGTGTATCTGAAGCAATTGTAACAGATGTTCAACACTCCATTGTTCGAAATCTGTTACACATTTAGCTGTGAAACTGCATCAATGTTAGACAAGTAGTTCAAGTGTGAAGGCATATAATATTCTCACGGTCTCACCTCTCTTTGAATATATCAAAGTTTCCGATGAGATCAGCCACTCGGATGCCATTTCTATTTGCCTGAAAAAACAAAATCATAATGTAATTTCAGTCATCCTACTACACCAAATTCTTGTTCAGAGCATTTTTAGTACAATACAGAAGGAGTAAGACATTGGTGCTTACCTTCGAAGAATATGTCGGCCCAATACCTTTCTTTGTGGTACCAATCCTGAAGTCAACAAAGATATTCAATCGAATTGATTTTTTTAAAATACCATGTGGCATAATTGATTGACAGAGCCCTCTAATTACGTACTGTTTTGTTCCTCTGTTGGCTTCCTGGAGTCCATCAGAGGCTTGGTGAAAGTCAAAGACTGGAAAGGACCAAAACATTTACTGTACTGAGTCATTCGCGAACTATATTTCCAACATTTTTAACCTCGCATATTGTTTACAATTTCATTACCGTAACACTGTTGAGACTACAATGTACAAGGCTTACCGAGGTGAGTCTGTGATGAGACAATCAATCGATCCTCCCAGCCCGACAGACCTTTGGCTTCATTCTTCTCGATTTCATCGAAAAATCCCGGCAAGTGAAGCACAACACCGTTACCTAAAATGATACATTCTTTCTTTCAACTAGAGGCAAACAGCAAATGAGAGGAAAACGTAGTCATGAGTGTCTGATCATGTGTGCTGGTTTTTGTAACCTTGTTCATGTAAATATAAGAAACTATTCCATCATCTGGCAGATACCGGTAATTTACATGTACATTTTATTGCAATACAAATCATAATGTTTTACATAAACAGAATTATTACGATCATAGCTCTGCTAAGATTTATGCTCTATCAAACTTCAACTGATTTACATGATGACAATGTCAGCTGTGTTACCTATGACGGCCTTGCACGTCGGGTGGACCACGCCGCTCGGCAGCAGGTGAAAGTCATAATGTTTGTCCCCGACAACAACAGTGTGCCCTGCATTGTTACCGCCCTGGGCGACAAAACAGACAATAACATGATGCATGCGTGTCATGCATGTGAAATACATGTGACATTGTTCAGGAATATTCACTCTGGGTTTACACACATGTGGTTCTGTGTATTATATAAAGCCAGGTGTGTGGGACAAACACACATGTCATGATGGTATGAATAAACATTGTATTTGGGCATTTAATCTTATCAGATATTCCAATTATATACTGGCATACTAGTATTGTATCGCAGTATCATCTTGGTACCGA
The DNA here is from genome assembly GCA_949152475.1 of Terebella lapidaria. Lineage (NCBI taxonomy): Eukaryota > Metazoa > Annelida > Polychaeta > Terebellida > Terebellidae > Terebella > Terebella lapidaria. The sequence goes on from OX424561.1 coordinate 18,293,582, forward strand.
AGTTAAAACATGAATCTAATCTATGGTACTGGTATTTGTCAACATGAAGATGGCTGTTTTTGTTAATTCCAAAAACAAACTCTGTTCATATAATATATATATATATATAAGTAAATGTATCAGGAAGTGAAAATAGTCAGCGTTCATATCACAACATACCAATATAATCACAAACAATTCAATATATGCCACAGCTAAAAAAAGCTTGCTCATTAGAAAACCATATACATGTTTTATCACAGAAATATAGCGAAGTTTGCTATATTTCTATGGTTTTATATTAAAGGGCTCAAGGGATAAATTCCTAGAACTACCACTAACCAAACACCTGATCCTTCCCAACCCATCCCCACCCTCTTCCTTCCCATCCCCCCCCCCCCTCTCTCCATCTCTCTCTACTTTCTCCCCTGGACCTCCCCCAAACAATACAGGTACATTCCCTGCCCCCTCCCCACCAAATGCTATTATCTATCAGTCTATCATGTGCTGGTATTTTTCTAACCCAACACACGGAGGATTGCAGCTATCAACAGATCTATGAACGTTTCCAATCTAATCTGTGCCTTTGCACTTGTTCAGCACATGGCTATCTCATCCTGAGCACTATGCAGGTAGTGGACCAGGCTGCTGTTGTGTATTGACTATAACAGCTAGATCCACGCAACGGTCAAGTGCCAAAATTGCAAAGCTAAAAATATATATAATGTGCTGCAACATCAGTTATACTCACTGGTATGTTTGGATCATGTCACATTCTCAAGCTTACAACAGTCACTCATCACATACGAAACGTTACGAATCATTAATGAGCATTATGTTCAAAGAAAGATTTTACAAGATTTTTATGACGACTTGAGGAATTGCATCGTTCTCGGTGAATTTGTACCTTACAGCTGTAAGGCTGTAATATATGTTTAGGTTCACATTATAAGTCAACGGGAAAGTGGCGGGAGCAAAGTATCTAGGATACAATTAGTTAGCCCTCAAAAGTAGCTCCCCAACCTGGTGAATGATGTGGGCTTTTGATGAAGCCACATGGCACCCTTAGACATTGGAGATCACAAGTCTTCATACGTGTGGCTCTAAAATCAGTGGTGTGGCAACTCACGAATGGTTAGATCTATTTTATTTCCTATATACAACTTCCATGCACTTCAAGTTTTTTACTTCACCATTGAAGTAGTGTCGAACGTCATTGTTTGTTTACATGTTTTCATTTGTTCATGTTTCCGACCACTCAGCCAGCAGGTCAACTCCACACTGACCACGTCCATAGGCACTGTAACTAGGGCCCGGACGAGTCGGAAATTTCTGACCCGGGTACCCATGTGGTCTGACCCGACCCGCCCAGGTAACACGTCCAAATATAGGTCAAATTTGAACGGGAATCACTGGAGCAATTTGTAACACGTAAACGCCAGTCATCGATCTTCCATCTTTGACACATATTATTTGTTTGGTCGGGGTTTATCTTCAAGAAAAGATCATATGACCATATAAAACTAGATCTACTTCCGATTTTTTCCAGATGATTATCTTGTCTTGTGATTTTACTAGATCTACCGTTTATCGCAAATTTTCAAGACAAAAACTAGACTCTAGATCTTTATTCGTTCTCAGGTACGGGTAATGAAATTTCGACCCGGGTATTGTATCACCCGCCCCGAATTCGGGTACCCGTCGACTCGTCCTGGGCCTGGCCCTACTGTCAACAGCTGGTCAACAGTCAAAACACTTTTTGACTTTTTCTTGACTTGAAGAATGAAGTTGAATCAATCAATGCAGTTTTATAAAAAAATGTTCCAAATATCTACTTTGATCACCTATACTCGGATTTTTCCAACTCGTTTACACTGTTTTTCGCTAATATTTTTGTGATGCTAAACGCGATCGTTCTATGACTTGGCATACTCCACCTGGGAGTCAAACGGCAACTTTCTACCAAATTTCAGACAGCTATCGCGAAAATTGGAAAAGTTGGAAATCTACCTCAATGTTAAATTTCAGCCCAAAAAGGGATCTTGAGAATCTGAGCATATTCGAGGAATTGGTCCTGTTTACATCTATCAGGATTCGAAATATTCTTGTAACTTTGAACCAGAAGATACACTGGGGTGTATTCTACACAAACATGTTGATTTTGAAAAAGCTCTGCTAAAAAACCGAGCAAATGCACGAAATTGTGTGCGGGCCCAAAAATTAAATAATAGGGCTAAATTTACCATTGGGGTGGATTGCCAACTTTTTCAATTTTCGCGATAGCTGTCTGAAATTTGGTAGAAAATTGCCGTTTGACTCCCATGTGAAGTAGAATCTATGCCAAGTTATAGAACGATAGCGTTTAGCATCATAAAAATATTAGCGAAAAACAGTGTAAACGAGTTAGAAAAATCCGAGTATAAACACAATGGTGAATAATCACAATCTGACACTGATAATAATCACATGACATTGACAACGTAAAAGTAGATCAGGAGATTCAACGGGTGCTCCTTGGCTTGTGTTTGACCAATGACCATCACGTTACTCTTTTCTCAATACACTTCTTGTTTCTTCGGTTCGACTCATTTTTGTAAACACGTTGATCGACATGTCATCTAGTCAAAATCAAGGACTTCAAATAAAATGCCGATTATACTTTACCTGTGCCCTGCACACGATATCGGCGTGTGTGGCTAACAAGTCCACAATCTTGCCTTTCCCTTCGTCTCCCCACTGTGCCCCTAACACGACGGTAACCGTGTTGTTTGGGCCGTTTTTCGCCCTCTTGACGGGCACATCGCCATTCTGTGGGCCTGGGGTAGCCATGTTGAGAGACCATTTCGCGCGGTTTCCAAAGGAAGTCAGTGACATGCAGTGCTGCCATCTTTTGCAATAATTTAACATAAAATCGGCGATGTTTGGAATTTTTCCTGGGAAACGTTATGATACAGAAGGACCAATGGTCCTGTAGACACAGCAAATGAGCCTAAATTATACGAAATTCAATGCCTGGATATGACTCCATTAGTGATTTAAAGGGACACTATATGGGATTCGGCTTTCCAAATTTTTCTCTAGACTGTTGGTCAAACTGATGGTCAACTGATATGGAGTGACAGCGTTTCCAATATTTTGTGTATTTTGGTACATACGTAGCTCAATTCTTAGGCTACACGTACTTACGCTGCCTTAGTATACAATTGCCTTGGGTACAAACAAACAATGACCATAAGGCCATACAGTTATAGATCTAGCTGTGTTAACATTTTGTGGATGTTATCCTTAAAAAATATAATAATTAGAAGCAACCCTCGGCCCTTACTTTCAATTTGGAAAAGATCGTAAAATTATTTTATTTTGAGAAAGGCCATTTACCAAACAGCTCATTGGATTTTACTGATGTAGTACAGTATCACACAATGCTACCTCCCGTGTACTGAATAGGCAGTTCATGATCTAGCATGATATAATGCATCTAGCATATTACTAAAATACAAATTCAACCTAAACTATACAACATTCATGAACAATGTACTTTGCGAAGAATAAATTAAATATCTCGAAAAAGTCTCTACCCTGAATATTTCATGGTAAAATGTTGAAAAAAAAAAATCTTCCTACCTACTTACCCTAGTTTCAAAATCCATTTTATGGGAAACACAACTATAATTTTGTTTGGCCTAAGGCCATTACACGTAGCACGGGCCAATATTTCATCGATAACAAAATTTACGTATCTGACCATACTTGATAATTGTTATGTACACACTTGAAATGTACACACTATTCATTATTCAATCATTATTTAGCATCCTTGATAGTATCTGGAGTGTGAGCTGAATAAAACATACATTGAAACAGGCATTGCATGTGAACATAGAATATATTTATTAAAGCGACAAATACATTTCTAGGTATATGGTAAGAAATATGTCTATATCAGTGTCTTGTCTTTCCTTGTGCCTCTCATATTATCACGTATTCTCCAAAACAGTGCTAATAATAGCATAATGAGAATGTAAAAAATGTGGGGCACCAAACTCCCCTCTTCTTCTCTGTGAATCTGACCGAAATTGGTTGACGACATTGACGACTTTTCATGTGCACCGAGTACATTTGTCGTCCCATTTCCAATATAAATCTTTAACTTTGATGGGTTGTATTCTTCAACTGCGATTTCATTACTGTCAACATGGGCGCAAAGGCTATCAACAATAGCCGATGCATTGCTACACTGTGGCCAACACTCGACTATTTCTGCGATCGGTACGAGATATTCGTCTTGTGCCTCATCACAGACGGGAACAGCTGGTGAACTAACGCTCGTCTCGGTTGCACGCTTGATATGATTTAGGTCTTCAGTATGTCCTTGCTGAACATCAATTCCTCTCCAATTCAGGAAATTTTCATCATCCAAAGTCTCAGATAGTTTGATATATCTGACAGTGTATGACTCGTGTGATGTCGACTTTAAATGCTGAAAAAAAACATAATGATACATGTACTATAGTATCTCGTTCATATTCCTCATACATATATCTGTAACTTCAATTACATATGAATGGCTCAAATGTCAGAGCTGTTTTATATTAAAATCAGTTTTCCTTACGCCCCTTCCATTTTCATAGATTCCGATTTGAATACGCATGTTGAACTTTACACATGTATATGGCTAGCTTGCCTTTCATACGCACCGGAGTCCTCGTGATATACCAAATGGCCAGCATGGAATAAGCAAGACCAACTGCATACACCACCAGTAGTAAGCTAGCTAACACCAAAATATTCTGGAAATGATTGATGCTCATATAATCTACATTGTACACGTTGGAACATTAATTTTATCCACATATCAGGTTGCATAAATTATCTTCTTGCTATCTATACCGGTAGGCCTACGCCTACTTGAGCCTATATTTTAAATTTGAATAACTTACAGCGTCGAAGGGTTTTCCTTCCAGCTGTTTCGCTTGTCTGTTGCCGACCTCGATGCGTACGGACAGAGCGCTAAGAACGAGACCACAGATGGACACACAGGCGACCAGCAGGGACGTCCAGAGACAGGCCCTGGCCAGCCCTCGATGACAGGCGTGCAACATCACCAGGCAGCCAGCCAACATACACTGGGAAAATGTATCGGTGTGACATCGTAGGCTAACTCTTGTAGAAATTAGCGATTGTAACTCAATTTACATTGCGCAGAATAAATAACGTTCGCGTGAGATTATTGCAATACCTACCAAGACAAAACTCCAGACGCCAAACCCGGTGTTCACGGGCCAGTTATTGCTGTAGTTGTCATCTCTAGCGTTATTCAGTATAATTGCTGTCACATTGCAGACAATACACAGGGACCCAGTCAGTATTTGGCCCACTCCAATGCACAGAAAACACGACCGTCCAGAGTTGTTGCTAGAAACTGTATCTGATCTAAAATACAACGGACTGGCCGAATGGTCCGTACATTCAACTGGCTGAAGGTCTGACACCAAAAGACGTCTAGGATAATGTGAAATAGTTCTCATATTGCATTTCTCCATGTTGAATTGTAATTATGGTCTTTCACATTTTGTAGATTTACATGTAGAGACAACTTTTGCATGACATCAACAGAAGACTGTTTCTGGTCGGGTCTTCATGAAAACTATAGTGTGAAATTGACCTAAGAGACACTATTCTAAAGATGTGGGCATCGATTCACCTGTCATCTATCATCTATCTCCCAATGTACATGTTGTTATGCTTTGGGCTGAATGTATTATGAGTATAGTACTAGACTCTCGGTAATTACATGTACATGTCTCCAGGTTGTGAACTTGTTACTCTCGGTCGAGAGGTGGTGTTTTATTGTGTTTTGTGTCTGATTTATCAGATAATAATCGCCACGATGGAGTGTAATCACCATCAGTGTCGTGTTCTTAATAATAATCCACATGTAAGGTTGAATTTCTACACTATCAGAGCATGTACATGCTAAGATACTAGCTACAGGTAATACTGCTGACAGATACAATATACCCGTATAATAGTAGACTCGTACTACGTAGGCTTGTAATCTATAACAAATTCAGCCAACATCATATTATTGCGACACTTCAAAATTAGCTATCTAACATTTACATGTATGCCTGGGAAAAATGGTCACTTTTAAATATCATGCAGCAGATGCATCCGGGCGCAATCTCACACCGCTTCCTCAAAAGCACTACTCTTCGATTTTCCAATAGTTTTCTTTGTTCAGATTAAACTCGTATGGTTATGCTTCACGAAGTGTCCAGATGTCATCTTGTCCATCGATATTCTGTGAAATGCAGGCTCTTTATCAATACTTTGCTTTCTTGAAGTTTAGTTTGACACGGTGCGACGTGGAACCACATGATTTGACACAGCCTGTCAGAACATTTCATGGCATCGAAATCTATGGCACACCCTGAAGACTATATGTAGAGCACTTCTTAAGTTGCAGAGGGATGCACGGAGTTAACTCATTTGATCTACAAATAATTATAAAAGCAGATAAATTATAAAGTTCAAATAATCCAAACTTGTTGATCTACAGAACTGATCACGATGCAGTATACCGGTACACTGGCTAGTTTACTGACAGTGACAACTTTAGTTTGCTTATTGGATCATATTGCTGGTCATGAGTCGACAGGACTGACTTTTGAGCTGGCAGACAAAGAGAAGTTGTGTTTTTACGAGGAGTTCAAGAAGCACAAGCCGTACGTGCTAGTGTACCAGGTATTACGGGGTGGTCTCCTGGACATAGATGTCATTGTCGAGTCCCCGAGCGGCAACGTCATCCACGAGGCTGAGAAGACGACCAAGGACAGCTTTGCATTCACGAGTTCCAGAGGCAAGTTCTCCTTCTGCTTTAGCAATGAGTTCTCGAGCATCTCGCACAAGGTGGTGTACTTCGAGCTGAGGCCAGAGGAGCACAGACCGCTGGCCGTGGAGGCAGGCGTCAAGCGGCCGTCGGCCAACACGCAGCTGGAGGAGTCAATGGAAGGTCTGCACAAGATGAACTCGGACATGCTGCGGCTCCAGAGGAGTTACCGATTGAAGGAGGCTCAAGGTCGCTTCGTGGCCGACGTGCTGAACAAGGGTGTGTTCTGGTGGTCAGCAGGGCAGGCGCTAGTCATCCTCATGACTGGAATCAGCCAGGTACTCGTGCTCAAGTGCTTCTTCACGGAGAGGAGAAAGTCTAGTGCACCGAAGGAGGGTGAGGAGATCGTGTATGCTGAACCTCTCGCCAGCGCCTGATTGCAGGACGTCTATCATGTACATCTCATAATGACTGGTCTGGTCAGGTGTTTCCACAATGTGCATCAAGGTCATAATGTTTTTATTTCAATAACGATAATGTATGTACTCACACTTTATATGCATGCACGGGTTAGTTTATGAATCATTATAACATGCATGTATGTAAGTATGTGTGTAAGATACGGACATATATGTATATGCGTATATATGGCTTTAAATTTCCCAGTGAGGAGAGAAAACATGTATGAGAAATGAATGTGCTCTGCGAATCCATGTGTTCTTGTAATTGTACATGTAATTCTTGAATAAATATTCAAGAAATCAGCATGCAAAAATTGATTTGTCTATACAGCTGTACCTCCGTGATAGAATTTGTCGACATTACTGTAGATATATAACGTGCCTACAAGTCCATGCATGTCAACTTCTGTGTCAATCAGCATTGATCATAATGTACATGCAATTTCCAAAGCTGTTTGTAAAAATGTATGAATCCCAACACATGAAATCCACTACATGTATTGTAAAGCTTTTATTCAAATAAAGTTGAGCATTATTAAAATAATAGGCAGCACAATATAGATATAATGATAAAATAAATTAACATTGTATATGGTTGGCTCCACATTCAATCAAGATGCATAGCCAATCTGACAATGCAATCATGATGCGTTCTGCAACAATATGCAAAGCAAAAGCTCATAAATCTGATAATACTGAGAAGTAGTAATACTATACTATTTGAACATAGAGCACAAACATTGAAAAAGTTATGGTTCACTAGTATATTCATACAGTTCCCACAGACCTACAACAATACACATGTAATGTACATATGACTAATACTGAGACCAAACTATCTCACCGATATATAATACTGCGATGGCATAATATGTGTACAATTATAACAATAAAATAATCATATATAATAGCAATACAAATGTACACAGCTATGTTTCATATATTCACATGCTTGTGAACATTGCACACGCAAGTTGCCTGAATCCACGAAGCAAAACCAATCAAAGTAAAGTAAATATATATTTCAGTTCACCGTTGGATTTTGCTTCTGCTCATATCTTGAGCACCATTACTTCAATGTGTACGAGGGACAAAATAGAAATAAATATGAGCAAGTAGTTCAAATAGCTCTACATTCACTATTTTATATACCAGTGCATGCAATACCAGTATGTCATGATATTTAGTGTAAAGCCCTCACATTTTGCAGATACTAAATTTTTGGTACATGCACCAGAAGTCGCTCACATACATAAAAATGACACAAAATGTTTAATCATACATGTATGTCCATCTACACATTAAAGTGTTCTTTGAGAGATCTGGCACTTCTGTTCCAGTGGTAGATTTCAAGCTTCATAATACTTTACAATAGATCATGTTTGAGACCGAGACAAGAATGTTCTGCAACTGGGAGTGGTCACGCCAAAATGGCTAAACATTATATGAGGATACGGGAATAATTTGAGTGTCCTACAACATTATCGAGTGTGTGAAATATAGAATTAAGAACAAAAATTTCTTTTTGATTAATGTTATATCCTCCTCATGCCAGCAGCATAATCAACAGCATTATCCTGATGTGGTCTCGATCTAGTGCAGTTTGAACAGTCGATTTGTTAGGTGCATCTCATCAACATACCTGAAAATAAAAACCACAAACTTAATTTCACAAGTTATACAATTTACATACACTGCTCATAGTTTTGCGCTATATAAATTAATGACATCGTTATTATTATTATTATTATTATTATTATTATTATTATTATACTAATTGAGATAGCTACATGTAATGGATAAAAGTTATGCACATGAACAACACCAACTACAGATGAATGATTTATAATGAACATGGAGATTGGAGAAGCAGTTTGTGTACAGGTCAGACTCACAACACATCCACACATTTTCCATCATCAAAATAAACCGTTTTCAAAACATATTACCTGGTCATGGGGCTGTTGATGTGCGGGAAGTGTTTCTGAGCCGTGAAGGTGCAGGGAGGCGGGGACTGGCTGGTGCCCCAGTTTCCAGGTCGGTGAGTACTCGGGCGTTCTCGCGATGGCAGCATCTGTCGGAGCGTGCTGTACTCCTCACAGCGTGTACTCGGCTGTGACGTGTACACACGGGACTCCTCATGGTGCCGGCTGTAAGTGTAGGGGCTCGGTTTGGCGGCAGGGATCCACTCGGACGGCGGGGCGGGCAGGCGCTTGACATCTGCGGACATCAGCTTGTGGCGGGGAACTGGAGCATTGACGCGGAGGTCTGTCGGGACGTAGCGCTTGGTGACCCACACAGTCTCCTGGTTGTTGTTCAGTTGGTTCCAGAGGTCTGAATACCTTGGTCCCTCCATGTACCTGTAGGAGCCATAGGAGCCCATGCATGCACCAGCCATCTCCTGAAATGTTTTGAGTGTTGATCATTCTTGTGTGTTTCTTTGAAAAAAATTAACTAACAAAATTTTATCATAATTTTATGTCACCGAAATTCTAGCCCTGACAATACCATTAAGCATTGCAAAAATATCGGCATAAAAACGATGTATACAAACGAGTTTAAAAATCAGAGTATGGACGAGTAAACAGTTTTAGTGGTATTGCAGTTTTTGTGGTATTGGTGAAAAAACTTCCTTATCACCGACACAAAGCATTATGTGTGAATTCTTTCAAAATGCAAATGAAATTGTTATTCTGGTTATCCTTCATTTATAAATACGACAATATCATATGCAAAACATCATTTGAGTCACGAGATCTGATGTTGCATCTGATGGTTTTATTGGCATTTTAAAGTCGTAAGAAGTTGCAATTATTCAACAAAACTTATTCCACATGCTCTACATAATTGATAGTCAATGAATTTCACATCCGGATAGTTGCCAAGATCACCAGTATTGATATAAGGCCCCTAGCAACCAAGGTTGCTATGGCCCAAATCCGCAGTCATATCGATAAGCATACAAAACCAAAGGTGAAAATGGATTGACTCTACATGCATAATTAATATGCAATAATCAAATTCTGTCAAAACCCCTATTTCTGGCAGCTAGGACCCATAGCAACCAATGGTTGCTAGGGGCTCCATCAGGTGAATAGTAACCATGACAACGGCAACAAATTGAACAATACTGATTATTGATCATGCCTATCAATGTTTGAAGTTTAGGTTTGTAATAATTCTGACCAGATCAAGTCATAGTAGCGATTAAGGTACCATTATATGGTTTTATTCCTGTTCAGATAAAGGCATTGTGGACATTTGGTGATAAAAAAGATGTTCGCGTTAATTGGTGATTAATAACAGCGACATATAATCGAGTATATTGAGCCAGTATTGCAATCGCCTTCTCATGCCGATGAAAAAATAGCTTCGTTTCCGTAATCATGACGTCAGTTGAGGCAAAATGTGCTTTGATGGCTGGCCAAAAACGTAGAACACGTAATTTGGGCGGTCAGCTCAAAGATAGAAAACAACTCCAAAATGCATGAGATTCAAAAGAAAACACGTGAAAACCAACAAATACTGGACATCTTGCAGTTCAACAAACCTCCTTTCTGGGAGAATAAATAGTACTGATTCTAAATATCAAGACAAGAAATGCCGTATTCCCACAATCTCACACATTCACTTGAATTGTCAAACATACACAACCAGAATGAATATGCGACATGCAGTTTACCTTGCTGGCTACATGTACTTTCAATTCTGCCCCAACTGACGTCACCAACCACGTTACCCATACTAAAATCGTGATCAAAATCTTCGGTAATTTACGGAAGGAGTGCCTATTTGATTCAATATCTCGAAACCCATTGATTGTATTTGTAAAATTCGTTCGAATTTACAGATAACTATTCATAATGGACTAAATGAAAAGCACTTTCATCGGCATGCTACTAGGTCTTTAGGACTCAAATTTGCCTAACTAAAAATATTCCCCCTTCTACGTCACGAATACCTAATTTGCATACTAATTAGCGCCGTAAAATCCAGAAGTGTTCAATCTAGCATATGTCATAACCTGCCAAACTGTGACATTCAAATGGCCATATCTTTCTAACCAATAAAGACTTTGGCATGCAGTAAACTGCATTTTACTTGAAGCAAAACTAGGTCTCTCATTTGAGTTCACATCACATTTTCATGTTCCTAGTACTTTAATAAAAAAAGTTAAAAGTTCAGCCGAGGAGCAGGGAAAAACGTACGTCACGACTCAGAGCACCTATCCTCAAATATAGGCTGATATAAAGTTCGCTGTTCTGCTTCAAATTTAAAAAATAAATTTTTTTCCAATTGATATTTAATTGTTTCGGGTAATGTAGAAGTCAAACAGCCCGATTTTTCATCATTTTTTTCAGCGCGTTTCATGCAAGTTGATTACTTTTTTTGATGACCTTGAATTTTAATTCATCAAACTCTTCTTTGGTGAATTTTTTTTATTAAAATAAAAAGATTACTAGATCTACCGACATTTATAAGGACATGTACTGTACGAGCCATCCGTCCTAAATTCGCCGCATTCGCAAATTCGCCAACAACATTTTCGGGCTCTGTTATTACTTATGTCCTTCAAAACACCTATTAAAATCGTCAATCGAGAGTCTAGTAACATGACTATTTACCATAATTTTGTTTTTCACAAAGACAGCTTCTATGCTTCGCAAATATGCAGTTGGCGAACTTAAGGATGCGGCGAATTTAGGCGGATGGTTCGTAGAGCATGTGCCCCTGGCCTTAGATCCAGAGTATCCCACTCTCGAGCGCGAAGCGCTTCGCGCTCGAGAGTGGGGTACTCTGGATCTACCCCTGGCCTGTGAGCTGTCAGACAACTTGCTGACTTTTGTACTGTATGCGCGAATATACGGTACTGACTACTGTACTGTTGATGTACGGACTCTTGACAAGTTCTGTGTTGTGTATTCCTCAACTTTGAACAGACACTGTAAATCATTCCTGATCTAGATGTATTGTACACATCGAAAAAACATGATTTACTAAGTTCTTACTGTCTACACCGTACACAACGCAAACAAATCCCGAGTAAACAAGCTCTGCAGCTTCTCTGACCGCCTGTTGCCACGAAGTTGTGTACGAGAAACCAAGGAAGCAGTATCCTTGACCTTTGACCTATTTAGGACAATGTAGCCTCATTCTCAGTTGAGAGTTGACAGCTGCCGATCTGCCATTTTGAAGGAATTGGACTTGTGTGACAGGCGAATCATGAATTTCTGAAGAGAATTTACGCTCTAAACGACTACTGAAACTCCTGGAAATCTGTATTTATGTTCAAGAGACATTGTATTAATGGCTGATTCGAATAGTCAATCTCCCCGCTGCCCCTGCGGCTTCTGGGGGTGAGTTATTTTTCGCGTATTTCGTTGGATTTCTGGCTGTGTTTATTGTTTCGTTCATTGTGCCTGCATGACACAGCAACGTAGAGGAAATTTCGCCGTGTTTTTTCTGCCGTTTCTGTGATCATTCTATGGAGTATTCTTGGATTAATTATGTCTTATGGAGCAAAATATATTTTTATGTTGAGAATTTGTGATTAAATGACCATCAGATGTGTATTAACGTGTTATTTTGGACAAAGGAAAGGCAGGTTGTGATGTGTCAGATGATTATTTGGTACACGGAGTTGACTCCACCGAGTGACTGAGTCAGAGTGCATTTGTTATGTACCGAATGTGACTGGTCATTACACAGAACGATCTAGTAACTCCCAGTTCTAAATCTCACACATATTTCATCAGTTCATAGATCTATATGATGACTGGTCTTATTGAGTATATAATAATATGAGTCTCTTAATGTAGCATGAGATCATAATTATATGGGCCATTTAAATGGACACTTCCTGACGGTGGCCGTTCACTCAGCCTGTTGCCTGCTGGACTTTTAACAGCTTTTAAAGAAATCTGTGAATACTAGTAGGCTAGAACATAAGCTGGACGTAGATAAAGCCTAGTATTAGTATTGGAAAAGGTAGGGTGAAATTACTTGAGTCAGACTTATAATTATAATATCAAAGAGTGAGTCTAGATTTATGATTCTATCTAACATTGTGCTGATCGATAACTATATCTAGAATTTAAGGTGGGGAACCGCACAAAGGAATTTTTGTTGTCACACAAACCATACCGGTGTATGTTTTTGTCCATATCTCTGCAAATTCTGATCAAATTGATTTCAAATTTGGTCTGTACTTGCTACGTGTCTGTAAATAGATTATAGTATGTTAAAACGAGAATTTATTATGATAGTTTATGAATATACATAACTGAATTTATGCAACAGATAACAAGGTACAACTTTCTCATGACGATTTTGTTTGCAACAACAAGTTCATATGTTCGTGATCACAAACCAAGAATTATTTTCCTGAAATTCATTGCAAAATTAATAATGTGAAAAAAATGATGATGTACCATATACAAAAGAAAAACGCTGCAGCGAGTGAGACATTATAATGAATACCACATGCTTTTACCGACAAATCTGCTACATGTGCTAAATTTGCTCGTTGAAATTCGATAAATACTACATATTCATGGACATCATCAAAAAAGTAAGTCTCGGTTCTAAAGTGATCTATTTCATGTCTCCCCACTATCCTGAAAGTGTCCCCACGAGGCATGTAAATGAATTGGAAGATCTACCTTGTTATCTATCAGTGATGTTCATCTGTCTGTATTCATTACATAATCAAACAAATTATAACTTTGTTGTCAAAGACTAGGCTTAGAGCAGCTATATGGTCAAATTTTGGAATAATTTGGTATTTATTGTATATGGCGAAGTTATAAACATTGAAAAGGACAAACATTGATCTGTACAAAACTAAAGATATTCCCAAATTCTGGACGATTCCCACCCTTAACCAGTGTCAATTAGACCCAGATCTTGTGGATCGTAGTAGATCTTATTAATAGGTATTTATTATATTGATCTAACATCTTGTTTGGTTTCTGATGTGGCTTTCTCATTGAAGATCAGTAGTTCTTACCAGGAAAAAGGTACTACTAGTATTTATTAGCTCAAAAGCAATAGCCTTAGCTATAGTATAATTCTTACCTAAGACTAAGAGAGCATACTTTATAATTTGTAAATGATGATTTATGTGTATGCCTGAATTAGACTAGTAATCTACTGTGTGTGAGGGTTTCAGTCATTTATCTCTGGAGATGTTGGTTTGGTTTGGTTTTAACTTTTTGCTAGAAGTAAAAAATATAATTCTGTAAACTTCTGGTCTGTGGGTGTTATTTCAAAAGCAGGGTTTTTTTTTTTTTTTTAGAAATATTCATTTATCATGCAATCTTCAATCACTGTTACTAGTAATCATATAGATAGGAATACATATATATAAATATATATATATCTGCAAGTGTAGACATCAGGTGTGGAAATGGATTCCTCAGCGTTAACGTAATCATCTGTATTTTGTTAGTGAAATCATTAGTTGGCAGGTGTTGACGAAATGATCGCTTATGTCATTTGGGGGGGGGGGGGGGGGGGTCATTGTCTTAACTTAAAGAATATGTTAACATATGTAAATGAATGCAGGTGTGTTCAGAAGTGTGTCATTCAAATAAATGAAGATATAAATGGTCTAGCTGGCAGTTATGTCAGTGTGGTGGTACCCTTATTGTAACAAAGAACAAATCTGTGTGTGACAAGCAGTGGTTCAAATTAGTATTGACAACTACCAAAAAATAATTGGATATATAATTGTTTTTCTCGCAGAACTCCTCAAACTGGCGGCCTGTGCTCAAAGTGTTACAAAGGTAAGATATTTTGACAATAGACATTAGCACTAGAAAGTTTTGAACTCCAAGTTGATCATATACATTATACATAGTAGTCTTGACTTTCAAATCCTGATTCTGTTGTGTAGAAAAAGAAAACAAATTGTCAGCAACTGACTGTGGTTCAGCATCGACTAGTGGCGCAACATCCCTCCCCGCAGACCTGAACACTCCCCTCGAGCAAGCCATGTCGTCGTCATCCATTCAAGGTCAGTGAAAGTGGTTCTAAATATATTTGCTTGGAGATTTTATGCACCTTCAGCCTGTTGATTATGCATCTGAGTAATCTGGTCTGTAGGGTGTGTAAGGTTGCAGATGAACTATGATCATGATACTATGATCATGATAATATGTCCAAAATGATGTCTCTAAAAACTAGATGTGTATTGTGTAGAATGTCTCATTAGTTGTAATACGAATATACACTAGGTGTACACGACATGTATGTACATTGTAGACATGTGAGGAAGGGTAAAGTCAATGATAAAAGCTCTACTGGTTCCTGCATTTACATGCTGTATAATTATACTAATGCTTCGTTGCAGACATAGAAAATGGCTCGAGTGGCGCCAAGGCGCTGGTAGTGGCCAAGGTCGCCGAGAGTCTGACGAAGGCCGACTCGCCTGAGCTAGCCACGATCCCGGACGTGTCTGACGAGTCACAGGATTCCAGCTCCACTGACAGCTCCACGGCCAACAACAAAAGGTAAAGTCCTCAGTACAGCGAACTCTTCCGAACTCTTTTATATTAGTGTAATACAACAATAGTGTTTTGGTATGCTTTGATTTTATTTAAAGGGACACTATATGGGATTCTGTTCTCAGGGGATTTCCAAGATTTTTCGGCCAACGCTTCAGGACTGTTTTATTTATAGAACAAAAAGTCAGGTTACGTTTTTGACCCAGGATCTCTGCCGACCCGACCTGAGGTTATCTGACCAGCGGCTCGTCAGAGATCCTGGGTCAAAAACGTAATCTGACATTTTGTTTTATAAATAGAACAGTCCTGAAGCGGCGGCCGAAAAATCTGGGAAATCCCCTAAAAACAGAATCCCATATAGTGCCCCTTTAAAATTATTCATGGTATGACCACAGTTCAAATTTGAAATCTTGGACTATGTATATTACATGGTAAATTGTGAGATTGATGATTATGATAAATGTCTGTCACTTGGAAGTAGTAAGTTGTTTATTGTCATTTAGGGACATTAGTGAGGTGGCTGACTCTACTGAATCTGAGCTGCCTGTTCAAAAGAACAAGAAACGGTGCTTCAAATGCAACTGCAAGCTGGAATTGGCCCTGCGTGAACTAGGCCGGTGCAAATGCAGTGAGTATCACTTTTTCCTGATACATGTACTGTACTTTATGCTACTGCTGTAACTGAAAATAGACCATCAAATGACATGAGTGCCTCATACCTGTATACTCGTATCATTGTTTAAATAGACCTGTATAAGCCTATTGCTATGAGTCTGTACATTGATATGTACCATGTTCATAATAATCCTGATGTCTTTCTTTCAGCATACATTTTCTGCCAGCTGCACCGCCTACCTGAGCAGCACGATTGTGTCTACGACCACAAAGAGAAAGGACGCAAGGCCGCTCGTGAGAAAATGGTCAGCCCCAAGAAACACGCCGGCACCTCCATAAAACGCATGGACTCCTGTTCCTAACGCCCCTTGAACTGATCACTGATAAATGCCAATTTGTACATTTTTTATTGAACCCTCTTGAGTTCAATATGTTTCCTTTGTGAGACTTCACCGATACATCATATGCTTGTACCAATTTTTTTTTTAGTTTTTTTTTTTTGGGCCTCAGATTTTAATGCTGTTGAATCATCTTTTTGTGAGTGATGAACGTCTGTTGAGGACTGCCAGCTGATTAGCTTTTGAATTATCTTGGCAACAGATATTTTTGTTTGGTATACACTATTCACGAGGTGGTGTTTTATTTCAATTGTGTGATTGCTTTGTGTAGTGTTTTACAATTGCATACATCGACTGGCCAGTGTAAGGAGGATGATTAATGTATAACAGAGTGACACGTGTCAGGTAATTTGTGAATAAGCAGGATTCACCAGAGTTAGACCTCTACAATGTAATGTTAGACAAAAATACAACAGGGGCGTAATGTAATGCAAATAGTGTTTGAAGATCTTAAAAAAATTGATGATTATCTTGAAATAATCATCAATTGAAGGTTGTGATCAATTTATCATTCAGAGGCACACTCAGAAAACCTGTTGATGTTAGCTGGCCTGATCGAGGTTGTACTGGTGTCGATCTTGTCGTAGTTAGTGTCTTTATTCATGCCCCATGTTCTTGTACGCAGCGAGCCATTATTTGTTGTACACAAATGCAGAAATCCGTCACATTTTTGAAAGAATGGAGTACATGTATCCCTTTTAATTTAACATATCACCCATCCCTCCCTGTCAGTTGCTGCACTCTCCGGTGTTCTTTGCTGGGATTGCAGTGTGCTTGGTGCAGTTCAGTACACTCAATGCTTTGATTTCTTATAACTATGGACTTTGTTGCATGGCCTCAGAAATGATGTATATAATTCAATTCATATATAGAGGTATTTACTGTCCATTAATATACATGTAGTGTGTACGGTATATGTTATGCACGATATTCGTCGATATATCTTAACAAAATATTTTGCCCCGATTACTGCCAATTTGTGGCGGCTATTGAGTGTTGATTGCTTCCAGTTTTGATTGCATTTATGCCTACTGGTATCAGTAAATGCTGTCAAGTTTTCATCTTGACATTGGATATGGAATAGTGGCCACTGAAAACATGTATCTCCACCATTCTGGGAACAATACTGATGGTTCTTTGCTTCTCGGCCATGAATTTCGCCTGTAGCCAAATTGGCTACATTATAGCGTTTCGTGTGGGACTTTGACAGTAATTTGCAGCGTAGCAAACATATTGAGTATACATAGTGAGGGAAACAATAGAATTTTTTCTCTTTTCCCAGTATTGTACATGTATCTGTCAAATCATTCAACAGTGAGGCATTTTGTTTCCAGACGTTATAAGGGTTGGGGCGACATTTCTTTGTAATTGTGACTGACGTGTTATCAACTGAGCATTCTGTAATTCATGGAGACGATATTTATACAGTGTGTGTCAAGATTGGACTGCAAGGTTGTTTCTCAGGTATATTCTTCAGTTGTCTTCAAAAAAAAGAATACATTTTACATATGTACGTGAATAAACCACTACCAGTGGAATGATAACAACTTCATCACAAGTGACAGTACATTGGTACACATTACTCCCTAATACTGACGAGTTCTGTAAATGCAACTATTACTAATTAACCTGAATGTAAATGTTGTTTATCAATAAGTATGCAGGTGTTCCTATATGGTGGTGTTTACTATTTATACTGTTTACTCGGGAACACCTTGTGGATGTGTATATCTGCTGTGAACTACTACCACTGTGTACAACATATATATCAGGTCGTGTAATCGCCTGCTCCAGTTGTAGGTTTTCAGCTATCATTGTAGCTAGATATGATCACTCAGTCTGTATTATAGATGTATTCAAGTTGGTTGGATTATTGTTTTTTCTTCCCCCTGTATATGTACGACACCAGTGGTGTAGGTGTCCCGTTATCAGCACACCCTGTATAGATCCACTAACCCATCACACACCCCGAAGATCCCGGCCTGCCGTCTGTCCCAGCCTGTCTGTGTCTGGCTCGGGACACGAGGGAACAGCCTGAAACCACAGCCATTGTTAATTTGGTTTCTATGCACAGAATTATGTAGCCGTATCACGAACATTGTACATATTGATGTCAGGATGGCATCTGGAATGTGTATATTGTGCTTGAAGATTGATGCTCCTGTACATTGCCTGGCCTGCTGTATATTCTAATCATTTGTGTGAAACTCACTGGTAATGACAGATTTGTTTTGTTTGATTGGAGACTTGAACGTTCGAGGTGTTACTGAACCATTTTGTTCTTTAGGAAAATTTACCATTTTTGGTTTGTACATTTAGGCAGTCGCACAATTTACATGTAAAATAAAACCGGTATATCAACAAGCCTTCATCCAAGCAGGTATCCTGTGTTCAGCAATGAATGCAGGCCATTCAAATCCACAGACAATTCTATATGGGAAATTGCAAAGCAAGAACATTGAAATATTGAAAAAAAAAGATAATTATTGTAGACCGATTTCGTAGTACCAGTAATATTCGTTTAATTTGTATTTTAATTTTCACTCCACTGTTCATTTGGACTTTTTCCTTGTGCGTGTTTTGTGTGCTTTCTAGACATATGTACATTAACTGTATGTTTTAAAAATAAATATATATTTACTCCAAGTGTGATCTTTATTGTATTAATCTGGTGACAATTTGAGGCTTTATAAAATAAAGCTTAGATTCTCTTTGCCCCATATGATGTTGTTTGTTTATGCATTAACTAACACTCCACAAACATCCATATCAAGAACGATGAACTTAAGTTATACAACGCACAATTACACATAATGACAGAATTCTTCCATGTACATTTTAATCATCATTGAATGTAACTTGGCAATTTAATATACAGTAACTTGATGACTTTAGATTCTGGCGAACGACACTGTTGTTCATCAATGCTACAAATACAATATATGCCACAAAATCAAGGCCTCATCTGAGGGGAAGTCATAAGAGGGGTTCATTTACATGTTAAACTGATCCTGACGCCACACAAAAATGTCTTTATAGAGGGGGAAGTGTTTATTGAAAGTGGGGGGGGGGGAAGGGTGTTTATCTGCAGGGGACCACTGTAGAAAACGTTCACACAAATATGCACCTGGAAACTATTGGTACAGTGTATTGTGAAATTCTGTTCTTCTATAACATTTTACAACATCAATGTGTAACTACAACTACTAGGAGCTGTATTGAAACACAGAATACATCACACGTATTGATCTATGCTTTACTTGTACATACATGCATAGAAATACACACATCCAAGGGATATGCTCACATACCGTAGTTGTACATTGTAGATGAAATTTTGATGAGGAATGTGACATTATATGAATGACCATCATACATATTTCTGACACAACAGATTGCAACCCTATCCTACACACTATCAACCATTTACTACACTGTATGAAAATGCATTTAGATATCGGATGTTCGATGTATCATGACCAAAACATTTCAATGAATTTGTAATAATATGATGCAGACTTGCAGATGATTACAGTTCGTCCTTTCGGTCGATATTCAGGAGCTCCACTTCAAAAATAAGAGTTGCACCACCTAGTGAAGGAAACAGAAAATGATAGCAGTTGAATATAAAAATCACTGATTATGCTGGACAATTTATTGGACACATACAGATGACAAAACAGATTTCACCAGCATCCGAGTATCATTTCAGAACAGATATCAATACAGTGGCAGCTTTAATACATGATCTCGCACCTTAAAGATAGTCATGTTGCATAACGTGATCAGAAATGAATGAAACATCGTGATCTTGCAGGCCAAAATAACATCATATAAGATCACATCATTCATGTCACTCACTTATGAACAGCACTGCACTGACTACCAAGTATCTCTTAGTTTCAATGACTGCTATCATCAACAGTAAACTTTTGCTGACCTGGAATTTTTGGCGGAGAGCCGCGGTCCCCGTAGCCCATGTCAGAGGGGATCACAAGCTTTCTCTTCTCCCCAACACACATGCTACAAACAGAAGAACCTTACACTGTAAACTGGCAGCAGTTTTCACATTCAGTTTTGTGAGGCAATCCATTTAATATCAATTTATCACAAGTCAGGTCTGTCTAGTGTTCAGAATGATGTTCATTTCATTATGGACATATGTAATTGCCTCAATTCAATAGCCCTATCACCTATACGCACCCAAGCAGACCCTGATCCCAGCCTTTGATCACTTGTCCAGCGCCCAGGGTAAAGACAAACGGCTGACCTCGAGGAATACTGCTGTCAAATTCTGTCCCATCCTCAAGCTTGCCCTGAAAAAGTCAACAGTTGATAATACTGTGTGAGCATCTATCATATATCATGTAGCTGTAACATCATGCAAATTTGCTGCATTTATAATATTTCCTCTAGACAAATTGATATAAATCATGTTATTCATGTATGTGTATTATGAATATACATGTACATGTAATGAACATGCAAATGACATCGGACCTTGCCACTGTATTTCATTGGGATACCATGGTTACTGGTATTAGCAATAGATTCTTATTGATATCACAGACACAGGTAGTATCCAACCAATCAACTAACCGTGTAATGCATGGATAATGAATCGCCTTTCTTGGACTTGATTGTGCACTGTTCCGGATCAACACGCTTTTTCACACCTATCTGCAGCTTCTTTTTCTTGTCTTTTTTCTCTTCATCATCACCATGGATACTAGTCACCATGGCAACCAACACGATCCCAGCTAACAGCCACTGTTGCCAATTCATTCTGTGTTTTATCTGAAATTCAATAATGGTTTACATTGTACATGTAAGTAAAGCTGAATACAAGTAACTAAGGCTGCAAATGCATTGCAAAACTAGTAGGCTGGATGGTATCACGAATATGTTGACATAACGACAGCTAGGTGGCCATCAAAATCAAATATATTTTCTATACTGCATGACAATGCAGTAAAGGACTTTTTGCGAAGTCAAACGCAACTGCTAGAACTAAAAAACAACTGTCCAATGTGGTCTTCTGACATGTTGAGAAACTTGAAAATTTGATCAGTGCATTCAGTGGTGTTAAAGCAGGTGACTTCAAATGTATGCAATATTTTCTTCAAAACTAAATCTTAGTGCAATACATCTAATACAAGATAATAAAACGTGTGCACACTGATTCTGACGATTACACTCCGTCAAAGTTGTCTTTTCATCCGATTTAGGACACATTTTGAGCCAGTTTTGTTTATAAACAAACTGCTGGTGACTGACCCGGTCGAATTTGGTCCATTTTGCAATGTCAAAGACAATCAGGACCAATATTTTATTCGATCATTACCGTATCTCCCAAAAATTGGTGTACGGGTGTCAATTTACAACATTGTAAAAAAAAAAAAAATCAGCTCTCAAAAAGTGATGCACACAATTTGTTTTGGTTTAAGGTTGTTCGCTCCTTTTGGACCCAAGCAGAGGGGCTAAAATTTGAAATTTGTTCAATGTTTTTCAGACTTTCAAACAAACATCAATATGACATCGTGCATTCCAAAACAGCAGATTCGGGTTAAATATTTTGTTTAGTGTGGAATTATGGGTAATTTTACCCCCAAAACACCAGGAAAATGGGTCATTTTGGGCCATTTTCACTATAATCAGTATTTAATGAAAACCTGTGAATAGATATCTCTGAGATTGTGTATGCTTAGGCCATAGTTATTTAATTTGTTGGTTTACGGATCCCCCGACCCTATTTTTTTTCAAAATGGAAAATAAATTTAATTGGTTCCAAAGTACCAAATTATTTATTTTGCAACCGACCGTATTGTCCAACTCAAAAAATATAAGAATAATCTAGTGCTGTCATGCTATATATAGATTATCTAGCGCTGGCAAGCCTTAAGAGAATCTAAAGCTTCTATATTCTTGAAAGATGATATAATATTATTCATATAATAATATAATATGATATAATAATATTCATTTTGGGGCGACCGACTGGTTAAAGTGTCAAATTACATTTATTTTTACATATATTTACTTTTATTTTCAAACTGTCAAACTAGATGCTTCCGGTCGCCTACGACCGCTTGGGTGTATCCCCCGTAGCCCTATCATCCCTGGTGCCCCAAATATATCACTGATGTACATTGTGAGTGTGAAACCTTTCAAGCTTACTGAAGGTCGAATTCAAGATCACCACTAAAATCACTGCATACGAATTTCCATTTCGACATGTTCGATAAAATAACGAAATTACAGCCAGATAAAAGTTTTCACCTAAAGTTATACTTCAACTCAGAATATTTGACAAACTTGGTTCCAAGTTGAAATTCAAGCAAAAGTTGACAAAAACTGCATTTCAAGATTACTAAATTGGAGCCAGATCGAACTTTTCACCATAAGTTATATTTCAACTCATACTATATGCCAAACTTGGTTCCAAGTTGAAATTCAAAGTAAAAGTTGACCAAAACTACATTTCAAGATGACGAAATAGGAGCAAGATCAAACTTTTCACCATAATTTAAATTTCAATTCATAATAATTATGTGCCAAACTTGGTTTCGAGCTGAAATTCAAGTAAAAGTTTACCGAAACTGCATTTCACGATGACGAAATTGGAGCCAGATCGATTTTTTCACCATAAATTATATTTTAATTCATAATATGTGCCAAACTTGGTTTCAAGTTGAAATTCAAAGTAAAAATTGACTTTAATGGTGAAAATAGTGTTAACTTATCCGGTTACACCCATGAAATCTCTACTGGACAAAACTTTCAAATTGTTGAGCTCAATAATGTTTCTTGTCTTAACTATTTTTCTTGAGGTCATTAATAGACTTAACTAGTAAAAATGATGTTAACTTATTCGGCTACAGCCATGAAATCTCTACTGCACAGAAGCTTTACCTTGTTGAGCCCAATAATAAATGTTTCTTGTCTTAACTATTTTTATTGTGGTCAATAATAGACTTAACTAGTGAAAATAATGTTAACTTATTTGGTTACACCTGTGAAATCTCTACTGGACAAAACCTTTACCTTGTTGAGCTAAATAATAAATGTTTCTCATCTTAACTATTTTTATTGTGGTCAATAATAGACTTAACTAGTAAAACCAATGTTAACTTATTTAGTAATATTGTTCTGTTTTCACCAAAAACATCAGTTCTGTATTCTGAACAAGAATCCATTGCAATTTGCTTTCATAGTACAGGTTATTGGAGTGATCACACATGTCAAAGTAGGCATTTTAGTTGTTGTAATAAGTTAACCTCTCAAACTTATTAATATTTATTCAATCATTTTGAAAAACAATAGGTTTCGTGTGATGGTCTTTCTCATTGAGCCTGTGCGATTTCATCATCATTCATCGAAAACTCCCACCCGTAGAGCGTTCACAACCCATGTGTGTTAAACAGGCTAATTTGAGCACAAAATGTTACGCCAATCGGCTATTTTGGTTGCTATGGCAACCAAAATCGATAGGTGTTGAGATCTCACCATAAGTCATGTCCATATAAAATATTATCAAAATCGGTTCAGATTTGTAAGCTGTAGCGCGTTCACAAGAAAGTGTCTGCGGACGCGGCGGCGGCGGCGGCGCGACGATCGTAAATCCATAGTATCCGCCGAACTTTGTTCGGGGGATACAATTATATTTATTTTTATATTCCGACCCCCCAACCCAAAATTTTTGGTTAAAAATCCGTAAACCAATGAATCAAATAACTATGGCCTTATCAACGAACTGCTGTGCATGTTTTTGATAGAAAAATATATGGGGGTCACCATGCTAATTTTCCCTCTACAGGCATCCATATGAGTCCAGAACAGAAAATTTTACCTAAATTTGAAATTTTGATAAAACTAGACGTCAAGGCCTGAAGATGCCTTGGGGCATTTCGTGTGAGTTCTATTCCTACCTAACATTTACCTAAGAGACCGCGTAGAACCATAATGACTCTGAATCTGTCAGTGGTCAAAGTTTAAGTGACATACCCCGTCCTTAGGCATTTTTGCGTTTCGCTCTACGACGGACCGTTTCTGAGATATGGCAAACAGGAAGTGCTGAGTCGGCAAAAAAAAATTCGACACCAGAAGTCGTTTCGACGCAAGATACCCTCTAGACTAGTTAGTCTAGTGCCAGGAGGCCGGAATTGAGCTCCGTTTCGCTCTACGTCGCACCATTTCCGAGATACGGCCAAACAGGAAGTGCCGAGTCGGCGAAAAAAAAATTCGACACCAGGGGTCGTCTCGACCCAAGATACACACTAGACTAGTTTGGCTAGTGCCAGGAGGCCGAAATTGAGCTCCGTTTCGCTCTACGACGTACCGTTTCCGAGATACGGCCAAACAGGAAGTGCCGAGTCGGCGAAAAAAAAATTTGACACCAGGGGACGTCTCGACCGAAGATACACACTAGACTAGTTTGTCTAGTGCCAGGAGGCCGAAATTGAGCTCCGTTTCGCTCTACGACATACCGTTTCCGAGATACGGCCAAACAGGAAGTGCCGAGTCGGCGAAAAAAAAAATCGACACCAGGGGTCGTTTCGACCCAAGATACACACTAGACTAGTTTGTCTAGTGCCAGGAGGCCGAAATTGAGCTCCGTTTCGCTCTACGACATACCGTTTCCGAGATACGGCCAAACAGGAAGTGCCGAGTCGGCGAAAAAAAAATTCGACACCAGGGGTCGTTTCGACCCAAGATACACACTAGACTAGTTTGTCTAGTGCCAGGAGGCCGAAATTGAGCTCCGTTTCGCTCTACGACATACCGTTTCCGAGATACGGCCAAACAGGAAGTGCCGAGTCGGCGAAAAAAAAAATCGACACCAGGGGTCGTTTTGACCCAAAATACACACTAGACTAGTTTGTCTAGTGCCAGGAGGCCGAAATTGAGCTCCGTTTCGCTCTACGACACACCGTTTCTGAGATATGCAAGAAAGCCTCAAGGATGAATCAGCAAAAATTCTTCCGAGCTCTAGGTCAAAGGTCGTTCGACGGAGTGATCCCAAAATCAATAGGGTTCTTCCTTGGTGGTATATGAACTCCCATGCAGAGAATACTTGCCATTGCATGAATACTTTTTGAGTTTTCGATCGGAAACCAAGTCTCAAAATCAACCTTGATTTCATCCTCACGGACCTCACGGACCCCGGAGCCGCCTCCAAAACAATAGGGGTCTTCCATGTAATATTTCTGACCAGTGGTGTAAATTTGGACAAGATCCGTTCAGGCGTTCCCGAGTTATTGATCGGAAACCAAAACGGCGGAAAGTAAAAAAAAAAGAAGAAAAAAAAAAAAAAAAAAAAAAAAAAAACCAGACAAAACCATAAGGGCATTTCGGGCCGAAATGCCCTAATTCACTGACATTCACAAATATGACAACCTATAACAGAAAAAGTGGCATGGTGACCCCCATATTTTTTTCTATCAAAAACATGCATATCGCTTCATTGATTAACAAGCAAAAATTTAGAGAAATCTATTTTCAGGTTTTCATTAAATATTGATTTTAGTGAAAATGGCCAAAAATGTCCCATTTTGCTTGTATTTTGGGGGTAAAATTACCCATAATTCCACACTGAAGAGAATATTTGATCCAAATTTTCTGTTTTCGAATGCACCATATCATATTGATGATTGTTTAAAAGTATGAAAATCATCAAACGAATTTCAAATTTCAGCCCCTCTGCTTGGGTCCAAAGGGAGTGAACATCCTTAAAAAAAAAAACGAGTGATGCGAGGGGTTAAAACTGATGCGCTCGCCTAACCAGAACCATAATACTTTTTTTTTTGGCCTAATGTGATTTGGTGCAAATATTTTTTGTTTAACGACTCGTCAAAAAATAAAAAAGCCCGCCACATGCAGACCAGTGATTTAACTCATTCACTGCCACGATAATTTTTGGGTTTCAAGGCATGTGTGCCACATTAATTTGAGAAATTATGAAAAATTCCCGATTTTAAAAGTTATCAATTTTGTTCCAAGATCAATAATAACACAACCAAAAAATAACTCGCTCGAGCGAGATACTAACATGTTCGAGCGAATTACTAAGTCGCTCGAGCGAGATACTAACATGCACGAGCGAGATATAAACTCGTTCCAGCGAGATACTAAGTCGCTCGAGCGAGATAATAACATGCTAGAGCGAGATACTAACTCGCTTGAGCGAGATATAAACTCGCTCGAGAAAGATACTAAGTCGTTCGAGCGAAATACTAAGTCGCTCGAGGGAGATATTAAGTCGCTCAAGCGAAATACTAAGTCGCTCGAGCGAGATACTAAGTCGCTCGAGCGAGATACTAAGTCGCTCGAGCGAGATATCAACTCGCTCGTGCGAGATGCTAGCAATATATTTGTAACTTGTCTGTCTCTTAGGAGAATCAGATTATCACAGTGATACCGCTAAACATGTGCGACCTAACAGAGGCCATCTCTCTTTATTTTAGTCTTGGCCTGAAACATGCCGACATTTTGAGGTGCCTAGCTAGTTTGAACTCAATCGTTATCAATCTGCACACCCTCAGGCGACATCTTAAGTCATTGTGCATTTACAGAAGAAAAAATAAAACAGACATTCTCGAAATAGCGCTGTTTTTGACCCGATATCATTTTCTATATGTTCAAAATTGATTCGCTCGAGTGAGTTAGTATCTTGCTCGAGCGACTTAATATCTCGCTCGAGCGAGTTAGTATCTGGCTCGAGCGAGTTAGTATCTTGCTCGAGCGAGTTAGTATCTTGCTCGAGTCAGTTAGTATCTCGCTCGAGCGAGTTAGTATCTCGCTCGAGCGAGTTATTTTATTTTCGCAGGTGGCAGCAATACGCTTCCGTAACAATTAGCACATAAATAAGACTGATTTCTTGAAAACAACAACAATATAGATATATTTAATAAACAAAACTGAAACTAGGTTTTTCCATGTGGGGAATCCCCCAAGGCGAGATAACTTGTCGCCGGCACACAGATCGTGACGTATGGGCGACGAGATAATTCGTTGCCGGCAGTGAATGAGTTAAGGGTAACGAAACTTATACACATCATACAGGTACATAAGGGGAATCTTTTGAAACAAAAATCTCAAAATTTACCAGATAGTTTTTGAGAAAATGTCTGCCAAAGTCCAAAGTTGGCCATTTTTCGTCAAAACTGGGCACCACTTTGGAAAAATTGCAAAAATAAAAAAAAAATAAAAAATTACCATATTTTTAGGTATTTTGTTCAAAATTTCAAAAAAAAATCTGTCTGTGAACTTCAAAGATGAAAATGTGGATTGATGATGGACGCAATGCCACGACAATAGGTTACTGAAACTAAAATCAGAGTAAGGCCTGTACATATATAAAACCATGCGAGTGTGTTTTCCGCAAAAAGAAATCGGTCGAGTTTGCTCTGGTGGCTGAATTCAGGATGCACAAGTCCGAAGGACGAGTGTATTCTGTGTTCAGCCGCCAGACCAAACGAGACCGATATCTTTTTGTGAAAAACACACGAGCGTGGTTTTTATTTTATGATCACACAACTATTCAGACATGATATTAAATACCTTCATTATCATACGAAAATTGTGAATGATCATTATTGATATTAAATACCAATTCAATTATATTCATGAATATGCATGTCATGTCCGAAAAATCTCAAGTCTGGGCTTCGTAGGTTACTAGAATCGTTTTCATAACTCACATTGTCCTTTTACGTAACAAGTTGAAATAACGGTCTTTACGTCATCTGCGGTACAAAAGTAGTTTCGGCCCGATGTGATTCAGAGAGTGATACAAATTAATTTGAAGTAGGGTGATACAGGAAAGGTTATCACACCTTTCGGAGTCCTCTATGCTCGGATTTTTCTAACTCGTTTACACTGTTTTTCGCTAATATTTTTGTGATGCTAAACGCTATCGTTCTATAACTTGGCATACTCCACCTGGGAGTCAAACAGCAATTTTCTACCAAATTTCAGACAGCTAACGTGAGAATTGAAAAAGTTGGCAATCTACCTCAATGTTAAATTTCAGCCAAAAACGGGATATCGAGAATCTAAGCATATTCGAGGAATTGGTCCTGTTTACATCCATCAGGATTCGAAGTATTCTTGTAACTTTGAACCAGAAGATACAATGGGGTGTATTCTACACAAACATGTTGACTATGGAACATTGCTCCGCTACAAAACCCAAAAAATGCACAACATTGTGTGCGGGCCCAGAAATTAAATAATAGGGCTAAATTT
This sequence comes from Terebella lapidaria, assembly GCA_949152475.1. Lineage (NCBI taxonomy): Eukaryota > Metazoa > Annelida > Polychaeta > Terebellida > Terebellidae > Terebella > Terebella lapidaria. The sequence goes on from OX424561.1 coordinate 18,322,620, forward strand.
AACATTGGGGTAGATTGCCAACTTTTTCAATTTTCGCGATAGCTGTCTGAAATTTGGTAGCAATTTGCCGCTTGACTCCCAGGTGAAGTATACCAAGTTATAGAACGATAGCGTTTAGCATCACAAAAATATTGGCGAAAAACAGTGTAAACGAGTTAGAAAAATCCGAGTATAGCATTGCAGTTTATAGTGTGTGATAAAATACGTTACCTGAGAACCGGCCTATAAGTTTAGCCTATTATCGCTCATCAGATTAAACAACAACATGAAACGGTCGGTAAATTTGATGATATAATTATCGGTTAAGGAATTATACTTTACTAATATGAGCCTATCGGATGCCCTGCTTATCTTCTACTGTCCAAGGTAGGCTATCTACAAAATTATCACCTTTTAGTTTACTCTGAGAAGTTTGACAGTTGTCGTGTTTTCATTGGTGCACGTCACAACAATGAACGACAGGTGTCAGCAGCTCCGCATCGTGTTGATGGTTACCGATAGGTGTCAGCATCTCCGCGCCGTGCCGATGTTTACCGACAGGTGTCAGCATCTCCGCGCCATGCCGATGTTTACCGACAGGTGTCAGCAGCTCCGCCCCAACTCTCCTTATTTCATCAATTTTAAATTTTCATTTTCTGACCAATTACTGCAATTATTGTCACTGACTCTACAATTGTCACAAATTGACAGCCCTCAGCACATATAATTTCAGTCGTGTATCTTCTTCAATGAGTTGTCTGTGAATTGTATATGGTTCAAATTATTATGGACCTATATGTATCTGTTGCAAGTGTAAAGTTATTGACTATCGTCCGCTCTTCGGGATCCTCGAGGATAGTCCTCTCACCGCGAGTCCTTGCGGACGCGCATCCGCTATTCCGGATCCTTGCGGCGGCGCCGCTCACCGGAGGTCACTGCGGACACGGTAACCACTCTAGCATTAACGGTAACCAGGTAACAGCCCACCCGACACTCCCAGGCCTACGGACACCGTTCAGAAACTGGTTCATCACAACGGTGTTAGCTGGAGGGGCCTGGCGAGCCGCGGTCTGCCTCGGGGACGGAACCCCGTACAGTCCGACATGCTGGCCAGAGCCTATGTCACACCGTCCCGGGAAGGGAGAGAACTGGCGATCCACAGGGCTTGCACCCCCGAGTCAGCAACTTGTCTCTCCCAGCCCGGGCCTCCCCATGGAAATCGTCCCCAGGGCTCTAAGAGCCCACTACTCCCGAACAGGGAACTCAAAGCTCATGGCGAGCTCCGAGTGCATCCTGTCACTCGACCTTGGACAATCTCCTTGACCGAGTCGCTTCCAGTGTATATATAATACACCAGAAACTAGAGGCTGCACGCGAAGCGTAATCAAACCATTGTTATAGTTTACTGGAGCGTAAATTACAATGCGTTGCCGTGGCAACGCCCGCTCGAACGGAGCGTGTCAAAACAAGGCCAAGACCGAAAAGGCCACATAAATGGCATGTATGTTTACAATCACCTGCCGCGTGCTTAGGGCAAAATCGCCACATTACCCCCTTCTTACAATGTTGGTCCCCAACATGTTCCGCCCGCGCCCAAAATGCCAAAAACCCGACGAAGGCTTCGCATGGCGGGGGCCGGAAGAAGGCAAGATGGCAACGCCCGGAAGTCACGGCGCAAAACTAGGACTTTAAGAGTCCCTTTTGAAAGAATGGGGAACTACCCCCGGACTTACGGAGTAAACTATAACACGCTTTGTAATTTTGACTAAACCCTCATAAACAAGCTAAAATTTTGACCGAGGTGGTCCAAAACCGTGTGATGACCTCGGAAGGTCATCCGTTATAAAAGGACGGTGTGTCGAGTTTTTGGAATATCTTTAAGGTTAAACTTTAAATTTAGAAATTTTTTGTAAAACGACACACCGGGTGATCAAAAGTGATAGTACCTCTAAAAAGTGTTGCCGACCGCCCTGCCGGCCGGCTCCTCAGATCCGCAGAACGGGTCTGAGGCAGGGCGGAGCCGCGGGAGCAACTCCGGCACGCCGCCACGCAAGTGCGGCGACGAGGCTAGCACCTAGCCTTCCCCCTCTGTCATAGGCTCCTCATCCGCAGCGGAACCGGCAGCGGAACCGGAACCGGCAGTGTGTAAGCCGGCTGCGCGGGCGGATGAGGCAGGCCCGGTGGCGCTTGCAGGGGCTTCTGCGGTGAGCCCTGCAACCCGGGTCCTGACGGAGCCATGACAACGGAGGACGGCAGAGATGTGGCGCCGAGGTTTGCGATGGCACGGAACATCTCTACCGTATCGCGGGTGCGCTGAGGACCGGCCGTGCGCTCTCCCCACACCTGGACGAGGTATGGGTAGATGGCCAGCTCCAAAGCGGCATCCGCCCGCTGGAGAGCCGCCTGGTTCCGGTCGGACGACTCGGGGTCATCGACGCCCTGGAGTAGGCGAGTGCGAGCAGCCTCGGCTTCGTCAAGATGACGCCGTAGCTGCTCATTCACAGCCTCCAGGTGCTCCATCCCAGCGGCTACCCCTGGTCGAACATGCGCCGCTCAATGACGGCCGACAAAGTCCGGTAGCTCTCAAAGCTCCGCCGGGTGCTTTCCATGAGGCCTTGGTCGTATGCTAGATCGCATGCGACACGGGAGGCCTCGGCGCGGCACTGGCTGAACCGGTCCAGAGAGCTGTCCATCTCCGCCACAAGGTACTCCGCAGCTTGAGTGAGTCGACCGCGCTGGGGGTGATCCCAGGGGTGCTCTTCTCTCGCGCGGACCAGCGCGGCCACGCCTGCAGACCCCAAGTCACGAATGGCTCGGGGCACTGGCAGGTTCACCAACGCTGGGTCACCGGGGATCCGGTCCAAACCATCGCGACGACGGCCGACCGCCTGGCCTACAGACTCGCGGAAAGTCTCGTAGGCGCTGGCGGTCGTGGGACCAAACCTCCGGCGTACGTCCGCCGTGGCGTCAAGGGGATCCAAGTCCAGGGAGGCGGTGCTTTGCCATCCCGCGGACGTCCCCTCAACTACCAACGAAGACGCGGACGTCGACCTCGAGAGAGGTGAGGAACATGTGTCCCTGACGCACCCCAGGGAGTTCGGGGCCCATCGCGGCCCGCAGCCTCTGGATAGAGGGCTGCTCCGAGGACAACCGCTTTTTCTTGGCCGCCCCCAAGAAATCCCGGGAAATCCTCCTGAGTCAGCGTGCCCGGGGACTGCAGGGGTGTCGTCCCGGCCGGAGTTGTTCCAGCGGACGAACCCTTCCCCTGAGTCCTTGTCGGGGGGCGCGGCTTAGGAGAAGCCACGCATATCTTGGCCGCGATCTGCGGCATCTCGGACACGACCATGGTGACCCGGTGCCATTCCTCCACTGCTTGGGTTGCTGGCGGTTGACGGACAGCCTCTGCTGCTGTCCGGGCGGCTTCCGCCGCCTGGTACTCCGCCGCAGTCTGGCCCATCGAAGCCGTCAGGCGAGCTGTGTAGCTCGAGCCCGCGGACACGACGCCAGACTCTTTCCAAGCATCGTCCTTGACGCGCTGTGCGAAGCGCCACGGACCCCAGTGAAAGAATCGGTTCTTCGACGTTCCTGACGTAGTCATGAACGACGCCACCCGCGGTGGAATGTATCCAAAGTTGAATACAGGCCCCGCTTCATCACTAGCAGTGTGAAGTCCCTCACCGCGGTGTGCACCCGCGCGGTGAGTGTTCAGGGCCTCCAAACTGGGGAAGTATCGTTGCTCCGGTCTACATGAGTAGCACCGCTTGCACACGAACATCCTCACCCAGGGGTAATGGTACCCCACAACGTGTCGACTCAGGTGGTCGTAGGAAGGATAACTACGATTCCGGTTGAGCGCACGATGCGGGTCCTGATACCTGTCCAGGGATTCCGGACAGAGGAGGCATGTTACCCCATCCTCCGTCTCGGGCGGCAGCCTGACACGCTCCTCGTCCGTGAGTGGACGAGGCCGTGTGAAAGGCGTGTCGGCCGCCGCACCGGCGTCCGCCGTGCGGCGCGCCTGCGGATCCCTGCCATAACGCGGGAGGAACATGTGTCCCTGACGCACCCCAGGGAGTTCGGGGCCCATCGCGGCCCGCAGCCTCTGGATAGAGGGCTGCTCCGAGGATGACCGCTTTTTCTTGGCCGCCCCCGAACGATTCTCCGACCTGGGTTGTCGGGGCACACTCTCCGCGCGTTGGGTCGCGGCTCTTTGTTGCGACGCAACAAAAGCCCGACGTCCTGCGTCCAGTGCGGCATCAGACAGGTTGACCCCGTCTTGCTCCGCGTGCTTCCGGAGGAGTTCTAGACGAAGATCTCCTTCGTTCGGCACGGGCCGCCCACGGTCCACTGGACTCGACCCCACCTCCGCAGCTCCGGTAGGCTTCTTTTTACCGGAGGAAGAAGAAGAGGAGGTTCCTTTTGGTGCCTGGATGGGCACCCGCTTACTGGAACCTCCCGCGCCCTGGCCGGACCCTTCGGAGGCGCCGCCCGCACCAGATCCCGAGGGATTAGGCGCCTTGGCGTCTCCGGGTTTGGCGGAGGACCCTGACTGGCCGCCCGACTTAGGCGCCAGCGGCTTGGTTCCTCCGGACTGTGATCCGGTTTGAGGCGGGGCACCGCTGGACTTCTTTTTCCGGTGGGTCCGCTTCTTCTTCTTCTTCGGAGGCGAGGAGACTGGGTCCTGGTCGGATCCGGACTCAGATCGCCTGCGGTTGGCGGCCTCCAGCTCCTGCTGGGCCTTCCACTGCTTCTGGGCGATCTCCTTGGCTCGACGGCGAGTGCGCCGGGAGATGGGCAATGTAAACCCGTCATCCCGGTTCTCGGTCTCCTTCGAGCCAGACTCCTGTTCCTGGGCCGGAGCTTGGGATGCGGCTCCCTCAGCCGTGTCAACCTGCTCCGCCCAAGTCCCAGGTGTCTTCCGGTCGTGCGGACCAGATTCCGCAGGTGCGGACACCGTGGAGTTCTCGGCGGAACCGGTGTCCGGACGGCTACGGCCATCCGGACGGGTTTCCGCACAAGTACTCTCATCCGGCCCCAGAGACGCAAGCATCTCCGCGGACGGATGCAACACAATGTCGACACCAGCGGGTCCTACCTCACTGCAGTCCATCAACTCTTCCACGCGGGGAAAAAGAGACGGATCTAGGAGCTGCTCGGCGCCTAAAGTAGCCGAGTCACTCTCTGCAGGGCGGTCCGCCGCGACCTCACTCTCGGACTCGGTTCCTGTACCAGAACCAGAGTCGGAGCTGGATTCCGCAGCGGGTCTTCGGGGTTATCTTTCTCGTCATCCCCCTCAGGCCGCGCGGGTCTCGAGTACGTGTTACCGCGCTCAAAAGACCCTGTTCGTCTCGAGTACGAGTTACCGCGCTCAAGAGACTCGTCTTCCGAAGAAAACTCCTTCCAACCGTCCCCGTCACTCTTCTCTGACATATTTCAAGCGCTCTCCGCTTAAACACTGGGAGTCAGATCCGCAGATCTGTCTCCACCAGTGCCGAGTGCTCGAATGACCAGAAATTATCGAGTTACATAGCTTTAAAGGCATCAAGTGTTGGCAGTTATACTGCACGCGCACCGCATGACGCGTTCCCGTGGAAACGTCTGTCCACTGCATCTACCAGATCGACAGACAAAAGAACGTTTTACACTATCTCATACATATACACGCATCTCCCCCGGTGACTCCTATCACTCCATGTATACGGGTGGCTTACATACACAAGCCATCTCGGGGGAACCCGCTAAAATACTTCAGTAATTAACAGCAGTCAATAGCAATAGCTTTCGCACTGGCGATCAATGACGTGAAGTTAATCACCCTCGCAGGTTAAAGATTGTATACAATGTATCAAAAGCCAAACTACTTGTGGGTGTTACGATTATGTCACCCTATCAGCAGCGATAAATAAAAATTTAACACCGCCCAAGCAGCAATGGAAATAAGTCCACCACCACTTGCATGCTTTTCATAGATCACGGCATACAGCCTTTGATACAATGTACACAATCTCCTACACCCCTCTTGCGAAAGCAGAAATCTCCCGATTTCTTACTCTCTATTGCACCAGGGAAAAGAGATATATCACTAAACTTTCTCATATATCTGGTAAATGAGTAAGAATAGCATTTCCACGGGAACACGCACACACTTGTGGCTTATAATCCTCCCATAAATAATAAATGAGATGGAAAATAAACAAAATCATTCCCCATAGCCGCTGGTACGCTTACAAGGCGATCGGACATACCCATGGCGTCCGGACTGACAATCGGGCGCCCTATGGGCGTTAGCTAAACGCCCACTAGCAACCCTGACGTACAGCCCGGCCACGGAGCGGTGCTCGGTCCAACCCAGAGCCTCCTCAAACGACTACCGGAGTGCGGAGCCAATCGATTAGACGCGGAGCCGGCATGGGCCATAACCTCAATAGTTAGGGGGCAAACCCTTCATGCCGGCGCCCAATCTAGAGGCGCCCAAAATGGTGAAAGCAATAGCCAGCGGACGTCCGGAGCTGCCCGCGGACGGAGTCCAGGCCGGACGCCTACCATAGAATGGCGTATTGCCCTTTTTCAATGAACATGATATTGGAATTAAAAGCCACCACAAGTGTTGCGCATGTAATATACGACCCCCTTCTTAGAAGGAGGCCGGGGTTCCGGTCATTCCGGCCGGACCGCGTATTATAAGGTACGATCCGGACGAGAATGAGCGTCACCCGCCGCCGCGGCTGGTCCGCACACGCGGACTTAACGACCGCTCAATTATCATAATGGATAGTCGGTTTCCTGCCGTTAGAAACCTTACTTACTATAACCTTAATTATAGTAATGGCGCACGGGGGATAACTACACCGAAGTGCGTCATCTTAAAGCGTCGCGGACGCCGGACGAGTCACGCGGACGAACCGCGGACATCAGTCCTCACGTGCGGACACTATCCCCGCGTCCAAAGCCAGTTCCCCAAATCCGTGGGAAGGCGCTTCTCCCGTAGCGGACGTAAATCCCAACCTCAGTCTGGCCACTTAAGAGGCTGTTCCGGGACCAGGGGCGTCCAGCAGATCCACAAAAGTCGTCCGGCCAGCGTAGCCGCTGTGTTAACTACGCCGGACTACAGGCGAACTGATGCGGATAGGGTTGCCGCACGTCCCTAGCGCTGAAAACTACGGGAGGGCGGTAGCGGAGCGGCGGCGTTACGACATGAAAGTATCCGCAGACCTCAACTCCGAAGATAGCCACAAAGTAGCCACCCACGGAGGTAAGTCATGCGGACTCTCACGGAACGACCTAAAACCCGTCCTTGGTGTGATAGACGGGTACCGCAGATGCATCCGCATGGGCGGAATGTTATTCCCACCCATACCGGGCCGGCGCACGTGGTTTCCGGCGTGGCCGCCCGTCATCCGCAGGTACTGGAGGGAGTGGGGGTACCTGCGGATCGCCGTTATCTGGCTGATAGCCACCCAGTCCATCATCTGACGGGTCAGAGAGGTCCGGGAGGCCCACCATACGGCGCACACGCTCGTCCGGAGTCCGCGGATGCTGACCGGACGGATCCCATATGGGAGCATCATCCGGTTCCGCATCTTGAACGAGCGGATCCATGACAAGCGGGCCCTCGTACTTCTTCAGATTATCGATATGGACAACCAGAACCCTGTCCGGATCGGAATCCCTCCGGATCCGGTAGTCCACATCTGTCACCTGTTTCAGTACCGTAAACGGGCCTATCCACGGCTTAGCAAATTTGTTGCCTTGCTTAAGCGGCGGATAATAGTAGCACACCTTGTCTCCTTCCGCAAAAGCTGGCCTACCCTTAGCATGGGCGTCATAGCCTCGATTCTGCCAGATTGCAGACTTGTCCAGGTGCGCGCGCGCGAAATCATGGGCGTTCGCCAGGGCGCGGCGAACCCACTCCACGTACTCCGGACTGCACTGGGGTACTGCGCCGGTCTCTGCCGCAGTTGGATACATAATATCCACGGGCAGATTTAGCTCCCGGCCGTACAACATCGCGTGCGGAGTAACTCCGGTCGAAGAGTGGACCGACGACCTGTACGCCATTAAGACATACGGGAGGTGGTCATCCCAATCATTCGCACGATCATTCACAAAGGCCGCCAGCATATTGAGGACCGATCGATTGAAGCGTTCGACCTGGCCATCAGACTGGGGCCTGTAGGGGGTGGTCCGCACCTTGGTACTGCCTAGCATCTGTGCTAGGTTCCGGAACAGGTTGCTCTCAAATTGCGTGCCCTGATCCGAATGTACCTGCTTAGGTACCCCATGGTACACCACCCATCTATTCACCAGCAACCGAGCTACCTCGTCCGCAGTCTGGCGGCGCAGTGGGTAGGCATCGGTATATTTGGTGAAATAGTCGGAAATCACCAGGATGTACCGGAAACCGCGCGGAGTGACCCGATGGGTATCCAGTATATCCAAAGCTATCCGATCAAACGGCGTGCCTGCCTTAACCGTGGTTAAGGGGTGGCGGCCAGGAACCGGGACTCCTTTACGAGCTTGACACCGAGGGCAGGCTGCGCACCACCATTGCACGTCCAAGATGCTACCAGGCCAATGAAAGCGCTGTTGTAGCCTATGGACGGTCCTCCGGATTCCCAAGTGATCGGTCACCCCTAGGTCATGCAACTGGTGGAGTACTTCTTTCCGCAGCTCCGCCGGAAGCACCAACTGCCATATTGGAGGCAGTGGGGTCGGTGGCTCATAGCGCCGGTACAAGAGGCCATCCCTCAAGGAGAGTCTTTCCCACTGGGATACTAGAGACAAAGTCTCCTCCCTGTAGGTTTTCCGCTCATCCTTAGATGGTTTTTGGTCGGCCTCAATGGCTGTTATTACCAGTGCCAGAGCACTGTCAGCTCTCTGCTTCGCAGATATCTGCGCCGGAGAGTAGCCACCCAAGTAATTAGGCTCCTCATCCGTCCCGTCCGGCTGCGCCGCAGTGGCCATCACCACTGGGGGCAAGGACCGCTCATACTCAGACTCTCCAGAGGACGAGGGTACCCACGAGGAGTACACCGCCGGACTCGAGGAGGACTCGCTGGAGCTGAGCCGCACCTCCGCTTCATATGCGGGACGCGCGCGGAGATGAGCCCTAGACGCTCCGGTCGCCGTGTTGTTAGAGGGGGCGACGGCCTGCGGTCTCCCCGGAACTTCCAATTCCGAGTCTGAGGACGAATCCGCGGCTTGCTGGAATGGAGCCATCCCTGCACAGCCAGGATTCTTGCACTTATGACAACAGGACAGGCCGTCCGCGTTGCTGTGCAACTTACCAGCGCGATGCTCTATTTGCATGTCATACTCCTGGAGTTTGACGAGCAACCGCGCCACCAAGCCATCGGCCTCACTATAGTTGAGGAGCCATCTCAGCGAACTGTGATCAGTCCGCAAGCGGAAATGGCATCCCAACAAGTAATGCCGGGACCGCTTGGTAATCGTAACCACCGCGAGCAACTCGCGATGAGTGGTACAGTAGTTCATTTGAGAGCGGCTCAAGGCCACACTCGCATAAGCTACTACCCGCTCTTGCCCGTCCACAACCTGCGAGAGGACACCGCCGAGTGCAAAGTTACTCGCGTCAATGTCCAAGATGAACTCGCAGTCCGGACGAGGGTGCCGCAGCACCGGGGCCGCCACCAAGGCCTGCCGGAGTCCCGAGAAGGCGTCAGCCTGCTCGGCGGACCAAACAAAATCGGCGCCCTTTTCCGTGAGGATAATGAGGGGACGCGCGATCTCCGCAAAGCTGCGAATAAACCTGCGGTGGTAGCTCGCGAAGCCCAAGAAGGACCTCACGTCCGCCACGTTACATGGCGGAGGCCATTCCTGTACGGCCGCCACCTTTGCGGGGTCTGGTCTCACTCTGGTGCCCGTTACCATGAAGCCCAAGTACAGGATTTCCTGCGCGAATAGTTCGCAAAGTGGCCATGTTGTATCACACATGCAATAAACTCTAACGCCCGGTCTATACAGTGTATGTCTTTACATCAGCTCAAATTGTTCACTGGAGCGTTACACTCCTGCCTATATATTTGTCCACTGGTCATTCAATAAACTCTCTTTCTGTATGCTCACTGACCATGCGTCTTGTCGTTATTACACACTGCACGACGTAACAAATGTGGCGACGAGGATGTCGAACTTACAGCAAATACAACCATTTCTGCCAGAGCCAGGCGAACTTACAGTGCCTTGGAAGCAATGGAAATCAAGTTTTGAAAATTATTTGTTAGCGACGGGCGGTACAGATTATGCAGCTGAAAGAAAGAAGGCGCTCTTGCTTCATTGTCTCGGTATTGAGGGCCAGAGAATTTTTACGACGTTGCCGGAACGTGACTCGCCGCCGGTGGATGCAACTGCCTACGACAACGCACTGCACGTGCTAGAGCAACATTTTCTGCCGCAAGTGAATGTTGCTGCAGAACGCTACCGGTTCCGACAAAGGGCACAGAACTCTGGTGAGTCCATCGACCAGTATGTGACAGCGTTGCGTTACCTCAGTGCTAATTGTGATTTCGGCGACAAACTGGACGAAATGATTCGAGACCAAATCATTGAGAAGACATCAATTTCCCGTGTACGTGAGCGTCTGTTGATGGAGACGGGTCTCACCTTAACCAAGACTCTTGACATTGCTAAGCGTATTGAAGAGGCGCTAAAAGAATCCAGAGCTATCTGTAACGCTCAGTCTTCCTCCAATGCCCCGACGGTGAACCGTGTCTCATCTTACCACGACAAGTCTAACCCGCACGCTAGACGTGGTGCTGCAAGTGCAGGTTTCAAGAGTTCCAGGGGTGCACGCAGGGGTCAATGTTACCGCTGTGGTTCTGGTGACCACTACGCCGACGACGCATCCTGTGAGGCACGTGACAAGCGCTGTGGGAAGTGTTCCAGACGTGGACATTTTGCTCGAGTTTGCCGCAGTCGCGGTAATGGTTCCAACGCGAGGGGTGGACGACGGGACGTTCACCACGTGACTACTTCGCGCGATACTGCCGACGTCGTAACTGATGACGACTACTGTCTCGACGTGTTCATGACCGGGTCCACGCAGGCGAGAACCAAGCCTGTGTACGTCACCATTCAAGTCAACGGCGTGGATCTCAGGGTGATGGTCGACACCGGGTCGGGCGCTATGCTTCTCTCGCAGACAGTTTTCAACCGGCACTTCCTCCCTGAGGCGCTGAGTCTTCCGCCGTCTGACGTTAAGCTGTCGTCTTACACGAAGCATCCCATCGACATGATCGGGTGTTTGAAGTGCAATGTTGCGTATAATGAGCGATCTACTGTTGCAAATATGTATGTTGTGAAAGGTGCTACGTGTATTCTAGGTAGAGATCTGGTAAACGCGCTCAAAATGCAAATTGACGGAACTACGATGTCGTGTAATACAGTGGAGAATGATTGTTATGTGATCGAGCAGAATGATGTAAATGTACCAGATATTGCTAAGCCGTATGTGAATCTGTTCGTTGAAGACCCTGAATTGTCGTGTATCAAAGGTTTTGCTCACCGGGTTAAGGTGAATGAAAATGTGCTTCCCATGCAGCAAAAGTTACGTAGATTGCCGTTTTCAGTTCGGGACCAAGTTTCAGCCGAGTTACAAAGGCTAGAAAGTATGGGAGTCATTGAGCGTATCGACTCTTCCGAATGGGTATCGCCTGTGGTTGTGTCATGGAAAAAGTCAGGGAAACTCAGATTGTGTGTAGATTTACGCCAAGCAAACAGAGCAGTTATTCCTGATCGGTTTCCTTTGCCCAATATCAATGAGTTGTTGAGTGAGCTAAGGAATTCTAGTGTATTTTCTCAGTTAGATTTGGCGTCAGCTCACCATCAGTTGGCTTTACATCCGGATTCTAGGTACCTGACCGCGTTTATCACACACGAGGGACTATACCAGTATAAACGTGTATGTTTCGGACTTTCTTCAGCGCCTAGCGCATTTCAGAAGGTTATGAGTTCGATTTGTTCTGGTTTGAAAGGAGTTCAGTGTTATCTTGATGACGTTATTATAAGTGGTAGGTCTCGGGCCGAACATGACAGGAATCTGAAGGCGGTGTTAACTAGGTTTCAGGCCCATGGAGTCAAATTGAATCACGACAAGTGTAAATTTAGCCAGTCGACCCTTCATGTACTAGGTCATACTATCAGTGATCATGGTATTAGTGATGATGAGAAGCTCCAGGCAATTGTTGATGCATCGGTTCCGAAAGATGAGAAGGCGTTGAAGTCTCTCTTAGGCCTTGCTGGGTATTTCTCCAAGTATATTCGTAATTATGCCGACCTTGTAGAGCCCCTCAGAGCGTTGATACGGAAAGGTTCTACATTTCAATGGTCCGATGAGGCTCAGGCAAGTTTTGAACGGTTGAAACAGGCCCTAAAAAATGCTCCTACATTAGCTATGTTTGATCCGGATTGTGAGCTAATGGTTACTTGTGATGCATCTGCGTACGGCTTGGGCGCCGTTTTGAGTCAGTGTAAGAATGGTAAGGAAGAAATTGTTGTTTGTGCTTCACGCACGTTGTCCGACGCTGAAACTCGCTATTCTGTCGGTGAGAAAGAAGCACTCGCTTGTGTATGGGCGTGTGAAAAGTGGAACACTTATCTCTGGGGTCGCAAGTTTGTATTACGTACTGACCACCAGGCGTTAGTAACGTTACTGGGAAAAACTAACGAAAAACAGTCGATGCGCATATCTCGATGGGCCGCACGGTTGATGAAGTATGATTATGTGGTACAGTACAAACGTGGTGAAGAAAATGTTGTAGCCGATTGTTTGTCTAGGTTGCCAACTGAAGCGGATAGCATCGACTATGATGAAGATGATGAAGTTATATGTAGTATTGTTGTGAACTCTATGAATGCCAGTGTTTCGCGTGATGTATTGTTCCAAGCGATCCGGAACGATGATGTTCTTTGTCGGATCAAAATTGCTGTACAAAATGGGTGGTGTAATGTTAAAATCGATGAGGATATGAGGCCATACTTTTTGGTGAGAGATGCTTTGTGCGTTTGTGATGATGTAATCATGAAGGGTGACAAAATTGTGGTTCCGAGAGAACTCGCATCTAAGTTTGTACATTTAGCACACGAGTCGCACCAAGGCATGACTCGCACTAAGCAGCGATTACGAGAGTTGTATTGGTGGCCCAAAATGGATGTCGAAGTCGAGAATGTTGTTCGGTCTTGCAATGTATGTCAGAGGAATGACAAAACTGGTAGAACGCATTTTGCTCCACTAAAACCTATACAGTTCCCGGATAGGCCATGGAGTAAACTAGCTATTGACATCATTGGTCCGCTTGAGAGGGCACCACTAAGTTGTAAATACGCTGTAACACTAGTAGACTACTATAGCAAGTGGCCTGAGGTTGGATTTATGTCCACCATAACCTCGTTGTCTGTAATCACATTTCTCAGGCGTGTATTTTGTCGTGAAGGGTTACCTGATGAAATTGTCACCGACAATGGCATGCAGTTCAAGTCCAGAGAGTTCGAGGAGTACCTCAGTGACCGCTGTATAAAACACACTTGCTCTACAGTATACTATCCACAGTCTAATGGTGCCGTAGAAAGGTTCAATCGTGTAATTAAAAACACTGTACAAAATGCACTATTCACAGATAAGCCATGGAAACGTTATGTGGAATCATTTCTCGGTATTTATCGAGCAACTCCCCATGCTATCACCGGTGAATCGCCGTCATTACTTCTACATGGTAGAAAGATGAAAACTAAATTGAGTGTGTCATGTGGTGGAGCGGTGTCTGTCAATGATAAGGTCGATCAGAAGGTCAAACGGAGAGTAGACGACAAGCAGACGAAGTATAAGTTATATACAGATCAGAAGCGATCAGCGAGGTATCAGAACATCAGAGTTGGTGACTGGGTAAGAGTTAAGAGGTCTGGTTTTGTTCGGAAGGGAGAAACACGTTACTCTGATCCAGTACAGATCCAGCGTCAGATCAGCCGACATTCGTTTGTCACGAGTGATGGTAGGAAGTGGAACAACAGTAAATTGTCAAAGTGTCCACCTGTAGCTACACGTAACGAACATCATGACGATTTCGATGTACATGTGGATAGCAGGGTTGAGGAAAGTGATGTTCAGGTTCCAGAAATTCCACTAAGGCGGAGTCAGCGGGAGCGAAGGGCCCCGAGATGGCTTCATGATTATGTTCGGTAAAAAAAAAAATACTGGTAAAATTCAGTGGTTGCATACATACATATATACATTGACTGTATATTTATGGTAGTCACTTATAAAAAAAATTGTATCAAATAGTAAAGTAATAATTTTGTCAAAAAGGGAAATATGTTGTATCACACATGCAATAAACTCTAACGCCCGGTCTATACAGTGTATGTCTTTACATCAGCTCAAATTGTTCACTGGAGCGTTACACTCCTGCCTATATATTTGACCACTGGTCATTCAATAAACTCTCTTTCTGTATGCTCACTGACCATGCGTCTTGTCGTTATTACACACTGCACGACATAACAACTTACTTGGCTTCAATTTAAGCCCTGCTCTGCGGATGCGATGGAGCACCATCTGGAGGTTGATGAGGGTTTCCTCGAACGACCGGCCATACACGACGACATCGTCGATGTAGACCATACATCGCTTCCAGAGGAACCCTTTAAGTACCATCTCCATGAGGCGCTGGAATGTCGCTGGTGCGTTACAGAGCCCGAACGGCATTACCTTGAATTGGTAGAGCCCGTTCTTGGTAACGAAGGCAGTCTTCGCCCGATCACTCTCCTCCATCTCCACCTGCCAATACCCGGAGGCCAGATTCAAAGCACAGAAATAGTGCAACCCGGCCAGGGCATCGAAGGTGTCCTCAATGTGCGGGAGAGGATATGAGTCCTTCCGCGTGGCATCGTTGAGTTTCCGATAATCCACGCAGAACCTCCACGAGCCGTCCTTCTTCTTCACCATAACCACAGGGCTGGCCCAAGGGCTGTCACTGGGTTCGATGATGTCCAAGTCGAGCATCTTTTGCAACTCCTGGTCTATGACCTCTTGGTGCACTATCGCTGCCCGACGAAGACGCTGCTTGAGAGGACGCTCGTCCACGAGGTTGATGCGGTGTTTGGCGACGTCAGTCTTGCCAACTGCACCATCAGGACCCATGAACACATCCGCATACTGCCGCAGCAGTTTGCGGAGCGCTTGGCACTGCTCTTCATCCAGCCGGTCCTTCGGAACCCGAGATTCCAAATGGTCCGGCAGGGTGAACGGGTCATCTCCGGCGGCCGCCGCTGCGCACACAGCGTGGCAGACAGGATCATCGGGGAGGACACGACTCGATGACGCGGGAGTAGCAGTAGCTGCTATGCATCCGCGCCGCAGTACAATCGGAGCATCCGTAGGGTTCACCACAAGGATGGGCATCGCGTGGGGGTTGGACATGACCAGGGCCCCACCCAGCACTAGTCCGGTTCCTTCGGCGAAACTGCTCACTGGTTGCACTATACACGGCCGACCATCGAGGGGCATGCGGGGACGACGCGGCCTCGCCTCAATGATCATCTCACTCATTGGCGGCACTACCACAGTGCGCGCCGCCCGCATTTGGAATGAATGCATCGGGCCCGAGCGGAAGAAAAAGTGTATGTCCTCTCCCATCCGGAATTCGCCAGCACTAAAGTTGGCGGTCACCCGGTGGACCCGTAGAAAATTCATTCCAATAATCCCAGCCGCTCCGATATCTGCGATGATTGCCTCTGTCAGATACACCTTGTCCCCAAGGGTAATAGGCAGATCGATGATACCGTGGATATGGATGAGGTTGTCACCCGCTCCGTAGAGCTTGTAGGGTCCGGGATCCCGCAACTCAAGGTTGCGGAGCGCGGGCTCCTTCCTGAACGTTCCTGCGTCAACGAGGGTCACCTCCGAGCCAGAGTCCACGAGGAACCGGACCGGCTCCCGTCCAAAGGACAGGGGCAGGTACCAGCAGGGGTCCCTCACCAGCGCGCAGGTAGGGCGATACCGTTCGCACGCGCTGGGCTCATCTACGGAGTCCTCACCATCCGCCTCAGCCGCGGAGGAGCCAGACTGATCCCCAAGGACTACTTCCGGAGAAGTCATATCAACTTGAGGTTCGTCCTGCCCATCAGCGCGTGGGGCGGCATCTGATGCCACGGAACAACTGTCCCCGGACGTAGTGTTGGTCGCCACCACGTCCGGATCTAGTTTCCCTGCCGTGGGTTCCGACCTTGCTGTCCCGGAGGACCAGACCGGAAGGAATTCCTCCGTTGCGGGCCAGGGAGGGCTCCCTGGTATCCGCGCGACCGCAGGCATTCCAACAACTCCGGACACTTTAGCCAAAAGTGTCCCTGCTTTCCGCAGAAGTAACAGGGACGGTTCTGGGCTGGTCCGGAGGTGAACGCGCAACATTCTGCGGAGCTTCGATTCCAGCGCAGTGCGCAATCATCTGCGCGGCGCCGAAATCGTATTCCTCCATGTCGCACTCGTCTGAGGACGAGCACGGCGCGGCGACTGGTGCCGCATGTGCGGGCATCCCTGTGGAGGGTGCCGGCGCACTAACCCACTGCAGGGTAGGTTCCCTGGCGGGTTCCCGGACGACCGGGTCCTGCCACGGGGTTACCTGCGATGCTTTGGCCGGAGGAGGGGTCATCGCCTGCGCGGGAACAGCCGAGGCCGGGGCCGGGGCCGAAGGCAACTGTCTAGGGCGGACAGCTACCTCGAGCGCAAGTGCGGAGTCAATCGCCTCCTCCATCGATCGCTTTTCATAGGTGGCCAGCCCGTATGATAAGTGGTAAGGCTGGCCATCGATGAACTGATCGATCAGCATCGTCTCAAACCGTCTGGAGTCCATGTCCGGATAAGCTCTCCGGCCGAGTATGCGCAGGTTGAACGCATAGTCTGTCATGGACTCAGTCGGTTGGCGGGTTCGCGCTTTGAACTCTCGTTCAAACTGCCGCCGGTTGGTCGTCGGCGTGAACAGCAGGCGAAGTTGATGGGCAACCTCGCCGAAGGTCACTGTTCCCACCGGCAGACACGGCATAACACGGAGAGATTTTCCTTCCAAGCTCCCCACGAGGACATGCCCAGCTTCCTGCTGGGTCCATCCTTCGTACACGGCGGTCCGCCACACTTGGAGTAAGTAGTCCTCCAAGTTGGCGTTATCCCCGTTGAACCGTTTCCGCCACGAGGAGTGGTCGGGCCCGTCATCGCGTTTGTTATGCGCCCGACGTGCGGTCCCGGCTCCGGGGTCGTCCGTGTACAGCGGCAAGGCCCGCGAGCTACCCGTGCCTGCGGCGGAGTCTGCCGGAGCAAACATCGACGCCGCGGACATGGGAGCAGGAAAGCTCACGCTCGCCGCCGGGGTCATTCCCGCTGAAAACCCACCCTGGCTAGGTGCGGGCGGGGCTCCCATCGAACCTACTGGGTAGGCTCCAGATGGGGCGGCAAAGCTAGCATAGCTTGGGGCCGAAGCCACCTGTTGTCACTGCCCGTCCGACACACTGTGCGCGCCAGGGTAAGTAGACCACGCGGCTTGCGCTCCAACCGTCGGAACGGTCGACGCGGTCGCCAACGTGGTGCCTCCGAGCCGCGGAGCAGGCGCGGGTCCCATTGCGGGGGCCACTGGCGCCTGCAGGCTCGGCAGGATTTGGGGAGGGGCCATGGGCCCAGTCATCCCCGGACTAAACGCGGCCGACGGATCGACGCTCGGAGGCGGCTGATTCTGCTTGAACTGTACAAGCGCCTCGGATATCAGCCACCTCTCCCTCTCCGTCAAAGGCCCCGAGTTGCCTTGTGACGGCGGAGAGGGTGAACGGTTCCGTGTGTGGCGATGAAGCCGCGATTTCAAAACTAAAAAACGTTAGCCTAAGAGCTAAGGAAGGATATCGGACAATATATGTTTTATGATGTTAGCCTTTTTGTCCCGTGACCTTGAAAACAAGCTCATTGCTCAATTTCAAGATCACAAGCATATTCAGCATATGTATCATTTCCTGTATGTCCACAACTCCACATTTGATTATCAAGTTGTGAAGTCGATATTAAGCGAGATATTAGCCATTTTGTGCTCTGGCCTTGAAAACGAGGTCAAAGGTCAAATTCAAGGTCATCAAAAATATTTTTTAAAATTTTTTTACATATGGGAAATACATCATTTCCCATATGTCCACAATTGATTCCCAAGCAGTAAAGTCGATAATAAGCGAGATATTAGCCAATTTGTGCTGTGGCCAGAAAATGAGATCAAATGTCAAATTCAAGGTCATGGCAATTCAGCATGTATATCCTATACGCCCACAGCTGATTCCTAAGCTGTAAAGCCCACGATAAGTGAGATATTAGCAATTTTGTGCTCTGACCTTGAAAATAAGGTAAACAAATCAAGTTCAAGGTCATGAGAGTATTCAACATATATCATTTTCTATATATTGCACAATTGATTCCCACTTAATATCTCAATATTAAGTGATACATTTATTGCTTCAAAAAAAAAACATTCACTTAGAATACATGTAATATCTCAATCTTAAGTGAGACATTAGGAAAAATGTGTCCCATCATAAAGCATAGGAGATATTAAAAGATATATACACCATTATGTCCTGTGACCTTGGAAATTAGGTCAAAGGTCAAATTCAAGGTCACGAGAATATTCAGCATATATCATTTATTATAATTGCTCACAATTGACTAATCTCTAATCTCAAAATTAAGTGATACATTTATTGCTTTTAAAAAAAACATTCACTTAGAATACATGTACAGCTGTACATGTCCATTCCGTAGAGACATTTTAAACATGATGCCTGATCTTGTTGGAAGTTATGGGATAACTGTCATAACTTATATTGGAATTTCTCAATATAACATTGGGGTAGATTGGAAACTTTTTTTAGTTTGAAGGTAGATGTCTAAAACTTGCTAAAAGATATTGCAGCTTCATCGCCACATACGGCATGTGGAATGCAGCACATGTATTTGTAGGCCCACCACAAAATATTGTCAAAAACCGTGTTTCACAGTAACATGAATCTGACGTTAGTCAATCACCAGCGCGTGATAGCATCATATAGAAAAACACACGTAGGCCTATAATGATTCTTCCAACAGCCATGCAGACACATAATGTGCACTTTAATTAAGTAGCTTTATGCAGTGAGGGATTAAACGGTTCCTCATTGGGTTAGGTTGAGTGGAGGAAGCCCGGGCAGGGGCTTGGCTTATATAAGGTGCATTTAACACTTGACCAAGGGTCATTTAGCTTACCGGTTAAAGTTCAACAGTCGTCGTATTTTTCATATGGGTAGACCACCATAATCACTCTCACCAGTCAAGGTCAGATGAACTCTAGTTAACCCCTCTAGTTTACCAGTGAAAATTAAAATATGTTTATGACACAAACCCAACGAAGTTCTACATGCATGTGTACAAGTGTCAATACATCGAGCATGAAGAGCAGACACAACATGTATCAGAATAGGCCTACTCAAGTTCATCGTCCCGAATACCGGATTTCCTTGTGCTCATAAGAAAAATTGACACCGTCACTTCCAAAAGTTATATATTCTCATGAGAACATACTCTTATAACCTTATTTCAAACGAAGTGCCTTCGGGGTGAGGTGCAGCAGTATAGGCCTATAGAGCGTTGGATTCAAGTGGCTGAACATGTGGAATGTCAGATGTAATCTACCTTATATGCTTATTATCACACAAAGCAAGGACATATGGTCCGGCTATTCACTGCCTTAAGTAGCTTTGATGGTCTTTCTTTATCAGTGCATATAGGCAAACCCATGAAATCGTGTCACGTACCCAGCATTGTTCAGAGTCCACCTGGCACTCGGTAACACATTGAGCCTGTGCGTACATATACAGCTGTATGTCCGTCAGTGGTCTGTCTCACATCGTGCGGAGATGCCTCAGAGAAGGGAGCCTCGGAACCCGTTCCCCGTCCGGAGTACGTCTTCGGTGGGTGGGGCCCTGACGTCCCCGACGGCCCTAGGTGCCGTCACGGCCCTGGCCCTAGCCGCGGCGGAGAAGTTGGGCCGGAGCCCCGTGCCCTGGGACTCGCTGCCAGGGAGCATCACTAGACTCCCGAGGGCGGCCCTGCTCGTGGCCCTCGGTTTCCCAGTGGGTTACCTTGCTGGGAAGTCGGCGGAGTGGGCGCGAGGGAAGATACTCCAGAGTCTCTTGGCCTATCAAGGATGGGTTGACGCTCCTAGGTCCAATAAAACGAAGGTATGGAAACTTCCATTTCACAGGTGGCTGACCAGAAATTACATATTGGAGATGTCAGATATATATATATAAATGCCAAAATAGAGATATAGTGATGTTGAATACACCTACAGATGTGGGCTGTACTGATGAAGCTATTGAAGGGTACTCCCGACAACACGTACAGCTACCAGAGACATCTACCTAAGCAGCCACTTCCAGATCTGGATCAAACACTCGACCTGTCAGTCCAGTATTCCATGACGCGAAGATAGTTTCAAGGAGAATAATTTGGCCACAAAATTGGCCACTGATCGAGACACTCTCATATCGTATACCTCACCAAATACAAAAATGTAGATGAGCATTGTATAATGATATTGTTATGGTTTTGCAGATGGCTACAGGTGGCCTGCCACATAGTGGACAAAGAGGAGTTTGAACAGACCAAAGAGGCGGTTGAGAGGTTCAGACAAAACGAGGGACCCAAGATACAAGCCTATCTCAAGCAAAGGTAAACGTGCGATCGATTTTAATCACCAGAAATCAACAAAACTATATTTTTTAGTGAAGTTATACGTGATTTTCAGTTTAATAGTCGTCCAATGAGAGCAAATGTAGATACTGTACACCTCTAGGTACACAAAGACTGTGAACTGGCTGTCCGAGTATTGGCTGACGGCGGCTTATCTCTCCTCAAGGGAACCTTTAGCAAGTAAACGCAATTTTTCATTCACATCAACGTTATGAAAATGTTGCCGAGAACAATAGATTTGTGTTCACGGTCAACCCGATACTGGTTGATAAAACCCCAACCAAGTGCAGATAACATCGACTGCTCGGATTATGGACTGATAAAAATATATACACATTTATAATAAATCACCGCATTACCGATGTCAGAAACCAAAAAAAAATCTGTGTTTTGCAAAACAGGGTACATCTACTTGTTCAAAACATTTATCACAATATACACGATTGTCTTTCATTAATTTTTACAGTATACAGCAATTATTTCCTGGTGAACAAGCGGCCAGATCATGTATCGTGTGACCAGCTTGGGCGGGGATCAACAGCCATCTACTCCGCTATCTTGTAATAACACACATGCACATAATTGAAAAAAAACTGACTAATATACTTACAAGTTCACATGTATTTTTAAGAACGTTTATATCTCATCTGTCAGCGCCAATAAGGACCACATGTGTATTCCGTCGCAGGTTTTATGAAATGGTGGCAAGAAACAAGTTGGCTCCGCTTCAGTTACAGGACATGGTTCCTATCTGTATGAACGGATACAGGTAATATCATATATTTGTTACGAACTCCAAGCGTATCATTCAAGGAAATAAAAAGTGTATTTCAAGTTGACTACAATGTAGTTACATGCTTTTTGCTCTTCAGACACATCTACAATTCAGTGAGAGTTCCTGAAGAAAACCTGGATCGCCTGATGAGGTTTCCTGGACATACCCACATTGTCGTTGTCAGGTGAATAAAAATGCTTGTATGAAACCTATTTTAAATAGTCTTGTTTTCTTAATTTAAATAAACACACTGTATTTTTTAGGTTCCTTACATCTCTTGTTGATACTTGTATACAGGAAAGGCCAATACTACCGACTGGAAGCGTACACAACAGACGGCGGGAAAAAGCGTCGTCTGCGGCCAGAGGAGATCAGGCTACAGTTGGAGAGGATATGTGCCGACGCCGAGAGTATGTTCATCCTTTCATTGATAAGGATTCAAAACTGTGAAATTCTCATTTCACGTGTAAACGGCCATGCGACAGCGTTACATATTCATATACGCATGGCCGTGAAATATATCGTATTAAATGGGTGTGAAAAATAAGAGAAGGATATATCCTGGTCATGGCACCAATGTAGCACGAAATCGGACATAAGTTTATAAATAGAAACCTGTTTTAGGACACATTCAGTGAATATCTATAAAGTACAGATGTATTGTAATCAAGAGTGTTTGCTCAAATTCTCAAATATAGTTAGGAATTGAGCTTTCTATATCTAAATCGTCAGTCAGCATTGGATAAATTTATTCAATATCCAAAGGTAAACATACAGGCTATGTCGTCAGTCACTCATGTTTATTCTCCCCTTCTATATAGAACAAGACGACGTCCTTCCTGTCGCGGCATTGACGTCACTCAACAGAACAAAGTGGGCGAAGGTAATCTATAACAAACACACACTAACATCGATTGTGTTCATTACAAATATTACACTATGAACTTGATTTAAATAATCATTGAGTCAAATGTTCAATATCACTGTATTCATACAGACTTTAGTTATATTAATGACAGTTGAGGGCGAACCTACAAGAGAAGAATGCTGAGACATTGAACACGGTGGAGAGCAGTTTGTTCCTCATCACCCTGGATGATCAACAACCCGAGGTTCGTTCTCCTTATACACATATTCTTTTGTTTGATAAAAAGCACAATTTTCAGAATCCCTATCATTAATTCATGTGCATCCTTATTTTTCCAGTTGTATTTTTCACGTATTTCTCTGCCCTGTTCTATGTTTATATAGATGACTCGCCTTTTTGAGTTCATGGCTAAATGGTAAAGAATGGAACTGAATACATGAAGACTATTAATTTAATATGCTCTTGTACATGTGCATTACGATTTCAGGACATCCATGAGTACGCGAAGTTAGCTCTCACTGGAAGGGGAGGAGACAGGTAGGCCTATGGTACAGTATATATCACACTTCCCCGTGTTTACACACATTGAAACGTTTGCGCTGAAATTTTGTGTGGACTATTCAGATGGTTCGACAAAGGGTTCTGCTGTGTGGTTTGGCCCAGCTCTGTCTTTGGCTGCAACGTGGAACACACAGGAGTCGACGCAACGGTGCGTGCAGAATTAAGTGTATCTACATTCCATATGATGTTCAAGTGATGTATATTTCAAATTGATGTGTGTACCTCTACTTAGGTGTTTGGTTCGGTGGCTGAGTATCTCATGGTGAGAGAGTCCATGGCCGACAGCTACCAGATGACAACGCCTGCAACCTCCAGTTCGAGACTGGAGCAACCCTCTCGGTCCGTTCTCGGTTGATTCTCAGTCTGTTTGTTCTTTATATCCTGCGCACACTTAGTCTGTTATAAGTGGAACAACAACATAATTGATGAGTATGTACTTGTACACAGGCTGAGATGGGACGTGGATTACATGGAAACAGAGATAACAACGGCCTACACAGAATACACACAACTGGTGACAAGATAATTTACGACATTGGCAGAAATTTCGAAAAATAAATGATCATCCCAAAAGAAAATAATTATTGAAAGTCCTGGAGTACAATAACTGAAGAATATCGATTGTTTCTGTAGCCAAGTCTCGTGACTAATAATTTATTATTGTTCATGAACATGTACTACACTACAGTCAGACAAAATGGATTTGTATGTCCTGAATGCTCCGTACGGCAAAGGCTTCATGAAGAAATGCAAGCTGAGTCCGGATGGATTCGTACAGGTGAACAACACTCATCATAAGAGTTGCCGCATGTCCCTATTCCAAACTGTAACGTGTTGTTGAGGTCCTTGAGTTTGAGCGGATTCTCCACCAATTTTCAGATGGCTCTACAACTGGCCTACTACAAGATGTACAAAGAAACTCCGAAGACGTACGAACCCTCAACTGGGAGGTCAGTATATTATGTAGTACTTTCAATATGTACTGGTACACGTTCATGATGTGCATGTGAGGAAACATGATTATATGTGCATATGAACATATCCATATTTTAAACAACCAAACATAGCTGGAGACCAATAGCCGAAATCTTGCACTGTACAAATGAGAAGCTCATGCTTGTTTACCACAGACTGTACGCCCTGGGACGTACAGAGAACATCCACCCCGTATCGACGCTCTCGAAGGCCTGGGTACGGGCGATGTTGGACGCTGACAGCACGCGTCAGTCGCGCAAGGACCTGCTCAGGCGGGCAGTCTCCGCACAGAACACGGCACGGCTCAGGGCCACGGTCGGACAGGGCTGTGACCGACACCTGCTCGGTCTCTACTGCGCCTCCCGCGAGCTCGGCATGGATACTCCTGCCCTCTTCATGGACAAGGTTCGTCAGTGTTGTCTATACATGTACACTATGACAATTGTAAAATAGGTGATGTATTTTTACCCAATTAAGCCGGCAAAAGTTGCATTGAAGTCTCCCCCTTGCAGGCGTGGCGGGCGCCGTTCAAGCTGTCTACCTCCCAGACTCCGACACGGACGTACGACCTGGGCACAGACATGGACTTCCCTTGGGTCATCGGGGGCTTTGGGCCCGGCTGCCAAGACGGTTACGGATTGTCCTACGTCGTACTTGGGGACGAATGCCGTACGTACCGTAGGCGTGATATGACGGGTATATGTAGTCTAGATAATATAGTGTGAATAAATATATGTATTTGTATGTTGATGGATTTATGTGAAATATAATAGTGAGTTAACTTATAAATGAGAATGTTAATAAACACTTGCTAATGAGTTCGTATTTGTTTTGTGTAGTGAACATCCAGATCTCGAGTTGGAAGGATTGTGATACAACAAGTTCGACGAAGATGGCAGCTGCAATCACAGACGCCTTCAATGAAATGAAAGAATTATATGTGTGATTACACTCCTCGCATCATGACATACACGTACAGTATAACCTGACACTGGTAATAATTACACACAGTTTTTTTACACTTATTGATGTGTTCCATGGAATTATACATTCGGAAACGCTCTATTTTTGTTGTCATCCAGAGCGTTTAAATCACACGATGCCTGCAGTATCAATGCAAATACATGACATCAGGTTTATCATGTATGGCTACAATTTAGCATCATAAAATGTTCGTAAAATTGTCTATTCAATAAAATTTTACATGTGAATTGTAGGTGTTCTTATTTGTCATAAACTTAAATGCGTTATGCCTGCACCCGATGTATCATTATAGGAAACGATTTTGATTCAATTTTGATAATTGAACAGAAAATGAGGTAAATTTTATTGAAATACACATTTTTCAATCGTATTTTTTTGGGGCCAGGAAAATACGTTGCGATGTAGTGACTCGTACCATGTATTGACTTGTGCTGTGTAAATTCTACCTGGTAACCGAATATCATGCAACTTAACCCAGACTAATTCAGCATTGGTGACATTCCAGGAGAGCCTAGCTATACGTATCTGTGATATAGAGTACCCGGTCCTTAGCAACACTATGTTGATCGATCAGTTTGATCTGTAGCCCGAGGTTAATCAGTCATTGATACACTCCTGGTCTGAGTGTCGGAGCCTGCGGTCACCCGGGCGTTCGATACGCTTTTTATTAGCGGTGATTGGCGTTAAAATAAATTGCTGTAGAGGTTTCCATCAACTCCGTTGTATATCTAACTACAAAACGCGTAACGTTCGACGTCAGAAAGGCTCGAAAGACATGCGATTTATTGGCATATTAATCCCATAGTGATGGGCCTAAAGTAAATTGATATATACCTTTATCTAGACCGCCACTCCAAAGGATTTTCTCGTGGCACCGATTCAATGGATGGTATATGTGTTTGCACATAGTGCTCTCCAGAGCTTTTATGACTTTTGAATACCATGCAAGCGTTCCTTTTGTGATTCACGTGCCTTGTATGTCTGTCACGGGCTATATAAGACATGCGGACTTTTTTCATGATTCTTGTGCAGGGTTTGTGTTGCGGGTGGCATTCATTGACTCGGCGGTATGAATCGAAGGTTCGATTATATCTCAATATACAACTTTCTCGGTCAATTTTTTTTCGAAAGTTTGGTAAGGATTTGACGTACACTAATCTGGAAGTGTCGACCTCATGAGGTCAAAATTACAAGAAACATGTAGGTACATAACCTGGATACATCCGTGTTTGTAAATGAGGACACAACAGTGATAGACGTCAAATTAATTAGTAGGTATGTTTTGTTATTTATTCAGTCGGATGTGTGTACATTCAAGTAATGTTGTTCACGATGAAGGGTGCGGTCAGAGTTCCTTACAACGCTCAGTTGATTTGATTTTCTCAAGGTATACCAAGTACATTTAGATGAATAAAAACTTGACAAAGAACACGTGTTTGATTGGATAAACGTTGTACTTTTTTGAAAGAAAAGCATTCTGTGAAGGAAGTGATATGTTCCACCTGAACGGAACTAAAGTGTCTGCCAGTTTAAGGTGGGTGTATAGGTTAGTCTCTATTCTCATAAAATATGAAAGCAAAGTACAAAGTGAACTGAAATGATACAAATCGTGACAATTTTACTTGTCACCAGCATGTTACCACGATGTACTCGTATTCAAGTCCCTAAGAGGGACTGTGCCGTGTTTCCAAGCAATGTTGCACAACTATTTGCCATGTGCATTCATTAATTATGAGTATGTATGTGAATCTTCACATTAGTTTCTCTGGTTTCTAACGACATTTCTTCGTGTGTAAACCGCATACTTCATTTGAATGTGCCACTCCACAACCGGTTATAATACACATATATAGCTCCCAACACAAACAAGGTAAGCGGTGTACATGTAAACTAGTGACATGGAGAGAAAAGTTATTGCAAAATATAATAATAAACAAGCACTTGCTGTGAGCAATTTTCAGATATGTTATTATACACGGCTAGCGTCAGCAACCCAAGGACTTCTTTATACATGTATGATGAGTTATGCGATTGTTCGTAACTGGTCGCTAATGCAAGGTTGTGTTTGCTCCTGTCGTCGCGGCCACTTTTCTCATATAGCTGTATTTTTACCCTGGAAGCACACACATTTCATTCGTACGATGTTTTGCAAAGAGAAAGTGTCGACAGTTTTAAATACATTTGATTAAAACTATATATGAAGTGTCCATCTCACAGAAAAATCCCAGATTGGCGTGTTAATATATTGTCGTTGTAAACATACATGTATTTCCAGCACTGGGATCAATTGCTGGATCGGTGATCCGGAGACAATGGAATTGATTGGCTGCATGGACATATTCTTCCAACCACGCGAGGATTACAGCGGTCCACTGGACCAGTTTACGGTTAACTTCATTATATTGGCTAGTTTGCTCCTTTACTGCACACCAAGCCACGCTTAATTGGTTCCTTACTCGATATCCGCGGTAGGAGACCGAGTGGGGTGTTCTTAGTCAGAATCGTTCACGGGATGCTTACCAACACTGAGGTACATACATGTATGAGGTGAACCACGTGAGCACAAAATATTGGCAGACCTGGGACCGAACCACATAAATTAGAATGTCCCAAACCAGAGACCGAATGATCCAGCCTTGGGCACCCGCAGCTGGTTCCGGAATGGAGAGATCAATGAGTCCGATCCCGGAGCCTATAAGATCCAAGACTCCAGTAAGTGGAATGTCATCGCTCCCACCCTTCGACCGCAGCCGGCTGGGAAGTCCCGTAGGCGACCGTTGTACCTCGCCATTGCCCAGCGCACGGCCCCAGACGCCGGTCGGTGACCTCGACGGTAGCCTACAAAGGTCCCGTCGGGATCGGTCGTGTTCGCCGGGTCCCGGAGTCCACCACAGGCCTACCATGGACCGTTCAATGTCACCTATAGCCTTTAACGGAAATTCCAAAGGCGCTTCCTACGACAGGACGAGATCTCCCGCGAACATCCCACGTGAGCAATCACTCTATGGTGGGAGTTACGAGCGTTTTCCTTCTCCTTCTGGACGTCGTTCAGTGTCTCCTGTGTATCAAGGTCGTAACGAGCGCGTTGACACCGGGCTTGACTACAGACGGGCCAAGTCCCCGGGGGCTGTGAAGAGACGCACGGACCTGCCCCCGGGTGTCACAGTGGTGACCGTGCGCCCGCGGTCGACTCCTCCGGACATCGGCCTCAACATCGAAACTGAAACACGGACCCTCCGCACGCCACCGCCTCGGATAGTCGCCAGGCACAGACCTTCCAGACTCCGGAACGCTAACGATCCCCGGAAGCGGTACTCAGTCGGAGACCTGCACACGCTACTCCGGAATGGGTACGCCGCGGATCCGGTGGAGGGAGGGCTAGAGAAGACTTGGTCGGGCTCGCGGAGAAAGCTGTCGGCCTCCCTACAAGACGGATTGGCAGCCGAGAGTCCCGGGGAGAGTGACTCCGGCCTCGGGGACGACCTCTGGTTCCAGTACAGATCCATCCTCCAACAGAAGAAAAAGCTCATCCTCGAGGTAACTGCTTTTGATCTTGGAATCAATTTAGCTTGCCCAGTGATTGATTGATTTGGGCCTTGTTTACGGGATAACCCGAAACCTGTAGGGTCATCGCAATTCAGCATGCACCACCAAAGTCTCTAGATCCGAAACGTTATGACTCGCTATTATTTCGACAACTAAAATTATTAGCATGGTATTATTAAAAAGTTAATGCATTGATTTATTGACATTTTATCATTTTGAATTTGTAATATAGTTTAGTGCGCAATAACTTTACCTTTCAAACCCAACACTGCATTTAAGCTAAGTTCTTGATATAATAATAGGCTGAATAGTCATACATTTTATCACACAATATAAAAAAGTATTGCCTTTTTTCCATCAGTAGGCCTATAATACCAAATTCACATGTTACTAAATTGATAATATATTTGATTCCCCTCCCCCTATTGCACTTGTATGTTATATTAACCTTACTCCCGTAACACAAATGAGCTGTTTGGAAACATTGGATGGCCATTAGATTGATACAGTCACATGCATATACCCTATAGCTTGTATGGCGATAATATTCCGTTCAATTCTCACCCCAGAAGTCTGGTTGCCTGTTTATTTACTCAATATGTGACAAAATCACGATATTTACTTTCGAGGAGCCCCATGGTGATGTCCCGTGAAAACGTCAATTAACGTTCGGTGAGCCCGTGGGATGCTGCTTACAGTGTAGGCCTACCTTAAAACAGGGGGATCGAGAGAGGGGGGATTTGACGCTGAGAAGGGGGTAACCGTGTAGGCATGGATATTAGTAATGGGGTAGTTTATCGGGAAAGTTGGGAAAAGGGCCAATCAATCTTGAAAGTGACGTCATTATCGATCCAGACACGGCCGGGGGTTTCCCTATAGGTATTGTTTTGGCTGTGTTGAGGTGACAAAGTAGACTGGGACTGCCAAGTGCAGGCATTGGGAGGGAACTGTAGGTGCGTGATAAGGGCCGCCCGGTGCCGCTGCTGTATACAACCTTCTGTTCACCTCTTACTGTTCAGAGATCGATAACTTTATGATATGCGTCATTGACAAGGACTTTTTCCCGGGGGCAAGATGTCGAGGTTACAATGGATAACTCGCCTTCTCATTTACAAGTGAGCCAATTGGCTAAGGGCGGCTATTCGCAAGGAGAACGCGGCCTTGTCACATCAAACACCGCAGTGCATGAATAACAACGGATAATTTCAGAAACACTTTCTATTTTGGGAAAGAAACAGCAAGACTTGTGAATACACATACAATTGACAGAAATATAAAATATTCAACAACATTTGTGTTTTCTATATTTATATGTGAAGTGTTTTGAAACTGAATATTCCATGGAACTGCGCGGATATTGAAAGGCAGTAGCAAATGGAGTGCGATCAAAAGACATAGATATTTTTTTTTTTGAGACGTTGATGTTCCATTTGGGAGGATAGGATGCAAACTGTTCAAAATGAAAACAATAACCAGTAAGCAATCGATACTCCTTTGTGTTGTCATTGGAGGCACGTGGATGTTACGAGCAGCTACAGAAGAATCATCGATATTGCCTCCCACTTAATTAGAGTTGGCACTAGACGATCCGTTGTGTTGGTTCTATCGAACTAACTGTACTGTATCACTGTCACGTGTCGTCGACACGCGGGAATGAGATCGCCGATACTCTACGGATGAAATTTATTCATGGGCACAGATTATACCTGCCTCATAATTATTATCGCGAAAAATGAATTAGATCTCCCCCACTTGAGGGACTCGCCAGTCGCTGGGATTCATGTGATCCACGCATCAGATATGACAGTTGTGTCTCGGCTTGTAGCATCAACATATTCTTGTAATCACGAGATGCATCTTTAACACGGAATAAGTATGAATCTAGCATACACATTATTAGGCTAACATAGCCCTGTAGGCTATATTATGTTCTCGGAATATTACATACAGTCACATACAACACACAAAGCACAGATCGTGTGTGTTTTTGCACACAATAACAGGAGAATTTAGACTCTACACGAGGTATGACTGAGTTATGAGTGTCCCAAGGAATACTGGAGTGAACACGTCAGTTTGTCTGGCCGGCAAAACTGTTGTACAGAAGGCTGTCAACGCTTGCGAGGTGAGACGACAGTTAGAATAAACGTCGATCGTTCTTATTTCGAACGGTTCAATGTTGTCCTTTTCGAAAATTTCGCTTTTAAGAAATTCAGGGGTGTTTTTCAAATTTGGTATAGTTTCTATGTATGTCTTCACAAACTGGAAAGGGGGGGGGGGGGCAGAGATGCCGGATACGCCCATGATATACCCCCACCTGACAAGCCCCTGCTAATTGCTGATATATGCCTACATGCTCCCGCGTCTTCCGAGCAGCCTTCCCGTGATCAGATTCGTAATCAGAACGGTAAATGGCTAGGTCTACGGAATCGCTGTTACCTAGGTTCCACAAGAGTCTATCGGTATCATATTATATAATTGTTTATGAAATATTCACAATATAGTGCGGTTTAGTTTGTAGACTGGTTGGGAATCCGACGGCATACACGTGGACGAGACGGTCAAGTTTCCCGCCAAAAGACCCATGCTTCAGAATGGTCACGTGATATACTAATATGTCAGTGCATAGAGTGGCTCTACCTACCGGGTTAAGCTGGCAAAGTGACTGACAAGCAGCTCTGTTGAGAGGTTCCACGGGCGCTGGTTCTTTCATATGGCCACAAGACACAATCTACGATCATAGCCTATTAAATAAGTTGGGAGATATAGATCTATGTAGATGGTAGATCTACACATTCATTGGTACATATAGGCCAAGCAAGTGTGGTTTCGAGACCAGTCTTCATCTCTGTCAATGCTGGTGTGGTTGAAATGACATCGTTCACGCAGTTTTACTTTGAAGCAAATCCGCAAATCCACACATCTGATCGATCACGGTGGGCAGTTTGAAACCATGACTTTGGATCATTGACCTCATGCTAATACGAATATCAAAGTTATAGACAAATAAACATGCAAATCTACTAGATATTATATGCAGCGTATATACCACAGGCATTTATCTCAAGAGAGGGCGCGGCGTGGCGTGGGGGTAAAAAAAGGGCGCGCGGTGGGGTGGAGTATGTTTTACCCCCACGCCACGCCGCGCCCTATACTCCACCCCACCGCGCGCCCTCTCCTGAGACAGATGCCTGTGGTATATACCGCTCAATGCGCTCATGATATAGCCCCTCCCTCTACATTGCCAAGCCATACCTGCCAGTGATCACCAGGTAGGCGAACTGTATTAGTGAAGAGGATTGTGCATGAGGAGTACATAACACTCATTTTGTATTCTAATCCATGTATGTCATGCCAATAAATATACTCAAAATTAGAAGAATATAAAAATATTTTTAACTAAAACTAAAAATATGAATGAATGAATGATGCTAACACATGAACACATAAAAGCACCTGTAGGAGCTTTACAATACCATCCCTATTTCAATCTCCCCCCCCCCCCCCCCCCCCCCCTCTCCTTGTCCCTCCCTGTCCCCAGGAGCACACAACATGGGTGAATGACGTCCTGAAGCGCGCCCGCTGCCAGCCGGTGGATGACCTGGTGCAGAGCATCGCTGACGGCCAGACACTCACCAACCTGCTCCGCATACTCAGTGAGTACACGTCAGTCTTATATGCTGCATGTATGTATGGTTTGTTGTTCACGACATTTTAATGACTGTTAATTACATGTACTCATGCTGTGTGAGTGATCATCAATGGGTAGCAATACTTTTCAATGCAGTTTAATGGTGTGGTGAACTGACCACTAAATTGTGACAATGAAAAATGTTCTCTAATGTTCAGAAACAAATGTACATGCATTAATACTTGGTACATGAGCTGCACATGATTTGGTGTTTCCATGAGACAGTTGTAGCGGAATTTCAATGAAAGCAACTGCATGTTGCATTGCATGTCTAAAGTATATATATCTACATGTTCAGTACATTAATTAGTCACTGTGGTGAGACTGGATGAACTAACGATCGTTAGTGCATCCCGCAATGGCGAACCCACTCGCGGTTCGTTTGAATTTTGTTCATTTTCTCGTTAATTACGATTGTGATCGATACACACATGCATCTGCTGATTCTTATGCGCACGAAACAACCGTTCGTTGCAAATGCATGGCGATTTATGTTGGTTTGAGCATGAAAAACTCGTCTGAAAAAAAGCCGAAAGATTCCCTAACGATTGTTTTTGTAAAATCGAAGATTCCCTAACGAACATGTGAAGATTCCCTAACGATCTTTTCTTTATTAATTCAAAATATACTTATTTAAATGTTAAACGTGAAATAAAGTACCAATTGACATGTATTGATGTGTATAGATGATCTTCTAATACAGCTTTCCTATTTTTGATGTGACATTCGCTAATCTATGTCGCATAAATCAACGAATTCACAATGGTGTATGATATGGACCTATTACAATATACACGTATTAGGCCTATATCGTTAGGGAATCTCACTTTTGTCGTTGGTGAATCTTATCGCTAATTCTTTTCCTCAACATATCTAAACAAAGAAGCATGATCTGCTTGAAATAACTACGCATGTCTTTGTCCAAAACACTAAGCTACCTTCAGAGTGTTCATTTATCACAAATGGACCTGTCATTTGATAGAATACGGTTAAAAACCAAACTGATCATGTTTACTGTCGGCCATTGCGGGATGCACTAACGATCGTTAGTGCATCCAGTATCACCACAGTGATTAGTAGCAGTGCTCTGGAACATCAAGTGAAGAAAAATTACTGAAAAATCATACTACATGTAGGAGTCAATCATGTATATTAATCTAATGACACGGCTTGTTTTATATCATCAGGTACCCACAAGATTAGTGTCACAGTGACAAGTATTTGCCTTTCCTAAAAAAACCTTTCAGTTTAATTAATATATAATGTTTTATACCAAATAAATCAATCAAAAAAATACTAGTATAATTCATAATATTGATATTCTGATCTGATAAAATCAGTGAGATGAAATGGATGTGCATTAACATAAACAAGTGTCCTGTCAGTGACTCCCGTAACTCTGCCTAGGCAGCCATGTGATGTGACAAGTACAGAAGCAGGGAGCTTTCACCTGCCTTGACATTGATTTTATCTCTGTTCCCTCAGCCACTGTTGACCCTTCAGTCCCCACACATGACTTGTATTTACTGTCGGATTCTTTCCGCTCCTCTCTTTCCAATCCCTTGCCCTGCAGTTCACCTCCAGTGCATGCCGTGAAATCAGAAACTCTGTGTTGATGTCAGGTTTTACAATTTCCAGGTCAGGTTATAATATTGAGCTTTTTCTTTGCTTCAAGACATGCACAATATGTGATGCCTGGCTGTTTGCTGCAGTGTTTTCTGTTGACTTGATCTTGTGGACCAAATGCCCAAGTTTGAAAAAAAGGTGTCAAAGCACATGCAAACATATGGCTGGAGAAGTTAGTTGCTCAATGCATCAGTGAGTATGCCATGTGTGGTTTTACGAGGTTTTGTTGTGTGACCACCCTACAGAGGAGATACTGGAATACCACGGTCTTATTGAGTGGAGTTTGATGTCATAAAGCACGAAAGAAGGAGATCAGTTTTCTACCTGCAAGTTTGAACTTCTACATGTATGTAGGCCACTGTCCGTAGCCATCCATTGGACTTCCAACAGGGCAGCTAATGCAAAGTTTTTCACATGTGTGTGATAATTGGAGACTTTGTGCATGTTACAAGAAGGCGACATACTCTGGCCCAGCAGATGCTTGCATAATACTCAGGGGGGCTTTCACCTGCCCATGAAAGTTGTCACAAACACGCTGAGGTCTCAGTAAATTTACCATGCTCTTATAAATATAGCAAACGAACCTCGGTGAGGAAGTGTGTTGGTATTATCGACTCTGCATGGGTGAGAGTTTGTGATTGACTGTTTGATTGGAATGTACAGGTACATGTACCGTGTCTGGAGGAATAAATTGTCCACAGTGGGGCAAATATTGGAATATGCACGTCGTCTCTTGGCCAAGGTTTGGAAAGACTCGGTGTAGACAGAACGTAGAGGGACAGAAATGGCTGCAGGGCATCAAACGTACTCTGTTGTCGACATGAATAAGATGCTGTAGCTCAGGTGGAAAAAAGTCTTACCTGTCACTGTGTCTTTCGTCGCTTCACACCTTCGCATGGGAATATTTTTCGAAATTATAAAAAGAGGATAACAAACTTTGTGCAGGGAGGAGTTTCCAGCACACTTGAGGTCGCGATTTCGATGTGAGGCTATTGTATCTGGTAAGTTAGTCACTGGGGGAGTTTTAGGTTTTCACAAAATAACATGTATGAAGATACATGTACAATGTAATTGGTATATAAAATGTCATTTAAAAAAATTGCTCGTTGAATACAATTGAATATGGTTACTATTTCATGCAATTTTATACACATGTAAAGTATTGCAACATGCATTTATCCTAGGAATACATTTTGTAAGTGGTTTTGGCCATGTTAACCCAACTAAAGTAACAAATAACTTCAGTTATAGGTAATCCAAACAATAACCCAAATACAAAAGCTTTCAACATTGATAAACACACTCAATATCGTGCATGATCCTGCATGCATAAATGGCTCTATACATGTACATGTGTACATGTATATCGATAGCAACTTATAACATGTTTACCAAAGTGCTTAGGCGTTCACAGAACACTTGCCAGTCTGCCTTAACCAACACTAGATGACATTAACAGCCCTGATAAAACACTATGTTTTTGCTTGATTGCTGCACATGTACATTTATATTATCATTACTATATTTGGTGTTCAATTTTGGCCCCTGATTTTGACAACATATATGAACATGTACGTGTGTGTTGAAGGCAATGTGAAACATTGTTTTATGGTACATGTTTTTCGCAATATACACGGAATGTATTATGTGGTATCATAGCTATTACAACATGATGTAGGTATCTTGAAATTATGATGATTTGATATCAGGATTACAATGTACAATTATACATGTATCACAAATTAGTATTTACATGTACAGTACCGATTTCGGAAAACCTAACCAAAATGCTAGCACGTTGAATCTGGCGTTTAGCACGAGCTAGCTCAACTTCGCCTGCCCTAGCATCATGCGATTTGATGCTAGCATCATGTGTGTGAGCATCGCCTCATACTAGCATTGCTCCTTGGCACTGCGGTATACTAAACACATTTCGCATTTTTTTGTGAAGGCCATTACATGCTCACATATGCTCACAAGCACATGGTCGAGTGATTTTTAGAGAGTCTGTATCATGTACATGTACATTGTACATCTTATGGGACAATGCAATGTTGAGTTCAGTTCATATTAGAGTCTGTATTTGCATCCAAAATAAAGGATGCACGCACCTGTGCGAGACAATGCTGACCTATTCAACTAAGACGGCTGGTCGCACCATGCCAGTTGCTGCTAGCATCAAGTTACACGTAATCGCACAGGCTAGCATGTACCATTCGCATGGCTAGTGAGGTTTTGCGAATCGGTACTGTATATTATATGGCTGAATGGCATTCACCTCTGGCATTACACATGCGTACATGTATGAATTATGTGGGCAATGCAATGAATTCCATGGCTTATATACCGCGCATGATACATGTATACAAGGCCTGAAATTCATACATGTATGCCTTGATATGCATGCCTTGAATCTCCAGAAATTAGAAAGCACTGTAGTCGTGTTTTGGTGGGCCTCAACTCTTCCATGAACATAGTATTAAATCTCTCACCCAAATATGTCAATTTTTCAATGTAGAGTAAAAAAAAAACTTGTAGAAGTAACTGTAAAGCTAAAAAGACCTTTAATTTCAAGGCTTTTCTGGTAATAATCTAAACACATGTCTTGTAAATGTAAAAAATCCTATGAATGATATTTCAGCGAGGCACTCAAGACCGCCAAAGTATTTACATGTACTTGGATTTAAATATTCATGGGAAAAGGAAGCGTGATTGTCATGCTTTGCTGGGGCAATGTGGGATAGGTAAATACTAACTATTTATCAGTGTAGGTTTTTCCTCGGCAAATAACACTTGAGTGACATCTCCCGGGTCATTTAGCGTGAATGAGCTCAAGCATCCATCACAAAACTAACATCATCACGGCCCTGACATGTTCACAGTGGTATTAATTAAGGCAGTCAGGCACTTTAACCCGCCCCAAGAACGTCTGAGCCGTGAATAATTTATGGAAATATTAGAACATGCGTGATCGGGTCTCGGGTCTGGCAAGTTTGTATTTCAGCTACTGGTACATTATGCACTATGGGTGTGTCCACAATCACACCCTTGCTGGATTTCTCTCATTTGACCAGATCATTGGTTGGGAAGAGAAGGCTGTACACTTCATGCCTTTGGACTTATAAAATGTACAACATGTGTCAGGATTACATGTGGAAAAAAAACTTGGATCATGTGCATATTCCAACCTTGGATCATGAATTGTTATTGAAAACACTAATGGGTTATTGTTTATTCCAAGCAGTGTGACATTAATTGCATTATTATGTCAGAAGTCTGCTGATAACTCAGGTATGACTGGACTAGTCTGGTTGTGACATATTCTGTCTTGACCGAGCCATTAAGAAGATTAACTGGGCACTTATACCCATGTGGAAAACAAAGAGAACTATGAAAAAACTCCCCAGGTGGTGTTGGACCTCATACTGGGGATGTTGGGTCTTCTTTCATCCACTAAAAGGCTGATAGCATAATATGATTTACACTAAATACTGTTGTGACTCCGGCTTCTGAAGCCTACCCTACATCTGAAACTTCACGCCTGGAGGTCCCAACCACAGGAAATGAATTACAGCATCTACAACCAGCCACCCAGCAACAAAGAATTTGTGTATTTGATGGTTTGTTGGACAGAAAACTTCCCAGAAAACACACAGAAGATGGATCCTTGATATTCATGTACCATCAGCATTCTTAGCAGGGTCAATTACATAGGAGAGACGCTGCAGGCTGGATGATAATTGCTGTATTACAATAGCTTTTGTATAGACCCCGTATGATCTGTGTCAACAGAAACCATTTGTGGTCATCAGCAACACTTTTGTCTACAGTTATTGCGTGCTTCCTTTGATCGAGCGGGGAGCGGAGAAAGAACAAAACATATTTAAATGGAGGAATAAAAACACAGTCTGTGACTTTTTTATTGTCCTGGGTGGCAAGGACATTTGAGCCAGCAAGGGAATGTACAGGACATCAATTTTTAACATCCTACAATGTGATTCTCATTGGTGAATCTCTACATCTACAGCAAGATCAGAGAACTTGAACTGACATGCTGACCGCATCTGTTAATTGCATGGAGGCCGTTAAAGACCATTCATTACTTAAATATTATTCAATCCTATAAATGTCAGGCAAACACACTGCAGGTAATGAATAATGCAGGGGCCCACAAGAAGTCATTAGAGGGGCACCTTGTCTTCAGTGCACCGTGTGCGGTAGTGACTTTATAGTGACATTGAAGTCTCCCAGTGAGCAGAGTTGACTTCTGGTGTTTGGACGAAAAGGCGGCAGTAAAAAACACATCATTGGAGAGGAGAGTTACAGTGAATGCTAAATGATGGTTGTCTATGTAGGAAGTGCCCAGGAGCAACCGTGGAAACAGCCACAAATATGCTGTTAATCTACATGATCATGATATAATTGGATACATTTTTTCATCCACAAGTGACAGAGTGGTTTTGAGGCTTTAAGCATCCTGGTACATGAATGTACTTGCGAGTGGAAGAAAATAATTCTTTTGAAGAGGCTGAACATTAGCGCAGTTTGTCATGCAAACATCAGGCAAATCTTCGCGTCATTGTTTTGTTTATCCAGGAATTATAGCTACATGAGTATATTGTCCGCATTACGTTTCCGATGGATTGCCAGCCGGACATCGTTTCAACATGCTCAAGTGTCACTGGAAGGCTCGGGTTACCACTGTATGAGTAACTAAGTCACCAGTCTCAGCAGCATCTTACAGGGCTTGGCCCAGTACAACCATAAGAGGGGAAAACTACTACATTGCATCACAGCCACTTGATATGATGTCAGTCTACGACAGTGACCTCAGGTTAGGATAGCAAGACCTACGCAACGGTGGGAGGATTTTCAGCTATGCTGCAAATGTGTTAAATGCATACTTGAAACATACCATATGGCAACAGCATGCAGATGATGCATGCAGGATACAGACAGCGTCTGATGTTAAAATAACAAAAGTTTTTATTGCATGGATTAAATTCATGTGGTAACTTCTGTGGTTTTCATCACATTTTCAACGATTTGACTACATGACCACATCAATGCTGGATGCACAGTTCGGATATGACGGAGCAACAAATCACTAAATTATTTGTGATGATGAATTTGTTTCATAGATCTACAATGGAATACTGAACAATTTAGGAGACTGCGTTTTCCTGCCCATCAATAGAAGAACAAGAGGAGGAAGCCCAATCGTGGGTTGCCAAGACAATGTTGACGACCACTCGTTCACTGACAGTCTCGGTCGACCCCAAATCTTACCAGTTTGTACCTATCTCACCCAAGGATAAACGTATGTGTGGGTTCACCATTTTCACCAAAATTTCAAAATAGTTCAAATACATAACTATTGGTTGAAAATTTTGATAGTTAAATATAACGAAGAATTGTTATTGCCACATGTAACATTTACATGTAGCTATACATAGACATGTATATGGGCAGTAACATGTTCAGCACATATAGTCATTGTATGACTTTTTCGTATTGTATATGACTTGCATGTGCTGTCACCTAGCATGTCATGCAATGCATGAACACATTGAGTATGCACAGCAGGTGGCATGATTTATGATCTTCATGCATAATTTGAAGCGGGCAGGGAGCTTGTCGTGTCAACGTAAAATCTGATTAGTATTCAAACATCGTACTTGTCACAAGGTTGATAATTGGTTGATTTGCTGTGTTTATGAATTCTATTCACACATGAATAGTTTCTATTGTATTATAATTACTGTAACAGTCAGAAAACAGTGGTGGTGGTTTAATTGATTCATGTCGATGAGGAATGAAGAATTGATTTCCTTTGTCTTGGGAGGCAGGATGTGGTATACACGCACATGAAATACATGATATATGAAATGCAGTTAGATATCTACCAAACAGACTGTAAATTTACAGTCACTGAAACTTGCAGCATCTCATTTATTGACAGGTGCCTGTATCATAATCAAACAATGATTATAACTTGTACAATAAAACCATGTAAAGGTTCTAATACCAGATGGAAATAGAATATTTTGGAAGCTGACAGATCTAGTGCACAATGTATGTTCATTTCATGCACCTGTACTTGAAACAAATACCAGCACTTTGTCAAATGCTCTAGGGGGATATTGACTCAGTCATGCAGGTTACCGGTAAAAGTATTGCTGAACCATAAAGACATTTCGTGTCAATTACAGCTGAGGAGAAGGTGACTGTTGCCCATGGCAACCCGATCCAGTACAGCCAGAGAGCGGACAACCTGCAGCACTGCCTAGAACACCTGGGAACGAACGGAGTGGACACACAGGGAATCAACGGACGACAGCTCGCTGATGGCAACCTCAAGTCCACACTCGTCCTCATGAACAACCTCCGCAAGAAATATGATGTAAGTCATACAGATAAGGGCAGTTCGATCTGTTCCATCATTCCCTAGCTAGGTGTGTGATTCAACTTCACAACTTCTCCCAACTGTGGATTCATCATAACATACATGTAGCTTAAAAGTTATTGGTATGAGTTTGTATGAGTTTATGCTCGTCATAAAAGCAATATGTGAAGTTTTTGCTGGTATATGGGTAATAATTTGCATGGTCCATTGTGAACAAGCATGTTTATGTCCATTCATTTTGTAAATAATTTCTTGATTACATTTTACCACATGCAACATGGGCCTTACGTGTATGGCAAAATGTTTATTGCAAAATATATATAACTGATGCATCTCGCTGTTTTTCAGTCACCTCAGAGTTACCCCCCGAGGAGCTCGTCAGGGGAGAGGGACCCCCCTCAGTCCCGACCCCCCTCAGGGTACTGCCGCTACCCCTCAGACAGGGGGCCCACTCCAGCCTCGGGGAATCCTGCATCAGGGAACCCCAACAGGGCCACCACGCCGGTCAGGCAACATACACAAGGTAGGAATTCTCTGTGATGTGGTGCATCAGTGTATGATATATTATGCTGTATTGGCAATTTGTAAGTAACCAGTAAAACTCGACCCAGACAAGTTTATGTGATGTTGTGGTGCATACTCGTACTGTAAACAATTTGATCATTAACAGGGCTGAAAATTTGATCATATAAATAAAGACGTTAACGAGTTTCATATCATTATCAACTGTGCACCAATGCTTGATACTCCTGCTATACAGACTACAATGCAGCTCGGA
Source organism: Terebella lapidaria (assembly GCA_949152475.1). Taxonomy (NCBI): domain Eukaryota; kingdom Metazoa; phylum Annelida; class Polychaeta; order Terebellida; family Terebellidae; genus Terebella; species Terebella lapidaria. The sequence continues at coordinate 18,363,573 of OX424561.1, forward strand.
GGACACCCGAACCGAGGACGCCGGCGGATTTGTTGCCGGGGACGATAAGCGCTGAGCGCCCGCCTCCCAGACCACAGCTCCCTCAGGGCATGACCAATATGGTAGGTCTTCCATAGTACCGGTGGACTCACAGCTTTCACCATGATATGACTTTTTTCCAACAAAGAGGGCCTGGATTATTATTTCCAAAACATGTGTATATGGAGATACAGTTTACGAACTATAGGATTTCTTGCAGCCGCATATCATTCTGCAAAAACAAAAACAAATATTTTATAGATCTGCATCCAGGTTTTTGTCTTGGTTTGTAAATCTTTGTAAATCAGATACATTTTGTGAATACATGTAAAATATGCAGTATGTACAAATCACATACTTTCAGAGCCAAAGTGTCAATTGTCTGAACAATCACAGATACTGGGTGAGATGTGATTTTACTGTATATTGGGTAAACAACACATACACATGCAGGGTTTACTTCTCTGAAAACTGAACACTAAACTATATATTATAAATTTTAATAATATAGATACAAGTAGCAGTTAACACCAGGATTTAGTGAATATATTAATTGGTTTTTAAGGTCCTTTACATGTTTTCTCCCATTCTGAGATCTTCATTTGTATGGCTAATACATATTGGTAGTAGTTGAAGTAGAATTTGCGATGATATCCTAATAAAACATGTGGATTCTGGAAAGTGTTTCGGTTGTTAGTTAGATATTGGTATTGGTTACACTCTTCAGATTGCAGTTTCTACACATTATTATGTGGGTCATGAATATATGTACATTACTACTCTGATATTGTAGTCTTTGAGACACACATTGACAGAAACATTAGTAAAGTTTGAAGCCCTTTGATACAGACAAACTAGGCTGCACTTGAATTAGACTGATCAAGCACTTGTTCATCCTGCCAGTCTACGACCGAGCTTCACAAGGACGGTGTGATCCAGCATGGAATGAACGGTGAACAACGCTCCCGCTCAACTGTCGAGTTCTCCCAGAACAACTCTAGGAGAGACTACCATCCGTCAGGGCCCCCCACCTCACCCCCACAGCCCCCCACAGTCGCCACAAAGGCCTGGCAACCAAACAGTCAGGTATTTCTCATGTGCCAAGTTCAGTCTTTCAAGAATATTCAAGGCTGTGATATTATATCTATCTCAAAAATATTTCAAAACAATTTTGAAGACTTCGAAGGTAACTGATGTGCACCAAACAAGAGGTTGAGTTTTTCATGTATAATGTACATGTATATTCTATCACATACAGATGCACGGTAAGCACATGAGCACGGCCACAGGGAGCTCAGCTGATCACAGACCTCACTCACATCCACAGCAATCACGACAACTGCAGCAGCCTCAGCAACCACAGGCACAGTACCCTTCAAAACCCAGCGCCGTACCAGCCAAAAATGGGGTCGTAAACGGTGGCTACGTGAGTTGTGATTTAAGTACCAGTAGATGCAATTTGAAAGATACTACACATATTTAAAATCTGACAGTATTGTGCCAATATCATGATGCCTATCTTCTGTCCACATCTAGGTATATGATGATGGTGAACTATTGGTACCCCCGAAACCACAGGAAAATCCTTCACGTGACAGCAGAGATCAAAACAGACACGGTTATGTGGTGGGTATTATACTATTACATGCATGTGTTTATCAAATGAACTGAATTTCGAATAAAATCTAGCAAGTGTGTATACAGTACTGATACCTTCCGTTTACCCTTGCAGCCGTCACATCCTAGTGATAGACCTCCGGATGGTGCTCGAGCTACAAATCTTTCGGCCTCACAGCTCCAGTCATCTCAACAGAAGGGTTCCCACTACAACCGTACTCCTGCCTCGCAGATACCTCCCCATTACCTGCCACCCCCACAGTACAATAGACCTGGCCCGAGTCAGCCCCGCCTCCAGGGACTAGCCAATGAGAGCCCCAGTCTCAGGAGCAGGGGTGACCATACCAATTCTCGTCCGAGTTCTGGAACTACACAGTCCCACAATCAACCATCTAGTCAGAAACCTCCACAGCCCACCGACAACCACTGCCATAGTGCCACACCGGCGCAAAGGTACAGTGTTGTAATTCCCTAAGTATAGTCGGAAATCTCTTTCAATCTTATGGTGTTTATCAAGTGGTTTGCATTGCAAAAAATGGCACCGCATTGGACTTTATCTTTGATGTTTACAGAGGAAATAATCACTCGTACAGCAATCACACAAGGTCTAATCAGCCACAGGTAAACACAGTTTTTATCACCTGGTCACATTGAATCAGTTGTGTATTATGTAAAGGGTAGATAGGCAACTCATTCAGTCATATAAATATTCTTAACATAAGCATGATAAATATCTCCTGATTGCCGGCCAAGCTTACAACTTATAGACTATTAGCATGCCCACACAGGATATTAAAAAATATCGAGTGTTGGTATACGTTTGTGCACCATGTTTACTGACATTATATAATCTCCCGCAACAGTCACTGCCAGTGTCAAGTCGCCCCCAGCCTCTACACATCTCCCACGGACGGACGAGTCCTCAGGGCCAGAGCTCAACCCCTGCCAGTCAAAGTCCCAACCACGACAAGTCCTCAGCCCCCTACAGCCACCCGCAGGGGCAGGATGCCCAGCAGCCCTCCCAGGACCTACAAAAACCCGTCGCTCAGCACCACCAACATCATAATAATCAAAAGTTTGAAAATAGTGGGCATATAGGCCAGATCGGACCATCCAGTGTGTATCCACCACAAAACATGGTGGCTAAAGAGAGTGTAGGTCAGGGTTATACAAAGGCAGTCAATTCTCCACAAGTCAGGCGAGGTGGCTCACCAAGACATGAAACAAAACAGGTGCCCTATCAGGATTACGATAGACAGCAGAGGGCTGAAAGTACTGTCAATCATGAACAAACCAGTCTAAAAGCTGACCAGCTATATGCCTCTGCAGTGAATGAGGGATTACACACGTCCAAAATGGCGGCCAGCCCATCTCCAGGTGAAAAGTCCCGCTGGAGCAAATCAAGGAATACTCCAGAAACCAAGTTCCACACCACACAGGATCACATAGACATGCTCGAGTTGCAGAGACTTTCAAAGGGCCGACCTCCCAGTCGTGGCCCGCATATTCCAGACTCCCACTGGGACAAGGCTGGGCCAAGTCGGGACCCGTGGAAGGACCAGCTGCCGACTAAGGCCAGTGCCGAGTGGGAGGACAGTGATGACTCCTCCATCACCCCGCCACTGCCACCCCTCTCCCCCTCCAACACCCCACCCAGGACTCCGCCCCTGTCGCCTATCAAGGGCCATCACGTGGACCTCGGCGCCAGTCGCTACTCATCTGGATACGGATCCAAAACACCAACAGGCAAGAGTTCAGGGCAGAAACGGCGTGGTCGGAGGTCTGGGAGCAGCGTCATCAGAATGGACGGTGGCTGGAAGAAGGGTGCAGCACCCAGGGCTGCATACAGATCACCTGCTCGAGCCATCACTGTCAGGAATAGACAGGGTGAGTAAAAACTTTTCCTGAAAGTATCAGTAAACATTTTATCAGAATCATAATATTCTGAGGCTTACTTTGAAGCAGTTCTGATAAGAAAGTGTTTTGTTCCAATTTGCCTATGAACTATCTGAAACATTAATTAAACTCCCCATCCAAATCTTATCATCTTCAGATGACGAAGACTCAGGGGACAATGGCTCTACGACAAATGTCAGCGGCGGTGAGGAGTGGGCCGATGTGGCTAACATCGCCGAGGTGCGTCAGATGCGCCGCCAGATGGAGGGTCTAGAGGCGATGTATGCAGAAATACTGAAGATGGTGGGTTTGGACCGTGAGTACCTCCCTGGCAGTCGAGGCAGCATCTCCTCAGTCAGCACTGCCAGTCGTGTAGGGGGCCGCCGCTCCCGCGCCTACTCGCATCGCACCACTCGTGAACTCAAGTAAGCCGCCAGAAAGGGACAGAAGAATTGTCAACTTTGAATCGATTTGATGCTCATGAAGTAAAGTAGCTATTCTATCAACGCCTGTCAGATTGCTGGATGGTTTACAAATCCTGTTTTATCTATGCAGTGTATATGATGCATACTCTTGTGATTTCTGCTTAGACAAGTGAACAAGCGTTTTGCCAGACTGGAATCACACGTGGTGACGCTAGCTAGGAGCGTCGCCCACCTTTCGTCGGAGATGCGTGCTCAGAACGGCCTCTTCCAGGAGATGGAGGAGCTCAAGAAAGACGTGCGCCACATGAAGAAGGAACGCCACCACAGCCAGCACCTGATCCCAGGGGGTACCAGCGCGGACCTGACGCTTGGGGCCGGGGGAAAACCCGCCACGGACTGGGAGAGGTTCAGGGGCTGGATACCGTCCATCACCAACCCCAAACGCGTCAAGAAACTGGCAAAGTAATGGAGCTCACTGGCAAAGTAATGGAGGTAGATTTATTTTCATACAAATTGTTTCATCTACAACTTCTTATTTTGAATTTTGCAGATTTTTCGGTCAGGATAGATTGCTACATTACTTCCTTGAGAAACTGGGCTATTCAGTAAGTATTCCACATTGTCAATGACAGATGCATTGAAATCACAATATCATATTACCACACAAAATCTCATACACGAAAATGCTTGAACAATTTCTCTACTTGCAGAAGTATATCAAGAATTTCGAAGCGGAGGAGATCACGATCCTAGAACTGCCGTACATGAACGAGGATCGACTCCAGAAACTAGGAATCCCCATGGGTCCTCGGCAGAGAATACTCCAGGAGGCACAACTCTGCTTCAGACAGGAAAACTTCAGCATATACATCGTTTAACAAATTTTGCTATATGCTTTTATCCTAGCTGTAATTTGTACAGTGACTTTTGCTGTAGTTTTAAGTTGGTGTAGTATGGAATTCTCATTACGAACCGCGAGCTGCGAGCTACGGTAGTATAGAAACGAGAAATGATCTCGTATATATGGCTTATTCCAGAGTAAACCATGGTTTAATACGGATAATGTATATAGGCCTACCAAATATTCAAGTTGTATTTTGTTGCACACAGGTCACAGTTTGTACCTCGCAGGTCGCAGTTTTTACCTTGCAGGTCACATCTCTTATCAGTTTATAGCTCACAGTATGCAGGTAGCAGTTCGTAATGGGAATTCCATAGTGTAGTATGTTATGATGAATTTTAGAGAAATGCCTTCTGTCTATTGAGGAAGGTGGTATTCTTGTTTTTAAGGATAAAGCGTTTTGAGATATACAACAATGTTAGGAATGAGTATTGTATTTTTAAGATATCATTTAGTGAAGGGGGAGGTGGGGGACTGATCTTTGAAGGAATGTCTTGAAAGATCATGTTTTTTTCCTCCTCTTGAAATTTGCTGTGTGGTTTACATTGGCACCACAAAATGTAAATGATACAAACCATTCATTGCAAGCTAGAATATTATTCTAGTACATGTTATTTGTGAATTTCCATTAAGGAACATACGTCGTTTGATAAACATGATGTAGTGCCATATTGCATATCGCACTGTCAGAGATCATGTAATTGTTATTTATATTTTGTACACAGAATCTTGTTCTTGCATCTTCCAGTCTTTGTACTGTCTTATGAGATTCGAAGAGACTGATAAAATTAGTTTCCAAACCTTATGGTTGTGTTTTGAATGTATGTGTACAGCACCGATTCATGCACATACACAGTCACATGTGATGGCCCACGGCCGGAATATTTTGGAAGATATGTGGGCCCATGTAGCGCAGCTTACTATTTCTTCTAAATTCAATGAAGATTAAAAATGTGCCAGACGGATTAAATATGGTATACATTCAGTGGGTGAGTACTATTAACAGAGTAAGGTGCGCTACTTGGGCCGATTTATGTTGGGTGGGGTGGGTAAGATTTGAGAAATTGCGGTGCGGTGCGGATTTGCATTTGTCAGTGTGGGGCGGGTGTGGAATTCCCGTTTCGTGGGCATGATTTCAGTCCATTCAAAATGTTTCAAACAAGGATAAAACACTCCATACACTTTCAAAATATGGCTGTTAAATTTTTATACACACTGGGAGCCACTGCTGGGACACATTCTAACCACCGTAAAATTTTCAGCACAAGTACGAAGCAGCCTACTCAAATGTTCATTGATTGAGCTTATATACATGTAATGGACCGATGTTCCACCTATTTGACCTTCAAACACAGCCTGTGAATATCACTATTTTGAGTAATATAATCGAATGCAACACAATTGATTTTAGCACACTTTATTGTTCATTCCCTTTTAGATACACATATTTCTGTGCAGTCTGTATTAAATACAAGCAGCATCAAATCTGCAGCAACCTGGCAACTCTACCACCTTTAACTGTTGGATATAATTCAGCAAATTCATGTGAATGTTGCAACACCCAAGCCTTGCATTCCACAGTCTTCTGTATAACAATATTTAGCAGAAATGACATGTTCTATGGCAACACTCAATCATTCATACACAAACCAGTCTTTCATATTTATATATTTTTTCAGCCTACTGGTCAATCTTAACATGCTATTTTTCTTGATTAAAAGTCCATTTTTATCTACATTGAAAAATTTGACACTTGCACAAACCAATGACCAAGACATAGCCAAAAGCATATTTACATCACCAGTTCACTCACTCAGTAACCAAGCACTGGGACACTGCTTTAAAAACGTAAGTGTACATCCACGCTTTCTGTTATATATACAACAAACTCTTAACATTCTGTAAGGATGATTGCTGATGATATATTTACAATGCTGATGAGACATTCACACATCGTACACACACACACCGGAAGAGGGATATACAAAATCTGGCTCATTTAACCAATCCCAGTTTCTTGGCCTCCGTTTCATAAATGAGCAGTCGCCACATTTTCACCACGAAGACCTCGGCCTCTTCGTCCAAAACCTGAAAGAACGGGGCAAGAAAGAGTTGGTACATCAGTTTTGACTTCGCTCATCGATTTAGTGTTCCGAGTTAAAACTGAAGTCATGAAAATATAGAAGCTAGACTGCTTACAGGTTATCAAGCATATGTATCACAAGTAGAGATATTGTATTATGTTTTGAATCTACATGTTACTTCCGTATGTGTTGTACCCACCATTGCTACATCATGAAGTATTGTGGCGGGCGTGCTGTTAGCCATGACCTTCTGGCAGATGAACTCAGTCAGTGTTGGTTCCTCTTCACCAATGTATTCCACGATCTTCTTGTTCACCCACGGCTTGATTCGTCTGTCCATCAACATCTACACAAACAAAGGTGTATATATAGCGATCAGGAACCAACTTCATAGTTTGCAGAAAACTATGAACATATTGGATATCAGTCATGTCATGTCAGCAAAACATTGAATGATTATGCTGAATGATTAGATGTGGATTTCAGTTCAAGTGCATACAAGATTCTGCAGCCGAAATTTTTTTTATCTCATTTGAACAGCAACTATGATGACAGTACTCTCACAGAACCTGTGCCCTGTTCATAATCTCTCCAAAGGCATACCTGGTCCACCATGGTCCAGTCCAGCTTGAAGGCGAACAACTCGTTCTTGCCGGTGGGTATCTTCTCGATGAGGTTCTTGATACACTTTCTCTTCTCCTCGGCGGTGGTGGGTTTGGATGGCGTGATGATAGCAGCCTTTTCCTCATCCGAGTACACAAGCGGGATCAGGCGGTGCTTCTTCATCGGCGCCTCTTCCTCCTCGTCCTGGTTGAAGACTTCTCCCACGGTCATCTTCTTGCGCTTCTGTGGCTCAGGGCTTTCTGAGCCACCTAGAACAGGACAGGATATGGTTCTTATGTGGACATGTTTTCATTGGAACTAGATGAATAAAGTACTGCAACTGCTGCATCAATTGTATTTTGCTCGTATATAAGCATATACAAAATGTATGTCTTGACTTGACATGTTCAAACCTGTGACAAGGATACAAGCATTACAATGGAAAGAATCATCAAACACACAATAAATTTACAGACCTAATTTAAGACCACTAAAGCCAATCCTAGTTGGTTGATTTTCGTCTCTAGATGGAAGCCCTGGTAAGCTCTCCGACTGCGAGAACTGTGATTGGGAGTGTGACATTGACACACTGTCTTCAGACGTGACTGGTGGAATCACAATACCAGTGTTATCATTGTCATTATCACTCTCAGAGGCTTCCGAGCTTTGGCTAGGCGTTGACATTGTGGCTTCCACGAGTGGCTTCATTGGAAGCTGTACTGGGACATGAGGAGGCAAACTGAAGTTTTGCTCCTGATGACGCACTGGTTCTGGTTCATGGTGGACAAACTCAGGTGTGCTCTCTCTGTCACTATGCACCTCTGCCACTTGTGTGTGTTCTGGTGAGAGGTTCAGTCTTGGCATTAGATGCTCATCTCGTTCTTTCTCAATCTGAAAGGATTATACGTACATTTGGAAAAAAAATTGAGGTCGAGTCCAACAAAAACATATTTACACACATATACGGCATTGATTGTCGGAACCTAGCAACCTATTTTTTAAATTTAATTTTATGTACTAAACAATACCATGGATATTGGACAAGGTCTGAGTGACTTACCCTGGCCATCTCGGCCTCTACATGTATGGCTGAGTGACTTACCCTGGCCATCTCGGCCTCTATGACTGAGTGACTTACCCTGGCCATCTCGGCCTCAATGACTGAGTGACTTACCCTGGCCGTCTCGGCCCCTATGATTGATTGACTTACCCTGGCCATCTCGGCCTCAATGTCAGGATGACTCTCTTCCTCCAGTTTCTTGCGAATCTCCTCGAGTTCCTCCTTCTCTCGCTGACGGTCTCTCTCGTCCAGCTCCATTTCCTTCTCTCTCTCTTTCAGGCGCCGCTGCAGTGCGCTACCCCTGGAACCAGGAAAAATTTGTATTCAGAACCATCAAGCATTTAGAACAATGTGACAAGTTGGTGTGTCCATCCCAAGAGATGGGGGATATCTGGAAGAATAAGGAATCATTGATGTTTAGTTTGTTCTTAAATGCAGTTGAATTTCTTACTTGTAATATTTGGGATCATCCTGCTCATCGTCATAATCTTCTAGGAATTTTTTCAACCGTCTAGCTTCTACGGCCTGTGAAACAAATAAGTTTCGATGTCATCAAATACTTGATCAAGCATCTCAAGTCCAACTGACAAAATTATGATTTATTACATAGCACAACTAATGTTCTACACAAAACTAATGTTCTAATTCCGGGAATTACAAATGGCATTGATACTGAACAGAACACAAACCTCCTCTTCTTTGCGGTCTTCTTCCCGCTCCTTCTCCTTCTCATAGTCTCGAGCTCGTTTCCTCTCACGTGCCTCCCATTCCTTCAAAAGCTGTAATGGAAAGACACAATGAGTGCCCTGAATCTATCCAGATCTTGTCTCCAGACATATCACATGAAAGCGGTTTCTATAATTTCTGGGATATTTTACAATGATACGGACCTCCTGGTAGGCTGCTTCTTTCTCTCGTATTCTCCGCTCAATCTTCCTGCGCTCGTAGACCTCCTCCTCATCCTCAATCAGCCGGTCTCGATCGCGGTCTCTGAAACACGCAACATTGCCACAATGAACCAACGCACTAAACCTATACATGAAGGTATCTGGCCATACAAAAACTTATTGTTATTTTGGTGTTGTGACCTGAAATGAAAGGTAAATGAAGGCGATGAAAGCCGAGCCCTACCTCCTTAGCCACTAATCACAAGGATATTTATGATAGTTATTTAGCTACAGTTGGTAGCAAGTACGCACCGTTCACGTGACAAGGAGTGACCACGATCTCTTTCCCTCTCTCTCTCCCAGGACCGTGACCTTGACCTTCGACTGTACTCTCGTTCCCGTTCTCGTCTCTCCCTTTCTCGTTCCTTCTCACGACGAAGCTCTCGTTCTTTCTCCCTCTCGCGCTCGGCCCTTTCTCGCTCTCTCTCCTTCTCTCGCCTCCACTCTTCCTCACGTCGACGTCTCAGCTCCAGTTCTCTTTCGCGGTCCAGTTCTCTGGTCTTGTGCTCATCTTCCTACGAACAGAGAAAACAGACAGACAACCATTAACACCAGTCAGCCTCTCTCAGTGCCCACTATAACAACATTCAACACCACCACCACATACAAGTACAAGTGGGCTACATTGTTTTGTAGCAAGAAGATGGCCAGTGAGCCAAAAGCTGGTTGTCCTTCGGTGTCATCCCAATGTTTAGTCTAAACTACAGAATTATTAGTGAGGTCATTTTCTTTCGCTAAGATGTTGGGCAATCAACTTTTGCCGACTGAACATCTTTCTGCTTTACACTCGCGAAGCAAACACACGACTCACAATCACGCCACAAGAAATCACCCTTTCCCATCCCCAACTACATGCACAAGCCAAGTGTTACAAAATTGCCACACTGAACTTACAACTGGTGATCCTTGTGGCAACATTGCTGGGTACATGACGGATTGACGGTCCAGGGTCCCCTTCAAAAACTTGTGAGAAGACGTGAAAATCGCTGAATCCTTTGCAATTTTCTTGTTTGATTGAAATGTTGTGCATGGCGGTTAGAATTGGCAGACTTGACCTGTGCATGAGTATAATATTCTGTCCTTTCCCATACATATAAATCCCTTTTAAGAAATATTTCACGATAAAACTAATGCTTCAAGTCAGATTTATATGGTTTCTGCATTCATTATTCTACCTTATTGGCTTCATCAACTTGCGAATTTCATATTTACTTTCAGGAAAATTATGATCCATTCCTACTTCAAAGTGGCAACATTTGAAACTAATTTAGCACAAGAATGCGGACTATGGTTTACTGCATGTTGATAATCGCTTTTTGAAGTCCATTTGATTACCTTCATTAACGGATGTGTGGCGTCGTTTTCCTGTAAAACTGGCCCTGCAACTTCAAATCATGAATCGACTCGAAGGCTGCTTGTATGTGGAGACTTTGTTCATCAAACATTTGTGTTTTCAAGTGTAGTCCAATGTGCAATTCATTGAATGTTCACACAGTGTATCAACGTGGGATACCCCAGGTTTTTTTTTTCTTTTACCTGTCACAGCTGGAATTTACGTAACTTCCAAAGCTATAATATACTGTGGTTAGTGCTGCATGCAAGTGGCTTTGATTCCTCCTTAACTCGTGACGGTGATCCATCCTACAAAATCTTATTCATGGTTCCATGTTGCTTATCCTTGACACAATATCTTGGATGTCCATTCCTAGTGTAATTGCTAATTTCACAAATCTATCTACATGATCCAATATCACCTGAAATGAATCTGGTACACTCACCTGTTACTTCCATCCCCACTTCTGACATACTTAAATAAATAAAAGCAAAGTAGAGGCACATACCTGATGGTGAAGTCTTGAACGATCCAGTACTGATTGACAATGTATAAAGGGTTTGGAATATTGAGACTTTAGTGAGATATCTTATTTATAAATGCTGATTCTATTTAGTAAATTTTTACCTTTTACTGGCTTGAAGAGCAGGCACTTACCATTATCGAAACTTGTGTTGGGTATGTTTTGGTAATACGTTATGAAGCACGGTGACAATTAAGTCTTAAGTAAAGTCACTTACCGGGGCAGGGATATCAAGCAAAAGACACTGCCCAGTTCGTATAAACCGGCGTTTGTAGAATGAGTGCATTATCTCTTGTTGAGGGCCTATCTCCCCGTACACATCTATTAATTCATTCCGGTGACAAAACAAGGCATTAAAGTTACAGCTGACTGCAAAAGGCCTTTGGGCAATTTGAACTTGAATAAACGCCAGGAAAACAAATAATTCTTTGGAACAAATTTTCCGAAGGTTCTAAATTGCTTGGGACATTTTAGTGCTTTTAGGAGTAACTTCTCAGAAAGCACAGTGGAATATACATATATGTACAAGCCTACAAGGCCTTTGTGTGCTTTCTGAAATGTAAGACAAATTTTCTGATGTAACTACCTTGTGAGCGTCCCGAAAGCTTCTGATTTCACGGTTTATCAGATCGAGCTTTTCACCTTCCAACTCCATGTCATCTAAGCCCTGAAATAAACAAATTTTATTGAAATAAAGATGTGTACATTGAGTTGGAAGCACAAGTTATACCTGGGCAGTATCAACCAGTGATGGAAATATTGTGCATACACAAAGTGGAATTGTACTTACCGACTCACGGTCAGTCTTTTCTTTTTCTCTTTTTTCTCTGCGCTTTTCTCGCTTCTCCTCAGCAGAAATTTCTGGAATATACACAAAATACCACCTAAAATTCTCTGCCAATTTGAGTATCAGAAAATGTTCCGCCAGCAGTTATCTCCTTGCCCTGACAGTGCAGCAGAGGAAGACTGCAAGACAAGTGAGCCACCGTACATAGTACTGACCTGGTGGTGGCACCTTGGCAAGGTCCTCGGAATACTCTCTCATGATGGCGTCCAGTCCCGCCTTGGCCACGCGGTCCTCTCGCTGACAGAACTCATCAAGGTGTTCCTCCTCCTCGTCCTCATCATCATCACTGGGACGATCCTCATCATCTATCTCTCCTTGTTCCTTCTCCGAGTCCTCCTTCGCGTCGTCCTTGTCGTCTTTCTTCTTGACAAGGCCAAGTTTCTGTCGCTTTTTCTTCTTGTAGTCATCGAGGAGAGCCTTGGTCTTTGCATCAACTTTGACGACCAGGCATTTTTCAGCAATCTGCCACTCATTGAGTAGTCGGATACAACGTAGTGTGGCTTCTGGGTCCTCGTACTCACAGAAACCGAATGCTGTAGGACATGAAGCACTGATCAGTTGAGACTTCATACTTATGACATACTTCAGGCACATGTGAAACGTAAACAACTAGCACTGATACAAGTTACTAAATTCAGATTACCTTGCAACTTTCCTGAAGCACCTTGTACACGCTTCCAGCTGAGAACATTGCCACATCTCTGTTGGGAAAACAAAACAGCATCATTGAACCTGTCAGCAGAGTTATCACACAACAAAACAGGTATATGGGCCCGAATAATCAGTTGCTATGCAGTAACGGATACTGCAGCGAAGATCTATATGCTAAATTGTATTTACACATAGCACAATGCACATATGACTGACCAACCTGAAGCATCTGTCTGATCATGGCGTCCGGTGCCCGCTCACTGATGTTGCCCACAAACACAGTTGTAACCGGAGGTTTCTCATCAGCATCATCTTTCTTCAAATTCATCAAATCATAACATATTAATTAAATTTGCTGGACGTTCAGTAATCTTACACGTCACAAGAATGACACATTCAGCATGCTTATGATACACACCTTGGGTATTTCTTGAGGGACCAGTTTTTTGGAGTTACGGTTTGTTGTGCTATTTGCTGATGTAATGGGTACATTACTCATGCTACTTGGCCTCATCATCGGCTGTAAATAAGTACAAGAAATGTCACCATGTGTAATCCACATCACTAATAGGCACTGCTCAAAGAACCAAAGGGAATCTAAAACTATACTTTATTGACATTCAGCAGAATTGTAAGTGTAGAATTGATAAGTGTATACAAAGACATGGTCAAATAATTGTATAATACATGTATTATATGATGTTACGACTTTTGAAACTGGGACATGTTACTGACTAAATTGCTTACTATGATATTAATATCATACTTTTATATGAAAGTGTGAGGCTGCTAAAAGCTCGGAACTTACTGGCATCATTCTTGGCATTCCCGGCATAGGCATTGGCATACCTGCAAAATTGTCATGACAAATCAATGTCTTTGCATCAAACGAAATCACAGTATCGCAATCTAGTATCACCGGCGATATAGATGTATTTTGATCAATATCATTAGATGTAAACTCTAATTTGAACAAAATGCAAAAAAACATGTCAATTTCCTACCTGGCATTGGCCCATAGCCATAACCCTGCGGCATCATAGGAGGCATGCCTATTGGTGGTCTTGGTGGAAACGACATTGTTTCTGATCTGAAAAGAACCCAATACAAAATAGAACAAATGCAAATAATTCGCAAATAATACACAAGTTCGGAAATGTTTTTAGGTCAGGTCAAGTACAGGGCTCCCGGTAGGATTTTTTCGAAGGAGTACCGTACCCCATGGGTCGAATTACAAGGGGTAAATTTTGAAATGAAGGGGTAATTTTCAAAAAAGGATGTACAGTGATTTTTATTTAATTTTTTTCAGTCAAAGTGACAGCTTCCATTATGTTTACAAATCTCGCATATCCTCTAGGTTTTTTCTCAAAATTTCAGCACAATCCTAATAGTCAATGATAGCCTTTGCCCATAGTAGCTTTCTGAATGTCTTCTATTGCAGAAAACACACTTGTTTTGCTCTCAAATAGTTCGTTGATTCATTGTTGAGTCATGTTGAAGAAACGAAAGTGGGGAAATCCTTAAATTTATATTCGCAAGGGGGCGCACACATAGGCTTTCGATGTTGCAGCCATTCGCACGAGAGAGTTTGTTGTGCTCGAATTTTGATGACGTGTCCCACAACTTATTCGCCAGCGAGTGCATTGCGCATGCGTCTCTTTGGCGGAAATTGACATTGTTTGATTATTTTCTAGAACTTCATTTTTTGAGCTAATAAATCAATGTCCTTGTTTTAAATTAGTTTCCCCAAATCTTTCGAGTGCGTAATCATACGCACTGGTCGTGATAGCACTGCGTAAATTTTAAAAAGTCATGCGTAATTACGCATTATTTTACGCTATCGGGAGCCCTGAAGTAGTATAAACAAAGCCACCCTGTGTTGTCACGCTACTATTGTCGAGACACTGCCACTACTCGACTTCGCCTGTATGATACTAAATACTTTGTTTACTTCGAGTTTACCGCATAACTCTCATTTGAACATTGTGGGTACAAATGATTTAGTATCACTTGACCTGACCTAGAAACATTTCCGAACTTGCTTATTATGATTTGGCAATGCCAGGCCTACATCTATGTGTATAACATGGCAATAAAAATGGGCACCTGTATCCTAGATCTAAATATACACCCAGGGTATTAGCAGATAACAGTTTTTGGGAGCAGAAGGGGGGGGGGTCCATTCACCTCCAGAGACCAGCCCAGCCACTGGTAAGAGACCACACTCAGAGGCACTGTGACAGAACGATTCACTGCCGAGATGATTCACCGCCAGTGGTTGAGTGAAAACGAGACAGTTCACCGTCTGCTTAACCACTGAGAAACCGTGTGTGACAATCAGTCAATTGCAATTGATGAATGAATGAATAAATCTTTATCTTCATTCCCAATTTACAATTTCATGACACATTTGTACATAATTCAACAAGCGGAGTTATTCAAATGAAAATGTTGGACATGCTTAGTAAAGTTTACTGTCTTCCAGCTTGCCCGTGAAAAACAAGAAAATTGGTCGAGATATATTGATTTGATATTGTTGCAGGGATCGACATTAACACTGGCCCGCTGGCCCCACACCATATTTTGAGCCTGTGGGGCCAGTAGGGGCCACCAGATTCCCTAAGTCACTGGCCCCACTGGGCCAGTATAAAATCTTGCATTCTTTGAATTTTACTTCACAATATTTCACTTCCTTTGAAAGACTTTCCATGTTGCTTCTTTATGAAAAAGCATCAGTGTTTGATATTCAAGTGTGCACTGATTGTTAGTGAACGTTGAAAGTGGGGCCAGTAGATTATGGATGGGGCCAGTAACTTCCAGATGTTACTGGCCCCATAGGGCCACTGGTGTCATATACCTAATGTCGATCCCTGTGTTGGCATCAACAAACCATCGATGTCTTCCATTTATTGTTTGAAGACGTTGTGATGTTTGAAGACAAGAGCTGCAGTAAGCCTTATTGGTGCAAAGTTCTTGATGTTCTACATCCACTAGCCTATTCACAAGATAATCACCAACATTATGTCATCGAAACTTTCTTAAGTAGGTTGATACAATATTCAAACATAAATTCCTTAAAAACGTCTAAACTCAGATGAACATTTTGCACGTGGTGATGTTCTGCACTATAACCCAGCTAGCACAGAACATTTTCAAAAGGTTATTAGAATGTTATCAGGTTATGCAAAAGGAATGTTACCACATAAATTTGACTTTGAATGTTCAAAGTACAAATAATTTAATGTCAATTGCAATCTCACGTTTTCAAAGAAAAGAATTCTCTTTCCTCTTTTTTGATGTACAATACAATCATAACATCATTGTTAATTGCAATTCACATGGGTGAGTAATATTTTCTTTTTATTGGTTTGGGTTCTCGTCTGGCGATGAGCCATCTCGCTTTCATTGGCGGTGAATCATCTCGGTGGTGAATTGTCTCGACGACGACGGTGAACCGTCCAACACTCCTCAGCACTCGCGGCACTGAGGAACCATCTGTATCACTGCCAAAGCTAAGAAAATCTCTTCATTCAGGGAACGATGAAAAAAAATATCACTTCCATTGAGAAGAAAGTTAAAATAGCTTTGTCACACTTTGAAAATTGGTGTTTTGACAACATGCTAGGCCTACCGTATTTATTCAATTAGTTCGAACACTCTAATAATTCGAACACCAATAATTATTCAAGAAATGAATTTTCAAATTGACTCGTTTAGTTCGAACAGTCAAATTTACGATCGAAATATCGAATGAAACAACGAACAAAATCAACTTGTCAGCTGCCAAAACTTAGGACTCGCCAGGTGGCAGCACTACGAAATGAGTAATCAGCGATATATTCGCCAGGTGGCAGTGATCACAATTAGGCCTACCAATGCTAGGGTATTATGACAAAAGTGCGGACCTCATAGTGCCAGGCGGTTTGCGGGCCATTGAAGATTTTCCGAGTCGAGTGACTCGATTGCACTTGCAATATGACTAGAATCTAGCATCAATGCGTGATTATAAATTACAGTTACCTGGCGATTTAGCAGCCAGTTATTCAAGTTATTCAACCTATCAATCGTACAGGCCCTAACCAGCCAGCATGAGCGGCGTCTGTCAACTCGCATAGCCATAGGCCTATCTGAAATGGCATGATCGATCTGGGTTTGGGTTTTTTTTTTCGTTTTGACGGACGATTTTATCGTGAATCTAATAATTCGAACATTTCAAAATTTAATTATTTTTAGCTGTTCAAACTAATTGAATAAATACTGTATCTGTTAATACTGGGCAAGTGACAGGTAAATTCAATGAAACGTTTTGAACATTGTGCACTGATCTGCTGAATGCTGATACACAAGTCTCATACACAGATCCACTCATAGTCTAGATTGAATGCAATCTCTGTGATATTGACGATGAACAGAGATTGAGACCAACCTCACAAAAATATAAGCATTCAAGCTGTAAGTAGACAATGCAGTAGAAAACGTCATAAACGTAATATGATGATCGGGTGGGAAACTCAAAATGGGGATCGATAATCATGACTGAAAATGAAAACATTTGTCTCAAAAACTCTGAATACAACGACTCTGCACTCAGGATGGTAAATTTCATGTGTATATGCAGTAAGGTGAGTTATTTTAGATCCAAACTACATGTGTTAGATGGTGTCCCCCGTCAGTTTTCATATGTGTATTGATGTTTCAAAAAGTCGTTTCTAATAATGTTGGTTTACACTACAGCCGCTCTGAGGCGGCTGTATTTTATGGCTACTCATATGATATAGTCATACACATGATACAGGAGCCGGATGCGCGGATTAACTTCTTGAACTGATCATACAAACCATCTGATGTACTTCACGGCTTTTGAAGTTGACCTTCAGTTGGATGAAAAATGTCTGTAACAATCAACCAATTATGGATTATTAAGCGTTTTTACTTGCAATAGGTCACCAAAATATTCGTTTGTTTCGTCTTTCGAGCAAATGGCCGTTGAACTGACTTCCTGTCAGCGCGTGCTTCCGGTACTAGTAATCACTCATTCGCTAGGGGTCGCTCAGAGAGCTACGGACCGCGAAAATCTTAAAAACCTTCTCAAACATTTCCAATATCAGAAATATCAAAACCCCACTATGACATATCTTATCGCTATCGGTTAGTTATATCCTATCGCTATCGGTAAGGAGCGCTTAATAAATGTTAACTTTGCTTAGATGTTCTATCAGCCCGTTTATGGGAATTTGCCTTAGTAGTACTGTGGCATTCCGATTATGTACAGTAATGAACGATATCGAACGATTACCTGTGCAGGCTATTGCATCTAGGCCTATGGGAATATATGAGGGTATATATGTCTTCTTTTGAGGATATATAGATCTTTCCGTGAGGATTTATAAGTATTCTTGTGAGGATATATAGGTTTTCCTGTCAGGATATATAGATCTTCCTGTGAGGATATATATATAGATCTTCCTGTGAGGATAAAGGTCTTCCTGTGAAGATATATATACTACATAGATATTCCTGTGAGGATATATACGTCTTTCTGATAGGATATATAGGTATTCTTTTCAGGATATATAGGTCTTCCTGTCAGGATATATATGTATTTCTGTGAGGGTAGATCTTCCTGTGAGGATAAAGGTCTTCCTGTGATGATATATAGATATTCCTGTGAGGATATATAGGCCTACGTCTTTCTGATAGGATATATAGGTATTCTTGTCAGGATATATAGGTCTTCCTGTCAGAATATATATTTATACCTGTAAGGATATATAGGACAGGTATTCCTGTCAGAATATATATAGATATTCCTGTAAGGATATATATGTCTTTCTGTAAGGATATAGGTCTTCCTGTGAGGATATATGTCTTCCTGTGAGGATATAAGTCTTCCTGTGAGGATATAAACATATTCCTGTCAGGGCACATATGTCTTCCTGTCAGGATGTAGAGGTCTTCCTGTCAGGATATATAGGTCTTTCTGTCAGGATATATATGTCTTTCTGTCATGATATATAAGTCTTCTTGTGAGGATATATAGGTCTTCCTATGAGTGTGCATAGGTCTTCCCGTGAGGTATATATAAATATTTCTGTCAGGATATATCGTCTTCCTGTCAGGATATATATACGTCTTCCTGTCGGTACTTGACACCATTTCTTTGGAGGGTCGACATATCCTTGCAAATACGTAGGCTACAATCATTAGTCAGCCATCAATAAAAACATATCGGAACTTCAATTGCATACAGAAATGGAATTCAACCACATAATGTTATATTACTTACCACGACCCAGTAATGGGGCTGGGTAGAATCATGATATATTTTCCATTTTCATATATTATATCAGATATTTTCACCATGATAGTTTGCTCCATTAGTTATCAGTCTGTAAGTAGTCCTAGTGTTCGTGACCAATGGTGACGTCATAACAGGTGCCTATTTCAATTAGACACTTTGAGGTGCTAGATCTCTTTTGACTTCGGTTCTGACAACTGATGTCCTAATGTATGTTATGTTAAGGGATATTACCCCCAAAAAAGTTGCATTCGAATATAGCGTTCGAATCTTCCTTCAGAGGAACCTGAACTGTGTCCCAAAACATATCAAGATTGAGCATTACACCACACATATAAGACACATACTCGAGCATGCCTCCACTGGAGATTGTTTAGCGGCGATATGCTCGCTACGTGTGTAGACCTACCGAGATTAGCCTATCCTTCATACAACAAGTCTGATCCATGTTGGAACAGCTTTGCTGGGAACCGCGAAGCGAGAGACGTACTGAGGCGAAGTTGGCCAAGATTGATGTACCGAATACTATGTCGATGTCCCCTTGGGAGATCACTTCACACTACAACTCGCTCCAAGGGATATTCAGACAAGTTCTTGCTCTCATACACATGTTTAGTTCAACTTTTGTCATTCATGTTGCTTTGTTTATGCTTTGGTCATGTTTTCTTGTTTCATTGTTCAACATTCAAGGTTCAACATTAATAATCACGCACAAAGAATGACCAATGATTGATATAGAAATGTATAAACGTGTATGAAGAAGGACCCATGATGACTGTAGAAATGTGAAAGATGGATGAAGAAAGAAGAATGATGACTAAGTCTAAATAAATCTGTATACGTGGATGAAGAATGATAAATGAAGATTGATCAATGATGCATGTTGAGTTCTGATCGACGCTAAAACGCTCCATAACGGTGAAACCCCTCATTCATAACTTTACGAGCCAATGCAGGAAGGAAGTTCGGGAACCCAATGCATGAACTGTGACGGTACTGTGTAGAATGATACGTACAGGCTTGCAGAAGGGACAAAGTGTTAAAGTCCATAATGAAAACGAAGTGTATTAATAATTTCGCTTTTCAATCAAATAAAATAGTATGCCTAAGGCTCTATTACTAATAATATCAATGATCACTGATATCTTCGTGGTCTGTTTGCATTATTTTAATGAAGTTATTTCCCCTACGTTAAGATAAATGTACCGAGTGCATTTCAGACAATTATTGATCGATTGACCGCACTCTCCTTGACGAAGTTTTGAACAGAATGGCGAAAGGTACAAATACGACCGGGGACGTTATGATGCAAAGTGCTGCCACCTATCGAATAAACCAACCTGCCGACTCGTTTTGGAAACAACGACCTTGACCTTTTGCTAATTTGCGTGCAAGATGGACATGGTTGGTGGGAAAAAAGACGAGAAAGAGAAAATAGCAAGCCGTAAGTCAACAGAACAACGCAAGCAAAGTGCCACTGATACAGAAGTGACAGTAGATTTAGCTGCTGAATGGGAGTCGTTTGAAAAACTAATAGGCGGAAGTTCTTCAGGTAAAGTAGAATTCAGAATGAGTCGTAGGCACACCATTCGAACGTTATGATGACTGTGTATATGGGCAAAGTGTTGTTTGCTTTCTTGTTTCATCAATTCATTGATATGAAAAGATATTCCGATTGCAGTTAGATCGATCTACACTTGGCATATATAGAGGTCTATCTGATGAGAACGTAATTCAAATTTTTTTTACTAAACTCATTCTGAATTCTACTCATTTCAGGTTCTGCGACCAATGAGAGAGAGCTCAACAAAACAACACCACAGCCAGTTCCTACCCCAGCCTCGTGCAAGAATGGCAATCAGACAGCAAATCACAGCGTACCTGTCAAAACTAGAAAATGTAGCACCAGTGATGCTCCGCCTGAGAATGGTGAATCTTCAGATACCGACTCAGACAGTGACTCTGACTCAGACTCATCAGATTCTTCGGAAGGTTCAGAGAGTGAAACTGAGGTTAACACCAAATGTGATAAGTCATTGAAACATGATGCAGAGTCCAGTTCCAGTGAGGAAGAGGACAGTGATAGTGATAGCGACGAGGAAGAAGATAGTGATTCATCCAGTGATTCAGAGGATGAAGAAGAAGAATCAGAAGAAGAAGAATGCGATACTGAGAAAACACACCTGAAACCTTCACCAGAAGCTGCTCATAAACTCAATACCGTTACACCAGACACCAGTGCCAAGAAACCGGTGCCTCATAGAAAAGACAGTCGCAGTTCACCTCCTGCAAAAACCCGACGTAGAAGGTCGAGATCACATTCAAAATCAAGAAGGTCAAGGTCACGGAGTCGCAGCCGGAGAGATTCCAGTCCGCATCGTAACAAGGACAGACGTAGGAATTCATCAAGAGACCATAAGCGAAGAAGGAATTCACATCGCTCCCATCGTAGCAGATCACGTGATAGGAAGTACAGGAGGCGATCACGATCAAGGTCACGGTCACGTAGACAACGGCGATATCGAGATCGCAGGAAGCGGTCACGAAGTCACTCTACTGGTCGTGATCGGGGCAGCCATCGTCGTAGACGACATAGACGAAGTCGTAGCCCCAGTCGAGATCGGAATCATGATCGAAGGCGCCATCACGCAAAACCTTTCACCGTTACAAGGGCGGAAAAAAAGCCGATGTCATATAAGGAAACCCTTCGACAGAAATTGTTAGAGGCCCAAAAACAAGCATCAGAAGGAAAATTGGAAATTTCCAGTGACTATTCCAAAGATCTCATGAAGCCTAATGAGAAACCAAGTGCGCTACCATTGAATACAATTCATCCATTAATGTCCATTGATACTGGGCTTGGTGACAAAGTTACACCACAACAGGCACTGGCACAGACAATGGCTGCTATGCATCAAAAAGCCCAGGAACTGACTGGGGTAGCTTTACCCAAATATTACAACCCAGCAGCTGTCAACCCTCTTAAGTTTGCAGAACAGGTCAAGAAAAGAAAGCTCCTGTGGTCGAAAAAAGATGAAGCATCAGATTCAGCTCCTGGACCTTCTAGCTCCACTACCACCTTGCCTCAGTCGTCAGGTCCTGCAGTGGCATCCTCCAGCAGTGCTCAGTCAGCCCTGCCTCCCGATCCGTCCAAAGGCACTGGCCCCACCAAGAGCCAGTGGAAAACCACCGCGTTATTCCAGGATGATGACGGCAAAGTGGCAGCTAAGTTCCGCAAACTGATGGGTATGAAACAGGGCGAGGCTGAGCCGAGTGAGAGTGAACTGGACGGCATGAACCCCGAGGCCCGCGAGCAGATCGAGAAGCAGCAGAAGCTGTTCCATCAGCTGGACAGGGAGTATGAGTTTGCTCGCATGGCGACACACACACACCGGGGAGTAGGACTGGGCTTTGGCTTACAGTCTTACCAGGATCCTCCCAAATAAAACAAAAACTCTGTGCCAGCTTGTCCCAGAGATCTATCATGTTTATAGATTTACCAAGAAAATTGTTTGTTGTAGAATTGAAAGTAGAAACAACTGAAAGAAAGTGCAAAGGCCACCTTTCAGATCAATAATTTTGTTTGTTACTAGTACTTGGTTTCAAATGGCAATTCAAAATTTTTGTTTATACATTTAATGTGTGAATGATGTATGTGTTTGTGTAAATGATATATTTGTTGTACCTGTAGCATGATTATTGTAACTTTTATTTGTATTATAAGTTTTTTTTGAGCATGTGTTTGATTCTAAGCAGTAATTACTACTTTGATCATTAAGTACTGCAGTACATGTACTTGAAACAGGAATAGTGACTGACTGATAGCCATGTCCGTTTTCTACCGCATATGTACTGTGTACATGATATAGTGCTGTCTCATCAAGGCATTTCAGCGGAAATGCCTTTATGGTTTTATTTTCTGCCTATTCCACAGACATAGAACCTGTAACCACTAACTGTTATCCCACAAACATCTGTGTGAAATGTACAACAACAGATGGCAATGTATGTAAGATGTGGTGATAGTGTGCATGACTTTGTCGTCAACATAAATCTCAGCCTTTGAGGCTAGATTTGAAATAAAGTGAATGGTTTACTATGGACCCGGTAGAACCTATTCAACAATTTAAGTGCTAGTTTGATTTTGTTCAGAAAAATGGTATATGTCCGTTCATCTGCACAAGTGCGATCATATGTGATATGGACGCTTCACCACCCTATAGAATGTTATTGACATGTGGCACTCCGTAGGTATAAATATTCAACATTGAATATTCAGTCCTAGTTGTTGTTTCTCCGCTTGAACATTGTACAGTGTACAGAAGTTGAACACTTGATTTATTTAATAAATGTCTATAAACAGTCATGTTTTCTTCCTTTTGTCAAGCAAGTGAACTATTAGTACTAGTATGTTCCTGTGAACTACTAGGATATGTAATCACACATGTCAAACGGGACCATTGTATCATCAGTACAGAACTATCACAGGTTCATCCTATCCTTCAGGTTACTTATATTAAATGATGAAAAAAAGATTTCAAGAAAACGAAAACTAATGGGAGTGACCTTGAATGAGTATACATTAGTCCAAAAGAAGTGGAGTCCACCATTGTCCTGGGATTAATTACCATATACTCTTGATGTTTCCCGCACACAGAATGAACAGCTACAATGGCAGAGGCAGCACCAGTACCCGACGTCTCGGAACTGTCAATCTCTGACCCTGCACACTCCTCTCTAGACAACAACCCCACCCCCTCCACGTCTGACCCACAGACTCGCTCCACTGTCCCCTGGCAGGTCAAGCTACAAGAGGCCCGCTTGTACAAACAGGCAGGCAACGAGCGCTACAAGACTAGCCAGTACAAGGCAGCCATCGGCAAGTACCACCGAGCATTGCTGTACCTCCGAGGGATC
The DNA here is from genome assembly GCA_949152475.1 of Terebella lapidaria. Lineage (NCBI taxonomy): Eukaryota > Metazoa > Annelida > Polychaeta > Terebellida > Terebellidae > Terebella > Terebella lapidaria. The sequence continues at coordinate 18,387,693 of OX424561.1, forward strand.
AGCCAGTCCACAGAGCAGGTGCCCTTCTCTAACCAGCCCGCGGAAAGCGTCCCTGAGCAAGCCCTAGCTGAGGTCGATCTGCTCCGTGCCCAGTGCTACAACAACCTCTCAGGTAGTTCTGTCTGCTGGTTAGTTTTCCGCTTGTAAAGTTCTGTCGATAACAGAAACTTCAGAAAAAGTTTCGCTCTCAAGCTCTCAAGTTGAGTCTCATACATATGATTGTCCATAAAGATTCAGTCTCAAAAAGTCATATGCTTAGACATCATTGTGGAAACTTTAGAAGTTCCTGTTCCTGCACGTTCACAAGTATAGAGTCATTAGGCATCCCGATTGAAAATCGGGAGGCCTTATGTTTTTGTCTGTTTTTTTTTTTTTTTTTTTCTTCTTTTTTTTTTTTTTTTTTTTTTTTCCGCCGTTTGGTTTCCGGATCATAACTCTTGAACGCCTCGATCTATCTTTCCGAAATTTTCACAGCTCATCCGAAATACTTTGCTTCTAACCCCTATTGTTTTTCGTCGAGATCCGAAATCCAAGATGGCCGCCAGCGGCCATTTTGGAAAAAAAAATCGGGCGATTCCTGTCAATGTCATAATTTGATTCAGGCAATTTCCAGAGGAAAAAAAATTTGTAGGTGCATTTTTTTTTTTTTTGGACTTGGAATTTTTCCCTCGCCTGCGCCCATGCAGATGTAATACTGTAACTGAGCCATGCTACTGTATTCACTGACTGCATCCTGCATGTCCAGCATGAGGCTAGGCTCTGCCCTCTCAGCCAGTGCAGGAGATCAGCCAGTCTGTCCAGCACAGCAATGGGCTCTGCCCCTCTCAGCCAGCCCTGCTCAGTCATGCCTTACAAGATTAGCCAGTCTGTCCAGCTCAGAAATAGGCTCCGCCCCTCTCAGCCAGCCCTGCTCAGTCATGCCTGACAAGTGATACAGCTAGCATGTCCAACATGACCCTAGGCTCATATCCATGCATTATCCCTCACTCCCCCCTCCAAAGCCTGGTTTACTAGTGTGTGTACATGGTAAAAGAATGAAGTTCCATCCCACAGAATACAATAGTTGGTTAATAAGCCAACACACATGACACAACATGCTTGGGGAATGATTTGCCCTGTCTGCATTTATATTGTACAAACATGTATTGTTTGAATGTTTTGTTATTCAACTCTATTTCACATGCAATGACCAAATCATCATTGTTTTAGTTAGCTGGCAAATGTTTGGCTTTGGTTATAATATGAATGCAAAAATTTCGCTGTATTGGACAAGTTTTGAAATCACAAAATTGGCCAAGATGACACAGCATTCTTTTAGTCACGTATCATTTTATATTTGACAGGAGCACCTGAAAAATATCACAAACATTCTGATTAAATATACTAGTACGCTGAATAATATTGACTGGGTAATTGTCCATTCATTTGGGGTGGCAAATGTCTGGTGGGCCAAGTTGTCAAGATGATAAAAAGCAGTTCTGGTAAGAAACTGTCTGATGAGCTCTCACTCTTACCCACATACAATGGCCTATGTATCCTTTTTTCTCAGTCCAGTATGACCATTTGAAATGATAAGAACAAAATGGGGGATGCCACAAAGCCTATAGGCTTTTATGTCTAGTTTATCTTTGGATCTGTTGCAGCCTGCATCCTGCAGAGTGAGAGTCCGGCATATGACAAGGTTGTTCAGTACTGTGACGAGGTTATCTCAGAGAACCCGGACACACGGGATGCCAAAGCCTTGTACCGTAAGGGTGTGGCACTGTACCACCTGGGTTCTCCGGAGGACGCAATTATCTGTCTTAAAAAGGCTGCCAGTGTTCCTGGAGCACAAAAAGGTACATATTTGTGTTTGGAATTCTTTTGAGAAAAAAAATAGAGATTTATTTGTTTTATTTACTGGTAGGAGTTCAGTGAATGCAAAATACACCTTGACATACTGATCTGATCTTTGTATAATAATATAATTACTTGTAGATGAAACATGAAAATGTGACTCAATTTGCAGATGGCAACATCATCGAATACATCAGTATTTGTGAGAAGACTCTCTCAGAGCAGGACAAGCAGATGAAAGAAACTTACAAGGCGATGTTCAACTCGAGTTAGCCAAGAGTATTCCTTCGAAATGTATCATTTTCACATTTGTATAAATAAAGTTTAACAAAATGTATCTTCTGTCTTCAGATATTTAATGTTCTCATTCTTCATGTTCTTACCAGTCTGAATTCAAAGCTACCATTTGAAAGACTGTATGTCTGACTATGTTTTATCTTTGAGGGGTAGATCTATCTTCAAACGTAATTGCGCAGTACTCCATATCTTTAATAAAGACAATAAAGGTTTAAATTTTCAGATACAGGTCATTACATGTGCATATGTACACACCTAACAATATTGTACGTGGAAAGGGTTTTAGACATGACAATTTTGTTCAGAATGAAGGATCTGTAGCTTGTCACCATATAACTCCTTAAAGCTGCCTTCGAATGTATGCAATATTTTCTTCAAAACTAAATTTTTATGCAACACATCTAATGCAAGATAACAAAAGGTGTGCTCAATGATTTTGATCATTACAATTGTCCGAGTTGTCTTTTCATCCGTTATCATACCCATTTTGTACCGGTTTTGTATATAAACAAACGAAAGTGTATCCATCAAACCCAAATGTAAACAAATGCCCAAATCGCACTTGAAAGTTCACATTGAGTACATTTTCAAGTTCGTATGTGCATATATAGTGTAGATATGAGAAAATAATCAGTGATATACTATGATGAACGTGAAATTGTCAGTCCATCTTGCACTTCTGTGCTTTGTTTACATCTGCGTGTGATGGATACAGTTCCTGTCATGAGGCGAAAACCTCCTGTTCAAATGAGCAAAATTTCCCAGAGGACTGGTAACTTATAGTCATTACATTTGATGTATGTGTCTCATTCAGTTAATGGGGTACCTGCTGATACCATGTGCTTTTGGGGCTCTGAAACAGTCTATTATGCCCAAAAAGTACAAAAAAACAGCATGTCCATTGTCTGCATTATGCAAAAACAAACATGACACAATTTTAAATGCAACATTATCACGTTTTTAGGTTACCGGACCTTTGGTCCGATAACCTATTGGCATGGCGTTGCGTCCGTCGTCCGTCCGTCCGTCCGTCCGTCCGTCCGTCCGTCCGTCCGTCCGTCCGTCCGTCCGGTGTTAACATTTTATCTTTAAAGTTAACGATCGAATCTTTCTGAAATTTTTCACAAAAATGCCTAAAAATATTTTGAGAAGGAGGTATTTTTTTGTTTTTTGATTTTCGCACTTTTTTCAAAATGGCGGCCGTTTTTGTTGAAAAACGCTCAATTTTGGACTTTGACGACCATTTTCTCAAAAACTGTCTGATCAGTTTTGAGTTTTTGGTTTCAAAAGATTCCCCTCATATACCTCTGTGATATGTATAAGTTTGGTTGCCCTAAATTCGCCGGTTTCCGTGTAGCGGCCATTTTGAATTTTTGGCGGGTCGGCGAAAAACATTTTTTTTACCCCAAATCGCATTACTATCCATTTTGGGCCATTTCTAGGCAAAAAAATTTTTTCACCCTTTGAAAAAAATTTTGGACTTAGAAAATTTTCAGCACTTTTTTCCTTCATAATGGGAGCTGTCCGGACTGTATTCATAGAACGCTTGAAGATAGAGCTTAGAAATTGGCACTTTCAAATGGGAAGTCATATATGGCGACTTGTGTGGTGACCTTGAATTTGACCTTGGATGACCTTGAAAGGTCAAAACAGCCATTTTGGGGTCAAAAATGCCCAGATTTGCCTCTATAGATGAAATTCTTGCAGATAGAGCTCATGTTTGCATTATGAACATATAGGAAGACATATATGGCACAACTAATGATGACCTTGAACTTGACGTCAGATGACCTTGAGTGCCAAATGTCTGACTTGGAATGTGTAAATTTACCTGAGCGGCCTAAACGATTCCACCCAGATATATCTTTGTATTATGAACATGTAGCCGGGTATCATGTCGAACTAGATACTAGAATATCAAATACCGCACACCTACATGTAATGGTGACATCGAAGTTCACACGGATGACCTTGATTGGTAAATCTCAAGGTCATATGTTTACACTGCGAACCTTGATTGGTAAATCTCAAGGTCAGTTACCTGCCAATGCTGCCATGGCCAAACCAAAATTGTCCGGTAACCTATCTTAACCTTTGGGCTAATTTTTAGCTTACCGGCCCTTTGGGCGGATAAGCTAATATCGTGGTTTTTCGTCCGTCGTCCGTCGGGGTCTGTAACTTTTTTTTGGCATGATGAATTTACCCATAAATTTGTCAGAACATACCTTAGGCCAATATCTAAAAACGTTTTTTTAATTTTCTTGATTGAATCGTTTTTGCCGATTTAGCGTCCATTTTTGACGAAAAATTGCCAATTTTGGACTTTGGTGGCCATTTTCTCAAAAACTGTCTGATCAGTTTTGAGATTTTTGTTTCAAAACATTCCTCTCATGTACCTCTATGACATGTATAAGTTTCGTTGCCCTTGAATCGCCGGTCTGCGTGTGGCGGCCATTTTGATTTTTTGACGGGTTGGCGAAAAAAAAAATTTTGTGTCCCAAATCCAGTCACTATTCGTTTTGAGCCATTTCCAGCAAAAAAAAAAAAATTTTTTTTGACCATTGAAAATTTTTTTGGACTTAGAAAATTTCACCCAATTTTTCCTTCATAATGGGAGCTATGCAGAGTAATCTCATAGTACACTTCAAAGTGATATTGGCAGTAAGTTATGGATTTTTCCATGTCTTTCTCATCGAACGAAGAAAACATAACAGTTATATATCTGCACTTGTATGCCCAAACAGACGCCCCTTTCTAATAGATTTCGTTGCGAGTTTCTGGTGGATATATTTTGAGCTTGTTTACATTACCGCCATTCTCGGTGCTTTGTATACCGTGACACAGTGCGATTCCAGCTTACTCGTGTATGTTCGAGCCATTCGAGCGTGAACTAGGTTAAGTCAGAGGTAACTCTGAGTGGCGCACAAAACAAAAAAAGCGGCTGCTAGTACTGCCATATGATTGAGATATCCATTTGATCAAGCAAAGTTTGTTTTGTAACCTATTTTTCTGAGACCACAGGCATATATGTAATTGATTTGGGAAAAAATAGTTTTCCTGCCAACATCACTTCAAGATAGAGCCTAAGTATTGGCACATTCAAATGGGAAATCATATATTGCGGTTTGAGTGGTGACCTTGAATTTGACCTTCAGTGACCTTGAAAGGTCAAAACGACCTTTTTTGTCGAATGAAAAAAAGAATGAATTTTGCCTTTGGCGGTCATTTTCTCGAAATCTATTCAGACAGTTTTCCTCAAAATCATGTATAAGATTCTCCTTATGTACCTTTGTGATGTGTATAAATTTCGTTGCCTTTGAAATGACGGTCTGCGTGGGGCGGTCATTTTGATTTTTTGATGAGTTGGCAAAAAAAAATTTTTTGTCCCAAATCGAGTCACTATTCGTTTTGAGTCATTTCCAGCAAAAAAAAAAATTTTTTTTGTTTGGCCATTGAAAATTGCTCTGGACTTTCACCCAAAAAATTTCACCCAAGTTTTCTTTCATAATGGGAGCTATGCAGAGTATTGGCACAGTATTGGCACATTCAAACGGGAAATCATATACATGTATTGCGGTTTGAGTGGTGACCTTGAATTTGACCTTCAATGACCTTGAAAGGTCAAAACGACCTTTTTTGTCGAAAAAACAATGATTTTTGCTTTTGGTGGTCATTTTATCGAAATCTATTCAGACAGTTATCTTCAAAATCATGTATAAGATTATCCTTATGTACGTTTGTGATGTGTATAAGTTTTGTTGCCTTTGAATCGACTGTCTGTAAGAATTTGTCATTAATGAAAAAAATCTTCCAAGATGTAACTTGATTTCGTATTATAGTCCATACAGAAAATGTGTTTCTATCAACATTTTTGAAGATGTTTTAACATATTGATTTTAACATCAGTGTAACAATTTATATGTATTCAGTATTCTACGCAATTCACATGATTGCCGGTAAGCTACAGCACCCTTGGTGCTATGTTTGTATGTATATGGCACAGTAGACTGTTTCTATGGTTTATCTATACCCGAATTCCATGGTGGCGATCCTGGTGGAAAACAGGAACCTCATTTAGCATGTTTAATATGGAATATAGTTTTTAAAAAAATATTGACTGGCTTCGAAGGCAGTTGCTTTAATGTGTGATTTCCTTTACATGTGTGTGCTCACAATACGATCCATCTGTCTATCTATTTTGTGCATTAGCACTTGATAAACTCCTCTTTCACAACAATTCTCCACCAATTTGTTTTCATCTACACTTGAGATGCATTTCCAATGGCACATCATGATGTAGGCGTAACCTTGCATTCACTGACTCAAGTTCATTTACGATTGATATGAGTTTAATCCTCAAACTCAAATGTTTTCGTATGGTATACATTGTATGCCAACGGATCCAGCTTTATGTCCGATCCACATCCTTGCAACCTTGAGATTACCGGTAAATCCAAATTGAGGTCTTTACAGTACCAATTTCGCAAAACCTCACCAAAATGCTAACGCGAGTAACCTGGCATTTAGCACGTGTTAGCCCAACTTCGCCTGACCTAGAATCGTGCGATTTGATGCTAGCATTGTGTATGCGAGCATCGCTCGATGCTAGCATTGCTTCTTGGCACTGTGGCACACAAAAAGCATTTCGTATTTTTTGTGTGAAGGCCATTATATGCTCGCATATGCTTAAGGGTTTGATCCTGGGTGTGGGAGCATTGCTGTCAGACACACGACCGAGGGCAGTCTCATGCAATGAGAGACTGTCCCGAGGTCGTGTGTCTGGCAGGCAATGCCCAAAATACCTAGGATCAAACACGATTATAACATGTTTTTGTCCAGACAAACGAACGAAGACCCGCGATTCTACAAAAACGTCAAATTACGTTGATGAAATTTACGTCTTGACGACGGGCCATTGTAGGACCGCAAAGCCCGGGAAAAAAGTCGTTTCCCAGGCATTGCAGAGAAAACCACGTGGTTATAATATAACCACGCAGTTATTGTGTGGAAAGAGAGTTTTTCCCGGCCATTGTTGTCTGACAAACGTCATCGTCTGCAAACTAGTGTGTATAAGACGACAGTGGCCAGCCATGTTATAATTACAAACACATGGTCGTGTGGATTATAGACAGTCTGTATCATGTAGATTTTATTGGCAAATGCAGTGTTTAAGTTCAGTTCATATTAAAGTCTGTATTTGCGTCCGAAATAAAGGATGCGCACATCTTTGTGAGACAATGATCGCCTGTTCAACTAAGATGACCACCTGATGTGATGGCATCGCGCCCACTGGTCGCACCATGTGAGTTGATACCAGCATCAAATCGCACGTAATCGCACGGCCTGGCATTTAGCATGTAGCATTCGCATGGCTAGTGAGGTTTTGCGAAATCGGTACGGTAGGTTGCTTCCATTCACACACTGGGACTTCCAGATCAATTCCACACACTGTTTGATCCCTAGGTCGGACCTGCAAACAGTGGGACCTCCATGTCAGACCCACACACAGTGGGACCCCCAGGTCAGACCCACACACTATGAGACCTCTAAATCAGATCCTCGCACTGTGGGACCTCAAAGACAGATCCGCACACTCTGGGACCTCCAGGTCAGATCCATGCACTGTGGGACCTCCAGGTCAGCACCAGGCACTGTGGGACCTTCAGGTCAGATCCACGCACTTTGGGACCTCCAGGTCAGATTCACGCACTGTGGGAACTCCAGGTCAGATCCACGCACTGCGGGGGGTCCAGGTCAGATCCAAGCAATGTGGGACCTCCAGGTCAGATGCACGCACTGTGGGACCTCCAGGTCAGATTCACGCACTGTGGGACCTCCAGGTCATATCCACACACTGTGGAACGACTAGATCAGATCCACACAATGTGGGACCTCCAGGTCAGAACCACGCACTCTTGGACTTCCAGGTCAGATCCACGCACTGTGCAACATCTAGGTCAGATCCACGCACTGTGGGACCTCCAGGTCAGATCCAAACACTGTGGGACCTCCAGATCAGATCCACACACTGTGGGAACTCGAGTTCAGGTCCACACACTGTGGGACCTGCAGGTCAGATGCACGCACTGTGGGACCTCGAGGTCAGATCCACGCACTGTGGGACATCCAGGCCAGATCCACAGACTGTGGGACCTCCAGGTCAGATCCACGCACTGTGGGACCTCCAGGTCAGATCCACGCACTGTGGGACCTCCAGGTCCGATGCACGCACTGTGGAACCTCCAGGTCGGATCCACACACTGTGGGACTTCCAGGTCAGATTCAGACTGGGACCTCCAGGTCAGATCCACACACCGTGGGAGCCCCAGGTCAGAACCTCGCACTGTTGGACCTCCAGGTCAGATCCACACACTGTGGGACCTCTAAGTCAGATCTACATGCTGTGGGACATCCAGGTCAGATCCACACACTGTGAGACCTCTAAGTTAGATCCAGACGCTGTGAAACCTCCAGGTCAGATCCAGACTGGGGCTTCCAGATCAGATCCACACACTGTGGGGCCTCCAGGTCAGATGCACGCACTGTGGGACCTCCAGGTCAGATCCACACACTGTTGGACCTCGAGGTCAGATCCAGACTGGGACCTCCAGGTCAGATCCACACACTGTTGGACCTCCAGGTCAGATCCAGACTGAGACCTCCAGATCAGATCCACACACTGTGGGACCTCCAGGTCAGTTCCAGACTGGGACCTCCAGATCAGATCCAAACACTGTGGGACCTCTAAGTCACATACCGACTGGGACCCCCAGATCAGATCTATACACTGTCGGACCTCCCAATCAGATCCACACACTGTGGGACCTCCAGGCCAGTTCCAGACTGGGCCCTCCGGATCAGATCCAAACACTGTGGGACCTCCAGGTCAGATCCACACATTATTATATGCCACGAAAATGCTACAATGGATTACACAGAGAGCAATCGGTCTGATATTTTGTGGTATTGACCTCCTTCATATTGACCTGTGTCGCGCATAGCAACCGACGATCTTTCGACGATTGACGTATTAATGCGCTGGTGGAATGACGTTTTTGGTTTTGTAGTGCATGGAAATGTCCATAAAATTCTTTGCTTTCAGGGCCTGAAATGCCTGGAAAATGTCAGCATTTGTAAACATAGCTCTCCCGATGGGTGTAAATATCATGGCGCAGCATATAATAAAAAGTTAATCGACTGGATACAGTGTTTGAAGCCCTCGGTCGTGTCTGGGCCGCGGACGCACTCGCGAGCCTGGCGTGCTGCGGCCTAGACACGAACTCGGGCCTGAAACACTGTATCCAGTCAATTACATATGAGTATAGGACCTTTAAGTCAGATACAGACTGGGACCTCCAGGTCAGATCCACGCACTGTGGGACTTCTAGGTCAGATCCACGCACTGTGGGACCTCCAGGTCAGATCCACACACCAGGTCAGATCCACGCACTGTGGGACTTCTAGGTCAGATCCACACACTGTGGGACTTCTAGGTCAGATCCACACACTGTGGGACTTCTAGGTCAGATCCACACACTGTGGGACTTCTAGGTCAGATCCACACACTGTGGGACTTCTAGGTCAGATCCACACACTGTGGGACCTATAGGTCAGATCCACACACTGTGGGACTTCTAGGTCAGATCCACACACTGTGGGACCTATAGGTCAGATCCACACACTGTGGGACTTCTAGGTCAGATCCACACACTGTGGGACCTATAGGTCAGATCCACACACTGTGGGACCTATAGGTCAGATCCACACACTGTGGGACTTCCAGGTCAGATCCACGCACTGTGGGACTTCCAGGTCAGATCCACACACTGTGGGACCTCCAGGTCAGATCCACGCACTGTGGGACTTCCAGGTCAGATCCACACACTGTGGGACCTCCAGGTCAGATCCACACACCGTGGGACCTCCAGGTCAGATCCACACACTGTGGGACCTCCACACACTGTGGGACCTCGAGGTCAGATCGAGACAGTGCGACATGTTAGTCGGATCCGGACTGGTATCTCTAGATCAGATCGATTTACTGTGAGACCTTAAGTTCAAGTCCAGACTAGGACGTGTGGGTGAGGATAACACACTGCGAGACCTCTAGGGCAAATTCAGACTGGGACCTCTGTGTCAGATCCACACACTTTGGGACCTCTAGGTGAGATTCAGATCCCAGATCCATACTGGGTCCTGTAGGTCAGATCCATGCTCTGTGGACCTCTAGGTCTAATCCAGACTATATAGCTGCTGGGTGGAATGCAACTGTCGGACCTGCAGATCAGATTCAGACTGTGTCAGCCTTATGTCAGATCTAGAGTTGGAGGTCCTAGTCAGATGCACAATATGATACCTCTGTCGGCTGCATACTGTGAGACATGTATATGGATTGGCAACTGCGTTTCTACAATAAACAATAACAGACTAGTCTAGTCTAAAAACTGGTAATTCCAGGTAGGCATAATATTTAATATTAAGAGTATGCAAAATATATTTAATAGTAGTTTATTTCATAACGGACCGGTTATCGGGACCGTGTCATAACGAAACTCGCTGCCGCTCGGTTTGTTACTTGTAACTTGCCCCTGATAACCATTCCGTTTAGAAATTAATAGGTATATGTGATATGAGCCGTTAAGCTATTGTCATGGGTTTTTTGTCCGTTGTCCGTCATCGTCTAATTTTCCTGCACTGCTTTTCTTTCCTGGTTCGTCGAAATTCGCTATAAATTTGGTAGATTATCTGTCATATTTACGAAGCTGTATTATACGGAGCCCCTGAGGTGACATACCAGATATATTTATTAATCCGTGTGCACGAATGAGTAAACCGTGGCCACGAATTGGTAAACCGTGGGCACGAATTAGTAAACCGTGGCCACGAATTAGTAAACCGTGCGCACGAATTAGTAAACCATGTGCACGAATTAGTAAACTGTGCGCACGAATGAGTAAACCGTGCCCACGAATTGGTAAACTGTGTGCACGGATTACCTCATCTAATCTGTGGGCATGATTTAACAATCTGTGAGCACGATTTAATAATTCGTGGGCACGATTTAACAATTCGTGCGCACGATTTAACAATTCGTGAGCACGAATTAGTATTTCGTGGCCACGGATTGGTATAATTAATCCGTGGGCACGACTTACCAATTCGTGGGCACGAATTAGTATTCCGTGCCCACGAATTAGTAAATCGTGCCCACGGATTGTTAATTCGTGGCCACGAATTGTTAAATTGTGTGCACGGTTTGGTAAATCGAGCGCACAGATTGGTAAACCGTGCACACGGATTGGTAAACCGTGCGCACGGATTAATAAATATTTTCGGTATGCACCTCAGGGGCTCCGTAGTATTAAGGTCATATTGTGGAACAAAAAACATCGTGCTCAAATCGAGATCTCGAATTATAAAGAGATTTTAGTCATTTTTATTGCCCTTGAAACGCCGGTTTGGGCGTGGCGGCCATATTGATTTTTTTGCGGGTCGGGGGAGGGGGTCGAGTCATTGTTTTTATTTGGGGGGGGGGGGGGGGGGTTGGTTGAGCCATTTCCAAGAAATCTTGCCATGGAAAAATTTGATACAAATCCTTAAATCATCCTTTTTACTCTTCTTCGTGGGAGCTGTGCGGAATACACTCTTAATACAATTCACGATAGAGCTTATATATATTGACACATTCAAGTAAGAAGTCACACATATAGTGATTTCAGGGGGTGACCTTGAATCTGACCTTGGGTGAGTTTGAAAGGTCAAAACGGCAATTTTGGTGAAAAAGATACATTTGTGGTTTATCACTATAAATTTCTTCGGAAACATTTCTCAGCCTTTGGGCTAATTTAGAAAAAAATGATTGAAAAGTTGTGCTTTTTCAAAATGGCGGCGATTTTTTTTACGAAAATACCCGATTTTTACCTTTGGCGACCATTTTCTCAAAATCAGTTCAAACTTTTTCTATTTAAATCATGCGTTAGACTCTCCATGTGTACCTTTGTGAAGTATGTTTCTTTGCCCTTGAATCGCTGGTCTGTGCGTGGCGGCCATTTTGGGTTTCCAATTTTTGGGGGATCCGAAATCAAGGTACATGTACTATGTGTTTCGAGCCATTTGCACCTTTATTTTTTCCTGCCTTATTTGGAAAATGTCACTTGTTGCCTTATACTGGAGCTGTCTGTATCATCAATACTGGAATGTTTCAAAATGGAGCTCAGATAATTAGGGACCCCTAGCAATTCGTACGTGTACGGGAACGTGTACGTAAACGTTATCGACACTGACAGTATCGTATATGCAAATGCGTCATTAACGCAGAAATGCCCCTGGATATCTAGCAAATGGTGACGTCACCATGCCGTTGACGTACACGTTCCCGCACACGTATGGATTGCTAGGGGTCCCTATTGACACATTCAAATGGGAAGTCACGCATGACGATTTCATTAGTGACCTTGAAGTTGACCTTGAAAAAATGGAATTTGAAAAAAAATGGACAACCCAAAAATGGTCTGCCAGTATCTACATCTACCTACATATATATCCGAGGTTCCGTATTTTTCCCAGTGCTGAGAGCACAACTTTGTAAAATAAAGTTCAATTTGAAGAACTTCTGTTTGTTTCCATGTGGCATAACACCATTCATTTTCAGCAAATTTCAGGTGTATAGTTCGAAAGTTGAAAGGTTGGCAATCTACTCCAATGTTGAAGTTTCGAATATGAACAGATTTCAGTTGTCTATCTTGAAAACTGAAAGGTTGGCAATCTACTTCAATGTTAAATTTTCGAGTCTGAACAGAATTTGGCATGTTGTTCGATGTTCGAGTTGCATTGTACTTTGTACGGAGGGTATTTTATTAGAATACACCCGAACGTGTCTTCGAACATCTTCTTTTCATCTTATCACATTTCATAGCGGAATAAAGACCATGAAATCACCAAACTTGCTTGAATTCGAATTGAATTCCCGTGATGTGATTTGGGACCAACATTTAACTTTCAAATTGGTTGATTGTCAACTTTTTCAGTTTTCAAGATAGAAGTCTGAAATATTGTTTTATGCCAATTGGAAGCATACAAATTTCAAATCATTCAAGGTTTTGTGCTGATGTTGAATATAGCAATAATAAATACCGATATTTTTCAAGGAAAAAACACAAACCAAAATCAGACCACCAGGTAGCTCAATATATTGAATCACGAATATATTGCAGACATAGTTTGCATTGACGCTGTCAGGTCACCCGCAGTATAAATATGTATGATGTATGTACTTTAATTGATGAGAACTGAAATTTGATCACCGATACAGTTTTGTATATTATCCATGCAAATACCTGTATGATTCCCCTCGTGGAAATTCTCGAGAGATGTGATTTCTTCATTTATAAATAGCATGTTTACAGTACACATGTACGTTTTGGCCGATATCTGCTGGAGTTGTTACTCTGTAGCATGAGACTCTCAAGCTTTGTCTTCTAAATGGAAGCAAGATAAGTGGTTCGATACAGTGTAGGCAAGGAATAAATAAGTCCTGACAAGTTATTGCACTACAAATGACCTTGAATTTTGAAAGTGTCACTAATTTCGAGTTTTCGAACGGTCCAATATATTGTTAGTTGAAGTCAACTTTGCTGCTTGAATGTTCAGCCCACAATACCCATTTTGTGTCGATATCGAGAATTCAGTCACAATAAAATCCAGGCATGGAAATAAATACGCCATTCCAGTCGGAATTGTTCTGTATACTAAATATGAGAGAAAGCTAAATGCTGGGATACAATAGGGGCAGATCTTTGTTGAGCCCGAGGTATTAACATGTACCATGGCGACCCGCGACTTGAGGAGGGATACAGTGGGCGACCCAGTCTCCGGTATACATGTTGAGTGGTCCATTGATCGGCGTTCGAGGAGAAATTGGACACCGCAAAAGTTCCGGCCAGCTCCTTACGTACGCCGACCCAGGGACGACCGCACGATCGTTCAGCGTCAGCGACCCGTCCAAAGAGACGTTATTACGTGCCCGGGGGTTGTGATTTCCTGGCTGGGTATCGACGGGCTATCGCCACGTTCGAAACCGCGAAAGCCCCAGTCCAGACAGTAACCTCACAGACCCCGCGGTGACATTGCTCGTAGCCACGGGAAAACAGGCTTGAAGCACTGCTCAACACCACGGCGAATCCGCAATCCATAACCATGCTTGTTTGACCAACGTTAATTATGAAATATGACAAGCCATTATTGTTGGAGAGTCTTCATCGTTGTGGGGCCGCCCCAACTTCATGCCCACTTTATTATGATCAATTCCGAGGTTTTGACATTTCGACGGGACACGCTCCTGCATTTATTGCCGTGCTGATCGTCTCCAGGGGACATTTGCACCTGGATGCCTGGATTCCGTGAATTGTCCCGCCTATAGCGTAGACGCACATCACTTGTGATATGTCGTACATCAACAAGTATGTGGATCACTACCGGACGGCGGTACTCAGCGATCTGGATCCGGACGACGAATCCCGTGACAACGACGACACTTCGTCCGAGATCACAGATTGTGAAGGTAAAAAAAAAAAGAACAATAAAATGTCAAAATTGTTTGTTGAAACTGATATAAAGTCTATAAGCATCTCCACGATTTGATAGTAGTACAATGTACGACAGATTTGGACGGGTTGTACACGGCGTACAGGGACTCGTGTTACGTGTACAACGCGGCGTGTCACCGGCACCACGTGATCCCGTACCACCAGGCGCTGGAAGGTCTGTCCGGATCGCTGATCCGCCTCGACTACATGAGACTCCGGCCCATGGACGCCCGCACCCTCGCCATTGCTCTCGTGGTCAGTGCTCGATCCGTGCGGCAGAGTCGGGACGGATTTATCATTCGGGGAATAACTAATGTTTGTGTGTCCGTATTCAAGTCGTTGGTGTAGTGAATCTGCAGCTCTGTTAAATAATGTAGTTTATAGTGACAGTATTCTATGAAGTCAATCTCTGATAGGGCCTACACATGTTTCGTTAACAAAATATAAGTACGATGGGTTTAGTGACTTTAGTATTCGTCCAAAAGCCTCTTCCAATAGATCTAGTTTTATTTGCATGAATGGCGCTATTGAGGTGTTAATGTCCCTTCGCTGCCTCATACAACGTTCAAACACATGTACATATTGTAAATTTATGTCTGTCAGCTACAGACCACATAAAACAAGCAAAATTGAAATTTAAATTGTATCAAATAAAGGTAGGTCTGTGAGAATGTACGAGTTCTTAATCTGTAGTTTCGAATTAAAAAATAAAATCACTTGGCAGTTCCACGCTGCCGTATATAACAACCATTTTATTTTAATTTCATCATCTCGCATATATTGAACACACTCACATATATATACATGTATATCGATGTCATATGTTTTCATTCCCAGTGCAATGACACGGTGACGACTCTCCAGTTGCCAGGCAACCGCATCGGTCCGGAGGGTGTCAAATGTATCTGCGATATGTTGTGTGACAATTGCACACTCACCGACCTGGTACGCATCTTGGAACTATCGGCAACTCATATACATTACATTATTTATTCATACAGTCATGATTACATGTAGGCATCAATATGTGTACTAGGATGTCATATGCCGTCACAAAGTGGCACTATAGGTTTTATCGTTGTTTCATGCCGCACTAGAAAGCCAAGGTATTGATGGTGCCAAAAGTCACACTACATGTATTCTAAATGTTTTACCCCCCTCAGGATGTATCCAACAACGGTTTGTCCTCACAAGGTGCCAGATATGTCTGTGATATGCTGAAGAAAAACTCCACACTGCAGAAGCTCAACTTGTCATGTGAATATTTTTGATTAATCATGTACTTTTAAATGTTTACGAATTATAAAACGAACCGATATCGGAAGTTGAAGTAAATGATAATATTATACCAAAGCCTGACAGCGTTATCTCCGACTGCAGGGAATGGTTTCAAGGAAAGTGATGCCTACTTATTTGAAGAAGCGTTATTGGTGAGTTTTAAATATATAGCAAAAGAATTGTGTCGACGTATTAACCGCCAGATGTGTGAATCTACATAGAAAATGTATTTCATCATTGCTTAATAGTATTACACGTCGTTATCTCATCACTGTGATTATGCAATGTAAACAGTGTTTCTTGGCAAATGATAATGATTTAATACACTTGCTATTATACACCAGTTACACTATCGTGCGCATCCCGATCAATATAGAGCGGCGAATGTGGACACACGTCGATGAGAGGACCCCAGACTTAGACCGTGAATCTTTGTCAAACAAACCATTGTCTGTCCTGATTAATAGCGGCTTGGAAATCGAAGAATGTTTCTCTGGTTACTCTTCAAAGACACAACTCATCTAAAATCGTGTCACATTACAAAATATTTCGTTTTAGGAATTGAATATGATAAAAAAATGAACGTTTGTTTGCATGACATCGAGCACATACTCGATAATCAAGTATAGCCCCAAATTGGGGGTATATTTCATAGCCGTTTCTGGCACCAATTATCACCACTGTGTTTGCTATGACTTCTCTTGTGCTGCATTTCTTTGCTAGTAAAAATGTCGTATTACATGTATACTCATGCATGTATAGGCCTATGTAATGTACATCATTTATTTTCAAAATTGCAACATTTAGGATATATGCATTAAGAATAAATGAAAATATCTTGAAAAATTAAAAAAACTTGAGATAACTACATATCTTCCGGCCGCATGTTCACATGAAAGGAGTCGTTATTATTCAACGTAATCGCACTCCAGGTAAATGTCATATAAATCGATCATTCTAATTTACCGGACGTTCAATAAAAGCCGGATCACTGACAATTCGACACGGGGCTACATTGATTCTTCATTCTCCAGCTAGGAGAAAGTAGGCAATTGGGTGATAACCGCTGGCACCAGTGGTGTTTGCTTACCCCCGCCATTTTACACCGTCCCCAAGAAGTGACAGACGATAAGCATGCCAGCATCACGGGAACAATTATCTTATACAAATGTCAAAACTGGCATTGGCTTATCTAAGAAACGAAATAGTTTGAACAAATTAAAGTTAATGTGGTGTGTGAAAAGTGGTTTAAAGTAGTAAATGTTATATGTTTTGCCTCGTGTATTTGATATTCAGGAAACAAATACGTTACGACAGTTGAACATCAGCCACAATGAGTTTAGGGAAGAAGGCGGCATTAAACTTGGCAAAGCTCTCAGTGAGTTTACTTCGAATCTCGAAATGAAAAAGATTAATATACCTCCATATACTTACGTTTATAGATGAATCATGGCCCAAGTTCAATATTCCCATTATACTCCCAGGTTTAGCATCTGTGTACAATTATGATTCAGTTGGAAACATGGGCATGGACTCCTTGGATATTAGCTGGAACCACCTGCGATTAAAGGGTGCCACCGCCATCGCAAATGCTCTCAAGGTATTTTTTTTTGTATTGTGTAACGCTTTCTGGTAACAACGGGTCATTGACAAATTAGCGATGCTAACTGAACGCTTATTCCCATTACTCACCAGGAGAACGTGAGCTTGCGGACACTTCATGCCTCATGGAATGGGTTTGCCAATGATGGAGCTCGTGCCATTGGCAACGCTCTCAAGGTCAACATGACCTTGACTTACCTTGATATATCGTGTAACAGGGTCAACCTGGAAGGATCCATCGCCATAGCTGAGGGCCTCCGGAAAAACGAGAGCCTTCGAGTTTTAAAAGTTCGTGATATGTCAGTTTCATATTTGTAGCATTTCCTTGTACATCGAATAGGTATATATCTACATCAATCTGCACGAATCACATGTGGATCTTCATGCACCAGAACCGCCCACCACCCATGTAGGCATTGACGTATAGGTTATATTGGTTGTAGATTAGCAGGAACCCCATCACAACATCGGGCTGCTGTCACTTCCTCAAGGTGCTGGGAGTCGCCCCGTCTTCAAGACTCAAGCTCCTCGAGTTATTGGTAAAGTCGTACGAGGTCATGCCATCTTCAGCACTACTCAAGTATACCATAGTTGTTACTATTCATTGTTCTCAGCAAAAGATTAGTGCTATTCATGTCATACATATTCAATATAGACATTCCCCGTGCGAGTTTTAGGCTTATCCACTTCTTCAGGACATCGAGGTGAACCCGCAGTTTGAGGAGTTGCTGGAAGAGGTGAGACTTGAGCGACCAATAGAAGTGATTCACGGCGGTCACGTGAGCCACGCTGACCCGTACGCGCGTCGCTTCGGCAAAAAGACGCCGGCGACCCCTGGCGACCCCCTGGCTCTGCTCATGTCACACGTGAAGAAGAGTAGTCTCCGACTGATGGATTTCTTCGCTCAGCTCGACAAAGACAACAGTATGAGCGTCACCAAGTCAGAGTTCAGGAGAGGAATGAAGGTAAATCTTCTGATCTCATATATATACAAGTAGATACTATTACAGATTGCCGCCGATACATATGTGTAACGTTAGCATCGTGACGTGGTGTGCGCGAGTAGTGACACCACGGTTGTGATGCTGCAGTGTGGACGGGTTTATAAGACATTCGGCGACACTCCAGTAATGGGGTATACCTCTTTATCGTGGGGTCGCCGAACTTTACATATGTATAGGTTAGTTATTCAGATCGATAGTATAATGGAGATGGTATTTACACGTTCCAACAGATGGCCAAAGTGCCACTCACGGATGATCAGATTGAATCTTTGATGGAAAAACTGGACACAGACAAGAACGGAGAGATAGATTTCTCGTGAGTGAAGCCCACTCCCCAACATGAACAATTGTGTGTGCCATCTGTCAAACTGGGCCTTTTACAAGTAGTAATTGTCTTGTTCCTGTCTGGCAGGGAGTTTCTGGAGGGCCAGAAGCGTTACCGTGAGCGGGAGCGGCGGCGGGCTCAGTCCCAGTCGCTGGTGGGGGCCGTGGGCAGCCTGGTGGGAAGGAAGTCCTTCGAGGTCCGCCCCCAGACCCAGGGGGGAGGCGAGGCTCCCGTCCCAAGGGAGCGGTCATCATTTCTCTCCATGAGCAAGTGAGTAGGCCCATACGCCAAGTGCAGTTTGTATCTTGAACTAATCATGGTCTATCTGTATGTATATTGGAGTGTCTTAGTGCCTAAACTAGCGTGCATAAGTTAATTGTAAATGCACTGCATATGGGTATTTGACCGACGGTTGAATGTTTGAATGTGGTAGTGGTACCGGTACTTGTAATCAGAATGACCGGTGATGCACAAGGATGCACTGCACATACCACGTTTAGCTCGACAGGTTTATCAAGTTTATGACCCTGTATATATCGTCATGTTGATAGAGCTTTGGGCTTGATCTCGGCCGGGTCGCCCGTGGGTCTGGAGCCGATACAAGGTGACCAGAGCGGAGAGACGAGCACGACTACCATCCACTCATCAACCATTGTATGAAACTGGATGATCCCGAATTTTGTTAGGTTACCGAATCTATAATGGACGTGGTCCCGGCGATATCCTATTGGCGTGGCGTGGCGTTGCGTCTGGCGTCGTCTGCATTTTTACCTTCAAAGTTTACGGTCGAATGCCCAAAAAGCAAGAGGGACGTATTTCAAATTTTTTTTTATGTTGATGTTTTTTTGTCAAAATGTCGGCCATTTTTTTGGTACGAAAAATCGCTCAATTTGGGACTTTGATGGCTATTTTCTGAAAAATCGGCTGGTCAGTTTTGGTTAATAAAAATAAGTTACTAGAGCTACTAAAAACATTATTTTTGCCATTGAAAGTTGAAAAATTTATTCCACTTTTCCCTTCATATTGGGAGCTTTATGGATTGAATTCCTGGAACACTTCAAGATAGAAATGAAGTGCTGACACATTCAAACGGAAAATGGTATATTGCAATTTCAGTGGTGACCTTGACTTTGACCTCCAATGAACTTGGAAGGCCAAAACGGCAATTTCGGTGAAACAAAAAACAACAACAGGTGTGGCTCAACACTTCACATTTCTTCGGTAACCTTTCCTGGCCGTTGGGCACTATATAGTTTGCGAAAATTAATGTTGTGAAGAATTGGAGACATTGTCAGCTTATGTTATGATACATTTGTATGTACAATAATCATTATATTATGTACACGTAAGTGCATCATTCCCTGCTTCATACACTATATCTAACAACTCGAATTCCAAGTGGTCATTCATTTTGATGTTTTTGTCAAATTCATTGTTGTCGATAAAAACAATGAGATCACCGCCAAAATAGTTGAAGATAAAATCCTCATCTTGATTATTTCAGTTACTTTTCAGAGTGTGCATAATTGTACCAAGACTATATCCCTGTATTTTACGCGTATCTGTTACCACCTGTGTTAATTTTCCTGTTTTAACACCTTGTTTTTAAGGAGTGCAATCAACTAGACAAATGGCGTCCACCTTGATATTTATGTGTTTGTTTGTGCAAATAAAGAGAAGAAAATGAAACAGAACAAACGAACATGCCATACGTTTGCTTGCCATTTATTGGATTGTCGACCAGACATTGACAAATCACATAGACATATTACTGGTAGGAACAAATTAGAAACACATTTCTACCAACTTTTTTTTCAATCACTTGTCAAGTATACAAAATAGGAGTTTTTAAATTAAACATGCGTGGAAACTCAAATGAAATCTAACAAGCGTTATTAATCTAGCAGCATTACTGCATTGAACTATAGTCTTAGCTGTAGACCAGCGATAGAACCATTATTCGAAATGTAAGTGTCTTCACTGTAAGAAGATGCTTCTTGTTGCCATGGCCTATCAATTGCAATGTTGGTCCTGGCGCTGTCGTCGGTAACCTCTAACCGCGTCTGGGTGGCCCACGATTACTACGACCCTTGCCACTTCCACCACCACTGCCACCTCCAATCCGCCGGCCACCACTGCCCTGACCACCAGGTCGGCCACCACTGCCCTGACCACTCGACTGGCCACTACTGCCCTGATCACGCCTTCGCCCACCACGGCCCCGACCACCCGGACGTCCACCACGGCCCCGACCACCACGGCGTCCTGCGGGACACTCGTCACGTTCTGCCTCTCTGTCTGCTCTCTCGGCCTCGATCTCTACCGTGCAGTCGGCTCCTTCTGTCATCAGACACACGCATTCTTCATCCTCTGAATCATCACTGTCACTTCCACTGCGATCCCCTCGACCGCGCCCACCTCGACCGCGACCACCTCGACTGCGACCACTTCGGCTAGAATCGTCATCCTGAAATTGACGCCAAACGTGTCACACGATGCATTCAAGAGAGCACAATATATATCGACTGAAGTTGTTATAATTGCACATGCCACCATAACTACACTTACCGTATCATCCCGTAGATTCATATATTTGTACACTTCTCTATATCTAACTGCACCTTACGGTATCATCCCGTAGATTCCTTTATTTTTATATTTCTCTATATCTAACTGCAGCTTACCGTATCATCCCGTAGATTCATATATTTGTACACTTCTCTATATCTAACTGCAGCTTACCGTATACGTAGATTCATTTATTTGTACACTTCTCTATATCTAACTGCACCTTACGGTATCATCCCGTAGATTCCTTTATTTTTATATTTCTCTATATCAAACTGCAGCTTACCGTATCTTCCCGTCCTGGTTTGGAGCAGAAGAAGGCTCTGGCGTCTTTTCCGTTGACCATGAAGCCTGTCAAGGCAGTCGCTACGTCACTCGAGCACACAGATCCACAGGGACAGGGTCCTGTTTGGTACTCATCAACTCCATCCGTGGACTCGATCAAACAGGCCCCAGCAAGCTACAAACAAACAAAAACTGTTGATCAGAGCAAAATAAAACCTGTGCTATATTCGGATATATTTGTTTTATTCATGTTCAAATTACATGTAAACTATAAATAATGTATCAACTCACCACGCCAGTGAAGGTGAACTGTCCGTTGTCTTCTGTGGGCGGCTGGTAGCAGAATTTAGTCTCAACCACTTGACCGTCGTCGTCGGTCTCGGTCTTGGTGACATCACACGAGGCTGTAGTCCCCTCCTCTCCTGCACAACCACACGGCCTCTCAAACACATCTTCCGAGTTAACCGTGCGCTTGCAAGCTCGCTGTGAATAACAAAAACACTCCTTGTTGACGTAGATCAGACATTCCATGTTGAACAACATTGACAATGAGATGTATAACGCCAAACAAGGCTTTCACCGATCAGCTCGTGTGTGTTTGTGTATGTGAAGTATACTGACCATGTGTCTCCTGGATGGAAGCCGGACTTCTCTCAGACACACACAGCCATCTTCCACAAGAGGTGCCGGACCCTCGGGACCTTCTGGATCAACTGGGCCTTCTGGATCCTCGGGATCTTCCTCATCGTTGTCATCGCGGTCATTTCCTCCCTAGAATACGCCAAACAAGTTTTCAAAGTGTTGTACTGCACTTGTTATTGATGTAAAAATGACCAGAAGCCTATTGCTCAAAGAATCTAATTCTACTCTAGTTGACTAAATTAGATCTAGATTTTTTTTGAAAGATAGGTATCTAGATATTTAAAATAGGTTTCTGAATATTTAACAACTAATTCTAATCTAGTCTTTTTTTTAGAAAAATAGGTATCTAGATATTTAAAATAGGTTTCTGAATATTTAACAACTTACCGGTCGCTCACAGAAGAAGGCTCGGGCATCTTGGCCGCCAACTGGGAAAGACAGAACTGCTTCCGTGCCACATGTGCCATTACATCTACAGGTTCTGGTGTACTCAGTACCATCCGTGAGAGTAACGCGACACGCCTTCTTCAGCTGTTAGGCGGACATGGAATTAGAATGCTATTAGTGTTTGCGAGACTGCACGGATGGACGATAGGCCAACATCAAAATGGGATCAAGATCACTGATGGGATACCGTCACTATTCAGTGTCGGGTACCAGAATAAACTGGGCATGTTTCTCACCGGTCCACTCCATTCCCTGTCAGGATCCGCCAAGTCTTGTTCTTGGTAGCAGAACTTGTAGGTGATTCCGTCCCTGTTGCTATCGGCCCTGGTACTGGTGAGACTACACGTGACGCCAGTCTCCCCGTCACAGCCACATGTCCTCGTCACCACGGTGGTGTTAGGGTAGTTCACCTCACAAGCCTTGGCGCGGGCTCTACGCCCGCCGCCTCTCGACGGGCCTCTGCTGCCTCTCGGCGGGTGTGCCAGAGACGTCCCCAGACACAGCAGCACCACCACCGCCGCAAACACAGCCGTCCGAAACATGTTGCTTCTGGCAACGACAACAAGTATAGTAATTGTTTGAAAGTACATGTACATACGTCTTCAGAAATGGAAGAAATTATATTAACAGTAAATACAGTTTATGGAAAAAAAGCAAAAATACATGCATGCCAACGCACAATTCCATGAAAGATACCGGTAGTACTTTTTTTGTACAATGTACATACATGGATAGATGTTCATGCATATTATTTCAGAAAATTGTTCACATCGCCTTTTTTCAGAATACCTAGGCCTATCTACTGAAGAATCCATATCCGAGCTTATCAAGCTCAATGTTTACATATTGAGTTTCCGAATAATGTTATGACTGCAAAACAAATTGTGTTTTCAGCAAACAGGTATAGGTTTGAAATAGTATATATGTCACTTTTATATATATATTAATAATAAATTGGTTACCAAGAGCCTAGTGTCGCACCACATTTTACATGAAAAACTACTTTTAAACTAAATATTCACAGTTCATATAAAATATCATAGACCTACATGCATACTAGTATACGTGTACACATGCAGTCTCTGCAACGTATCGTCATCCATGATCTCGAAAGTTTTTAAAAAAATGTTTTTCGTTAAAAGATGTTAAAAATGCAATGTAACTTTTAATAATCAATGATCTCAGCAGCCAGCCACTAAAAAATGGTGACATGCGAAAAACGAGATTTCTGCCAAGTGTTACAACTGAATAAGATGTTATATTTTCGAAAAATGGGCAACTCTTAACAAGTTTGTAAGAAATTTTCGTTTGATGCCCATTTTAAGTTATCCCAGATAAATGGATTCTAAGTTATATCAGATATCATCCAGCACTATTGCACACGAGCAAGAACCTATGCAGGCTGAAATGAATTTGAACAAAAGTATATTTACCTTTCAAGGCCGCACGCTTTTTCTCCCGTTCAGTATTTGTTGATCTCGTTGAGTTCTCCTAGTTTTCAGATGCGCTTCTTCGAGGTGTCCTGAGACTCGAAGTCTTCTCTGTTCTGGAGGCATTTTCCTTCAACGCTTTATACTGTTTGGTGTCGTGGAATCGTGAGAATTCAAAATAAAAATCGAGGCGAAGTCGTGAACTGTTCTTGATTAGAAACGCACCATCTGTGAAGGTGCGCTCCGCAGTGACGTACATGTGATCACAAGTACTGATTTTTGGCTCGCACCAACGACGTCATATGTTTGCTCTCTATCTATCACCACCACGCTTGGGTGACTTCAACGCGTCTGCCGAGCCAGGGTGCCGAGTAGATTCGATAGTCAAGCTCTGAATATTCATCACTGTGCGTGACCCATATGTTAGAGATGATATTTCATGTGTTTTGATGGTGTGATCGACACTGTTTAACACGAGTACCATGGACAACTGGGAAACATTTACCAACTACACACTATTTTTGCACGGACCGTTCGATCTGTAATTGCTGTGATCATATCTGGTTACATGTACATGTAAGCGTGAATCATTGACCAAGTCCAATGCAGTATCGTAACTGTTCGTACTGTACATGTAAGTGACACTTACATTCATGTGAACGCATAATATGGAATGTGGATAATTGTGTTTACAAAAAAATATATACCACATTTAATTCACACGACAGCAAGTCCTTCAAGACACCAGACGCAATGACACGTTGCCTAGGCCTAATAAAAAACTAAGCGAGAAAATAACTGTATTCCATCGTGTTTCAAAAACGCGTATTTAAAATATCGTGATCAGTGATAATCTTGATACATATTCCTAGCCTATACAAGTATTTCATCCACTGGAAAACAAAACATGCAAACGTCATTTTGAACAACTACGTTGCTATATAATAGGCTAAATCCAAACGTTACGTTATTATTTGCTTTCTGAAAATATGCTGACAAACGTTGATATGAGCAGGAGAACAATTACTCATGACGACTGTCCAACGTAGAAAAGTATTCACCCCTCCTCTAGAAAAAAATATCTTCTGCAAACGGAATATAAGACATTACTAAACACATACATCCACTGCTCCCAGTGAACTACACATACAATAAACTATTAAAAAGAAACATACCAGCTAATAATAACCGCAAAAATAAATCTCTGTAATATGAATAATGTCTAATAGTATTTCAGGTATGAGGAATTAACTACAAGTACATGCTATATAAGTGAATACATTGCAATCAAGCATAAATCGTCATGACGAAACTTGGTTTAAGGTGCGCTATGAGCACATTAGTGAGCTATGGTATATTTGAGTTGGTGCTAGGGGTCTATCTTGCCAATGAGGGGGGTTAGATCACCATGGTGAAAGTCGAATACCTTACTCGCGGTAATGAGCCACCGTACGAAACGTTGTTATAGTCAGCATTTTCAAGATTGTGTTTAAAAAAAAAACTCAGAAATTCACAATTATTTGAAATCTTTAAACCCAATTACATGCATCTCTCATACACGTGCATTTTTCTGCTCAAAGAAGAATCCCGATACATGTATTATCGAACTATATCTGGGGCCACGAATACACTGTATTGACATCAATGCTTGTGCGGCGCGACTGCATGAGGTTCAACATAAATTAGGAATAAAATCAGTTGGTCTATGTTGGTAATGATGAATAAGTAAATATCCGTATAAATGTCGCCATATTATATCAATGTGTAATACCATAGACATTTGGGCTAAATGTCTATGGTAATACACATACGCTGAAGACTGCTTCCACTGAACTACACATACATGTAGCTGTTTACCCTGAAACCTCAAGATACATATACTGACTACATGCACGTGTGATATTTATTTACGTACACGAACTCCCATATCGAGTGCTAAAATAGATATAGGGCATGACCTATACACAGACAAGGCTTACCTATAGTTTGCATAATTCTCTTTTGTGAAAGATATATATAGATTTATCACAAAGCAGGCCCATACATATGCGGCAAGCAGGTGCGCCAGTCGATGGTAGTGAAATGCCTAGCTTACTCGTGCGTGTCGAGCCGTTCGTGAGGGTGCTGACGTGCCGAGCCACAGACTCGTGATGTCAGCGTCATCATTCTGACGTCACATACAGCACGCTCACGTCTCGAGTCACTGTATCGCGCCACTCGCCAAAATCACGACTCCGCTGGGGCAAATGTATGAAAGCGGGAGAGAAATGGGTTCTGGAACATTAACACATCTGCTGACAAGCCGAGACAGACGAACAAGAAGACATCTAGAAGAACTGTGGACCTGAGCTTGCATTTAGAAAGGTACAAACGTCGCTCTACTTTCTAACGCCAGGAAAAGGTAGGCTGAATAATAATAATAAAATAATAATAATAATAATAATAATAATAATAATAATAATAAAAATAATAATAATAATAATAGTGTAATTTTACATTAGGTTCCATGTTGCCACGAATCCATTTTTGCATACTCTGTACATGTAGGCCCTCTACTCTGATTTTTCTAACTTTGATTACACCGGTTTTTGACGATATTTTTGCGATACCAAACCTTATCGATCTATGACTTGGTATACTTCACCTGGGAGCCAAACGGCAACCCCAGTGTTAAATTTCAAACCAAAACGGGATTTCAAGAATATGAGCATGTTCGAGGATTTGGTCCTGTTTACATCCATCATATTTCGAAATATTATGGTACTTTAGGACCAGAAGATACAATGGGGTGTATTATACACAAACATGTTGTTTTCGAAAGTTTCACCGCTACAAAACCGAGCAAATGCACAAAATTGTGCACGGACCCTGAAAATAAATGACAGGGTTAAATTTAACATGAGTGTGGATTGCCAACTTTTTCAATGTCTGCAATACGGTAGAAAATTATTATTATTATTATTATTATTATTATTATTATAAAGACACCATTTAGCATCGCCAAATTATCAGCGTAAAGATAGTGTAAACGAGTTAGGAAATCAGAGTAGTTTGGTGAATTGTTTTCCCCATCAAATGTTGGCCTATGTCGCAAAAAACATAACACAATCTACTGCAAAAATAATTGCAGCAGGCGCAATTTCTGAAGACATATATACTTGTTGTCGTTACCAGAAGCAACATGTTTCGGATGGCTGTTTGTGTGGTGGTGGTGGCGCTGCTGTGTCTGGAGACGTCTCTGGCACGCCCGCCGAGAGGCGGCAGACGCGGCGGGGGCAGGGCCCGCGCCAAGGCGTGTGAGGTGGACTACGGTAACGGCACCGTGGTGACGAGGACATGTGGCTGTGACGGGGAGACTGGCGTCACGTGTAGTCTCACCAGTACCAGGGCCGATAACAACAGAGATGGAATCATCTACACGTTCTGCTACCAAGAACAAGACTTGGCGGATCCCGACAGAGAATGGACTGGACCGGTGAGAAACATGCTCAATTTATTCTGGTACCCAACACTGTGAATAGTGACGGTATCCCATCAGTGATCTTGATGCCAGTGTGATGTATCGTTCATCCGTGCAGTCTCGCAAACACTAATAGCATTCTAATTCCATGTCCGCCCAACAGCTGAAGAAGGCGTGTCGCGTCACTCTCGCCGATGGTACTGAGTACACCAGAACCTGTAGATGTAATGGCACATGTGGCACGGAAGCAGTTCTGTCTTTCTCAACTGGCGGCCAAGATGCCCGAGCCTTCCTTTGTCAGCGACCGGTAAGTTGTTAAATATTCAGAAACTGATACCAATTTAAAAAAAAAATCTAGATCTAATTTAGTCAACTAGAGTAGAATTAGATTCTTTGAGCAATAAGCCTCTGGTCATTTTTACATCAATAACAAGTGTTGTACAACACTTTAAAAACTTGTTTGGCGTAATCTAGGGAGGAGATGACCGCGATGACAACGAAGAGGAAGATCCCGAGGATCCAGAAGGCTCAGTTGATCCAGAAGGTCCCGAGGGCCCGGCACCTCTTGTGGAAGATGGCTGTGTGTGTCTGAGAGAAGTCCGGCTTCCATCCAGAAGACACAGGGTCAGTATACTTCACATACACAAACACACACGAGCTGATCGGTGAAAGCCTTGTTTGGCGTTATACATCTCATTGTCAATGT
The DNA here is from genome assembly GCA_949152475.1 of Terebella lapidaria. Classification (NCBI taxonomy): domain Eukaryota; kingdom Metazoa; phylum Annelida; class Polychaeta; order Terebellida; family Terebellidae; genus Terebella; species Terebella lapidaria. Next base: position 18,416,157 of record OX424561.1, read on the forward strand.
TGTTCAACATGGAATGTCTGATCTACGTCAACAAGGAGTGTTTTTGTTATTCACAGCGAGCTTGCAAGCGCACGTTTAACTCGGAAGATGTGTTTGAGAGGCCGTGTGGTTGTGCAGGAGAGGAGGGGACTACAGCCTCGTGTGATGTCACCAAGACCGAGACCGACGACGACGGTCAAGTGGTTGAGACTAAATTCTGCTACCAGCCGCCCACAGAAAACAACGGACAGTTCAACTTCACTGGCGTGGTGAGTTGATACATTATCTATAGTTTACACGTAATTTGAACATGAATAAAACAAATATATCCAAATATAGCACAGGTTTTATTTTGCTCTGATCAACAGTTTTTGTTTGTTTGTAGCTTGCTGGGGCCTGTTTGATCGAGTCCACGGATGGAGTTGATGAATACCAAACAGGACCGTGTCCCTGTGGATCAGTGTGCTCGAGCGACGTAGCGACTGCCTTGACAGGCTTCATTGTCAACGGAAAAGACGCCAGAGCCTTCTTCTGCTCCAGACCAGGACGGGAAGATACGGTAAGCTGCAGTTAGATATAGAGAAGTGTACAAATAAATGAATCTACGGGATGATACCGTAAGCTGCAGTTAGATATAGAGAAGTGTACAAATAAATGAATCTACGGGATGATACCGTAAGCTGCAGTTAGATATAGAGAAGTGTACAAATAAATGAATCTACGGGATGATACCGTAAGCTGCAGTTAGATATAGAGAAGTGTACAAATAAATGAATCTACGGGATGATACCGTAAGCTGCAGTTAGATATAGAGAAGTGTACAAATAAATGAATCTACGGGATGGTACGGTAAGCTGCAGTTAGATATAGAGAAGTGTACAAATAAATGAATCTACGGGATGGTACGGTAAGCTGCAGTTAGATATAGAGAAGTGTACAAATAAATGAATCTACGGGATGGTACGGTAAGCTGCAGTTAGATATAGAGAAGGGTACAAATAAATGAATCTACGGGACGGTACGGTAAGCTGCAGTTAGATATAGAGAAGTGTACAAATAAATGAATCTACGGGATGATACCGTAAGCTGCAGTTAGATATAGAGAAGTGTACAAATAAATGAATCTACGGGATGATACCGTAAGCTGCAGTTAGATATAGAGAAGTGTACAAATAAATGAATCTACGGGATGATACCGTAAGCTGCAGTTAGATATAGAGAAGTGTACAAATAAATGAATCTACGGGTGATACCGTAAGCTGCAGTTAGATATAGAGAAGTGTACAAATATATGAATCTACGGGATGATACCGTAAGCTGCAGTTAGATATAGAGAAGTGTACAAATAAATGAATCTACGGGATGATACCGTAAGCTGCAGTTAGATATAGAGAAGTGTACAAATAAATGAATCTACGGGATGATACCGTAAGCTGCAGTTAGATATAGAGAAGTGTACAAATAAATGAATCTACGGGATGATACCGTAAGCTGCAGTTAGATATAGAGAAGTGTACAAATAAATGAATCTACGGGATGATACCGTAAGCCGCAGTTAGATATAGAGAAGTGTACAAATAAATGAATCTACTTTTTCATTGCAACAGTTACATTGAATGAAACTCCAGTCGAGATATTTCACGATTGTGATCCCTTCATTGCATCGTGTGACACGCGTTTATGGTCATTTTTTCAGGATGACGATTCTAGCCGAAGTGGTCGCAGTCGAAGTGGTCGCGGTCGAGGTGGGCGCGGTCGAGGGGATCGCAGTGGAAGTGACAGCGATGATCCAGAGGATGAAGAATGCGTGTGTCTGATGACAGAAGGAGCCGACTGCACGGTAGAGATCGAGGCCGAGAGAGCAGACAGAGAGGCAGAACGTGACGAATGTCCCGCAGCACGCCGTGGTGGTCAGGGCAATGGCCGTGGTGGACAACGTGGTGATCCGGACAGGAGACGTGGTGGTGGTCGTCAAGGGCCTGATGGTAACGACGCACCTGCTGGTAACCAAGGGGAAAACAGACCTGGTGGTAACCAGGGCAACAACAGACCTACTGGTAACCGAGGCAACACCAGGCCTGCTGGTCAGGGACCATCGAGATCCAGAGGTGGTGGTGGCCGCAGAGATTAGAGATATCTGTGGTTAATAACATGTACTATTTACTGAGTATCGATGTGAGAATCTGTAGGACAATTCATGTGTGGTGATCAGATTTGTTCGAGAAAACTATAATGAATAAATGAGTAATCGCACATTGGAGTGCATAATTTTTATCTACAAAGTAGCAGGTCTACAGAATCGTGTTCATCCATTCTATTACAATAAAACACAATTTTTATAAATAAAAATGTATTAGCCTATATGTGATGTGTTTGGTGCGATATGCGAAAGAATGTTTGGAATAAAATTGTGCAATGTACATAAGGTGTTTTTCGTAACTGTCATTCACAACAAGATGAAATATACATGTTATCACAAATACCCCAAAATTACTATATCCAGCAGTATATGTACAGTTCAAAAAATGACCTACAGCTAACTGTTTTGCAATATATATATATATATTCGTGGTACACTGCAAGGAACGTTACAACCTTGAGCGAGAATAGGCGCAAACTAATCCCCGGGCGCTGTCGACTACATGAGGGTATCTCATCAAACAAATAGACGTGTAAAAAATTAGCCCAAGGGTTAAAAAATATGTTTTAGATATTAAACTTTTGTCCATTGACCGTGAAAATAGGGTCAGTGGTCAACTCAAGGTCACCAGAATATTCAGCATATATCATTTCTAGTATGTCCACAATTGATTCCTAAGCTGTAAAGTCGAAAATAAGTCGAAAATACGGTATATAAAGATCCATGAAACATTTTTTATATGACAAGCTTGTACTTTTGTACTTTTGAGTGTTCTCAAAAGCACATTGTGAACATTGCAATTAACAGTACATTCTGTTTTAGTTGAGGCTTTCAACGGCTATCAAAGTTTGAAAGAGAAGAAACACAAACAATTAGCCCAAGGGCTAAGATAGGTTGCCGGACAATATATAATAGCTAATTTGTCCCGTGGCTTTGAAAATAAGGTCACGGTCAAATTTGAAGTCACGAGAGTATTCAGCATACCGGGGGTATATGATTTCCTAAACGTTCACAATTGATTTCTCAGCTGTAAATTCAGTAATAATAGAGATACTAGTATCAGTATGTCCTGTGACCTTGAAAATGGAATAAAAAGCCAAATCAAAGGACATCAGAATATTCAGCATTTATCATTTGCTGTATGTCCATAATAGAATCCTGAGTTGTAAATTTGATAATAAACAAGCTATTAGCCAAGTTGTTCTGTGAGACCTTCAAAATGATGTCAAAGGTCAAATAAGGTCACGACAATATTCAGCATATATCAATTCCTATATGTCCACAATTCATTCCTAATCTGTAAAGTTGATAGTAAGCGAGATATTAGCCAGATGGTACACTGCAAGGAACTTTACAACCTTGAGCGAGAATAAGCGCAAACTAGTCTCTGGGCGCTGTCGACCACATGAGGGTATCTCATCAAACAGATAGACGTGTAAACATTAGCCCAAGGGCTAAGAAAGGTTACCGGACAATATATTTTTAGATATTAAACTTTTGTCCATTGACCGTGAAAATATTGTCAGTAGTCAATTCAAGGTCACCAGAATATTCAGCATATATCATTTCTAGGATGTCCACAATTGATTCCCAAGTTGTAAGGTCGAAAATTAGTGAGATATTAGCCATTTTGTTCTTTGACCTTGAAAATGAGGTCAAAGGTCAAGTTCAAGGTCATGAGAATATTCAGCATATATCATTTCCTATATGTTCACTATGGAGTCCTAGGCTGTAAAGTCGATAATAAGCAAGATATTAGCCATTTTGTGCTCTTGGAAATGAGGTGAAGGTCAAATTCAAGGTCACCAATATATTCAGCATATATCATTTCCTATATGTTCACTATGGATGCCTAAGCTGTAAAGTCGATAATAAGCAAGATATTAGCCATTTTGTGATCTGACCTGAAATTTAGGTCAAAGGTCAAATTCAAGGTCACGAGAATTATATGTATATATCATTTCCAATATGTTTATAATCGATTCCTAAGCTGTAGAGTCGATAATAAGCGAGATATTAGATATTTTGTCCTGTGACCTTGAAAATTAGGTCAAAGGTCACATTCAAAGTCACGACAATATTCAGAATATATCATTTCCTATATGTCCACAATTCATTCCTAATCTGGAAAGGTGATAATAAGCGAGATATTAGCCAGTTCGTATACAGCTAACTGTTTTGTAATATATATATTCGTGATAAACTGCAAGGAACGTTACAACCTTGAGCGAGAATAGGCGCTAACTAGTCTCCGAGCGCTGTCGACTACATGAGGGTATCTCATCAAACAGATAGACGTGTAAAAAATTAGCAAGGAGACAAACAGAGATTGCAGACCCTCGCCCTTCAGATTTAGTCACTAAAATTAGGCGATAATTGAGTTTTGGTCTTAAGACCATCGGTTGCACGCCATACGATTGGGAATTGGCCAAAGAAAAATACAAAAAGAGGTTGAAGATTTAATATTGATTAGAACCGGAGTTATAGCCATTTATGTGATTTTCTTTTTTCCGTTGCCATGGCAACCGTTTTGTGAGCCACTACCATAGCACTCCAGCCCTATAAATTTCAAATCGATCGGGCCGTTTGGCTTTGAGTTTTGAGCGCAGACATTTGCACTGAAACGTCGCTGGCCAAAAAAAAGAATCGAAACCGTGACCCTCAATTTTTCGACATCGGGCGATAATGGAGAGTTTTCGTCGTACGACCACGGGCCATATATCAGATGATCAGGAATTGGCCATAGAAAAATACAAAATTAGTTAGAAAAATTTATCTTGAATAGAACTGGAGTTATGGTCAATTATTGATTTTTACATTTTCCGTTGCCATGGCAACAGTTTTTGTCCGATTTTGACCAGATTCGATGAGGACCGAGCCACTGAGATGTTTTTCATGTTGAGGACCGAGCCACTTTCATGTTGATCGGACCATTCTCCTGTGAGATATGCGCGCGGACAGACAAACAAACAAACAAACAAACAAACAAACAAACAAACAAACATACATACAAACGGACAGACCCAATTGCAATACCCTCTGCCCCTATCGGATATAGATATTAAACTTTTGTCCATTGACCAAATAAGTGAGATATTAGCCATTTAGTGCTATATTAGCCAGTTCGAAAATGACCTACAGCTAACTGTTTTGCAATATATATATTCGTGGTACACTGCAAGGAACATTACAACCTTGAGCGAGAATAGGCGCAAACTAGTCTCCGGGCGCTGTCAACTACATGTGGGTAGCTAATCAAACTGATAGACGTGTGAAAAATTAGCCAAAGGGCTAAGAAAGGTTACCGGACATTATATTTTTTAGATATTAAACTTTTGTCCATTGACCATGAAAATAGGGTCAGTAGTGACAAGAATATTCAGCATATATCATTTCTAGTATGTCCACAATAGATTCCTAAGCTGTTAAGTCGATAGTAAGCGATATATTAGCCATTTTGTGCTATAACTTTGAAAAAAAATTGGCCCAAAGGTTAACAAAGGTTACCGGACATGATATATTTCACATATTAGCCTTTTGTCCCATGACCACAAAATTAAGGTCATCGGTCAATTCAAGGTTACGAGAATTCAAGGTCATTTATAGTATGTCCACAACTGATTCCTAAGCTGTAAACTTGGTAATAAGCCAGATATTAGCTATTTTGTGATCTGACTGAGAATAAGTTCAAATGTCAAATTCAAGATCACCAGAATATTCAGCATATATCATTCCCAATGTTTTCACTATCGATTCCTAAGCTGTAAGGTCGATAATAAGCAAGATATTAACCATTTTGTTGTTTGATCTTGAAAATGAGGTCAAAGGTCAAATTTAAGGTCACCAGGATATTCAGCATCATTTCCTATATGTTCACTACTGATTCCTAGGCTGTAAAGTCGTTAATAAGCGAGATATTAACCATTTTGTTCTCTGACCTTGAAAATGAGGTCAAAGGTCAAGTTCAAGGTCAACAGAATATTCAGCATATATCATTCCCTATATATTCACTATGGATTCCTAGGCTGTAAGGTCGATAATAAGTGAGATATTAGCCATTTTGTCATATAACCTTGAAAATTAGGTGAAAGGTCAAATTCAAGGTCACAACAATATTCAGAATATATCATTTCCTATATTTTCACAATTAATTCCTAAGTTGTAAAGTGGATAATAAGCGAGATATTAGCCATGTTGTCATGTGACCTTGAAAATGAGGTCAAAGGTCAAATTCAAGGTCATCAGAATATTCGGACTATATCATTTCCTATATGTGCACAATTGATTCGTAAGCTGTAAAGTCATTAATAAGCGAGATATTAGCCATTTTGTGCTCTGACCTTGAAAATCAGGTCAAAGGTCAAATTCAAGGTCATGAGAATATTCAGCATATATAATATCCTATATGTCCACAATTGGTTCCTAATCTCTAGTCTCAATATTAAGTGAGATATTTGGAAAAATGTGCCCCATTATAAAGCATAGGAGAATTTAACATGGGAAAGTCCCATTTGGGCTGAGTTTGGGCCCGAAATGGCCCACTTCGAGCGATTGAAGGACAACGAAACATATCCATGTCACAAGGGTACATATGAGAAGTGTTATGCATCAATAAGAAATAAAAGTTACTAAAGATATTTTGAGAAAACGACCGTCAAAGTCCAAATTGACCATTATTCGACTAAAACGGCCTCCATTTTGAAAAAAAAATGCGAAAATAAAAAAAAAAACTAAAAAATACCTCCCTCTTGAAATATTTTTAGGCATTTTTGTGCAAAATTTCAGAAAAATCCGACTGTAAACTTTAAAGATACAAAAGATACAAACGGACGACGGACGCAACGCCACGGCAATAGGTTATCGAACCAAATGTGCTGTAACCTAGAGACCAGCCCAGGGGTCATGAAGGTTACTGAAGAAATTACCGTTGAGCAAACAATTCTATAAATTTATTGCCAAAAACATGATAGTACGGTGACTTATTTCCGCCAAGTTGACTTTTTTTACTTAAGAGTTTGCCTATTTTAATTCACAATTTACTTTTTTACTTAGCAATTTACAAAAAATAATTTCCAATTTAGTTTTTCTATTTATGAATTTAATTTTTTAGAATTAAAAATTTGCCGTTTTGATAGTCTTTATATTGTCAAGGTAATCAGATAGTCACGGGGTCACCATATGGCTGTACATTTGAATGAAAATAAATCGAAACGGAAAAGTCCATACACATGATAAATATAATTGCAGTCTCATTTGAAATTTAAATAGGATCGCCACTTCTTCACCAATACCTGAAGAACATCGGAGCGTCCATAAGAAAAGTTGTATATCTCATTTAATAATTGAGGAAGACAATGGGGATACTAACAACTATTACAAATTGGATGGAGTCGTTCAGTAAAAACCAGACTTGCATTCACGCACTATGAGGAAATCATTCATGCATAGCGAAGATTTGTTCATCCTGCTGGTCAGCGCTGATCATATCCTATGAATATTGATTGATTTTGTCATGTCTGATTGACCCTTGGACATTGTAATATTCGTATGGCAATTCGGGTCTATATAGAGAAGGATACAAATCATTTGTGGCTCGATCTCGATAATGTACCCCATTGGCTGAAGATGATATGATAATGTGTGCTTACATGTAGAAAACATCCGAGTTGATCGTTTGGTTCAATACCAGTTTCATTCTTTTTGGATATAAACGTTTACCAAATCCCTGTATTTATTCAGATTTCTGAGATCTCATTTTTGTATATATTGTAGATTTAGGCCTACATTTCCTGTGAAAAATGTATACATGCCGAACAAATAGTGTGAGTTCAACATCATGATACGTAAATGTATTCAAATCATCAGTGTGGATAAGAACATACACTGAATCCGGAAGTATTTCCTGATCCAGACACGACAAAAGGAGTTAGATCCCAAATCCTTATTTTTTCCGGGGGGGGGGGGGGGGGGCATTTCATTTTGAAATCAGGCATCCGAATTTCTATACTATAAAGCCTTTCAAGTTCGCTGCACCGCAAATTTCTGTGTTTTTGCGACCAAGCCATGTTCGCGGCCGTTTAATTTTGTGGTTTGGCCCTCTCGAACATTTTTATCGGTAGGGGCCTACAATATAGCTAGTACATGTCTTACAACAAAAATTCAGGAAAAAGGATCCTATTGGAATCCTGAACATAGATCCTCTCCAAAAATTGGAGAGGAACTATATGATGTGAATGTTTTGTTAGATTTGAGCTATAACACGGCCCTATACGTCTACGGCTATGTTCGTCAAAAACATGCGTCGTGCCTCGCATGCACCGTGCATGTTAATAACAACAAATGGCGGGGATGCGAACGGTGTGGCGAAAATTGTTGTTTTCAATATTTTGAATATGCAGTGATGTTTTGTGATATAGATATTAATCTTGAATGGAATCTACTCGGTCGGTATAGGCCTACATGTATATAATGCACTAGGTGTTGTTATTATTTCAAAACATCGACAAGAAGCAGGGCACTGTTCGACAAACGTGATTCAGTCCACTGAAAACATCGTTAATTTGACCGAAATATTCACTTGTCGAGGGTTTGTATGATGAACGGAATCAGACTATAACTTATGGCCTGCAAATATACCATTGATGTTGCTACAATATTGGGAGAGAATTTGCCTATTGAAAAATTTGTGTTTAGCATGTTTCTTCTCCTGAACCGGTTCGTCCTATATACAATAGTATACAGCTGGATATATGCTAGTGTATAAGTAACAAACACGATTTTTCATCAGAAGAAAGCAGTTTTAGTTTTCTGATTATTTTAAAATTATTCTCTGATGGTACACGTAGGCCTGGTCAGGGTACCAGTGATTGCGCGGGGACCAGTGATTGCGCACTTGGCAGAAACTGCTCCTGAACTCTAAAATTTTCGTGAAATCCTACTTTTTCTGCATATTTGTGTTTAATGTTAACATGCTCGTTTGTACATGAGTGCGCATGCACATATATCGTATATCGGGTACATAGCAGATGATCCATCCGCCTAGTGTCGCCACTTTACTTGCTGATGTGACAGATCATAACGGGACCGAAAGTTTTACTGTTATTACATTGAAGAATTAGTCGATAGGTGTCAGGTGAGTAGTAGAGGTATTATTAGACACCCATCAGATATTTTTTCCGATTTGTTGTGAGGAATATTGAATAGCAGTCCCCTGACTGGTCCGAGTACAACTCACGATCTCAAAATCTTCCACATCACAGACACAGTGACCTACTTAGGGCCTAAAATTTATCAAAATATCATTTTTTAAAACTATATTTGCTAGATCTAATGACTACAGATCTATAATTAGTAGTAGTAGTAGAATTGTCTTTGAAACATATGGAACACCTGTTCTGATTTTCAAACTCGTAATGCAGGTGATGTTCTGACCTCATTCTTTGTCATTGTTTTGGCAAACAATGTTTTTTGGTACTTTGAAATATTGTGTGAATATTATATTGTATTGTTATTATTTACAATACTGCGTAAAATAAAGGTTTCAGTCATTTTATGTCATGCATGCTTTTCTTTCCAAGTCTAAAACCGGAAAATCCATCCTCATGTACTTCTTGAAAATCTTCAAAATGGCTGCGCAATCACTGGTCTTCCATCGGTTGTGACGTTTTGCTGTCTGCACACTTCACAATAAGTGCTCCTGAGTGTGTTATTTGGAAGATATTGCCAAATTTCCTCCATAAATGAATAAAGCTCGATTTCTTCTTTCCAATGATACCACATAAGTGGCATTTGGGTCATGTTATCGTTGATATATATCTCTCAAAGACACATTCGGTGCGCAATCACTGGTACTCTCGCTAGGCCTATAGGGTGGAGAATGAGGAATATCGGTCCCGGTCGTGTAGGCCCTATATGCCACGAAAAATATCAGTTTGCTCGGAGTCTGCAATTGTTAATTTCATTCATAAGTATGACTACGTGCATATATACTTGAATTCAACACAAAACCTCATATGATTTTTGGCCATAACTCCGTTCAGGATAGTTGGATCAATTTGAAATTTTATATGTTCCCATTTGGCACAAAACCATATTTTTTCGCCAAATTTCAGACTTCTATCTTGAAAACTGAGAAAGTTGGCAATCTACGTACCTCAATGTTAAATGTTGGACCCAAATCGGATCACATGAATTCAAGCAAATTTGGGGATTTCATGATCTTCATTCCGCTAAAAAATGTAATATGAGGAAAGTTCTTGAGTTGGAGGACTCATACAGGTGTATTCTAATGAAATATCATTCTTACAAAGTACTGTGCAATGTGAACATCGAACAACATGTCAAATTCTGTTTAAACTTGCAAATTTCATGTTTTGAGTGAAATTTAACATTGGAGTAGATTGCCAACTTTTTCAATTTTCAAGATAGAAATCTGAAATTTGGTGAAAAAATACGGTTTTGTGCCAAATGGAAACAAACAAAATTTCAAATTGATCCCGCGATCGACCAACCCAAAGGATTAAGTTATGATCAAAAATCATATGAGGTTTTGTGTTGAACTCGACTCTAGGCATACATTCGGTTTTGTCAGTATGTTCTATTGTTTTGTTAGGCCTATTATTATCTAGACATTACATATCTATAGGGGCCTATCGTTTAGGCTCATCGCCATAATCTATGTCTATGTACTCTGATCTAGGCCACCGCATGCGCCAGTCCACACCATTTTTTCAAAATACTATTCTTGTCAATTTACAACCGGAAGTTGATTTCAGAAGTGAAGGCCGACTGATTTTGGCGGCTGAATCAAAAGCGAAGAAAAACAGATTCTACAAGATATTTAGACCCAGTAAGTTGTGAATGATTCGTGGTAGATCTATGAACTAGATTCTATATAGATCTATATCTATGGTAGATCTATATGGTGGTCAACAATTTGGTCTTGGCACAACAAAGTTGCTGTGCACCCGCACCCCCCCTGTCCACAGGTGTCAGGACCACTGCTGTTCCTATAGATATACTCTGATTTTTCTAAGTCGTTTACACAGTTTCTTGCCGATATTTTTGCGATGTTTAATGGTTTGTATTGTAACTTGGCATACTTCACCTGGAGATCAAACGGCATTCAAAGACTTCTGCTCATAGAACTGTGAGAGTTAGCAATCTACTGCAATGATAAATTTTCGCTGAAATCCTGTCGTTTGCATGTCAACAAATATTGTTTTCCTTTGGCACGTGATGGGCGATTCTGTTCCGATACTTTGCATAGGGGCGAGGGTTAGGAATCGGGACCGCCCACGCAGGTAAACTGATTCGAAATTACTCGCACGTGCAGGCACCTTGACGACAACTGACAACCCGATCCCCCTATTATGACTAATTTGAACTTGTTCATTTGGATTCCGTCATCAGTTGTCGAGAACCAAACAATATGTCGGCGCCCATGGTTCGAGCAAATCCTCGCTTAAATAAAACTTTTGAGTTTTGGAAGAAACAGATAGCGTCCCGGAAGGCAGGTTTGTGTAAATTAATTGCCGTTTGTATCACAGATATGCAATATTCAGTTAAATAGTTCGCTCGAAGTAACTTGACTGAACTGAAGGCAAAAAACGGTGTAAACGAGTTAAAAAAATCAGAGTATACATAAATGATATGGCAGCATCAGTAACCTCGAAAATCCAACAATTCGGCCTCTTCGCCGACAATGCAATACTAACCATGCTAACTCCTAGCTGATAGTGAACAGCTCCAGCTAGATCTCCAGAAGTTCCAATCCTGGGAAGAAGCTTGGATGATGTGCTTCAATGCAGAGCAATGTCACGTCATCAGGCTGTCGAACAAGAAGAAACCCATTGCTTATGAATACTCCATCCATGATCATATCCTAGAGACCGTACCATCAGCGAGATATTTCGGGGTAACCATTGATTCTCACCTCACTTGGACTAGCCACATAAACGCTCCATGTAGTAGGGCCAACAACACCCATGCCTTCCTACAAAGAAACACATACATGTGTCCCCAGCATGTCCGTGAGCACTGTTACACGTCATTGGTTCACCCGATGTTGGGGTAAGCGGCCCTCGTCTGGGCCACGGTGTACACGCTAACGAACAACTAGCATCACCAACACACTCGAGTCACTGAAATGACCAACACTGCAGCACCGCAGAGCTGTCAGTAGTTTGTCAACCTGTACCGCATAGTTAACAGTCTGGGCCAGATCCCGACTCAACCGTACCTGATCACGCAGTGTTCAGCCTCGACTCGTGGACATGACTTACTGTTCACGGTACCGACCTCTAACATCCTGAGCCACTCTCACAGCTTCTTCCCGAAGACCATCAGAATGTGAAACAACCTCCCTCTAGCAGTCGTCCACTCCAAGAACGCTGACACCTTCCATGCCGGCGTGATGCTGTGCCAGTACCTGGGTACCATGTGTAAACCTCCATGCCATGTACAGTGTACCATATGTTTTGGTTTCAAACATTTTAACCTTGGGAACTGCACACCACCGCACGCACACACAACTGTTCGATTATGCTCCAGAGTGGGCTAGGAACAATATTGGAAGAAGAAGAAGAAGCTATAGTGCCAGAACGAGTAAGCGAGTACTCGCTGATGAGTCCAAAATTGATATTCGGTTCCTATAACACTACTCGAGTACTCGTTATAGACAATAAATCGGCCCTTGTGTCAAGAAATATTGATAATAAACTAAGATAGAATCACTCAATCCATGAATAATGATATTTAAATTTACTGTAATCTTCATTTTTGTCCAATACGTTGGGCCTACATCATGATACCGTATTGGTCCCAATAGTGGCATGCGCCCTAATAGTAGAGCGCCCCCCCTCTTTTCCCCCTAAATGTTTGACTTTTGTAACCTTGTAATTCACTTCATATCTTTCTAATAAGAGCTTGGAGTGTTCCAATCCACATATTTATGCTATTTGAATCATAATAAAGGGGATTGAAGGTTATAGGTATATTATTCAATGATTTTACTCAATTTGACCTTAAAGTCATAGTAGCATGGTACCATTATATGATTTTATTCCTGTTCAGATAAAAGCATTGTGGACATTTGGTGATAAAAAGATGTTCGCGTTAATTGGTAATTAATAACAGCGACATATAATCGAGTAAGTTGAGCCAGCATTGCAATCGCCTTCTCATCCCGATGAAAAAAAATCGATTCGGCAGTTTCCGTAATTGTGACGTCAGTTGAGGCAAAATGTGCTTTGATGGCTGGCCAAAAACGTAAAACACGTAATTTGGGCGGTCAGCTCAGAGATAGAAAACCACTCCAAAAGGCATGAGATTCAAAAGAAAACACGTGAAAACCAACAAATACTGAATTCAAACCTCCCTTCTGGGAGAATAAATAGTACTGATTCTAAATATCAAGACAAGAAATGCCGTATTACCACCATCTGACCCGTTCACTTGAATTGTCAAACATACACAACGAGAATGAATATGCGACATGCAGTTTTACCTTGCTGGCTACATGTACTTTCAATTCTGCCTCAACTGACGTCACCAACCACGTGACCCATACTAAAATCGTGATCAAAATCTTCGGCAATTTACGGAAGGCGTGCCTATTTGATTCAATATCTCGAAACCCATTGATTGTATTTGTAAAATTCTTTCGAATTTACAGATAACTATTCATAATGGACTAAATGAAAATCACTTTCATCGGCATGCTACTAGGTCTTTAAGTTTGACCTCATTTTTGCGCGCGCTGCTGCAGCAGGTCTTGCTTTGGCTCGCCGTGCTACTGTTAGGACCAGTACGGTAAATGGATAGAAAATAGCTAAAATTATCGTTTTAATGCGCTAAGAATGACATAGAGAATCACTGGAAATTTTCGCAAGTACTCAGTTCCGGAGTTCCGGTTCGATTTCCCTGGCGCGAGTACTCAGTTCCTATTTTTACTACTCGTTCCACCACTAGTAACCAGTTACAGATTTTGTAACCGGGTAATCGTGTACTTATTTTGAAACCTCGTAATTAAGCTTCAAACACTTCATAATAATTCATATCAGTCAAATTTCCGCCTAAACACGCAGAATTGAAGTGATTTATCACTCTCTGATCCAGAAAGTCCAAGTGAAAATGACTTCTAGAGTTGAGGTACCAGTGAGATCAGAGAAAAAGCAAACTGCCAAAAAATTGTTACTTTGGAAGAATATTTAGCTCTATATTTTTGGATGAGTAATCGGTTATGGTTCGGTTACAAGCTAACGAGTAACCAGTCATGAAATTTTGTACTCGTTGTATTTCAGTATGTTTTTATTGTCAAAATTTATGTCATTGCTTTTGTATTTTCAGAATCAAGAGACGGATCCATTTTGTGACTGTTGAATCTGCTCGACGATGGCACAACAAGCTCGCAAGCAGCAGCAGCAGCAGGCAGTGGTGGCGGAAGAGGAGGAGGAAGGCTTTGGACCACAACCACTCGCCAGACTCGAGGCATGCTTCCAAATGTTATTTCAACATACATGTACATTCAGTCAAAACTTGCAGGCCTATACAGGTTATGTTACCTCAGTTTCCAGAATACATTGTTTCAATATTTCTAGTAGTATAAACATTCTACTAGTAGTATTCTAGTAGTGTCTTGGACCATATTTTGATTTCCAGAATTGATTAGTCATAAAATTAATTGCCATCAATCATCTTACATCCCATACAGCTACTGCTGTGTTTGCTGAATTGTGTTTATCACATCAAGTCAAACTGGTATTTGTCGTTGACCAGGCGCAGGGCATCAGTGCCACGGATGTCAAGAAGCTGGAGGAAGCAGGCTACTACACGGTGGAGGCAGTGGCGTTCGCTCCAAAGAAAACTCTTCTCGCCATCAAAGGAATCAGCGAGGCAAAGGCAGACAAAATTGCTGTCAGTACCTTCTTCGTACTGAATGTAGATGGAAATTTCTGACAGAATGAGAATTGAGAAAGTGTACATTTATAATTTAGTGTGCAGTAGTAATATGCTACACAGAGTATGAACTTAGTTTGTTTTGTCTGTTATTACTGTACAGGGTGAAGCTCAGAAGCTGGTACCCATGGGATTCACAACTGCCACAGAATTCCATCAGAAGCGGTCAGAGATCATTCAGATTACGACAGGCTCCAAAGAATTGGACAAACTGCTACAGGGCGGCATAGAGACAGGCTCAATAACAGAAATATTCGGGGAATTCAGAACAGGCAAAACACAGTTGTGTCACACATTGGCTGTTACTTGTCAGGTGTGTACTATGTTGGATTTTTGTATAGTCATCAGTCAAGTCAAGTGTAGTTGAATCAGTATACAATTTACTAGTCGGTAGCAGTTGAAAGTTCTGATGCATTTAGTACAGATTGGAAATAATTACATTGGGAGCTGTGTCTCTGTATTTAGTTGCCGATTGATGTCGGAGGAGGTGAAGGAAAGTGTCTATACGTGGATACAGAGGGAACGTTCAGACCTGAGAGACTACTGGCGGTCGCTGAGAGGTAGTTCATAATGCAAAGACATACCACTGTCTCATCACGGTAGATTCACTGTTCTGAAAATACATCTGATTTAATGTTGACGGTAATTTATTTTTGAAAATGTTTGCAGTCACGTGTGGGCCTAAGGGTATATGTCGATGACCAACAGATTTATTTAGAATAACCTAATCAATTTACTAGTTCAGTATTGAGTATTCTTACATGACTCTGTACTGGCCCACTTGGTTGCAGATACGGTCTGTCAGGCAGTGATGTCCTAGATAACGTAGCCTACGCGAGAGCATACAACTCTGACCACCAGTTACAGTTGCTGATTCAGGCTGCAGCAATGATGGCTGAATCCAGGTTTGTTATTGTTTTGTTAGCAAGGGTTAGTAAATCGTGAGGATTTGATGGATGGATTCATGCCATGTCTGATATTTCTTCGCTATTTATTGTATCCCCCGAACAAAGTTCGGCGGATACTATGGATTTGTCTCCGTCGCGCCGCAGCCGCGTCCGCCGTAGAGATTTTCTTGTGAATGCTCTACAAGTTGCAAATCTTAACCGATTCTAATAATTTTTTATACAGACACATCTTATGGTAGGATCCCGACACCAATCGATTTTGGTTGCCATAGCGACCAAATTGGCCGATTGGCGACACATTTTATGCTCAAATTAGCCTGTTTAACACACATGGCTTGTGAACAATCTACGAGTGGGAGTTTTCGATGAATGATCATGAAATCGCACAGACTCGATGAGACAGACCGTCACACGAAACCTATTGTTTTTCAGAATGATCAAATAAATATTAATTAGTTAATGGACTAACTTATTACGACCTTTAAAATACCCACTTTGACAACTGTGATCACTCCAATACCCTGTATTATGAAAGTAAATGGCAATGGATTCTTGTTCAGAATAGAGACCTGATGTTTTGGGTGAAAACAGAACAATATTATTGAATAAGTTAACGTTAGTTTTACTAGTTAAGTATATTATTTACCACAATGTAAATCATTTATTATTAAGCTCAACAAGGTAAAAGTTTTGTCCAGTACAAATTTCATGGGTGTAACCGAATAAGTTAACATTATTTTTACTAGTTAAGTCTATTATTGACCACAATAAAAATAGTTAAGACAAGATATATTTATTATTGGGCTCAACAAGGTAGAGGTTCTGTCCAGTAGAGATTTTATGGCTGTAACCAAATAAGTTAACATTATTTTTGCTAGTTAAGTCTATTATTGACCTCAATGAAAATAGTTAAGACGAGAAACATTTATTATTGAGCTCAACAAAGTAAAGGTTTTGTCCAGTACAGATTTCATGGGTGTAACCGAAGAAGTTGACATTAATTTTACTAGTTAAGTATTATTGGCCACAATAAAAATAGTTAAGACAAGAAATATTTATTATTGGGCTCAACAAGGTGAAGGTTCTCGCCAGTAGAGATTTTATGGCTGTAACCAAATAAATTAACATTATTTTTGCTAGTTAAGTCTATTATTTACCTCAAAAAAATAGTTGAGACGGGAAACGTTTATTATTGAGCTGAACCAGGTAATGGATTTTCACATTCAAATCTAATTTGGAACATATTTTGGGTGAAAATAAACCTTTTTGTGAAAACATTGATCTTGGACCAATTTTGTCATCTTGAAATGCAGTTTTGGTTAATTTTTAGTTTGAATTTCAACTTGAAACCAAGTTTGGCACATATTATGAGTTAAAATATAACTTATGCTGAAAAGTTCGATCTGGCTCCAAATTCGTCATCTTGAAATACAGTTTTGGTCAACTTTTACATTGAATTTCAATTTGAAACCAAGTTTGGCACATATTATGAGTTGAAATATAACTCATAGCGAAAAGTTCAATCTGGCTCCAATTTCGTCATCTTGAAATGCAGTTTTGGTCAAATTTTACATTGAATTTCAATTTGAAACCAAGTTTGGCA
Source organism: Terebella lapidaria (assembly GCA_949152475.1). Classification (NCBI taxonomy): domain Eukaryota; kingdom Metazoa; phylum Annelida; class Polychaeta; order Terebellida; family Terebellidae; genus Terebella; species Terebella lapidaria. The sequence goes on from OX424561.1 coordinate 18,433,744, forward strand.
CATATTATGAGTTGAAATATAACTCATGGCGAAAAGTTTAATCTTTTTTAGCCCTTGCTCTAGGTTTTCATACTTATCAGTAATATATTTAGGGCAACAGGGATGACAGGGCTACGGGGGATACACCCAAGCGGTCGTAGGCGACCGGAAGTGTCTAGTTTGATGATGAATAATAATTGATACCGCTGCATGTGTACAGATGTTATTTTGTTTCCTTTAGCAGCCTAGCTCGATAACAAATGCTAACTAAGCTCTCCCTGATACCTCCTCAGATATGCCTTGCTGATCGTGGACAGTGCGACTGCGTTGTATCGTACAGACTATTCGGGCAGAGGAGAACTATCGGCTCGACAAATGCACCTGGCTCGTTTTCTGCGAACTCTGCTTCGTCTAGCTGATGAGGTGGGCGCCTAAACAGGAACTGAAACTTGCATGTTTTGAGTACACGTAATGAATCAATGTTGACAATTTTGTTTGAACTTGAATAGGAAAATATGTTACCCATAGATGTACTGTAAAAAGAGTGATATACATGTATTGACAGCTATTAAGTTTGGCAGTTTCAGAACCTCCACTTTAACATATACAGAGTTATTCAATAAAAAGTATACCAAAACTTTGATTTCAGGGTAGTTTTCATCAAATACTGTTTTATTCTGTCTTGATCAGCATAGATTGAATTGAACACAAATGCGGTTGTTATTGATACAGGCATGCCACATGTTATCATCATAGGAGGATATAATGAATAAATTGTTTCCACATTGGACGGATGAGGTTATCAAAATCATACATCAGAATAGTTTTGGTATACTTTTTTTCTGGATAACCCTATATCTATATAATTTGACGCAAAATTTAATTTGGCGGTTCCTTCTATGGTCGAATCCACCAGGTAAATAAAAAAGGTAATATTTCTCAATTTGGAGGCCACAATTTTCACGCTGTAATGATTTTGTTATGATTGTGTCAGTTTGGTGTAGCGGTGGTCATCAGTAACCAGGTCGTGGCCCAGGTGGATGGAGCAGCCATGTTTGCAGCCGACCCGAAGAAACCAATCGGTGGCAATATCATAGCACATGCTTCAACTACAAGGTAAAACTTACCGAGTCACTGGTTCAGTTTACAAATTTTGTTCCAAGGGTGTGACTCAGAAATAGTGCAATTCAGTACACAACAACAAAGGCCGATTATTAACAGGAGCTCATTTATCTGTACATGAATAAATAAATCCTCAGAATGAATATACCATTTAGCTCAGAATGTTTGTTTTTAATGTTGCTGGTATAAATTGATTTGTTTCCAGGTTGTATTTAAGAAAAGGCCGAGGAGAAACAAGGATATGTAAAATCTACGACTCTCCTTGCCTGCCCGAAGCTGAGGCTATGTTTGCAATTAATGCCGATGGAATAGGTGATGCAAAGGACTGACATCTGATGTTTTTGGATTTTGTACAGACCACGTTAAGTGTTCAGAGCAGGATCTCTAGATTATTGTGGTATGTGTTATTGTAGAATACTTTTTGATTTGTTTGTAAATATACTTGTGTGTTTACTGGTCTGATTCCCTGTATGACTGGAAAGCATGTCACATTAAACATGTACTGGATGCCAGAATTGTGTGTCCCTTTGTTATACATATTTACATGTATTCACAAGATATCACTGTTCTACATATACAAGAAATGATAAATGTATTTCCATATTACAGGTCAGATATATAATAGTTTTGGCTATGCAACTGCTGGGTTTTTTTCTAATCATTCTATAGGTCACAATTTTGTATGATTGTTTTGCAAGTCTGTATGGGCATTCATACTTATCTGATCACCTGCTGATTTCATGTTATATCTTTTGATCTGTGGTTCATCCGACTGTTGGAAGTGTGATACTGTAACTTACAGTAGATCGTCACTTACTGGGGCTAAAATTGACTTTGAGTTAGATGGCCAAGTTTTTCACTTTTCAAGTTAGAAGAATGAAATGTTGAGTATTGCTGCTTGACTTCTAGATGAGCAATTTCGACACACGAAATTCCGCCAATCTCTGTAAAGCTTACCCATATTGGTCTCGCAGCGAAACTCATCCAACTGGCTTGTGTGTATACAAGATGTATCCAGAGTTTTGAACAGACTAACATTTCAAATTAAAAATTCTCACCACAAATAAGTTTCTAAGATTCACTATGAAACTATGATATATTTCCAGATGCCCAAAGATATCGGTCCCCCACCCATGCATCGTTTGCATTCAGAGACTCATTGCACGGTACATGTATATCGTTTATTATTTGAGGGTCTGTTTTTTCCGCCCTCCCTCCTAGCTTTTGATTTTCCAAAGACGAGAAACAGAAAAATTAAGCAGGAGTGGCCTTGCATAACTATGGGCAAAAACGTGGGTAAACATTTAGGAAAATTCAAGTATGGTTGCAGATAGAACCTATGGCAATATTAAAAACTTGTAAGATTTGTAGATTGCCAATTGCTTGAAGATCGAGGTTAACTTATGAACATAATACAGTCGTGTGGGGGCACATTATAGTGACCTTGAACTTGACTTCTGATTAGGCCTAATAAAACTAGTGTTCTGTTTCTCGTCCCCGCCCGCCTGTGTTCAATCTCTGTAAAGCTTACCCATATTGGTCTCTCAGCGAAACTCATCCAACTGGCTTGTGTGTATACAAGATGTATCCAGAGTTTTGAACAGACTAACATTTCAAATTAAAAATTCTCACCACAAATAAGTTTCTAAGATTCACTATGAAACTATGATATATTTCCAGATGCCCAAAGATATCGGTCCCCCACCCATGCATCGTTTGCATTCAGAGACTCATTGCACGGTACATGTATATCGTTTTTTATTTGAGGGTCTGTTTTTTTCGCCCTCCCTCCTAGCTTTTGATTTTCCAAAGACGAGAAACAGAAAAATTAGCCCAAGGGCTAAGAAAGGTTACCGGACAATATACATTTTAGATATTAGCCTTTTGTCCAGTGACCTTGAAAATAATTTTTCAACAAATATATCACTTCTAGTATGTCCACAATAAATTCCTAAGCTGTAAAGTCGATAATAAGTGAGATATTAGCCATTCTGTGATCGGTGATGTGACCTAGAAAATGAGGTCAAAGTTCAAGTTCATGAAAAGATTCAGTATATATCATTCCCCTATATTCGCAATTGATTCCTAAGCTGTAAAGATGATAATAAGCGACATATTAGCCATTTTGTTCTCTGACCTTGAAAATTGGATCAAAGGTCAAATTCTAGATCACCAAAATATTCAGCATACATCATTTCCTATATGTTCACTATGGACCCCTAAGCTGTGAATTTGATAATAAGTGAGATATAAACCATTTTGTATTCTGACCTTGAAAATAAAATTACTCGCCTTGAAATTTAGGTCAAAGGTCAAATTCAAGGTCATGAGAATATTCAGAATATATCATTTCCTATATGTTCACAATTGATTCCTAAGCTGTAAAGTTGATAATAAGCAAGATATTAGCCATTTTGTCCTGTTGACCTTGAAAATGAGGTCAAAAGTCAAATTCAAGGTCACTAAAATATTCAGCATATATCATTTCCTATATGTTCACAATTGATTCATAAGGCGTAAAGTCACTAATAAGCAAGATATTGGCCATTTTGTCCTGTGACCTTGAAAATGAGGTCAAAGGTCAAATTCAAGGTCACAAAAATATTCAGCATATATCATTTTCTATATGTTCACAATTGATTCCTAAGCTGTAAAGTCGATAACAAGCGAGATATTAGCAATTTTGTCCTGTGACCTTGGAAATGAGGTCAAGGTCAAATTCGAGGTCTCGAGAAAATTCAGCATATATCATTTCCTATATGTTCACAATGTATTCCTAAGCTGTAAAGTCGGTAATAAGCGAGATATTAGCCATTTTGTCATGTGACCTTGGAAATGAGGTCAAAGGTCAAATTCAAGGTCACGTGAATATTCAGCATATATCATTTCCTACATGTCCACAATTGATCACTAAGCTGTAAAATCGATAATAAGTGAGATATTAGCCATTTTGTCCCGTGACCTTGAAAATGAGGTCGAAGGTCAAATTCAAGGTCATGACAATAATCTGCATATATCATTTCCTATATGTTCATAATTGATTCCTAAGCTGTAAAGTCGATAAGAAGTGAGATATTAGCCATTTTGTCCTGTGACCTTGAAAATGAGGTCAAAGGTCAAATTCAAGGTCATCAGAATATTCGGTATATATCATTTCTTATATGTCCACAATTGATTTCTAAGCTGTAAAGTTGATAATAAGCGAGATATTAGCCATTTTGTTCTTTGACCTTGAAACTGAGGTCAGAAGTCAAACTCAAGGTCACGAGAATATTCAGCATATATCATTTCCTATATGTCCACAATTGATTCCTAGTCTCTAATCTCAATATTAAGTGAGATATAAGGCATAATGTGTCCCATTATAAAGCATAGGAAAATTTAACATGGGAAAGTCCCATTTGGGCCAAGTTTGGCCCAAAATGGCCCACTTCGAGCGATTCAAGCGCAACGAAACTTATACACATCACAGGAGTACGTATGAGGAGTGTTGTGTATCAAAAAGAAAAAAAGTTACTGAACAGTTTTTGAGAAAATGGCCGCCAAAGTCCAAAATCAGGCATTTTTCGTCGAAAACGGCCGCCATTTTGAAAAAAATGCGAAAATCGAAAAACAAAAAAAAACCATTCCTTGAAATATTTTTAGGTATTTTTGTGCAAAATTTCAGAAAGATTCGATCATATACTTTAAAGATAAAAATGTGAACGGACGACGGACGGACGGACGACGGATGACGGACGACGGACGACGGACGCAACGCCATGCCAATAGGTTATCGGACCATAGGTCCGGTAACCTAAAAATTAAACAGGAGTGGCCTTGCATAACTATGGGCAAAAACGTGGGTAAACATTTAGGAAAATTCAAGTATGGTTGCAGATAGAACCTATGGCAATATTAAAAACTTGTAAGATTTGTAGATTGCCAATTGCTTGAAGATCGAGGTTAACTTATGAACATAATACAGTCGTGTGGGGGCACATTATAGTGACCTTGAACTTGACTTCTGATTAGGCCTAATAAAACTAGTGTTCTGTTTCTCGTCCCCGCCCGCCTGTGTTCAAAAGCAGCCTCCCGGATTTTTAGGTTACCAGACCTATGGTCCGATAACCTATTGCCGTCGCGTTGCGTCCGTCGTCCGTCCGTCTAGCCGGGCTAACGGAACGGAGTTGGGGGCCTGGGAAAAGCTGAAAACGGCCCCTAACCATGGTTTAGGCCAAAAGTTAGATTTTAGGGGCCAGTTTTGCAATTTTAGGGGCCAGTCGAGATAGGAAATTTAACATGGGAAAGGCCCGTAAGTCCGTTCTGTCTGCCCGTCCGTCCGTCCACATTTTTATCTTTAAAGTGTACGCTCTGATTTTTCTGAAAATTTGGGAAAAGATACCTCAAAATATTTCAAAAAGGAGGTATTTTTTAGTTTTTCGATTTTTAAATTTTTCTCAAAATGGCGGCCAATTTTGTCGAAAAACACTCAATTTTGAACTTTGTCGGTCATTTTCTCAAAAACTGTCTGATCAGTTTTGAGATTTTTGTTTCAAATGATTCTCCTTATGTACCTCTGTGAAGTGTATAAGTTTGGTTGCCCTTGAATCGCCGGTCGGCGTATGGCGGCCATTTTGAATTTTCGACGGGTCAACGAAAAAAAATTTTTTCGGCCCAAATCGCATTACTATCCATTTTGGGCCATTTCTAGACAAAAATTTTTTCACCCTTTGAAAACAATTTTGGTCTTAAAAATTTTCGGCATTTTTTTCCTTCATAATGGGAGCTGCAAGGACTGTACTCCTAGAACGCTTGAAGATAGAGCTTAGAAATTGGCACTTTCAAATGGAAAGTCATATATGGTGACTTGTGTGGTGACCTTGAATTTGACCTTGGATGACCTTGAAAGGTCAAAACAGCCATTTTTGGGTCGAAAAATGCTCAGATTTGCCTCTATAGATGAAATGCTTGCAGATAGAGCTCATGTTTGCATTATGAACATATAGCAAGACATATATGGCACAACTAATGATGACCTTGAACTTGACGTCAGATGACCTTGAGTGCCAAATGTCTGACTCGTAATGTGTATATTGACCCATATATAGAATATCAAATGCTGCACACATACATGTACATGTAATGGTGACATCGAAGTTCACACGGATGACCTTAATTGGTAAATCTCAAGGTCATTTGTTAACACTGCGAACCTTGATTGGTAAATCTCAAGGTCTGTTACCTGCCAATGCTGCCATGGCCAAACCAAAATTGTCCAGTAACCTGTCGTGGCCTTTGGGCTAATTTTTTAGGTTACCGGACCTTTGGTCCGATAACCTATTGCCGTGGCGTTGCGTCCGTCGTCCGTCCGTCCGTCCGTCCGTCGTCCGTTCACATTTTTATCTTTAAAGTATATGATCGAATCTTTCTGAAATTTTGCACAAAAATACCTAAAAATATTTCAAGGAAAGGTTTTTTTTTGTTTTTCGATTTTCGCATTTTTTTCAAAATGGCGGCCGTTTTCGACGAAAAATGCCTGATTTTGGACTTTGGCGGCCATTTTCTCAAAAACTGTTCAGTAACTTTTTTTCTTTTTGATACACAACACTCCTCATATGTACTCCTGTGATGTGTATAAGTTTCGTTGCGCTTGAATCGCTCGAAGTGGGCCATTTTGGGCCAAACTTGGCCCAAATGGGACTTTCCCATGTTAAATTTTCCTATGCTTTATAATGGGACACATTATGCCTTATATCTCACTTAATATTGAGATTAGAGACTAAGAATCAATTGTGGACATATAGGAAATGATATATGCTGAATATTCTCGTGACCTTGAGTTTGACCTCTGACCTCCGTTTCAAGGTCAAAGAACGAAATGGCTAATATCTCGCTTATTATCGACTTTACAGCTTAGAAATCAATTGTGGACATATAGGAAATGATATATACCGAATATTCTGATGACCTTGAATTTGACCTTTGACCTCATTTTCAAGGTCACAGGACAAAATGGCTAATATCTCACTTCTTATCGACTTTACAGCTTAGGAATCAATTATGAACATATAGGAAATGATATATGCAGATTATTGTCATGACCTTGAATTTGACCTTCGACCTCATTTTCGAGGTCACGGGACAAAATGGCTAATATCTCACTTATTATCGATTTTACAGCTTAGTGATCAATTGTGGACATGTAGGAAATGATATATGCTTAATATTCACGTGACCTTGAATTTGACCTTTGACCTCATTTTCAAGGTCACGGGACAAAATGGCTAATATCTCGCTTATTATCGACTTTACAGCTTAGGAATCAAATATGGACATACAAGAAAGGATATACGCTGAATATTCTGATGACCTCAAATTTGACCTTATTTTCAAGGTCATAGCACAAAATTGCTAATATCTCGCTTATTATCGACTTTACGGCTTAGGAATCAATTGTGAACATATAGGAAATGATATATGCTGAATATTCTCGTGACCTTGTATTTGACCTTTGACCTCATTTCCAAGGTCACAGGACAAAATTGCTAATATCTCGCTTATTATCGACTTTACGGCTTAGGAATCAATTGTGAACATATAGGAAATGATATATGCTGAATATTCTCGTGACCTTGAATTTGACCTTTGACCTCATTTTCAAGGTCACAGGACAAAATGGCCAATATCTTGCTTATTAGCGACTTTGCAGCTTAGGAATCAATTGTGAACATATAGGAAATGATATATGCTGAATATTCTAGTGACCTTGAATTTGACCCTTGACCTAAATTTCAAGGTTAGTCATTTTATTTTCAAGGTCAGAATACAAAATGGCTTATATCTCGCTTATTATCAAATTTACAGCTTAGGGGTCCATAGTGAACTTATAGGAAATGATGTATGCTGAATATTTTGGTGATCTAGAATTTGACCTTTGATCTCATTTTCAAGGTCAGAGAACAAAATGGCTAATATGTCGCTTATTATCATCTTTACATCTGCCCCTGATGACGCCAGTGTGTCTTTGGATAAACTATTTGGTCGGGCTTTGTTTCTATTGCAAAATGTTGTATTTTACCTTTCTTATTGGCATCATCAAAATTTGATTGTATTGGTGGTAATAGATTGATACTTACATTTGTACCACTGAGTCGGTGTCACTGCTGGCGGACGTTAAATCTGTCCCCGAGGATACCATCAACTCAGTAGCCTTCGGGCTTGTGATTGGGTACTTTTGTACTTGTCATGTATCTATTCCATGGGGTTAGATAGTTGTATACTAATTCCATCTGGTGTACAGTAGAAACAACTACATTTAACACATTGTCTGCCCCTGAAGACGCCAGTGTGTCTTTGGATAAACTATTTGGTCGGGCTTTGTTTGTTTCTATTGCAAAATGTAGTATTTTACGTTTCTTATTGGCATCATCAAAATCTGATTGTATTGGTGGTAATAGATTGATACTTACATTTACAGCATAGGAATCAATTGCGAATATAGAGGAATGATATCTACTGAATATTTTCATAACCTTGAACTTGAACTTTGACCTCATTTTCAAGGTCACATCACAGAATGGCTAATGTCTCACTTATTATCGACTTTACAGCTTAGGAATTTATTGTGGACATACTAGAAGTGATATATTTGTTGAAAATTTCATGACCTTGAATTTATCAGTGACTTTATTTTCAAGGTCACTGGACAAAAGGCTAATATCTAAAATGTATATTGTCCGGTAACCTTTCTTAGCCCTTGGGCTAATTTTTTATTAGACACTGAATCAGAGCATGTAACTAAGGCATATATTTAACTTGCCTCCTTGTTTTCACACTCCGCTAAATGAGACAAAGACGCTACCAGTTTTCAAAAACAATTATTCTATGTGGTTACGTGTATGTAATAATACATATAAAATTGTGATTGAACTGATTTCCTATATTCCTCATGTATACTCCAATGGACATATTAACTGATAGAACGGTTCTCCACAATTACTCATCATTGAAATATATTATCAACTGACGGTTTTTTGATAATAATAATACTAGTACACAGAATCATCCTGTATGTGCTGACTGCTAGGATGATGGCACACCAGTAGAGCTGAGCTGCCGGGCCAAGAGGTTTCAAGCCCAAATAAATCAAGCCTGTAGAAATGAAATCATTAAGGCCAAAAAAAAAATGTTTTGGTTTGCGTTCCCGCGCGCGTCGTCCCAAATCTCCCGCGTCAGATTTTTTTTTTGTCAGGATGGTATTTCACAAGCAGCGGCCACATTTCAATTCTGTGCAAGTCGATGAGCTTCCCCAAAGTGGCTGTATTAGTGACTGTCGGAGATTGCAATCTTGCAGGAACCAATCAGGCGTTTAACTGTGAAAGCTACAAATCAAACAATTAGCAACCCAATGCTTTACAGATTCGTTTTTAAGATAATTGTTGGTCGTTATATTAACACTGGCTGATAACAAGGAGAGAAGGAGAGTCGTCCGGTAAATGATTTTTCAAATTCCGACACTAGCATAATCCCTTGCCGCGGAAGTAATGACACCTAATTTTCCATACGAGCCCCTTCCACTTGACATTGATTAAAAGAGCAGATCACCCCAGTGAACCGGTTCATGAGAAACTTGTTTCATACAGACATAGGGAGTTGCATGCGTGGCAATCTAGACACTCTTGCTTAGAAACAATACGAGTTTATATCGTTGATATATTTTGTAGCGAGAATCTGCCAAAGTTTTCAAAGTAAACATTTACTTTCGTATTTTTTTTTGGACTTTTTCATGGAGGTTTCATGCCAAACTATCGACGCCCGTTTTGGCAGGTGAACCTTCAGACACCTACTCCAAATGAGGATTTTCTTCGTCTTTGACATAAAATCTGTCGAATTGATGGCAAAGTTTTAATATTCCACAGATGTATAATGCATAAATCGATGTGTTAGGATTGAGAAAATAACGTAAGATCCTCAAATTATCCAAAAACGTCCAAAATGGCGGAGCCGATGGAAATTGACGTTCCCAGAATGCAAAGCAAATTTTACCGCAATGACGCGTATTATGGAACACACAATTTTCTGTGCAGCAATACGTGCATGCATACATGTCTCATCTTGCGTGTGACATTCTCTGGCGCTATGATGAAGTAAACACGATGATACGTCTGCGACGCCACGGCTAAATTTACCGTAATTTGACGTATTGTATCACATGACAATTAAGGTGTTCCATGCGGGGATGCGAATTTTTATTTTAAACTGGCCTTTCAATTCGCCCAGTAGGCATATGTATCATGATATCAGATGCAGATATTTCTCATGGTTTTCAATATTTTTTTTTATTTTTATTTTTTTAAATGAAATACCATTTTAGTAGGCGTAGATCTATCTGTTACATTGAGTTCAAAATAAATTTTTACTTATTAGGAATATGGATGAAGTAGGTTTATGTTTTTCATCATAATATACTGTCGTGGTGCTGATGATGTGCTCGAGCTCTAATGTCGTCCCCCGCAGTTAGCTGCATTTTCTTGTTTAGTTGTTTTATGATTTTTTTATTACATGACTATTTTTATTGATTCTGTTATCAATTACTATTTTCAACTCGTTATTTGATCCATACTGTGGCTGATTTAGGACGTGCAAAAAATTGTTTTATCTTGTTATTTTGAGATAATTATATAGGAAACCAAAAAAAAACTGTTTTTTTTTTATCTCGTTATTAGGTTACCGGACCTATGGTCCGTAACCTATTGGCATGGCGATGCGTCCGGCGTCGTCTTTGTCCGTCGTACGTCGTCCGTCGTCCGTCGTCGTCCGTCAACAATTTTATCTTTAAAGTTTACGATCAAATTTTTCTGAAATTTTGCACAAAAATGCCTAAAAATATTTCGAGAGGGAGGTATTTTTTTGTTTTTTGATTTTCGCATTTTTTTCAAAATGGCGGCCGTTTTCGACGAAAAATGCCTGATTTTGGACTGTGGCGGCCATTTTCTCAAAATCTGTTCAGCAACCTTTTTTTTTTATGCATAACACTCCTCATATGTACCCCTGTGAGATGTATAAATTTCGTTGCGCTTGAATCGCTTGAAGTGGGCCATTTTGGGCCCAAACTCGGCCCAAATGTGACTTTCCCATGTTAAATTTTCCTATGCTTTATAATGGCACACATTAAGCCTAATATCTCACTTGATATTGAAATTAGAGACTAGGAATGAATTGTGGACATATAGGAAATGATATATGCTGAATATTCTCGTGACCTTGAATTTGACTTTTGACCTCATTTTCAAGGTCACAGGACAAAATGGCTAATATCTCGCTTATTATCGACTTTACAGCTTAGGAATCAGTTGTGAACATATAGGAAATGATATATGCTGAATATTCTTGTGACCTTGAATTTGACCTTTGACCTCATTTTCAAGGTCACATGACAAAATGGCTAATATCTCGCTTATTATCGACTTTACAGTTTAGGAATCAATTGTGAACATATAGGAAATGATATATGCTGAATATTTTCGTGACCTTGAATTTGACCTTTGACCTCATTTCCAAGGTCGCAGGACAAAATTGCTAATATCTCGCTTATTATCGACTTTACAGCTTAGGAATCAATTGTGAACATATAGGAAATGATATATGCTGAATATTCTCGTGGCCTTGAATTTGAGCTTTGACCTCATTTCCAAGGTCGCAGGACAAAATTGCTAATATCTCGCTTATTATCGACTTTACAGCTTAGGAATCAATTGTGAACATATAGGAAATGATATATGCTGAATATTCTCGTGGCCTTGAATTTGAGCTTTGACCTCATTTTCAAGGTCACAGGGCAAAATGGCCAATATCTTGCTTATTAGCGACTTTACAGCTTAGGAATCGATTGTGAACATATAGGAAATGATATATGCTGAAAATTCTCGTGACCTTGAATTTGACCTTTGACCTCATTTTCAAGGTCACAGGACAAAACGACCAATATCTTGCTTATTAGCGACTTTACAGCTTAGGAATCAATTGTGAACATATAGGAAATGATATATGCTGAAAATTCTCATGACCTTGAATTTGACCTTTGACCTCATTTTCAAGGTCACATGACAAAATGGCTAATATCTCGCTTATTATCGACTTTACAGCTTAGGAATCAATTGTGAACATATAGGAAATGATATATGCTGAATATTCTCATGACCTTGAATTTGACCTTTGACCTCATTTCCAAGGTCACAGGACAAAATTGCTAATATCTCGCTTATTATCGACTTTACAGCTTAGGAATCAATTGTGAACATATAGGAAATGGTATATGCTGAATATTCTCATGACCTTGAATTTGACCTTTGACCTCATTTTCAAGGTCACAGGACAAAATGGCCAATATCTTGCTTATTAGCGCCTTTACAGCTTAGAAATCAATTGTGAACATATAGGAAATGATATATGCTGAATATTCTAGTGACCTTGAATTTGACTTTTGACCTCATTTTCAAGGTCAACAGGACAAACTGGCTAATATCTCGCTTATTATCGACTTTACAGCTTAGGAATCAATTGTGAACATATAGGAAATGATATATTCTGAATATTTTAATGATATTGAATTTGACCTTTGACCTAAATTTCAAGGTCAGTCATTTTATTTTCAAAGTCAGATTACAAAATGGCTTATATCTCGCTTATTATTAAATTTACAGCTTAGGGGTCCATAGTGAACATATAGGAAATGATGTATGCTGAATAGTTTGGTGATCTAGAATTTAACCTTTGATCCCATTTTCAAGGTTAGAGATATGGCGATTTCAGTGGTCACCTTGAATTTGACCTTCAACTTTCTCGGCTTAACTCTGTATATTTCTCCGGTAACCTTTCTAGCCCATTGGGCTAATTTTTTCGAGAGTAATCTCGTTATTTCGAGATAACGAGGTAACTATCTCAAAATGACGAAATAAAAAAGCAGTATTTTTTGGAGTCTTATATAACTACTACCGTATTGGTCCTAATAGTGGCACACGTCCTAATACTAGAGGTCACAATTTTGTATGATTGTTTTGCAAGTCTGTATGGGCATTCATACTTGTCTGATCACCTGCTGATTTCATGTTATATCTTTTGATCTGTGGTTCATCCGACTGTTGGAAGTGTGATGCTGTAACTTACAGTAGATCGTCACTTACTGGGGCTAAAATTGACTTTGAGTTAGATGGCCAAGTTTTTCACTTTTCAAGTTAGAAGAATGAAATGTTGAGTATTGCTGCTTGACTTCTAGATGAGCAATTTCGACACACGAAATTCCGCCAATCTCTGTAAAGCTTACCCATATTGGTCTCGCAGCGAAACTCATCCAACTGGCTTGTGTGTATACAAGATGTATCCAGAGTTTTGAACAGACTAACATTTCAAATTAAAAATTCTCACCACAAATAAGTTTCTAAGATTCACTATGAAACTATGATATATTTCCAGATGCCCAAAGATATCGGTCCCCCACCCATGCATCGTTTGCATTCAGAGACTCATTGCACGGTACATGTATATCGTTTATTATTTGAGGGTCTGTTTTTTCCGCCCTCCCTCCTAGCTTTTGATTTTCCAAAGACGAGAAACAGAAAAATTAAGCAGGAGTGGCCTTGCATAACTATGGGCAAAAACGTGGGTAAACATTTAGGAAAATTCAAGTATGGTTGCAGATAGAACCTATGGCAATATTAAAAACTTGTAAGATTTGTAGATTGCCAATTGCTTGAAGATCGAGGTTAACTTATGAACATAATACAGTCGTGTGGGGGCACATTATAGTGACCTTGAACTTGACTTCTGATTAGGCCTAATAAAACTAGTGTTCTGTTTCTCGTCCCCGCCCGCCTGTGTTCAATCTCTGTAAAGCTTACCCATATTGGTCTCTCAGCGAAACTCATCCAACTGGCTTGTGTGTATACAAGATGTATCCAGAGTTTTGAACAGACTAACATTTCAAATTAAAAATTCTCACCACAAATAAGTTTCTAAGATTCACTATGAAACTATGATATATTTCCAGATGCCCAAAGATATCGGTCCCCCACCCATGCATCGTTTGCATTCAGAGACTCATTGCACGGTACATGTATATCGTTTTTTATTTGAGGGTCTGTTTTTTTCGCCCTCCCTCCTAGCTTTTGATTTTCCAAAGACGAGAAACAGAAAAATTAGCCCAAGGGCTAAGAAAGGTTACCGGACAATATACATTTTAGATATTAGCCTTTTGTCCAGTGACCTTGAAAATAATTTTTCAACAAATATATCACTTCTAGTATGTCCACAATAAATTCCTAAGCTGTAAAGTCGATAATAAGTGAGATATTAGCCATTCTGTGATCGGTGATGTGACCTAGAAAATGAGGTCAAAGTTCAAGTTCATGAAAAGATTCAGTATATATCATTCCCCTATATTCGCAATTGATTCCTAAGCTGTAAAGATGATAATAAGCGACATATTAGCCATTTTGTTCTCTGACCTTGAAAATTGGATCAAAGGTCAAATTCTAGATCACCAAAATATTCAGCATACATCATTTCCTATATGTTCACTATGGACCCCTAAGCTGTGAATTTGATAATAAGTGAGATATAAACCATTTTGTATTCTGACCTTGAAAATAAAATTACTCGCCTTGAAATTTAGGTCAAAGGTCAAATTCAAGGTCATGAGAATATTCAGAATATATCATTTCCTATATGTTCACAATTGATTCCTAAGCTGTAAAGTTGATAATAAGCAAGATATTAGCCATTTTGTCCTGTTGACCTTGAAAATGAGGTCAAAAGTCAAATTCAAGGTCACTAAAATATTCAGCATATATCATTTCCTATATGTTCACAATTGATTCATAAGGCGTAAAGTCACTAATAAGCAAGATATTGGCCATTTTGTCCTGTGACCTTGAAAATGAGGTCAAAGGTCAAATTCAAGGTCACAAAAATATTCAGCATATATCATTTTCTATATGTTCACAATTGATTCCTAAGCTGTAAAGTCGATAACAAGCGAGATATTAGCAATTTTGTCCTGTGACCTTGGAAATGAGGTCAAGGTCAAATTCGAGGTCTCGAGAAAATTCAGCATATATCATTTCCTATATGTTCACAATGTATTCCTAAGCTGTAAAGTCGGTAATAAGCGAGATATTAGCCATTTTGTCATGTGACCTTGGAAATGAGGTCAAAGGTCAAATTCAAGGTCACGTGAATATTCAGCATATATCATTTCCTACATGTCCACAATTGATCACTAAGCTGTAAAATCGATAATAAGTGAGATATTAGCCATTTTGTCCCGTGACCTTGAAAATGAGGTCGAAGGTCAAATTCAAGGTCATGACAATAATCTGCATATATCATTTCCTATATGTTCATAATTGATTCCTAAGCTGTAAAGTCGATAAGAAGTGAGATATTAGCCATTTTGTCCTGTGACCTTGAAAATGAGGTCAAAGGTCAAATTCAAGGTCATCAGAATATTCGGTATATATCATTTCTTATATGTCCACAATTGATTTCTAAGCTGTAAAGTTGATAATAAGCGAGATATTAGCCATTTTGTTCTTTGACCTTGAAACTGAGGTCAGAAGTCAAACTCAAGGTCACGAGAATATTCAGCATATATCATTTCCTATATGTCCACAATTGATTCCTAGTCTCTAATCTCAATATTAAGTGAGATATAAGGCATAATGTGTCCCATTATAAAGCATAGGAAAATTTAACATGGGAAAGTCCCATTTGGGCCAAGTTTGGCCCAAAATGGCCCACTTCGAGCGATTCAAGCGCAACGAAACTTATACACATCACAGGAGTACGTATGAGGAGTGTTGTGTATCAAAAAGAAAAAAAGTTACTGAACAGTTTTTGAGAAAATGGCCGCCAAAGTCCAAAATCAGGCATTTTTCGTCGAAAACGGCCGCCATTTTGAAAAAAATGCGAAAATCGAAAAACAAAAAAAAACCATTCCTTGAAATATTTTTAGGTATTTTTGTGCAAAATTTCAGAAAGATTCGATCATATACTTTAAAGATAAAAATGTGAACGGACGACGGACGGACGGACGACGGATGACGGACGACGGACGACGGACGCAACGCCATGCCAATAGGTTATCGGACCATAGGTCCGGTAACCTAAAAATTAAACAGGAGTGGCCTTGCATAACTATGGGCAAAAACGTGGGTAAACATTTAGGAAAATTCAAGTATGGTTGCAGATAGAACCTATGGCAATATTAAAAACTTGTAAGATTTGTAGATTGCCAATTGCTTGAAGATCGAGGTTAACTTATGAACATAATACAGTCGTGTGGGGGCACATTATAGTGACCTTGAACTTGACTTCTGATTAGGCCTAATAAAACTAGTGTTCTGTTTCTCGTCCCCGCCCGCCTGTGTTCAAAAGCAGCCTCCCGGATTTTTAGGTTACCAGACCTATGGTCCGATAACCTATTGCCGTCGCGTTGCGTCCGTCGTCCGTCCGTCTAGCCGGGCTAACGGAACGGAGTTGGGGGCCTGGGAAAAGCTGAAAACGGCCCCTAACCATGGTTTAGGCCAAAAGTTAGATTTTAGGGGCCAGTTTTGCAATTTTAGGGGCCAGTCGAGATAGGAAATTTAACATGGGAAAGGCCCGTAAGTCCGTTCTGTCTGCCCGTCCGTCCGTCCACATTTTTATCTTTAAAGTGTACGCTCTGATTTTTCTGAAAATTTGGGAAAAGATACCTCAAAATATTTCAAAAAGGAGGTATTTTTTAGTTTTTCGATTTTTAAATTTTTCTCAAAATGGCGGCCAATTTTGTCGAAAAACACTCAATTTTGAACTTTGTCGGTCATTTTCTCAAAAACTGTCTGATCAGTTTTGAGATTTTTGTTTCAAATGATTCTCCTTATGTACCTCTGTGAAGTGTATAAGTTTGGTTGCCCTTGAATCGCCGGTCGGCGTATGGCGGCCATTTTGAATTTTCGACGGGTCAACGAAAAAAAATTTTTTCGGCCCAAATCGCATTACTATCCATTTTGGGCCATTTCTAGACAAAAATTTTTTCACCCTTTGAAAACAATTTTGGTCTTAAAAATTTTCGGCATTTTTTTCCTTCATAATGGGAGCTGCAAGGACTGTACTCCTAGAACGCTTGAAGATAGAGCTTAGAAATTGGCACTTTCAAATGGAAAGTCATATATGGTGACTTGTGTGGTGACCTTGAATTTGACCTTGGATGACCTTGAAAGGTCAAAACAGCCATTTTTGGGTCGAAAAATGCTCAGATTTGCCTCTATAGATGAAATGCTTGCAGATAGAGCTCATGTTTGCATTATGAACATATAGCAAGACATATATGGCACAACTAATGATGACCTTGAACTTGACGTCAGATGACCTTGAGTGCCAAATGTCTGACTCGTAATGTGTATATTGACCCATATATAGAATATCAAATGCTGCACACATACATGTACATGTAATGGTGACATCGAAGTTCACACGGATGACCTTAATTGGTAAATCTCAAGGTCATTTGTTAACACTGCGAACCTTGATTGGTAAATCTCAAGGTCTGTTACCTGCCAATGCTGCCATGGCCAAACCAAAATTGTCCAGTAACCTGTCGTGGCCTTTGGGCTAATTTTTTAGGTTACCGGACCTTTGGTCCGATAACCTATTGCCGTGGCGTTGCGTCCGTCGTCCGTCCGTCCGTCCGTCCGTCGTCCGTTCACATTTTTATCTTTAAAGTATATGATCGAATCTTTCTGAAATTTTGCACAAAAATACCTAAAAATATTTCAAGGAAAGGTTTTTTTTTGTTTTTCGATTTTCGCATTTTTTTCAAAATGGCGGCCGTTTTCGACGAAAAATGCCTGATTTTGGACTTTGGCGGCCATTTTCTCAAAAACTGTTCAGTAACTTTTTTTCTTTTTGATACACAACACTCCTCATATGTACTCCTGTGATGTGTATAAGTTTCGTTGCGCTTGAATCGCTCGAAGTGGGCCATTTTGGGCCAAACTTGGCCCAAATGGGACTTTCCCATGTTAAATTTTCCTATGCTTTATAATGGGACACATTATGCCTTATATCTCACTTAATATTGAGATTAGAGACTAAGAATCAATTGTGGACATATAGGAAATGATATATGCTGAATATTCTCGTGACCTTGAGTTTGACCTCTGACCTCCGTTTCAAGGTCAAAGAACGAAATGGCTAATATCTCGCTTATTATCGACTTTACAGCTTAGAAATCAATTGTGGACATATAGGAAATGATATATACCGAATATTCTGATGACCTTGAATTTGACCTTTGACCTCATTTTCAAGGTCACAGGACAAAATGGCTAATATCTCACTTCTTATCGACTTTACAGCTTAGGAATCAATTATGAACATATAGGAAATGATATATGCAGATTATTGTCATGACCTTGAATTTGACCTTCGACCTCATTTTCGAGGTCACGGGACAAAATGGCTAATATCTCACTTATTATCGATTTTACAGCTTAGTGATCAATTGTGGACATGTAGGAAATGATATATGCTTAATATTCACGTGACCTTGAATTTGACCTTTGACCTCATTTTCAAGGTCACGGGACAAAATGGCTAATATCTCGCTTATTATCGACTTTACAGCTTAGGAATCAAATATGGACATACAAGAAAGGATATACGCTGAATATTCTGATGACCTCAAATTTGACCTTATTTTCAAGGTCATAGCACAAAATTGCTAATATCTCGCTTATTATCGACTTTACGGCTTAGGAATCAATTGTGAACATATAGGAAATGATATATGCTGAATATTCTCGTGACCTTGTATTTGACCTTTGACCTCATTTCCAAGGTCACAGGACAAAATTGCTAATATCTCGCTTATTATCGACTTTACGGCTTAGGAATCAATTGTGAACATATAGGAAATGATATATGCTGAATATTCTCGTGACCTTGAATTTGACCTTTGACCTCATTTTCAAGGTCACAGGACAAAATGGCCAATATCTTGCTTATTAGCGACTTTGCAGCTTAGGAATCAATTGTGAACATATAGGAAATGATATATGCTGAATATTCTAGTGACCTTGAATTTGACCCTTGACCTAAATTTCAAGGTTAGTCATTTTATTTTCAAGGTCAGAATACAAAATGGCTTATATCTCGCTTATTATCAAATTTACAGCTTAGGGGTCCATAGTGAACTTATAGGAAATGATGTATGCTGAATATTTTGGTGATCTAGAATTTGACCTTTGATCTCATTTTCAAGGTCAGAGAACAAAATGGCTAATATGTCGCTTATTATCATCTTTACATCTGCCCCTGATGACGCCAGTGTGTCTTTGGATAAACTATTTGGTCGGGCTTTGTTTCTATTGCAAAATGTTGTATTTTACCTTTCTTATTGGCATCATCAAAATTTGATTGTATTGGTGGTAATAGATTGATACTTACATTTGTACCACTGAGTCGGTGTCACTGCTGGCGGACGTTAAATCTGTCCCCGAGGATACCATCAACTCAGTAGCCTTCGGGCTTGTGATTGGGTACTTTTGTACTTGTCATGTATCTATTCCATGGGGTTAGATAGTTGTATACTAATTCCATCTGGTGTACAGTAGAAACAACTACATTTAACACATTGTCTGCCCCTGAAGACGCCAGTGTGTCTTTGGATAAACTATTTGGTCGGGCTTTGTTTGTTTCTATTGCAAAATGTAGTATTTTACGTTTCTTATTGGCATCATCAAAATCTGATTGTATTGGTGGTAATAGATTGATACTTACATTTACAGCATAGGAATCAATTGCGAATATAGAGGAATGATATCTACTGAATATTTTCATAACCTTGAACTTGAACTTTGACCTCATTTTCAAGGTCACATCACAGAATGGCTAATGTCTCACTTATTATCGACTTTACAGCTTAGGAATTTATTGTGGACATACTAGAAGTGATATATTTGTTGAAAATTTCATGACCTTGAATTTATCAGTGACTTTATTTTCAAGGTCACTGGACAAAAGGCTAATATCTAAAATGTATATTGTCCGGTAACCTTTCTTAGCCCTTGGGCTAATTTTTTATTAGACACTGAATCAGAGCATGTAACTAAGGCATATATTTAACTTGCCTCCTTGTTTTCACACTCCGCTAAATGAGACAAAGACGCTACCAGTTTTCAAAAACAATTATTCTATGTGGTTACGTGTATGTAATAATACATATAAAATTGTGATTGAACTGATTTCCTATATTCCTCATGTATACTCCAATGGACATATTAACTGATAGAACGGTTCTCCACAATTACTCATCATTGAAATATATTATCAACTGACGGTTTTTTGATAATAATAATACTAGTACACAGAATCATCCTGTATGTGCTGACTGCTAGGATGATGGCACACCAGTAGAGCTGAGCTGCCGGGCCAAGAGGTTTCAAGCCCAAATAAATCAAGCCTGTAGAAATGAAATCATTAAGGCCAAAAAAAAAATGTTTTGGTTTGCGTTCCCGCGCGCGTCGTCCCAAATCTCCCGCGTCAGATTTTTTTTTTGTCAGGATGGTATTTCACAAGCAGCGGCCACATTTCAATTCTGTGCAAGTCGATGAGCTTCCCCAAAGTGGCTGTATTAGTGACTGTCGGAGATTGCAATCTTGCAGGAACCAATCAGGCGTTTAACTGTGAAAGCTACAAATCAAACAATTAGCAACCCAATGCTTTACAGATTCGTTTTTAAGATAATTGTTGGTCGTTATATTAACACTGGCTGATAACAAGGAGAGAAGGAGAGTCGTCCGGTAAATGATTTTTCAAATTCCGACACTAGCATAATCCCTTGCCGCGGAAGTAATGACACCTAATTTTCCATACGAGCCCCTTCCACTTGACATTGATTAAAAGAGCAGATCACCCCAGTGAACCGGTTCATGAGAAACTTGTTTCATACAGACATAGGGAGTTGCATGCGTGGCAATCTAGACACTCTTGCTTAGAAACAATACGAGTTTATATCGTTGATATATTTTGTAGCGAGAATCTGCCAAAGTTTTCAAAGTAAACATTTACTTTCGTATTTTTTTTTGGACTTTTTCATGGAGGTTTCATGCCAAACTATCGACGCCCGTTTTGGCAGGTGAACCTTCAGACACCTACTCCAAATGAGGATTTTCTTCGTCTTTGACATAAAATCTGTCGAATTGATGGCAAAGTTTTAATATTCCACAGATGTATAATGCATAAATCGATGTGTTAGGATTGAGAAAATAACGTAAGATCCTCAAATTATCCAAAAACGTCCAAAATGGCGGAGCCGATGGAAATTGACGTTCCCAGAATGCAAAGCAAATTTTACCGCAATGACGCGTATTATGGAACACACAATTTTCTGTGCAGCAATACGTGCATGCATACATGTCTCATCTTGCGTGTGACATTCTCTGGCGCTATGATGAAGTAAACACGATGATACGTCTGCGACGCCACGGCTAAATTTACCGTAATTTGACGTATTGTATCACATGACAATTAAGGTGTTCCATGCGGGGATGCGAATTTTTATTTTAAACTGGCCTTTCAATTCGCCCAGTAGGCATATGTATCATGATATCAGATGCAGATATTTCTCATGGTTTTCAATATTTTTTTTTATTTTTATTTTTTTAAATGAAATACCATTTTAGTAGGCGTAGATCTATCTGTTACATTGAGTTCAAAATAAATTTTTACTTATTAGGAATATGGATGAAGTAGGTTTATGTTTTTCATCATAATATACTGTCGTGGTGCTGATGATGTGCTCGAGCTCTAATGTCGTCCCCCGCAGTTAGCTGCATTTTCTTGTTTAGTTGTTTTATGATTTTTTTATTACATGACTATTTTTATTGATTCTGTTATCAATTACTATTTTCAACTCGTTATTTGATCCATACTGTGGCTGATTTAGGACGTGCAAAAAATTGTTTTATCTTGTTATTTTGAGATAATTATATAGGAAACCAAAAAAAAACTGTTTTTTTTTTATCTCGTTATTAGGTTACCGGACCTATGGTCCGTAACCTATTGGCATGGCGATGCGTCCGGCGTCGTCTTTGTCCGTCGTACGTCGTCCGTCGTCCGTCGTCGTCCGTCAACAATTTTATCTTTAAAGTTTACGATCAAATTTTTCTGAAATTTTGCACAAAAATGCCTAAAAATATTTCGAGAGGGAGGTATTTTTTTGTTTTTTGATTTTCGCATTTTTTTCAAAATGGCGGCCGTTTTCGACGAAAAATGCCTGATTTTGGACTGTGGCGGCCATTTTCTCAAAATCTGTTCAGCAACCTTTTTTTTTTATGCATAACACTCCTCATATGTACCCCTGTGAGATGTATAAATTTCGTTGCGCTTGAATCGCTTGAAGTGGGCCATTTTGGGCCCAAACTCGGCCCAAATGTGACTTTCCCATGTTAAATTTTCCTATGCTTTATAATGGCACACATTAAGCCTAATATCTCACTTGATATTGAAATTAGAGACTAGGAATGAATTGTGGACATATAGGAAATGATATATGCTGAATATTCTCGTGACCTTGAATTTGACTTTTGACCTCATTTTCAAGGTCACAGGACAAAATGGCTAATATCTCGCTTATTATCGACTTTACAGCTTAGGAATCAGTTGTGAACATATAGGAAATGATATATGCTGAATATTCTTGTGACCTTGAATTTGACCTTTGACCTCATTTTCAAGGTCACATGACAAAATGGCTAATATCTCGCTTATTATCGACTTTACAGTTTAGGAATCAATTGTGAACATATAGGAAATGATATATGCTGAATATTTTCGTGACCTTGAATTTGACCTTTGACCTCATTTCCAAGGTCGCAGGACAAAATTGCTAATATCTCGCTTATTATCGACTTTACAGCTTAGGAATCAATTGTGAACATATAGGAAATGATATATGCTGAATATTCTCGTGGCCTTGAATTTGAGCTTTGACCTCATTTCCAAGGTCGCAGGACAAAATTGCTAATATCTCGCTTATTATCGACTTTACAGCTTAGGAATCAATTGTGAACATATAGGAAATGATATATGCTGAATATTCTCGTGGCCTTGAATTTGAGCTTTGACCTCATTTTCAAGGTCACAGGGCAAAATGGCCAATATCTTGCTTATTAGCGACTTTACAGCTTAGGAATCGATTGTGAACATATAGGAAATGATATATGCTGAAAATTCTCGTGACCTTGAATTTGACCTTTGACCTCATTTTCAAGGTCACAGGACAAAACGACCAATATCTTGCTTATTAGCGACTTTACAGCTTAGGAATCAATTGTGAACATATAGGAAATGATATATGCTGAAAATTCTCATGACCTTGAATTTGACCTTTGACCTCATTTTCAAGGTCACATGACAAAATGGCTAATATCTCGCTTATTATCGACTTTACAGCTTAGGAATCAATTGTGAACATATAGGAAATGATATATGCTGAATATTCTCATGACCTTGAATTTGACCTTTGACCTCATTTCCAAGGTCACAGGACAAAATTGCTAATATCTCGCTTATTATCGACTTTACAGCTTAGGAATCAATTGTGAACATATAGGAAATGGTATATGCTGAATATTCTCATGACCTTGAATTTGACCTTTGACCTCATTTTCAAGGTCACAGGACAAAATGGCCAATATCTTGCTTATTAGCGCCTTTACAGCTTAGAAATCAATTGTGAACATATAGGAAATGATATATGCTGAATATTCTAGTGACCTTGAATTTGACTTTTGACCTCATTTTCAAGGTCAACAGGACAAACTGGCTAATATCTCGCTTATTATCGACTTTACAGCTTAGGAATCAATTGTGAACATATAGGAAATGATATATTCTGAATATTTTAATGATATTGAATTTGACCTTTGACCTAAATTTCAAGGTCAGTCATTTTATTTTCAAAGTCAGATTACAAAATGGCTTATATCTCGCTTATTATTAAATTTACAGCTTAGGGGTCCATAGTGAACATATAGGAAATGATGTATGCTGAATAGTTTGGTGATCTAGAATTTAACCTTTGATCCCATTTTCAAGGTTAGAGATATGGCGATTTCAGTGGTCACCTTGAATTTGACCTTCAACTTTCTCGGCTTAACTCTGTATATTTCTCCGGTAACCTTTCTAGCCCATTGGGCTAATTTTTTCGAGAGTAATCTCGTTATTTCGAGATAACGAGGTAACTATCTCAAAATGACGAAATAAAAAAGCAGTATTTTTTGGAGTCTTATATAACTACTACCGTATTGGTCCTAATAGTGGCACACGTCCTAATACTAGAGGTCACAATTTTGTATGATTGTTTTGCAAGTCTGTATGGGCATTCATACTTGTCTGATCACCTGCTGATTTCATGTTATATCTTTTGATCTGTGGTTCATCCGACTGTTGGAAGTGTGATGCTGTAACTTACAGTAGATCGTCACTTACTGGGGCTAAAATTGACTTTGAGTTAGATGGCCAAGTTTTTCACTTTTCAAGTTAGAAGAATGAAATGTTGAGTATTGCTGCTTGACTTCTAGATGAGCAATTTCGACACACGAAATTCCGCCAATCTCTGTAAAGCTTACCCATATTGGTCTCGCAGCGAAACTCATCCAACTGGCTTGTGTGTATACAAGATGTATCCAGAGTTTTGAACAGACTAACATTTCAAATTAAAAATTCTCACCACAAATAAGTTTCTAAGATTCACTATGAAACTATGATATATTTCCAGATGCCCAAAGACATCGGTCCCCCACCCATGCATCGTTTGCATTCAGAGACTCATTGCACGGTACATGTATATCGTTTATTATTTGAGGGTCTGTTTTTTCCGCCCTCCCTCCTAGCTTTTGATTTTCCAAAGACGAGAAACAGAAAAATTAAACAGGAGTGGCCTTGCATAACTATGGGCAAAAACGTGGGTAAACATTTAGGAAAATTCAAGTATGGTTGCAGATAGAACCTATGGCAATATTAAAAACTTGTAAGATTTGTAGATTGCCAATTGCTTGAAGATCGAGGTTAACTTATGAACATAATACAGTCGTGTGGGGGCACATTATAGTGACCTTGAACTTGACTTCTGATTAGGCCTAATAAAACTAGTGTTCTGTTTCTCGTCCCCGCCCGCCTGTGTTCAAAAGCAGCCTCCCGGATTTTTAGGTTACCAGACCTATGGTCCGATAACCTATTGCCGTCGCGTTGCGTCCGTCGTCCGTCCATCTAGCCGGGCTAACGGAACGGAGTTGGGGGCCTGGGAAAAGCTGAAAACGGCCCCTAACCATGGTTTAGGCCAAAAGTTAGATTTTAGGGGGCCAGTTTTGCAATTTTAGGGGCCAGTCGAGATAGGAAATTTAACATGGGAAAGGCCCGTAAGTCCGTTCTGTCTGCCCGTCCGTCCGTCCACATTTTTATCTTTAAAGTGTACGCTCTGATTTTTCTGAAAATTTGGGAAAAGATACCTCAAAATATTTCAAAAAGGAGGTATTTTTTAGTTTTTCGATTTTTAAATTTTTCTCAAAATGGCGGCCAATTTTGTCGAAAAACACTCAATTTTGAACTTTGGCGGTCATTTTCTCAAAAACTGTCTGATCAGTTTTGAGATTTTTGTTTCAAATGATTCTCCTTATGTACCTCTGTGAAGTGTATAAGTTTGGTTGCCCTTGAATCGCCGGTCGGCGTATGGCGGCCATTTTGAATTTTCGACGGGTCAACGAAAAAAAAATTTTTCGGCCCAAATCGCATTACTATCCATTTTGGGCCATTTCTAGACAAAAATTTTTTCACCCTTTGAAAACAATTTTGGTCTTAAAAATTTTCGGCATTTTTTTCCTTCATAATGGGAGCTGCAAGGACTGTACTCCTAGAACGCTTGAAGATAGAGCTTAGAAATTGGCACTTTCAAATGGAAAGTCATATATGGTGACTTGTGTGGTGACCTTGAATTTGACCTTGGATGACCTTGAAAGGTCAAAACAGCCATTTTTGGGTCGAAAAATGCTCAGATTTGCCTCTATAGATGAAATGCTTGCAGATAGAGCTCATGTTTGTATTATGAACATATAGCAAGACATATATGGCACAACTAATGATGACCTTGAACTTGACGTCAGATGACCTTGAGTGCCAAATGTCTGACTCGTAATGTGTATATTGACCCATATATAGAATATCAAATGCCGCACACATACATGTACATGTAATGGTGACATCGAAGTTCACACGGATGACCTTAATTGGTAAATCTCAAGGTCATTTGTTAACACTGCGAACCTTGATTGGTAAATCTCAAGGTACGTCTGTTACCTGCCAATGCTGCCATGGCCAAACCAAAATTGTCCAGTAACCTGTCGTGGCCTTTGGGCTAATTTTTTTTATTAGACACTGAATCAGAGCATGTAACTAAGGCATATATTTAACTTGCCTCCTTGTTTTCACACTCCGCTAAATGAGACAAAGACGCTACCAGTTTTCAAAAACAATTATTCTATGTGGTTACGTGTATGTAATAATACATATAAAATTGTGATTGAACTGATTTCCTATATTCCTCATGTATACTCCAATGGACATATTAACTGATAGAACGGTTCTCCACAATTACTCATCATTGAAATATATTATCAACTGACGGTTTTTTGATAATAATAATACTAGTACACAGAATCATCCTGTATGTGCTGACTGCTAGGATGATGGCACACCAGTAGAGCTGAGCTGCCAAGCCAAGAGGTTTCAAGCCCAAATAAATCAAGCCTGTAGAAATGAAATCATTAAGGCCAAAAAAAAAAATGTTTTGGTTTGCGTTCCCGCGCGCGTCGTCCCAAATCTCCCGCGTCAGATTTTTTTTTTTGTCAGGATGGTATTTCACAAGCAGCGGCCACATTTCAATTCTGTGCAAGTCGATGAGCTTCCCCAAAGTGGCTGTATTAGTGACTGTCGGAGATTGCAATCTTGCAGGAACCAATCAGGCGTTTAACTGTGAAAGCTACAAATCAAACAATTAGCAACCCAATGCTTTACAGATTCGTTTTTAAGATAATTGTTGGTCGTTATATTAACACTGGCTGATAACAAGGAGAGAAGGAGAGTCGTCCGGTAAATGATTTTTCAAATTCCGACACTAGCATAATCCCTTGCCGCGGAAGTAATGACACCTAATTTTCCATACGAGCCCCTTCCACTTGACATTGATTAAGGTAGTCCGCTCCAAACAGTGAGGGAAGGGGGTCAAAGGGTTTTTTAAAAATAAATACCTGTATCAACATAATCTAGAGCTCCAAAATGATATATTTTATAGAGTAACTGTTCAGCATCCTGAAACTGAAAAGAAAATAGGGAGTCACCGTATCCGTTCGCATGGAAAACACGATGCAAGATGTGAATATGGACGAAAAATGTGCAAAAATGCCAGAATTTATGTCATTTTAGGTAAATATGTGTGATTTTGATCGAATATGTAGAAAAAACGAGCACGGTGACCCCCTATTTTATTTTCAATATTAAGATGCTGATCATTTACCCTATGAAATAATGTCATTTTGAAGAGATAATATTCAAGAAATGACTTTTAAATTTTGACTCTCCGTTACCTCACTGTTTGTAGCGGACTACGTTAAAAGAGCAGATCACCCCAGTGAACCGGTTCATGAGAAACTTGTTTCATACAGACATAGGGAGTTGCATGCGTGGCAATCTAGACACTCTTGCTTAGAAACAATACGAGTTTATATCGTTGATATATTTTGTAGCGAGAATCTGCCAAAGTTTTCAAAGTAAACATTTACTTTCGTATTTTTTTTAGTTGTTTTATGATTTTTTTATTACATGACTATTTTTATTGATTCTGTTATCAATTACTATTTTCAACTCGTTATTTGATCCACACTGTGGCTGATTTAGGACGTGCAAAAAATTGTTTTATCTTGTTATTTTGAGATAATTATATAGGAAACCAAAAAAAAACTGTTTTTTTTTATCTCGTTATTAGGTTACCGGACCTATGGTCCGTAACCTATTGGCATGGCGATGCGTCCGGCGTCGTCTTTGTCCGTCGTACGTCGTCCGTCGTCGTCCGTCAACAATTTTATCTTTAAAGTTTACGATCAAATTTTTCTGAAATTTTGCACAAAAATGCCTAAAAATATTTCGAGAGGGAGGTATTTTTTTGTTTTTTGATTTTCGCATTTTTTTCAAAATGGCGGCCGTTTTCGACGAAAAATGCCTGATTTTGGACTTTGGCGGCCATTTTCTCAAAATCTGTTCAGCAACCTTTTTTTTTATGCATAACACTCCTCATATGTACCCCTGTGAGATGTTTAAATTTCGTTGCGCTTGAATCGCTTGAAGTGGGCCATTTTGGGCCCAAACTCGGCCCAAATGTGACTTTCCCATGTTAAAATTTCCTATGCTTTATAATGGCACACATTAAGCCTAATATCTCACTTGATATTGAAATTAGAGACTAGGAATGAATTGTGGACATATGGGAAATGATATATGCTGAATATTCTCGTGACCTTGAATTTGACTTTTGACCTCATTTTCAAGGTCACAGGACAAAATGGCTAATATCTCGCTTATTATCGACTTTACAGCTTAGGAATCAGTTGTGAACATATCGACACACTAAAGCAAAAATGGCCTAAGTCAAAAAAGGCGATTTTTCAGGAGAAACAAAAAACTGTCTTTGCATGTAGTTTTTAATCCCACCAGCAAAAACTTCCGCTATCATCTTTCTTGGCATGGCCTTTAAGAACACATCTGATCCTATTATCATTATCTTCAAAGATTTAGGAATAAAGTGACTTAGGCCACATTCGGACTAAATCGACTGACTTAGGCCATTTTGTCTTTCGTGACTTAGGCCATTTTGTGCAACTGCGTGTCACTTAGGCCATGTGCGTTTTGCTGTTTGCAAGTGAGTAATTGGTGCAATATGAATTGAAAGTACACAAACTGAGAACGAACTATCTGGTGACAGGTTTATTAAACATCAAAGAATACCAACAATTGTTATTTTTAGGTTACCGAACCTAATGTCTGATAACTTATTGCCGTCGTGTTGCGTCCGTCGTCCGTCTAGCCGTCCGTGCGTCACAATTTTTATCTCTAGAGTGTCTCTCGGAAAATTTAAAATAATTCAAGAAGCAGGCATTTTTTCTCTTTAATTTTTTGTTTTTTATTCTTCCTCAAATGGCGGGCGTTTTCGTCCAAAAAACGCTCAATTTTGAACTTTGGCGGCCATTTTCCTAAAAAGTGTTCAATCAGTTAATGATTTTTGCTTTAAAAGATTCCTCTTATGTACCTTTGTGACGTGTATAAGTTTTGTTGTCCTTGAATTACTGGTCTCCTTGTGGCTTATTATTATCGTATTACTATCCATTTTGGGCCATTTCCAGGGGAAAAAACATTTTTCACCCTTTAAAACATTTTTGAAAATTTTCGGTATTTTTTTCCTTCACAATGGGAGCTGCTACCACTGTGCTCATAGAACGCTTGAAGAGAGAATAGATATTGACACTTTCAAATAGGAAGTTATGTATGGCGTTTTGTGAGGTGACCTTGAGTTTGACCTTCGATGACCTTAAAAGGTCAAAACACCCAATTTGGGGTCCAAAATGCCCGAATTTGATCTGCAATTCGACCTCCGATGATCTTGCAAGGTCAAAACACCCATTTTGGGGTCCAAAAATGCCCAAGTTTGCCTCTTCAGATGAAATTCTTGTAGATAGAGCTTGAGTTTGCATTATGAGCATATAGGAAGTCGTATAGGGAACACCTAATGATGACCTTGAGCTTGATTTCGGATGATCTTGAGTGCTAAATGTCTGACGTGAAATGTGTAAATTGGCATCTGAGGCTTGAACACTTGCACATGGTTAGGATAGTGTGTAAGCTTATAAGAAGCCATGTATATATAGCACATCTTTTGGCGACCTTGAACTTGAGCTTAAACGACCTTGAAGGCCAAACTCAGAATTTTGCCTGACCTGACAGGTGTAAACTGGCCTCTACAGACAAAATACTTGTTGATCGAGCTTATATGTTTGTATTATGAACATATATAAAGTCATACGCATCATACCTAATGGTGACATTGATGTTCACACAGATGACCTTGGTTGGTCAAGGTCGTATGTCACCTGCGATGCTTAAAACTAAAATCGTCCGGTAAATCTAACCCTTAGGTTAATTTTGACTCATTTATTTAAGGAATATGACAAAATCTCATTGTCAAATAGACAATCGTGGAACACTTTTAATTATATATCATGTATATATCATGTACATCATGATATAGTGCATTGATACTTATGTATAGTAAATTATATAGTCAGTCATTTCAACTGTTGCCTGAACCAGTTGACACTCGTCATGTCATGTCATGAATGTGTGTTTGTCACATTTCTGTATATTGCACTTCATTATATGACACTTATCTTATATGGGTGTTTCACAACATGGTGACACTTATACCGTGGTGTTACATGAAAAATAACAATGGCACCGTGTCTTGTAAAAGCGCCCAATCCCGGAGGCTCTAAGCACTGTACACTCATGTAAATTCAGATGTAGGCCTACACTACCTTTTGCTTTTGGAATTCTTCAATGACATTTGCAGGAGCATCTGGCCCCGAGTCATTGGAATATTTTTCGAGGCCAGCATTTTGCTGCCTCTGCAGACCAAACGTGAAAGTATTGGAAGTATCCACAGTGGCTTGTATCTGCCAGAATTTTGAGTTTTGCTCCCGAACAAAGCTTTAAGACGAAGTTATAGAATGCAGCACTTTCCGACTTGTCGGAAATATTTCGGACAGATCGAAAATAGTTTTAGACGCATCGAAAATATTTTAAGACGCATCAAAAAAGTTCTAGATGCATGCATTGGATGCCGGACAGTTGATGTGTAGGGAAGCTTATTAGGGACATTCAAATCTTTCTTTTAATTTGATGTTTCATATATTCAATTCCCAGTTTCATGAGTGAGTAAATAATTTTTCAGAAGAAAAGCTTTATCCTAAATAAAACAGTTACTGCCACTCACAAGCTCCTTTAAGGCCCGGTCAGACAGCCAACAACGCATGAATCACGTGAAAAAGATTTGGTTTGGTTGTGTTTGTGGAGAATTTGACCATTCTTGCTGATTTACGTGATGAAAAATCACCGATGAACTGCGCAAGAACTACGGAGATGTCACGTACAAATCACTAAAAAAGCATGCACTCCAGCGCAATAAAGATTTTTTAAAGTGATTGTCAGTGATTTTAGGTGAAACGTACGTGTTACTAGAGCGGAACATGCGTGATGTCTGTTATTCTTCAGTGAAAAGCCATCGATGAACGCGATAGCAGCAACTTTTCCGCGAACAATCACTAATATTCTACGCATATTCCGTGCATTGTCCACGTAAGAACTACGCAACCTACGCAAAAATAACATAAAAACAGCTTAAAACTGCGAAAAGTCTTACGCGAACCGATTTTGTAGCTGCTCAAAACCCGGAATCGCTTAAAACGATGATCGGGCATGCGACCACATACAACCACTGACGTTCCACGTCAGAAAAATTGATGAAATACCCAAATGACAGATGTATCGCGTAAGACTAAAATTAAACGAACTTCATACGTAATCCATGCGTTTGGGCAGTGTGACCGGGCCTTATGATGCGTAACATTGGACCCTAATTACTTGGACGAGCAGGACATAGATACTCACGGTGGCTGATTTATGCCATAATGCGTTTTCCCTGAACATTTTTCGTCACGAATTTAATTGTCACGACTAAAACTATTTAAATCGCGACCAAAATCATTGAATCCGCGACCGAAACGTTTTCGTTGCGGCAATAATATTCTCGCTGCGAATTAAATACTTTTAGCTGCGGCATGAACATTATCGCTGCAGCAAAATTGCTCTCGCCGCGATTTTAATACTTATAGCCGCGACTAAAACATTGTCGCTACAGCGAAAATGATTATCGTCGCGGCGAGAATGGCCATACTTGTTACACAGTTTTTCTCACCATCAACTCAAAGAGAACAAACTATTTATTATTGAAATTATCGCCGCAGTGAATATTCACAGTTAGTGTAATAATCGCCGCGGTGGTAACTGTTCTCGCTGCAGCAGAAATGCATCGGTCGCGGCAACAACGATTTTCGCTGTGGCGAGATTGTTTTGGTCGCGGCAACGATGGCTTTCGTTGCGACCAAAATATTTCAGTTGCGGCATCAACTATTTTCGCTGCGGCGAGAATGTTTTGGTCACGGCGAGAATGTTTTGGTCGCGGATTTAATGATTTCAGTCGCCACAATTAGATTCGCGACGAAAACTATTCAGGGAAGAACTGATTATGGCATGAATCAGCCACTGTAGATACTCATAGGATACTCGTAGGACATAGATATTTCAATAGATGATGGTATAGGCTGGAGAATGTGCTTCTCGCACATTTTATAACTGGGATGTGTGCATATATCGGTGTAATATTTATGATATAGTACTACCTGGGCCAGCGCCCACTGACCTAATCACACTTGCCAATGGAACGTTAAATATTTGCTGTTTATTACGTTAATTAGGCCTAATAAGCATGATGTAGTATAGACTTGACTAGGACAGACCAAACGACCCCGCTGTCGCGGCGACATAGGGCAAAATTTTGTGAGTTCACAAAATAAAGTTGTGCGTTTTGTTGCTGTCCGTTGGCTGTTCCGACTGATTGCAGTAATATGAAATGTCCTGTAGCTTGGTATATATATATATACTTGTGGACCTAGTAGTAGGCCTATGGCACATGGATGGCTAGATCCAGGCCCTATACTGTGGGCCTTGAACTCAATGTATGCTTATTAACCCTATGCTACCTGAGGTATTTTCAGAGCCACCCATGGGAATCTGGGTATCTTCGAGTTTCTTCGAGTTTGGCATTTTCCAAAGAAAAGACTTTCTAAAGCTTAACGAAGATTTTTGTTGCATGTAAATCAGGAATAGGGTTAATAATGGTGTCATTAACAGTTTAGACTATCGGATAGACAATAATGGATTCAAACCATTTTCGATAGATCTTCTAACATAGCTTCTACTTATTGTTTTGCCAGGCGTGAGATGACATAGCCTAAATTAATTTATTTGGCAAAAAAAATCTTGCAATCGGACACATATTATCTGCATTTTGTCGCTCATGGCGACCACATAATCTGATGGCTATTATTGAATAATTACCGAGTCCCAACTGTTCAGCATGCAAAAACAGGCACCAACCTTTAGCGCTCCGAGAAAAGTTTTTTTAATAAACATACTGGTGATGAAATCAGGAGAAATGGGAAAAATTGAAATGCCTTCACTAGTCCAGAGGACAGTTTGATAGAAAATACCCGCACCATGAATACATGACAAACGGCCTGAGTCAAACATGACACTATGCAAAATGGCCTAACTCAAATTTACCAAATGGCCTAAGTCTCTGCAGACAGACTGCAGTTGTGAGAAAATGGCCTAAGTTAAATGTGGGAAATTGGCCTAAGTCATAACGAGTTAGGCCAAATAATTAACGGTAATTATGAATAATTTCCATGTATTTCTCCGCACATGTTTTTTTTTTTCATGATGCAGAATCGCGAAATGAACGTTATGGAACAAAAATCTCATTTAGCGAAAAAAATGACTTAGGCCATTTTTGCTTTAGTCTGTCGATATAGGAAATGATATATGCTGAATATTCTTGTGACCTTGAATTTGACCTTTGACCTCATTTTCAAGGTCACATGACAAAATGGCTAATATCTCGCTTATTATCGACTTTACAGTTTAGGAATCAATTGTGAACATATAGGAAATGATATATGCTGAATATTTTCGTGACCTTGAATTTGACCTTTGACCTCATTTCCAAGGTCGCAGGACAAAATTGCTAATATCTCGCTTATTATCGACTTTACAGCTTAGGAATCAATTGTGAACATATAGGAAATGATATATGCTGAATATTCTCGTGGCCTTGAATTTGAGCTTTGACCTCATTTTCAAGGTCACAGGGCAAAATGGCCAATATCTTGCTTATTAGCGACTTTACAGCTTAGGAATCGATTGTGAACATATAGGAAATGATATATGCTGAAAATTCTCGTGACCTTGAATTTGACCTTTGACCTCATTTTCAAGGTCACAGGACAAAACGACCAATATCTTGCTTATTAGCGACTTTACAGCTTAGGAATCAATTGTGAACATATAGGAAATGATATATGCTGAAAATTCTCATGACCTTGAATTTGACCTTTGACCTCATTTTCAAGGTCACATGACAAAATGGCTAATATCTCGCTTATTATCGACTTTACAGCTTAGGAATCAATTGTGAACATATAGGAAATGATATATGCTGAATATTCTCATGACCTTGAATTTGACCTTTGACCTCATTTCCAAGGTCACAGGACAAAATTGCTAATATCTCGCTTATTATCGACTTTACAGCTTAGGAATCAATTGTGAACATATAGGAAATGGTATATGCTGAATATTCTCATGACCTTGAATTTGACCTTTGACCTCATTTTCAAGGTCACAGGACAAAATGGCCAATATCTTGCTTATTAGCGCCTTTACAGCTTAGAAATCAATTGTGAACATATAGGAAATGATATATGCTGAATATTCTAGTGACCTTGAATTTGACTTTTGACCTCATTTTCAAGGTCAACAGGACAAACTGGCTAATATTTCGCTTATTATCGACTTTACAGCTTAGGAATCAATTGTGAACATATAGGAAATGATATATTCTGAATATTTTAATGATATTGAATTTGACCTTTGACCTAAATTTCAAGGTCAGTCATTTTATTTTCAAAGTCAGATTACAAAATGGCTTATATCTCGCTTATTATTAAATTTACAGCTTAGGGGTCCATAGTGAACATATAGGAAATGATGTATGCTGAATAGTTTGGTGATCTAGAATTTAACCTTTGATCCCATTTTCAAGGTTAGAGATATGGCGATTTCAGTGGTCACCTTGAATTTGACCTTCAACTTTCTCGGCTTAACTCTGTATATTTCTCCGGTAACCTTTCTAGCACATTGGGCTAATTTTTTCGAGAGTAATCTCGTTATTTCGAGATAACGAGGTAACTATCTCAAAATGACGAAATAAAAAAGCAGTATTTTTTGGAGTCTTATATAACTACTACCGTATTGGTCCTAATAGTGGCACACGTCCTAATACTAGAGCGCCCCCCTCTTTTGCCCAAAATTGTTCGATTTCTGTAACCTTATAATTCACTTCATATTTTTCTAATGAGATCTTGGAATGTACCAATCCGCACATTCATGTTTTTGAATCATAATAAAGGGGATTGAAAGCTATGGGTATATTATTCAGTGATTTTCTTAAATTTGACCTCAAGTTTTACCTCATTTTTGCGCGCGCTGCTGCATGAGGTCTTGCTTTGGCTTGCCGCGCTACTATTAGGACCAATGCGGTATCTCAATGTAACGACATAATCATCTCGAAAAAACACTTTTTACGCCAAAAAAAATACATAAACCGGTACTAAAAAAAAAAAAAATAAAAACCTCAGCGCCATAGCACCGATTTCGGAGCATCACCGGGACGCAAACCAAAACATTTTTTTTTTGGCCTAAAGTCATGTGTAACATATGATTTCAATTCTAAAGTCTTGATTTCTTTGGGCTTGATTGCGTCTGTCCTCAAGTGTTTTTTCAATCAATAAATCAATTTTTTTTTCATTTCATACGTGTGAAATGTCGTCGAACCAAAAATAAACAATAAAAAGTGCCTCCCTACCCAATTTTCTCTTGAGCTGAGGACGGTATTTTTTGCAAAATAATTTTTTAGGCCTTACCTTGAGCGCTCAAATGCGAGGTTCTGTCTGCCTCAGCCTGTTTAAATTGGCCTTTCCATCTTGTAGATAACAGTTTCGATATGTATCAGGAATATCCCCATGTATATCGATATGTATCAGAAAGTCACCATGTATATATGGTGCATCTTTCGGTGACCATGAGTTTGACCTCACGTGACCTTGCTAAAAAATGTCACATCCGTGCAAAATATAAAAAAATTCTGAACATCGGGGTCTATGTTGAGGAAGCGTCCGACAGAATGCAAAACGGCAGCCATTTGAAAAGAGCTATTACATGCATACCGGTATATCAAAATACTAAATCTCATTACTAATTATTTCGTAGTACCCGGTAGTCTCTTCAATGCTTTTCGATTATTTCTTTTACTGTAGTATATTTCATGAAAACTTCAGAGAGATTCGACCTTATACATTTAAAATAAATTAGGGCGACCAGTGCAAATATATTCCCCAAAATTGAGAATCGAATACGAAATAAATTCGTATAATGAGACCTTGAGTTTGTCACCACCGTTATACTTTTGCGTGGAGTTCTTGTTGGTAGTTCAATAGCTGATGGCTCAAATTTCCGTTTTTCTCTGTCCAAGATATTCACTGGGTCCGATTTAGCGATCAGTTCACGAATATGGCTTCAATTCCACGAGCTATTTTTCACGGAAATAGCAAAAAGCAGCTACATGTTTATAAATCCGTATACAATGTCATGTACGTATTATGAAATAATATTTTTAAAAGAAATCAGTTTATATTTTGTATTTTTTTTTAATTATGGGCGCCGCGCTGTGATGACGACAGCGCTCCCTTTGGTGTGCGAACTCCGAAGTTGAGTGCCCTGTCGACAGCTAGACAAAATGCCACACACGCGATCTTTGATGCCATGAGCATTAGTATTGACGTTATAAATCATATTACTCTTCAATGTGCACCAGTGGAATTAATACTAGAAATAACTAAATAATGTAAACACGCGAATTTCAGTGCACTTGCAAACTTGCCTGAGGCTTCATAATACCTATGGACGCGAAGGCTCATTCACCTGTATGAGTACTAGTTTACTCCATATTATTCTTGAGGTACTAGTGATTTGTGTGATATTGTGGTTTGAAGTAAAACATTCAACATATAATGCACCTAGAATATTGAAGAATAAAATAGTGTTCACGCGCTATAGCGACTATACTTGCACCCCATTTGTGATAATATTTAGTATGGCAATGTTGACAGCCTACATAAATACAGACTGATTCACATGTGAAATGTATGTTATTCAAGTTCACTGTGCGATCACAAATATTCATAACAATAAAATACCAAAAGGGCCAAAAATTCCAACCTCGGTACTCCACCAGTAAAATTTCAAGACATTAGACGTGACATTGCATTTACTAACTTCGTCTGCATCTACAGTGAAGTGACCGTGGCATTTAGAACTAGGATGATTTGTGGGCTATGAATCAGGTAATAGAAAGCGTGCTTGCACGGGGAATCAAGAGGCATGGGGAATCAAGAGGCATAGGATCTGGGGGCGTTGTTGAGACATTATGCTAAAATATTAGGCTTACCAATATGGCGCCATGTATTGGCATGGAGCTGAGCCGGGGCCGGGGGCAGGATTCGAGAAGTTGACGGTTGTTAGTACAGTGTTGCTCTTTGGTGGGTTCTGAACATATATTGACGATAATTCATTATGCTGAAAAAAAAAAGTTTTTACATTATGCTTAGGTATACATTTGTATCAAGACTTGTTCAAAAGTTGCAGCTATTTTCAATTCTTCCATTTATTTCATCTCTCCTTCATTTTCCCAGTTATTTTTTATGCCGCCCCTGTCTGTCGGCAGCTACGGCCCTGTCATGATAAGGAAAACTATATCAATAGTATACAAAGACTAACAACTGGCGTTAGACATAATCATAATGCATACATTCTAGTCACAATCATACATATTTTCGTATTGGCTACAGTATATGGATCATAATAACGGTCATGGATACGAATCGGATATATTACGTATTCCTCAAATATCACCGTGGCCACCCGTTCCGCGTTATTGCTGGCTAAAACTTGAATTCCGCGAGGTCCACGTCATTATGGTAAAATTTTCGATGTGGTCCTGCTTAAAAGCGATATATATTCATACAGATACATAAAGTGTTACCGTACAACAATAGTTCCACGGAATATCGGAATTTATCACTGACTGAACACAAATCTGAGACTGCGATTGGCCAATCACAACGGTGATATAAACCTGTATCCTGAATACTTGATTTGGCACCATATTTCGGATAATTCGGATAATGAGACCTTGAGTTTGTCACCACCGTTTTACACACTTCATCCTACACTCAGACATCACGTGCCCAGACATGTTCAGACACGACACCACAACTTCAGGCGGGAAATCCCAGACGTAGACCCACATGCTAACTCGACCCGCGCATTTGATCAGAGAATCTGGGGGAGTATACACGTGTCTTGGATACTGATAAGGGGAATACAAACGTGGACTATATTCATAACACTTTCGGGTATATTAAATTTAGAGGGACTTTATAGCGGAATGTGGGGAATTCATGACGGGTGCCACTAGTGGGGCAGGAAATGCTCACTCTTTCCGGAACACCTGATTTCACCTCCTAATGGCCATTTTTTTGGGGTTCCTGAGTTTCCCTGTCATTTTTGTTTTCTCTCACTTCGTATGCCTGATATGACTTTCTGTCACCGGATTATGAGATTGGATAATGTACCCTGTTTTGTTTGCTCGGAATACTTAATACTGGGTATTGATTGGGATCTGTTTCACCAAACTCCAATGTTGGATCCAAACCTGGTTCTTCTAGTGTGGGTCGAGGTCCTCGTGTCTATGACATGATGACAACCCGTGCATGCCTTAACCACGACAGTATTTGGCAAGAGTGTGGGTAGATTAACACCCCATTCTTCACATGGAGCTGTGCTCCCCATGGTGTGGTATTTGTTCCAGTGAAAACCTAATGTATGTACAACAGCAGCATAATAGATCAAAGGGACTTATGAATGAGATGCTATTGGACAGTCATTGTTTGGATTTATAGATAAAATTGAGAACATACTTTCAGTGAAGCTTTATGGAAAGAATAAAACATTCTCTGTTTATATATGTATGCTCCCCACATCTCAGTTGGTGCTTGATATCTTTTGGACCTTTTTTAACGAGCATTCATTGTTGTAATCTTTTAGTTCCACATGTTAATAAAATTATCGTTAAAAATATCTCAAAGATATGTACATGTACTCGTGATGTACTCATAAAGTAATTAAAATCTGAGTACTTTTCCAATGTACTTGAGTACGAGTACTGAGTACTTCCTGTTTGAGTACCATGAATACAGAGTACACCCGAGTACTTGAAATGGTGTACACGAGTACAACGAGTACATGAGTACATCGGCCCCAACCCTGCAGCCTAATGTTGTTCCAGCATAATCTGCACAACTTGAGTATTTTGCCCGAAATTGAGACCTCAACAAGCTCCTGAACATCGGAATCTTTGTGGCTGGTTTCTTCAAGGACGACTCAGCCAAACTTACAGTTCCTATTGAACATTGAGACAGTTCCTATTGAATATTTTTCACTCGGTATTTTCCTTCACTGCAGGGTCACCAGGAATATATAGGAGGATGCATCATCGAATATATATGTGGCTTTTATTGCTGTTACATTTGAAGACCCGCAAAATGAATCTTGTGATGTATCTTGTGATTATGTTGTACTGTCATTTTGAGATCTTCCTGTTTGTAAGGTTACAACATCGAGTTACCGAATGTGGCGAGAAGGACTTGTGGTGAGCTTGTGGAGAACAATTAGACGTTTCAATACCGACACTTCTGCATGTTTTATGTAAGAACAACATATGAACAATAACAAGTACGTATGTCACAATTGCATATGACATCTTTTTATGTTATTGTTGGTGCATTCGTTGTATTTGAACCCTCATAAAGGGCTCCACCAAAATGAATATTTCGATGCACATAATTTCACTAATGTACCACTATTCATTTGTTCTCATCTTGACACGAATCCTTCTTCTATGAAATATTGAACGTGCTGTTTTCCGGTGTTTTTGTTACAATTGAGGTCAACAACTATAATCACTTTGTGGGAATATAGAGACAAGAGCAGTTCAATGTGATAGCCCAGCCCTTTCATGGTGATGATCAATGCAATGTCGGTGACTGCTTAGAGTCTTTCGTTCCGGGGGCTTTGGGATCATTGAACTTGCAGACACAAGAACTTGTTTCTTTTTCAACGGGATTATGTTAACTACTCATATACAGTCTTTTTTTTCATTGGTATATTCGTTTAATAGCAAAAGAAATCGAATCACGGTGGCCACCCGTTCCACGTTATTGCTGGTTAAAATTCGAATTGCGCGTTATTATAGTTAGGGTTCGCGTTATTATGGTAAAGAAATGGCTGAAGATCAGCGAAAGTTTACCTAGCGAAAGTCTTTTCCGCAGATTCCGCGTTATTGTTTTTTTCCACATCTGTGGACCCGCGTTATTGTGTCTGTTGAGTGTGATTGTTTTCAATACCCCAACATGTTCGTCCACGCGTATTAAACTAGTAACGGGTCGTCTTAATGTTCAATAGGAACTGTAAGTTTGGCTCAGTCGTCCTTGAGGAAACCAGCCACAAGAATTCCGAAGTTCAGGAGTTTGTTGTGGTCTCAATTTCGATCAAAATATTCAAGTTGTGCAGGACATACTGGAACTACGGTAGGCTGCTTCGGCTCAACAGTTTCGTCAGAACAAATGTACTTGCAATTTGTTTTATATGTAAATAGAACGCCCCATACCGAGGACCGCGATCCACACTAGAAGAACCAGGTTAAATTCAATATCGGAGTTTGGTGAAACAGGTCCCAAATAGATCTAGGCCTATTGACTCGGGTTAAGGCCTGCAGTGGTTGTCATAATGTCATTACACACTACTGCTACATTTCAATGGAACTATTATATGCACTAATTGTCGAGATTAATACAAAAAATAGATATGGATAGGCCTACGTCTGTTTATTAATATCCATATCCTAGAAATGTCAGTGCACGATTCTTGACGGAAATAACATGACTGAAACAAAATAACAGCAACTCTTGTTTTTTCAGTAATTCTTAACGAACGAATCGAAAATATGTGTTCAACTGGAAAGAACAGCGCCCTTCGTGTAGGTGGGTCAAATATGAATAAACATATTTTATCATCTGCATAGATGTGGCCGACTGCATGCACATATATCAATCTCGATCCCCAGCAATATCGCGTGTTCTTGATAAGCAATAACGCGGATTCATCAAACTTTAGATCAGGAACCAGCTGTTAAGCTGTTCGTCGGAAAATATATGGATTAATAATGTTTCTCGGACAGGAACTAATCCTAATACACATTTCTGTATCATGATTTACTTATTCATCTATTTGTATGGCTAATTTAGCACGAAAATGTCACCCGATTTTGACAACCGTCACCCGATCAACGTATCTGTGGTCACTCTTGCAAGATGATTATTGGACCAGCAAAAATCAAACTATTGTCTATAGACCGCTGATACATGCCAATGTTCCGTGAAACTATTGTTGTACGCTAATGCTTCATTTATCTGTATGAATTTATCGCTTTTTACCAGGGCCACTTCGAAACTTTTACCACAATAACGCGGGGCCTAACTATAATAACGCGGAATTCGATTTTTAACCAGCAATAACGCGGAACGGGTGGCCACCGTGCGTATGTACACAGTAATTAGGCCACACCAAATTGTAAAGTTGGTATATGGATTTTCCCCCAAAATTTTCTATACGGAGGAGATATTTTCTTCACAATTACAATTTTTCATCTATGGAATTTTGACCAAAATTTTCTATACGGAGATTTTTTTTCTACAAATAAATATTTATGCTATGGATTTTCGACGATAATTTTCTGTACGCGGGAATTTTTTTTTTACAAATAAAGTTTTTCTTGGTGAACTGTCGACTGATTGTTTCTATACTGAGGGTATTTTGGTCAAATGTTCCCACTCAGATTGTTATTACAGGTAAGACGTGCATTCAAGAGTTTTTACAATGAACTTTACATATTAGATGCCCAACTCATATAAACAAAGAATGAAATAAATATGTGCAAGATATACACACATTATTATGGCCTCTACTCTCTAGGCATCAAAATGAATGCGATTAATATAATCAGGTAGGGAACATATTATTGACATACATGATGGCACTGCAATGCTATTGTTGAACTGGCCATTATCATAAACGGTAGACATTATAACACTTGCCCGGTGGCCCGGGGCCACTGAAACACATGGTCGGGCCACCAAATATGACTTCACAGTTGCCCAAACGGGCCACCAGATTTTCCTCTATTGATGGCCCGATATGAAGATTAAAATTTTCAGGGATTACGATATATACCAATACACGGGCACACATGCACACAAGGGCAGTCATTTCACGGTTCATGTTTATGTTTTGGTTTCGTTTTCTGAACGTTTTTGTTGACCACACATGCGTAAATGGGACACACGATTTTGTAAATAAACAAAAACACGTGGCTTCCGCATGGTCACGGTGAGGATACGCTTCGCCAATATCAGTGAGTAATGTATAGTATATGTGTGAATGGACGATGTGAAAGTGAAATATAAGTGATATATTCCTACTGCACTTGGAAAAACGTCCTGTGAGAACTGGCACACGAGGTGGTGGTTGACCAATATATTAGGTAATTTTCAACAAACTGTAGCCAAAAACTGAATCTGTCGATCCATAATGAAATGTACATTTTTTGTTAGGCACATTGGTGGGACATTTGTGGGATTTTATCGCTAAGCCCCAAGTATCGCAGGGAATGCTGTACATCGTTCATCGTAATGTAGGTTTAACATGGGGAGTGAATGTAACTCGTAATGGTGTCTTATGCCCTCAATGCAGAAATTTATTTTCCCCATTTTGTACATTTTTAACATAAATATGATTCAGTTTTCAAGGTACAGTAGTTATTTGATGTCTAAGATGAATAATAAATCATTTTACTGTGATCAGGGTGCTAACTTGGGAATATGATTAAACATATATAAAAAGAGCTATAATTAGCGATGAAATATGTCATTAGGCAATATAGTGTGGGGTTTGCCATCTAAAATATATCAGAATTACCTCATGGATTCATTTTTTATAGTTTCGTTCAAAATATCACCAAAACAAATAAGAATTTCCCCTTCATTGGATGAAAGCTGCAGTGTGAAGGCGCTAATTTTTCCACACCTCGTTTGAGTATTGGGTGGTTTATTGCAATTAACGACCCTTGATCCTGTCAGTATCCAATCGTCATTGACATTATTTTGTTTCATATTGCTCCATAGATTTGAAATCAGCCCAAAATTAGGTTCTTGTTGAAATTCAAATAAGTTTTGTGAGTGTTTTCATACATGATCAGACTGTAATTGAATTTGCGTTTTTCAATTATTAATCAGTCTTACCTTATAATTAATCATACTAAGGTTACTGATCACTGATATATCACTAAATTTAGATGAAATATAATTCAAAAAGGAATTTATAATCATGTTTACCAACAATCTGTAAATTAGAACTTCTAAATATATCCATTGTGGGTGCTTGTGCAGTTCAAGTGTGCATTTGGTGCATATGGGGGGGGGGGGGGGGGTCAATTTCAAAGTTGTACTGAGAGTTCAGGATAGCTCTGAGAGAGTTGCAACTTCACATACAAAGTATCATATACAGGTAGTTTGATAATATGCAGTCGCATTAGAAGATTTTTAGAAGTTGTCCTATTGAAGACCACACATGCGTAAATGGGTCACATCCGGTAACACACGATTTTGTAAATAAACAAAAACACGTGGCTTCCGCATGGTCACGGTGAGGATACGCTTCGCCAATATCAGTGAGTAATGTATAGTATATGTGTGAATGGACGATGTGAAAGTGAAATATAAGTGATATATTCGTACTGCACTTGGAAAAACGTCCTGTGAGAACTGGCACACGAGGTGGTGGTTGACCAATATATTAGGTAATTTTCAACAAACTGTAGCCAAAAACTGAATCTGTCGATCCATAATGAAATGTACATTTTTTGTTAGGCACATTGGTGGGGCATTTGTGGGATTTTATCGCTAAGCCCCAAGTATCGCAGGGAATGCTGTACATCGTTCATCGTAATGTAGGTTTAACATGGGGAGTGAATGTAACTCGTAATGGTGTCTTATGCCCTCAATGCAGAAATTTATTTTCCCCATTTTGTACATTTTTAACATAAATATGATTCAGTTTTCAAGGTACAGTAG
Source organism: Terebella lapidaria (assembly GCA_949152475.1). Taxonomy (NCBI): domain Eukaryota; kingdom Metazoa; phylum Annelida; class Polychaeta; order Terebellida; family Terebellidae; genus Terebella; species Terebella lapidaria. Next base: position 18,478,170 of record OX424561.1, read on the forward strand.
TTATTTGATGTCTAAGATGAATAATAAATCATTTTACTGTGATCAGGGTGCTAACTTGGGGATATGATTAAACATATATAAAAAGAGCTATAATTAGCGATGAAATATGTCATTAGGCAATATAGTGTGGGGTTTGCCATCTAAAATATATCAGAATTACCTCATGGATTCATTTTTTATAGTTTCGTTCAAAATATCACCAAAACAAATAAGAATTTCCCCTTCATTGGATGAAAGCTGCAGTGTGAAGGCGCTAATTTTTCCACACCTCGTTTGAGTATTGGGTGGTGTATTGCAATTAACGACCCTTGATCCTGTCAGTATCCAATCGTCATTGACATTATTTTGTTTCATATTGCTCCATAGATTTGAAATCAGCCCAAAATTAGGTTCTTGTTGAAATTCAAATAAGTTTTGTGAGTGTTTTCATACATGATCAGACTGTAATTGAATTTGCGTTTTTCAATTATTAATCAGTCTTACCTTATAATTAATCATACTAAGGTTACTGATCACTGATATATCACTAAATTTAGATGAAATATAATTCAAAAAGGAATTTATAATCATGTTTACCAACAATCTGTAAATTAGAACTTCTAAATATATCCATTGTGGGCGCTTGTGCAGTTCAAGTGTGCATTTGGTGCATATGGGGGGGGGGGGGGGGGGTCAATTTCAAAGTTGTACTGAGAGTTCAGGATAGCTCTGAGAGAGTTGCAACTTCACATACAAAGTATCATATACAGGTAGTTTGATAATATGCAGTCGCATTAGAAGATTTTTAGAAGTTGTCCTATTGAAGACCACACATGCGTAAATGGGTCACATCCGGTAACACACGATTTTGTAAATAAACAAAAACACGTGGCTTCCGCATGGTCACGGTGAGGATACGCTTCGCCAATATCAGTGAGTAATGTATAGTATATGTGTGAATGGACGATGTGAAAGTGAAATATAAGTGATATATTCGTACTGCACTTGGAAAAACGTCCTGTGAGAACTGGCACACGAGGTGGTGGTTGACCAATATATTAGGTAATTTTCAACAAACTGTAGCCAAAAACTGAATCTGTCGATCCATAATGAAATGTACATTTTTTGTTAGGCACATTGGTGGGACATTTGTGGGATTTTATCGCTAAGCCCCAAGTATCGCAGGGAATGCTGTACATCGTTCATCGTAATGTAGGTTTAACATGGGGAGTGAATGTAACTCGTAATGGTGTCTTATGCCCTCAATGCAGAAATTTATTTTCCCCATTTTGTACATTTTTAACATAAATATGATTCAGTTTTCAAGGTACAGTAGTTATTTGATGTCTAAGATGAATAATAAATCATTTTACTGTGATCAGGGTGCTAACTTGGGAATATGATTAAACATATATAAAAAGAGCTATAATTAGCGATGAAATATGTCATTAGGCAATATAGTGTGGGGTTTGCCATCTAAAATATATCAGAATTACCTCATGGATTCATTTTTTATAGTTTCGTTCAAAATATCACCAAAACAAATAAGAATTTCCCCTTCATTGGATGAAAGCTGCAGTGTGAAGGCGCTAATTTTTCCACACCTCGTTTGAGTATTGGGTGGTTTATTGCAATTAACGACCCTTGATCCTGTCAGTATCCAATCGTCATTGACATTATTTTGTTTCATATTGCTCCATAGATTTGAAATCAGCCCAAAATTAGGTTCTTGTTGAAATTCAAATAAGTTTTGTGAGTGTTTTCATACATGATCAGACTGTAATTGAATTTGCGTTTTTCAATTATTAATCAGTCTTACCTTATAATTAATCATACTAAGGTTACTGATCACTGATATATCACTAAATTTAGATGAAATATAATTCAAAAAGGAATTTATAATCATGTTTACCAACAATCTGTAAATTAGAACTTCTAAATATATCCATTGTGGGTGCTTGTGCAGTTCAAGTGTGCATTTGGTGCATATGGGGGGGGGGGGGGTCAATTTCAAAGTTGTACTGAGAGTTCAGGATAGCTCTGAGAGAGTTGCAACTTCACATACAAAGTATCATATACAGGTAGTTTGATAATATGCAGTCGCATTAGAAGATTTTTAGAAGTTGTCCTATTGAAGACCACACATGCGTAAATGGGTCACATCCGGTAACACACGATTTTGTAAATAAACAAAAACACGTGGCTTCCGCATGGTCACGGTGAGGATACGCTTCGCCAATATCAGTGAGTAATGTATAGTATATGTGTGAATGGACGATGTGAAAGTGAAATATAAGTGATATATTCGTACTGCACTTGGAAAAACGTCCTGTGAGAACTGGCACACGAGGTGGTGGTTGACCAATATATTAGGTAATTTTCAACAAACTGTAGCCAAAAACTGAATCTGTCGATCCATAATGAAATGTACATTTTTTGTTAGGCACATTGGTGGGGCATTTGTGGGATTTTATCGCTAAGCCCCAAGTATCGCAGGGAATGCTGTACATCGTTCATCGTAATGTAGGTTTAACATGGGGAGTGAATGTAACTCGTAATGGTGTCTTATGCCCTGTTGCGCTGTCACCATCTGTTTTGTCACATGATCGCAATAAATGGCAATTATTTACCTCCCGCTCGAGAGTTCTTTTTCTGAGAAGCAATGTACTGTGCATTCGCCAGGTGGCGCTTTATTTGACAATTTATGCAGCATAGCTGAACTCGACACGTTTTTTCACAAGTCGTTGTCGTTTACGCACTTTTTCGGTCCACTAAGACCCTAACCCCCCTGGCCCGAGGGCCAGTGCAATAAAATGCTCAATGTCAAGGCCTGATAGTATTGTACGTATTCGCATTTAGAAAGATGTAAGTATTGGTATTATTAAATCTGTGGAAATATCTTGGGGTTAGGAAGTGCGATGACACATATATTTAATACTACGAATAGTACAACAATTCACTGGAAAATGGGGAAAAAACCCTGCTTACTACCATATTTGTTTTCTGAATTTTATATCGAACTGCTGTGCTCGTTAACAATCCAACTTGAAATATGGGTGGCGGCAGTGAAATAATGTTTTTTTTTTTTATATCGTCGGAATTTGTAGCGGCAATTTTTTTTTTAAGTGAAACTCGTTTTTTTATAGGTGGCGATTCCATAGACCAACTTTACAAGTTGGTGTGGCCTTACTGACACACATTTATAAAACTGAATGTACACAACAATCTTTTTACCACACTATATAAATATGAACATGTCAATTGTCATCATCGGTCAATGTTTCTTTGTTTCAGCACGAACGCTATTTCAATTTGAAGTTTTCGATTCACGTGAAGGTCAATAGTTTCCCACCTTGACATTCCTTGGGGAAAACATATCAGATTTTTGTTTACTGCCATGTTGTTTGCTTTGCTGCTGTGTGTCCGAGTAAGAGTAGCAGAGTTCATATTTCTGGATCTCGATTATGATTACATCCAAAAATACTACACCAGCAGTTAATTGCGACACTAGTATTTTCGTTTCAGACTCTCCTGAGCTTTAGTTGCGAAGATATCTTATAAATTCAGTCGCATCTTGAACCAGTTTATTTTATGCACCTAATATTTATTCTGGACACTGGAATTACCTGCATACTGGTAGTCTTCAACATTGTAGCGATAAAATGGTCAAAGAAACGACCAAAATATGTGAAGTTGAAATGAGATAATAATATCAACAAGTGCCTGGACAGATTTCTGTAACGGACCAAGTCTACTCGATACAGAACCAGGGGTCCAGGATATGACCTTTCACTTCAGCCTTGAAGGGATTCCTCCGTCTATGGGGCTTTGCTCCGAGTAGTAACTGTGGAGCAACATTATTAGATCAAGATCAGGGTTGATGTGTCGTCGAATAACACAAACATTTGGCTTGCGATCACATGAAAGGAAATCCGTAATTCTCGGATCATATGTCACATGCTCTAGGCATTTTTTTTTTTGCACTATTGCCATGGTTGAGTATTTATTCGTAATTTGTTGTCCTTGTCGTAGTAATGAATTATTCCAAATAAACATTTTATGCTGTAATCATTTTAATATCATGATACTTTTTTTAAAGATGTGTAATATTTTGTTCATAAGAAATTATTGCATTGGTGCCTTGTGTTCAGAACAACATAACCGAACCCATTACAGCAAACATCCATTGATTCTAGAGGCATCGTATCAAGTTTGACAGCTTTGCAAAGACAATATATCCTTCACAATATGAACACTTCATTGGTGACGGAATGCTACATCCTCGCCTGTTAAGGATTGATTGCACGTAACATACCAGTGACTGGAGTGAGGCACTTTCCCATTGACTTATAATGTGAAAGTAAAGGTAACAAAATCACGAAGACAATACAATCCCCTCACCCAAAACTCGGGTAGCACACACACATATACTCATGGATGATGAACCGAGAGATGGTTTCATAAATAATATCAGGGAAGCTGTGCAATTTGATGATTAGATAAATCATTTTATACGTTTCACCAAAACGAACATTCGTGTGTTCTGCTTGACAAACACTGGTTGCACCGTATGTGTATACTTTGTTGTGGTCAAAATAATGAGAATATGTAGGCCTACACTTTCTGTGAGATGAATACATTGAGCGGAACATTCTTAATCCCAAACACCTCGGTGCACCCGAGTGCATATCACCCGTGAGTTTTACTAGCATCACTAGCTATTTGCTGTACAGCATGATCCTTTAACTCGCTCTGTTGTGAGTGTACTTAGTGAGAGAAATAGGTCGGAAAATGACATATGAAAACGGTAATTTTAACAGATTTAACATTGTTTAGTGCAAAACGGAGTCTCGGTTGGTAATCCTTGATGGCTAACAATCAGAAAGGCAAAGTTTCACTTGGTTGGAAGTATGTAATTGTATGAATTTGTTACCATGATATTTACATTATAAGTGAATGGACAGCTGGTCAATTCGAAGTTCATGATAATTACATGCGATTGATCCTTAATATTCACATGAACATGTATTGTAGGCTGACTAGAAAGGAGAACGATGTAAACAATAATTCTTAGTTCTATTTTTTTTTATAATACATCTACATTGTATTAACGCAGTACACTTGATACTGATTCTCATATTATCCTATTGACATAGCTTGGGCCCGTCATTGACAAATATTGTATCTGAACATACCATCATACGTCTATGTAAACAGCTGATTTCACACAAGTTATCTCATATCATGATGTAATTCTTCGTCTCTGATTTACGAGTACAGACGTTATCAATACAGTAGAAACATATTGACACACTCATGCAGTTGAATTCTGAAACTAAAGGCATGAATTGGTTTCCCCTTGGCTTGGTCCTCCTCGATTTCGGAGGAAATCGGGTGAAAAATTTCAATGGAAAATTTTAACGGAAAAATGTGAAAAATACATTTTTGGCCATAACTTTTGAACAAATCATTGTAGAGACTTCAAACTTGGTTCATAATGTGAGGCAATATCAAGTGCATAAGATATGACCTTGACCTCGACTTTTGACTCTTGACACCAGGGATTAAGCTCAAGGTCATTTGCAAACCTTTGCGCACCGTATCGAGTAGTATATCGTTGGAATGTCTTTAGCCCACAATTCCAGATACATGTACATTTGGTGCTACGACGTTTTCGATGTCATAATGATGTCATAAAAATCGATTTCCCGATATTTCAAAATGCCATAACTTTGTCAAGACAGAGTGAAATCGCTTCAAACTTTATAAGCATCTTACAGGCCACGAACTCAATGAGATGGGATATTAAAATAAATGGTCATGGTCAAAGTCACTGAGAACCCATAAACACACATCTTCGTTGATAACTCTGTGTCAAAGCGAGATGCGGCTGCACCATAACACACATGAAAGTAAGTTTACACATTGTCTGTCACTTATCGGTTTAGTACACTGCCATGCTCTTTGCTTTCATGTAGTGTGTTCGAGTAAGAAGTCTCAGGGTTATGCTTGCACCCAGTAATACTATACCAGCAGTTGATTGCGACAATACTACTTTCGTTTGAGACTTCTATGTGAACCAAAATGTGTGATGTTGAAATGAGGTAATGAAGTCAACAAGTGCTTGGACAGGTTTCTGTGAGCGGATCAAGACTACTCGATACAGAAGCAGAGGTCGAGGAGATGACATATTCTTTCAGCCTTGGGAGGATTCCAACGTCTTCGGGGCTTCTGCTGTAGTGCCTTGCTCGAAGTAGTAGCTGTGGAGCGACATTATTAGATCAAAATGAGGTGTGTCGTCAAGTACATTCAGCTAGTGATCAGGTGACACAAAATTTCTTAATCAAATATTATATTATTCAGGGTTTTCACAGACACATGTTATTTGCACTATTGATATGGTTGAGTGTACATTATTTCATTGCCCAAGGCTTAGTAATGATATACTCAATATAATCATTTACGATATTTTCATGTTAAAGTTAGCACATACTCATATGATAGAACATTGACAATACTGACAAATTATATGGACGGTAGGACACTGGCCGATTGCCGAGTTCGATCATGCTTACTGTGAAGTGAGCATATAATATGTGGCCACATTATGCTGCTGTTAGCATCATAATATATCAATGATACCATACCAAAGAGTGATCGATGCAATATCACTGACTTCTTAGACAAAGAGTTTAATGACATACCATGTGCAATTTTGGTTCATATCTCGGGCGTTTCGTAATAAATTTAAATGAATTTGAATACATATTCTGCATATATCTATGAAGGTGACGCTTTGATTAATAAATTAGTAAATAATTAGAGTTGAATGTCGATGGAACAAATATAACTTACCTTGCGAACACAAAGCATTACATGGTGAAGTTTCTAAACTACGGTGAGTAACATATCCATGATCAATAACCTACACTTCAATTTCAAGTATCACATCGCTATTCACGTCAAATTGATATGTGAATACGTTTATCTATTTGCGATCCACTGAAAGTGTCTTGTGGTCAGTGGAGCGCGGGAAATACCGTCAATGCTCAGCTCTCGAGAACGTTGTACTCAGGAGTGAGATGTTGCTGTGATTTTAGTTCTCTACTTAGCCCCTTAATACAAGGCACAACGATCGGTCCCGCCCCGTAAATGATGACTGTGCAAGTAAATACATGACAGACTCAATGAAATAACACATTTGGAGATTGATGCTTTATTGAGCTACACTAAAACTATGTATGATAAAACAAAAACATATGTATGATGAAAAAACATTCCAAGGACCCGGTTGGAGGGCAAGTTAGGGGTGAGGGGGGTTGGGTTTCGGGACCGATCATTATGCATTGTATTCAGGGCTATTCTATACTACACTTATAAAATATTAGAGTCGCCAAACTCATGATATAGTTTGCGGTTGAGTTTATAATGCCAGTGGATATAGACTTTATTAATGAGACTGACAATCAATTTCCTTTGCCCAGTGTATTTTCAATGCGGATGGTATATATCATGCTGTTTTGATATTCAAATTACCATCAAGAGTTGAAGTAATTCCCAACACAGGCAGTAGCTTATTGTTCTATGATACGTAATATGACCATAGTCAAGAAACTGTACCCTAAAACGCTGTCTGTTTTCTATGTAAGTTACATTTGATAGGCGGTGTATAACGTTCAGGATCTGTATGATTATCGACTGGGTCTTCAATCTGGCCATTGGACAAGCCTGGTAGTCATGTATAGAACTTACGCTAATATGCATGGATCCCGACTGATAAGCAACCTTACAGTAATATTTGTAATAGATTACATTGTACATAATTTACATTAAAATCCGAGTAAACAACAAAATCATATTGGGAATACCGCAGCCTGAATAAAGCCCAGTACATAACATTTCCATTGATTCTAGGGGCAATATAGTATTAAAGCTTCACAGCTTTGCAAAGGCAATATACACTTCATTATGAACACCTCATGGGTGACTTACGCATATGGGAGGAACGTGCTTTCCTGAATGCCATACCCACGTCCGTTAATAATCACATGAACATGCATTGTAGGCTGACCAGAAAGGAGAACACCGTGAAGAATACTTCTCAGTTCTACTTTTTCATCCTTGTTTCTCCAATAGAAAGTGAAGCGTGCATTGCTTACACTCGAACAGCATTATCAAAAACACAAAATAACAGAATTACATTGTATTGATGCACTACATTTGATACTGGTTAACATATTTTCGTATTGACATAGCTTTTGCTCGTCATTTATTGACATCTATTCACTAAATATTGCATCTGAACATATCATCATACGTCTATGATGTAAACGGCTGATTCCATATTATGAAACTCGAGTTAGACATCATAGAATTATATGTTACTAGTATATCATATCATGATGTTATTCGTCATCTCTGATTGATACAAACATTATCAATACAGCAAAAACATTTTGATTCATCATGTTTTTCATCATGCTTGTGCCTGATTTGATAATCGACAACTTGAAGGGAAATCCTGGGGAAAAAACACATTTACCATTGAATATGACATGAAAAACTGAAATTGACACGGTTCAGTCTGTTGTTTTTTCCGGTACCCGGAATATTATATGATTATAGCAGTAAAATGAGCTGCAATATTAGATAGTTTGAATCACAAGGGTTCTTCTGCGCCTCTTCATCTTAATCCAACGGTTCAGTTCGGATGACAAACTCAATAACACCTGCACATACTCGGCCGATATTTTGTTGTTTATCCACACACCATAACCTTGTCAATTCCACCAACACGAGGAAACAGTTTTGACCTAAAATGATGGTTCACAACAATTGAATCGTGATTATTATGGCCTCCATTGATTTGAAGCCATCCTTCACAAAATACTGTCCAATGAACTGCGTTAATCTGAATATAGATGTTTATTAAGATTTTTCGCTCAAAGATAGGGTAATATGTTATCCCTGAAATACGGCAAATGATACATGGCATAACAATAGAGAATTTGTTCAATTCTGCACCATAACTCTAACCAACAAAATAAATACTTATCGTATACCTCTTTTGGTGGTGGAGGACAAGCAGATATCGTTCTTGCGCAGCCATAAACATTAGCTAATTGACAACTATTTTATTGACATGGTAAATAATGACGAATATGCAGCGAACTTTTGAACAACTGGCGTAAATACCCATAACTCATACACTCTAGTCATAATCATATACATTACATCTTAGTCACAATGCACTAATCATAACGTCCACTGACACGTACTAATCAAATATAGTGTTCTCTTAAGATGACTTGCTTTGGTTGGTTAGAATATTTCAGAAAAACAGTCATGGTAGTATTTCGTCAAGCACATATGTGTTGTTATAATGGTCACGCAGAAGAAATGTAAAGTGTAAACTCGTTGTTTATATCATCAAAATGGGAAAATTCATTCAGACATCTTCTTTTCGTCTCAGCATGTTCAACATTCACTACAGTGACATCAGGGTATACTTTAAAAAATATATCGCTTTTACATTACCAAATTAATGTAGGCAGTTTATCTAGAAAAAAAAATTCAAGCCACACATATATATGCCACTTTGATGGCATTATATCTGTGGCCATACATAATAGCTACCATACCATATCTCGCAAACATAATTTGAATGCGTGCAATAAACCGATCATTATGTTATGATTTGAAGCATTGACTGCCATTATATGTGAACACCAGCAGACAACTAACTGATGCAGTGATAACATATGAGTCATTGAAGATAAACCATAATTGTACTATTTGTCTCTAACAATGATCATATATTGCAAAATTGTAAGTCCAGTCATACAGACCGATGACACATATGTGTTGGTATTTAGTCCTTAAAATAATTTCATAGGAGCTAAAATGTCAGCATATAAAAACGTATTTAGGAATTGGGTTGCAAGTTGCTGCGTCATGACCAATTATGTTGAATTCAGTATACGACAGAAGGAAACATGAGAACTTCCTGTTTGTAAGGTCACAAAATCGATAGTTACCGAATGTGGCGAGAAGGACTTGTCGTGAGCTTGTGGAGAATAGTTAGACGTTTCAATACCGACACCCCTGCATGTTTTATGTGAGAACAACATATGGGCAATAACAAGTACGTATGTCAGAATTGCATATGACATCCTTTTATGAGATTGTTGGTGCATTCGTTTGAATCCTCATAAAGGGCTCCACCAAAATGAACAGTTCGATGCACATAATTTCGCTAATGTGCCATAATTCATTTGTTCTCATCTTGACACGAACGATCCTTCTTCTATTAAATGACGAACGTGCTGTTTCCGGTGTTTTTGTTACAATTGAGGTCAACAACTATAATCACTTTGTGGGAATATAGAGACAAGAGCAGTTCAATGTGATATTAGTTTTTTTTACACCATTATGATCGATGCAATGCTATGGAAACATATTTCGACAAAACCTATTGTTTCAACACGGCTTGTTGTGTTAACGTTCAGCTTGAGACGTGTTAACGTGAAAATATCACGTTAAGTTGTCTCGAAATGATAAACTCAGCAAGATGTCTTACAATTTTATATGTATCACAACAAGTCATATTGACGTGAAAATCATCACGACAAGACGTCCTAACGCGGAAACTCTTGACATCTTGATTAGATGTCATAATGTGGGAAAATATCACAACAAGGCGTCTTCATGTAAAAAATATCAACACATTAATGTGATAAATATCAGGATAAGACGCCTTGTTGTGATTTCCTATACATTATGACATCTAATCATTATAAATTTTAGGACGTCTTCACGTGATAAATTTCATGTTAAGATGACTTGTTCTGATATTGTAAGACATCTTGCTGAGTTTATCATTTTAAGACAACTTGACGTGATATTTTCACGTTAACACGTCTTGTTGTGTAAGCTAACAATCAAGTCGTGATGAAACAACAGGTTATGTGGATGATCAAAATATGCATCGATAATCAGTGACTTCTAACGAGTCTTTCACTCCGAGGGCTTTGGGATCATTGGACATACTTACACAAGATGAATGCATGTTTCTTTTTCTACACGATTGTTTTCACTTTGATATAAGCCCCTACATTCGTTTTCTCATTTGTATGGTCGTTCAATAGCAGAAGAAAATACATACCCAAAGTAATTCCTGATACAAATTCAAATTACTTCAAATTATAAAACGGAAACTATACATCGATCTTCTACCTGACATGAATATTAGGATGTCGATTATCATCATCTGTCATTGTTCTTTTGTTTTAGCTTTTATTTCAACTTGGAACATTCGATCCAGGAGAGAGTCAGTAGTTTCCCACAATTGACATTCCTCGGGAAATACATAACATACTCTACTTTTCCACATTGTATGTTACGTAGCGGTTTAGTATGCTAACATATTGTTTGATGTATCTGGAGTGTATTTGATCAAGAGTCGCATATTCATATTTTGTGGATCTGGGTGATGATTGCCAGTGATGATTACCAGTGATTAATTGCGATAACAGTACTTTCAATTCAGACTTACATGTGGACTAATTGGGAAGGAATATTTAGTAACACCTTGAACCAGTTTATTTTATGCACCAACATATTCATTCTGAACACTGGGATTATCCATATAATCTTTGAGATTGAAGCGATAACATAATCAACAAAACGACCAGAATATGTGATGTTGAAATGAGGTAATGAAGTCAACAATGCAGAGGTCGAGCAGATGACCTATCCTTTCTGCCTTGGGAGGATTCCAACGTCTTCAATTTAGGCATTTACGATGTAATCGTATGATAGTTATCACATACTCATATGCAGAAACATTCACAATACTGACAAATTATATGGACGGTCGGTGTCTGTTGGAGATTACTTTCTTATATAAGTTCGATCATGTATGCTTATTGTGAACTGAACTTCTGTGGTTACATTGTGCTACTGTTAACATCATGATATTGTTTTCGAAGTAATATTAGTAATACTTGATTTATAAAAAGTAATCGCAACGTCACAACAAAACCAAATTGGCAATACCGTGGCTTGAATAAAACCCATTACAGCACTTTTCCAATAATTCTAGAGGCACTGTATGAAGTCTCACAGCTTTGCAAAGGCAACAAACACTTCACATTATGAACACTTCATGGGTGATTTGCGCATTTTAGAGGAACGTGCTCTCCTGAATGCCATATTCACGTCTGTTATGATCGTGTATTGTAGAGTGACCAGACAGGAGAACGATGTGAACAGCACTTCTCAATTCTATGTTTTTTCATTCCATATTTTTCAAACTGAGAGTGAAGCTTGTATTGGTCACAATCGAACAGAATATCAATAACACATAATTATATTTTATTGACTCACTGCACTAATGGTTTTGTAGTATCATATCAAAATGGGATAACTTTTACCTAACTTTTATTGACATATCTTTGTATCTTCGATAGATATCCCGTCATGACATTTATTGACAAATCTTCGATAAATATCCCGTCATGTCTGTGATGTAAACGGCTGATTAAACTTAAACTATGCCAAAATTGATTTATGAGTCCATGGTCAATGTCTTCATTGTTATCATTCTGAAAGCAATTCTTAAAGATTGATATAGTTTAACATTTTTATTAATATGGCATGTTTAACTGCATTTGAACACGGTTGAACCTGTTGTGTTTCCGGTGGAATATTATATGGTTACGTGCTACAGCTACAACGAACGGCAATATTAGATAGCGTTGAGTCACAAGGGTTGTTCTCCTGGACCCCTTCACCTTAATACAACAGTTCAGTTCACTTGGCAAGCTCAATAACATCTGCACGTACTCGGCCGATATTCGGTTGTTTATCCAGACATCATAACCTCGTCAATTCTCCAACACAATAATACGACACGCTGGTACAATGATACGGTTTAGACCTGAAATGATGGTTCACAGCAAATGTCTCATAAATATAGTGTCATCCAAAGTCACAATATAATATCCGTCAAACTGAGTTGATGTGCATTATATATATCAAGGTTTTATATGTCAGATAGCATAATATACATTCAAAGATATATACATGTAGCCTAAAGATGGAAACCACGTTCACTTGTTTTTACTTTGGACAGAAACAAAAATCAACGAAAGAAACATGTTGAAATTATTCGAGATTGATTATACTTTACATCATGCTTAACATCATGCTTTGCACAATTACACTTAAAGTGTTTGCATGAAGTGTCCATGAAATGTTCAGAAATGTAAGTGACTGCCGCATTCTCGAATACAATCCTGGATCCATCCTGGATCCATACTCCTATACTCAATCACCACCACAAGAATTCAGTTCCAGATATTGTGAATGGCTAGACTCTTTGGATTGTTTTGACATAAACAGATCTCGTTTCAGGTTGGCCTACACATTTTAAATGTGCTCTCTCTTTGCCATTCAATGGTCTGAATTCCTTGGTCATGAATCTACCATTAAACATTACATACTCTGTGACAGCAATGTCATGTTGCTGTAATAATATGTTCCCATAGCCGAGTTGTTGAACAGATGGCACCAGGGACACTCGTCACCAGCCATATCTGGCTCTGTGACAGCACTGTCATGCTGCTGTAAGAATTTGTTCCCGTAGCCGAGTTGGTGAACAGATGGCACCAGGGACACTCGTCACCAGCCATATCTGGCTCTGTGACAGCACTGTCATGCTGCTGTAAGAATTTGTTCCCGTAGCCGAGTTGGTGAACAGATGGCACCAGGGACACTCGTCACCAGCCATATCTGGCTCTGTGACAGCACTGTCATGCTGCTGTAAGAATTTGTTCCCGTAGCCGAGTTGGTGAACAGATGGCACCAGGGACACTCGTCACCAGCCATATCTGGCTCTGTGACAGCACTGTCATGCTGCTGTAAGAATTTGTTCCCGTAGCCGAGTTGGTGAACAGATGGCACCAGGGACACTCGTCACCAGCCATATCTGGCTCTGTGACAGCACTGTCATGCTGCTGTAAAAATTTGTTCCCGTAGCCGAGTTGGTGAACAGATGGCACCAGGGACACTCGTCACCAGCCATATCTATAGATGGTAACGTTAAGCTCTCGGGTGCGATGTTCGTCTCTGCTTGAGGTGTCTTAGTTGACATAACAAGTCCCCTAATGGACAAGGAGGCTACATCAACATTTTCGGTGATGAAACGATCGCTGCTCACATAGTTGAATTTGGACTCGTTTGTAAAGTAAAAATCACAGTCGACAAATAAACCCGAGTCCAGTGTCTGTAATCTTGAGAGTTTGAGACGGGCCTGGGGTGTTTTCTGCAGAGACATGTGCGGTTCCTTGATATTTTTCATTTATCAAGACAATATTCTGAGAGTCTGTGCCTGCCCGTTGTCAAAGATACATCGACACGAGCACCATTGCACTGATGCTGTAGCTCACCTACTGTTAGGCGTCTCTCCCTCACGGTTTTCTGAACCAGCTTGGGTACTTTGCTGAGGTTGTTCGTGATGAGGGAGGTCAGAAACCCTGCCAATCAGCTGATTTTCCTTCCTGGCCATTTCCACAGCTCTCCAGGAATATTCAAAATGACCTGCGAGCTGTCTGTGGTTCTGTTCTTGCTCCAACTGCCAAATGAATCATGAAGTGAGCTCAAAAGTTAAATCACATGAAAATATGCATGAACAACAGCAGCCTACTTTGTTATGATGATTCAGATTCTCAACATAAATATACAGAAACCGATGTTGTGAATATTGTTAATTTCCTTATTGATAATATCTTTGTGGAGTTTGGTGGCCGAATATTTCAGCAGACTATTGGTATCCCAATGGGTACAAACTGTGCACAATTATTGGCAGACCTGTTTTTATACTCATATGAATCAGATTTTATCCAGCATCTACAAAGAGGAGTATCCAAGTTTCAAACTAGTAGCTTTAATTTCACTTTCCGATACATAGATGATGTATTGTCAATGACTAATCCTAAGTTTGGTGATTATTTGGATGATATATATCCTAAGGAACTTGAAATTGAAGATACTACAGACTCCTCTAAGTTTTCCAACTATTTGGACCTAAGGTTGGAGATTGATGAAGATTCTAACCTGTCAACTAGGTTGTATGACAAACGTGATGTTTTCAATTTTTCCATAGTCAATTTCCCTTTTCTAAGCAGCAACATTCCTATGTCGCCAGCATAATATGGCGTGTTTGTCTCACAACTCATACGCTACTCCAGAGCTAGTTGCAAGTATGAGGACTTTGTTCACAGAAGTTCCCAGCTAGTCTCTAAACTGCTGCGACAGGGATATGTTTTACCAAGACTAATAGCTGCTTTCAAGAAATTCTATGGACGTCATCACAATCTGGTTGATAAGTACACAAAATCTGTTACAAGTATGCAACAAGACCTTTTTGCATGTTAATGTTTTGGAATTCATGACGGGTGCCACATGTGGGGCAGGAAATGCTCACTCTTTCCGGAACATCTGATTTCACCCCTTTATGGCCATATATGGGGGTTCATGAAATTCCATTTAAATTTTCTCGATTTTGCCTGACACTGGACTTTGGGATTGGATAATGGACTCGGTTTTGTTTGCTCGGATACTATATACTTGGGTATTGTTTCCATGTTTATTGAATATTTGCAGCACTGTTAGATTATCAACAGTGGATAAATTTAGTACTTTAACATCACTGTATTGGTATACACTGTAAGCTAATGTGATTTGACATTTCTCACCCCGGTCGGGTTTGGGTCAGTCACATCTGCACACGACAACTTCTACCGTCTACCACATGTCACCCTCGTACTTCAAATCATACAGTGATTTGTTTTTGAACACAGAGTTATCTGTGATTTGTTTTCTTGCTCAAGGGAAAATTTTTACCTGATCATCCCACAAAAATAGTATCACAGTAAAGGCTGCATATTAAAAGTCGTTGTTTATGTCCTCTGCGTTAGAGTCTGGATGACGAAAGTTTTGTATTCTGTTCGTTAATACACTCTTTGAGATCGGCATAATGGACCTGATATGATTAGTTAAAAACACATTACTTTGAATATGGAAAAACTAAACATATCCTCTTATATAACCATGGATTACAATGTAATTATTGAATATTATTATTATTCACAATGACTTATTCGAGATGAATATGTAATATATATGCACAAAATCACAACGGTGTTATTACCATTTGATATCTTCCATCATACGTTTTTGAAACTTGGCGTAGTTCCCAATCAGATCATAGTGCCGATTGTAAAACACTAAAGTACGACTCGAGTCCAGGCATCACATATCCCTGGAAGGCAAAACCTGTGCTATAACCGTTCTCAATTGTATTGAGAAATGCAGATTCAACACAATTTATTGTGTTATAATGGAAGGTATATATATGCTCGGTGGTTATTACAGTAGATAATTGTGATCACTGATTCACTGTGGTAACTATGATTCACTATGTGCTCATGACATCACAACCCAGCAATTGTTTGTTAAAGTAACAGCTGAAGTCGGAACCCACGAAATTTCTGACAACTACACTCGCAAAGTGTCTCTTTTCAAATCCCAGAGAAGAAATTTTACATAGTCAATTCACGTTGTACAACAATAATGTCACGCATGGTATCTAGCTTTGCATTATCCTCGGCAAATTGAATTCAGCTGACTCAGAATGGGATCCTTTTACTTTAATTGAATGCTTCATCAACTAGTGGCTCAGATCAGAGAAGGTAGTTGTTGCTGCAAGTCAATCTTATTCAAAGTTCAGTTTTTATCAAGCCGGAACAAACATGTTTCTATAAATGGGCAGGGGGCCGAGTGCGGAACTCATCATATACTGCAGGCTAAAGTGTTACTTTTCATTTGCATTTATCTTTGCCAAAGTGCTATTTTAACCTAAAGTATGAAATGCAGCACGGTATGTAGTGTTGCTGATGTATATCCTCTGTGACAATAGTTTGAACTCCACATTCCATGTGGTACCTTAAACTAAGTCAAGTTTTTGGTCAATCATATACCTATTGCATATGGTTTGTCTCGGAATCCCAAATTGTTTCAATAAGTTGTTGAACAGTTGTATACTAATTCCACCATGTGTGCAGAAGCAACACCTACATTTTACACCTACATAAACTGTCTGCCCCTCGTAACGCCAGAGTGTCTTCGAGTATTTGGTTGGGCGTTGTTTTTATTTCAAAACATTGTAAATTATATTTGCTATTGGTTAGTGGTAATAGGTTGATACTTACGTACATGCGATTTCGTGACATGTATTTTATAATTGTAATGAATAACCCAAAACTCCGATAATCTATCTGAAATACATAGGAAATACATAGGAACACATTGATTAAAGATTATTCTACGTATGTATTGTAGTCCCATCTTCGTCAACTAGTACTGTCTTCCCATAACTTGGATAAATTTGAAGGACATTGTATTGAATGTAAGTATCAACCCACCACCACCAATACAGTTAGATTTTGATGATGACAACAACAAACGCAAAACACAACATATTGCAATAGAAACAAAGCCCAACCAAATAGTTTTCCAAAGACACACTGGCGTCATCAGGGGCAGAAGTGCGTTAAATGCAGCCGCCTCCACTGCACACCTGATGGAATTAGTACACAACCGCCCAACAACCCATGAAACAATCCATGCAACGGTTCAAAGCAAACCGAAACACAAACAAAGCACACAGACCACTCATTTCGTTTTCACAAGAAGGAATGATTTGGCGATTTCATACTTCCAAATTCAGATAGAGTATTAATAAAGAGTTACATTGTGTGTAGGTTAGAAAAGTATACATGGGTTTCTAGTATCAACTTCACTGATGCCAAATAAACAACAGCATTGAGAGTGTTACCATGAGCTATAATCCCTATCTACATCAGACAGTGAGGTGATGATGTACAATGATCTGAGAGTACAACTCATTAGTTTGTGCATGTGGGATGCTAATCGCTGACTCAATGGATGAAAACGCCAAATCAATTGCACATGATATTGCAGGGGTTGATGACGTCATACGTATGAATGTGTCAGGATGAAACTGTTGCTGAAAGACAACACCAGGACTACTGTTGAAATCGCTGGCATTTCGAACCAAACCAACTGAATAGTACATATATGGCTACCACTATATCCAAACAGGATATCTTATCTAATCGCATGTCTGTATCACATCACTTTGATGTCAATATGAAGATTCTAAACTACCCAGTTGGTATGGTATCCCCAAATTATACACAAATCCGTACACACAAAAGTATATTTCAGGTCCGGCATCGTGTTCCACCAAAGCCCTCTCCAAATTATTGTATCAAGCAGTATGCAAGCGGCGTGTAACCCGAGCTCTTTGACATGTAACTGAACAGTTACGAAAGATAGTATCCCAACTATGATAAAAAATAAAGTTGAAGAATTCAATCCATCTAATCACCAGGATGAGGAAAACCACTCACATTACTTTCCATAAAATTTGTTATTTATCTTGGACTTCAGTACGGATTGTTTAATGACGTACATAATGTCCAGCAAATTGCATCAGTGCATTGAAAGCATAGGAATTAGCAAGTTATTCTCGCCATTCAGAATGATCTAATAAGATGTAATTATTTCCATTATCAGCATCGCTGTAACAGTGTCTGAAAAGGCATTTGAACAACAAGATAGCACAATATCATAGAATAATGATGTTGAACTGACATATTCTTGGATTTATCAGGCTATAAAAAGCTACATTGTTGGAAAAGATTACGTTTGTTCACGATTTTGTATAACGAGTTCAGGATGGTCAATTAAATTAATTAATTCGTCTATGAACAGAGCAAGTCAAGTTTTTGTTCCTACATTCTATCCCTTTACATCGATTCAGACAAATCACTTTTAGTAATTAAAGTACTAGTATAGTGAAAATATGATGTGAATTTATATGAAAGATCTCATTGATCTGAGCAAAATGGTTTTTACGGCATGTGAATATCACAATCCGTTCAAAAGTTATAGCACTTTAAAGACTGAAATCGGCAAATTTGCCTTTTCAAGACAATTTAGCTAATTAGTATGCAAATGAGATATTCATGACGTCATCGGGGGAAGTTATTTTAATTAGGTACTTTGATTTGTATTTTTCATTCATTTAATGTTATGATTATTCATCAAAACTTATTATATACAGATTTTGATATGAATAATCAGTGTTTTCACTTTTTCTGTTGTTGTCAGGGTAACTAGTGACCTGGTATGGCCCATAGCAACCATGGTTGCTAGGGCCAGAAACACACTTGGAACAGTGCCAACTTGAGATCTATAATAATTTATTTCATAAATAATCGACAGAAAGTCTGTGGATAGACTGACTTGGCAGTTAATGGTCATGGCAACCATGGATAACTACGGCTATAGGGAACGACTGGTAACCATAGCAACAGTACAGTTTGTGCGGATATTGACTATGTATGGTACATAATAATATGCATTAGTAAGATCGCCAGAACCTTCAATAAGAATCATTATATCATGGCTTGAAATATCCTAATTAAAATTTGTTCCCCTCGTGACGTCATGAATTCTCATTAGCATCTAATTTGCATATTAATGAGTTGCTAGAACTTTTCAAGTGGCTTCTGTAATGTAGTGCCGGAATGGCATTTCAAATGGCTGTAACTTTTGAACGGATAGAGATATTGATATACCGTAAAGACCATTTTGCTCAGATCAATGAGATCTTTCATAAAGCAAAACATCATATTTTCACTTTACTAGTACTTTAATGATCACAACTCATTTTTTTTAGCTCACCTGCCCATATGGGCCGATAAGTTATTGTCGTGATTTTTCGTCCGTCGTCGTCGTCCGCCGCATCATCTGTTAACATTTTTTTATTTCGGGCTGATGAATTTGCCCATAAAGTTGTGTGAATATGTGTTGGGTCAATACCCCCAGACGTTTTTTTAAAAAAATTATTTTATTGAATCGTTTATGCAGTTTTGGCGGCATTTTTATGCCGAGAGTTAGTGTTTTTGCATGTTTTCAACTTAAAAAAATATTTTCTCAAAAACTCTCTGATCAGTTCCTGATATCTCACTTAATATTGAGATTAGAGACTTAGAATCAATTGTGGACATATAGGAAATGATATATGCTGAATATTCTCGTGACCTCGAATTTGACCTTTTACCTCATTCTCAAGGTCAGAGCACAAAATGGCCAATATCTCGTTTATTATTGACTTTACAGCTTAGGAATCAATTGTGGACATATATGTCCATATGTCCATCAATTGTCCATCATATGTCCATCAATTGTGGTCCATCAATATGTCCATCAATATAATATATATAATATAATATATATATCAATATATACAATATAATATATATATCAATATCCAATAATATCCATCAATATGTCCATCAATATGTCCATCATACAATCCATCATATGTCCATCAATTGTGGACATAATATGCTCACTCTTTCCGGAACACCTGATTTCACCTCCTAATGGCCATTTACAGGGGTTCATGAGTTTTCCTGTCATTTTTGTTTTCTCTCACTTTGTATGCCTGATATAACTTTCTGTCCCCGGACTATGAGATTGGATAACGGACCCTGTTTTGTTTGCTAGGAATACTTAATACTGGGTATTGATTCCACGTCTATATCTATATATAGGAAGTGATATATGCTGAATATTCTGATGACCTTGAATTTGACCTTTGACCTCATTTTCAAGGTCAAAGCACAAAATGGCTAATATTTCGCTTATTATCGACTTTACAGCTTAGGAATCAATTGTGGACATATAGGAAATGATATCTGCCGAATATTCTGATGACTTTGAGTTTGACCTTTGACCTAATTTCCAAGGTCAAAGCACAAAATGGCTGATATCTCGCTGATTATCAACTTTACAGCTTAGAAATCAATTGTGGACATCTAGCAAATGATAGATGCCGAATATTCTGATGACCTTGAATATGACCTTTCATCTCATTTTCAAGGTCAGAGCACAAAATGGCTAATATCTCGCTTATTATTTACTTAGATGCAAGATGTGAATATGGGCAAATTTTTTTGTAAAAATACCATAAATTAAAGACCAGTAGGGGGGTATTTAAGCCGGGCCAGTTTCCTCTATTTTCAATATGTCCTCGTCTCTCCTCTGCCCATGAGCTCCGACCACATTTTACGATGTATTGTAATAAGCTGTCAATTTACCCACTGACTCTCATATATTTTCTGATACAAGTACAGATAAAGATCTATTGCACAATATGCACCCAAGAAATAAAGAAAATATTTGGCCAAACTATGTAAAATTAGTGATATAAGTTTGAATTCAAACAGGATTTTAAATTTTGATTGACACCTCCAGGCAGCACCAGTGCTTGTTCTCATGGAAGCCAGGATGCCATATAAGCGACAGGCCCCACCCCCAGGGATAAACTTAGACTAAGGTCGCTGGCCGGGAGAAGGATTTATGTTTACATCTGTACATACAGAGTCAGAGGCTTGCGGGAAAGTCTGTCTACCATACCAGTCAGGTCACGCAGTGCACATGCATGTATATTGGCCAACGTCAATTGCATTGGCCCAAAACAAAATGGTGTAACATATAATACATCATAATAGGCCTAACTTAATTTTATTCAAAATAATAATTTATTGAGACCACAAACAAAGAGACCAGTACAGACTGACAACTTGAACAAATCTTGGACAGCATGTCTAGGTCAGCCATGTTTAAGTCATTTTAGTAAATGTTTATGATTTTTGATCGAATATGTCGAAAAAACCCAGCACAGTGACCCCCTATTTTCTCTTCAGTATTAAAATGCTGATCAGTTACTCTATAAAATATGTTATTAAGAAGATATAATATTCAAGATATAACTTTTTAATTTTGACTTTCCATTACCTCCCTGTTTGTAGCGGACTACGTTAAGATAGCTGTGTTTCGCCCGGATATATATATTCGCCCTAATTTGAACCGTTTCCGTTTGCGAGGTGTCCGCAATGTCGGACAGCGAGCGATTCCATGGTGGACATATATTGCACGCTATTGTGCGGGCTTTGCTAGTTTTCTGTAGTGTAGTCAGGGACATGTGTGTGATACAGCTGGGCTCTCAAAATTTGGTCGGTCAATCTACTAAAAATGAAAATACTGCTCCTATCATTGGATAGGGAATCATCTCTGACTCGGTATATATAATTTACAAATAACTGAATATTACAAACCATATTATTGCCATGGGTTCAATATTTGCCATGTGGCTTCAGACAGCATATTCACAAAATGTGCAATACGGCATGTAAAAAATTATGTCTCCAGGACATATTCAGTCTTCCGTTTTCCATTCCTACTATACTGCAGCTTGTTAACATTCACATGAATCAAAAAATGACACGAAACTTGATATTGTAGTTCACACCCGGCCTTAGGATTCCGAGGATTTTGTAATGCAACACGACGTGGATCCATGGTCTTCAATGTAGAGCATGATAAGATATTACATTTCTAAAGTACGATTTGATTCATCATTCAACCAAGAGCTTTGGACGGACTCTTCGTTGGAACATGCCTGATATAAATGGAAAGTTTTAACAGAACATTTTATTTTAATCCGCTAAGAGATGACCAGTGATTGTTAGTCAGTAATCTTTTGTGGCTAATATTTTCATCAAAGCCCAGATATGATATGCAGCCCCTTCATAGTACTCGTCCTGCGAAAACATGTCAAACAATCCATCTAGTACGTTTTCAATCGGTAATAAGTATATAAAAACAGGCAGCATGTTAACTTGCCTGGGTTCCACCGTGTTTTAATAAGTTAATATTTTGTTCCAAAACTGTTATCTTTGAACCATTTCACTGTCTTCAGTTTGGACATCATGACCACTTGTTGAAGTCAAGTCCAAATCTGTGACATGGGAAAGTATATAACCACAATGGATTTAAGGAAATGATACGTTATGTACAAGGAAATAGTTAATGTCTGCCTTAGCGGTGACGGGAGACACATGCATATTAACAGTATTGCCAGACCACGGTTATTCATTTCATTTATACATTCAGATTGTCTCGATGTGTGAATTCAGATGAAGCCTATCACATTATGATACATGACGACAATAATGTTATGTTCTATTTTATATATTCACATAAAACATCTATTGCATTCATCAGAAACGTTTCACACATGAATTTGTATATGGGAGGGCTGATGCATCTCTTTTTCATAAAGAAGCGATTTTTTTCTCTCAACGGAATTCTTGAACTCCCGTGCGCCTGGCTGACACGTGGAATTTTCACCAATGCCTCCCATGATTCGTGCCTAAACACATTATTTATCACAGCTCTTTATTCATATGCAAATCTCTCGTCAATACTACAGATCTACACTGATATCACTCAGTTTCTCTCACAAACGAATCATTCAAACAAATCACGTGCATTCACTGGTTATGAAACAATCGGTGTGAACTTTGAGCTAGAGCCCATTACGTGATTTCCCACTCTCGTACTTTATTACACACGTCTGTTCTAACAATGCGGATGATTTAGGGGAATCCGAATTTTAGGATGACAACCAATTATTAAACGCTCTGGTTTTGCCTTGTAATGTGTTATGTTGAGTACATGAATACTGATTCATGCCTCGTTGAAACCATACGACGGGAATGCTGCAACATAAAGCAAAACGCTTGTAATCACCTCATTAATTATTTGCTTTGTAATGAATAATGAATGCATCACAAATCAAACAACTAAACCAAGTTCAACACGAAACCTCGAATGATTTTCGCCAATAACTTCGTTCTTGATTGTCTGATCAATTAGAAAATTTTATTTGCTTCATTTTGAATTGATGATGCAAACGAACTTAATTATCGGCAAAAACCATTCGAAGTTTTGTCTTGAACTTGACTATACATTTTAGTTTCTGCCATTAATTGATACGCCAGTGTGTTTTTGAATAAAATATTTGGTCAGGTTTTATTGATAAAATGTTTCTGTTTTGGCATTTCATTGTCATCATCAACATCCTGTGGTTTTGGTGGTAATAGGGCGATATCTTTGAATACCATCTCTTTGGATGCAGTAAAATTACATGTACAATGTTTGAATTCCCATATAAGCAGATTTGTGGTAATTACATCATAAAATAGCTATCAGTGGATGTCTACTCACGTATTACATGGCTGAAAGAAAAAACATGAGGATGGATTGTTAATCATAATTATTATGTTTACAATATTTTTTACAAGTGATCAGAACAAACCATAATCCAATTTCTAAGCGAATAGAATACTTCCGTGATATATACAAGTCTTGGCATTTAAGCCTAGATCATGCAACATAATTATGATGGTCATATCGCCAGCCAACAGCCATAATTGTCATTCGACTGACATGCGCATTCAACATTCCGTTTTGCAATCAAATTTCCGGCCCTAGGTAATTTCACCTCAATAATGACACATTTTTGTCTAACAAACATTGTCCAATATTAGTGTCTTCCTGAACAACCTAACATATGAACCGAACAACAAGGGTTATAAATCCTGCGTGAACGTAGTACGTATGTCTGAGGGAGAGGTTCGGGTGAGGGGATAACATGTACGGCATCATCAACTTACGCAATATCATTTTCGGCTCAGTTGCCTCTCGATCCAATGCTGCAGCAATATATAGCGCATGAGGCCTATGCTGTGTCAATGATAAGTGCGCAATATTGCTCTCTCACGACAGGTAATTTGTTCTCAGTGCTGTTGATTTTTGTGTTATTCCAATTAAACCCATAACATAGAAAAAACTTTGGATATGATGGAGTAATTATTGGCATTACATTGTACCCAAGCCTGAACAGAAACAGCGTAATTGGAGCACATCATTTTTATCAGTTAAAAAGGTAGTGACACCATGTGCTACTAAATATAATCATGTTTCAAATTCGTCTAAATTTTAGTGAAAAATTCACACTCATCACAGTATATTGTGTTATAATTGAAGTTATATATGTATGCTTAGGTTCATACGATTTTACAGTAGATATCTGTGATAACTATGATTCACTATGTGATAATGACATAATGTAATCGATGCATCTATTCAACACACGATCATTACAAATGGAATACTTTATGACGATCCTAACGGACAATACTTTTCAACTTCTCACAACCCAGCAACTATTTGTTAAATAACAGTCAAATACTTCAGCCAAAACCAATAAGCGTGCGTTATGTAGGGTCGAATACTTCTCCCTACCCGTCACTTACGTTCGAAGAACTTTCACCGACAAGGATTGAGCCGGTATGATGTATATAACAGAGATAAGTACTAGTACTCGGAGTCTGTGACTTGCATGCATGTCACAAGCTCTTTCTTCTAAATCCTACTGGACGTGTACATGTCTAGAAATGTACCGATGGTTTTTCATAGCTTATGTTCATATTTCTGTTTCTTCACTGAAATTTGTTTTAAAACATTCTGTACATTGAGTTTCTCGTGCATACACGTGCTTCCCTGGAACTACAATTTTTCTAATATATTATTGACTGCCATCCCGACTTTTTTCACGGGAAAGCACATAATTTGTCCAGGATTGTGTCTCTGATGTAGATCTATTTTCAATTATGTATAGTTGTGCACGACAGCTTACACTTTGAAACAACGAATGCTGACAATAAAATAGTTCTTCACCATGGCGAATAACACCAAGCACATTCCATTTATAACCACGCGACGACAATATGCATTATGATAACTACAACAATGGTTAGAAAGATGTGTGTAACATTTCACAGCCTATATGCTAAAGTTTGTTCCCACGACATTTCTGACAGCTACACGTAAAAGCTTTTTTTCTTAAATTGCAAAGAAGGAACTTTACTGAGTCAATTCACGTCGTACAACAATATTGTCACGCATGGTATCTAGCATTGCATTATACTCAGCAAATTGAATCCAGTTGATTCAGAATGGGATCCTTTCACTATAATTGAATGCTTCATCAACAATTCCTCGCGGTAGAGTCCGTGTTTGTTGCTGCATAGTCAATATTATTTAAATTTCGTTTTTTTTCAAGATGCTATGTTGAATGCAGGGGCATGGTGTTGACGTCCTTGTGAAAACAGGGGCATAGTGCTGACGTCATACCCGAGCTTTTCCCGTGACAATAGAGTGAACTCCACAATTCATATGGTACCTTTTACTGAGTCATTTGGTTACGAGACAAACACATATTATATAATTGTAATAAGTAACCCAAAATTTGTGTCATTGACGAAGTTTCCAATTTGGCGAGAGTAAACACAAACGTACACATTCGTTAAAGATTACTGTAAGTATATATGTTGTAGTCCTGTCTTCGTTAACTGGTACTGTATATTCGTTAATTGGATCAATTTTTAGGACACTGTGTCTGAAAAGCACATGAATCCATGTCCAATATTTAAAGTAAACCAAAACAAAACGGTTTTCATGAGATGATTTGGTGATTTGCATACTTTTTAAAATAAGGCGTTGCAGTGTGTTTGGGTCAGAAATGTATACACGGGTTTACACACTCAACATCACTAATACGAAACACACAACTGCACTGATAATGACAGTTTTACCATCTGCTATAATCCTGTGTAAAGTTCCCACATTTTGACTGGTAAAATTATTGATAATAATCAGAGTAATTAATATGAATATTATTACCACATGGAAGTTTTAGATTTACAGCAAATATGTTGATTGTGTGTCGTGATTTGTGTTTCATAATATTTTTGTACATTAATTGCTAGTTTTGACCATCAGGTATTGATGTCACAGGCGTTATCGGGGTGCATGTGTTATTGTATAATTTAGATGTTGTTGTTAGAACAAAGATGTTGTGTTTTGACCAATTGGTTCACCTTTGGTAGAAGTTCAAGATAGTTCTATCACCGGGCTTTGACCCCAATTGCTATGGCAACGAAATTGTCAGAAACGAAATATTGGAAGTTGCTAACGGACACGTAGGGCTTGTGCCCGCCGTGCCGGCACGTGTTGTGTCAGTACGTGTGACAATACCTGATCATGTACATGAATTGTAGAGTAGTCTTGTGTACTCTGATAAATTGGAATGATTTTCTTCGATTGATTTTGGATTACTTTAGTAATAAAACTGATGATTGCATCGAGGACATCACGAGTTTGCCATCCACCAGATTTAATGAGCCAAGAACTTGGAATGCGTTTGAAAGTGGACTAATTTGTGAAGCTAGCCCAGCGCACACGACCCAATTTGAAAGGGCTAGATTTACACCATGTCTACATCAAACCCTGTTGTAATAACATGCAATTGTCATATCGTCCGAGAGAACAACTCATTAGTCTGTGAATGTGGGGTGTCCATGGCTATCTCGATGGAGAGAAGGCCGACCCATGATATCGTCGGGATTCAGAACACCAAATACAACACCTGACAAAAATTTGATTAGAATGTTACACAGAAATTTGTCTTGTGAAGATATAACATATAATGTAGCGTATTGTCAGCACATATCTATATTATCATTCACTATTCACTAGCCCCATCTAAATTCACACTGCCTTCATAGGTAAATTTGACTCAGTTGATGCTGAATGGAATTCCTTTACATGTTTTGTGAGGGTTGCGCCATGAACAACAGCTCCGACCTAAGTTTCAATTGTATCACAAACAAATGCACAAGTGTCCAAGAAAGGGCGTGGAAAACACACTTCAGTGATCACACCTTGTAACGTCCACATCGTGTGCATCAGTATTTTGGTGATATTTTCATGAAAGTGTTGCTCAATGGTTTAAGTGTAAATTTGTCAAAAACGAAAGTGATAGTGTTCAGAAATGGTGGATACTTGAGGCGAAATGAGAAATTTTACTTAAATGGAAACCCACTTGAAATTGTCACTTACTATAAATATTTAGGCATCATATTCTCATCTAAGTTGGTATGGTCCACTGCAACTAAAACCTTGTCTAGTCAAGCTGATAAGGCAGTCTTCATGATAAAACGTTTTATTAAAAAATGTGGACGCATTCCTATAAAGTTATCTTTAGATTTATTCGATAAAATGGTAGTACCAATTCTATTATATGGCTCTGAAATCTGGGGAACTAAAACTTGTGAAAATGTTGAGCTTGTACATAGAAAATTTTGTAAATATCTATTATCTGTTTCATACAACACTAGTAATGCTGCAGTGTTTGGAGAATTAGGACGAATGCCTTTATCTATTTTATATAAACTTAAATGTGTGAAATTTTGGCTTAGTATTGTTCAAAGCAGTGTGGATAATATTCGTGTGCACTTGTATAAATTGTTGTTGAAATTTGATGAAAATGGTGGAAGAAATTGGGTGACTGAAATCAAGGAGCTTTTGTGTATGAATGGCTTTCGTGATGTATGGCTGCAACAGAGTGTTGGAAATGTAGATTTATTCATGTATTCCTTAAAACAACGTTTCAGTGATATTGCAATACAAGAGTGGCATACAGAATTATCAGATACCTCAAAGCTAAAACTATATTGTAATTATAAAACCAGTTTTGATTTTGAAACATATCTATCTTTAGACTTATACTGGAAATATAAAACTGCATTAACCAGATTCAGATGTGTAAATCACCAGTTAGCGATAGAGAAAGAACGGTATACTGGAAAACCAAGAGATGAGCGACATTGTCTTTTCTGTCTTGAAAACAAAAATATACATACTGTAGAAGATGAAATTCATTTTTTAGTAGTTTGTCCAAAATATTGCGATCTGCGGGAAAAGTACCTGAGCAAATATATAAATATTAATCACAATTTAACAGATTGTTTTATGTCAATAATGAAATCACAAAATCATAATTGTATCAAAGACCTAGCAAAGTATCTTTATCAAGCTTTCAAACTACAAAATGAAATATGAAAATTTCTCGACATTATGATGTATTTGATGTGTGTCTGATGAACATGTGTTATATCCTCATTGTTTCATTGTTTTATTGATGTGTTGTTGCTCTGTTCTGCTCTGTTCTGTAAATGTTGTACATTGCATATGGGCTGTGAGCCTTACATGAAATAAAGAACTCAATCACAAATGACGTATTCACATAGCTTGCCCACTGAGTAAAAAAAATACACCAATCACTGTTCTGCGAGTGTAAATCAGCTAATAGTATTTAATGTTGGAAGGAGAATTATGTTGATGAATCCAATAGAATGATTCTCGTTAAAACAAATCAAGCCAGGCACAATTGTGTAGGTTGTCTAGTTGATGAATGAAGGTTATGTAATCACTACTGCAAATGGATCTTACTCATCCTCGTTCATGCTGGGTATGGATAGACGTGGAATCAATACCCAGTATTAAGTATTCCGAGCAAACAAAACAAGGTCCGTTATCCAATCTCATAGTCCGGGGACAGAAAGTCATATCAGGCATACGAAGAGAGAGAAAACAAAAATGACAGGGAAACTAATCAGATATCAGATTATCACTATTGGCATGTGTCAAGCAGTCATGTTTGTTTGGCCTATTGGAAGTATTTTGATATGTACAACCTGTACGTCAAATACATGATTCCATTATCGCCAGGTTGATGGTTGCGAAATTTACATGGTGTCGCAAGAATATATGCCGCTTAAGAACGAGTGAGGAGAAGGATTTCCTGTTTCTTTGGCACTTGCCAAAAATGAATTCAGTCAATCCATGCAAATGAATACAATTGTACGTAAACAAATACGCAAGAAGACGAATGGCGAAATATCAATGCAATTGTAAATAATCAAATACGAACAAAGATATTAGCCGCAATAACCAATGACAATGTCCAGACTATGCCAAGCATAAAGTTAAGAAATTCGAGGAATATATTCACCAGGATAGGGAAAAAAATTAGTTATTTATCTTAGACTTCAGTACGGATTGAATACTGACATACATGTCCAGCTAATTGCATTACTGCACTGAAAAGGAGGAACTAACAAGCCATTATCGTAATTCAGAGTGAAAAAAAAGTAATTATACCATTATCACCATCGCTGTGCCAGTGTCTGGAAGGCAGTTGAATAGGGGTGAATATTGCGAGGATTGAGGATAGAACAGCACAATGTGGAATATAGCGAGAATGACGGTGAGCATGCAATTTTATGAGGTTGTTGCATCATATAGTGCAATCGAGGACACTGTTCAATTCCGTTGTCATTGCTTAACACACACCATGAGTAAATTGCTTTTAGTTTATGATTTTGTATGCTCAGTTCAAGAGGATTCATCGAATTCATTGGATTATCTGTTTAATCCACTATTAATCAAGAAGGGTTCGCCTAATTGGTCTGAATCGTGAAGTAGTGAGAAAATCAGTTGAATTATGAACCAAGCATCTTTTCGTGAAAAGTTTATCCTTTCTCTTCAGACCGGATAAATAAACTGTACTAAATGATTAACAGAAAGCATTTTTAAGTTCTGAAGACAATACGTCACGCCAGTAATAATGCCTTCAGTAGTATTATGAATTGCGCGACAAATGTTAACAATCAGAAGTTTTAAATAGTATTGCAATCAAAAATTATGTAAGAATGTAGGAAAGATCTGAGATAAAAGGACGTGCAAGTGGTGATTTTTTGTTTTGCATTTATTCACAAGTTCATAGCAGCGTGGTGACACAGTCAATGGAGCATGATGATCAATATAATCCATTTATCTCAAGAAAGCCGACAAGCGTGTTCAATCAAATCCAGTAAACGACGCTATTGGTGTCGACTTTTTGCAGATGGGTGTACCTCTATATTGAGCTATATTGAGGTATTATATTGAGCGCCTGAGGAACACACACTGGACTTGTTGAAAGCCCTCGGCTGCTGGCGCCATCTCATATCTGGGATGTATCCGATCTACACCAGGAAGCTGCGTTTGAATGTAGATCCGATGGTTAATCAGACGTTTATTAGTCCAATCAGATGTGTTCTAATCACAATATGGACAATTCATTTTTCTCTCTAGGGAAGTTCTTTTTACCCTGCACGTGACTGACAAAGCTCACCAGGAAAATTGTTTTGATGTATATATCAATAATGCCTCCAGAAATGTAACCACAATATTATTCACAACTGCTGATTTATGTGTAAAGTCTTCGTTAGTACTACCGATATCGATATTATTATCACTTTCTCTCCCAAAACAAATCATTCACGTTCTTCAATGCTTACTAACAACCCTACTTTTTAAATGATAATTAAGAAGTCCTGTTTAGTACAGGCGTCGATTAGTAGCAATCGGTGTTTGAGCTACAGCACATTACGTGATTTCCCACTCTCATACTTCATTACACACGTTTGTTCGGACGATGCGGATGAATTGAGGGATTCAGAATGTTAGGACGACAACCAATTACTAAACGCTTTGCTTTTGCTAGGTGATGTGTTATGTTGAGTGCATGGATGCTGATTCCAGAACACATTACCTCGTTTAAACCGTACCACGGAATGCTGCATCATAAAGCAAAAGCCTTGTAATGTTTTCTTTCATTAGGAACTTTGTAATGGATAATCAATACATTATATGGACGTTATATTTGAATTCACGTACAAATCACATAGTTTAAGTTATGTACGTGTGAAAACTACATTTCACACACTGGCTATCACCGATGAGCAGTTTTTCTACGAATAAAATATTTGGTCTGGCTCTATTAAAAATGTTTCATTTCTAGTATATTTTTGTCATCATCAAAATCCTCTGATAATGCTGGTTATAGGGTGATATATTTGGATATCATCTCTTGCCAAATTATATGATTTTTTAGCATTTATATAATGTGTTTCGAAACATTTGAAAGAACAAAAGTTGTGGTCTTGGACACTCCAATGTACCAATTGTTTCGTTTGGTTAGAACAAGAATCGTCTGTAAACTGGCATAATATTGCACAATTTGCATGATTTTTTTCAGGGAACAAACAATTCAAACAAGTAAATTTCATCATTGGTTGTTAACAATCCAGTTCTTTAAGTGATAATCAAGAAGCACTGTTTAGTACAGGGTTTGGTTGGAAACAATTGTTTGAGCTACAGTGCGTCATGCGATTCGTCACTCATGTACTTCATCAAACATGTCTGTTGGAACAATGCAGATGATTTAAGCTATTAGTGAGATGCATCGTTTCCTGTATTGCATCTTGCATTGTGTGAAGTAAAGTTAAGTGCATAGATACTGATTTAAGAAAACATGACCTCATTTTTTGTCAAATTACATGATTAGAAAGCCTAATAGAACATCTGTTCCATTATGAATTATGTGTTCTTGCACATTCAAACGGAACAATTGTTTAGTTTGGTCAGAACGAAAGTTGTCTGCACAAAAGATCGTCTAAATAATAGATTGCCAAATTTGTCGATAAATTGTGAATTTCAAAAATAATTAATGATTAATGAAATTAGATGGATAATCAGGAAAATTCGGATGATTCGGTTTATTGAAAATATAAATTGTTAATTCCGAAAAAAAGATATCTTGTTAATTATCCTGAGATAATTAAAAAATTAAATAAGTAATTGCGAATTAAAAAACCCCAAAACAAATGGATAATTCCTGAAATTAAGTGGATAATTAAAAAAATGTATCGGGTAAATCCAAATATACATTGTCAATAAAAGATTTGTTAATAAAAATCAAATTGATGATTCCTGGAATTAAAAGATGATTAAAAAAATCATTGGGTAAATCCCAAAAAGGTAATTGTGAATTCCAGAAACACAACTGGATAATTCCTGAAATTGAATGAATGACTCAGAAAATTAATTAGGTAACTCTAAATTATATTGTCAATACCCAAATCTAAATTGATAATTCCTGAAATTAAATAGATAAATCAGAAAAGTAATCAGGTAATTTCAAAAAATAAATTTTTGATTCAAACGTTTAGATTGATAATTCTTGAAATGAAACGGATAAGTAAAAGATATATTTACATAATTCTAAAACACCAATTGATATTTTGCTTTTGTTAAATGGATAATTCGGTTGCCTAATATATAATACAGAGACATAAATTGCTAATTCGGAAAAGTTGAACATGGCAACAATTAGCCACCGCATTTCAGACTACTTTAATAAGTCTGTATTTCAATTCCGTGGTAGCGTGAATGTCTGACATGTGGCGTGAATATATCATCTACAATATTTAGTTTTCTGCAATCCCCTTAGTATGCTAATTGTATATATTTGGCTGAACACTAGTATCAGTAATTGACGTGGATAAAACTGTGCTATCCTCTCGGATATGCATGTCATGTTGGTGCATGACATCGTACAATTATTCCATACAGGTAAACGTTATATCCTTTGCTGTGCAACATGGGTAGTTTTACAATTTACTGGGTACAAGGAGATTTACACGAACGCAGACACAGTGACCTTTCCCAACAAGGAGTGGATAAATCCGTTCTGCACACGTACGATAATCATGCAGGTATAAACACCAAATACTCCCGATAGCGATATCACTGCCCAAGCACGCTTACGGGAATGGCAACCATTCCTCAACACACACAATACCCAGACAATCATTTTGTATTCTCATGACTAATGAAACAAATCACTTTCATTTAATACGACAAGGTAATGCATTACCTGTGATCGTTGTACCCCGTACACATTAATCAACTAACCATTGAAAGTTACCATAAACCAGTGATCAGTTAATGGAGGAGGTTAATATATTACATATGGATATATGTACATAGAAACGTTTATATACTCAACAATTGTGTTGCAGCATAGATATATAATTATTACCCTGCCTTTTCTCTCGATAAGTTATGAGAGTATAGAAAAAGATCTATCGGCCCTTGCTGAATGGTTTGCTGCAAAGGAATTATCGCTTAACGTGCAGAAAACGATCTTGTTATATTTCAGAACAAACTGTCATAAGATGAAACAAGTTATATAAAACAGCTAAGACTAGGCTCACAAACAATTACCAGGTTGACCAGTACAAAGTTTCTAAGAATTTATATTGACGAATCGCTGAGTCGGTTTGACTATTGTAACTCCCTACTGACAGACATACCAATATGTCTTGTCAACAAGCTGCAACGCATTCAGAATGGAGCAGCACGTATCATCCTCAGGCCTCGTAGTGTACGGGGTTTGGTGATTCACACAACTCCACTCCTCCAAC
The DNA here is from genome assembly GCA_949152475.1 of Terebella lapidaria. Lineage (NCBI taxonomy): Eukaryota > Metazoa > Annelida > Polychaeta > Terebellida > Terebellidae > Terebella > Terebella lapidaria. The sequence continues at coordinate 18,512,372 of OX424561.1, forward strand.
AACTAAGCTGGTTGCCTGTGCGAAAACGAATCATGTTCAAAATATGTTGTATCATCTTTAAGTGTCTGCATGGCCAAGCTCCTCAATATCTCAAGGAACAGATCCAGGTCAGGCCTACACGACTTAGACAGCCAAACCACATGACATTGAACATTCCACGCACATCACGCAAGAATGGTGCTTCAGCTTGCGCTGTATCCGGTCCAACCCTCTGGAATCAGCTCCCATCACGCCTCAGAGAAGTGACTGAAATTCTAACATTCCGTAGACTGCTAAAAACCTACTTGTGGCAACTTCAATCGTAACATTTTAAATGTGTCTACCTAGTCCAGTCTAGTCATTCTGTTCTATTCCTAGTCACTAAGCACAGATAAAACCGATAGGTTTTGATTTTGCGCTTATAAGCATCACAAATAAATAAATAAATAAATTACATGCAAAGGACCTCACTTCATCACTCATGCATCAACTCTTCCAGAAAGCTATTTGCAAAATGATGAATGACTGAGGGAACTAATTATCAAGCAAACACTTTCAATCCTTTCGGTTCAGTAGAATTACAAAATTTGAATTCCCATATAGCAGATATGTGATAATCAAGTCATATTATTATCTGGACTTTCTTCTATTGTATAACGCAGTTCATCGCGTTTGCCAGTCGTCTCCTGTAACTGCTCGCCGTCAGTGCAAGTCTATTTATGCAATACATTACTGATAAAAAAATTAGCCCAAGGGCTAAGATAGGTTACCGGACAATTTTGGCTTTAAGCATTGCAAGTGACATATGACTTTGAGATTTACTAATCAAGGTCATCTTTGTGAACTGCAATATCACCATTAGGTATGCTGCATATGACTTCATATATGTTCGTAATACAAACATATAAGCTCTATCAACAAGTATTTTGTCTGTAGGGGCCAATTTACACATGTCAGGTCAGGCAAGGTTGTGAGATTTGGATTTCAAGGTCATATATAAGGTCAAATTCAAGGTCTCCAAGAGATGTGCTATAAATACATGACTTCTTGTTAGCTTATACACAATCCTAACCTGTATGTGCAAGTGTTTAAGCCTTGGCTAATTTACATATTTCACATCAGACATTTAGCACTCAAAATCATCTGAGGTCAAGGTCATCATCAGTTGTTCCATATATGACTTCCTATATGCTCATAATGCAAACTTTTAAAGCTCTATCTACAAGCATTCCATCTGTAGAGGCAAATCTGTGCATTTTTTTCTACCCCCAAAATGGCTGTTTCGACCTTTCAAGGTCATCAAAGGTCAAATTCAAGGTCACCACACAAGTCACCATATATGACTTCCCATTTGAAAGTGCCAATTTCTAAGCTCTATCTTCAAACGTTCTATGAGTACAATCCGCGCAGCTCCCATTATGAAGGAAAAAAGTGCCGAAAATTTTCTAAGTCCAAAATTTTTTTCAGAGGGTGAAATATTTTTTTTGTCTAGAAATGACCCTAAATGGATAGTAATGCGATTTGGGCCGAAAAATGTTTTTTTCGTCGACCCGTCGAAAATTCAAAATGGCAGCCATACGCAGACCGGCGATTCAAGGGCAACCAAACTTATACACATCACAGAGGTACATAACTAGAATCTTTTGAAACAAAAATCTCAAATCTGATCAGACAGTTTTCGAGAAAAGACAGACAAGGTGCTAATTTGGACATTTTTCGACCAAAAAATGGCTGTTTTGACCTTTCAAGGTCATCCAAGGTCAAATTCAAGGTCACCACACAAGTCGCCATATATGACTTTCCATTTGAGAGTGCCAATTTCTAGGGCCTGCACGATTAATGGGTTAACCGCCGACGGCTAGCATTTTTTTAATAACCGCGAATAACCGGCTGTTAAATCTCCAAACGATTAACCGGTTAACCGTCAAACACCGGTTAACTGTCTTTTATAACCTTGATCAGTGATCACCAAACTGTCTGCTCATGCTCCTGAGGCATGCTTTTGAGGGCATTTAAACTCGTTAACTTTGTCGCCATGGGGCCATAAAGCGATTTGTCGCGGTCGCGTGGATGCGTGCCACCTGCTAAAGGGATTATGTGTGTGCATCTTTCACAGATACACAGGCTCGCGGCTTTCTCTCACATTAATATCGAAATTAACGAAGTTAAATAGGGGAAATACAAGTTTTCTTAAATGAAACATAAAGACACCTACACACACATAGACATATAGCAATCAAAACCATTCGGGGGACGTATTAAGAAGTGAACCCCAAACACTTCGCCTCAGGCTTAACTTCGAATGGTGAGGATTGTATATGTGAAAGAATGTGCAATGTCAGGTATAACGCAATCAGAACTGGAAAGAGCACATATATTCAGTAATATGCAAAATATGTACAGTTAATACAGTTTAGTTCATTGAGTTATACATATATGTTGAGGTTATATTTCAATAGTTTCCAAATCTTCAGCAAGAAGTAAAAGATTTAAAAAAATGAGGTCAAAGGTCAAAGGTCATTCAGCATATATCATATCCTACATGTCCACAAATGATCCCGAAGCTGTAAAATCGATAATAAGTGAGATATTAATCATTTTGTCCTCTGACCTTGAAAATGAGGTCAAAGGTCAAGTTCAAGGTCATGACAATAATCTGCATATATCATTTCCTATATGTTCATAATTGATTCCTAAGCTGTAAAGTCGATAATAAGTGAGATATTAGCCATTTTGCCCTGTGACCTAGAAAATGAGGTCAAAGGTCAAATTCAAGGTCATGACAATAATCTGCATATATCATTTCCTATACGTCCACAATTGATTCCTAAGCTGTAAAGTCGATAATAAGCGAGATATTAGCCATTTTGTTCTCTGACCTTGAAACCGAGGTCAGAGGTCAAATTCAAGGTCACGAGAATATTCAGCATATACCATTTCCTATATGTCCACAATTGATTTCTAGTCTCTAATCTCGATATTAAATGAGATATAAGGCTTAATGTGTCCCATTATAAAGCATAGGAAAATTTAACATGGGAAAGTCCCATTTGGGCCGCGTTTGGGCCAAAATGGCCCACTTCGAGCAATTCAAGAGCAACGAAATTTATAGACATCATAGGAGTACATATGAGGAGTGTTATGTATCAAAAAGAAAAAAAGTTACTGAACAGATTTTGAGAAAATGGCCGCCAGAGTCCAAAGTTTGCCGATTTTCGACGAAAACGGCCGCCATTTTGAAAGAAATGCGAAAATCAAAAAACAAAAAAATACCTTCCTCTCGAAATATTTTTAGGTATTTTTGTGCAAAATTTCAGAAAGATTCGACCGTAAACAAAAAAGATAAAAATGTGGACGACGGACGACGACGGACGACGGACGCAACGCCATGCCAATAGGTTAGCGGACCAAAGGTCCGGTAACCTAAAAAGGCATGTGGGTGGCTTGGCAGTCCTAATCACCATGTCTTTAATGCACAATATTTTACATGTCATCTGATCAAAAGATCTCCAATTGAAATTTCACTGCAAAAAGAGTACATTGTATCTCTATTATATAAACCTGGCATAAGCTTACATCGTGCAACATTATGATGTATTTTTCGATGGCCCGAAGTCATAATTGACAATCCAATGACAGGCGCAGTGAAGATCCTGTTCTGCTTTCAAATTGTCTGCCCTAGGTATTTTATGTCTGAGCCAAAGTTCCTTCATATCTTAGGTTCACACTTCACTTTCTCCTGTGAACATAATAACAGGGAACTCCATGGAGACAGTGTTTGGCTGATATATATTTGAGTATGTGCAAGGCTTTCCTCTTCAACTTAGAGATGAACATCGACAGTGACCACCTCGAAGCAGTATGGTTGCAAGTGGTCTTTACTTCAGAACAAGGAAGGAGCGATGATCACTGAGGAAATTTTTATTAGTCGATTGGAATGTGTATTGTGAGCAAGTAATATACGAATGATCAGAAGTAGAAAAAACAAGAGTGTTCCGACTGGGATTCTGATTGATTCAATTCTCACGTTTGATAGATGTACACATTAAAACCAAACGAAGATAGATGCCCATTGAAATTCAATACGGCAGTCAAAAATTTATTAACGTTCAATTCGTATGAATTTGGCAGGGAACAGCAAATTTTAAAGAAATTTACTATTATCAAACCTTTTGTTCTGAAACACAAAACACCAAATTGGTGGTTTTCAAAAAAAAAAATTGTCAAGAAACTTACCAGTTTTACTGTTGGTATGCTTTTGCATTTTTATTTGTGAAGTCCGAATACAAACTTCGATGCAAAGCAGTTTTTATTCTCAGCGTCTCTAGACACAGACTGTGGGGATTCGGGTTGCAAGCTGGTGCGTCATTCCCAATTATGTACAATTGCAATACGACAGAAAGGAAACATGAGAATTTCCTGTTTGTAAGGTCACAGCATTAATAGCTAAAATGTGGCGAATTGGACTTGCAGGGATAAATACATGAGTGCCAAGTGTCGCTGTGTTGTCTGCATATTTTATATAAGAAAATATATTCGGAAAAAAAGAAAACAAAGAATATGTCTTGTTCGGAAACGACATTCCGTTATTGATTGAATGGTTCTTCAATTTCATCTGAACTTCCCTAAAAGATTTACATCAATTGGAAATTTCAATGTAATGGGACTAATTTTCCGAATGCACCACAATTCATTTGTTCTTATCGTGAAGCAAGATAACCTCTTCTTCTACTTCCTCTTCTACGAAAACTTGACATGCTGTATTTAAATATTTTGTTGCATTTGATGTCAACAGCTTTATCTCCCATTGACATGAATGAAAGGCAATCTGCAGCTGAATGCGATATCACGGGCTTTATACAACGATCGCTGCAATGACCACGTCTTAGAGAATCTTCTGATTTGGGGATTCGAATCATTGACCTTGAGCATGCAGAGACACAAAGTAACACATGTTTTACATTCAACGGGGTGTAAACTAAACATTTAGTTTTACCTGGAACCATTTTAATTTGTCACCTACATAATTGTTCACTTGTGGGTATTGAAATTATCCAGACATAATGTTTAAAGTTGAGGCGATATCATGTTCAACCAACGACCATGCCATGTGATCTAGCAATGAGTAGACGGAGTCAACAAGTGCCTGGACAGGTTTCTGTTTGCAGACCATGTTTACTTGATACCAAAACATAGGTCAAGGAAACAACCTTTCGCTTCAGCCTTGATAGAATTATTCCGTCTACGTAGCTTCGGCTCTAGTACTTGGATCGGACTTGTGGATGTCGGGTAACTTTATTGGATCGAATTCAGCTGACATGTCCTCGAGTCACAAACATCTAGTTTGTGATTATATGACAGAATAAATACCCGTAATTCGCTATTCGTATGTACGAATTCAATCCCAATAATGAGGTTCCTTTTTGCCACCAGGACCTCCACCATGTAATTCAGGTTAATTCAATATGCGTACCAAGTGTCGCTGTGTTGTCTGCATACTTTATATAAGAAATATATTTGGAAAAAAGAAAACAAAAAGTATGTCTTGTTTGGAAACGACATTTATTGAATGGTGCTTTAATTTCATATGAACTTCCCTAAAAGATTTGCATAAATTGGCAATTTCAATGGACTAGTTTTCCTGATGCACCACAATTCATTTGTACTTATCTTGAAGCAAGATAACCTCTTCTTCTACCTTCTCTTGTGTTACACAAGGTTACACATGTTTCACATTCAACGGGGTGTAAACTAAACATTTAGTTTCACATTGAACCATTTTAGTTTTTCACTTACATAATTGTTGACATGTGGGTATTGAAATTATCCACACATTACGTTTAAAGTTGAGGCGATATCATGTTCAACCAAGCAACCATAGCATGTGATCTAGTAATGAGTAGACGGAGTCAACAAGTGCCTAGTACAGCAGGTTTCTGTTTGCAGACCATGTTTACTTGATACCAAAACATAGGTCAAGGAAACAACCTTTCGCTTCAGCCTTGATAAAATTATTCCGTCTACGTAGCTTCGGCTCTGATACTTGGATCGGACTTGTGGATGTCGGGTAACTTTATTATATCGAAGTCAGCTGACGTGTCGTCGAGTCATAAACATATTTCATTGTAATGACATATTCATTTCATCATCCAGTTTTAAGTAAGATGGCAAATGTTATTACAATATTAATAAATATATTTTCCTCAACTGGCGATTGCTACGTATAATCACATGATTCTGTATTGTAGATTCCTCAGGCAGGAGAGCGTCTACAAAAGTACTTGTATTTTTTACATTCGAGGACAACATAATAAACAACCAAATTACCTTTTATCATATGCCAGAATGATAGTCAAGGCAAATAACGGAACTAGTGTTATCATACAGTAGACTAAATCACTGTCATCAAACTTATACATAAGCATATTCCAGTCTATGTATTTTGTTTTTCGATAGCTTTGCCCATTCTGCCGATAACAAACTTCTGCCCGGCCGGCCGAAAATTCCACACTCTGCCCCTGGCCCGGGCAGCTCCCACTCAGAGAGTCCCACTTCGAGAAAACGTCATTTCCGATCGCGATTCCGTCATATATGACGTTTCTGCCGCCAATTTTTTCTCGCAGGTGGTCTTGGACCTCTGAAATGGCGTGTGAATCAGATCAAAGTGTGAATAAAGCTGTATTTCTTGCTTATTTCTTTCCATTCGGGGATGATTCGGCCACCTAAAACACACTAAAATGTCCCTAACACCCACTGGCATATGATAAACGGGTATACAGTCACCTCCAAAAGTTTGGGCCCACCTACAGGATTTCAATTTCATGGCATGCGCATTGTGTTCTGGCCATGATATTCATAAAACAAAATCGCGATATAACTAGTATTGAACATGATCAAGAAGCATAATGTCAGTTCCCATAGGAAACAATAAAATGCCCATACTGTGACTTTCAATGTAAAAATGTTGAAAGTAATGCAAATCACAGTATTTAAGACACCATCACAAAATTATACAAACACACCATTAACTTTCACAAATTATTTCAGAAGCATATTATTCATATCACTTTACTGACAACACATTTATTGATCGACATTGGGGTTATATATCGGGTTCTGCAAAAAAATTATCAGTGCGACGTGTTCCTGACTATGATGTGTACGGATTTGAGCGATCCAGATGTACTCTTGTGTATAAAGAAAGACTGCCGTAAGTCAATCGAAAGGCCCGATATATACGACCAAATGATCAATAAGACGATAAAGTTCCAGTTTTTGACACTTTGCTCAAAATCAGTAATTTTCTCACTAGTTTCATATATTAATGACATTATGTTTGTTGTAGAAAGATTTTCACATTCTAATTAATTAGTCGACCAGTGAATTGGGTTTATGGCATCCATTCATGTGTAACACATGCTAGGCTGTTCAAAACACTCAAATGAGTTTTCTCAGACGATATTATGGTATGATATGACTGATCACGCGATGGAAATTGTACTACAAAATGGAAATTGACCAATTGTAGTACAGTAGTTTGTTACACTGGCAATCTCTTTCTAACACCGTTGGGTATAAAAGTAAATGACTGGCCTCTGTTGGCCTGGAAATCTCTCAGATGTACATGCGGTGACCGCTGACCATGCGGCGCCAACTGAGTGCTGATTTGTGCATTCAAGATATTCAACCACAAACAAACATTGAATGATTTAGATATTGATGATCTGTTACAAAACCCACCCTCCTGTACTTGCATTAATTCTCCGTCCATACACGATCCAGTTTGGCATGTTATTCCATGTGACATTTCGTCCAAAGGTCCCAAATATAGAAAGCCCATGTCGTTTTCATGGAGATACATGAAAAGTTGATTTTTCAAGTTAATCATGGATGCAGTTGAGAACCATGCCAGAAAATGGACAAAGCGAGAAAAGGCAGAAACCGTTTCTCTGTCAGAATGGATCAAACAGATTAGGTCATTGGTAAATAAGCGCTTTAATGCTTTGTCAAAGTCAGTTAGTACTAAATATAGCTCTGTCTTGTGGTTGCTAATTATGCTGAATATAGCAATGATCCCATGGTGACTAATAGTTTGTAAGTAAGTAATTTATTTCGCACAACAATTTTTTTACAACACCAATAACTATATATCACAAAGTGCAGGACACCAGAAGAACTGTTAGTTCATCGGGCTGGTGACCTTAGAAATAAGTAAAAAAAAAAATGCAATAAATGGAAAAAAACAAAAAGTGAAAAATACATTGCATACAGAGGTGTACACGCAAAATAAATAACAAAACATACATGTTTACAGCAATTCACCCATTACGTGCTGATCCAAACTGTATAGCCGCCAATGCTGCCAACAGTTGGTCCATGATATGTAAGTCAGTCGAGTAAGAGTAACAGTAACATATATACATTGCGAACAAGCTTGTGTGGTATGTCTGTGTTTGTGTGGATGTACTGTTCAGACGATCCAGACGGTTGGGAGCAAACCCTGTATACCGCGCTGAACAGGTATGTTTATGTGTGTTAAATAGTGTGTGTCTGTTATGTACCCGACAGTTGAGCGCGGTGAGGTGGGAACAACCTCCGTCAATCACCTGCCGGGGATGTCATGTGTTTTGGTGATGTCTGACAGTGTAATTCACATAGACAAAAACTAATACTTTTATTCATGATATATAGTGGATACATATGAAAGTAAGATTAGCGAAAATCAATGTCGCGCCATCAAGTATAATTTTGTTTTATTTTTGAAGTTGTTCAGTGAGTCGGCAGAAACTCACTGTTGAAACTTCAAGAAAGGTTTTTCATTGTCCCTGCTGATAAAGCTTCTAATAATGTTGTTGTTTTCGTTTGTAAAGCATACTATATACAGTGCCTGTTCAGCGAACTGGGTATTTCCAACAAAACTAATTCCAATAGTACATACCAAGACATCGCCGTGCCCAAACAGGATGTGTTATCAAATCATGTGTCTGTGCATTATGTTGGTATTACTACCTCATGTAAAGATTCCAATGATTTCATGATTATACCTCCTAATGGCCATTTTTTTGGAGGGCGGGGGGGGGGGGGGGATTCATGATTTTCCCTGCCATTTTGTTTTCTCTTACATCGTATGCCTGATATGACTTTCTGTCCCCGGACTATGAGATAATGGACCCTGTTTTGTTCGCTCGCAATACTTAATACTGGGTATTGATTCTACGTCCAGTGCATCAGGATGGTTGGAATGTGGCAAGCGGGGTCCAGTCAGAAAGAGAGTGCCCGGACGTTCCGGATCAGCCAAGGAGCTGCTTCTAAAATCCTGAAACGGTATCGTGAGACCGGGTTAGCAACATTAAGGCCTAGGTCAGGTCGACCCAAGGAAACAACAGTTAGACAGGACATATATCTGCTGAGACTGTGCCGTGATGGCCGGACGAAGCCATCCCCCTAGCTCCGAGTCGAGCGGATGCGTTTCACCAACGTTCCTGAACTAACGACTTCTGAACACTGGGTATTTCGCCAGACGACCCCCTGAGGAAGCCTCTGCTACAAAAACGACATCGACAGGCATGGTTTGCATGGGCACGTAACCACCTGAAGTGGCTTGTTAAAGTGGCTTGTGGCGTCATGTAAACCAAAATGCTTTCGTTTGCAAGGAGACACTTCCAGGCAAATTTTGTCTTTCAAGATGACAATGCTCCAGCCCATCGAGCCCGATGAGTGACCGAATTCTTCCAGAACGCTGACCTGGAGCACATGGCATGGCCTACGATGTCACCGGATATGATCACCCGTGGTTGGAAAACTGAACCTCCAACAATTGTAGCTCAACTGACCCAGGCAATACTTGATTGTTGGCGAGATCTTCCTGCTCAAAAACTCTCAAACCTAGTTTCTAATATGCTTCGTCATACTCATGTCATATACAGTGCTAGAGGGGGTCATACAAAGTAATAAAGTGACTTTGTGTATTCTGTTGTATCACGGAAACCATACTGGGTAAATCAAATAATTTATAGCTTGTACACTGATGTGAGAATGAAGTAAAATAAATCGCACAAAGCATGATTTTCATATATCGTCCCCCTAAAGCAAAAATGGCGTAACTCATTTTTTGGCGTAACTCAATGAGACATACCAAAGTATTGCTTGTCCTCTATCTGTTCGTAGATCACTCCTGGTTGTATTCCGCACCATAAAATATATAGAAGCCTATAACATATTGGCGTATGTTATAGGAATACATAGGAAGTCATATATTGCAGATTTTCAGAGGGCTTGAAGTTGACCATAGAGTGCCTTGAAGGTCATTTAAATCAGACCTGACATGTGCAAATTGGACAGACAATATGCTTTTAGATAGAGTTCAGAATGTATTATGAGAATCTAGGAAATCTATATTTAGGGAATTAGGAAATCTATAATATAGGAAATATATGACAGAATCGAGATTGGTCTCAGATTACCTTGATTAGTAAATCTCGGGTTTTATGTACGAACTTGAGATATGTTTGGATTGACCTCTACAAATGAAATTATTGCAAATAGAGCTTAGGTTGATATTATGAAAATTTAGGAAGTATATATGGCAGATCTTTTGATGTTGCTGATGTGGACCTCAGATGACCTTGAGTGGTAAACCCAGAGATCATTTCCGATCTGAAATGTGTAAATTGAACTCTGCATACAAAATGGCTGTAGATAGAGCTTATATGTGTTATGAGCATATGGAAACTCATACATGGTGGATATTTTGGCGACCTTGAAATTGACCTCAGAACGGTAAATCTTGAATGGTAAATCTGGATGCCGATACAGACAAAATGCTTATAGGTAACACATATGTTTTATCATAAGCACATAGATATTCACACCAGGTGGTTCTTCTGGTGACCTTGAATTTTGATCTTCAGTGAATTTGATAGTTCAGCACAACAATTTTACTGAAAAAAATGTTTCCTGTATAACATATCTCCGGTAACATTTCTTACCCCTTGGGCTAATTTTTTTTCATTTTATCTTTTCGATATGGCTCCCTTTTGTAGTTCGAAATATGACTACGATCCAACATTTCAATGCATTCAGGTATTGCATATTTATGATGTCCCTGCTCCGGTAATACCGCATGTGGTATGCTGCTCACACCCAACTCATCAATGTGAGTAATCAGTTTTAGGTTCTTTGGGATCAGACATCACTGACGCGTTGACAGCTGTTCACGACGCAGTCCAGATGATTCGCAAAACCACCTCTCTCAAGTGACAACTCATTTGAATGTAGTTCACCTTTACGAGGGAATCTGTTATACTTCTGGCACTTGGGAACATATTGCATGCGTGTGTAAATTAAATTAGGTCAATGGTTTTAGAAGATTGATACTTACACAAATGGCAAAAAAAAAAGAAAGATTCCGGGTTACAAAGTGAGTGGAAGAGTGATAATATAGAGAAGTGATAATAATAGTATCAAATGCAAAGCAAATGTGAATATCACAGGCAATAAACAATATTAACACAGACACTGCGAGTTGATTGTGAGTTCAGGTGAGCTTGAAGAGTGAGCATTTCGTGCTCCACACCCTGCGAAATCCATTCTCAGTGTGGCGAATCAGGATACAAATGTATGCAAAAATTACGAGGATGGGATAATAAGTTCCCTCGCAGGCCTGTATGTTTTGAGTAGTTGAGAAATCAAAACATGTGCTCCGTACGGAGCCCCTAAGAGGACACACTTCTGATTTTTTTTTCGTGTTCGATCTTTTCGCGTTCCCTTATGGTCAATTTCAGAGAAAAATGTCAAGATGAGAAGCTGATATTGGAGAGTGTGTTGTTTCTTCGATTCCCAGTTCGTCTGGAGATATATGATGTATATAATCACAAAATGTTAGGTTGTTGAATAATGTGACATCATGAACTAGCTGTCATAGTAGATCCTCGCTTCGAGGTTGTTTGAATAGACCCAGCTACAACAGACTATAGGAACGAGTGTGTTGATAGTGGTACACAATTGGGAATGCCAACAGTTTGTTAGAAAAAAAATTCTATCTCATTTTATTTCACCATTTTTATATTTAAGATAGCCCTGATATAAAATAGTGTTCGCAGCTACAGTTTAGAATAGCAATGCTTGAATTCAAAATATTTGACATACTGATGAAGATCTGTCATTGACAACCGAATTTTTATATGGTGTTATATCATCGATGGCACCAACGCCTGATAAAATCAGCTTTTCCCATCACTGCGATCGTGTCCACTCTGAGGCAATGCAATTTAGGGTGAGACTTTCCCATGGTTCAAATTCTGTTGGCAAGGACTTATCCTTCTTAACTCAAGGGATTATTCCACCTGATATTCTTACCATCAACAGGAGAGTCCTAGCGCTAAGGATAGTGAAATTTGTTCATAACCTCGTCATTGTTCCTGTCCATATAAGTCGAGATTAGTTCGAAATGTACTGGCATTCCAATTGAACAGTGTATATTATATTTTTAGGGACAATATTCACATATATGTAGACCAATATAAGCACTGGAGCACAGCACAGTTATATAATCAGAACGATTCGAAATAGGTATAGGATGTATAAGAGTATAGGAGTAAATGCTAGTAGCTATTATCGACGAGAGTAAATTTTCTGTTTTGCAACAGTATAAGCCAAACAAATCACTTGAAATTTTCAAATTGTATAGTCAAACAAATCACTTGAATTTTTCAAATTGAATTTCCCTTCAGTAGTATCCCCCTCCCCATCGCCAGTACCATAAATGTTATGATTAGTACACATCAATTCTGGCGTCCAGGTGTGTTAAACACACAAACATTCGTGGAACATGCCTCTTGTCATGCCTTTCAACGTTGACACGTGTCTTCAAATGATGGTATTCAATTTATGAATACTGTTGAGTTGGAGTGCGTATTGATCGTTATTCAGTTTGCACCCTGAAATTGCATTCATTATTGTGGTATTAGATAGATTGTGAATTGTCAGAGCGTTAGCAGTTTCTGGATGACTGTGGGTCTTCATTCGTATGTCTTCGCAAAACAAGTTATAATCGTGTTTAATTCTAGGTATTTGGCCATTGCCGGCCAGACAAACGGTCACAGGACAGTCTCGTTACGCCTTCGGTCTGTGGCCTCATGCATTGTGTGAGACTGCTGTCCGTGTGTGTCTGTTAGCAATACCCGCACACCCAGGATCAAAACCCTAAACAATGCCACGTGACATTAGATCAGTTAATCTAAGACTCTTATCTACATCAATATTCCATTATTACTTATTACCAAAAAGCAATACTCAGTCTGTTCGTTGGTTGAATATACACAGATCGTTTTTAACATAAATGTGAGATGTGATCCAAGATCAGTCTTGAGAAAAAGAATTTAATTATTAAAGAAGTTTTGAAGTTTGTCAGCAAACAACATTGACGGAAGGCACGCAAGAATATCAATATATATTCTAATTTGAAATGAGTGAGTGTACTTAGTCGTTTTCCCGTATAAAATTTTCATCTCCAAATCCAAACAGCTATAGCGTCAGTAACCTCCGCAATATTCATTTCCATTTACTAGCCTTTCTCACTACCGCATACACAAACTGATGAGACGCGTGCTTATCAGAGGCAGACATTATTTATCCCTCTTGGACAGACAGGGAATATCACACAAGGGGCCAAGGTGGATTGTCTCAGTGCTGGTAAATTTTGCGTTATTTCAATTAAATACACCAATATAAAAGATCGTTTCCGTATACTTTATTTCCTACTTTAATTTGTTGATTGTGTAATTAGGCAGTGTAATAGACTTAGTGTAGTCACTCAATTACGTACTCAAACAGGAATAGTGTTGACGCATTGACGTATTATTTTCATTGGATGAAGGAGAAGGAGTGGCAGCCTGTTTAGGCGATTTCACGATTGTTTTGAACGACATGTTGACAAATAAGGATTATTTCTTTATTATGATGTACATCAATATTCCAAATATTCATGATGGGTTTTACAGTGCATGAATGTTAACTACAGTTCTTATGATTATTGCAGTTGATACTTTTACTATGATCCACGAAGCTGTGTGATTATGATATGGTGTCACCGTAATGGATTAATCTACATATATAAACGACTAATGCGATCGGAGCACTTTCTAAAAATGCTGAAGGATTATTATTGTTCAGTTTTCACAATGCACATAATAGTTATCACATGGGAGTCACATAACAGTTATGGTTATCGGAATACAATTTAACCAAACACAATAGGATAGGTTATGTGAGAACCAACCAGGATGATGTATATCAGAGACAAGGACACTAGCGTGCGAGCATGTCACTAGCTCGTTATTCACTTCACTGAACGTGTATCTGTCGCAAGGCACCAGCTGTTTCTGATTACTATTTGTTGGTATTTGGTATTTGCGGAATGCGACGAATGTCCACGTCCTGGAACAACTGGTCTTTATTTGAACTGTAAAAATGTACCTGACATGTATCATTTTGATGTAAACGTGTACATCCATGGAACAGTATCTTTAATCTATTATTGACTGACATTTGGCTGTGGAGAGCAAACTTTTCCTCGCACATATACTTTTCATACATGTAGGGATATATTATATCCATGGACAATCATGTATAAATGTACAATACAACAATGATATCGGTACATGGTCCGTCAATAAACACATAGTTCTCGATAGAGCTGAATAGCATCATTTACAATTCTGTTAACAATCGTACTGCGACAATGCAATGAGGTGAATACAATAATTATCGGGGAAGTTAAGATAACATTCCACGGCCTGTATGCTGAATTCAGACCCCATAGTATTTCTGACATTTTGACCAGAGCCTTGTGTCAAATTCCAGAGGAGCAAATCTTACACAAATTCAGCTCAAATAGAACAACAATATTGCATTATCATCAGCAAATTGAATTCAGTCCTTTTACTATAATTAAATGTTTCAACTGTGGTTTGCGGTAGATTTGCTATAACAAGTCAATATTATTTAAATTTCATTTCTATGACAATAGAACCACCACTAGTCAGGAGGAATATTGAGCATATGGCACTCAGGGTGGAAATGTAGTACAGACTTTTTCTATCGATTGATATGGCTTCATAATGATCTAAGACAACCTTTTTCAGAGGGTGTGTAAAATTTTCTCCCGGGCTAACTTTTTTATGGCCTTTTTCAAAATGGCCGACATCGAAAATTAGGTATTTTAGGGGAAAAAAAAATTATCCTCCCGACATGATGCTTTTGGTCTATTAAGGTGACATTTAGTTATATGGAGATATATTCTTCATAACAATACTAATAATACCGATTCAAACGTCCCGAAAATGGAAAAAATCCAAGATGGCCGCCAAATTCTCGCCATTTTTACATGAATGCTCATAACTTCCTGCCAAATTGAGATAGGAAGCCAATTTTGGTGTCTAACCCTGGGTTTTGGGGTATGAGGATTCCAAATAAATAACCAGTTTCATGATTGGATGGTTCGAAGATGCTCAGAATCCAAGATGGCTGCCAAACGATAGCTCGATTTCGCAAATAAGCGCCAATAACCGTCACATATTCAAAATAAGAAGGCAATTTTGGTGGCCATTCCTGGGGTTTGGGGTATGAGAGTGCTACCTGAAGAAATACTTTTGTGTGTAGATGGTGATTGGCCAGTTTAAAGCTATCCAACTGTCGAAAAGCCAAGATAAGGACTAATTAATAAACACATGCAAACAAACCTGTTTAATAGCACTCACTCGCACTTCAAAATAAACAGTACCACTACCAGGCATATTTTTTTTCCGAGCAATCAAACCCAAGTATATTATTATATCAGGCATATCAATACCAATTATATTATATTAGGCATTTAAAACCATATAACAGCTGCCAGAATGTTTGATCAGATAGTAAAAAACTCTTGAAATTGATGATCACTTCACCATCAAATCAAATTGGCAAAGTCTGTGACTACTTTGTTTCAATTGAGTTTCTACGAGGAGATTGGCCTCACATTGGTACTTACATTCACTGCCTTTTCTTAGTATAAAATCCTCCTAAGCTGGACAAATAACTTGATGAGGAAGTTGTTGACGTTATTAACAAATATATCAACACAGAGGACGTTGATTACACGAGATACAGCAAGTTACATGACATTATAAATGATGTTCAGCTTCATTTCAAGAATTATACAAAGTCATGCAAAAAGGGTGACAGGACCTACAGGTTCAGGTTATCCCGTCCACCTTCTTGTCAGACCTTTATGTGCCATCCCAGCAGACACTGATCCAGATGAGTGAAAAAACGCTGCTGAAGAACAAGCCTGGAACATTATAGCCTCCATGAAAATGGTTGTACGTAAACATAAACACAAAGACTGATGGGTAAGTCAGTGCAAATCAAAACCCTTTGAAAGCCTGGAATCCTAATTTTGACTTACAATATGTTGTTGATGCATACGCCTGCATTTGATTGTGTCATATTATTGCAACAAGAAGCAGAGTGAAGATGGTCCGCTCCTTCATGAAGAACCATGCAGAGCACAATATGCTGGGATGAGACAGACGATAAGCTACAATGACTAGGCAAAACATACCTGACCAACAGGGAGATGAGTGTCACGGAGGCTATTTACATGGCCACAGGCACACCACTCAAAAACTGTAGTCGGGATGTTGTTTGGATACTTGCAGATCCGACAAGTACCAGACTGACACTTCCATTCTTACTGCTGGGCCACTGAGATTCAGGCATTGATTACGTGTGGCTACACTGTATATCTGTACTAGACAGGTACATGTACATGTACTATGCACGCCCTCCTGTAGATATTCTCAAAGACCTGTCTGGTTGAAATTGTATCCCTCTTCAATGTTGATAGTAAACCAGGTAAAGATTATGAACCATCTGAAGAAAATTCTACCCATAACAACGACAACCGGTCCAATGTTCCATATGCTTCATCGAAGTTGGCTGGGAATAAATGATAGATCTGAAAACGGAAATCTTTCAGTAAAGCTTGCACATCTGTAGGGACAGTGAGAAACATTATCAGAATCTCATGGTTCTTTATCTTAACCACTTTGAAATGGATTTAAATGAGAGAAAAGCAAGCGCTATTTGGAAATAATATCAAAGAGGTTGAAGTAGCCATGAAGAGATCCGAGAAAATCATCTTGCAGAAGATGCCTTGGCACACATTGCCCCAGCAAGTGGCGGCTGGACGCTTGGAAACAAAAGCCAACCTAGATGACGCTTACCTCGAGGACATCAGTTTGGAAGACCTGCCAGATTGAGTGGCCTGCCTCGGAGCCCCAACACCAAGATGGGCTCAGTTGTCAGTAGAGCACAGCATCTTGGCAATCCCATAGAATCAGGCTCAAGTTCTCATGCAGTGCATGAACAATATGCAAGGGAAATTCTTCATTCATACTCGCTAGTGGTGCATCGATAAGATGAATGGAAAATGTCTGGGGACTTTCAATATATTGGTAAAGGAAAAGTTTTATATCATCAAAGCTCTGATGTGTGGCTCAAACTGGCAAAGAAGCATTTACCATCAGTGGCGGAACCATGCTTCCATGCAAAGGGGTGTGGGACAAAAGTATATACCACTTGTTGAAGAGCTCAGCACTGCCCCCAAAGGTTAGGTATCAAAACCTCGAGCTGATAATCATTGATGAGATCTCAGCAGAGGCTTGCTGAATTTCATCAGAGGTCATCTGGATCAACTCATGAGAAACAAAAGTTCTTCATGATTCTGGCAGTCAGTGATTTTATCCACTGCCGCATGTAAGAGGACAAATACTGAGACCCAGCTGCCCTTGCTGAGCCTTGGGACGACTTCAAGGTTACTACTTTGACCGACATAATGAGACAAATCGTTTTCGGAGATGTTGAATCATAGAGCTCTGAAAATTAGGAGATGCTTAAGGATCACAGATCCAAGCAGATGTACTTCATGTGTTTCCTTTCCAGAAAGTTGCTGCTGCAGATTGATTCTTTGAACAGACAGAAATCGAAGATTGTGGCTGTGAATGTTATCGAGAATATATCTGGCTTGAAGAAGAATACAACACCTGTACTTATTGAATGCAACTTTCTGCTAATGTTACACTCTGTAAGGGCTCCATGGTGACTATGATGAGCAATCCCAATGTAGAGGATGGTCTGATGAGAGTCTGGTCAGACCTCCCGAAGAGTTGGCTCAGAAATATTTTTTTTCTGTCTGATAGTGGTTGATTCTGTTGATTTTGTGCGAGTGGGTGCTATTAGACGGGTTCGTTTACATGTTTCACATTAATTAATGGTTATCTTCGCCTTTGAACACTTATAAATTGGCCAGTTACCATCTACACACAAGAGTATTTCTTCAAGTAGCACCCTCATACCCCAAAGCCCAGGACTGGCCACCAGAGTTGGCTTGTTATCTTGATATATGTGACGGTCATTGGTGCTTATTTGCGAAATCGGGCTAAAATTTGGCAGCCATCTTAGATTCTGAGCAGCTTCAAACCATCCAAACACAAAACTGGTTATATATTTGAAATCCTCATACCCCAAAACCCAGGGTTAGACACCAAAATTGGCTTCCCATCTCAATTTGGCAGGAAGTTATGAACATTTGTGTAAAAATGGCGAGAATTTGGTGGCCATCTTGGATTTTTTCCATTTTCGGGGCGTTTGAATCGGTATTATTAGTATTGTAATGAAGAATACATCTCCATGTAACTAAATGTCACCTTAATAGACCAAAAGCATCATGCCAGGAGGATAATTTTTTTTTTTCCTAAAATACCAAATTTTCGATGTCAGCCATTTTGAAAAAGGCCATAAAAAAGTTAGCCCGGGAGAAAATTTTACACACCCTCTGAAAAAGGTTGTCTTAGACCATTATGAAGCCATATCAATCGACAGAAAAAGTCTGTACTACGTTTCCACCCTGTGTGAAATTTCCTCCTGACTACACTCTCGAATACCGCTTTCAATATTGTACCTAAAACTAAACCATTCATTTCAGAGACAGACCGATGCATAACTTCATCGGATAATGTAGCTCAAGTATCTGGGTGAATGGCAAAATTCCCTGTTTGGCAAAATAACACACATAAAAGACGCATTGGTCAAATGTGGCTGCGACAAAATATCGTAAAAAAATTTGTAGTTTTCTTGTATAAATTGAATCGTTCTCAAGGACAATGTGTCCGGAAAAGTCACGGGTGTCCGATATTCAAACGAAACCGAAACAAAGACAATTTCACGCTAAATAACAAGGAATTTCAAACATATGGTCGTAATATTAACATATTACTTTCAACGCTGCTAGGCGAACTATCATGGTATACTTCCAAAGTATATTGTTCAATATAAACATACATATATATTATATCTACATAAATAAATAAAATATCCATTGAACTTGGATATAAAGAAACTTATTAAAGATTTTTTTTAGATTATTCTGTCTGCAAGAACATCGGTTCCAGGTTTTGTTCAGATTCACGTATGACGTTACAGTTACTTTACATTACGTGTCTTCATATACGCGTGTTCATAATCAGTTAAATTCCCTTGACGGAATGGATGAAACGATCACAGAGACTGAACACTATCCCATAACACTAATGATTGCATGCCCCATTTGTTGATATTACATGACCGAAGCCAAATTCTGATTCCGAAATATATTTGTATATATCTTGGACAGATGTTTTAACAGAGTAGCATTGCAAATAGCGTAGTAGTAGATGCATGTCTCTGCGAGACCACCAATGTGAAATGCATACCTACACTGATAGATTAGTATTTACTCCATCTAATTCAAGGAACAGTACTGTAATTACGACGCATCATCATCATCATCATCACCAGGGAGTACACCTCATTAGTCTGTGAATGCAAGATGACCACAGCTAATACAATGGATGAAAGGTCAAATCACTCACTGCACTGAATGTTGCAGGAGGCAGTTGACGTCATATTTGGAAGCGTACGTGTTAGTTGAAAATAACATCAACAACACCAACAACTACAGGAATACGCACATAAATGAATGGAATGAGGGTCATACACTCGTTCAACAGTGAGCAGTATTTACTACAGGTCAATCACTAAAATCACTGCCCATTAAAATATTCAGTGTACACAGACTCCATACTGTCATTCACTTCCACTATAGCATCGTCTAAACTGATTCCAAATAAAAATCCCGCTCTTATGTTTTGTCAGGATCCATCAACTACAGCTCTTGAGAATATGATAGGTTGACGATAGCGTCTGCAATTCGAAAGTTATATTGAAATTTGATGGAAACTGTTTGAAATAGTGTTTTAGGTGTACGCAAAAGTCGAAATATATATCATAACGAGTGTACAATATGTCGAGGAAAGTAAAGTTTGGTACAATCAATAACAATGATAACTCGTTTGTGGGCAATGTATAAAACACAACCATATTACTCGACATTCAACACATCTGAACCAAGGAGTTGATATATGTATTAAATATCTGTCAATCACTTATTTGACTGGAAAATGACTCAGTTAAGACATGAGAGAAATTCAATTGAGGAATATAAAAGAACGATTTCAATAAATCAAATCAAGCGAGGTGCAGTCGCGTAAAAGTTGTCTATCCGATGCTGAATATATTAGTGAATCACCTAATACGAATGATTTGATGGACCTTAGTTCCTCCAAGTATCAAGTATCTTTGATTGACCTATACGAGAATATTCATGAATGTAAGTATCAAAATATTAACACTGATACAACTGGATTTTTATGACAATAGCAAAAGTAAAACACAACATTTTGGAATAGAAAAAATAAATAAATTCAACTGGACACAAGCTAATGCGTGAAAGAACAGTGTATAAAAGTGGAGTAATGCAATCTCTGTGGTCTGTGACTGAAGGGTTATCCATTATTAGATTTCTATACTATGACAACCCTAACCCTAACGGTACGGATTGCTGCAGGCGTCCATAGTGATCATAGAGTGGGATACATGATCACAGCTACTAATTCGCTTATAGTCGCCTAACCATAAACGGATATTTTCCGAAAATTAATCAGACATGGCTAAAATCAATCAGTTTCACAAAAGCTGATCAGCGCTGACGAGTAGGGTGAACAAAACATTGTATTCGTGATGCATGGGTTTCTCCAGAAGACGGATTGAAATGCAAGTCGGTTATTCACCGAATGACCAATTTCCAATGGTCGGCAGCATCCCATTGCTAAGCTGCATTGAATGATGAGAATCAATAGATTAGTCAATCAGAATGATGTACTGATTGTAATTATTCCCGTTGTCAGATTCATTGCTGTGTCAAAGCTACAGCCAAGTCATTATGTCTGAAAAGTCATTTGGAGTTTGTCGGGATTGGCAAAAAATAACACAATATCATGGAATGATGAAAATAATGCTGAATTTGTAGTTCCATTTCATAGCAGGTTGTTGTTCCATGTACTTTTAAGGAGGACACTGCATCCTGTACCGAATGCCATGGATCCAATCTTCACGATTCGAGGTGATTCATCAGACCGTTTGTTAATCTGTCCATCTATTGCTCGTTATGAACCAAGACATTTACCTTAGGTTGTTTTTGCAACAACTTTATCCCATTTTATCGATTCAGACAAATAACTTTTACTGCTATTTTCGAAATCACTTTTTACAGATTTCACAGAAATCTGACGATAGAAGAAACAAGTAGTTTTGTTATGGTAAAGTTTCACAAATTTTGATCTTTCAGTGCGATGTACATGTTTGATGATGGGATGCATCATGATTCACCAGCGTGGTTAGAGAGGTTTCCGACCGGAAGTTGAAAGAAATAGCTCTATGTGTTTAGGACCACCAAATGTCTACAAAACCCTACAATCATGGATATCTGTCACGATGTCTCGAAGAATAATTAAAAGGTTGTTTTAGGTTTTTTTACATGGATCCCAAAACGACCTGTGTAGAAGACTATGTACATTAAAATATATTGTATGTATAGTAGTTGTCGGTTATAAATCATTTACTTGCCTCCTGACTTAGTCGTTTACCTGGTGAGAAGTACATTAAATACTGAGGAAAGTCTTGGATCCATTTAATAAAAGAAACACATAACACATTGAATTGTGATAACAGTGCTATGCTTCGTTCCAAGCCATTACTTCTGGGATAAAATTAAAGCTAGGTATACATGTAGTTGGTTTGGCTGAATCCTCTTCACTACAATACGAGTTAATGAATCGATCCTTCATAATATACAAAAGCTAAAACATCTGGCGAATATTTATATAGTTTTTTTCATAGGTTATTCTTTGGGTTATTGCCTTTCGAGGAAGTCGTTTGATGAGAAATGGTTGTTGGCAGGCTTCAGCAAAGACAAGATCAGTGAAGTGCTCCATGTTTTGTGTGTAATCAACTGTATACTTTGATTTCTCGATTTTTTAAAATCTGTTTTTCACAATCATTCTTTTCTCAAATGGTAATATTTTATTCTAAAATTTATACCTATTGAAAAGTCTCCAGTTTGTTTTTTTCTGTTCTGACAGTTGTTTAAATCCACTGTGACCCTGGGACTGACAAAATCATTTTTGTACACCTGGCATGATTTACTTACTGCTCCAAGCGTGGGTATACCTGGTGGAAACGAGATGACTATGTTAGCGGTGACGGGAGAGTCGTGCAAAAATTAGCAGTATCAACAGACCAGGATTTATTTATGGTATATTCAATTCATTTATACACTCTGGTTCCTGTGTCTCGATTCTCCATGGCATGTCTTTGCTCTGGCCACAGGACAATTGGCTTCATAATATGCTAAGACAGTACTTGTTTCGCCATAGTGCAGAGCCTACCGAAATATAATGGGTTGCCCATGTATATGATCTATTTGTGAGTGTGGGCCGCATTTGGGACAACGATGTTAACTATTGATTCAAAATAAAAAGTAAATACAAGATTAGAACAATCTAATTTTGTTTCATTTCATGATGATGGGACTGTCGATTTCGCTCAGGTTGTATAATTGATTGCATCGATTCTCAACTATCAGGAATTATTGAATTTCAGGCAAAATTAATGTAAAATTCAATGTGACTCACTGCCGTGTTATAGATATACATACTATGCCGTATCATGGATGTAGATAGATATATATGGTATCATTCAAGCATGTTTCACGAATGTACTAGTAATTATATACAAAGGCAAGCATGTTTCACGGAGGTATTGATATGTATATACAAAAGCAAGTCTTTATTACACATTGTACTTCGGGAATTTGATGCAATGTCATACTGGCATGCACGAATCTATTCCCCAGTCCTAATGTTCTATCAAGGTCACACAACCCCCCAAATAACTCTCGATAGCGTCATACTACAGGTTCAACACTGGTGGAGACTAATATGGTTATTTCCTACACAAACAATACGTTATTATATGTGTAGTAATGACGCAATCAGTGGATTATGATGATAAGTCTTGGAAAGTATAGAACCTGTTTATCACAAGACACGCGACCGGCGCGTTCAATCAGAGCCAGCGAACC
The DNA here is from genome assembly GCA_949152475.1 of Terebella lapidaria. NCBI lineage: Eukaryota > Metazoa > Annelida > Polychaeta > Terebellida > Terebellidae > Terebella > Terebella lapidaria. The sequence goes on from OX424561.1 coordinate 18,535,908, forward strand.
AGCTGTTTGGTGTCGACTTTCTACTAATGGGGATGTGTTCAGCCCGTAAGACAGACAATCTTTGTGTAGGGAGTCAGCCACATTGTTACTCGTATACCTGAGAATGGGCTACGTGCTATTGAGTCCGGCCTATCCCAGTATATTCTGCTGAACGCCTGAAGATCGCACGCTGGCTCTTTCGGAAGCCAATAGCTGCTGGCGCCGTCTAACGGCTGGAATGCATCTGATCAACACCAGGAAGCTGCGTCGAAACTTTGTGCTCATCAATATGTAGATCGAAGGATTAATGCAACTGTTGATGTATCCGATCAGATGCATGCTAATCATAATGAATAGAAAGTTTTTTCGTCGAAGAAAGTTATGCTGCCCTGTACCTGGCTGACAAAATTCACCAATTAAAACAGCGTCCAGCTCACGATGAAGGTGAAACTCACAATTTTGGTGACCTGTTTAGTACAAAATGTAGGGAGTATAAAATATAACTTTTCTCAAAACATCATTAATGCCACTAATTTATTAAATGTTTAATGCCAACTAGTATAATTACCAATACAGAATTCCAAAAATGTATGTAAAATTTTATTCATTTGCTCCATTCTATTCAGGTGCTCGTCAATCCTACAGACACCAATATTAGTCCCCACTTTCTCTCACAAAACAAATGATTCAAACAAGTCATTTTCACGGGTAGTGGATAAAACATGCCAACTCTCTAAGTGATAATTAAAAAGCACTGTTTAATACATAACGCGATATCCACTCTCGTATTTCATCACACACTTCTGTTCGAACAGTGCAAATGATTTAAGAGCTTCATTAAGATTCAACTATAGCCAATTATTACGCACTTTGGATCTGCGTCGGGATGTGTGATGATGAGACAAGGGATACAGATTTGAGAAAACACTACATCAGTCTAATCACATGAGGAACATCTTGCATCATAAATAAAAAGAATTATTGATTGTGATCATCTTATTCATGTGCATTACAATGAATAATGAGAGCATTATATTCACATTGTATGAATCCACATGCAAAGCACATCAATTTTAATTTAACTTTCAGGATCATGTCTCCTTGAACGTCCAATAGAACATTTTCATTTAGATAATGTGTTAATACATTTGATACACATCATATTAGTATGATTATAATCGATGTTTGACTGTGTAATGATCGCTTATTTTTATCAAACTCGCACATTTTGGAATGTTACACTAGGGTGGATTTGGAAGCACGTTGTCGGTGCTTCAACAACTGCTTCACACCGAAAACGTGTTATTCAAATACACAGTAGTGTATCATTAATATACAATTATCATGTTACATAATCATGTTAATCATCTTTACTCTTGAATTTCAGAGTGAAGGCAATTTCTATTGAGATCAAAATTTGATCAAGAGATCAGATTTCAAGCATGTATTGAAAATCAGCTCTGATAAAAAACGGAGTGATGCTGTGTGCGAAGTTCAGTAAAAAAATTAGCCCAAGGGGTAAGGACAATTTTGGTTGTGAGCATTGCAGGTGACAAATGACCTTAAGATTGAACAATCAAGGTCATTTTTGTGGCCTTCAATGTCACCATTAGGTATGCTACATATGAATACATATGTTCATAATACAAACAAATAAGCTCTATCAACATGTATTTTGTCTGTTAGTAGAGGTCAATTTTGCACATGTCAGGTCAGGCAAGATTTTGAGATTTGGCCTCAAATGTTGTTTGAGGTCAAGTTCAAGGTCACCAAAAGATGTGCCTGAATACATGACTTCTTATAAGCTTATGCACAATCCTTAACTTTATGTGCAAGTGTTTAAGCCTTAGAAGCCAATTTACACATTTCACGTTAGACATTTAGCACTCAAGGTCATTCACTCCGAGGTCAAGATCATCATAAGTTGTTCCATAGACGACTTCCTATATGCTCATAATGCAAACTCAATCTCTATCTACAAGCATTACATCTGTAGAGGCAAAGTTTGGCATTTTTTGGCCCAAAAATGGCTGTTTTGACCTCTCAAGGTCATCGAAGGTCAAATTCAGTTTACCACACAAATCACCGTGTTTGACTTCCTATTTGAAGGGGTCAATATGTGAACTATATCTTCAAGCGTTCTATGATCACAGTGGTGGCAGCTCCCATTTTGAAGGGAGAAAGTCCAAATGTTTTTTCAAAGGGTTGAAAAATTCTTCCAGCTTACAAATGGCCCAAAATGGATAGTAATGCGATTTGGGCAAAAAATTATTATCGACCGGCGATTCAGGGCAACAAAACATATACACGTCACAGAGGTCAAGACTAATCTTTTTAAATTAAAATTTCAAAAGACAGTTTTTGAGAAAATGGCCTCCAAAGTTCAAAATTTAGCACTTTTCAACGAAAACGGCCGCGATTTTAAGAAAAACTGAAAGCTGAAAAAACTAAGAGTACCTCCTTTTGAATTATTTTAAGGTATCTATTCCCAAATTTTCAGAAAGAACACTCCAAAAATGAAAACTGTGGACAAATGGCTAGATGGAAGATGGACGGACGGGCGAACAAAGTGGATTTATGGGCTCACTCCATGTTAAATTTCCTATCTCGGGTATGCCCATTAACCCCAAATTAAGGCCTCTACACCATTGTTTTCATGAAAAGTGGGTTTAGGGTTTATTTTCAGCTTTTTAAAAGCCCCTAAACCCTGGAAGTTTGCCGAACGGAGGGAGGACGGATGCAACGTGACGGCAATAGGTTATCGGACCATAGTTCCGGTAACCTAAAAACAGAATATTATTGAAGTATACGAATGGGTGAGCGTTAATGAAGGAATTGACGCACTACCCAGATATAAACAACACCAGAAGGCATGCTGGTGATTCAGACAATGGTGAAACGTCATGGGCGGTTCCTGATAAACTACTAAAGAAGTTAGACAACAAATATCGATTGTCGAGCAACCAAATACCATGACACTTTCTTACTTTCTCTTGTTCGAAACATTGAGTCTAGCCCGGGTTCACACAAAGGGCAAAGAAAAACGCAGAGAAAGACAGTGTTTGAAAATGTCAGTGGTGCGATTTCTGATGATTTCTGGCGTTGTGATTGGGGCTTGCATCCATGCATCAAATTATCCTACTACACATCCAGGAGCTGGGCAAAACCTCACACCGATGGAGTCGATATAGTGTGACGAATTTATAGATGACATTTTAGAGCCACCAGAACTGACTTACTGAGACACAAAGGTGTGAACTCGCTAAATGGTGTGTCACACCATACGTTGTGTTAATATGTAGTTAATGTCACGTCATGTATGAATGGAAGTCATCAAAACTGCAATCCCTCGTATGTACGTTCCACGGCGCATGTACAATGCAGCGTAATATTGTCTCCCCGTACCAAATGGCAGAAGTGGAGTTTACAGGGTATAAAAAGATTTACATGAGCGTGGAGACAGCGAGGAAAGTGGAAATATCCGTTCTGTACGCGTCCCTGACAATAGTCAGGCGTCATACACATAACCTACTCCCGGCAATGATATCACTGCCTAACCCAGCCTGAGCGACGCGGGGCGTCTGAGATGGCTGTCATTAACCCTCGGGACGGAAATCGTTTGGACATCTTTTCAACTAATAAATCAAAATCTTCCACAGCTGTACCCTATATACCGAGAGGACATAGGGGATACATATTTGACAAACAATCAATGATTTTATCACTGGAATATCCCAACTTGAAAACGCGAACCAGATTGTGACAACTTGACACATCTCATGGGCGCATCCATTTTGCCAGCTGTATTGACCTCACAGTTCACTTGGTGGCGCCACTTCTCATTATCAGAGATTGAGTTGTGGCGCCACCAAGCGAATTCGATGTCATACTATTGGGAAAATGGATAAACCCATGGCCCGGCCAAGAGCTTGTCAAAATCTGTTTCGTGTTTTCAAGTTGGGATATTCGAGTGATAAAGTCATTGATTGTTTGTCAAATATGTATCCTCTATGTCCTCTCGGTATATAGATGAGACCTAGAGGGTACAGTTGTGGAAGACTTTGATTTATTAGTTGAAAAGATTTCCAAACGATTTCCGTCCTGAGGGTGAATGACAGCCATCTCAGACACTCCGCGTCGCTCAGGCTGTGCCTAACCATACTTACGTATTATCTCGTTTCTGAATACCCGAAACTAAATATTAAGCACAAATGCCAGACAATCAGTTGTGTTTTTATTTGACTAATAAAAGCATAGTGTTATTTTCCCTACAGCTAGTGCGCGATATAAAAGTGCTATAAACTGGCCCCTGTAGCGCAGTGGTTAAGCTGCAAAATTCCAAGCCAGGAGGTCGTGAGTTCGAAACCCATCGGTGACAGAGGGATTTCTCATGGCCGATCCCCACCCAGAATGGGTGTACTGTGGGCTGAATGGGAAGGCTGACCACTCAGCTGTGAGTGACCCACCATACGAATAGGTTATTGGGGGTCTTTCTGGTGGTATGACTCAGGAATGGGGATGATTACACCACAGGGTCCGCAGGTGCTATGTTCACCGGGCCTGGTCGACACCAGAAAAGATTCATGGCCTCATGGGGAAACCCCCATGCCAGGTCCATGAACGGAATAATAAGAAGCGTGTGACATAGCCCTGTCATGCAGTCCCAAACCATAATGGAACTCCATAGTTGTATATATATATATATATATCACCACATAATTAGGTTGCACAGCATATACACAAAAATGGGTTCGCACAACAAAAATATCAAAAAAATTTAAAAATAAAAGTGGTATGAAATTGGTCCCGTATATAATTGCTATCTGGATATATTTTACTGCGTATGGTTGAATTCATTTCTTTGCAGTGGTGGGCAGGTAGGTTTTCGTTATTTTGCCTTGGTTACTTCTTCACTGGAGTGATTGGGGATTGGATAATGCATCGGACTCGTTATTCAAAGATCATGGGTTCGAGTCTCGAGCTGGACCGTTGTGATATTTCAATAGTGTTCTTAGGCAAACATTTACCACTAATGTGTCTATCTTTACCCATGATTAAAATGGACACCGGTTGATAATGGGTGTTGTATAGCGCGTTGCGTGTGGCTGCTGCAAGTACATTCACTCAGACTGGTGTTACAGTGTAAAGTATGGAAGAGTTTTGCTATCAAGGGTGTAAAAAATATTATCTCGTACGTACGACTTATATCTCGTACGTATGACTTATTAACTCGTACGTACGACTTGTTAACCCGTACATACAACTTAGTGTCTCGTACGTACGACTTAGTAACTCGTACATACGACTTATTAACTCCTACGTAGGACTCATTAACCCGTACGTAAGACTTATTAACTCGTAGGTACGACTTATTGACTCATACGTACGAGTTGGTAAGTCGTACTTATGAGATACTAAGTCATACGTATGAGTTATTAAGTCGTACATACGAGTTAATAAGTCGTACATACGACTTAATAGGTCGTATGTATGGGATATAACTCATACGTACTAGATAAAAAAATTTATGCACTTGATAACAATACGCTCCCGTAGTGAAACATATTGTTATCAAGTGTGTAAGTCGTACGTATGACTTAGTCTCTCATGAGTACGACTTACTAACTCGTACGTACGAGTTAATAAGTCGTACCTACGAGTTAATAAGTCTTACGTACGAGTTAATAAGTCGTACGTATGACTTAATGAGTCGTACGTATGACTTAATAAGTCGTATGTACGAGCTATTAAGTCGTACATACGAGTTAGTAAGTCGTACGTACGAGATACAATTTTTTACACACTTGATACCAATACGCTTCCGTAGTAAAAGCTCCTTCGAAAGTGGATTAAGTTTCACTGAAAAGAGCGCTATATCAAATGTGATAACTTTAACTTCTTTTTCATTCTGCAAGCAACGACCAAATTGAGACTGCGTGCTGACGACCTCACATTTTGGTTCATGTCTTATGTCTTCCCAAGAACTAGGCAACCAATAACGAACGGCGGTGAAATGAAGTCACTTCCTCACGGTGGGGAACCTGAGCGACAATCCTCGGAGTCGATTCAGATGAACCTCGGATGAAATCTGTCAATACACAGCTTCGTTTTCATATAATTGGCTGTATTTTAAGAGTGTTTGGTGCAAATGTGATCCACAGACATGTTTCAGGGCAATATAAATGTGTGTTGTTGCGAAAGTAACCAACAAATGTGCCGTATATGCAATCCTTACCTATCAAACAATACGCACAACAATTCTGGTGTATGCACAGGTTGGTTGATAACTCGAGAATCGGATGATACATGTTATAGGCGGTCGCTCTGTGCGCCTGCTGCAATCCAAACACATCCACCATATATGTGCACATGTGTCATTAATAAAGTAAGGGAATAATAATGCCAGAGAATATTTAATTTCGTGATTTCTCAGTCTGCAACGAACATCCTTGGAGTAAAATCCGATCTTCATTTGTTTTATGACCACGTCATTCGCGTGGTCATAATGAAATATTGGTCATGTAGCACCAACAACGACCAGTATAGATACACATCTACCGGTTTTCAATGCATTTTGATGCACTCGTTCGATTGTTTGACACCTGTTTCCCCTGAAACTTCCTTTCTGGAAGCAGTATCAAATTAGGTTTAATTCTATGATAACTCAATTACAATCTTGAAACAGGGTCATGATCCTGAAATTAATATCTTAACTTTTTACTTCATGCATATAAAACACCAATTCTCAATTCACGCCCAATGGTCTGAATCCCTAAAACGTACATGTCTTGAGAAAATTACAATCATAACACATGATAACACAACTATGAAGTTATTACCTTCCCAAACTGAGAAAGAATTATTTCGAATCGAATTTCATACTTCTCAGAATTTATTGTTTAATGCGCCCCATCATCTCACATGCCAGTCAGTCTATAATCTGTTGAAATGTCTAATGACCGTAACCATTGGACGTGCAAACCAACATATAATACCCTTGCCTATGAATCTAGACACTTACATGTGATGGATGCAGTGAAGCTTAAAAAGCTGGGGTTTTTTTTCATCTGAAGTTTTGTTTTAATCAATTACTCAGGTATCACCGCAAGGGTATGGTCTCTAATAGCGCTTTTAACACACAATCAATGAAAATGGCATCCAAGGATTATTGTTGCACCAACGGGGATTGTCGCCAGAGAGAAATAAAGTCGACATTTCTCTCAGTAACTGATATCGCATGTGAGACATGACCATTGCTAATCATACTTGATTGTCTATAAGCTATAACTATTCGGAGTTCAGGACTGATACACATCGAAGTGAGTGTATCCCTCGGATGAACGCAGGGCGTGTCGACAAAATGCGGTAATTAAATATTAACTTGCTATAGCCACAAGGTTGGAACAAACTGTTCCCCAATGTGACCAATACATCCACTCATCCATTCCGCATACGTTATGAACAATTAACAAGGAAAACCTAATCATTTTAGTCTGCTTTTCATCGCGAATCGCTATTGTCCTCGGCTTTTGTTTACAAAAAAAAACGTGGTTCATCTGAATCGAATCCGAGGATTGTCGCTCAGGTTCCACACGGTGTTCCTGTTTGGTGCGTTACCATGCGTGTTTTCCTCCATCGTTTTATGTTGGAATGAAATGCTATCGTCAATTTAACACGTCTTGTTCTTCAAAATAAAGAAGTGAATCCTCTGGGTGCGATATAATTACAAAGTTTGAATTCCCGTACGAGCAGATTTGTCGTAATCACATCATATTTTTATCCCAATTGTATTGTATTGCATCACGCCGTTGGCAATATGACTGGAAAGCTGCGTTTACCAGTCCTCTCGTGTTACGGCCCATAATAGTGCCACACACTGCCAGTGCACATCTATACATGTAACGCGTGGCTGGTACAAGAAACATGTAGGTGGTTTGTCAGTCCTAATCACCCAGTCTTAAATGCACAATATTTTACATGTCACAGGAGCAAGTAATATTCCGATTTGGATGCAAAAAGAATATATTGTACCTCCAATTTTTGTCCCTAGCATATGCTTACATCGTGCAACATATAATGATTCTCATTCCATTGACAGACGCCTCGAAGATCCTGTTCTGCTTTCAAAGCTCAGATCTAGGTATTTTTACCTCAATGGTGACACATTTCATTCATGTTCAATATTGGTGTCTTAATGAACACCCTAGCATATTTTACTGTACAACATGAGTTATGAATCCAGCATGGACGTAGAACTGATGTCTAAGCCAAGGTTCGGAGGTAACTTCATATCTTACCTTCTCCTGTGATCTATTAATTGTACTTTCATCGGAGTTTTCCAATCACATCATTTTGTTCTGCCCCTTCATTGAAATGCATAATCTACGTTTCCGTGAATATGTATTGTCCTAACTTGTCACCCTGTTTAAATATAATATCATGACAGGTCCAAAGCAACAATTGCATTCACCTTCTTTTCACAAAACTCTGTTGACCCCAAATAAAATGGATGTTTTTTCAAGTGATGTTTTGTCAACAACAGTTTTTCGCTTTATTTTAATATTGTGTTCTAGATTTAATGTTCGCTCAAGATTCAAATACTATATCCCATAGGGTGATGTTGGTGACTTTGTGTGTTTTGTATTTGAGACGTTGCAACACAGTTGAATAGAATTCCCCATGATACGGTTCAGAACTCATTCTATAATTTTGCCGAGAATAGCCCGGAACAAGATGGTGTCCATCCACAGTATCAATGAATCGAATATGTAGCGTAGAACATCGATGTACAATATTCTATTCTGTGATGACATCGATAGCCACCGAGAATCTTCTATATCGTATGTGATATGCAAGGACAGCGCTGCTGCTTGCAGCAAGCTCTTGAATTGTGACCATAACAACTGGTGGGCTCGCTTTGAATGCACTTTGACTTCTATTGTTTGTACATTGTTAATGTAGCTTTCATATTCTCTTGCAGTAAATATATCCATCATGTACCCCACCCTTAAACTATGAGGTCCAGGGCGACACGTAACCATGTGCGCCTGGTGCCAAAAGGACGGGTCTATACTTTATACGTGATGATATTCGTTTCCTATGTGATAGTGTCTGACCTTGACATACTTATGAAGATAACCAGAGCAAATGTAATACTAAGATATGGTTCGTTCGTCCAATGGTGGACATTGACATCTTTGCTTCTACGTAGAATAATAATTATGTAGAATATTGCACATAGTTAGTGTTTCTCACCAACAGTAGTGGATCTACTCTTTGTATGCTTTAACATTAAAATACAAATATTTAAAGATAAACCCTTGCACATGCTTATATCAGGACGTTCATATCTGAATGGTTTTGACACAGGAACAAACTTAGTTGTGAATTCTGAATACAATCTTCAATGCTAAGTACTTGTTATTTTCAGCATCCCTAATATTATAAAACCAAACTGAGAGGGTTTGTGTTACCGGTTCGTGCGTCATGGCCAATTATGTACAATTGAGTTTAGGACAGAAAGAGACATGAGAATTTCCTGTTTGTGAGGTTATGGCATCGATAGTGCAAATGTGCCGAGTAGGACTCATGTGATGCGATAGCAGGGATAATTACACACGCTTCAATTACTGTTATTTTTTCTGACGTTTTTTGTGAGAAATATATTGGGAAGAAAACAGCAAGAAGTAGCCTATGTCTTGTTTGCAGATAGCATTCTGATATTTAACGGATGTTGCTTCAACTTCATGTGCACTGTCCCAAAAATTTACTTTAAAAAACATATCTTCTTCTAATATATGAATTATTGTGCGGGTTATATCACAGGATTTTTTGTACATTCGATGTCAACAGCTGCATAACCCATTGTCGTGAATAAAAAGAAATGAGCAGGTGAATGTTGTATCCCAGGCTTCATAGGATGATCGATGCAGTGTCAGTCCCCTTTTGTTTCGGGGATTGGATAATTGAAATTGAGCTTGTAGACACGAGATAAATAATTTATTTTCACCGAACGGAATTTTAAACTCATTAGCAGATATATCTACATCCTATACATTTGGTTGCACCTTTAACCAGTTTAGTTTTTTCACCTACATAATTGTTACAGATACTAAAATTATTCACATAATCTCCTAAAGTTGTGGTGATAACACGACCATTATGCCATGTCATTGTGGAAACGGGTTCATGATACCAATAAGTGCCTGGAAATATTTCCGTGAGCCGATCAAGATAAGCAGATTCAATTATGTGACCTTTCGCTTCAGCAATGAAAGAAATTATCTCTCCGCGGAGTTTTTGTTGTGATACTTTGCTCAAAGTGGTGAATGTCGCACAACTTCATCGGATCAAAATCAGCTGATGTGTTGTTGAGTATGCAACATTGCTATGCTTGAGTGTATTTCATTGTCCTGATTTTTTTAATGACAAATTCTATATCATATGCAGCTATGGAAATTTTGAAAATACTTATTACGATACTGACAAATTATATTTCAATATATTTCATCACACGACTACTTGAGTATGTGTTAAATGGTTTGTCATTTCACCTCTAGCTCTTATGGGGTGTTTGTCTATCGACATAGGTCAGTTCATATTAGGCACCATAAGTATTGACTTATGATTGTGATCTTGATTATGATTATGTTTTTTGCCATCTCTAAAATACACAAACAAGTGTCTGCCAATACAGTAAAAATATAGCGAATTTCGTTGGTTATTTCATTACCAAAGTGCTTCTGTCCACAATTGTCTTGTAATCATATAATTGCAAAGTATCATCCAAAACCCCTTCTGACATGAATAAACGAACACAAATGTAGTTGAACCTAGTATTCTTCTGGTACTTTTGAGAATAATCCATGGTTACAGCAGCAGAAATAAACATCTTCACTGGTTTCGGTATCCAAGCATAAGTAATTCTTATCAATGTGATCGGGAGCATTACTCTGAACTGCGTAAATTTGGTTTAGTACATGTAAACTGGGTAGTCATTTTACATGGGGGTGTACATGGGGTCAAAATGAAGAGTAACAAAATTGTTGCACTCTGCTCAATACGGTGGCTCATTACCGACAATTACGTTCGTGTATTTCTCACCCAATCTCTAATTACCACCTCATAATATTCACCGCGTTTATAATTTCCATCCCGTTCATAATTATCACCTCAGAATTATCACCGTGTTTATAATTTCCACCTCGTCTATAATTATCACCTCACAATATTCACCGAGTTAATAATATCCACCCCATCTATAATTATCACCTCATAATTCATACCGCGTTTATAATTTCCATCCTGTTTATAATTATCGCCTCAGAATTATCACCAAGTTTATAATATCCATCACATCTATAATTATCACCTCACAATATTCACCGCGTTCGTAATATCCACCCCATCTATAATTATTACCTCACAATATTCAACACGCCCTTAGATCCAGACATAAAAACACCCCCATTTATTCATATATAAGGACATTATATACACTACTATAAACTGAAGATTGGGGATGGAATGGAAAGAATTAAATCCTTGGCGCAATAAATTATGTTCGTATGAGTGACAAACAATTTCATGTACGTCTAAAACACATACATTTAACATGTATACAATTTAAATTCAAGACCACAAGAATATTCGAGATTAATATGCTGCACGTGGTAGTGGTACGTGCTACACGTGTTCCAGTTGCGTCATTTTTCACAACTTGTAATCATCGACTTGCAAAATGTCCTTATTATGTGGGTCAAATGTTTTGGAGGCAATTTCTAGAAAAAGTTCACTTATAAGGAAATGTTCTTATGTCCGGATATAAGGACGTGCTCATACACGAGGACATGTCCTTATATACACGTCAATACGGTACACAGAAGGCCAAGAGTGCTCATACTAAAGTTCAATGCACCACGTGAAATCCTGTACCCAGTAATGATTGTGATCGATTTATTTTTATAAACTCGGTGATAATTCTGAGGTGTCAATTATGGACGAGGTGGAAAATTATGAACAAGGTGAAAATTATGAGGTGATAATTATGAACGGGGTGGAAATTATAAACGTGCTGATAATTCTGAGGTGGTAATTATGGACGGGGTGGAAATTATGAACAAGGAGAGAATTATAAGGTGATAATTATGGACGGGGTGGATATTATAAACGAGGTGAAAATTATGAGGTGATAATTATGGACGGGGTGGAATTATAAACGAGGTGAAAATTATGAGGTGATAATTATGGACGGGGTGGATATTATAAACGAGGTGAAAATTTATGAGGTGATAATTGTAGACGGGGTGGAAATTTTAAACGTGGTGATAATTCTGAGGTGATAATTATAGACGGGGTGGATATTATGAACGAGGTGCAAATTATGAGGTGATAATTATAGGTGGGGTGGAAATTATAAACGCGGTGATAATTCTGAGGTGATAAATATAGATGGGGTGGATATTATGAAGGAGGTGAAAATTATGAGACAGTACTATATATTTATATCACATAAAAAAGAAATATTTTATTTAATCTAACAGTGCCCTGTGACATTAGAAGCTACATCTAAACAATCATATATTGTGTATGCACGCCCATTCTTCCATGTGTACATTTGCAGAGATGGTGCCTAATCCTTGGACTGTCTCATCTGTCTTTGGAAACTGCATTGAGGATTAAATGTTTAGGAGAATTTCAATTCACAGGAACATAGATGGAATAGCTACATTTAGTGACTTTTCCATCAGCGATGATGAGATTTGATGCTGTTCGTTCATCCAAATCAATATTGATACTGCTTGTTGGTCGGGAATACATGAATGTCAGTAAATTTTATTTGAACATAATTTGAATTGAAATTCAAGATCAACATCAAATATGGAATCGATTCATTTATTAATGAGGATTGGTGCATTTTATGTAATGCGCCAAATTTTCTTATACATTTCGTACATACGGATATCAGAGTAAGGACCAACTGAAATGAATACAACTACATTATTCTCTTCTGTGTGCTCATGTTTATATTGTGTGCCCTAGAATAGATTTCATCTCAGAGTCCATACATCTATTGCATCACATCAACCTTCGCAATGTCCAGTTCCATTCAGTCCGCTTGGCACCCATCGTATGCTTCAGCTACTGACGCGTGTGCTATCATAATGACAAGGCATTTTTTTTTCAGATGTAGACATTAGAACTCCCTCTTGATAGCACACAGGGTGAAATGCTGGATTGCTTTCAGTGCTGGTAATTTTTGCACTATTGCAATAATGCAAACCCACTAACATGAAAACTGTTTTCATATTGTTTCATTTCTTGATATTCATATTGTACTTATTATAATTTTAAATTACGAGCTTGGATACGAAGAGTAACATTAACGCACAGTTTTGCCACTGCTGGAGAAAATCATTGGTATCATACCCTTTTGACAATGACTCAAATCATGAGCGTTAAAAACATACGTTTTCCAAGTATTATTGTATTTATATAGCAATGTTCTGAATACTTTGTCTTATATCTGTATAAAAAAGTCCGCACTGAAAACCAACTGAATTTACCTGATAAAATGCATCAGGTTAATATTTTAGTTGGGTTAGCTGTGTGATTATGATATTTGTCCTAAGCAACTTGAAATTAAAAAAGTACAGACTCCCCCAGTTTTTCCCAGTACTTAGATTCTAATCTGTCAACTAGATTGTATGAAAACGTGATGATTTCAACTTTTCTATAGTTAGTGTCCCTTTTCTAAGCAGCAACATTTCTACGTCGTCAGCATTTGGTGTATTTGTCTCACAATTTATACGCGATTTCAGAGCTAGTTGTGGATATGAGGACTTTGTTCACCGAAGTTCCCAGCTAGTCTCTAAACTGTTGCGAAATGGATATGTTTCAGCAAGACATGAAGACAGGACCCATTGCACCATTGGAAAATTCGGTATTATCTCCCTCTGCTTTTCCACCAACATGACCTTGACATTGCTTAAATTGTCCAGACGACTCGAATAGGGTTTGTAGTTCCTGAATACTACTCACGTACGAGACTCTTAATTGAGTTGGTGTTCTTGCATTTTAAACCTTACTTATGCGAGTAATGCATTTGACAAGTCAATTTTGTTGACTTGCTGGGATGAGTTGAAAGTGATTTCAATGGCACTTTGAGCGCTATCAAGGCCAAGTTGGTGGAAAAACAATGGATGAAAATACGGAATGGATGAAAATATTGCAATGATGCAATGGGTGTATAGCTGCTTTCAAGTAATTCAATGGAAGTCATCACAATCTGGTTGATAAGTACACATTAATGGATGCTTGTATTTTTTACAGAGGTTATTATTTTTGTCGAATGGACCTCAATGAAGGTAAGTTTAGCAATAATGACCTAGTAGCTCGACACAAGTCATTATTAGAAACGGAGGCTTTCTCGGTTTTGCCTCGAAAGTCCTTCGTTTCTAATAATGACCTGTGTCTCGCCCACTATCTAAAACATATCTGTCACGAACATGCAAGCAAGACCTGTTTGCATGTTAATGTTCTGAAATTTCTGACGGGTGCCGCATTCGAGACAGAGAATGATCACTCTTTCCGGAACGCCTGGACTCCCCTCCTTGTGGCCATATATGAAGGTACATGAAGTTCCATACAATTTTATCGATTTTGCACGACACTGAACTGTTAGATTGGATAATGGACTCGGTTTTGTTCGCTCGGAATACTTTGTACTTGAGTATCAATTGGTTCCATGTTAATAGTGTTTATTGTAATAGATAAATCTATGTACCGGTATACAGAATACCGATGTGATCAAAGTACTTTCTGAAAATGGTGAGGGACCATTATTGTTCACTTGTTACAACGCGGTGGGGTATCATTTACCAGTTGTATCCTTTGGAGATACAATTGAAACAAAAGCAATCGGATACCATACGTTAGGTTGCACTAAATCCTGGTCGTAACCCGGCTTCTTACATTCTATTTTATTCTTTTCACCGACTGGGACCCAGTCAGTATGATGTATATGACAGGAGACAAGGACACTAGTGTCTGAGACTTGCGAGCGTGTCATTAGCTCGTTATTCAATTCCTACTGGACGCGTATCTGTCGCAAGACACCAGCTGTTTCTGGTTACTGTTTGTTGGTATTTAGTATTTGCGGAACTGCGACGAATGTCCACGTGCTGGAACAACTGGAGCCTATTTTAATTGTCAGCATTACCTGACGTTCATTTTCAGGCATGCATGTTTGTACATATAGTGATACATTGTACTAATATAAAACTAAATAATTGAATATCATCGTATAGCCCGGCAGTGAAAATGTAGTTCTCAATCAAGTGGATAGCATGAAGCAAACTACAGGATTTCATGCATTACGGGCAAATTTAGATGACTATAAACTGTTATTAGGAAAATGGAAGTGATGTTCATAGCCTGTATGCTGAAGTCAAATCCCATAACATTGCAGACATCAGAGAACCAAAGCATACTAAGTTAGTATAACAATATTGCATTATACTCAGCACACTGAATTCAGCTGATTCCAAATGCGGTACAGGGTTGACATTCAATATGGAATTTATTTATTTTTTTTTTTCATCAATTTATTTTTTAGTTTTGACTTGCAATAAATTTGTCTTGCCTGGCGTCCATGAGCATCTAACCTCATACTTAGTACATTCATTATCTTGTATTTTCAATCTGGTAAACACTGTGATCCAGAACGCCAAATTGTGCCAACAATAGATTTATAATTTATATTTTCCAATTTAATATCTCAACAACACGCAACAGCAGATACATGAAACTTTACAATATTGAGCGCCATTATGCCATCTAGCACTAACAATGTTCAGTATCGCGTGTGACCTCCCCTGGCTGCTTGTAGCGCCATCACACGGCGGGGCTTATCCTCAAACAGGGTCCTCGAGGTGTTCAGGGGCATATTGGCCCATGCGTCCATCACAGCCTGTCGCAATTCATCCACACTGGTTGGTTGTCGAACCAGCTTTTGATCCGACGGGTTACTTCAGCCCATAGGTTCTCTATGGAGTTCATATCTGGTGAACACGCTGGCCATGGCAAGTGCTCAACCCCCTGATCCTGAAGGAAAGTGGCCACTGTGCGAGCCCTGTGTGCAGGAGCATTGTCCTCCTGGTACACAAAATTGTCCTGGAAGACCCCTCGAGCGAATGGCAACATTGTTTGGTCTAGGATGCGTATGTACTGGTGTTGATCCAGATTGCCGACCAGGATCACAAGGTCACTTATTCCACCTGCGTGGAAAGTTCCCCATACGGTTATCCCACCGCCTCCAGCTTGCACCCTGGGTAGTATGCATGCTTCATGGTAATGTGTTGAACCCACAAATGTTAAAACGCCCACAAATGTGAAAACCCACAAATGTGAAAACAAATTTTGTAAATCACCCACAAATGTAAAAAAATCAACCACAAATGTGAAAACGTTTTTTGTCAACTACCCACAAATGTGAAAATCTTCACCCACAAATGTGAAAAAAAATTCACCCACAAATGTGAAAAAAAAAATCAACCACAAATGTGAAAACGATTTTTGTCAATTGCCCACAAATGTGAAAATCTGACACAACATTAGCTTCAACATGAGGAATGTTCTTAGGTTACCGACCTTTGTTCAGAAAACCTATTGCACAATTAATACTTTCCCCTATTATCATCATTTTTCCATAAAAACCTTCATATCTCAGTAAATATTGATCGTAGAGCAAAAAGGACGTTATTTTCGGACCCGTAGGACAAATTGGCCATATACTGGTGTGGTTTAGTATAAGATTACACCTGTGATGTCAAATTACACCAAACCGGAAGTAGAAATATTTTTCAAGGAAATGGGCTCAGGATGCCCAAGGATCAGTTATTAGGCCGTTTTGGTGTGTTTGAAGGCCAAAAATTTACACTTTCCCCTATTATCACCCACTTTTCCATAAAAACCTTCATATCTCAGTAAAGATTGATCGTAGAGCAAAAAGGACATTATTTTCGAACCCATAGGGTTAATTGGCAATATACTAGGCGTGGTTTGGTATCAAATTACACCTGTGGTGTCAAATTACACCAAACCGGAAGTAGAATTATTTTTCAAGGAAATGGGCTCAGGATGCCCAAGGATCAGTTATTAGGCCGTTTTGGTGTGTTTGAAGGCCAAAAATTGATACTTTCCCCTATTATCACCCACTTTTCCATAAAAACCTCCATATCTCAGTAAATATTGATCGTAGAGCAAAATGGACATTATTTTCGAACCCGTAGGGCTAATTGGCAATATACTAGGTGTGGTTTGGTATCAGATTATACCTGTGGTGTCAAATGACACCAAACCGGAAGTAGAATTATTTTTCAAGGAAATGGGCTCAGGATGCCCAAAGATCAACAAGGCCGGACGAACAACATGCCCAAGCGTTGTGGTTCCGGGGACCCCTCCCATGGTTCTCGGGCCTCACGTAACGGCAACATTACTATTATTATTCATTATATGATATGTGATATATGATGTGATGTTTGTCTACTAACCATGCCTTGACGGTACTAACCTCACGGTGGCTAAGCGTTACGCGTTATTCACGGAGTGCCGCGTAAAATGGTGAGTTTTACGCGCTATTCGAGAGGAAATGGCAGCCTCAGAGTGACCGTGAGATGGAAATACATACAATTTCGCTATTTTTACCGTTTTGAAATGTCGTATTGGGGTCTGCACGGAACATTACACATATTCATGGTTGTTGTACATAGTTTAAATTAAAGGAATAAGCCAGTGATAAAATTGTTTATGGACGACGGATGGACGGACGACGGACGCAACGCGATACCAATAGGTTATCGGACCAAAGGTCCGGTAGCCCAAAAAATCTTTCAGAAAAGTGCTTCCCTGTATTCTTAGGCATTTTAGCGCAAATTTCGAAAAGATTCGACCGTAAATTCGAGATAAAAATAAAAATGTAAGACGTATGACGGACGACGACGGATGAAGGACGCAATGCCATGCAATGGGTTATCAGAACAAGGTTCCGTAAAAAGACATAACATTAAAAGACATTCCTCATGTGGAACCTAATGCTGTGTTTGATTTTCACATTTGTGGGCAAATGACAAAAAACGTTTTCACATTTGTGGTAAAATTTTTTTTTTCACATTTGTGGGTGGATTTTTTTTCACATTTGTGGGTAATGATATTTTCACATTTGTGGGTGATTTACAAAATTTGTTTTCACATTTGTGGGTTTTCACATTTGTGGGCGTTTTAACATTTGTGGGTTCAACATAATGTCTCAACTCGTCTGCGAACCCGGGTGCGTCCATCATGGCGGTACACCTCAAATCTCGCCTCGTCACTATATATATGACACGATTTCAGTGATGTGGTCCCAAATGGCGGTGATCCCTGGCCCACTGTAGACGTCGCTCGTGATGTCTTTGACTCAGCAGGGGTTTCCTTAGTAGTCTCCTGGCACGATACTCCTGGCTCAAACCAATCGGCTGTTCAATAGTGTTCTGGATACGCGTACACAAGGCCCTGGCTGCCATGGTACGGCCACCAGTACACAGGCGAATCAACAAACAGTCCTGTCTTCTTGTAGTATTTATAGGACATCCTGGGCGAGATCTAGGAGTAGGCACACCTGTCACGGCGTTCCTCTTCAGGATCTTGCTGACCTCCCCCTGTGTGATGTTGTTTTGCCTCGCTATCTCAGTCTGTTTTAGCCCATTACGTCGCAGGGCAACCACTCCATAACAATCTGCCGCATTTGATTGACGCACCATTACTTTAGAAATCTGTGTTTAAAATTTCGTAGCTCCCAGACAAGGAGATCCTGGGATATGCACATAAATTTGACCAGTCCACATAACTTATAGCAAAACAAAAATCACCATATCGCAGTGGTCAGTTATTTCGTCACCCCATGTCCACTCCCGTGGTATCAATTGGCACGATAATCGCCTGATCGGCAGGTGACATGCTTGGTTGGACATCAGATCACGTAACAACTTCAACTTCATGAATCTATGACATAATATTTCATCAGTTTACCCTCCCAACCGATGTATTCCATATTAAATGTCAACCCTGTAGTTGAATATAAATTTGTTAAAACGAATTGGACACATTACTAGTATGAAATATTTTCATTTTTTTCAACTTTTCATTCGCTTACTTGTGTGCACAGAGAACAGGTGGTTTATACACACAGAAACTTACGCCTCGAGAGCTAATCCTTTAAATATCAAAGCTAAGTCTCCATTAGTTTATTGTCATCATAAGGTGTCTGCTAGAAAATTCATATGGTTTCTGCTTTGAAAGAAAAGATCGATCTTCTTTCACTATCATTTGATGGATACATATAGGCCTACGTGTTTGTATACGTATGTTAAAAAAACCCCAACAAATGGAGTATAATCCTATAACACTCATGGGGACATGACTTTAAATCCTGATGTTTCAAAGGAGTAGCAGTGTAAGAAGGGTAGAAGTGTATGCATGGGTTTCCGATGCCACCAATGAGAAAAAAAACCAGCTACATTGATAGATTAGTATTTACCACATGCAATTCAACCCGGGCCACCAATGAGAAATAACATCTACATTGATAGATTAGTATTTACTACATGCAATTCAACAGACATTACTGTAATTACGTGTCATTACCACTATCAGAGAGTACACCTCATTAGTTTGTGAATGCGGGATGACCATAGCAACTTCAATAGATGAAGGTCAAATCAATCACATTGTGTTGACAATGTCTTTTTTTCCAGAGCTATATTACGAGACTCTTCTTCATGAAACTAATTTTCAAATGACATTCCTTTGATTTTTGCAAGGGTGCATCAACAACAGCATTTACTGTTGATAATATTGCCTGCGATTTATATGATAATTTTATCCAAACATACCTGCGTTCAGACTGTTTTGAGATTTTTGTTCAAAAGATTCTACTCATGTACCTTGTTTATAAATGTGTATAAATTTCGGTGCCCTTGAATTACCGGTCTGCACATTTTTTGATGGGTACTCGAAAAAATATCTCAAATGACGTCTCTTTGTTTTGATTCATTTCCAGCAAAAATAAAATTTCACCATTAAAAATCTTTTCACCAACACCTAGAACACTTCAAGATAGAGCTTAAATATTGGCACGTTCAAATGGAAAATCATATATTGTGGTTTAAGTGGTGACCTTTTAACTTTCAATGACCTTGAAAAGTCAAAACGGCCTTGTGTGTAAAAAAAACCGCCAAATTTTTAACTTTGTCAGCCATTTTGACAAAATCTGTCCAGAATTGTTTTTGATATCATGCATAAGGTTCCCCTCATGTACCTTTGTACGTGTATAAGTTTTGTCACTGGTCTGTACATGTACCTTTGTACGTGTATAAGTTTTATCACTGGTCTGCAGATGGCAGCCATTTTGAATTTTCGATGGGTCGGCAAACAGGTTTTCTCCCAAATCAAAGCACTATCCGTTTTGAACCACTTCCAGCCATAAAAAAAAGTTTCGTGATGGAATTAATTTTGGAATCAGAAAGTATCACCCAACTTCTATCAAAATTGAAGGTGTGCGGAGTAAACTCTATTGGTACATTCAAATGGGAAGCCATATGCGGCGAATTTACAGGTGAAATTGAATTTGATCTTCAATGACCTTAAAATGTCAAATCGGAAATTTTTGTGAAATAAGTTGTGGTTAAACACTAAACATTCTCCGGTTTAGCCCTTTTCGATGGGTCGGCAAACAGGTTTTCTCCCAAATCGAAGCACTATCCGTTTTGAACCACTTCCAGCCATAAAAAAAAGTTTCGTGATGGAATTAATTTTGGAATTAGAAAGTTTCACCCAACTGTTATCAAAACTGAAGGTGTGCGGAGTAAACTCTATTGGTACATTCAAATGGGAAGCCATATGCGGTGAATTTACAGGTGAAATTGAATTTGATCTTCAATGACCTTAAAATGTCAAATCGGAAATTTTTGTGAAAAAAGTTGTGGTTAAACACTAAACATTCTCCGGTTTAGCCCTTTTCGATGGGTCGGCAGACAGGTTTTCTCCCAAATCAAAGCACTATCCGTTTTGAACCATTTCCAGCCATAAAAAAAGTTTCGTGATGGAATTAATTTTGGAATTAGAAAGTTTCACCCAACTGCTATCAAAACTGAAGGTGTGCGGAGTAAACTCTATTGGTACATTCAAATGGGAAGTCATATGCGGCGAATTTACAGGTGAAATTGAATTTGATCTTCAATGACCTTAAAATGTCAAATCGGAAATTTTTGTGAAAAAAGTTGTGGTTAAACACTAAACATTCTCCGGTTTAGCCCTTTTCGATGGGTCGGCAAACAGGTTTTCTCCCAAATCAAAGCACTATCCGTTTTGAACCACTTCCAGCCATAAAAAAAAGTTTCGTGATGGAATTAATTTTGGAATTAGAAAGTTTCACCCAACTGTTATCAAAACTGAATGTGTGCGGAGTAAACTCTATTGGTACATTCAAATGGGAAGCCATATGCGGTGAATTTACAGGTGAAATTGAATTTGATCTTGAATGACCTTAAAATGTCAAATCGGAAATTTTTGTGAAAAATGTTGTGGTTAAACACTAAACATTCTCCGGTTTAGCCCTTTTCGATGGGTCGGCAAACAGGTTTTCTCCCAAATCAAAGCACTATCCGTTTTGAACCACTTCCAGCCATAAAAAAAAGTTTCGTGATGGAATTAATTTTGGAATTAGAAAGTTTCACCCAACTGCTATCAAAACTGAAGGTGTGCGGAGTAAACTCTATTGGTACATTCAAATGGGAAGTCATATGCGGCGAATTTACAGGTGAAATTGAATTTGATCTTCAATGACGTTAAAATGTCAAATCGGAAATTTTTGTGAAAAAAGTTGTGGTTAAATACTAAACATTCTCCGGTTTAGCCCTTTGACTAATTTTGTTATTTGTCGTATCATCACATGTGAAACCATTGTGTACTCAAATTCTGACATATTACAGCCATATTCTGGAGCTAAAAGGATGGAATTTCCTGAACATTTCCATGCACTACACAGAACAAATTAGCCCAAGAGCTGAGAAAAGGCTACCAGAGAAATGCACAGTGTTGAGCCACAAATGTTTTGTTTTTGTTTGACCTTTCAGATTTATTGAAGATTAAATTCAAGGTTATTACTGACATCATCATACTCGACTTCCCATCTAAATGTGTCAATATTTAAACTCTATTTTGGAGTGCCAAAGATGTTCAATGGAAAAACAAATTGGTTGTAAATTGTTCAAAATGAAATAGTGACTTGGTTTCAATCCGGCGAAAATGGCTGCCACATGCAGACCAGCGATTCCACAAAAACTTATATACATTACAAAGGTACATGAGGGAAACCTTTTGGAACCCAGATCTAAAAAAAAACTGTCTGAACAGTTTTTGAGAAAACGGCCGTTAAAGTCCAAAATTTGCCATTTTTCATTAAAAATGGCTACCGTTTCGAAAAAATGAGCCCAAGGGCTATAAAAGGTCATAAAGGTTATATTTTTTTTTGAAAGAGATTTTGCCTAGAAATTGCCCAAAATGGAAAGTAATGAAAATATGGACAGGATTTTTATTACCAGCCCGTCAAAAATTCAAAATGGCCGCCATGTGCAGAATGATGCTTCAAGGTCACCAAAACCTATACACATCCTTAAAGTATTAGAGGGGGCTCTTTTGAAAGGAAAATCTCAAAACTTATCAGATGGTTTCCGAGAAAATGACCACCAAATCCCAAATTAGCCGTTTTTCGACAGAAGTGGCTGCCATTTTGTATAAATGCAAAAATAAAAAATTAGCCCAAGGGCTAAGAGAGGTTACCGGAGAAATGTTCAGTTTTAAACCAAAACATTTTTTATTCAAATTGTCATATTGACCTTTCATGGTCAATGAAGGTGAAATTTAAGATTACCACTGACACTGCAACATGATTTCCCATTTGATACTGACAATGTTTAAGGTCTATCTTGAAGTGTTTTACGAGTTTATTCCATACAGCTCCCATACGTCAGTTCGCAAATGTTTTCAAGTTAGGTACATGTAGGTGGAATTGGCTCAGGGTCAAGGGGTATCAACATAGCCAATCCATGCTGTCCCGCTACCATTGTCGAGTCACTGTCACTAACACATTACTCGATTTCGCTTGTACAATACTAAATACTTTGTTTACTTCGAGTTCACCGCGTCACTCACACTTGAACATGGCGCGTACGAACGTTTTGTTTATACCACTTGACCTGACCTAGAAACATTTCCAGACTGGCCGATCATGAAGGAAAAATGAGGTCAAAGGTCAAATTCAAGGTCATAACAATATTCACCATATATTAATTCATTCATGTTCACAATTGATTCCCGAACCGTTAAGTTGATAACAAACAAAATATTAACCATTTTGTGCTCCAACCTTGAAAATAAAGTCAAAGGTCAAGTTCAAGAGAATACTCAGCATATATAATTTTCTACATGTACACAACCTATTCCCAAACTGTAGAGTCGATAATAATCAAGATATTAGTCATTTTGTGCTCTGACCTTGAAAATAAGGTCAAAGGTCAAATTCAAGGTCACAACAATGTGCAGCATATATTACTTCCTATAGGTTTATAATTGACTCCTGAGCTGTAAAGTCGATAATAAGCAAGATATTAGCCATTTTGTGCTCTGACCTTAAAAAAGAGGTCAAAGGTCAAATATAATTCAAGATCACGACAATATTCAGCATATATCACTTCCTATATGTCCACAATTGATTCCTAAACTGTAGAGTTGATATTAAGTGAGATATCTGCCATTTTGTACTCTGACCTTGAAAATGAGGTCGAAGGTCAAATTCAAGGTCATCAAAATATTCGGACTATATCATTTTCTATATGTGCACAATTGATTCGACGGACGCAGCGCCATGCCAATAGGTTATCGGACCATAGGTCCGGTAACCTAAAAAGTTACTGAACAGATTTTGAGAAAACAACCGTCAAAGTCCGAAATTGGCCATTTTTCGACGAAAACGGCCGCTCTGACCTTGAAACCGAGGTCAGAGGTCAAATTCAAGGTCACGAGAATATTCAGCATATATCATTTCCTATATGTCCACAATTGATTCCTAGTCTCTAATCTCAATATTAAGTGAGATATTAGGCTTAATGTGTCGCATTATAAAGCATAGGAGAATTTAACATGGGAAAGTCCCATTTGGGCCGAGTTTGGGCCCAAAATGGCCCACTTCGAGCGATTCAAGGGAAACAAAATTTATACATGTCACAGGGGTACATATGAGGAGTGTTATGCATCAATAGAAAAAAAAGTTACTGAACAGATTTTGAGAAAACAACTGTCAAAGTCCAAAATTGGCCATTTTTCGGCGAAAACGGCCGCCATTTTGAAAAAAATGCGAAAATAAAAAAACTAAAATATACCTCCTTCTCGAAATAATTTTAGGCATTTTTGTGCAAAATTTCAGAAAAATCCGAACGTAAACTTTAGAGATAAAATTGTTTACGGACGGACGACGGACGACAGACGCCGGACGCAACGCCACGGCAAAAGGTTATCGGACCAAAGGTCCGGTAACCTAAAAAATAAAGGTACTTCCCTCTTGAAATATTTTTAGGCATTTTTGTGCTCAATTTCAGAAAGATTCGACTGTAAAATTTATTGATAAAAATGTAGTTGAATTACGCTGACAACAACGGAAGCAAAACCGCCTCTGTGGCCGAGTGGATGGGACCGGTGGCTCTTGAAGCAAAGAAGCTCAGAGGCGGTAGGTGTCGCGGGTTCAAACCCCGTCACCGGCACAAAGTAGGTGGAGTTTCCATCCTGGCAACGCAAAGGTTTCTCAATTCGAATGTGTTTTCCCAATTCAAAATTGTCACTCGACGGGGGATGGGGAAGACAGGCAGAATTGCTTATCATCATGGACCGTCGTTAAACAAATCTGATTATTACTATTATTATTATTATGCAACGGCCGAAAAAAAATCGGTCTAGAGGTCCAGTAACCTGAAAAATATTTTGAGGCATTTTTGTGCAAAAATTTAAAACGATTTAACTGTAAACTTCAAAAATTAACATGTGGACGACGACTGACGCAATGTCATGCCAATATGTTATATGACCAAAGGTCCGGCTAAAAACATGGCTGAACGCCAAACTTGATACCTGATTTAATTACTAGTTGTGTATATATTGTGAACATCTGTGTTATAGAAAATGGGCAGAAACAGCAGTATCATCAGAGCAGCAGTATTGTTTTGACCGCAGCACAGTTGGCTTCATAAGATTCTACGCCAGTTTTTGCTTCGTCATACTGCAGAGCCTACCAAAATATACATGGTTTTAAGGGAGTTTGAAAGAAAAATTATGAATCCTCTGTGAGTGTGGAGCCGCCGTTGTGGCAACGATGTTAATAGTTGATTTAAAACAAGAAGTAAATACACGATTACAGGTATAGTTTTCTTATTACTATCGATTTCCAATGTTTTGTTTAATGGATTGCATACAGCTTTTAACTATCAGGACTATATGAGTTTCATGTGAAATTCAATGTGACTCACTGTTGTATTATATATTTTCCTTTGCTATCATTCAAACATGTTTCACGAATAAATTGGTAATTTTATATATAAAAAGCAAGTCTTTATTACACGTTATACTTCGTGAAATCGGTACAATGACATACATGCATGCACGAATTCCTTCCCCAGTCCCAATGTTCTATCAATGACACACAACCCCCCAAATAACTCGAGATAGCGTCCTACTTCAGATTCGACATCGGTGGTGACTAATCCAGTTATTTCCTACACAAACAATACGTGATTGTATACGTAGTAATGACGCAATCAGTGGATTTTGATGATCAATCTTGGAAAGTATAGAACCCGTTTATCACAAGACACGCGACCGGCGCGTTCAATCAGAGCCAGCGAACCACGCTGTTTGGTGTTGACTTTCTACTAATGGGAATGTGTTTAGCCCTCAAGTCTGCCACACTGTTACCGGTGTACCTCAGGATGGGCTCAGTGCCATTGATTCCGGTCTGTCCCACTATATTCTGCTGAGCGTCTGAGGATCGCACGCTGGTTCTTTCGAAAGCCCATAGCTGCTGGCGCCGTCTCACGGCTGGAATGCATCTGATCAACATCAGGAAACTGCGTCGAAACTTTTTGCTCATCAATATGTAGATCAAAGGGTTAATGCAACTGTTGATGAATCCGATCAGATGCGTGCTAATCATAATGAAGAGAAAGTTTTTTCGTCGAAGAAAGTTGTCGCTGCCCTGTACCTGGCTGACAAAGTTCACCAAATAAAACGGCGTCCAGCTCACGATAAAGGCGATTGAGACGAAAATCACAATTCTGGCGACCTGTTTAGATAAAAATGTAGGGAGTATTAATATCACGAAAATATTACTCAATACATCATTGATGTCACTCCTTTATATAACGTTTATCACAAACCGATAAAGTTATTCAATGCCGATTTTAAATACTAGTAATGTATGTTAACATTATGTACAATTTTATTCAGTCATGTGCAAAGTGCTCATCAATACAACGAATGTCAACATTTCTCCAACTTCCTCTCACAAAACAAATCATCCAAACAAGTCACGCTTATCAGTGGTGTTAAAACATGCCTACTCTCCAAGTGATCATTAAAAAGCATGATTTAATGCATTACGCAATTTCCACTCTCATATTTCATCACACATGTCTGTTCGAATAATGCGGATGATTTAAGTACTTCATTTAGGATTTAACACAGCCAATTATTACGCACTTTGGTTTTGCCCCGAGGTGTGTTATGGGATACGGATTTAAAGAAACACTGCCTCATTGTAACCACCTTGCGGACTCGTTGCCTAAACTTGCATCATCAACAAGAAATGCAGCTAACTGCGGAACACGACATTAGAGCTGGTACACATCATTAGCACCAAAAACAGCTGAATGTACTTTACTCAATGTCATTACTCATTGTACGTTTACTCATCTTACCCCACATGATTCCAAGTCATTTCCGTATAATTTCATGAAAAACATGCCTAGTTCCTTCATATACCTAATACGTAGGCCCTCCTAAATATATCATATACTTATCCACACATAATGATACTCATATACTTATCCACACATAATGAAATAGGTACTACTGAACCTCCGTAAAATATCCTTCAAAATATTGCCAACTGTGAGGAATATCTGCATCTGATATCATAATATAGACTAGCACATGCATGCTGGGCGAAATGAAGGACATATGGGCCTAATACATCCGTAACCCGGTATGGAAAACTTAGTCATGGGTCAAAATACGTCAAATTACAGTAAATGTAGAAAAACTGTTGAAGTGCTATATCTATTCGAGATCTTCAAGGCGAATTTGGCTGAGATCATAGTTTGATCAAAAGATCATAGTAAGAAGCATCATCCACAACAAAACCAGAAGAAATTATGACCTCCCAGACACAATCAACTCCAGGGGAATTGAGAGATTATCAAATGATCCAGACAACAACTTTCGAGTGTCAAGCAACCATGGCAACACCATGGCACTTCCTTATTTTTACGCACTTCCATCATCGCCGGGTTCACAACATTGACAAGGACAGAAAAGAAAATGTGTACATACAAATTCCTTAGGTTGTAAATTTTGCCCAAAACAGCAAAAGAGAATCAAGATGGAATCCAATATACAACTTGTTACTTCTGGTTGCACAGAAGATGTCTAGTTGTCAGTGGCGCGATACGAACAAGCCAATGTGATGATTCTAGGCATCATGATTGGCGCATTCATATAAACATCAAATTTGATGTGAAATTCTTATTCACAGAGGAATTCTTTAACCAAACTACACACCGATAGTTTTGACGAGCTTCCATAATATGACATTTTAGAGCCACCAGAACTGTGACACAAAGATACCAGATTTATGCAACAAGAAATTCTACGAAGCCTACAGTATCGGGAATTTTTAGTATCGACGAAACCAAAGTGAACTGACCATCATGACTGCTTAGATTAGTGTTGAATGTAGATGCGAGACGAGATCGAAATCGTCATGGTGGAAGAGACCTGTGCCACACACGAGTAGGAATACAAGGTGAGACCATTCTGACAAATATAACCCAGACTAAAACATCTCATTCTGTTTGGAATGCCTGTTTTTTCATTTCACCCTAATCTTAATTTTCACCATCAGCCAAAATTATTTAGGTGACAGTTATTGTCATTATATAAAAACAAATGTGGTTTAATATGACATTACATGCAGCAGATAGGACGTGCTGATTTATTGACCTATGTCCTGCGAGCTTAATTCTCACGCCATGTGTTGTCTGATATACGACTAGCAATGCCCTACCCTGGACCGTACCAGCGTGTAAAGTCAGGGGTCCAGTTTTAATTATACATGTACGTACATGTAGTAGTTATGTGATACTTCACCTTCATAGATTACGATGAACCTCTTCCTGTATTCTGATGTATATATATATGCAATTGTTCAGGTATTAGTCGGAGTAGATTTCTATTATAGAGCCTTCGTAACACATGGACACCACCCGGAATGCAATTAATGCGCTATGTGTTCGAAACTCAAGTTTTCTGACCAGAGACTGGAAGATCATGGTTAATTAGGCATGCATAACATCTGTTATTTGCTTCATTATAAATCGTGCCAAATAGTTGGGGGTGTCTTAGTCATGTAATAAATATTTGATATTAGCAACCATGTGTAATTATTGATTGCCTTGGTAAATCGTCAGATTTAAAGGATGTCCAGAAACATCCTATATGGTAAAGGAAGTCAACATGGCCGGCTCAATTATTATAATTTAGCATAATGCAAGCTGTTCGCACATTATTGTGTTCGATGTAAATTCATCATTAGTGCACATTATGGCAAAATAGTTTTGTTATAAAGTCGTTTCGGTAAATTTTTGGGATGAATCTGGTGCCTATTGAGTAGTCTAAGTGCATTATTGCTTGCTCCATTCACCCCATGAATTGTTGTTTGTGTTGTACGCTTAAGGGAATTAACTGCCTGGTTATTTTGTTCGATAGCCTGTCATGGGTGATTGAAACCATGCAGGATGAATATATTCGCAGATGAATACAGTTCGTTTTCATTGCAAATTTTGCTTGCCAAACTATACACGCCGGGTGTACTCTGAATATATAGAGCATATGCGAATCTAGGGTGAAAGCACTGTGTTTTCAGTCTAGTTACCCGTCGCTTGTTGTCGGCATGGTTCTTGGCCATGCGCTGGTCGAGGCCCTGGGCCGGG
Organism: Terebella lapidaria; assembly: GCA_949152475.1. NCBI lineage: Eukaryota > Metazoa > Annelida > Polychaeta > Terebellida > Terebellidae > Terebella > Terebella lapidaria. The sequence continues at coordinate 18,565,238 of OX424561.1, forward strand.
AAGTCCTGCGCCTTGACGAGCCCCACTGCCATTCTGATGCACGTGTACATGATCACGACCGAGGGCCCCACGTAGAAGACGGCGAACAGCACGAGGAAGAAAACCTTGCGGAAAGTCCCGGGCGTGTAATCGCGCTCGCCGTACAGCCAGGCATCGATGTCGTCGAATCGGTCGGTGCAGATCTGGCGGGAGACCATGCCGAACTCGCTCTCGATGTTGAAGGCGTAGCTGCGGCAGTACAGGTAAGGCAGTGACAGGACGATCGCTATCAGCCAAGCGCTCAGCAGGATGTACACCTGTCGCCGCTTGCCGCCCGAAGAAGTCTTGCGCTTTAGCGGGTAGATCACTGCATAAAACCTGCCGGGGTGCAAACAACAAATATTAAATAGTCCTTACAAAATCGAAGATAATAAATAACAGCACGTCTGTTAAAAACAATAAAACACACGATATACAGAGGATATTGCATTCCTGATGAGGGGCTGTATTTGCTGGAAATCGATGGGATTCAGCTCTTGATTTTTACCAGATACAGACCCGAAGTTAGTAGGGTAATATCTCATATATATCTCGCTTGATATTATTGTTTGATCCAGACAATCAACATGACCTGCTTCTGGTACACTAGTAACCCCTAGCCAAGGGTGTATACACAAATATGATTCACTATGTAATATAGTTCCGACAAGTATATTTACCATTCACTTCAATAGAGTTAACTGTACTTGATTTGCTACCCTCAAGTTCTACTAATGATAATTAGTATAAATATATGGATTTGTCAGACAGGATAGGGGTTTGATATGTATATGTGTTTATGTATATCATGTTCGTAACATTATGAAGGTCTACGATGGGGCGTGGACACGATAGGGTCAATACCTATCAATATGTAGTCATCTGCAATCCCCTTGGTGTGTTAATTACATATATGTAGGGAATGTCATGTCCTGTATGACTCCAAGTCATCAAAACTGCAGTCCCTCGTGTGTACCTGCCACGGTGCATGTACAATTACTCCATACACGTAACCGTAATATTAAATGTCGCTCCGTACCTAGCGCCAGCAGTAGAGTTTTACAATTTACAGGGTATAAGAAGATTTACATGCGCGTGGAGACAGCGACCTTTTCTAACACTATGGGAAGTGGAAGTCCGTTCTGCACGCGTCCCTGGCGATAGTCAGACGGCTATACACACGATCTACTCCCGACAATCATATCACTGCCTAAGAACAATTACGTGTATCGCCCTCGTTTCTCAATGCCCGAAACAAAATATCACGCACAGGGATGCCAGACAATCAGTTTTGTATTCGTATGACTAATAAAAACATAGTGCTTTTTTTTACCTACAGTTCGCGATATGAAAGTAATAAGAAATTGGTCCCGCGTATTATTGCTATCTGAATATATTCTACTAGGTGTTAATGAATTCATTTCCTTGCAGTAGTGGGCGGGCAGGTTTTCGTTGTTTGTTTTCCCCTGGTCATTCTTTTCATTCGGCAAGCAATGACCTTACTGAGACTGCATGCTGACGACCTCACATTATGATTCATGTCTTATCTATTCCCACGGGCTACGCCGAATAACGAACGGCAGTGAAACGAATTTCACTTCCTGTTTGTTACGGCCCATGTGTTCTCCATCGTTTCACTGTATTGAAATGAAATGCTATAATATTGCACACTTTGTACCTTGTTGTTCAAAATGAATGGAGTGAATATTTTGTGTGCCTTAGAATTACGAAGTTTGAATTCCCGTACGAGAAGATCTGTTTTAATCAGATCAGATTATGTCCCGAATGTCTTGTATTTCACCACGCCGTTGACAATATGAATGGAAAGTTGTGTTTCCCAGTCCTCTCGTGTTACACTCATAATAGTGTTGTACGCAGCTCGTGCATGACTATTCGTGTAATACATGGCTGATGCATGAAGAGTGTGGGTGGCTTGTCAGTCCCAATCACCCTGTCTTAAAAGTTGGCTTATGTTACAAGTGATCGAAACAAAACAAAACGAAACAAAATCCGATTTCTGTACAAAAAGAATACATCCTTGATATACGCCGGTCCTTGACATAAGCTTACATCGTGCAAAATATAATGATCTTATGGACGGCGAAAATCCCTAATTGGCATTCCACTGACAGGCGCACGGAAGATTATATTCTGCTTCCAAAAAAATTGGTCGTCATTATTGACAACTTCCGTGCGAATAAAGATGTCCAATATTGGTGTCTTCACGAACCCCTTTACATATGTACTAAAAGGGCAAGTACTGTAAACTCAGCATTAACTTGGTACGTTTGTCAGAGCCATGGTTTACACTTTTATTAATCCTATAAACCTTTTCATTTGGCCATTTTCGCTGTATAAGTAATATTGTTTCAAATAATTGCAAATTCCCGTCGTATCAGTCTGCTTTTACCACAAACCGCGTCGCTATGTCAGAGTACATAAAGTGCAGAATCTACGACAAAAGGGAGCAGTGGGATCTTCAACCTTGAACACTCCCACACCCATCAGACACCAACATGATTGGGAAAGATCGGTGCATCCAGGTCGTCCGCTAACGGAAATTAATCACGGTGATTGGCGTGATCGAAAGGCTCGGGCGTAAACACATAAACACCCGCAGACATTGGCTTATTGATGGGGAGCAAACCCGAACTAACACAGAGCACTCACTCGTCCGTCCACGCACATGGGCGGTGCCTGACTGGAACATACAGACCAGAAGCCAAGCGGAATTACTCAACACCTACTGTCCATATCTTTAACGCGTATTAGTTCTGCCAATGGTATGATTATCACCATGCTATACAGTTATACTGTACGTGTATATGGTATTTTGAAGGGGCCATCGCTCTGTCGCTTTGGGTATAGGTCGACAGGTCGACAAACCGGCCCATGTAGCGCAGCTTACTATTTCTTCTAAATTCATTGAATATTAAAAATGTACCAGACGGATTAAATATGGTATACATTCAGTGGGTGAGTAGTATTAACAGAGTAAGGTGCGCTACTTGGGCCGACAAACCGATAAATCGATACGATAATCCGACAAACGAATCATCCCACAAATACGATAATACGATACGAATACGATAATCCGACGGGCCGAGAATGCGATATTTCGAGGCGAGTGAGCGACAACCCGATAGTGAGCCGACAAGTCGAGGATGTCTCCTATCGGGATTTCGAGTGTTCACGTCGGTTTTTCGACTTACCCAATATATTTATATTCAAACATGCGCATCAAACTCATTGAGTTCAACATTCACAAAACCACACAATCTACGTCATCGATTATATTGAATTCAATAATTCAATTCAGAATTTAAAAAAAAAAACATCTCGTGAACGCCAACTTCACTTTTGAATTTTAATTCCATAACTGATTTCACTCTAGAATTATGGCCAAAATGAACACACGAGAATCGAGCCTTCAATTAGAGCAAAAACATGAATTAGAACAAGCTTGGCTTGTTGTGTTTCCGTGCACATTTCAATACTATATATGCGCTATTTATCACTTGCGGTAATGACAAATCAATTGTGTTTTGAGTTTGAAATATGCGAATAGTCATGAAGTATTTTATTTGTACTGAATTTTTATTGATAAACTGGTCCATAACATGCGAAGTAGGCGCCAACAGTATGTAGCATGGACTCAGATATTGAATGTACTAATGCAGCAACGACAGCATGTTTATCACTTTAAAGCAATTGCTAGTCATACGTGTACTATTTGATTAACACGTAAAATATGTGAATCCGGCTACCATTAAGGAGTGCTACTGGTTAAATTGACGCATGCTCTATAGATTCATTACTGACAATATATCCGCAACAGAATTCCAGAAAAAGTGGAAGGCCGTAAAATATTGGCAACTCAAGAGCATAGGCTGAAGGGGTTCTATAATAGATCTAAATGAGGTTATCGAACTATTAATTAACTTATATTTTTTAAATATATTAGCCACTATACTCTGATTATTCTAACTTGTTTACACCGGTTTTTGAAGATATCTTTGCGATGCTAAATGGTATCGTTCTATAACTTGGCATACTTCACCTCGGAGACAAACGGCAATTTTATACCAAATTCCAGACTTCTATCGCAATAATTGAAGAAGTTGGCAATCTAAACCAATGTTAAATTCCAGCCAAAAACGGGATCTCGAGAATCTGAGGTTATTCGAGGATTTGATCCTGTTTACATCCATTAGGATTTGAAGTATTGTTGTAATTTTTGACCAGGGGACACATTGGGTGTGTATTCTAAACAAACATGTTGATCTTGAAAGATTGCACCACTACAAAACCGAACAAATGCACAAAATTGTGTAAGGACCCAGGAATTCAATGACAGGGCTAAATTTAACATTGGGGTACATTGCCAACTTGTTTAATTTTCGTGATAGAAGTCTGAAATTCAGTAGACAATTGCCGTTTGACTCCCGTGTGAAGTATGCCAAGTTATAGCACGATAGCATTTAGCATCGCAAATATATCAGCAAAAAACTGTGTAAACGAGTTAGAAAAATCAGAGTATATACTTGCAGATGTTTAGATCTTGAGCAGCATTATTGCCCATCATGCCTGAAATGTGGGGGAAAATACGTTGGTAATTTTGGCGTTGGCATTGGTCGTGAGCTAACCTGTCGACTGAGATGGCGACCAAAGTTAGGACGCTAGCGAAGACGAAGACGGGCAGCAGGAAGAAGACGAAGGAGCAGAGCAGGTCCTGACTGAAGACTTTCCAGGAGCACGGCGCCGCGTACTCGAGGAGCTTGAGCGGCATGACGAAGGCAGCCACCAGGAAGTCGGACACCGCCAGGTTGACGATGTAGATGTTGGTGCCAGTGCGCATGTGCTTGTGTCGCCACACAGTCCAGATGACGAAGAAGTTTCCGAGTAGAGACACGGCGATGACGAAGATGTAACAGAAGACGAATGTGTATTGCACGACTGGGATCTGTGTGTAATCCGTGTAGTAGTAGTAGGGCTGGTTCTCGCAGGGATCCAGCTCCTCGTCGATAATCGTCCGGTTGTTGTTGAGCCAAAGACTCGTGACAAGACCGGCCGGGTCTATGTCGTACAGAGGCGTGACCTCCACCTCGGCAGTCCTGTTCGTGGGATCAAGCCACATAGTTCTATTCATAAAGTCCAAATCTGACATGGCAGGAAAAAAAACAGATCGAAAAAATCTGTTGGCGTTTTTACTTATGATTCACCTGTATATATCCCAATTATTAATACTCGGTTTATCGATTGAAAGTCTATTGGCGATAGCACATGCTACGCATACTTTCAAAACAACGCATCCTTTCATCACATCGCTAAGTCTGAAGCACACATGTAGAAATCGTCGAGTGAATGGATGTCGGCAGAGGCAATTCTCCTAAATGTATTGACACATGATGCAAATGCGCTCCTGGTATAATGGGAATAATTGCTAATATCCTTCACACAACGACTGCAATAAAGTTCACAGTGAAAAACACGGAAACGAGTACCAAAAGCAGACAAAAGTCCATTTCGGGTTCCAGACTGTTGTGCTGACGCAAAATTTAGAACAACATTTCCGACTGTCAATAGCAATTTCTCTTAAGACATAATGAAATCCATTGTTTCGGTATCTTGATCATGTACCGAATGTCTCTGCGCTTTGCCTTTTCGGTTTTGTCATGCTAAGCGAGTTGACCGGTGGCCCGTCTGCCAGCGCCCTGCAGACAGCTCTCCGCCTAATGGAATGGCACCCACTGCATATCGCAATGATTGCTGCCGCGGAGGCTGTCTCACCTCGTCGTTACAGCCCAGGCGCCAGAGGAGACGACCACTGAGGTCTCTAGACGGCCGACTGTAATGGGGCCGACAGCTATCGCCGACCGACGTGGCACTTTAACCTGTGCTTGTCGCAAGTCTTTCTTGCCCCCAATCAAAGTTTGAATGAAGGGAAGCATCAAATCTCCTTCACTTGCGGTTGTGCGCAACTGCTTACGGCCATGTCCGTGTTTGCAGTTGCTGGTGAAAAAACATTCTCCTTCACCTCAGCGAGACATGTACGATATGGTCTTGATTGTAAGTCACGGTCGTCGAGTGCCAAGTATGCTGCTGACAGGATACTATCTTCTCTGTTTTCCTGGGATCAATAAAAATGACGAGAGCTAATTTGTGCACATTTGATCAATTCAAATTGAGGATAGCGGAAATACACGTTTTAATACTTACTCACGTGGGTCCCGAAAATAAAATATTTGCAGGGCGTAAACGCTTGTTTATTGTCGTAAAATACATGCGTGAATACAGCACGTGTGCCTCGATTTAATGATCACATTTAAATAACACCCGTCTGTTGCAATAATAAATTGCTTGTAGATACATTATGTTGACACCAGGGGAGCAAGGAGACCTGCAAGCCATAATGCTATTTTTTACAACAATAAAATGGTTTGGCAACGTGATACGTGCACGCCTTTCGTATTTTACGAGCGAAAATAAATGATATCGACATCGAAGTGGAGCCTGATAATATCTGTGTCGTGGAGAAAATCAATAGGATCAATAAGCGTACGTAATTGACTCATTAGTAGCAAGGTGTGAATAATGATGCATCGCTGCATTTTTCTTCATACTCTGTTTCATTCATCAATTCGGCTCAAAATCCTGATTAAATAACTGTGCCAACAAAAATAACTTTCGATGGGAGTGTACCCCCACAACGCCCATTCATTGCAGAATGATTAACCATCAAACGGCCAACCCGTTCTCTCAAGGACTACTTTATCCCAACCGCATATAACTTAGAACCGTGTCCTAATCAACAGGTTTAATTGAATGAAATCGATGACGTATTCGTGGAAACTTGTGTCATAATGAAAATATGTAATAACAAGTGGAAATGTCAGGAGGTTTTTATATATATGTTATTTTTTTCGGGGGCGGGGGGAGGAGGGTAAGTAAATTGTTTATTATCCATTATGTCGTTTATTGACTAAATCGGAAAAGGCAAATTTTTATGACATTATATCTTACAAGCAATACACACATGACATGCTAGCTCGATATCCTCTGAGTTCTCTCTTAAAATATGCAGTGTTACGGAGTGCGGATTATCGGAAGAATGACGCGTCGTCAGGTCGTCAGTGTGATTGCAACTTCGGCCATTCACCGTCAATCAACGCGGCATTGCACTTGTGACACTAGCACACCTGCTTAACAATTCAGCAGGTACATTTATTATAATCAATCTATCAAGTTAATGTATACAAACTATACGATACAATATAAATTGAAAAAGAAACGTAGTCATCTTTCGACCCCTCCAAAATATTATGCTGCGTTAAAATTGGAGCAATGCTTAAGATTTAACCACCATTCTTCTCTAACCTGTGCGATGTTGTTGGATGATTTCAGATGAGAACGGCACATTGTCAAAGGCTATACTCCAAACTTATACCGGTTTTCATTGCTGTTGTATGTATCATATGATGTGATTATTTAGTATTAGCGTTGCTTCTCCGTGGTTGCCATCTTGTTAGTTACCAAATCTATAGGATGATGCTAATAAACACATAGTTAGTATATTAAGAAATTAGTTGAATTTATACCTACATCTAAATGAATACGTATCATTATGCGAAATCATTTACATTGACACGTGGCTTCAGCTTGTATAGTTACCAATAATAATTTCGTTCTGAGAAAGCGCTTAATTCTAGCAATCGCTGCTCATTGAATTATTATTATTCCTGGCAGACCTGTTCATTCCGACACGTACTCAACCTCGTGGGAGGCATACAGCTCTAAATGCATCCAGTTTCCGGCGCAGAGAAACTGTTCAGTAGCGTACAGTAGCGCACATGAATGCAGAAACAGGACTATTGTAATGGTCCATCCATGTATTACCCGCGCCTATTGTTACTTAACTTCGGTGATATTACGGATACCGGTACGACATGTGCTACGACGTCGTATAGGAGTTACGTGACAGATTGCATCAGTGACATGTAACATGATGTCATAAATCCTGTGTGAATGCCCCGAAACGCGACAGAGTAAGATTGGTATTTGGGGCTTTCCATGACATTCCGATCAGCAATTAATCAACAGATTCCAGCGCACACGTGGGGAATTTGTAGCGTTTGAGAAAGCCTAATTGACCTGAAAACGTCAATGGGTCTCATTAAATCAGCGCATCTCGGGCAGTTCGGGAACTGATATGAGTGATTCAAAGTCGTGACTTTATATGCTCACATCCAAAATGAGTTCGTATGAAAAGAAGGTCTGTAATATGAAAATATAACGAATGTATATAAATATATCAGGAGAAAAAATAGTATGGTGTTCGTTAGCTTGCACTGTTTGATCTGCCTGACGAATCTGATAGGTTTGAGTTCTGAACTGTGTCATGTAAGGATCTGGTTTTGTTTTTGGATACTCGTTCTGTTCTGGGTTTCCTAGTTGGGGTGTTTGATTGCATAACGATACATTTGAATAGTTGCAAGGAGCCCATTCCGATCTGAGTATGAGAATGATCATTGACAATTCGTTTTCGTCCCAAATCACATATGGAAAGTGGGCAAAACTTCGGAACACAATAATGAACCATATCTAAGTATCACCAAATGACATTTGGGGTCTAACTTGAGGCAGGATTTTGCCAAATATAATAAAAAATTTGTATATATTTTATGTCCAACGCTCTGTCAAGAATCAGAGAATTATAAAATAAATTAAAGTACAATGGTAGCGCATACATTCACAAGATAATATTCTGTTCATTTCATTCTTGTTTACACAGTCTACAATAAGATGCCTGAGACATCAATTCTGTGACAGTATACAAAAATTTCATAAGGTAACGACGGTGGATATATACATCGTCGCATGTTGAATATTCGGTAGATATACAAATGAGTACATCTGTCATACAACTTACAGATTGATCACACTTCCGAGCGTTGATTATTCCATGGATGTAATAGAATATATCTAGAAAATTACACTTATGCAAAGTCGTAGAATCAACTGTAGGGCAAGCTGTCGTCACTATATATAGTGAAGCACAGACTACACTGGATATATTCAAGGTTCCTAAACTTGATGATCAATATCAGCACACTTTTCGTAATTGCCAAAAAACGAGTAGTCGTGGGTATGCAGAAAATTATAAAATGGACATACCTGATTCAGAATCAGTTGACCCCATGATTCTGATCAGTGAAGTAACTGAAAAACAAAATCCTAAAGCAGTAGCGAAGAACAGGCAAAATAATTCACTTGGAGATTTATGCTGATTAATTGTTGATCTTCTGCAGAGTTTTTATCATCTTCAAACAAAACAGCCTAATTAATCATAAAATAATTGGTATTCATGATAACTTTTTCTTGTCATCATTTTTACCATCCATATGGTACTTCTTCCTAAATGAACATAGTATAAAACCAGGCTAAACAATTAAAAAAATCCTAAACCAGGCTAAACAATTAAAAAAATCCTAAAGCATTAGCGAAGAACTGACAAAATAATTAGGCGAACTATCTAGATTAATTGTTGCCCGTCTGCCGTGTTTCAATCACTTTCAAACAAAAACATAACTAATCATAAAACAACTGGTATTCATGAATCATGATAACATTTTCTTGTCATCCTTTTTACCACCCACAGCGTATTACTTCCTTATAAAACAATTTGCCGCACATTTCGTCTCATACAGGACAAGTATTAGCACGCAGCCCTGAAAGACCCCATGTGAAATACTTGACACGAATGGGTCATGGGTCATGATGAGTTTTTGAGTTCAATAAAAGTCACATGCTAGAAACCCGATACATAACGTTTACGTCTAAAAATAATAGCAATTTCATGAAAGTGGTTAGGAAGCGCTTTGTGAAAACTTCTAATAGTTTGCGATTTGTGTTTGTCGACTGCGTGCTCAAGCGAAGAAGCGCCGGAAGTTTCACAGGAAATTATTGGTGTGTTTTTGTGGCGGTATTTTCGTGACTGTGCCGAGGCAGTCTCGACATATTTTTCTCCTCTATTTGTTGGACAGATCGAATTATGAAATGCCCATAACATGTCTTTCCCATAAATCAAGTTGTACTTGTTTATGATTATTGCTTATGTAGTTCACTCAAATAATTGATGCTCACGCCTTGACATGGGATATATATTTGTTAGGTAACATTATACCACATATATTATATGTGTTCAGTATTCTTCTCATTCCGTAGGTCTATATACAGAATGCTGGGGAGTTATTTTGAATATTGAACTAATGATAATGAGGAACAATGGTCACTGCGTCTCGAATGGCGCCTCTAATGACCACTACCACACAAATGTAGGATACACCATGCGAACTTAACCTGGTACATTCTGAATCTGAAACTATACTGAGTAGAACTTGAATGGAATTCAACACATTAGCAGAAAACGTGAAACCACGTGCACCATGTGCTATAACTAATCAGTTATGAATTACTCCAGATAAACATAGCTGTATTGTCGCTAAATAATAGTTTCGTGATTTTTTGGATGTCCTATCCTAAGGAACTTGAAATTAAGGATACTACAGACGACGTTAATTTCTTAAACTATCTAAACCTGAGGTTGCAGATTGATAATGATTCTAATCTGTCAACCAGATTATATGACAAATGTGATTATTTCAATTTTTCCACAGTCAATTTCCCTTTTCTGAGCAGCAACATTCCTGTGTCACCAGCATATGGTGTGTTTGTTACTCAACTTATACGCTATTCCAGAGCTGATTGCAAATATGAGGACTTTCTTTATCGAAGTTCCCAGCTAGTCTCTTAACTGCTGCGACAAGGATATGTTTTACTAAGATTTATAGCTGCCTTTAAGGAATTCTATGGATGTATTCATGATCTGGTTGATAAATACACCAAATCCATGACTGACATGCCACTATATATTTTTTTTCATGTTAATTTTGGGGAATTCATGACGGGTGCCACTAGTGGGGCAGGAAATCACCTCCTAATGGCCATTTTGGGGGCTTCATGTGTCCCTGTCATTTTAGTTTTCTCTCACTTCGTATGCCTATGTTTGTCCCCAGACTATGAGATTGGATAACGGACCCTGTTTTGTTCGCTCGGAATACTTATTACTGGGTAATGATTCTACGTCTAATAATTGCTCGCCAACACGTTATACAAAACATCAGCTATATTGTGTCAATTCATATAAATTTCCGATATCATTCACCATTTCATAAAAAATCATGTCACAAATTTTCAACGGTTAGTATTGATAAAAATTAGCCCAAGGGCTAAGATAGGGTACCGGACAATTTGTGCTCTGACCTTATAATAAGGTCAAATTCAAGGTCATGACAGTAATCAGCATATATCATTTCCTATGTGCCCACAATTGATTTCTAGCCTCTAATCTCAATATTAAGTGAGATATTAGGCATAATGTATCCCATTATAATGTGTCCCACTGTCAAGAAAATGAAAATGGCCACAACACGCAGACCGGCGATTCAGGGGCAACGAATCTTATAGACATCACAGAGGTATATGAGGGCGATGTTTTGAAATTGGCTGCTTTTCGTCAAAAATGGCCGCCATTTTGAAAAAAAACCGCGAAAATATATAAACTAAAACATGTGCCCTTTTGAAATTATTTTTGGGCATTTTTGTGCAAAATTTCAGAAAGATTCGTATGTAAACTTTAAAGATAAAAATGTGGACGGACGACGCCGACGAACGTAACGCCATGCCAATAGGTTTTCGGACCATAGGTACGGTAACCTAAAAATAGCACCATTGGCCATCTTTCAATATATATCAGATAAAGCTTTATACGTGATAAAAAATAGGTGATAGAAATCTGTCAGTTTTACCGCAGGTACCAATCATAAAAATGCTAATTCATTTGGCATATTGAACCAATAAACAATGTTGATACCATAGATGTGATACAAACCGAGAACAAAAGGTGATTATAATGAATCGTCCACGCATCCATAACATGTTTTTGTTTTCATTCCTAAAACATCGAAGTCTGAAGAACATTTCATAGACATGTAAAAAAAAAATAATAAAAAATGTCAAGATTTAGTATTGTGGCACACCAAAAAAGGGCATGTTTCACCATATGATTGAAACTTGTTGACTCCCAAATGCGGACTGCTGCAAATCATGAATTATGGAAGAAAATATCCAATGCAATGTCACATCCCGCAAATATTGACAATTCGTGTTTCTCATAAATTCACGATTCTTGATTTAAGTTTCGCATACATTCACGTTTAGTGGTTCACGTTTCGCAAATGTTCACGTTTCTTGGTGAATCACAAAATGTGAAGATTGAAAAAAGTAACTTTTGGCACATTATTTCGGCACAACATCTTGTAGAAGCAGAACCTTGCTAAATCAGTTGATTTTTAAGTGAGTTGAGAGTTCATTTTATCCAACATGGGTTGACCAATTTTGCTATATAATTTTATATAATTTTGAAATATTTATTTTCGTCATTAATAACGACATCTTTGATATAGATTAACATTGTGATAGAAATACATTCTTCATGGCGAATGAATTATGATAATTGAATGTTTTGTCTAAATATAAATGTAGGTGAATTGTCTGAAATATATCACCACATTTTTAGGAATACAGTGTTAAAACATGCTGTCCATCGATAATTATCAATTCGGAACAGATTTGATAATTTCAAGATCATTCGAATTGTTAGAATGTGTAAACACACATTTTTATTATTTGTGAAAATGTCTGCACATTCTTTGCGAAACGATCGTTAACATGTGATAACTAACCATCATGCCTCGCAGATCATTCATTCTGCAAAGTAAAACATATGTAAATGTCCTTGAAGAACTTGAAATAGTTTGTTTTGTCAGCAGCATGATTAGTTCACAGCTGCATAGTAATTTAAAACAGACAGCAAACAATCGTTAACATTATTAATATCAGCACCATTACAAGAGTTGGGATTAAAACAGATCGCCAATAACGATGTTCATGTCGAGTCTCTCACATTCGGTTCTCTCAACGATATTCAGTATACATTCAAGATCATCTTAGGCCAAGTTCAAGGTCACCGAAATATTTGCTATATATGACTACCTATATGCTCATAATGCATACCCAACCTTTATCCATAAGCTTTTGCCCCAGGGATCAATTTGTGTTCTTGAGCCTATTAGGGCCTTTCAAGGCATTCTATCTTTATACAGCTGATATACAGTTGAGAATATCATCCATATGTGAAATTAGGGAGAAAGCTACATGCGCCACATTTATGTGTGTGTCCCAAAAGATGAACCTTAGGGTGACAACCGTTCATGAATGAATGTGATTAAACGTCAACATATGGCCATTCATGTGACAATATTAAGCAGCCAAACTCTAATAGTAAAGCATACGTCATGTCTGTCAACTTTAAGCTGGGCAGACAATCTTGACAAATAATGCATCATTCGTCTGTGCAGAAGTATAACGAGCGATAACTCATCGCGTTACCTTGATGTCACGTAGTCTCATGACACACAGCCATTTAGATAAAAGATTATACCCAGTGAGTCTCCGACACTCCAAATGATGAATACTTACACGTCAACGGCTCGGTTAGAGAATTCCCTGCTGTCACTCCTTACATGTTGTTGTCAATGGAAGCTAACATTAACTAAACATGTAAAATGGACATTGTTTTAAGCATTGTATTTTCGATATTCTTTCAGCAGCCAACTGATATTCTACTGATTCAGATTTGGAATGTAAATTCGTCTGGGTTTTTTTGACATTTGTGTTGGGTAAGCTTACTACAATGGGTGGTATATTACAAATCCATTGGGTCATGAAACTAAAAGGGAACGAAGTTATCAATATTCATCCAAGGATTACACTGTTATACTCTGTTTGCAATGGTCTGGTTTTCCAACCTACTGTCAGTGACCTCTTTCATATACATGTATACACATATTTGAAGCTTTTATTTCTTCCTGGATAGATGCTATAACAGCTTTAAATTTGAGTCAAGTTGCAATCCAGACGGTCTCTTAGGATATCGAAAAAACTATAGACTACAGCGGGACCATCAAATTACAGCCTCTTGTTGCACATAGAGTAGACATACTAACCCGATTATATGATCCATTATATCAATTTAGTTCATTATTTCACCAGTTATTTTTCTATGAAAATTACTGAAGTTTTCTACAAGAGTACATGACAATACTGTACACAATGAAATCATCAACAATGGAAACGTGTCCATTATGCAAAGCTTCAAAGCTGTGTCGTGTTCGAATCAATGAGTATAGATAGATATTTGTACCAGACCTGACGCAACCTTGATATCACTATGACGGTCCCTCGAAGTCAGTTTAAAGTGTAACAGGATTTGTATTTACTGCCAGCATGATCTGAGGACAGGTCTACTGTCTGAAACAATGAGGGCATGCAGGTGGCGTAATGGTTAAGGCACTCGCATCGTAACCAGCAGGTTGGCGGTTCGAGCACTAGTACTGGCGCTGTTGTGTTATCTGTCTGACACCATTGGGCAGGGTGTGTATCACGATGTGTCTCAGTCGCTCAGTCGTACAAAAGTTTTGGCAATTGCACGTGTGAATAATCGCCTTGCATCGAAATGGCAGCCATATAAGGACGAATGCCTATGAACTCGCAATAAGTTAGTGGTTCCAGGCCATAATATCAGGGTGATAATTGTAAAGCGTGTCATGCATGGAGAAGTGATAAGTGATACAAACTATAATTATTATAGTGAGTCTTACTTTGTCATACATTATTTTCTGAGTGGAATTACGATCGATGAGAAATTCCTGTTAAATATTGCTGATCACGCATTTACCGTAGACAACCATATTGTTACCCAGTTTTGACGATGTCAGTAACTGCTGAAACATCATGTTTTGTTCAACTCCACCGCAAATATAAAAAAAAAACACACGTGGCAATCATGTATAATAAGTAGCCATGGATAATAGTTCAATGAATACGCTCACAGGAATGTTAAAAAAAATTGCCGGTCAAATATATCATTTTCACAGTAAAATAATCTAACCTCCAGCATGACATACACTATACTCTGAATTTCAACTCCTGTTTACATACAATATGCCTGGAGCTCAGTGAGTAGATATCGGCCTCGGTGTATATCTCTCTAACTTAGAAATCGATGGAGGTATAACCTAGTACCTAGAGATCGATGGATGTAACCTAGAGCCGAGACAATTGTCGTGGGGTGTAACGATTTCTCCATCGATTTCTAGGTTGAGAGAACCACTGTTGGGGCTAGCTAGTATTATCGTGATGTAACTGACCACATTTGAACTGAGAGTCAAATTGAATTGAATTAAATTGAATTTATATGTTACATTGGACAATACATGTACACAAATGCAACACACGAGAATAATATAGACATGTAGTACAATGTAACAAGGTGACACATACATGCATAGCTCACTTTTGTGGCGGTCTACCTGTGACACCTTGAAAAAGAAAGAAAGAAAGAAAAATTGAAAGTGAAAGGATAGTTCTACATTATAGGCAATAATACCAATCTACCTCATTATAATAAATGATACAACATAACCTTCCACCTACAACCGAAACTCGGGGATTCGAGTAAATCAGGGATTTGGTCGGGATGATTTGTATTATTCCACTTTCGAAACCAAAAGACACAATTGAATGCCCTGCAGCCATACATACTGATAAATACTGGTCTTGAAAGATTTCACGACCTAAAACGCAATCAAATACACAGACACAGTTTTTTGACATTAGAGCGTTGGGGGCGAAGCCCCCAACTCTCTACATGTCTATGTGCTGACTTTTTCATGGAGGTTTCATGCCAACCTATCGACGCCCGTTTTCGCATGTAAACCTTTGTACACCTACTTCAAATGAGTATTTTCTTCGTCCTTGACATGAAATCTCTCGATTTGATGGCAAGCTTTGAATATTCCATAGATATATAGATAGACGTGGAATCAATACCCAGTATTAAGTATTCCGAGCAAACAAAACAGGGTCCGTTATCCAATCTCATAGTCCGGGGACAGAAAGTCATATCAGGCATACGAAGTGAGAGAAAACAAAAATAACAGGGAAACTCACGAACCCCCCAAAATGGCCATTAGGAGGTGAAATCAGGTGTTCCGGAAAGAGTGAGCATTTCCTGCCCCACTAGTGGCACCCGTCATGAATTCCCCAAAATTAACATGAAAATAGATCTAGTTGCATGGCAGACATGGATTTGCTGTATTTGTCAACCAGATCATGATGACGTCCATAGAATTTCTTAAACGCAGCTATAAGTCTTGGTAAAACATATCCTTGTCGCAGCAGTTTAGAGACTAGCTGGGCACTTCGATAGACAAAGTCCTCATATTTGCAACTAGCTCTGGAATAGCGTATAAGTTGAGAAACAAACACACCATATGCCGGTGACATAGGAATGTTGCTGCTTAGAAAAGGGAAATTGACTATGGAAAAATTGAAATCATCACGTTTGTCATATAATCTAGTTGACAGGTTAGAATCATTATCAATCTCCAACCTCAGGTCTAGATAGTTGGAAAAATTAGCGGAGTCTGTAGTATCTTTAATTTCAAGTTCCTTAGGATATATGACATCCAAATAATCACCAAACTTGGGATTATTTAGCGACAATACATCATCTATGTATCGGAAAGTGAAATTAAAATTACATGTTAGTTTCTTAGAACCTCCTCGTTGTAAATGTTGGATAAAATCTGATTCATATGAGTATAAAAACAGGTCTGCCAATAATGGTGCACAGTTTGTACCCATGGGAATACCAATAGTTTGTTGAAATATTCGACCACCAAATTCCACAAAAATATTATCAATCAGAAAATTAACCATATTTATCACATCTATTTCAGTATATTTGTATGGGGCATCAGAGTCGCCTTTAACAAAATAAGCGGTATTATATTTAACTACAATATAGTGGATAATATATAGTGGATAATAGTGGATATGTGGATATATAGTGGGTAATAGTGGATATATAGTGGATAATAGTGGATATAGTGGATAATATACAATATATGCATAAATCGATGTGTTCGGTTTGAGAAAATTACGCAAAATGGTCAGCTCGTCTGGAAAACGTCAAAATGGCGGAGCCGATGAAAATTCACGTTCCCAGAATGCAAAGCAAATTTTACCGCAATGACGCGTACTTTGGAACGTACAATTTTCTGTGCAGCATTTGGTGCATGCATGTACATGTAACCTTGCGTGCGGCCTTCTTTGGCGTAATGAAGTAAACACAACGATTCGTCTACGGTACCACGACTACATTTACCGTAATTGGACATATTTTATCACATGACAAGGTGTTCCATGCTCGGTTGCGAAACCTTTTTATTTTAAACTGGTCTTTTAATTTGCTCAGTATGCATGTGTTATCTATATCATGATATCAGATGCAGATATTCCTCATAGTTTCCAATATTTTAAGGATATTTTATTGAGGTTCAATATCATTTTATCAGGCGTAACTGTTTCATTGAGTTCAAAATAAATGTTTACTGATTAGGAATATGATTGAAGTAGGCCTATGTGTTTCATCATAATATATACGGGATTGAATTGGAATCATGTGGGACATGATATGTTTTTTTGTAAAGGGGGGGGGGGGGGGGGTGTAAGATATATTCAGGTCTCGTGGTGCTGATGGTGTGCTCGAGCTCTAATGTCGTCTCTCGCAGTTAGCTGCGTTTTCTTGTTTAGATACAGATCGGAGGCTAGGCATAAAAGGTTTGTTCTACTCCCCAGTTGAAGTCTGTCAAATCACATGACAATATATTTTAACGTCACTGAATTATTATGATAGACGTATGTAAACAGGTTTTAAAAATACGAATATAGCTCGTACAGGTATAGTATATACGTTTTGTTGCTGTTTTAATCCAAAAATAACGCGATGGTGCTTATCAGCACTCAGCCGGCAGACTCTGCCACACAATCCGTGCAGGAAGGGGAAGACGGGCAGTGCGACATTTGATAAATTCCATTCAGTGATTTTGCCCACGTGCGGCCCGAGACACCACAGGAATCTGTCAATAGATACATGTAAGATGTTCATTGACAGACTCTCAGCTGACCATTGAGAACACCTACACGGCCTGACTGGTGTCTACCATTAGCTGCAGTCGCCTCCGTAATGTAGTAGTCATGACCTTCACGAAGTCCGCAGCACGACAGTCACTTTTTGTCCATTTGATTTCCTGGTCAAAATGTGATACATACACCGAAAATGCTCGAGGCCAAACCCTTTTGATTGACATAGGCATATCCTCGTTGTCGCCTCGATATTTAAATTGTTGTTGAACTAACAGGAGAAGCACTCATTGATACCCTTATTCCGAGCGAATACAATCAAGTCCGTTCTCCATTCTCAACGTCCAGTGTCAGGTAATATCGAGAAAATTGTATGGCACGTGTATGATATATTATGGAACCCCATATATGGCCATAAGGAGGTTGAATCAGAGTGAGAATTTCCTGCCCCACGTGTGGCACCCGTCATAGATGAAAAAATATAAGCAACAGGTCTTGTTGTATTCTGGTAGCATATTTGGTCTACTAATCAACCAGATCGTGATGACGTCCATAGAATTAGCTAATAAATCAGCTATTAATCTTGGTAAAACATCTCCTTGTCGAAGCAGTTTAGAGATACCATAATATTGGATGAGATAGAACTGATACATCTACCAAAATAAGACCTGAAAAACCATGTACGTTTAGATAATACACTCAAACAATAAGAGTGTTGAAGGGCAAAAACATAAATCACGATAACTAATTTTACCTCTCAGATAATAAGTTTTAATTTCGTAAAAATCGATTTCAGTTTTTCGTAATTGAGGATAACAATTTTCATTTTTTTCATAACAACTTTACATATAATGAATTTATTAGAACTTTACCACATGGTCTTGGTGTGTTTTTATCATTGTTGCCAACTTCCGACAACAAAGGCTTGGATTGGCATCGTTATTGTTTCTGATATTTGTGAAAGTCTGTCTATGGTTCACTCTGTATTTAGGTTATATTAAATTATTTCTCAATTCTCAAAACGTGTATGTATGTAATTCGTATCAGCACATGCCGGTAAATCTGATCAGAAAATCCATTTGAAATTTGATTGTTTTGTCCTCCTGAATGACTGATAGTGACGCAATAAATTCACAAAAAATGTCAGCAACAATAGGAACGTTCAAATGTAACATATTGTATGTGCAATATACTTTGATATGTATTTACATCATTGTTTAAAATGCTTCAATATTTAGTCATATGTTTGAACTAAATTCATTTTATATATTGCATGGCTGAAAGCATTCATTTGTATATGAACTACAAACTGAACTACAAATACCTACGATTATCTGCATACTGGTAAGTACATGCCAAATCATTTTCCATTCAGCTAATTTCATCAATACATGTTGTGCAATTAAATTTAATTGTGCTATTTCCACATTATCTGGCCCTGAATTTACAGGGACTTTGATTTACAATATTTCCCTATCCATGCGTCCACTTCCGCCTCTACATCCTTAAATGTAACTTGTATCAAGATGTCTGAGGGACACGAGAAACCTCATGCTGCGTTCAATGAGCTCGGAAGTTGATGAAGAGGAGTCATCCTGTGATACTTCCAAAACGATGTAAGTGGCACGTGAACAAGGTACTGTCCAAGAACTATTTGTCGCCCAAGAACAAGGCGGCAAGTCATCACTCCTTGTATCTTATTTTGTTTGACAGATACTTTAAAGTTAGCTACACAAAGTACAAAACTTTGATACTGTGTCTGCACTCAAACTACAGCGCAAAAGCTACCGCCTGTGAGAAGAAATAATTTAATATCCCTATTATCGAATTTTTAAATCTAAAACATTTGCTTGATCAACCCATGTTCAAGATACATACTGTATCTTCTGCTATAGATCCGATATACTGCATGAGCTGTATGTTTTTAATGCATAATGTATACTTTATTTATAATAGGCCTCCGGCCCACATGCATATTTTACAATCAATTTCACATTTGGGTTGAACACAGCGCTGCGGGGACATGTATTACAATGTGGAGAATTTTGATTGAACATTAAATTAAAGCCATAGTGCAAATATTTCGGTAAATTGATAACACAATTTTTGTCCTTGGATTGCATCAACTTATGAAAATTATTTTCTGAATTTAATTCTTTTTTTTATACACATGCTTACATTGCTTAGTTGCTCATTTCATAAATCAACATGATGTGGACACACCAACAGGAAATGCATTCCATCTTCCATATCATTCACATCGTTTAGTTTTACAGTGAATAAAAAACACGTTCATTTCTATCGATGCCAACACACCTTTGCATTTCAAGAGCCTAATGATGATTTATACATATAAGTGCTACACGATATTTCCAGCGCAAATCATCAAACAGGATACATTTCAAATTCCAAGGATGATCTATATACAGAGTACATATACAATTTTGGGGGTATTCAACAGATCTAAATGCCATTCCTGAAAGCTGATATTCATTAATGGTTGCTAAAAATTGTATACGGAGTATAAAAAATTCAGCATTTCCGACCCCTTGGTTCATCCACACATCACCAAAACCATAACTGTACAACATACATTTGATAACAGTCTTTTTTTGAGTTTCAAAAGCCCTATATGAGAAAAACAAACTCTATGAGAGTCAGTATTGTCCCATAGAGTTGGGATCACATTTTCTAGGTATCCATCTGTAAAAGCCACCGCCTAAAATTGCGGTGTCGTGTCTCATTGGTTGATCATGTGATATTATTTTTTTGACCTAAAAATAGGTGGATATGTCGTATTGTGCTCGCACTGGTCCATATACGGGGAATTTAGACGAGAGTGAGGGACTGTACCATTCGACAACAGGGGCGATAATAGGGATATTTATACATGTAGCGAGATAGGCTTTTTTCATAGTCCTATCAGTTCCTACAGATCGTATGGTAAGGTATCGCTATGCAAAACCAAGTCTGACTTCTAGAACACTCCTTTTATTGCACGACAAGTCACTTCAGCACGACTGGGGTGGTAACACGTTCACGGCCTCTTTCGCACACCGCTAATCAGTTCTTCTAATGTTGAATATCCCAAAAGTAGAATAATTCAGTTCGTAAACTTCTATACCCACTTCTAAATTATTGGCGAATCCTAGAGTATCGGTAAACACGTCCACTCTCATTGAAGTACAAATCAGAACCAACGGGGCAAGTCAGCAGGCCTAAAGTTGCGGTGTCATGTCTCATTGGTTGATCGGTGTTATGTCTGGGTGCGTGTCTTGGCGAGTTTCTTGGAACTAAGGAGTGCGTGCGTACTGTAGAGTGTATGTCCGGACCGTGTATTGATCATGTGTCATGGATGTAGGGTTTATATGCTTTAAAAATCTATATGGAATAATCATTTCATAGAGTCCGTATCGTCCCATGGTGTTTCTTTCTCGGGGTCTTTTCTCTGGTCTTTTTTTACAACAGTTCCAAGAAGAGAAATTTTATGCAGGTACATTGTGCATTTGTTGATACTGTTATCACTACGTGACGCCCATGTACTCAAGCTGTGTCATAATGTCATGTAATATAGCGAGGTTTGTTATGTAAACAGGAGCACATTCACTCCCACGTGTTAATCATCCTTGGCCACTAGGGTATGGTTGACTAAAAGCTTCAGACGTAATCAAGGACGTTTCAGATGTTATGTAAACACGACTAAATTACATTGCCTCCTTTTCATAACCAGATCAAGTGATGACCAGCTCCAGACTGCAATGGCTCTCTGAATGGGTGCAAGCTGGGCTCAATCTCAACCTGAAAGAAGCCCTTTAGAAATGCATTCCATCTTCCATATCATTCACATCGTTTAGTTTTACAGTGAATAAAAAACACGTTCATTTCTATCGATGCCAACACACCTTTGCATTTCAAGAGCCTAATGATGATTTATACATATAAGTGCTACACGATATTTCCAGCGCAAATCATCAAACAGGATACATTTCAAATTCCAAGGATGATCTATATACAGAGTACATATACAATTTTGGGGGTATTCAACAGATCTAAATGCCATTCCTGAAAGCTGATATTCATTAATGGTTGCTAAAAATTGTATACGGAGTATAAAAAAATTTAGCATTTCCGACCCCTTGGTTCATCCACACATCACCAAAACCATAACTGTACAACATACATTTGATAACAGTCTTTTTTTGAGTTTCAAAAGCCCTATATGAGAAAAACAAACTCTATGAGAGTCAATATTGTCCCATAGAGTTGGGATCACATTTTCTAGGTATCCATCTGTAAAAGCCACCGCCTAAAATTGCGGTGTCGTGTCTCATTGGTTGATCATGTGATATTATTTTTTTGACCTAAAAATAGGTGGATATGTCGAATTGTACTCGCACTGGTCCATATACGGGGAATTTAGACGAGAGTGAGGGACTGTACCATTCGACAACAGGGGCGATAATAGGGATATTTATACATGTAGCGAGATAGGCTTTTTTCATAGTCCTATCAGTTCCTACAGATCGTATGGTAAGGTATCGCTATGCAAAACCAAGTCTGACTTCTAGAACACTCCTTTTATTGCACAAGTCACTTCAGCACGACTGGGGTGGTAACACGTTCACGGCCTCTTTCGCACACCGCTAATCAGTTCTTCTAATGTTGAATATCCCAAAAGTAGAATAATTCAGTTCGTAAACTTCTATACCCACTTCTAAATTATTGGCGAATCCTAGAGTATCGGTAAACACGTCCACTCTCATTGAAGTACAAATCAGAACCAACGGGGCAAGTCAGCAGGCCTAAAGTTGCGGTGTCATGTCTCATTGGTTGATCGGTGTTATGTCTGGGTGCGTGTCTTGGCGAGTTTCTTGGAACTAAGGAGTGCGTGCGTACTGTAGAGTGTATGTCCGGACCGTGTATTGATCATGTGTCATGGATGTAGGGTTTATATGCTTTAAAAATCTATATGGAATAATCATTTCATAGAGTCCGTATCGTCCCATGGTGTTTCTTTCTCGGTGTCTTTTCTCTGGTCTTTTTTTACAACAGTTCCAAGAAGAGAAATTTTATGCAGGTACATTGTGCATTTGTTGATACTGTTATCACTACGTGACGCCCATGTACTCAAGCTGTGTCATAATGTCATGTAATATAGCGAGGTTTGTTATGTAAACAGGAGCACATTCACTCCCACGTGTTAATCATCCTTGGCCACTAGGGTATGGTTGACTAAAAGCTTCAGACGTAAACAAGGACGTTTCAGATGTTATGTAAACACGACTAAATTACATTGCCTCCTTTTCATAACCAGATCAAGTGATGACCAGCTCCAGACTGCAATGGCTCTCTGAATGGGTGCAAGCTGGGCTCAATCTCAACCTGAAAGAAGCCCTTTACTGGTGTTCAAAAATGCTATATCTTGGCGTGATGTATAATCACATAGACCAAAGAAATCATGCCCTTTCATTGAAGTTCTTGTCGATGTAGTTTAAAATAGTTTGAGGCGGGCAGTGTGTAGAGACGATAAAGTTATAGCCAGCGACAGGCATGTTTCAGTACATCTTGTAGGTGAGCAACCAATATTTATCTTGAATTTTTCATAACTGAGTGGTTATATTGGCTGATTGTTTCCGATTTTCCAGTGATTACACCATTGGTTTGCTTCTTAAATGATGAATTCCATTCGAGTTTTAGTTTCACCTGATTCTGATGAAAAATACTCATTGTGGCCACTTCAAACAGGATCTGATGAATGAAAAAAAAATGCTGCCACATTCATGCATACCTGGTTATAAACAATACATATCAATTGTCATTGCAAGTACCTTATTAACTGTTCTCCTTCGACTCCAAATTGAAAGTGCATTCTTTGATTGGCACTATGTTTGGACAGCATATCGGAAAAGTACAGGAAAACCTCCCATTATATAGTCATTTCACGATGATATCGTGTTTCATGACTATTGACTGTCAGAAAATATTCTTATCGAAAAAATATAGTTATGACTTCAGGGAGTTCGGTTCATAAAATGTATCAGAAGGTTTATCTATACAGTGGAAATGTTCCACAGAATGTGTAAAATATTCGATATTCCATAGTTTATGAATGAATAATTTTAAACAAGCCATCACCACTCCTTCACTGTTAACCTTGATCAGTTATTGTTCTGTTCCAATACTTATCAACTGATTAAACTTGGTTGAAACTATACACATAGTCTGCATTTTGTCGGTCATTTAATGATACCATGTTGTTGTGATAATGCAAGACAAACAAGTGATAGATGCAGTGTCTGCATTTTAATCGATGCATCTAGATTGACTGCTGGAGTTTCATACGAAGCTTATATTCTTGCATATTTAGTGCATTCGGGATCTTTGATTGCCAGCAGTACACCTATCCGATCTTCAAGGCCTTGTGCACGTATCAAAACACCATTACCGATTTGACTCTTCATGCAACATGTCAAAAGACAGGGACAACTATTCATCGTGCAAATAGCTTTTATTGTCACCCTTGGCAATCGCTTATACTAGTTCTTTTCTCTAGAGCCTGTATGCCAACAGCCTGCAATGTTGTTTCCGAAAACATACCTGTTTCTTTTTCCCATCGATAGTGCAACGTCAAGCATATCACCATATAAAGGTAAAGACCATCGTCACCAAGAAAAACATGAATATATATCTTCAAAATGCCCACTCGAATGGGCTGTGTGGACACGTGTACATTTGATGCAATAGAATATGGCACAATATAGCCATCGGAGCCATATACAGTCATATCTTCAGTGCATAGGACACATGTCACACACGCACGGATAATTAACAAAGTGTGTGACAAGTGAGTCCAACATCTCATGAGATTTGGGGTGGAGGCGGGGGGGGGGGGGGTACTAAAATCAAAGGGACGCTTTACAATAACAACTCACTTCCAATCAGGCTTGTTTGTTCCACGTCAAAACGCATAATTATTTCGTATTTTGTGAATGGCTATTGTGTGCTTGAGTTTCGGTTATCTGAAATTTTATGCTGGTTGTACCTACATCGTCTCGGTATAACATGATGATCATCTAATTACTTGTTCATGGTATGGTTTCGACATCATAATTGACCACTTCTGTTCGGATCAAGATATTACTGTGATAAATAAGAAGTAATGTAGTAGAATATTGTTTTTAAAATATGGGATTATATCGATCCTCCATTGTGTGCCTTTGAGGGCAACGTACCGTAGTTTCCCTCGTCCTGATAGGGGACAAGGTTATTGCACTTGGGTCTGTTTGATTGCATAGGCGGATTTAAAGAGTGGCGCACCCGACGCGCGCCCCTGACCCTTTTGCCTCCGAGATTTTTTTTCCTGAAGGATAAATCGCAATAAAAATGAAAGAAAAATCATTACCAAATTTATAGAAATCATCAGAGTATCTGACTTCAAGCTTCAACAATAACCAAAATGTAGTATTGATCATGATATGTACAGGACTTTTTCTGTGTCTACCCGGGCATGTAACTGGAAGGGGAAAGACGAGTTGAAATTCCAAAATTTTGCCGGAAACACATTTCTGTATGGACTATAATACGAAATCAAGTAACATCTTGAAAGTTTTTTTTCGTTAATGACATATATTCACACACCGTTGATTCAAAGGCAACAAAACTGATATGCATCACAAAAGTACATCGGGAGAAGAAAATTAGTGAATGTAAAGGATGCAACACTAAGTGTAAGAAAAGCTCGTGAAGTTTGGACGGTCAGCATGAAGAATTCAGGTCATGGTCAGGAATAAGGTCAAACTTACATGGTCGGTTCCGTCAATTCGGTACTGCGTCTGACGAGAACGTAGTACCCTGTGACGCCAATGAATGTCCATTGTTTTACTATTATTATTTTGTGTTTGAACCAGTCCAAAACTGCAGACTACCACCACATATATTACATTGCTCGTCCACTATATGATTCGCAAGAGCTTCACTGCTGCTTTTCAACATGTGTCTTGTTGTTTATTCGCTGCATATAATTATTTGATCCACTAACTCATGTTCATGTTTAACAACTTGTCAATGGCCACCAGGTTATCAACCTACACAACAATATTTATGATGAGCAATATCACTCACAGACGATTGCTTATTTTGGCAAACAGTAAGTTTCCAGAATATATGTTACTCGCAATTCACCCCCAATAGATCGTCTTTCATCTAGCAATTTGTGCAGGATTAACTAGACATATAAGCAATGATCAGTTTTCTGAAATGTTTGTTCATTGTGCAGAAAAAGATTCATATTTTGTCGATGTGGCATATATTATACGAGCATAATAATGGTGTATTTTGAAATTGTATGGAAGATATTTCCTTTAGTGCAATTGCTGCCATGTTGACATATGGAAAAGTGCGCCGATATTGATTACCCAGATTAAGGACCGTGAATATATCCGGTGTGGACTACCTCACTGCATTCGAGTGATGATGAATAAGTACAGATGTATCCACACATTACCATGTAATTTCCTGAACAACGATTGCATCCATGGTATAACTGACCTTCTGTGAATGAAACCTCAGTCATCTATATGACACCTTTACCTATTGATCTATTCCTCGAATAATAAATGAAATAAGAAAATACGATATACTTTATTGGATAAGCAAACGGGTAAAAATTCGTTGAAACCTGATTGAGTGGATGACTTCCATCTTCCCTTTTAATTGCACCCTGTTCATTAATAAATAGGCTCTGGTAGAAAGATGTTAGGCCCTTCTGATCCTCACCAATCAGGATACGTTCTCGGTACACTAATTGATAAGGCCTGATTAATATAACATGATGACCTAATGTACTTGTCATATATCTATTTCATGGGGTTGTTTCGGATTTCTAAATTATTGTCATAGGTTGTTGGGCAGTTGCATACTAATTCCATCAGGTGTACAGTAGAAACAAATACATTTACCAAACTGTCTGCCTCTGATGACGCCAGTGTGTCTTTTGATAAGGTAATTGGTCGGGCTTTGTTTCTATTGCAAAATGTTGTATGTTTGTTATTGGAATCATCCAACTTTGGCTGTATTGGTGGTAATAGATCGATACTTACATTCCTTGTATCAAAAGCATGGAATTGAGTATTCATGAAGGTGCCAAATTAGAACAAGCCACGATAAAAAAATAATGCCACACCAACCAATATTTGATCAGTTGTGAACCATTATTGAAAGCGGGATCACTAAACCATAACATACATGTCTCTTCCTTCAATCATCTGGTTGTCACCGAATGTGGGCGTTATTTACGGCCGTTGGATTCCACCTAGTGACTTCCTGAATCCGTTAATTTTGCCACATTATGTGTCTCCAAGCGATGTTTCCCGACCTAGACACAATGATTTGTGGACCAAAACACAGTAGCTAACGGTAATGTCTGAAAATGTCTCATAATATGAATGGAATGGTTTGATGTCAATATCACTGCATGGTGGATCTACAAGGAGCAATGGCGCGACTGATTCTGCCGGAGCAAATAAATTTGGGATATTAGTGTATATCAGCAGTTGAAATTAAATACATTAATCAAATAGGTCTGCGCTCTCACATATAAATCCATCGACCTATTTTCTAGCACATACCTGGAGACAAATGTATCGTGATTCACCAATAAATTTCAACATCAGGAAAAAAATATTATACAGGAATCAATGAGCAAGAAAATGAAGATGGACCCAATTATTCCAAGCTGTGTATTTCCTGCCTCATACGAGGCACCCTGCATCCATCTATATTTATAAATGGAGTGATGATGGTGTCGATTGTTGACAGGCATTACGAAAGAGCAATGATTGTCATCGGTACCAATATAAACAACATTTTCTCATGATAAACGAATAGCATCTTGGTTAATAAAGTAACTTTTCGTCCTGTCATATAATTGTGTCATTATCTCAGATCATAAACGTCCATGAAGACGTGGCACACAGTAAAAGCTTTCATCAGGCAAATATCAATATTTCATTTTGGTCACAAGGTCACCAAACTTATCATGGGTAACAGTGAGATAAGTTCCTAGTTGTCAGCTAACCTTGAAATGATTCAGTCTGCAGATGGCGGGTCTAGTTGTTTGGCGGTGTGATAAGGGAAAGACACCATTATTATCCAATTAAGATCTTGAAATCCCGGGGCAAAACAACCTTTCCAACTCTTCTCTTTCGGGGTAATATTGAAGAGATCCATTCCTGGAAAATGTTTTTTCTTCTCTCGGTATCCTCAGTAAAATCGCGTAGAAACCTGTTGGAACTCTTGACCCAGTGCAATGTTTATGCGTCTGCTTACCTTTGAGTAAGTTTTCAACAAACACTGCCATTGGAAATGGTTATAAAACCAATTTTATTTGCCATGCTTCTCTTAATATTTGTACTCTACAACATATTTGTTGCATAATATTGGCTCTAATGTCCGATGTCCACATTCTTTCACAAGATGAGACTCGTAAAACTACACTACTTCCCTGTCTCATATTTTCTAAACATATTTTCTAAACTAAAATTGAATATCATAACTAATGGCGGTCGAATGCGTTTGTGACCAATGTACACTGTATGATGTCAATTATTCATCCCAATAAACAAATGTGTTCTACTGGCTATGAATTCACTTCTTGAATTAACTTCTTGAAAAAGGTCAGAATTTAACATGGGAAAGTACAATTTGGGTTAAAATGGCCCACTTTGTGAATTTAACCTCTTCAGCGCCTACAGCGCCGGATATTTCCGGCGCAAAACGTAATTGTGTGACGCCTATGTGCCGGAAATATCCGGCGCAAATTCATTCCCATGTTTCTTCTTGTATGGTCTATATTTTTCAGTCAAAAGTCCCCACGCAGCTTCTGTATATTGATGAAACTGTTGTAGTGTTCGTTACAATCGATATGTAGGTAAAAATAGTACATCAATACAATGGGAATGCATGTAGTGGAAAGAGAAATTATAGGATTTTCCGTGGTGTTGTCGTCTGACAGATGTATGTAAGTGTGTGAGCATGCTGAGCAAAGGTATTCTCCACTGAATTCACTGTCATTTGTACCAGTTAGATCTAGGTATGGTATTTAACATCAATGAAAAAAACTGAGTTGCATCTATCATATTCATAATCAAAGACATGGGGATATTAATATTCTGTGATATATATTATTTCAAGATTTGTGAAAAGTTCAAGAATTAGTGGTTGTTGTGAGGTTGTTGCTATGGTAACCAGAACACACCAAGTCCCTATGATGTTGTTTGCATAAGGCTAGATGCTTTTTCATACTTGTTTGATTAATTTCAATCAACTGTGGGTCTTTCTTTAAATATATTATTATCAAAATATATATCTTGCAATTTTGCTAGAATAAATGCCCGGCGTGGGACAATTTTTCAGGTCTGGCGGTCAAGAGGTTAACATGGGAAAGTACAATTTGGGTTAAAATGGCCCACTTTGTGAATGTGTTCACTTCTTGAATTAACTTCTTGAAAAAGGTCAGAATTTAACATGGGAAAGTACAATTTGGGTTAAAATGGCCCACTTTGTGTGCAACTATACACAACATGGGTGCATTAGAGGAATTTTATGCATCAATAATTAAGCGAAAGTTACTGATCAGATTTCGAGAAAACGATTCGCTTGGAAATTCGCCATGGCAATACGTCATGCCTACAAACCCCTAATACTCATATTTTCTAAATATATTTTCTAAACTAAAATCGAATATCATAACTAATGGCGGTCGAATGCGTTTGTGACCAATGTACACTGCATGGTGTCAATTATTCAACACATATCCCTATAAACAAATGTGTTGTACTGGCTATGAATTCACTTCTTGAGAAATCCAAAATTTACATAGGATCAAATGTGAATGACTCAATTGTTTCCCAAATATTTTTTGATTCTCGTCATATTGGCTGCAAGTGTCTAATAAAAGTCAATATCGTGATGCATAAATTAGTCCAGTTCCAAAGGCGACGTATTGGCCACTCGTAAGCAATCAACCCATTTTATTGTAAAAATAACCGAATGTATTGTCATCTTCCGATATATGATCATTGAAATTCCAAAATCTCATCATGTATTTTATTGACAATATCGGTGCAAAAACGATCTACATTCAACATTTGAGAGGTTATTCACCAGGTCTACCTTTGTGTCCCTTTTATGGGAATACATCATCGAGAGAAATAGTTGAAAAATATTTGACATTGACTTCTTAAACTTTTTTTTATTCAGAATGAGAAATGAATACATGATATTAAATCAGTTTAAACCCTTCTTCAAACACAATGATGCAAATCGTTATCTGAAAGCTGTGATATACCAATAAGTGATTTCAGCCAGAAATTATAAATAAGGAATTATGTTATTATTCCTGTTATATTTATCCACTATGGGAATGTTCCTGTGATTTCACTGAATTAAACACAGCTGGAACCATTACATTTTATACAAGAAAGAGCGCATACTGCATATTCTGAAGGTGACACAAACTGCATTAGGCGAAATTAGTCAGATACTGCGGTTTGTAGGGTAAAATATGTTTTATATGTTTTCCCGAACATGTGTTTTAATAAAACAATGGACTCGCCAAATTTTGTTCGGGTAGACAGCGATCCTGAAACTGACTACTGAGTTACAGTCATAATCACATGTGGTGACCCTGACCATGATATCAATGATGGTATTGACAGATGGTACTCCTCATGATGATGCTGTAGAAGGTAGATATTGGTTTGACAATCGAAGCACACAGCCTTATTTCTGGTCATTCCCTAATCAGATCCACAGTTTTAATCTTCCTTAACTCATCGAAACGCCCTCATCATAGCAGTCCTCTATTGATTAATTAATAATTATTATTATATTTTTTCATTCATTCATTCATTTACCCAATACAACTACCAGACCTTGACTTGTTCCTTGATGACGGCATTGTCGATGACGAGATGGCAACTGTTGAGATGACTGATCTTGACAAAAATGTCGAGAATGCGGATAATAATAAATCCTCCAATATTATTGGTTATTCCCCACACAATCCCACTCACCTAATTCTCTCGTTCGTTTTACCAGAACTCAACGTGTTCCCTGATGACAGCATGGCTGGTGACAAAATGACAAATGCTGTGATTAGTGATATTGAAAAAAGTGTGGCTTTTCCTCATCACAGTCGAATTACCCAGATTTTGTTGAGTTCCCTCACACACAATTGCACAAATATTTTTCAAAAAATCTTGTCTAATGTATTTAATTTAATTTTGTTGAACATTTTAGTCAATGATTCGGACGGTATATGTGACAGTAGCAGGGCTGTTAGAAAGGCTATTCAGATGGACATCGACATATCTATGAGAGCACACAAAATATCCAATAAAATCCTTTTCAACAATCTAAACGAACTTTTGGCGTTATTTTCCATAAGAACAGAATAAGCACAGACCACGAATATGAACCCAGTACCATGAAGGCTTGCAATCAAAACGCCATGGGACAGAGGTTCTTCATCACAAATGAGACAATCAGAGATTGCAGACCCTCGCCCTTCAGATTTAGTCACTAAAATTAGGCGATAATTGAGAGTTTTGGTCTTAAGACCATCGGTTGTACGCCATACGATTGGGAATTGGCAAAAGAAAAATACAAAAATAGGTTGAACATTTAATATTGATTAGAACCGGAGTTATAGTCAATTATGTGATTTTATTTTTTCAGTTGCCATGGCAACCGTTTTCACCCGATTTTGGCAAAATTTGAAAGGGACTGAGCCATTACCATAGCACTCCAGCCCTATAAATTTCGAATCTATCGAACCGTTTGCCTTTGAGTTATGAGCGCAGACATTTGCACTGAAACGTCGCTGGCCAAAAATAACCGAAATCGTACCCCAAATTTTTCGACATCCGGCGATAATGGAGAGTTTTCGTCGTACGACCATCGGTCGTACACCAAACGATCGGGAATTGGCCAAAGAAAAATACAAAAATAGTTGGAAAAATTAATATCAAATAGAACCGGAGTTAGAGCCAATTATGTGATTTTCTTTTTTTCCGTTGCCATGGCAACCGTTTTCATCCGATTTTGGCAAAATTTTGAAGGGTCTGAGCCACCATCATAGCACTCTAGTTCTATAAATTTCAAATCGATCGGACCGTTTGCCTTTGAGTTATGAGCACAGACATTTGCACTGAAACGTCGCTGGCCAAAAATAACTGAAATCGTGACCCCCAATTTTTCGACATCGGGCGATAATGGAGAGTTTTCGTCGTACGACCATCGGTCGTACACCATACGATCGGGAAATGGCCAAAGAAAAATACAAAAATAGTTGGAAAAATTAATATCGAGTAGAACCGGAGTTAAAGCCAATTATGTGATTTTCTTTTTTCCGTTGCCATGGCAACCGTTTTCATCCGATTTTGGCGAAATTCTGAAGGGAATGAGCCAGCACCATAGCACTCTTGCCCTATAAATTTCAAATCGATCGGGTCGTTTGCCTTTGAGTTATGAGCGCAGACATTTGCACTGAAACGTCGCTCGCCAAAAAAAATTGAAACCGTGACCCCCAATTTTTCGACATCGGGCGATAATGGAGAGTTTTGGTCGTACGACCACGGGCCATATATCAGATGATCAGGAATTGGCCATAGAAAAATACAAAATTAGTTAAAAAAATTTATCTTGAATAGAACCGGAGTTATGGTAAATTATAGATTTTTACATTTTCCGTTGCCATGGCAACAGTTTTTGTCCGATTTTGACCAGATTTGAGGAGGACCGAGCCACTGAGATACCGCTTCATCCCTATAAGTTTCATGTTGATCGGACCATTCTCCTTTGAGGTATGCGCGCGGACAGACAGACAAACAAACAGACATACAAACGGACAGACCCAATTGCAATACCCTCTGCCCCTATCGGGGCGAGGGTAACGAGAGTGCCAACAAAGCTAGAGAGGGTAACGATTTATTTGATGTGAACGATACGGTGCAGGTGTTCAAAGACACAGAACAGTCCCAGTACTATCCAGTTCGAGAACTGACAATGTATGCATGAAAAAGATCGTCACACATGTGTAAAAACAGGTCCGCCTGGCTACTCACAACCCAAGTCATTCACATCTAGGACTGCCACATTCAAAGCAAGGGAATGGTATGAGAATACCATTCCTTGCTTAATTTGTTAAAACTAATTCGCTAACATAAATGAATAGCGAATCACACATGCTCAGTACAGGTTGCGATACACACTTTTGTCCATGTCATTAGTATTTTTTCGACAGCATGATTTTACAGTTTAGAATGTCATATTTATATTTCGCCTTGAAAAATCGTTGGTATTCACTTTTATGTGCACGACATGAAATCCATGGCGAAAATTAGCTCAAGGGTTGAAATAGATTACCGGACAACTTCATGTTTTAACATAGCAGGTGATATTTGACCTGTGCTATGACCTTGAAAATGAGGTTAAAGGTCAAATTCAGTCACCAGAGTTTTCAGCATACCGGTATATCATTTCCTATATGTCCACAATTGATTTCTAAGCTGTAAAGTCAATAATCAGCCAGATATAAACCATTTTGAGTAAATGATTCTGAAAATGAGGTCAAAGGTCAAATTCAATGTCATCAAAATATTCGGCATATATCATTTCCCATATGTCCATAATTGATTTCTAACCTGTAAAGTTGATAATAAGCGAGATATTTGACATTTTGTGCAAATGACCTTGAAAATCAGGTCAAAGGTCAAATTCAAGTCATCAAAATATTCAGCATATATCATTTCCTATATGTTCACTATGGATTCCTAAGCTGTAAAGTTGATAATAAGTGAGATATTAGCCATTTTGGGCTCTGACCTTGATGATAAACCCAATGTCAAATTCAAGGTCACCAATCCTATTAAGTCAATAGAGAAGCTAAATATTAGCCATTTTGTCCTTTGACCTTGAAAATGAGGTCAAAGGTCGAATTCAAGGTCATGATAATATTCAGCATATATAATTTTCTGTATGTTCATAATTGATTCCTAAGCTGTAAAGTCGATAATAAGCTAGATATTAGTCATTTTGTCCTGTAACTTTGAAATTTAGGTCAAAGGTCAAATTCAAGGTCACGGGAATAATCTGTATATATCATTTCCTATATGTTCATAATTGATTCCCAACCTCTAAAATTGATAATAAGCATGATATTAGCCATTTTGTTCTGTGACCTTGAAAATTAGGTCAAATGTCAAATTCTAGGTCACGATATTATACATAATATATCATTTCCTATATGTTGACAATTGATTCCTAAGCTGTAAAGTCGATAATAAGCGAGATATTAGCCATTTCGTCCTGTGAAATGAGAAGGTCATGAGAATATATATCATTTCTTATATGTCCACAATTGATTCCTAATCTTCAATCTCAATATTGAGTGAGATATTTGGAAAATGTGTCCCATTATAAAGCATGGGGGAATTTAACATGCGAAAGTCCTGTTTGGGCCGAGTTTCGGGACAAAATGGCCAACTTCGAGCGATTCAAGGGTAATGAAACATACATTCACAGGGGTACATATGAGGAATGTTATGCATCAATAAGAAGAAAAGTTATCGAACAGATTTTGAGAAAATGACCGTCCCAAATTGGCCATTTTTGGTAAAAAAAATGGCCGACATTTTGGAAAAATCGCGAAAGAAAACTAAAAAAATACCTCCTCCTCGAAATTTTTTAAAGGCATTTTTGTGCAAAACTCAGAAAGACTTGACCGTTAACTTTAAAGATAAAATTGTTTACGGACGACGGATGTACGTGCGAACGGATGGGCATTACGGGCAGACCCAATGTTAAATTTCCTATCTCAACTTTCCCCGTAAGTCCTGAAAATATCCCTGTAAAACAGAACTTTCGGCTTAAACCATAGTTAGGGGCATTTTCAGCTTTTCTCCCCCTAAGCGTTCCCCGTAAACCATTCTGGTATGCCCGGCTAGACGGACGCAACGCCATGGCAATAGGTTTCGGACCATAGGTTCGGTAACCTAATATATGAAGAACAGCTTAAAACCAGCTGGACTATGTGATGATGTTTCACTGGCAAACGTGTTATTGTCGTTGGTCTGGGGCGAGCATGAGGACCACTTGCGCCAGAGCCTGGTGTAGTTTACTTAGTAGCTTCTTGACCTCTCCTTAGTATTTAAACAAACTCACTCACACATGTCTCATCGCCACATTTTAAAAAAATGTCTTTCAACGTCTTTTTTAGCCCTCTCCCCTGGATCCGCCTATGATGAATGTATTTCCGCCTTCCTATAAACAGTATTTCCATTCCACAATCCTTTAATTTGAGTACATCCATGACAATTATCACAAAACAAGAAAATGGTGACATTTGTTTTCAGAATTATAGTATAATTTGTACATTATGGAGGGGAAAACTCAAAAACGAAAGTCATGATTTGCGGTGTAAGCCAAGGCTCCGTACTTGGTCCATTATTTTTTTCATAACACGAAGAACGATCTACCTGACATTCTTGAAAAGCCCAACACAATTTTATTCGCAGACAACACACCAATTTGTATGTCTTCTGAAAATAAAACCGAGCTATTTTGATACTATGAACTCCGAAATCGACCATTCAACATTGTTCAACAGGTTGGTTTAAAGCAAATCAGCTATCACTAAATGTATCCGAAACGAATTGGATGTTGATATCTAACAACACGAACGCAATTGTGAATGACAGTTTGCAAATTAATCTATCAGGTCAAACCATCAGTTCGAAATGTGTAATGTGTCAGGGGGTATATATTGGCGAGTTATTTAGTTAATATCTCCAAATTATTACCACTATCAATGGGTTTTTTTCAAGTCGCGCATGCAGATATCGAATGACCCGTGATGTTGGGGTTTGAGCAAGATTCCATGTTTTAATCCTATGACTAGATTTTGTGGAAAATATTCGTTCAGAACTAATAAGTTAATGAATATTTGAGACGCTTGGAGTTTTCTAGTTA
Source organism: Terebella lapidaria (assembly GCA_949152475.1). Classification (NCBI taxonomy): domain Eukaryota; kingdom Metazoa; phylum Annelida; class Polychaeta; order Terebellida; family Terebellidae; genus Terebella; species Terebella lapidaria. The sequence goes on from OX424561.1 coordinate 18,601,394, forward strand.
AGACACAGAATTTTTATTACTGATATTGACGGAAGACACTGACCTGGTAGTAATGATATTTGGTCTGAAATATTAAAATATTTTGGGCGGCAGGGATGATGTGGCATCAGGAGGGGACAACCATTGGGTCGTCAGCGACCGGAGAGCGCCTAGTTCGATCGGTAGCGATTGTATTTGTGTTTCGTGTATATGAGCGGGTATGTGGTTGGCCGGGATAGGGGTTTGGTGGGAAAGGGAGGGGGTAGTCATAATAAGTAGCGTGTACAAGGTTGTGCTTGTATCATTTTTTTCCACGATTGTACGATGGTTTATTCTTTATGTTCCTTTTCGTAAAGCAATGAGTAGCTCAACGCACAATTGAATGTAAATATGCACATTTATGTCCAAAAAAAAATCAATGTTGATCTTATAGTCTATTATCGACTTCCAACTCATGACCTCGAACTATGTAACTTTGTGCTTTATGTTTTCGTTTTACTTTATTTCTGCCACAGTTCTAAATAAGTCCTATTCTATTCTATAGTTGAAATGATATCAAGTACTATTCGTTCCAAATATGAGATCAATGAAAAATTCTTAAATGCACAAGAATTACTTCCTTTCCATGGGATGACCAAGACATTTTCCATTTTGGTGTATAACGCTGAGTTTGTCACCAATACAGTGCAAATATCGAGATTATTTTCTGTTGCATGCCCACTCTACTCCATGAGTATATTCATCATCCCATTATAATATTTTTCAGATAGACATATATATACACCTGGATACAACTCACAGATTTTACACTTCCATGCGTCGGTCATTCTATGGATGCAATATGAAATGTTATTAAAATTACGCTCATGTTAATTTGTACATACAACTGTACTTAGTTGTCGTCAATCAGAAAGTGAAACAGATTGCACCGGATATATATGGTCCCTAATCCTGACAATCAATATCGCCACACTTTTCTACTCTGCCAAGATGACAGTGATTACACTGGAGAAAAGACAGTATTATTTCAGAGTACACCACTATGAATGGTTGTACATTATATGCTGTTTTATTTTTTTACAAACATGAGCCTTTTGCGCACCGTACAACCATGTATGCAACTAATGATATCTCATAATATGTCTCAATAATTCAGAATATTGTGATAATAGATGGAAGGTATAATCACATTTTTGCGAGTGGGCTACAAGTGATAAATAATTGCAAACAAACTGTAGGACTGAAGTTGTTTGAATATGTTTTTTAATACAGGACTGAAGTTGTCTTTGGGTGAAGTTGTTTATCACAAAATGTTTTGGGTACATATTCATAACTGACTCGTCAATAACGAGCTTTGTAAGTGGAATATAGATCTATGGATCCATGGATATAGAATCAGTTGATCTGAATAAATTGGGTTTATTAGCAATAGAAAAACGTTTTATAACCAATGTTAGATTTACTGCTGCTGGTTTGCAGTTTTCGGCCAATTAAAAAAAGAAAAGAATCAATAATGAAACAATAAATTCACCCATTTTCGCTACCGTCCTATTAAAACGGCCCTTTTGTTGTTTCCTAATGGGATAAAAGACAACTATGTGCCAGGTTTGTGGCAAAGAGATATCAATTCTGTCATTTGCAACCCAAACATTTTCATTTAGTTAAACAAATCGGTCTACATACACATATTTGTTTGCTGTACGCAGCAAATGTTAACTGTACGCAGCAAACCAACGTATATAGACTTGACTGTTGATAGTTTGTTGTCTTTTGTAGAGTATGGTGAGGACGAAATTGAGCCTTAGTAAACAAAAAGACGAGTCATATTAGGAAAAATTAAATATACCTTTCAGAGGTCACACCCGTCGAAGTTATTCACATGGTGTTAGCAATCCTAGATCATGTATATGTAGATAGCTACACACTCACGTAATGATAAATCACTAAGTCCATAAAATTCCGTAAAATGTCATAAGACACTTAATTAGGTTACCGACCCTATGGTCCGATAACCTATTGCCGTGACGTTAGGTCCGTCGTCCGTCCGTCCGTCATCGTCGTCGTCCGTCCACATTTTTATCTTTAAAGTTTACGGTCCAATCTTTCTGAAAATTTGCGAAAAGATACCCTAAAATAATTTGAGAAGGGGATATTTTTTAGTTTTTTTATTTTTTATTTTTTTTCAAAATGGCGGCCGTTTTCGTCGAAAAACGGTTAAATTTGAACTTTGGCGGCCATTTTCTCAAAAACTGTCTGATCAGATTTGAGATTTTTGTTTGAAAAGATTCTCCTTATGTACCTCTGTGATGTGTATAAGTTTGGTTGCCCTTGAATCGCCAGTCTGCATATGGCGGCCATTTTGAAATTTTGACGGGTAGACAAAAAAAAATTTTTTCGGCCCAAATCGCATTACTATCCATTTTGGGTCATTTCTAGACAAATTTTTTTTTTCACCCTTTGAAAACAATTTTGGACTTAGAAAATTTTCGGCACTTTTTTCCTTCATAATGGGAGCTGTCAGGACTGTACTCATAGAACGCTTGAAGATAGAGCTTAGAAATTGGCACTTCCAAATGGGAAGTCATATATGGCCACTTGTGTGGTGACCTTGAATTTGACCTTGGATGACCTTGAAAGGTCAAAACAGCCATTTCGGGGTCAAAAGATGCCCAGATTCGCCTCTAAAGATGAAATGCTTGCAGATAGAGCTCATGTTTGCATAATGAACATATAGGAAGACATATATGGCACAACTAATGATGACCTTGAACTTGATGTCAGATGACCTTGAGTGCCAAATGTCTGACTCGGAATGTGTAAATTGACCTGAGCGGCCTAAACGATTCAACCCAGATATATCTTTGTATTATGAACATATAGAATATCAAATGCTGCACACTTACATGTAATGGTGACCACGAAGTTCACACGGATGACCTTATATGGTAAATCTCAAGGTCATAAATATGTTCACACTCTCAAGGTCTGTAAATCACAAGGTCTGTTACCTGCCAATGCTGCCATGGCCAAACCAAAATTGTCCGGTAACCTATCTTAGCCTTTGGGCTAATTTTATTCATGTATGCACGTACTTTTCCATAAAACGCAGGAAGATTATGCTTACTGACAGCTGCAATAAATCACGTGTGTTTGATTATTTAGATAAATCTATTTGAGTAGATCATGCATCCCTCACCCCAATACATCACGTACTCGAGCTCACAAATGCCCACAACTACTAACACAAGAGACGAAATTATTCTTCAAATGATATCACAGAGAATACCCATGACTCGACAATGAAATATATATATATAATCGCATTCATGATCACCTAAGCCAACTGGTTAACTGTGTGCAGTTAGCAATTGGTGCTTACAGCAAATATGTGTATGTACATCGATTTGTATGACTAATTGACAATGTTTGAGTTGTAAATGACGGAAAGGATATCTCTTTGCCATGAACCTGGCTCACAGATGTTTTTATCCCGTTCAGAAACAAACATAGCACCAAGGGTGCTGTAGCTTACCGGCAATCATGTGAATTGCATAGAATACTGAATACATATAAATTGTTACACTGGTGTTAAAATCAATATGTTAAAACATCTTCGTAATTGTTGATAGGAACTCATTTTCTGTATGGACTATAATACGAAATCATGCTACATCATGAAAGATTTTTTTCGTCAATGACAAATTTTCACAGACAGTCGATTCAAAGGCAACAAAACGTATACACATCACAAACGTACATAAGGATAATCTTATTAAATTTTCTAAGCCGAAACATTTTTCAATTGCCAAAAAAAAAAATATTTTTTTTTGCTGGAAATGGCTCAAAACGAATAGTGTATAGTATATGATTTCCCATTCAATGTGAAAGTTTATTCTGCATAGCTCCCATCATGAAGGAAAACTTAGGTGAAATTTTCCAAGTCCAAAACAATTTTCAATGGCTAAAAAAAAATTTTTTTTTTGCTGGAAATGGCTCAAAATGAATAGTGACTCGATTTGGGACAAACAAATTTTTTTTTGCCGACTCGTCAAAAAATCAAAATGGCCGCCCCACGCAGACCGTCATTTCAAAGGCAACGAAATTTATACACATCACAAAGGAACATAAGGAGAATCTTATACATGAATTCGAGGAAAACTGTCTGAATAGATTTCGAGAAATAGACCACCAAAGGCAAAATTCATCGTTTTTTCGACAAAAAAGGTCGTTTTGACCTTTCAAGGTCATTGAAGGTCAAATTCAAGGTCACCACTCAAACCGCAATATATGATATCCCATTTGAATGTGTCAATACTTAGGCTCTATCTTGAAGTGTTCTATGAGATTACTCTGCATAGCTCCCATTATGAAGGAAAAATTGGGTGAAATTTTTTCCCAAAAAAATTTCAATGGTCAAAAAAACGACCCGTCAAAAAATCAAAATGGCCGCCACATGCAGACCGGCGATTCAAGGGCAACGAAACTTATACATGTCATAGAGGTACATGGGAGGAATGTTTTGAAACAAAAATCTCAAAACTGATCAGACAGTTTTTGAGAAAATGGCCACCAAAATCCAAACCTTGCAATTTTTCGTCAAAAATGGCCACCACATCGGCAAAAACGATTCAATCAAAAAATTTTTTAAAAAGGTGTTTGGATATTGGCCTAAGGTATGTTCTGACAAATTTATGGGGAAATTCATCATGCCAAAAAAAAGTTACAGACCCGGACGGACGACGGACGACGGACGACGGACGGACGACGGACGAAAAACCACGATAATAGCTTATCGGCCCAAGGGGCCGGTAAGCTAATAAAAGGGCCCTTTTTATCAAGACAGTAGCAAAATTGGGTGATTTTAGCAAGGGATAGGCCTGCTTGGTACATGTTTTTCCTGGGAATAATGATACTTGGCTATAACTTCTTTCATCTATGAGTGCTTAATACGTATTTATGTGGAATGCACATACTAGGAACGTGTGGCTTTCATCGTAATTATTTACATTTTATCATAATTGGCAGAACTTATACTCTTTGGCCCATTTCTTTTGCTATTTGCTTCGTACACATACGGGTATTCTATTAGCTTTAAAGGCGACGGACGGTGGAAAAAAATATTCAGGATTTTTTCCTTATATGATAGAGTCGTGTGGGTTATAAATAATAGCAACAATATTTTCAATGAATATGCATCCTGTTGCCCTGTGGGCGCTCTGTAGTAGAGACTCCCTTCAAGAAGCTTCCAGGGAATGGTGTGACGTCACGATAGGTAAACCTATGACGTTTTGGTGGCAAACGGGCGCACGATCCTAGTCCGACATACAGCATTCAAATGCAGATTGCGAAAATTCTGCCGCAGTGACCCCCATTTTTTTTCGATTTTTACATGTGTACAATTCACTAGACATGTATACTAAATTTTAGAAGTTTCTACCGTATGGATTTTTTTCTGGAACTGTTAAATCATTTTGAATTTAATAATATGGCGGATTTCGAAGTATAGATAAACTCTTTCGAAAGTGTTTTGCAACAAATCCAACGCAGTGACCCCCAATTTTTATTCAACGATTTCAATCTACACATATCACATGATAAAACAAATTTTGAGAAAATTCTGATGAGCACATATTCACCTGTGGGTTATAACTCCATGTTAGTGCGCGGACTGTGCATATTTTACAGGTTAACCATATATTTCACCATAACAGTGTCATCTATATACTATCCTGAACATGGTGGCACATTTACATATCCTTCTGCCCAAAAATGGGTGTGTCGCAAATATTTAATGAACGCCATCTCATCACATGAAAATTCTTCGACCTCACCGAGGTGGTCACAGCATCCGCGGAAAACGTTCAGGTATCTATCTATACAGCGGTATGGAAAACGTAATGACCTATCTTGACGTCATGATTCTTTTACCTGAAACACACGGCATGGCTGGGGCACTGTGAACAGCATTTTGATCGTGCCAGACGCGCATTATATCGATGGAATTCGTACATTTAATTATTTCGTAGCATATCATATGAACATAAGCAGTATATTTGTGCAAGAAAATTTTTTTACTGTCCGTCGTCTTTAAATATCGTACGCAGCAAATAGATTACCCTCAGTTAGAAGGAAACAGAAAGAACTTGTCTCTTGTTCTGTTGCAGCATCACTACTTGCACGCACCCTAAAGGGCACACATCAAGTACTAGACATTGTGTACTTTAAGCATCCAGCATGTGAACGAGTGACATTTATAGCCGAAGAAAACGCTTTATGACATTGTATACATTGAGTGAATCGATAGCACTATATTTTGACACTTAATCTTGAATACTTAGTATGGTACGTCATATAATGTAGTCTAAACAAAACCAGTCAATGATGTTGAGGAAGCCCATTGCTCTGTCAATATTGACCTTATACAAACATCATATAAAGAACGTGATGATTTCAATTTGTCCATAGTCAATTTTGTTTTTCTAGGCAGCGATATTCCTGTGTCGCGGGTATTATGTGTTTGTTTCACAGCCTTTTCCATAGCTATTTGTAGATATGAGGTATGTTCTCCAAACTCTCGGAACTGCAGTTACATATAGTAGCCTTTTGGCTTGTGATTAGGTACTTATGTACTTGTCATATATCTATTCCATGGGGGTTTGTTTCGGATTTCTAAATTATTTTCATAAGTTGTTGGTCAGTTGTATACTAATTCCATCAGGTGTACAGTAGAAACAACTACATTTACCACACTGTCTGCCCATGATGACGCCAGTATGTCTTTTATCAAAGTATTTGGTCGGGCTTTGATTCTATTGCAAAATGTTGTATTTTACGTTTGTTATTGGAATCATCAAAATTTGGCTGTATTGGTGGCAATAGATTGATACATACACGTAACTAATATTTGCGTGTGAGAAATTCTATGGACGTCATCACGATATGGTTGATGGGTACACCAAATCTGTGACAAGTATGCAACGAGACTTGTTTGCATATGATTTTTTTTCTATGCCAAAATGTTGTATTTTACGTTTGCTATTGTCACAATCAGAACCTAGTTTTATTGGTGGTAATAGGTTGATATTTACATTGTCTGTGGATGCAATAACACAACTCGCACTGTTAAGAGGTTTTTCTTGGGGGTGTCTTGCCTGTACTAAATCATTTCTTGATCAAATCAATAACATGCACGGGTTTTTACCTGTGAAACATTTCGATATACCAGCAATGCAGAAATGGTACGCTAGCTCATTAAGCCCCATTTCCCTCTCTCAAAAGTTGCAGTGTTAGGAAGTGCGGATTAGCGGAAGAATGATGTGTCATCAGTGTGAATGCAACTGCGGTCATTCACCATCAATCAACGCAGTCTTGCACTCGTGACATCAACACAATTGTTCAACAACTCAATAAGGTACTTATAATAAACTTGCCAAGGCCCTGTCTGCAAACTACACGACACAATATAAGTTTGTAAGAAGCTTATTAACCATCATCTCGACTAAAGAAAGTGTGTTAAATGTTCACCACAATACGATTAGGCAACTTCTGGAGCAATGCCCTGTCCTCAACTACCATTTTAATCCACTCTTTCGTCGCGAATCTGATGGATGATAGCGGATAGGAACTGTGCACCGCCAAGGGCTATACCTATTGTTATTGTGTCCCTAAAAGGATGTTATTCAGTTGCTTGTAATTAAATGTTTATTAGCATCAACCTATTGTGTCCTGCCCCATCTTGTTGGTGACCAAAACAATAGGTTGATGCTAATAAACATTTAATTAGAAGTATATTAAAGTGATATTGACAGCAAGTTATGGATTTTTCCATACCTTTCTGATCGAATCTAGAAAACATAAGTTATATATCTGCACTTGTATGCCAAAACAGACGCCCCTTTCTAATTGATTTCCTTGCGAATTTCTGGTGAAAATAGTTTGAGTTTGTTTACATTACCGCCATTCTCGGTGCTTTGTATCCCTTGATGCAATGCGATTCCAGCTTACTCGTATATGTTCGAGTCAATTAAGCGTGAACTAGGTTAAGTCAGAGGTAATTCTGAGTGGCGCACAAAACAAAACAAAAGCGGCTGCTAGTACTGTCATTTGCTTGATTTATGCATTTGATCAAGCATAGTTTGCTTTGTTACCTATTTGCCTGAGACCACGGGCATATGTATAATTGATTTGGAACAAAATAGTTTTCCTGCCAGTATCACTTTAATAAAAAAACTTTAATTAAATAAAAAATCATTTTGCTTCTGTCTCAAATAAATCCAAAGATATGGTCACATGTGACATGTGACATCCATCTCGAATATCATTCTAGATACACCCTTGGTTTACCAGCGTGGTTCCAACTAGAGGGCGGTCGCAGGAGGCAGTCATGGCCGCACAGGTGTCCCCCGGCACGTTTCGTAATAAAGTGTATGAAGTCTTTTTCCCGATTTTTTTTATTTGTGGCGGCCATCTTGTTTTTCCGATTTCCTGAAATTCTATAGGAACCTACATCAGGACCTGATGTATGTGTACAAATAATTCCGTGATAATATCTTATTATGTTTCTGAATAAAATGCGTGACGTCATTTTCCCGAAAAACTTCCCGACTCTGTGCACTAAAAAATTCCTTTGTACAAAGTTACATGCTTTTCAGATAGTGAACCTAATCTTGATATATATATATACTGGACTATAATAATCTATTCTTCGCATCGTTTTCGCCATCCATAGGAAACAACTTACTGATTCAACATATCACAAAGCCAGACTAAACATCTTGTCACTCGTTCTGTCACTTCTGTGTACTTCAGGCATTCGCAGTATGCAGGATTGACATTTTTAGCAAAAGAATGAGCTCAAATCAATTTGCGTACAATTCGTGAATCGATAGTACTATATTTCGACATGTAGTTTTGAATACGTGTGGTATCAAACAGAATACATGGGATCGTCCTCAGTAGTCTAGACATAATTGTTCAATGATGGTGACGGATCCCTTTCGCTTTTTCATTGTTGACCTTATATCCAACCATAGTAAGTGTCTGAAGTCTGATTTCAAATGGAAGGTATGTCTCGATAGATGGAGATCCCAATGTTGTTTTGAGACATAACGCTAGAATGTGTTGTGTCAATAGCTCCAAATAACAGACAATCGAAACCAAAACACAGAATGTCCGATCATGATTATAGAGTAATTGCGCTCTTGACATAGAACAAGCAAACCCAAATGTGTGATTTGCTATAGGGCCTGTAAGTCACGTGGTGTCATGGTGTGATTTCCGGTGGCAAACAAACATACACCTTTTGTTTATTATGAGAAGAACTCCATTCAAAACTCAAATTACTCAGATAACACAAAAGGTGTATGTTTGTTTGCCACCAGAATCATACCGTGACGGCACGTGACTTACAGGCCTTATTGCTCATGCAGCATATAATAGTTGTTGTCTCACTTGTTTCACATTTGGATACTCTCTGTGAAACTTTTCTTTCCGTGGTGTGATGTGTGACATATCCCCTTATGAAACGGCTTTGTCGAACAACCCCTAACAGTCGACGTCTAATGTTGACATCGTCTGGCTATATGTGAAATTTTGCACTCAACGTGAACAGGATGATTCCACACGCTCGGGCGGGCTTTGCTGAGTAAAGAATCAAATCTGTATATAACTATTTTATGTCATTTATGAATCATGTATTCAACGTGATCAAGAGTATTTCCTATGTTTTGACAGGTGTTACTATTTGTCACAATAAGAGTCACAAACGTTTACATCTAGAAATAATTACAATTTCATGAAAGTATTTTGCGAGTCCTTTGATGAAACTTCTCTGCATAGTTTACGATTTGTGTTTGTCCATTGTGTGTTGTTGCGAAGAAGCATCGGAGGTTTCACAGGAAATTATTGGTGTGGTTTTTATGGAGGTATTCGGAAGGCAAGAATTTTGATATTTCGTGACTGTTCTAGAGCAGTCGGGTCATACTTCTTCCTCTTATTTGTTGAACAAATCGAATTCCAAAATGCCAATAACAATTCTTTCTTGCAGTTTATCAAAATTGCACCCATTTATGATCGTTGCTCATGCAGTCTACTTGAATATACACAATTTTTAAAGCGTCTAATAACTGAAATATTGCGATGACTTGTGATGGGTGAAGCATCCTAAAGTAATTAGTGCTTTGGTATTCATCTCCCTGCCGTATGTCTATGTAAAATAAAATTCCGAATTATTCCACAAGATCATGGTGAGGCCAGTAAAATACCACGGAAATATTTTTCTGAATAAAAACGAAGCTCGCCAACACTCAAAATCCACACTGGCGTCTGAGCGGTGGGTAATATATAGTTGCTTCTATATATAGTTGTTTCTATTTACTTGATGTAACCGGGTTAATTTTGTTGAACAATAGACGACATATCTAGACAGAATAATGGTGATTTATCTTGAATATTTATATAATATTTCATTTTTGATGAACCACGGTCACTGCCTCTCGAATGACACCGACTCAAATTAACACCACTCGAGCGAAGGGTACACCGTGCAAACTGAATCAATTACATTCTGGATCTAAAGCTGTATCAATCAAAACTGGAATGGAATGGAATTCGTGGATGAACAAACGAAAAACTATGAGACAAATTAAGTACATCACCAGAAAACTAGAAACCAGCGTTTCGCTGGTGAAAACCACTAGTTCGCTGGTGAAAACTTGATATATTGTTTTCTGCACACCGCCTACCTTTGTCAACTTCAAGCTGACATCGGCGTGATCTTCAATGAGAGGGCTTAATATCTTATGCAGGCATTAAGGTTTTTTTTCCATATAAACTTTCCAGTAAAAAAAACAAAATGTTCTAATGTTGTTGCATAACATCCATTCTCGTCATCATAAATGTGTCAATTCATATAAATTCTGGTATCAGTTATCAAAAAAATGTTATAGGAAGTTCGTATTTACTCAAATTTACCACCCCTGGCCATACTGGTGTACTGGCCATATCATGTTAGTATAAATTCGCCAGCTTTGCCACCACCATGAAAATGTAGCTTTGGCATAGTGAAATTATAAACATGATTCTCATGGTCACCATAGACGTGACACATGAACAAATGATGGCATCTTTTCTGAGAAAAAAAACACCATAGACGTGACACATGAACAAATGATGGCGTCTTTTCTGAGAAAAAAAAACACCATAGACGTGACACATGAACACATGATGGCATCTTTTCTGAGAAAAAAAAATATTCCATTGTATCCATGCATCCATAGTATGTGCTTTTTCCATTCTAAAACACTCGACAGTTTTGATTTTTGTTTTGATTTAATTTCATTAATATGTGATAACCTACATATGATGTCAAGATAGTAGTATATCACACCAATAATGGGGCATGTATCTCCGTGTGATCGAACCTATCATGCCCCGTGGGGAAGCCAGTAGTTTCTCGAAATTGGCCACCTTAACCTGAAACATGATCTAATTGGATTTCCGATGTCAGAGTAAGAAAGCAGAATCCTTTGCCATTTAGGGCATGCGTTTGGCCTAGAGACAAATATAAAGTCATACTGTCTTTCTTTTGGAACAAATATAAAGTCATACTGTTTTCGGTGATTTTATTTTGACCTTGAATAAATCTGAAAGATCGAAAACGAGGTAGCACATTGGGCCAGTTTTCACTGGTTAGCCACAGGCAATATAATTTGAAATATGTGATACACCAATCATGTTATGTATTAGCTTGAACATAATATGTTTGTTGATCGCGAGACCCTGATATTTCACAACGTTGTTCCATTAATTATGTGAATCTCATATCAAGTACTTGAAAACATGGCATGTGGACATATCAACATTGTGAAAAAATATTTAATTCCAACGTGTACACATTCGACGACCTGTGCTAATAACAATCCCTCGAATATCCATGAACGTGGATGTGACAGTTCATAAGTAAGTGTGGTTCAATGTTAATATGTGTGTCCATTCATACAAAATAATGAACATTAATGTGACAACGGTTCGTGAATAAGTTTGATTTAAATTTGACAGATGAACATCGGTGTCAAACTCACAAAGCCGAACTCACATTGTACAGCATATGTCCTGCCTGCCATATGGGCAGACAGTCGAGATGTACATGTAATGCATCACTCTTCTGAGCAGAAGTATCATAGGCAATAACTCATCGTTGGCAACAACTCATCATCTTTCAAGTCGCGTGGTTTTAGGACACGTGTTTTTTTTTTTAGCTTACCAGCCCATATGGGCCGATAAGCTATTGTCGTGGTTTTTCGTCCGTTGTCCGTCGTCGTCGTCCGCTGCATCATCTGTTAACTTCTTTTTTTTCGGGCTGATGAATTAGCCCATAAATTTGTGTTAATATGTGTTGGGCCAATACACCCAGACATTTTTTTTATTGAATCGTTTATGCAGTTTTGACGGCCATTTTTATGCCGAAAATGGCTGTTTTTGCATGTTTGCAACTTCAAAAATTATTTTCTCAAAAACTGTCCGATCAGTTTTGAGATTTTAGTTTCAAAATGTTCCCCTCATATATCATTGTAACCAAAATAATGATTGATGAATTTGTGAATATATAATTTTTTTTCTGATGAACAAGTACATGTTCAGCTGTCTGAGTTTTATTGGTGTATGATTAGGGATGTTTCTGGTAGTCCTTGGGGAGGCAGCATACCGCAGCTGACCTCTGGGCTGCCAGTATATTCCGAGTCATCAATAATATTTTGTTATCGCTAGCTATAATCAGTTACTGGTATCATTGTTAATACTATTATATTTGACATACGTCTTGCTTATTGGTCAATTACAATTTTGATTGATGAATTTGTAAATACAGAATGTTGTTCTGATGAACCAGTACATGTTCAGCTGTATAGGTTTTATTGGTGTCGGAGTAACTGTTATACTTTCAACTGTATGGTGCTGGTGGATTTATTTTTTAATTTTGTTGTTGTTGTATATTTGATGCACTAATTTTGTCCCTCTCACCGGAAAGATCTTTGTATAGGCATGTCCTGTTGATCAATCCAAATAAATATTGTTTATGAAAAAAAAAATCATTATAATGTGTATAAGTTTCGATGCTCTTGAATCACCGGTCTGCGTGTGGCGGCCATTTTGATGTTTTTTATGGGGCCCAAATGGGACTTCCCCATGTTAAATTCTCCTATGCTTTATAATGGGTCACAATCTTCCTGATACCTCACTTAATATTGCGATTAGAGACTTGGAATCAATTGTTTCACATTTAGGAGATGATATATGCTGTATATTCTCGTGACCTTGAATATGACCTTTGATATCATTTTCAAGGTCAGAGCACAAAATGGCGCATATCTCATTTGTTGTCAAGTTTACAGCTTAAGAATCAATTGTGGACATATGGGAAATGATTATGCTGAATATACTTGTGACCTTGTAGTTACCGGACGATGAGTCCGATCACCTATTTGCTAGCCGTTAAGCTACAGGTCCCTTGGGCCTATGTTTTACATAAATGATCATTCCCAGTTTCGGACACTGCAAATGATGAATACTCACACGTCAACGGCTTATTTAGAGAACCCCCTGCCACCACTCCACACATGTACTCGTAAATGGTAGCAACATTTACTGAAACGGCCATTGTTTTAAGCATTTACACTACTTTCAACAGCAAACTTATTTTCTCATGATCAGCTCAAATATGGTTTAAATTAATAATTAACATTTGTCTGGTTCTGGCATTTGTGTTGGGTGAGCTTTGTACAATGGGCGGTGTCCTACAAACCCATGGAGTCAAGAAGCTAAAAGGGAACGAAGTTATTAATATTCATCCGAAGAATATACAGCTATACTCAGTTTGCAACTGTCTGGTTTTTTATCCCACTGTCAGTGACCTCTTTCGTGTATACACATTTGAAGCTTTCGTTTTTGTGAATAGCTGGATGAAAATTGACAAAAACTACTACTTGTATGTCTTCTGTCAAATTGAGTCAAGTTGCCACCCAGACGGTCTCCTAGAACATCCATGAAAGACTACAGTGGGACTATCAAATTACAGCCTGTTGTACATAGAGTGGAACATAATATCCCGAGGATCACGGTCTCATTGTTGCAATGAAAACTGACTCCTGTTATTTGACCGAAACCTTTCCAGCCTGTAAAATGCCTGTCCTTGAACTCGCAAATTCACATATGGTCCAATAAATGCACATCTAATAGTTCTATGTGTACGATGTCACGATATTAATATCACAGTGACAATGTATCACATACATTATATAGTATTTGTTTTTAACATGACATTATATTTTGATACAGAATATAGTGAATACTAATCATGCAAAACTATAAATTAATTTTCCCATTTTCAGAAAAAAAATGCATTTCGAGTATGGACTGCACATAGGAATTTTGTGACTGCAGCGACCCATCATATTATTAATTCTTACGCCTGGACATTCTCACAAAGTACCAAAACCTTCCCAAAAAGCAATCATATGCACAGGTCATGTTCAGACTTTTTTTAAAAAATACACACCTGAAACTTGGCAGATAATTGTCGTTCAACTCCCAGTTGAAATTTGTCAAATCACATGATAATATATTTCATAAAGATGTATATAAACGGCATTTAAAGCCAATGTTGACTTTTGAGGCTAAATTCCTGTTTCCATAAATCTCTTTCAAAATTTGTTAGTTCATTGCTCTCGAATCAGCGACCTAAATTTGAAATTTGAAGAAAATATACCGTCTGGTTAATGGAATAACATTTTGAAATAACATATAAAATATTCCTGCAATGTGCTATGTTTTTTCCGTTTTTGTAAAATATAGTATCATCGTCATATTTGATATTTTTCAAGCGACAAAACTCATATTTTGTATCAAAAAGACTACAGATTTTCATTTGTTGGACAATTCTGCCCAATACAAAGAGCAGACTCCGGGCTGGATGCATTTATTTGTGTGAGATACGGTACAGTGTCCAACGCAAAAAAACCTGACTTCTTATGTAGCCATGTCACATAAAACACATAGAGTAGGACTCGTAATCGTGATTTCGTGTCGAAGCCGCTTTGTGGTTCGAATTTTTTGTTGATATTCCATTAAGTTTCGGTATGATTCATCAATACTTATTTGACCCATACAAAAGAAAGATGGAGATATCAGATATTCCAAATGACCTATTCAGAGTTCTTGGTGGGACATGATCACAAATACAAAAGGTGATGTATTATTTATGGCCATCATCTAATCTTTGTGCAACTGGCCACATCGGCCACATCATTGCGGAACGACAAAACCGGCAAAATTTATATATTCAGGACCAGATATCAGATCGAGCATAACTGTGATCTGAAAACACAACTAGAATATGGCTATGCTGAACATTCTGATAAATGTGCTGTCGGAGCAATTACACGCCGGTGTGAGAGAAGCGGATGTCCGATGGTACTTATCAGCACTCAGCCGGCAGACACCGCCACCCAATCGGAGCAGGAAGGGGAGGACATGGAGTTCGACATTTTATAAATTCCATTCAGTGATTTTGTCCGCCTGCTACTTGAGAGATCTTAGGAATCTGTTAATAGACAAGTTTTTGACATACTCTCAGCTGTAGATTGCTAACCATAGAGAACACCTACACGGCTTGTCTGGTACCTACCAATTGCTGTAGCCACTATCTTAATGTCATAGTCATGACCTCCATGAAGACCGCAGCACGACAAGAAATTATTTGCCCATTTGATTTCCCAGTAAAGATGTGATATGATACGCTGCAAATGTTTGAGGTCAAGCCGTTCTGATGGATATTTTCACAACGTGATATATATACATATAGATGTCCTTGTTGTTGTGTAGACCTGTAACTTCTCCTTGAACTAGTTGAAAATGACGTCACAAATCCAGAATTAAGACCCAAGTTTCTCTTTTTACTGATGTTCTATCTGATGTCAATTGTACAAAAGAATTGCTTTTTCATACAATTCCCACGGGATGACACGGTCAATCTGACAACACTATAGAAGCAATGATTGCAGTACCAAAGTAGCAATATATGAGTATTTACAAAATTTTACTGTTGAGAAGAGTTTTAATTTCACAAAAATCGTTTTAACTTGATAAAAAATGGGAATGACGACTTTTAACTCTGTGATAACAACTTTACAGATAATGATTTTACTTTAGCGTTCCTACATGGTTCTGGTGTGTTTCCGTTATTGTTGTTAATTTGTTATAATGAAGGGTTGAATTGGCATCGTTATCGTTTCTGTTATTCTCGAAAATTCTGCGGTTCTCTTTGTAGTTAGGTTATATTCGATTATGTATCATTCATGAAAATTCAAATGATTTTCATTTCACCACATGACAGCTACTGATAGAAAATTCATGCCAAATTGGAATGTTATTGTGATCAATCCACAGTGTTCTAGTGAGAGTCCCAGCGAGTCCTCGTGAGTGACTTTTATATATCAATTATTGTTTAAAATAATTGTGTATTTAATTATATGTCTATAATTCTTTGTATAAAATACTTTGTATATTCCATGGCTGAATGCATTTTAACTACAAATACCTACCATTATTTGTATACTACTAAGTACATCTCAAAATATATTTCATTGAATAATATCATCAAAGCATACATTCCTCGTCCATATAACAAAATGGCCCACTTCGAGAGATCAAGCGCAACGAAACTTATACACGTCATAGGAGTACATATTTGGAGTGGTATGTATCAGAAAGAAAAAATGTTTCTAAACAAATTTTGAGAAAATGGCCACCAAAGTCCAAAATCAGGCATTTTTTGTCGAAAACGGCCGCCATTTTGAAAAAAAAAGCGAAAATAAAAAAACTAAAAAATACTTCCTCCTTGAATTTTTTAAAACATTTTTGTGCAAAATTTCAGAAAAAAATCGCCTGTAAACAAAAGATAAAAAAGTGGACGACGGAAGACGGACACAATGCCATGCCAATAGGTTATCGGACCATAGGTCCGGTTACCTAAAAAGTCTTGTTGTTGTGAAGTTTATCACGACAAAAATGCCATATTTTAATGATTAGATGTCATAAGGTAGAAAAATACACAAGACGTTTTAATGTAAAAAAAATAACAAAACATTAACGTGATAAATATGACAAGACTCCTTGTTGTGATATTTTCACACATTATGATATCTAATCATTATAAATTTCCACGTTATGATGTCTTGTCGTGATAAACTTCATGCTGAGATGACTTGTGATATTGACTTGTGATAAGACATTTTGCTGAGTATATCATGTTAAGAAAACTTTACATTTCTTCAAACTGATTGCGCACTGTGTAAAACGACAAGCCATGTTGGTGATCAAAGTATGCTTCCATAGGTTACCTCAACTAAAGCGCACTTCTAAGCTATCCATCCATAAAATAACAAGACGCGTTTTAAAGGTGATGAATTGAACTGAAATCGTTTTATATGATTTGCGAAGTGTAACTAAGAAGTGCACCTAAGAATTTTAAGATGTTTGAAGTGTATCTAATAAGTGTGCATCTTCTTAGAAGAGTCTACCTATGAAGTGTACGATTTGTGCAGTGTTCACAAGAAGTGTACCTCTTCTTATTGTAGAAGGTGTACACTTATTTAGAGACGATAAGGCTCAGGTATGTTATACAGCCCTACAGTATTACTCGTAGTGTTGTTTCTCAGGTGGTTGGATTCGTTCGACTACAACCATACATTCGTGAAGTGCAAGTAATATATACTGAAGCCCGGCGCGTAAGCAGCACGTCGCCACAACGCACGTGCGTACACTTTCTCGTACAAGTTTTTCCTATAATAATACAACGTAGATATTAAAAGTTTAGGCAAGCGTGACACGATATTTTATTATTATTATTTTTCCATTGATTTAACCTGTACCGCACACATGTGTATACATGTATTGTGTCATTGTCATAAACCAAGCATGATATATTATATAGGCTTATATAATACCATACCAGTTGCTGAAAATTAAGCTATAAGCTTTTCCTATTTTGAAACAAAAACCAATGGCATATCAATATCATAATCAGCTCCTCGATAGTCGCCAATCTGCTTATCGTAAGCACTACTCGACAGAAACCGCACTTGTTAGGGTATACAATGACCTTCTCACCCAGTTAGACAGAGGTCACAATGCTGCACTCATCCTCCTCGACTTGAGTGCAGCTTTTGATACCGTCGATCACTCTGTTCTTCTTCATCGACTGCACTCAAGGTACGGCATCACAGGCACGGCTTTGAAGTGGTTCAGTTCATACCTCCAAGGCAGGACACAATCCGTGTCAGTCCGCGGAACCACATCTGACCCGAGGTCACTGGCATGTGGAGTTCCCCAGGGTTCCGTACTAGGTCCTGTTTTGTTCAACATGTACACAGGACCGATCGGCGATATCATCTCCAGCCATCACTTGCAACATATGACATATGCTGACGACACGCAGATATATGTTACTGTACATGATCAATGTGACCTCGACAACATCAACAGATGTCTAGAGGACATTCGTTACTGGATGGGAAGTAATATGTTAAAGCTGAATGACGGTAAAACTGACCTGATATTGTTCTCATCCAGACACAGGACTACATCTGATATCAGTGTTACCATTGGTGAGACAGAAATCAACTGTTCTTCGGAGGTCAAGAACCTGGGTGTCTTACTTGATCGGCACCTGAACATGGACGTCCACATCAAACGAATTGTACGCACTGCATCTTCCATGTTGCGATACATTGGACGTTTGCGAAAATACCTGGATATCAAATCCACTGAGAGGTTAGTCCATGCCTTCATCACATCCAGGGTGGACTATTGCAATGGTCTACTAGTGGGACTCCCTTCGATAAGACTTCAACATCTTCAGAGGTTACAAAACATTGCAGGCCAGATTGTTGCAAGAACTCGCAAATACGACAATATCACGCCCGTCTTGCAACAACTCCATTGGCTCCCCGTCCAGTACCGCATCCAGTACAAGGTACTGTTACTGGCATTCAAGTGTCAACGTGGCATTGCCCCAGATTACCTGGTTTCCCTCTTGACGCCATGCAGCTCCAGCAGAGTCCTTCGATCCTCCTCCCAGGCCAAGTTACAAGTTCCCAGAGTACGAATGTCATATGGTCAACGTTCTTTCTGCTATGCAGCTCCACAACTCTGGAACAAGCTTCCACTAGAACTACGTAACTGTGATGATATTGAGCGTTTTAAATCTGGTCTTAAGACATTTTTGTTCAAATGTGCCTTTGGTGTTTAAAATGTTTCTTTCTAGTCTGGTTCTAATCTGTATATTGTTTGTTTTACATTGTTTTCATTATGTACCGTTTTACCACATTGTATTAATATTACCATGTCCAGCGCAATGAGAGTTTTTGCTGTATTGCGCTTTACAAGAATAAATTATTATTATTATTATATTATCTAATCGTTGCCGAGCGAACGCCCGTTGAAAAAGTAAGGCAGATCTCATATGTATTGCATGTCCCAAGGACATGTGATGGCCTACTCTACCACATATCCCCCGGGGCATCGTCGAATTCCACCAAGCCCACGGGTCCATCTTACCCAGATACGGGCGATATCAAAAAATAAGTATTGCTAGGAAATCAGGAACTGAGTGACGACCACATTTTTAAGGAAACTGGCAAAATGGATATTCCTTTCATTTCTCAACAAGGTAGTTAAATGTATAATAGGCTCATGTAGTCTGTGCCTGCCTGTTTGGTATATGTGATTGGTTCATGGTCTACGCAATAACAGTCAGGATATGTCCAGTATTGCCCACATACAATCTCGATCTGCTGTTCAATAACTTGATTGCAGGATGATCAATAGATAACAACACACGTAAGCCTACAGCTTCTAAAGATTAGTCACTTTGTTCAAACAATGAATGTAAAAAAAAAATAGGCCCCTACTTCCCTTGTCAGATTCTTTTTGCAACATATTGTAGGCTCATATTATCATTGCAACACCACTCTCTGCTTGCAATCAATGTCATCACACTTCACAACCGAATCACATGTCTCTTTAACAACATACAAAAAAGTAATACAAGATCGCGTCTCTTCCGCCTGAAACTTTTAGAGCTATGAAATGCATAGAATGCACCAGCGAGCGTCTTATATCATGTATATCGATGGTTTCTGGGGCCCGCCTAGGGCCCCAGCCGGGCCTATTGCACGTCTCCCCTAGCTGGGACTGGGAGTACACTTTCGTTTACGTCTGTGCACGCCCCTGAAGTCTGAAGCCATTTCTATTGGCATCTGCACTCACTGTAACTTTAGTTTAGAACTGAAGCACAATTGTGGTTAAGGTAATAATGCAGTTGACACATGCATCCATTATTGCGCCTTAATCTAAGCTGGACCCTGTTTGGTACACATTTTGCTGATCAGTAATATCTTGCTTGCTGCCGGCAGTTGTGCGTGCGTGAGTATGGAATAATCAGGAATTTGTTAATAGATATCTAGTGATTAATCCAATTTCAAGATCAAGCCTATTTTATGATCATGTGCGCAAATGTACGTTAAAACGTTCTGCAGTTGTCTTGGCATTGTCTGGTACTTTGTCAAGAGTATCGTACCGAGATGGGTGAACCACATATTGGCTAATGTATAAAAATTAATATGGAACGAACACCCACAAGGTATGCCGAGCGAACAAAATCGAGTCCGTTATCCAATCTCAAAGTCAAATATCAGGTAAAATCGACAACATTGTATGGGAATTTCATGATCCTCTATTATATGGCCATAGGGAGGTGAAATCAGGTGTTCCGGAAAGAGTGAGCGTTTCCTGCCCCACTTGAGGCACTCGTCATGAATTCCAAAACATTAACATGCAAAAAGTTCTTGCTGTTGTTGACCGATTTAGTGTACTTATCAACCAGATAGTGATGACGTCCATAGAATTACTTGAACGCAGCTAGCTTTGAATGCGTATCAACCTATTACTGCGTGGGTAGGCTTTTCAATACCAGAAGGATCCCTCGAGGAGAACTTGATGCCGTTATGAGATCTGACAGAAGAAACTAAGCCCTTTCATTCGAGTTATTGTCGACGTCAATTTAAAGTTGTGTAAGGCGGGCAGTGTGTAAAGAACAGGAAGTGATTTTTCAACCAGCGTCGAGCATGTTTTAATACATCTTGTGGGTGAGCAAGCTATATTTATCAAGAATTATTCATAACTGAGAAATTATATTAGAGGATGGTATCCGGTTTTCCAGTGACGTACATGATTTGTTCGCATCAGTTCTTCTTAATTGAAGAATTTTATTCGAAGGCTAGTTTTAGCTCTTTCTGATAAAAAAAATACTCATTCTAATCACTTCAAACAGGATCTCATGAATAACAAAAACAACTGGCGTCATAGGATATATATCAATTGTCATTGCAAGTAACTTGAATAGTTTTTATTTCAGGGTGTCTGGTTTAAAAATATAGATGGTTTATACCTCATTCTGATAAAACATACTCATTCTAATCATTTCAAACAGGATCGCATGAATGACAAAAACAACTGGTTCCATAGGATATATATCAATTGTCATTGCAAGTAACTTGAATAATTTTTATTTCAGGGTGCCTGGTTTATAAAATATAGATGGTTTATCTATCCAGTAGAAATGGTAAAACAGAATTCGTAAAATATTATCCGCATCGTTTGAAATGATGCGTGGTTAGCTTTCACAAACAAGCAATCGCCACTCTTTCTCTGCTAACCTTGAGCAGTTATTGTTATGTTGGGCATGGGGCATTTATCAAGTAATCGAACTTGGTAAATTTATATACATATTCTGCATTTTGTTGCATATTTAATGATACCATGCGGTTTATGATATAGATGACATACAAGTCAAAGATGGAGTATTTGCATTAGCCAAAGTATCTAGATTAACTATTGAAGTTTTGTACTGAGCTTATATACGTTCATTACCCTCGCCCCGATAGGGGCAGAGGGTATTGCAATTGGGTCTGTCCGTTTGTATGTCTGTTTGTTTGTCTGTCTGTCTGTCTGTCTGTCTGTCCGCGCGCATATCTCAAAGGAGAATGGTCCGATCAACATGAAACTTATAGGGATGAAGCGGTATCTCAGTGGCTCGGTCCTCCTCAAATCTGGTCGAAATCGGACAAAAACTGTTGCCATGGCAACGGAAAATGTAAAAATCAATAATTGACCATAACTCCAGTTCTATTCAAGATAAATTTTTCTAACTAATTTTGTATTTTTCTATGGCCAATTCCTGATCATCTGATATATGGCACGTGGTCGTACGACCAAAACTCTCCATTATCGCCCGATGTCGAAAAATTGGGGTCACGGTTTCAATTTTTTTTGGCCAGCGACGTTTCAGTGCAAATGTCTGCGCTCATAACTCAAAGGCAAACGACCCGATCGATTTGAAATTTATAGGGCAAGAGTGCTATGGTGCTGGCTCATTCCCTTCAGAATTTCGCCAAAATCGAATGAAAACGGTTGCCATGGCAACGGAAAAAAGAAAATCACATAATTGGCTTTAACTCCGGTTCTAATCAATATTAATTTTTCCAAATATTTTTGTATTTTTCTTTGGCCATTTCCCGATCGTATGGTGTACGACCGATGGCCGTACGACGAAAACTCTCCATTATCGCCAGATGTCGAAAAATTGGGGGTCACGATTTCAGTTATTTTTGGCCAGCGACGTTTCAGTGCAAATGTCTGTGCTCATAACTCAAAGGCAAACGGTCCGATCGATTTGAAATTTATAGAACTAGAGTGCTATGATGGTGGCTCAGACCTTTCAAAATTTTGCCAAAATCGGATGAAAACGGTTGCCATGGCAACGGAAAAAAGAAAATCACATAATTGGCTCTAACTCCGGTTCTATTTGATATTAATTTTTCCAACTATTTTTGTATTTTTCTTTGGCCAATTCCCGATCGTTTGGTGTACGACCGATGGTCGTACGACGAAAACTCTCCATTATCGCCGGATGTCGAAAAATTGGGGGTCACGATTTCGGTTATTTTTGGCCAGCGACGTTTCAGTGCAAATGTCTGCGCTCATAACTCAAAGGCAAACGGTTCGATAGATTTGAAATTAATAGGGCTGGAGTGCTATGGTAATGGCTCAGTCCCTTTCAAATTTTGCCAAAATCGGGTGAAAACGGTTGCCATGGCAACTGAAAAAATAAAATCACATAATTGACTATAACTCCGGTTCTAATCAATATTAAATGTTCAACCTATTTTTGTATTTTTCTTTGGCCAATTCCCAATCGTATGGCGTACAACCGATGGTCTTAAGACCAAAACTCTCAATTATCGCCCAATTTCAGTGACTAAATCTGAAGGGCGAGGGTCTGCAATCTCTGATTGTCTCGTTTTTAATGCATTCAGAACATTTGTTTGCCCACAGTGTGTCTTACCGATTTCCAATGTATCAAAACACCATTGGCGATTTAACTCTTCAGAGAATGCGTCAAAAGACGGGGACAACGGTTCATCATAAAATAGCTCTTATTGTCACCCTTACCCAGTACCCCTGCCAATCTATTCTATTAGCATGTATAGGGCTTGTATGTCAACACCATGAGTGACATAAGTACGCTCACTCTGTCATGTTGTTTTTGTAAACATACCTGTTTCCTCCTCACATTGATAATGCAACCTCGCGGCATATCATCATATAATGATGATAACCATCATAACTGAGGAAAAACATGGATATAAACTTTCGAAAACACCCACTCGATTTTGCTGAGTGGACATATGTACATTCGAAGCAAAAGTCACAGCATAACTAATCGCAAGATGTCAACGTAAAATCTTGACTGCGAGCGATCGAATGCCAGAGCCATACGGGAAAGTTGGATTGAATGGACTGCCCATCACAGCAAGCAAACCGAAATTTGTAACTTTGACCAGGCAACCTTCGGGTGTAGACCGTGTCCTTAGAGCATCGACACGCCACAGGCGAGCTGCGAGACAATAATGAATTTCGAAACCCCCAGTTCATATAGTGTTTCTGTATGTGCGCCATAAGTATCAAACACAATGCGATCAATGTTTGAACACTACATATTTGTGGGCCACATCCGTGGGCGAAGGACTATTTCTGAACAAATCATGTTCCTATATCTCGCACACTGCATCGATTCCTCGTTCTGAGGTTATGCGGTCAGTATTTCACAGAGAAAAAATATTTCGCTCATTATGTGTCAGCACCAGCTTCCAAAGAGTTCGCGTTTCAGCGTTAACAACAACATGACCTGACCCTCAAACAAAAGAACTATGTCGGCCATGCTCTGTGCCATTTTGCAGGGTGCTAAAGGCTCGGCCTGGAATTGGCGACACGGTGCTGGGAAAAACACAAACCAAACTCAAAATAAAATGCCATATGCTTATCAACACGCAGGGATAAATGAAAAATCATGAAGTGTGTCACAAACTGTGTCACAAGTGAGTTCAAGATCGTCTCGTGAACTTAGGGGTATTGAAGCGAAGGGGATGTTTCACAATAGCATTTCACTTCTGTTCATGGTCGTTTGTTCGACGTCAAGAACACAATTATTTTCTGGTTATAATTGGATATTTTGTGCTTGGGTTTCGATTTCGATTTTATGTTCACTGTACCTACATATTCTCAGTGACTCACAACAACTCATTACTCGCGAATAGGTTACCAACCTGCACTCCAAATCATTTACAAAGTAAATATATATAAGCAATGATTAGCTTACATTAATGTTTGTTCGTTACGCAGAAATGGGTTGAATGTTTTGTCAATGAGGCCTATATCATACGAACATAGATATAGATTTTATGGGAGGTATTTTCTCTGGTGCAATTATTGCCATCTTGAAGGGGTAGAAAAGTGCCCGATATTGATTTCCCAGATTAAGGACCGTGAATATATCCGCTGTAGAACGATTGACTTTATGGTATAACTGACCTCTGGGAATATGAAACCTCAGTTTGTTGTCTGATGAGGTTTACCTATTCATGTATTCCTCGAATAACTGACGTGCCCTTGCCGGTAACCTTTCAATTGCTCTAAACATTAATGTCCACTAGAAAAAAAACACTGCAAATGAAGCTGCATGAACAAAAACGAAACTGCATGAACAACAATGTGAACGTCAACAACAAAATGATGATCGGAACTTCAAAATTCAAACTGAATCACCCCACAATCCACACAGACTTTCATGAATAATTCTCTGAACAGTTTTCTATCATGTACATAAAACTAATGTCAGTTCTCCACAGAATGGTACCGTCTTTGGAACCCAATTGTACGCTATTGATTTAAGTGACTTTATGTTTAAATGATTGGTAGGTGTAAATTCTTCACTGTATTTCTTAAAAGACCCATTCAATAGTCCATATATACGTTGTGGGCACATTGACTCAAGGCCAATTTGAATTTTGCTCTTGAGTTCTTCATTAGCTCAAACACAATACCCGATCTAGGTTTATTGTGGTTTCGAAAACCTAATATAGGCATCACGAGCCGCATCGTGTAGTTCCTCAACATGTTCCTTGAAAAAACGGAGACACTGATAGTTTCTCTTATTATTGCCATAAGAGATATTGTTTGTCTGCACCTGTTGTTCACAGGCAGGTAAAGTTGAGATAATGAGTGAATGAATAACGTTTATTTTACATCGCATAAAGTCAAATCACATACATTGTAATATTATACAAACATGTATAGTGACACAAGTTCCATGAGCTTCTGTGCGATGATATTAAAATGTCAACAGCAATCTTTAGAAATTCGTGGAATAATAATATAAAATTCTGGTTAAAAACAGTTCAGTTTTGAGGAAATGTACACTTTTATGAGTCAGCCATTCTTTAATATTTATCTTAAATCGAGACAGCGAGTTTGTATTCTTTGCATTATGTTCTAATAGGTTCCAGAGTTTGCAAGCCAGATAGCGAAAGGAATGATAACCATATGTCTTAGACTTATATTTAGGAATGACGAATTTGCTTGGATCCCTTAGACTATATTGAGAAACATGTTCTTGTAGCAAATTACACAAATAGGTAGGTACAATAATATGCCTGATTTTGAAAGTTTCAACAGCTAATACATAAATACAACGTTTATAGATATCAAAGAAATTATCTCTTGCTAACAGTTCATCAAACTGAGACACTTTGTCGTTATTGACAAGTCTGATTGTTTGCTTATTAATCTTGTCTAACTTTTTAAGGTTACTTTTATTAGTAAACATCCATACACATGTACAATAGTTAAAGTTTGAGATAATATAAGAATTGTAGATACATATGCGACTCTTACAGTTATGATTACTATTAATTCGAGAGAGCGCATTTACCTGCTTAGCGGTTTTTGAACAAACATTGTCCACACGTTTGTTAAAATTTAGTTCCTGATCCAACTCAACTCCCAAAACATTCATAGAATTCAATCCCACCAGTGTAACGTCATTTATGATTATCGTGTGCTCCGTGGACAATATATGTTTACCAAAAAAACTAGCTGGAATTTATTGGGATTAGCTCTCATCAGGTTATATTCGAACTATTCAATCACCTTAAGGACGTCGCATTCGAGCGTAGATTTGACATCTGCTATATTCTTGTCTATATGTGACAAGGTATTGTCATCCGCATAATTATAGATTGTGCATTTTGTATTCAGATACAGCAAGTCATTAATAAATATATTGATCAAGACAGGTCCAAGTATCGACCCCTGGGGCACACCCTTTTTACTGGTGACCCACTCGCTTGAAATGTCATCGATCTTGACCCTTTGTGAACGATTGCATATATATGATTATATAAATTCACAAGATTCTATGTCCAAGCCATATTTGTGCAGTTTAGCCAAGAGCATGCCATGTGGGATGCAATCAAATGCTTTGATTTTCAATTGCTTTTGCGCCAATATATACATTTTGGTCTAATGCTAGTCGCCAGTCTTCCGTTAAAAGAGTTGGAATGTCTTTGCATCCGTGACCTTTTCTGAAGCCAGATAATAGAGGGTGGAAAATGGCATCAGTAAAATTTTTGAACTGGTTGTTTATTACCCGTTCAAAAAATTTTGAGAATACTGTCAATAGATTAATGGAGCGGTAATTGTCTTTTTCCAACTTGTCTTTCATTTTGTTTGAATACTGGTCGGATGATTGATTTTTTTTAGGTTTTCAGGGAACACGTTATGACGTATACATACATTTATGAGGGTAGTAATTGGAGTCACTAATTCGTATTTTAGTGATTTCACAAAAATTGGGGGTAATGTGTCATACCCAGGTGCTTTTTCTTTCTTCAAGTCATCTATAATTTTGATGACTTCAGCCGGGTTAATTTCAGAAAATTTAAATGGGCAATATCTGTAATTGGCACCTATTGACACCACCGATGGGTGATATTTATATGACTCTATTATATCAGCCAGAGGTTTTGTCATGTCCTCTGGTGCTCCAATATCATCTCCTATTGACGCAAAAAACTTATTAAGTGTATCACAGATTAATCCTTTATCAGTGAGTAAATTGTCATTGTCCCGCAGCATATTATCATCATCCATGCAAGAGCTATTCGAAAAAAATGGCTTAACCGTTTTCCAGAAATGCGCATTGTAATTCCCATTTCGGCAGCGCATGATCAAGTATCTATGTACAAAGGTACGTTTGATTCTGATCACCCTATTTCGTTTCTGTTTATAAAGCGCATGATGATGTTTAGATCGTGATTTGTAGTATTTATTCCGAAACATATTTCGGATATATATTGCAGACCTTAATTCGCTTGTCATAGTTGGAAAATCGTTTTGCTTTCGTATTTTTGTTTGCAGAGGGCCAAGATAATTGAAGATTTTCATCATAGTGTCATGAAATTCAGCGAATGCTTTGTTTGGATCAGGATCTAATACATACATATTTTCCATCTCAAGAGCTTCTCTAACCTTGTCATAATCTATCTGATTCACCTTGCGGTATTTTATAGTTTTAGAACATGGTTTAGGTACATGCTTCCTCATGACAGCACCAATGAGATTATGAAAATCAGAGATTCCTATATCAAATGAGAAACTTTTCATAAAGCGATTTTTCTGGTTTGTTAGAAAAACGTCAATCAATGTAGGCTTTGATGACTGATAACATGTTGGTGACGTTATGATATTATTTAGGTCATATACAGACATGCAATTGTTCAGTAGACATGGATGCAGCAAATTGAAATTCAAATCACCAACCAAGATCACATTTTAATAATTCTGTCGAACATATCATGAAAAAACTTTTTGAAATCAGCATTATGTACAAGTGGATTCTTGTATGAGTGGATGAAAGCCCATTTATCACCTTTGTCTAATACGAGTTCCAAGCACATCATTTCAATGTCAGGATGTGAATTACTTATTTCAAAATTAAGCTGCCTATGGGGGATATTGTTTGTAACAAAAACCAGCAGTCCTCCAATGTTTTTCCTTTTATCTTCTCTGAACACAGAGTACCCTTGGACATTAAACAGGGCATTGTTGTCTGCTGAGTCCAGTTTACATTCACTAAGAGCTAGAATATCAACATATTTATGCTCTAGAATATATTTAATCTCATGAAATTCAGTGCGCAGTCCATTCACATTTAGATGTGCATACAAAATATTATAGGAATATTGAACTTTCAGAGCTTTCAGCTCAGTACACATATTCATACCATCACCTGCTATATCATCTACAGTCATAATGGTATCATCATCATGTACACTATGATGGCTATCATATAGCCTGTTTTGCATGTTATTGGCAGGAACAGCAGTTATGCAACTCATGTCTATTGGTGCATTTATTCAGCTAAGGATGCTATGACTATATGAGTCATCCAGCAAATTGGTCACATTTTGACATTTATCAGGTACTGGGGAAAATATATTGGTGACAAACACATTATCACAAGGGGGTTCATTGCTTTGGCTAGAATTATCCAGTAGACACTTATTTTCATTACCATCATTCTCACAATCAGTATCATTAAAAGACTGCCACTCAATAATGCCATACAAATCATTTATAATCACACTTGCATTCATACCGTCACAACTGATATCACTTATTGCAACATGTGCGTCAGATATATTTGAACTCACATTGTTCTTGCTATTACTATTATAACAAGGCAGATCACATGATCCATCACATGGCAAGTTACATATATTGCACAAGTATGATAAAATAGAGTATAATGGAGTAAGGCCAGACCTTCTCTGGCTCTGTCTTAGTTTAAACACATTTTACTTTTGTGACCATATGACCAACACCTGTCACACTGGATAGGGATGTCATGCTTGCATCTGTTGGTGGTTAATGTCATTATTGTTCTATGTTCATTGTGTCAAAAGCATAAAACTAAGCATTCATGGAGCTACCATATTAAAACATATCACGATAAAATTAATACCACACCAACCAGTGTTTGATCAGTTGTGGTCCATCATTGGAACCGGGCTCATTAAACCATAACCTGCACGTCTTTCCCTTCAATCACTTGCTGGTCGCCGACGTAGGCATTATTTATGACCGTTGGATTCCACCTAGTGACTTCCTGAATCCGTTAATTTTGCCACATTATGCGTCTCCAAGCGATGTTTCCCGAACTAGACACAATGATTTGTGGACCAAAACACATTACCTTGGGGTGGAGTAGGCGCTGGTCATGGAGAGAAACGTATACATGCAGTCAAGGACAATATGCCTATATATAAATGAAATTGTTATATTTTTTTATGTCGATAGCACTGCATGAAGGATTTACAATGAGCAGTGGTTCGACTGGTTTCATCGGAGCAACAAACGTTTTGACATTTTAAGTAAATCAGCAGTTGAAATGAAATACTAGTACATCAATCAAATATGTTTGCATTCTCACATATAATATACGTAGAATCAATACCCAGTATTAAGTATTCCGAGCAAACAAAACAGGGTCCGTTATCCAATCTCATAGTTCAGGGACAGAAAGTCATATCAGGCATACGAAGTGAGAACCCCCTCATGAACCCCCCAAAATGGCCATTAGGAGGTGAAATCAGGTGTTCCGGAAAGAGTGAGCATTTCCTGCCCCACAAGTGGCACCCGTCATGAATTCCCCCAAATTAGCATAAAAATAGATCTAGTTGCATGGCAGACATAGATTTGGTGTATTTATCAACCAGATCATGATGACGTCCATAGAATTTCTTAACTGCAGCTATAAGTCGTGGTAAAACATAACCTTGTCGCAGCAGTTTAGAGACTAAACTGCTGCGACATCATCATAAAATCATCCAGTCAAGTGTCTATTTTCTAAGACAAGCCCAGAGACATGCCAAGAGACATGTGTATTGTTGTATTTTCGACAGAAACAAATAGTAGTCATGATCTACCAATGAAGATCAATATCAGAAAAACAAAGCAATCGATTATCAAGATGGACCCATAATTCCAGGCAGTGTATTTCCTGCCTCACACGAGGGGCACCCTGCATCAGTCTGTGTTTATAAAAGGAGTGGTGATGGTGTCGATTGTTGACAGGCGTTGACAGGCATTCATAAAACAAATGTCAATATTTCATTTTGGTCATAAAGTCACCGCACCCAACATGAGTAACAGTGAGATAAGGTCCCAGTTGTCGTCTAACCTTGAATGGTTCAATCTGCGGAAGCGGGGTTTAGTTGTTTGGCGGTGTGATAAGGGAAAGACAATATTATTATCCAAATAAGCTCGTGAAGACCCTGGGCAAAACAACCCATCCGACTCATCTCTTCTAGGGTAATAATGAAAAGACCAATTTTTGGATAATCCTTTCTTTGTCTCGGCATCATTAGACAGGTCTTCAGGACATAAACAATGTCAGTAAAACTGTGCAGAAACCTGTTGGACATTTCAGCCAAAGCAATATTTATACATCTGCTTACCTTCACCTTCAAGTTTTCAACAAAACAATGCCAGTGGGACTGGTTATAGTACCGTTTTGATCCTTGGTGGTTAATGTCATTATTGTTCTATGTTCATTGTGTCAAAAGCATAAAACTAAGCATTCATGGAGCTACCATATTAAAACATATCACGATAAAATTAATACCACACCAACCAGTGTTTGATCAGTTGTGGTCCATCATTGGAACCGGGCTCATTAAACCATAACCTGCACGTCTTTCCCTTCAATCACTTGCTGGTCGCCGACGTAGGCATTATTTATGACCGTTGGATTCCACCTAGTGACTTCCTGAATCCGTTAATTTTGCCACATTATGCGTCTCCAAGCGATGTTTCCCGAACTAGACACAGTGATTTGTGGACCAAAACACATTACCTTGGGGTGGAGTAGGCGCTGGTCATGGAGAGAAACGTATACATGCAGTCAAGGACAATATGCCTATATATAAATGAAATTGTTATATTTTTTTTATGTCGATAGCACTGCATGAAGGATTTACAATGAGCAGTGGTTCGACTGGTTTCATCGGAGCAACAAACGTTTTGACATTTTAAGTAAATCAGCAGTTGAAATGAAATACTAGTACATCAATCAAATATGTTTGCATTCTCACATATAATATACGTAGAATCAATACCCAGTATTAAGTATTCCGAGCAAACAAAACAGGGTCCGTTATCCAATCTCATAGTTCAGGGACAGAAAGTCATATCAGGCATACGAAGTGAGAACCCCCTCATGAACCCCCCAAAATGGCCATTAAGAGGTGAAATCAGGTGTTCCGTAAAGAGTGAGCATTTCCTGCCCCACAAGTGGCACCCGTCATGAATTCCCCCAAATTAGCATAAAAATAGATCTAGTTGCATGGCAGACATAGATTTGGTGTATTTATCAACCAGATCATGATGACGTCCATAGAATTTCTTAACTGCAGCTATAAGTCGTGGTAAAACATAACCTTGTCGCAGCAGTTTAGAGACTAAACTGCTGCGACATCATCATAAAATCATCCAGTCAAGTGTCTATTTTCTAAGACAAGCCCAGAGACATGCCAAGAGACATGTGTATTGTTGTATTTTCGACAGAAACAAATAGTAGTCATGATCTACCAATGAAGATCAATATCAGAAAAACAAAGGAATCGATTATCAAGATGGACCCATAATTCCAGGCAGTGTATTTCCTGCCTCACACGAGGGGCACCCTGCATCAGTCTGTGTTTATAAAAGGAGTGGTGATGGTGTCGATTGTTGACAGGCGTTGACAGGCATTCATAAAACAAATGTCAATATTTCATTTTGGTCATAAAGTCACCGCACCCAACATGAGTAACAGTGAGATAAGGTCCCAGTTGTCGTCTAACCTTGAATGGTTCAATCTGCGGAAGCGGGGTTTAGTTGTTTGGCGGTGTGATAAGGGAAAGACAATATTATTATCCAAATAAGCTCGTGAAGACCCTGGGCAAAACAACCCATCCGACTCATCTCTTCTAGGGTAATAATGAAAAGACCAATTTTTGGATAATCCTTTCTTTGTCTCGGCATCATTAGACAGGTCTTCAGGACATAAACAATGTCAGTAAAACTGTGCAGAAACCTGTTGGACATTTCAGCCAAAGCAATATTTATACATCTGCTTACCTTCACCTTCAAGTTTTCAACAAAACAATGCCAGTGGGACTGGTTATAGTACCGTTTTGATCCTTCTGGTATCAATTGTACTGTACCATGTGTTTGTTGCACAATGTAAGTATCAATCTATTACCACCATTACAGCCAAATTTTAATGACTCCAACATGAATAACAAACGTAAAATACAACATTTTGCAATAGAAACAAAGTCCGACCAATTACTTCATCAAAAGACACACTATCACATTAGGGGCGGACAGTGTGGTAAATGTAGTTTTTCTACTGTACACCTGATGGAATTAGTATACAACTGCCCAACAACCTATGAAAATGATTTAGAAATCCGAAGCAAACCCCATGCAATAGATATATGCGAGTACATAAGTACCTAATCAAAAGCCAGAAGGCTGCTGAGTTGATGGTATCCTCGGAACAGACAACGTCCACCAGCCGTAACACCGGCTCAGTGGTATGAATGTAAGTATCAATCTATTACCACCATGACAGCCAAATTTTGATGATTCCAATAACAAACATAAAATACAATATTTTGCGATAGAAACAAAGCCCGACCAACTACTTTATGAAAAGACACACTGGCGTCATCTGGGGCAGACAGTGTGGTAAATGTAATTGTTTCTACTGTACACCTGGTGGAATTAGTATACAACTGCCCAACAACCTATGAAAACAATTTAGAAATCCGAAACAAACCCCATGGAATAGATATACGACAAGTACATAAGTACCCAATCACAAGCCAAAAGGCTACTGAGTTGATGGTATCCTCGGGGACAGATTAACGTCCACCAGCAGCGACACCGGCTCAGTGGTATGAATGTAAGTATCAATCTATTACCACCAATACGACCAAATTTTGATGATGCCAACCACAAATGTAAAATACAATATTTCTTTTGCAATAGAAACAAAGCCCGACCAAATAGTTTATCCGAAGACACACTGGCGTCATCAGGGGCAGACAGTGTGGTAAATGTAGTTGTTTCTACTGTACACCTGATGGAATTAGTATACAACTGCCCAACAACCTATGAAACAATTTAGAAATCCGAAACAACCCCCATGGAATAGATATACGGTAAGTACCCAATCACAAACCAAAAGGCTAATGACTTGATGGTATCCTTGGGGACAGATTTAACGTCCAACAGCAGCGACACCGGCTCAGTGGTATGAATGTATGTAAGTATCATTCTATTACCACCAATACAACCAAATTTTGATGATGCCAACCACAAACGTAAAAACATGCAATAGACTATCACAAGGAAGTGAATATAATTTTGATATATCTGCTGGGCTATGATGGTATTTTCTTGGCATCGTTCTCACCATCCACAGGGGAAGCTTCCTGATTTAATATACTATAAAACCAGAATATACATCTTCTCACTCGTTCTGTTTACTTTATGCATCCCCGATCTGCACGATTGACATTCATAACCAAAGTATGAGCTCCAATGATTCTGGACACAATTAGTGCATCGATAGTACTATATTTTGACACGTAGTCTTGAATACGTGTGGTAATGGTATAAACAAAACTGGTCAATGATGGTGATGGATCACTTTCAATGTTGACCTGTTTTGAGACAACGCATTGTGTTAACAGGTCCAACCGACATACAATGGAAACCAAAACAAAGAATATCTGATCACGATTATAAAATAAAAGCATTCTTGGCATAGAACAAACAAACCTAACTGTGTGACTTACTATTGTTCGTGCAGGATATAATTGTTGTTGTCGCACTGGCTTCACACTATATGGATTCTACCTGTGAAACTATTACCTGTGAAACTAATGATCTTGTGACATATCTACTGACGATAAGATTTTGTCATAATCCCTAACCAACGACGTCTAATGTTTATACGATATACATTAAATACAAATACATTCACAGGCTATACATTAAATTTTGCATTCAATGCAAACGGATCAACTCCACATAAACAGCTTTGCACAATGCACCCTGATTTGAATTATGTTGTGTTTTTTCTTCAACTTGACTTGTATTTTCTTCAATATAGTATTGTATAATTTTTACCTGTGTGTTCCTGACCTATATCCATTGATTGTTGTTGACGGTGTTGACGGTCATCAAAATTACATGGCGACATGCCATGACCCTGCATTATTGTTGTGAAAACGAAACATTTTTGTTCACAAAAGCAGCATGGCAGGGTGAGCATACTTACAAAAAAGCTTGTGCTGAACAATGTTGTGTGCTAAGCGGCGTGGAAAGGTGCTAAATGGCACCGGAAGTTGAAGAAATTATCTAATTGTGTAAGGACACCACTGAGGTGGCGACCAATGAACATAATCACATACTTTCATAATAATGATTTTCATAGATAAAGTTTCATAGATATTATTTTATAAGCCAAACAACCTACAATAAGCACTATTCTAATGATAATGAGTGGAATAATATACAAAAAAGTATGTTGGAAAAGGTTTTCTTGTGCTTATCAGATTCCAGTTACGAAAATTCCATATAAAAGGAGTTAACGTACCTTATTGATTCAAAGCTGAAGATAAGAATTGAAAAAGACTGATAATCCATATATATACTGTATAGAATCAAATAGGTATGACCGCTAATCCGTATCATTTGTGAATCACGTATTTGACGTGGTCACGAGTATTTTTATACATATTTCCTATGCTGTTGACCATTTGTCACAGGGTAATAAATGAAATAAAATAGTGTTTGCGCTATAAAAAGGTCTCATGTTATAAACGTGAGACATGACGTTTAAATCTAAAAATAATTTCATGAAAGTGTTTAGGGAACGCTTTGTGAAAACTTCTCTTAACAGTTTGCGAGTTCTTGTCAACTGTGTTCTCAAGCCAAGAAGCGCCGGAAGTTTTTGGTTGTGGTTGCTATGGCCATATCTGGATAGCAAGAATCCTGATATTTCTTTTTGACTGCTTGGGCAGGGGTGATATTTTGTTCCTTATTTGTTGGACAAATCAAGTTTCCCAATGCCAATAACTAATAACCAACGCAGAAATTATACTTATACGTGATTATTGCTTATGTAGTTCACTCATAGTTCACTTGACCCAGGATATATAGGTACCATATACCACATATATCATATATGAGTTCAGTATTCATCCGATCCCACAGGTCTTACAATATACAGAATACTGACGAGTTATTTCGAATATTTAAGTAATGTTTTTTAAGAGGAACAATGGTTGGTGCGTATGGAATGACAACGAGTCCAATTATCTCTACCACCACATGAATATAGGATACACCATGCGAACTAAACCTGATATATTCTCAATCTGGTGCTGTAGTAAGTATAACTCGAATGAAATTCGTCATTCAAGGGAAAAAAAAGATGC
The DNA here is from genome assembly GCA_949152475.1 of Terebella lapidaria. Taxonomy (NCBI): domain Eukaryota; kingdom Metazoa; phylum Annelida; class Polychaeta; order Terebellida; family Terebellidae; genus Terebella; species Terebella lapidaria. Next base: position 18,637,384 of record OX424561.1, read on the forward strand.
ATACTGAGCACATTACCTACGGAAGCGTAGAAGGGCCACCCAGGAATTTTTTTTTTTTTTAAATTCCCGACTTAGTAACTCGATATTATCGACTTAGTATCTCGATAATATCGACTTAGTATCTCGATAATATCGACTTAAGAGTGGATCAGGCACAGGAAGAATAATTTTTTTCAAATTCCCGAGTTAGTAAGTCGATAATATCGAATTAGTAACTCGATAATATCGAGTTAGTATCTCGATAATATCGAGTTAGTAAGTCGATAATATCAAGTTAGTAACTCGATAATATCGAGTTAGTATCTCGATAATATCGACTTAGTAACTCGATAATATCGAGTTAGTATCTCGATAATATCGACTTAGTAACTCGATAATATCGAGTTAGTATCTCGATAATATCGACTTAGTAACTCGATAATATCGACTTAGTATCTCGACTTAAATCACAGCACATGATATATAGTCTGCTTGTGCAAATACATAATGAGAAAACAAATAAACATTACTGATTTTATATGAGGGTCAAATACTGTTAGAACTCTATTATGTAATTAATGTAATTGATATTTACATCAGAGGGGAAAGTTTTCATTTTAGATATCATTTATATCAATGTTCACACGTGGACATATACGCCAATTGACACAGTCGTTATTGGTTACCCACGTACATTATACATACATGTACACATGGGCCGGACAACCCACTAATATTAAGTCGATATTATCGAGTTACAAAGTCGATGTTATCGAGTTACTAACTCGATATTATCGAGATACTAACTCGATATTATCGAGATACTAAGTCGATATTATCGAGTTACTAAGTCGGGAATTTAAAAAAAAATAATTTTCCTGGGTGGCCCTTCTACGCTTCCGTACATTACCAGAAAATCATCATGCAACTAATCGAATCGAGCTAATCAACTATGAATTACTCCATATGAAAATAGCTTTCTTACCGACATGTCATACCAAACATGCTACTCGCTGGTGAAAACTTAATATCCTCTTCCCTCGGTTCTACGCCACCTACCTTTGACAAGTTTAAGCCCACATCGCCATGAACTTCAATGAGAGGGCCTGAGGTCTTTGGTCAGGTCTTATGCAGGCACAAAACTCTTCTCAATGAAACTTTACACAATGAAAGCCCCAAGCATTCCCCATCAGGAGCCATGTTTCCGAATCGCCTGCACTCTTCGTCATAAAGGTTTCAATTCAAAAAGATTCAGCATTTCATAAAATCATGTTACAATATTTTTTTCGAAGATTCGTATATATCAAAATGTAGCACCATGGTCATATTGGTTTATCTTTTGATGTATGTCAAAGAAGGATTTATATGTGATAAAAACAGAAATCTGCCATTTTAACGAAGAACGAAAATGTATAGTTGCTCTGGCAACTAATAAACAACATGATTTTCATGGTCACCATAAATGTTATACGTGACTGAACAAATTATTGCATCGTTTCGGAGAAAAATAGAAAATTTCAATAAAAGGGCATGTATCGCCGTATGATTGAGTCTAACATGCACCCGTGGAGGAAGCTAGTACAGCCAGTATATTTTCTCGAAATTGGCTTTCTTGACCTGAAACATAATCGAATTGAATTTTCCATTTCCAAGTAAGAAAGCAGAATACGATGCCAGTTAAGGCATACGTTTGGGGACCAATATAAAGTCATATTGGTTTTTGGTGACATTGCACTTGATCTTGAATTGAGCTTGATATTGCATAATTTTGAAAGATCGTAATAGAGGTTCATAGCACATTGGGTCAGTTTTCCCATCAGTGAACCGTTAAGCTACTGGTAGGTATTACGGGCATACAAAAACATTTAAATTCGATTTATTTCACACATGTTTGTATTATTTACTCGACACCGCATAATATGGTTGCCGCTTGAGCCACCCTGCTATTTCACCACGTGTGGAATTCGTATGTATCAAAATGTAGCACCATGGTCATATTGGTTTATCTTTTGATATATGTCAAAGAAGGATTTATATGTGATAAAAATTAGGCCAAGGGCCAAAGATAGGTTACCGGACAATGTTTAATATTTTAGATGTTAGCCAGGTCACTGGTTAAAGTCAAGGTCATAAGAATATTCAGCATATATAATATTAAGCATGTATCATGTCCACAGTTGATTGCTAAGCTGTAAATTCAAAACAGAGAGATATTAGCAATTTTGTGCTATGGCCTTGAAAATGAAGGCAAAAGGTCAAATTCAAGGTCATCGAAATATTCAGTGTATATCACTTTCTATATGTCCACAATTGATTCCCAAGCCATACAGTCAATAGAGGAGCAAGATATGAGCCAGTTTGTACTTGGACCTTGAAAATGAGGTCAGAGGTCAAATTCAAGGTCACGAGAATATTCAGCATATATCATTTCCTATATGTCCACAATTGATTCCTAAGCTGTAAAATCGATAATAAGTGAGATATTATTAGCCACTTTGTCCTGTGACCTTGAAAATGAGGTCAAAGGTCAAATTCAAGGTCACGACAATAATTTGCATATATCATTTCCTATATGTTCAGAACTGATTCGTAAGCCGTAAAGTCGATGACAAGCGAGATATTAGCTATTTTGTCCTATGACCTTGAAAATGGGGTCAAAGGTCAAATTTAAGGTCATCAGAATAATCAGCATATATCATTTCCTATATGTCCACAATTGATACCTAAGATGTAGAGTCGATAATAAGCGAGATATAAGCCATTTTGTCCTATGACCTTGAAAATGGGGTCAAAGGTCAAATTCATGGTCATCAGAATATTCAGCATATATCATTTCCTATATGTCCACAATTGATTCCTAAGCTGTAGAGTCAATAATAAGCAAGATATAAGCCAATTTGTGCTCTGACCTTGAAACTGAGGTCAGAGGTCAAATTCAAGGTCACGAGAATATTTAGGATATATCATTTCCTATATGTCAACAATTGATTCCTAGTCTCTAATCTCAATATTAAGTGAGATATTAGGCATAATGTGTCCCATTATGAGGCATAGGAGAATTTAACATGGGAAAGTCCCATTTGGGCCGAGTTTGGGCCAAAATTTCGAGCGATTCAAGCGCAACGAAATTTATAGACATCATAGAAGTACATATGAAGAGTGTTATGTATCAAAAAGAAAAAAAGTTACTGAACAGATTTTGAGAAAATGGCCGCCAAAGTCCAAAATCAGGCATTTTTCGTCGAAAACGGCCGCCATTTTGAAAAAAATGCGAAAATCAAAAAACTAAAAAATACCTCCTTCTTGAATTATTTTTAAGTATTTCTGTGCAAAATTTCAGAAAAATTCGCCCATAAACAAAAAAGATAAAAATGTGGACGACGACGACAGACGACGACGACGGACGACGGACGACGACGGACGACGGACGCAACGCCATGCCAATAGGTTATCGGACCATAGGTCCGGTAACCTAAAAACAGAAGTCTGCCATTTTAACGAAGAACGAAAATGTATAGTTGCTCTGGCAACTAATAAACAACATTATTTTCATGGTCACCATAAATGTGATACGTGACTGAACAAATTATTGCATCGTTTCGGAGAAAAATAGATAATTTCAATAAAAGGGCATGTATCGCCGTATGATTGAGTCTAACATGCACCCGTGGAGGAAGCTAGTACAGCCAGTATATTTTCTCGAAATTGGCTTTCTTGACCTGAAACATGCTCGAATTGAGTTTTCCATTTCTGAGTAACAAAAACAGAATACGATGCCAGTTAAGGCATACGTTTGGGGACCAATATAAAGTCATACTGGCTTTTTGGTGACATTGCACTTGATCTTGAATTGAGCTTGATCTTGCATAATTTCGAAAGATCAGAGCCAACCTGCTATTTCACCACGTGTATTCCACCAATTTAATTATATCAATCTCATATCATGTATGTGGAGTTGACATATCGACGTTGTGAAAATAAAGTAAAACGTCAACGTGCACACCATTCGTACATACACTAGCACATGAACTGACCAGTTGTGTGCTGTGAATCTTCCAAACCCAATCTGTAACCATTAGCTTGAAAGTGATAGTTCATAAGTAAGTGTGATTCAATTTTAACATGTGTGTGTTCCAAGTAATGCAACTTAATGTGACAACGGTTCATGAATGGGTGTGATTAAACGTATATGTGACATTATTCGACAATACTTAGCAGCCAACTCAAATAGTACAGCATCTGTGATGTCTGCCAACTTTGAGCTGGGCAGACAATCTTGGCACATAATGCATCAAATTTTTGAGCGGACGTATCAGAGGCGCTAGATCATCCCATTACCTTGCAATCGCGTGGTTATATAACACAACAATTCGGATAAAAGATTATACCCAGTGAGTCCCCGACACTGCAAATGTCAAATACTTACACGTCAACGGCTCAGTGAGAGAATACCAAGCGGCCAGTTCAAACATGTTTTTCTCAATGGAAGTTGATACATGTATTTTTTTTGTATAATCTTTATTCAATGATTTTCAAACAAGCAATAGCCGTTATGAATGGGTATCAAAGATACATGTATTTAAAATGGTCATTGGTGTAAAATGGTCATTGTTTTAGGTATCGTATTGTCGATATACTCACCAGCCAACTAACTTTACTGATCCGATGAAATATTGATTCAGGTTTCGAATGTAATTTTGTATGGCTATTGGCATTTGTGCATTGTGCTGCGTAATCTTATACAGTGAGTGACATCCTAAAAACCCATGGGACCATGCTGCTGAAAGGGGATGAAGTTATATATTCATTCAACTATTATACAGTTATACTTTGTTTACAACTGTCTGGATTCCAACCTACTGTCAGTGACATCTTCGATGCATACATAATACACAATTGAAGCCTTCTTTTTCGTGGGTAGCTGGATGAAAACAAAAGATGGAAACATACGAAATCACTACTTGTATGCCTCTACTTGGGCCGTCTCTTGTTATACCGTAAATTGAGTCCAGTTGCCACCCAGATGATCTCCTAGGATTTCGACGAAACCATATATACACTACAGCAGGACTATAAAATTACAGCCTGTTGTACACATAGTAGCACATAATATCCCGAGGATTATACGTTTCAATAAGTCAATCTAGTTCCGATTTCGCCAGTTAGTGTTCTATTAAAAGTTCATAATACAATATCACACTATTACATGATTACCACCGACACAGCAGGGGCGTATCTAGAAATCCCAGACAGGGGGGGGGGGGTTCACAAAAAGAAGTGGATGGTCCGAGCACGAGCGCAGGGAGTCCCAAGCGGCCGGGGGTCTGGGGCCCGCTTAAGGGCCCCAGACGCTTAAGGGCCCCAGAAGCCCAACGCTTTTTGGCGTTTGCTGGTGCTTTGTAGCCCTATTCTGGGTACATATTACCCTTGGCGAGGCACAAGCGCAGCGAGTCCCAAGCGGCCGGGGGTCTGGGGCCCGCCTAAAGGCCACAGTCTCTCTAAAGAGGGGGCATAAAGACATCATTTTGTCTGAAAGGGGGGGGGGGGGGGCACCTGTGCCCCCCACCCCCTAGATACGCCTATGTCACACAGACACATTTTGATGATGTAAAGAACAAGTGTACATGTTATATTAATAATGAAGCCCGGCCGGACATGAATATCGAAAGCCACACTGGCATCATCAGGGACAGTGTGTGAAATATAGGCGTTCCTACTGTACACTGGATGGAAATACCCACACAATACGTGTATGACAAGTACATAAGTACCTAGTCACAAACCAAAAGGCTACTCAGTTTTATGGTATCCTTGGGGACAGAGTTAACGTCCATGACACCAGCTCAATGGCATGAATGTAAGTATCCACCTACACGGTGGCTAGGCGTTACGCGTTATTCAGAGGGTTCAGCGTAAAATCGTGAGTATTACGCGTTATTCGTGAGGAAATGACAGCCTCTGAATGACCGTTAGCAGGAAATACATACACTTTCGCTAATTTTACCATTTTGAAATGTCGGATTTGGATTTGCACGGAACATTACACATGTTCATAATTGTTGTTGAGAGTTTAAATCCGAGAAGTAAGCCAGTGTAGCGATACCTTTGGCTGCGCATAATCCGTCAATTTTGCTCAGACATCCGGTCTCCTCTGTTTTGGGGTTGAAAATGTTATGTATCGGCATTGATATAGATTGAATGCGAGGTCTATGATAGTGATAAAGGTGGCGTAGAACCGAGGTATAATTGGTGCGATAGAAATTGAAATGACGGCAAATGCCTGTCGCCTGATGGGATATAATGATACCATTTATGGTTACATTGCAGGTATGTGTTCATTCTTCAATCATATCATCATGTCATCATTGTAATAGTATTCTATTATAAATTACTTTCAATTTATTATCAATGTATTGGCTACAGCAAGTTATGTTATTGATAACTGTTTAAAGTTAATATATTATATCTAGATCTAGTTCAGTGAAAACACTTGCACAAAACATAATTTTTTATGAAGACCCATTTGTGTATTTATTTGAAATTCATTCAGAACAATTTTATCTGGAAATTTAGTATTAAAGAAATTCGAAACAGAAGAATAAACTCCAACGGATCCATTCTAAGCTATATTTCAGTCAATTATCTTTTTGTTTTGTTTTCTCAGAATAACAAACTTCCAGGAAGGTCGTTGCACATGGTGATATAATCCTGTTAAATTGCGCCTAGAGGAATATGGAATGGTGACAAATCGTTCAATATTGCAGTTTAACAATGCTGGTAAGACGAAGCAACTGAATCAGCTCAGGCACTTTGCAACTGTTCAGTCTGCGAGCGTACCGACCCAGTATGGGATTCTGGTTCTCACACTATAGAGACAAACCCCGCTGTGCAACTGACCTACATTTTTTGAAATACAGAACAAAATCCTACTAAAATTGGACAATGATCTCTGAATTGGTCTAATACCAGGATGGATTTACATGTATCCGAAAAAAAATCCACACAAGGCTAGGTAATCCGATTGTCCCAACTATAATTCAGTACATGGGCACCCAATAGACGATTGGGCCGACGATTGTACCCAATCGTCATTGCGCAAGATAAGTTAAAGTATCTTATATAAGATAGGTTTAAGATAGGAGCAAGCTTCATTTCAAGAGATCACATGAACCTTTGGTGATCACGGTCTTCTTGTTGCAGTGAAAACGGTCTTCTGTTATTTGGCCGCAATTACCATTCCGGCTTGCAAAATGCCTCCCATTGAACTCGCAAATCATATATGGCCTAATAAATGCACGACGCTAGCATACAAATCTCACAGTGACAATGTATTACATGTGATATTTTTTTAATAAAAAATTGAATAGGATTCGTTATCAATATGACATTATACTTTGATATAGAATAGTAAGTGCTGATAATGCAAAACTACAGATTAGGTTTCCCATTTTCAAAACAAGATCACATTTCGAATATGGGCCGCACATATAAGTTTGTGACTGCAGCGACCCACCTTCTCATTTACACACACTGAACATATAATGTCTTACGTCTGGTCATTTTCACAGGTGGAAGTAACATAAACACACAAAACCTTCCCGAAAGTAATCATATGCACACGTCGGGTTTAGACACTTTTAAAATACAAATCTGAATCTTGACAGATAATTGCCCTTCGACTCCCCGTTGAAGTTTGTCAAATCACGTGACAATACCTTTCACTGAATTATGGGCAATTATGTATATATATACAGGTTTTAAAACCCGAACATACCTTGTACGGGTATGTCTGTTTTGTACATTTTGCTGTGTTCGTCCGAAAATAATGCCCGCTACCCTCCACGATGCAGTGGGATATGAACGTTTGCAGCCATTGCTATCATACTGGTTCATTTATCATCCGGAAACCAAGTCCCTAAACCAAAACTGTTTTCACCCTTGCAGACCTTGTTGAATCTGGAGCTCGGAAATATAATATAAGTGTTCTTCCGGAAAATGCTTTTGATAAATGGTGAAAAATGAACCAAGTCAGACTGAATCATAAGAATCTATCATAACCAAAATGGCAGAAGAAAAAACAATTTCTATAGAAACCATGTGCCGAAATGCCTTAAAGGGGCACTGTATGGGATTCGGCTTTTGAGGGATTTCCAAGATTTTTCTCCCGACGCTTCTATTTATAGAACAAAAGGTCAGATTAGGTTTTTCACCCAAGATCTCTACTGAGCCAATGCTCAGACCAGCCCAGGTCGGCTCGGCAGAGATCCTAGGCCAAAAACGTCATCTGACGTTTTGTTCTATAAATAGATGTGTCCGGAGAAAAATCTTGGAAATCCGCCAAAAGCCGAATCCCATACAGTGCCCCTTTAAGTGGGAGTCCAGTCAAAATGAAAAGTGTCTCAATTTTGAAATGTGAAAAATTGCATCTCATGGATTAAGGCAGTTTTTACAGAATGTTGATATCTCAATTTACTAAAAAGTTATGACAACATTTTTGGTGTAATACTTTCCCGCCAAAATTGACACCTGATCAAGTATTAAAATGAGTATTCATGACGTCACACCAGTACTTTAAGATAATTAGCAACATATAACTCTTGATATTTCACCTTTTGCCTATTTTGTCGCGTTTGGTATTAAACATAATCAGAATTTAATAACCTAATTTCGTCACCAAGTGAACAACGCCCGTAATATTGCCCTTAGCAACGGTGGTTGCTAGGGGCCCAAACTTCATGAATATGCAAATTTTTCGTCAAATATATATTATAACATTCGTGTCTTTCATTTAAAACATAAAATAAATGCCTTATCATCATGATAACTCTCTTTAGTTACGAGCAAAGGTCCCTAGCAACGGCGTTGCTATGGACAGTATCTAAGGGATGGATGCTATGGCGATGTTCGACTACACATATTTATGGTATATTTTTCATTGGGATGATACAACAATATATTTTGTGATAATATACGTAAAGGACACAGATTTAGCATCCGAATATAACTAATTAAAACAGTTTTGCTGGTGTGACGTCATGAATACTAATTATAATACATAATTAGGTGTTAATTTTGGCGGGAAATAATTTGAATAAATCATCATAACTTTGGAACCAATTAAGCTATCAGCATGCTGTAAAATACACGTTAATTCACACGATTCACTCTATTTTCATGTGCCAAAACTAACAAATTTCCTACTATGACCAGACTCTATCTTTAAGTTTCTTTCTCCCGCTTATATCTTCAAAGGTGTTTGCCTGTGAACATACTTCTTTAAAATGTGTAGTCTTTTCATAGAAACAAAATGAACAGAAAGCTGTGATTAACCTTTTCACTACTCATGGTTACGCTGCGTAACCATACCACTCCCGTACTGCTGTATTGATGGTTACGCTGCGTAACCATGACTTTGACAAACAATAGATGTTTAGGTAACCGTCGACTGATTGTACTTAATGTTATATGTACCCGAGAATGTACCTACACGCTAAACTAGCACATACATATTGCCACTGATTTGAATTTAGAAGCTTAATTGACTATTCAATTAACTGAATAATTAACCTGCAATTAACCTTGTGACGTCACAAGTACCGATTACGATGGGTCGGACTGCAGACAATTTTCACTAAAACTTTAATATCTTCATAACTAATCAAGATTTTGATATACAGTAAACACATTCAAAACCCACGAGATTCACTTCATCACAAATTAAAAAGACTACAAGTACTCAAGTAAAATGTATTGGGTTATATTTCATTACAAATTCGAAAAAGGATGTAAGATAAAAAAAATTGGTAACAGCCATCTGTTTAGTCGCTGGATTTTTTTCTTGTTTCCATGGTAACCAATGGCACGGGGTCGAAAAGGATACTATATATAAATAGCACACAATAATATGACTTCATTTTCACACATAATTATTCTGAAACATCTTTAAACGAGACAATCAGAGATTGCAGACCCTCGCCCTTCAGATTTAGTCACTAAAATTAGGCGATAATTGAGAGTTTTGGTCTTAAGACCATCGGTTGTACGCCATACGATTGGGAATTGGCCAAAGAAAAATACAAAAATAGGTTGAACATTTAATATTGATTAGAACCGGAGTTATAGTCAATTATGTGATTTTATTTTTTCAGTTGCCATGGCAACCGTTTTCAGCCGATTTTGGCAAAATTTGAAGGGGATTGAGCCACTTTCATAGCACTCCAGCCCTATAAATTTCAAATCTATCGGACCGTTTGCCTTTGAGTTATGAGCGCAGACATTTGCACTGAAACGTCGCTGGCCAAAAATAACCGAAATCGTGACCCCCAATTTTTCGACATCCGGCGATAATGGAGAGTTTTCGTCGTACGACCATCGGTCGTACACCAAACGATCGGGAATTGGCCAAAGAAAAATACAAAAATAGTTGGAAAAATTAATATCAAATAGAACCGGAGTTAGAGCCAATTATGTGATTTTCTTTTTTTCCGTTGCCATGGCAACCGTTTTCATCCGATTTTGGCAAAATTTTAAAGGGTCTGAGCCACCATCATAGCACTCTAGTCCTATAAATTTCAAATCGATCGGACCGTTTGCCTTTGAGTTATGAGCACAGACATTTGCACTGAAACGTCGCTGGCCAAAAATAACCGAAATCGTGACCCCCAATTTTTCGACATCGGGCGATAATGAAGAGTTTTCGTCGTACGACCATCGGTCGTACACCAAACGATCGGGAATTGGCCAAAGAAAAATACAAAAATAGTTGGAAAAATTAATATCAAATAGAACCGGAGTTAGAGCCAAATATGAGATTTTCTTTCTTTCCGTTGCCATGGCAACCGTTTTCATCCGATTTTGGCAAAATTTTAAAGGGTCTGAGCCACCGTCATAGCACTCTAGTCCTATAAATTTCAAATCGATCGGACCGTTTGCCTTTGAGTTATGAGCGCAGACATTTGCACTGAAACGTCGCTGGCCAAAAATAACCGAAATCGTGACCCCCAATTTTTCGACATCGGGCGATAATGGAGAGTTTTCGTCGTACGACCATCGGTCGTACACCATACAATCGGGAAATGGCCAAAAAAAATACAAAAATAGTTGGAAAAATTAATATCAAGTAGAACCGGAGTTAAAGCCAATTATGTGATTTTCTTTTTTCCGTTGCCATGGCAACCGTTTTCATCCGATTTTGGCAAAATTCTGAAGGGGCTGAGCCAGCACCATAGCACTCTTGCCCTATAAATTTCAAATCGATCGGGCGGTTTGCCTTTGAGTTATAAGCGCAGACATTTGCACTGAAACGTCGCTGGCCAAAAAAATTCGAAACCGTGACCCCCAATTTTTCGACATCGGGCGATAATGGGGAGTTTTGGTCGTACGACCAACGGGCCATATATCATATGATCAGGAATTGACCATAGAAAAATACAAAATTAGTTAGAAAAATTTATCTTAAATAGAACCGGAGTTATGGTCAATTATTGATTTTTACATTTTCCGTTGCCATGGCAACGGTTTCTGTCCGATTTTGACAAAAATTGAGGAGGACCGAGCCACGGTGATACCGCTTCTTCCCTATAAATTTCAGGACGATCGGACCATTCGGTTTTGAGTTATGCGCGCGGACAGACAAACAAACAGACAAACAGACATACAAACTGACAGACCCAATTACAATACCCTCTGCCCCTATCGGGGCGAGGGTAATAAAAATCATCAAACATAAAGAAATCCTATCAATTCATACATGAATCAGCTCAGTATGGAGGTTGATGGGTGGGTCAGTAGCGAAAAGGTTAATATATTGCAATTGATAGTTCTAACATCATGTTCACGTTCAAGCCGCACCCTATACAATGGTAAACTAAACGATTTAACGTACGTGGAACTGTCTGCTGGTTTCAGTTTTGTGTGTTGTGCCAAGAGTTTGATGCAGATGACAAAATCAATAATTTGATGTGTTGTTCTGACATCTCGACCAGATAGATTGCATGGAAAGGAAGTTGCATTAAGAAGGAAAGCCGAACGACTTATATTCCTCTGAAACATCCAAGGTCAGTAGAATTGTAGATTTCTTTGATAAATCATATTGATAATATGTTGGCAGACATGTATCAGTATGAAACATGTACCCCGCCAGAAACTGTGGTAATTTATGACACGTGGAGTACAACGTATAATTGCTAGATAGCCAGTGTACAGTTTTATAAATAAATAATTGATAATATAATAGTATAATATGAAATACATGATATTTTGTCCGGCGGTTCAAGATATACCGGGTATCTATTTAAGGTATAGCTATTTATTAATATTATCGTGGAAATACACTTTTAGTTGATCTAGGATGCAGTCCAGCCAGAAAAGGGAGCTGTTTCTCTGTCAGAACGAGTAACAGATGAGGTGAGTTGAATAAAAACTAATTGTATCTGGTGATACTCCATCCATGTATATCTATACACTGTCTGCCCTGCTGTGGTTTCGATCATAATTGTTTGGTCTTGCTTTGTTTTGATCAATTTTGAATGTTTATTAACGTGCTATGTTTTTCCCATTCTCCCTGTAAAAGACTGCTGTGAGGATCTTATTATATTCTATTTTACATGTATAATAAATTTAAATTCATTCTGCATGTATTTCTTAGAGTAATGTCAAACAGCATCTTTCAAGGCAGAAAACTCATCATTTGTATCCAAAAAAAGTTACAGATCTTCATTTGCTGGACTATTCTGCCCAATACAAAGAACAGATCCGAGATAGATGCATTTATTTGTGCGAGATACGGTACAGTCCCCAATGGAAAACCTGACTTCTTATGTAGCCATGTCACATAAAACACACAGAGTAGGACTCGTAATCCTGATTTCGGGTCGACGCCGCTTTGTGGTTCTGGTGATTTGTTGATATTCCATTACGTTTCGGTATGATTTATGGATACTTACTTTGGCCCATACAAAAGAAAGATGGGGATATCGGATATTTCAAATGACCTAATAGTATCCAGAGTTCTTGGTGGAACATGTTCACAAATACAAAAACAATTATATATTATATAAGGCCATCTTCTAACCTTTGTCCAACTGCAACTGGACACACTGTTGGCTACCTCATCGTGGAATGGCAAAAGTTCATATATTCAGGATCTGAAAACACAACTAGAATACGGCTATGCTGAAAAATGCTCATGAATGTTCTGCCGGTGCAATTACACGCTAGTGTGAGAGAGATGTGATTGGTCGATGGTACTTATCAACACTCAGCCGGTAGACACCGTCACACAATCGAAGCAGGAAGAGGGCGATGGGGAGTTCGACATTTTATAAATTCCATTCAGTGATTTTGTCCGCCTGCTACTCGAAAGACCCCAGGAATCTGTTAATAGACAAGATGTTCATTGACAGCATCTCAGCTCTGGGTTGCTAACCATTGAGAACACCTACACGGCCTGTCTGGTGCCTATCAGTTGCTGCAGCCACTATCTTAATGTAGTAGTGATGACCTCCATGAAGACCGCAGCACGACAGTAATTATTCGCCCATTTGACTTCCCAGTCAAGATGTGATATCATACGCTGCAAATGTTCGAGGCCAAACCTTTCTGGTGGATATATATAGATACCTGTTTTTGTCTGGACCTGTAATTTCTAGTTGAACTAAAACTAACATTTTGAAAATGACCGAAATTCTCCCAAGTAAAATTGTCACCCAAGTTTCTGTTTTTTGATGTTCTATAAATGTCAATTAAACAAAATTTGCTTTTCTACGCAATTCCCATGGTATCGCACGGCCAACCGGACTATACTATTTATAAAAACCACCAATAATCTGATTTAGAGTATCAAAGTAGCATTTTATGATTATTTACAAAATTTTACTCTTGAGATGAGATTTAATTTCTAAATATCGTTTCAACTTTATCAACAATGGGAAATTAGGGATGACGACTGTTAACTTTGTGATAACAACTTTACAGATAATCATTTTATTTCAGTGCTACTCCATGGTCTTGGTGTAATTTCGTTAATGTTGTTAATTTGTGATAATGAAGACTTGAAATGGCATCATTATCGTTCCTAATATATTCGAAAATTCTGCAGTTCCCTTTAAATTTAAGTTATATTAAATTTTCTCTCATTTATCATAATTCAAACCTTTGATAATATTTTGTGAAAAACAGATTTTCTAAAATGATATAAAATAACTGGTAATGAGAAATGATATGAAATAATGCATACTATGTAAGAGAACTTGCTTTGACAAGTTTGACAAGTGATTTGACAACATCACTGCTGTTGGAGACTGCGTGGGTAGGCTTTTCTATACCAGAAGGATATATCAGGAGGAGAAATTGATGCCGTTATGAGACCTGGCAGAAGAAACTAAACCCTTTCATTCATGTTATTGTCGATGTCAGTTTAAAGTTGTGTAAGGCGGACAGTGTGTAGAGAAGAGGAAGTGATTCTTCAACCAGCGTCGTGCATGTTTTAATACATCTTGTGGGTGAGCAAGCTATATTTATCAAGAATTATTCATAACTGAGTAATTATATTAGAGGATTGTATCCGGTTTTCCAGTGACGTATAGCATTTGTTTGTAACAGTTCTTCTCAATTGATGAATTTCATTCGGGTGCTAGTTTTATCTCATTCTGATAGAAAATACCCATTCTAATCACAAACAGGATGTCATGAATGACAAACATTTGTTGCCATACATAATTGGTTCCATAGGATACAAATCAATTGTCATTGCAAAGAACTGGAATAGTTTTTAATTCAGGGTGTTTGCTTTATGTAATATAGAAGGTTTATCTATCCAGTAGAAACGTTTAACAGAATTTGTTGTACTGAGTTTATATTCGTTCATATTTAGTGCATTCAGAACATTTGTTTGCCAAAAGTATGTCTTCCCGATCTTCAATGTATCAAAATACCATTAGCTATTTAGCTCTTCAGAGAATGCGTCAAGAGACGGGGACAACTGTTCATCACAAAATAACTCCTATTGTCACCCCGTACTCCTGCCTATCTATTCTATTAGCATGTATAGAGCGTTTATGTCAACACCATGAGTAATATAAGTATGCTCAATCTGTCATGTTGTTTTTGTAAGATACCTGTTTCCTCCTCACATCGGAAATGCAACCTCATGGCATATCATCATATAATGATGATAACCATCATTACTAAGGAAAAACATGGATATAAGCTTTCGAAAGCACCCACTCGATGTTGCTGAGTGGATACCAGTACATCTGAAGCAAAAGGCACAGCATAACTAATCGGAAGATGTCAATGTAAATTCTTGACTATGAGCGATCGTATGTCATAACCATTGGGGACAGTTGGATTGGATGAACTACCCATTACTGCAAGCGAATCGGGATAGTATTATGTAATTTTGACCTTAGAGCATCGACACACCATAAGCGAATGTAGTTTGAAACTTCCAGTTCATACACTGTTTCTGTACGTGCGCCATAAGTATCAAACACATTGCGATCAATGTTTGAACACTATATATTTGTGAGCCACATCCGTGGGCGAGGGTCTATTTCTGAACAAATCAGGTTCCTATATCTCGAACACTGCATCCATTCCTTGCTCTGAGATAATACGGTCGGTATTTCAGAGAAAAATATTTTTACTTTATGTGTCAGCACCAGCTTCCGAAAAGTTAAACAAAAAGAAATAGGTCAGTCAACGCTCTATGCCATTTTGTAGGGTGCTAGAAGCTCGGCCTGGTGTTGGCGACACCATGCTGGAAAAAACACAAACCAAACACAAAAAGAAAAGCCATATGCTTATAAACACGCAGAGTTACATGGAGTATCATGAAGTGTGTCACAAGTGAGTCCAACATCTTCTCGTGAACTTAGGAGTATTGAATGGTGATGTTTCACAATAGCATTTCATTTCCGTTCATGGTTGTTTGTTTGACGTCAAAAACACAATTATTATCTTTTTTGTGAATGGATATTGTGTGCTTGGAATGTGATTGTCTGAAATTTTATGCTGATTGTGTACATACATTTTCTCAGTAAAACACGAAGAATATCAAAATACGTGTGCATGGCGTTCGTTTTCATGACATGATTCCAATATTATATTTGACCACTTATGATCATATCTATGATGTCACGTTAACCAAGACTAAGTAATGTAATCAACAATAAGTGTTAAGATGTAGAATAACACATAATATCAGTTCCCCCGATGTATGCGATTGGCTCGCTTTCTATGGCTATATATAGATCATTCCTTCACATGGAGAATGCCTAAAGCACACTGACCCTGACGCATGTGTGTTTTTTTAAAGCAACGTGTCATTAATGCTGCGTTCAAATCAAGTTGTGAAGACGATGCACACCGCCTGTGACGTTAATTGTTACAGGCAGTGAGTGTTGGTTTGAACACAGCATCATTAACCACGTCATCTATATCACTCGCCGTGACAATTGAGGTGCTAAAACAATCTAGTGCGAATCACTAGTAGTGAACTGAGGAACACCGTCTTCACAACCTGATTTGAACGCAGCGTTATTGCCGGGACCCCCCAGGGCCGCGGTTTACTGGAGTTACATTGAAAATTTACGCGGAAACTGGTATTATCGCCCGGAAGTTCGATGGGACTATTTAAACCCGTACGTGGTTTTCTTACTGCAAGTTTCAGAACTTCTACCACCATTCGATAGATGTAGACACTATACAGGGAAACACTCATGCATGCCAAATTTTACTGTTGATCACTGGTTCAACATCTGATATGGCACTGTGACCTACATTCGACATGGGGACCCTATATCAATAGTTTCACATACATACATTCAGTATTGCTTACTGTTAAATACACCCGTTTTAAGGCATTGATTCAGTTAAATTGAAAAGTTGGAAGATTAATTTGTTATTGATCGATTTGGTTTATAATAATCTATATAGTTTTGATTACAGTAACTGTATCACTGATGCCAATTCATTTAACTTTCTTTGTCAATATAAATATTTATTTTGTGTAAATTATAACATGGACTAGTGTAAGAGAGCGCACAGACTAGACCTAGCTAGGCCTACTGTTCTCAAAATCAACTGTGAATATGAATCATGGTCCCCGGTTATTCTTGATGCCAAGCATCTGCGATTTTACTTGTTAGTCTTTGTTATAGAAACAGATTCTTAAAGCACGAGACTTTTTGAGCATATAAATTAGTGTGGTTGTATACTATGTTTGATCAGAATGTAGTAATGGATGGTAGAGTAAGCAATTAAGATGTCCAATAATGTTCATTGTTTTGTTAATAATTTTATTGTTTTATTTGAGAACAGTCAAATACTGCAGACCAATAGCAACAATTCTACATTGCTTGCCTACATTGGAATACTGTATCGAGGTGTTTTTGCTTCGCTGCTCCGAATTATCAAGTCAACTGCTTCTAAATCAGACATGTTCATAAATATTTTCCGTTGACTCAGAACAACTCATTACTGGCAAATAGGTTATCAACCTGCACTCAAAAACATTTGTGATAATAAACCTCACTCGAAGACGACTGCTTATTTTGCAAACAGCACGTTTACAAAGTAGCCATCACTTGTAGTTCACTCCCTATCAATCGTCTTTCATCTATCATTAATATGCTCAGACTTATTGGGACTTATAAGCAATGATTAGCTTACATAAATGTTTGTTCGTTACGCAGAAAAAGGTTAATGTTTTGTGAACGTGGTATATGTCATACGAGCATAGATATAAGTTTTTATGGCAGTTATTTTCTCTGGTGCAATTATTGCCATCTTCACGGAGTAGAAGAGTGTGCCGATATTGATTACAAAGATTAAGGACCATGAATACATCCGGTGTAGTCTGCTTCACTGCATTCGAGTGATGACGACTAAGTACCCACAATTTTTCATGAGTGCAATTTCCTTCATAACTATTGCATTCATGGTACAACCGACCTCCGAGAGTGTGAAACCTCAGTCAGCTGTATAATTACTTTACGTAAACCTATAATCTATTCACAGACTGTGAACATGATAGTGCTTTACCGCTCAGGTATACAAGTTGTCAGTTCTTATCAAATAGAGACATTGTCTAGGATTTTCCTAAACACGATTCTTCACTGACAAATCTGCAAACGTAACTGCATGAACAAAATGTAAAATATACATATGAACAAGTCGATGATCAGAACTTATATATTCAAACAAACTTTAGATATTCAAACTTACATATATATTCAAATAGAATTCACGAATATTTATTTTCACCATGTTCATCAAACCATTTTCAGGTTGCTAGGGTATGGCTTTTCGAACATAATTGTAAGCTATTTATTCAAGCGACTTCATTCTTAGATGATATGTAGTATATTTTTACTGTTTCCCTTAAAATAATAGACACATTCACTAGTGCATAAATATGTTTCATATATATGTATTTGTATTTTTGTTTTCGCTCCAAAGACCTGTGAATCTAACTGGGTTGTGTATAATACATATGATACTATAGTTTTTCACCCTTACACAGATTACGATGCCGTGACATGATACACACATTATTATTGGTTACGAAAAAACAACAGAAATTAAGCATTTATACACTTAAATTCCTTTTTTTGTACCACTGTGCCGTATGATATGATTCGTTGAAACCTGATTGAGTGGATGACTTTCATCATCCCATACAATTGCATCCTGTTTGTTAATACTTAGTATTTGGCTGAAAGATGTTAAGCCCTTCTGATCCTCACCTATCAACCTAAAGACTATACAAATTGGTTAAGCATGTACAGGTCGGCATAAAAAACTGATGATGATAGAATCTCCCGATCATCAGAACATGATAACCTGACGATCATTGCGTGCTATGTCGACAGCATGAAATGAAGCATTTCATGCAAGTTCCAAATGATAACCTTTATTTTTTTATATTTATTCAAGCGACTTCATTCTCAGATGATGTGTAGTATATTCTTACTGTTTTCCCTAGAATAACCTCGTTTACGATGCAATACTGCTTGGTGATCATATAAAAAATCATCAGAACCATACCACATCAACTCGTTCCCCAGCTCCCTAAACGATACCATGCATTTTGTTTCCTTCAATCATCACGTGGGCGTTGTTATTTACGACCGTTAGGTTTAACCCAGTGACTAGCTGAATCCGTTAGTTTTGTCCCATTGTGCGTCTCCAAGCGATGTTTCCCGAACTAGACACAATGATTTGTGGACCAAAACACATTACCTTGGGCTGGAGTAGGCGCTGGTCATGGAGATAAATGTATACATGCAGCCAAGGACAGTATTCCTATATATCAGAAATATTTCACAATATATGAAATGGTGATATTTTCTATGTATCTACAGAGGAACAATAGCTCGGCTGGCTCTGTCGAAGAAGTTATATTTTTGACATTCATTTTCGCCAGCGGTTGCGATAAAAAACATTAAATAATGCAAATATGTTTGTAGTCTCACATATAAAACCATAAGGCCAGGTTTCTAACTGCCTCTGTAGTGGATCCAAGGAATGGATGACATCAACCATATTGTGAACTGAAAATATCTTTTTCAGGACACACACCAGAGACAAACCGACAGCAAATGTATTTTTGGGTTTTCCACGAAAAAAGAAACAGTCGTGATCCACCAATAAAGTTCAATATCAGAAAGAATATTAACATTACATGTATTACAAAGGAATCTGTGACCAAATTAGTATTATGTATTACTATAATATTGAAGTATTATGTTCGTTGAAAGGTATGTACGGCCTTCGAAATATGATAGTATAAATTATAATATATACATTTTGCTTTCTGATATGTTCATATTTTGAATATGACTGTATATAATAAACCAATATCAAAGTGTATTACATCGCCAATCAAATCACTCAGCATTGAAAACCTGCCGAGCAACAGTTTTTGGGAACCACCAGCGGTTAAAGACTGGTCACTTACCTGCCACATTGTCTAGACTTCCAATCCCTACAGGCTAATAACAGCAACGAAATTGGGCTGAAAACACAGGAGGAACTGCCGAGAACTTGTCACTTCTTATCTTGTTGTTTTTGATCATGTGTTTCGGAGGACAATGTTATCACAGATTCAATGCTACAGTGTTCAATAACGAAGCCAGACAACTGCAGTATGCTTTGCGTCCATTACACCTATTGCTATCACGATAATATGAACTGGCGCAACCCATCAAGGCGAATCATCATGTGCAACATTTTTCAAGTAGATTTGCTGATATTTTGTGTGTATCAGAAATGTTTCCGCTCAGCTATATTAGTCACATTCAACGAATATCTCAGCAGGACTGGAGACTGCCTAAAAATCTATTTAGCTCACAAAGATGAGATGAGGAAACAGATATACCTACTCAATTTCCACACTGGTCACTGGGGTCAAGTGTTGTACATACTTCGCAGCTGGTCTTGCGAACAAAACTTAATATATAAAAAGTAGACTCAACTACATATACACCGATGTACGGCACTGGAACTCAACGTTCATGAATGTACACGTGACAATTTTGATATGATTTGTCTATTAAACCAACATACTCTTTTGCTTTATTCGGCATGTTCATCGTTCTGATCATTTTTAACGTGGTCATTTTTGCTTTCTTGTTATATGAGCAGCATAATATGACATGTTTCAGTCTATATACTGCACGACAATAGGTCACGGGTCAATCTGTCACGGAACCTTTACGTCCTGCAGTTGACCAGCAGTACGAATGATGAATGATTAGTTCGGAGCTTATCATTTTAAACATTTTAAAATGCACCAGAAAATGAAAAAAAACCCTAAAAGCAATGTGACTTTATCATTATTATGATATCATTATTTATCATTATTGTGACTTTCAGTCATTATTTCAGATCATAAACATCCATGAAGACACACAGATTAGAATCATATAATAAATGTCAGTTTACATATAGACTTAATAGATTGAAAGTCATGCCACTTCAACATAAATACATTAGATCTGGAGACAATATACATAGATATTCATCACACAGAAGAGTAGCAATATTGTGGGTTCTAATTCTAGAAGAAGGAAGATGCGTTAACGAAAACAATTATTAAGCAAATTTCAAAGTAAGGGCACTGTATCCAATATCAAGAACAATGAGATAAGTTCCCAAGTGCTTGCTAACCTTGAAACAATTCAAGTTAAAGTTGTTTAACGCTGAGGTAGGGGGACAACGGCGGTATAAGACCCTCTACAAATAACGACCTATCCGGTGGAGTAATGGAAAAACACAACATTGGTTGGTATATCTTTTCTCTCTATCAACATCCTTAGAAGGGTCCACAGGACATGAACAATGTCAGATCTGTACAGTATTCTGTTGGATGTTTTAACCAATGTAATGTTTGTGCGTCTGATTCCCTTTCAGTAGGACCAATTTATTGCACTCGTTTTCAACAAAATACTGCCAAAGGACATGGTTATATTACCAATTTTATGTGTCATCCCTCCGGCGTCATTTGTACCTGTACCATATGTTTATTGCGCAATATCGGTTCTTATGCCTGATGCCCAATTTCTTTCACAAGACAAGACTGAATCTAAGTATCAATCCATCACCACCAACACATCCAGATTTTGATGATGCCAATAACCAATGATAACAAACGCAAAATACAACATTTTGCAATAGAAACAAAGCCCGACCAAACAGTTTATCCAAAGGCACACTGGCGCCACCAGGGTAAGACATTGTGTTAAATGTAGCCGCTCCCACTGCATATCCAATGGAATGAGTATACAACTGCCCAACAATTTATGAAAATTATAAATCCGATACAAACCCCATGGAATAGATATATGACAAGTACATAAGTACCTAGTCACAAGCCAAAAGGCTACAGAGTTGATGGTATCCCCGGGGACAGATTAAACGTCCACCAGCAGTGACACCGGCCCAGTGGGATGCATTGCACTACGCCAATTGAATCACACTTTATTGAATGTGTTAATATATATGAGTTTCACTGTGTTTTATGCGCCGCAAATGTGACCTGCGTAAAGGCAAGGGCGCCACCTATTAAATGTTGTTTGTTTCCGGTTCACGCCATTTGTGAAAAATGAAAAGGAATCGCTGAGTATATTTTGAAGATTTGTGACTAAAATTGACCCTCTACACAACATCAGGCATGACCAACCCGACACAATGGTGAATTTCAGATTAATTGACGCAATGCGTATGGTACAGAAGGATTAGCTTTTTGTTACATTCGTATTTCCATAGATAACCTAGGTTAGTCTTCAGGTGGACGGTGATATGACACATTGTCAAGGCCAGGCACGCTATTATACGCCAACAACGAGGTGAGGTACTGATCATTTCTATGTATTGGCATTATTATGTACTGCCAAGTAATTTGATGCGATAGCTGAGTGTTCACCATGTGCTGAACGACCTTCGTTTAAGATGTTCAGAGTGCACAAAATGTCATCACACCATTGTTTTTTTTATCGGACAGAGAAAATAAGCTGCCCATTATTGGAATTTTATATATCATCTTTCGCATACATATTAACTGCATTGTTCCATCGATTCAAGAGTGTGGAAATGTCTAGTAATTTGTTCATTACATTAGACATGATTCGCAGTCTCTTTTACCAAAACACTTCAAAGAATATATATTGTATTTTGAACCACAAAATTAATATAATATTTGTAAAATCATGTAGTTTGCTTATAAAACCCCTCGTACGTTTCTCCATATAACTGAACAACGCCCTAACTATCTTGATGTTACTTGGCACATTTAGTGCTTAATGAAAATTTTGTGAAAAAAATCCACAATTGAGTATCATCATAACTCATGGTGTTCGCATGCCGCCCAACGATGTTTCCTGCATGGTATCTATCATTCAACACATTCTGCAATATATACATGTGTTCTACCAAGATATGTATTCACTTCTAGAGAGACCCAAAGTCTTACGAAGGATCAAATATGAATGACTCGTTGGTTTGAATTTTTTCCCCAAATGTTTTCTTGATCCTCCTGATAGTGGTAGGAACTGTCTAATGAAAGTCGATATTGCAATGAATAAATTACTTCAGTTCCATCGGAGGAGTTCCGACCACTATGAAGCAATCGACCCATTTTACGGGGCAGATGACCGATCGTATTATCATCTGGCAGCAAAAAGAGCAATTAAATGTTTTTATCATGTATATTATTGAATATATCGGGTGATGATTATGTTGTGATGATTATATCTTGGGTGACTATTAACATGATTAAACAGGTCTGGGTCTATTATTATTATTATTATGATTATTATTACTTTAGTCAATCCTAGTTCATTGCATAGTAACATAGTTACTATGCAATGAAGACTGCGTTCAATGGTATTCAACTTTTCTCAACAACAATATCATGTAATTGGCTTAGCAATAACAACACATAGATACTTAATTAAAGCCATCCTTTGGATTCGAATCAGACGAGTTTAGAAAGCACTGCGGGTTGTCCCATAATGCAGTGACAAGTCTTGTGTCCAATGTATGTACCTAATTGTAAATGAACAAATATTTTAATAAGATGTGACATCGACTTTTTGAGAAACACATAATTAGGCAAATCATTATTTCAACGATGTTCTATAAATGGTTCCAGTCAGGAATCATAGATCAGGACCTACTTGTATTAAAATTGTCGGATAAATACGTTATAAAATTTCCTTGAATATTATAATAACATATTCATCCTTTTAGTGGAATATCAATTATTAACACCTTTATTTTCAAAACTGTAGTAGTCAACCTGCTATGCTCACCAGTGAGGAACGTGAGATAGTATGCTTTTATGGATTATCTTGGTGGGGGTACCTTGTGGGGGTGATAATCAATCATGACGGGCCAATCCGATGTGACACGAACTCAATGGTGAGCGACGTTCTACGCACGATACCGCTTCTGATTTGTTCAGCGCAGAATGCGTACATCCATCGTTTTGTGGTGGCGTGTGTGTTAAACTGGTTTGTGAAAGTGTATCAGTCGAAACGAAATCGCTGATATTTTTAATGCCAAAGGGGTAGGTCTATTTGCAAAACACATGCACAACAAGACGTACAAACCTCAACAGTGCAATCTTGTTTCCATGATTTCTGAAAATCATATTGACATGTGTATCCCCCGTCATATGAAATCACGGTCTACCAACTCGTAGTGGCTCGGAAGTCGATGATCGATCGAGATCGATGACTTCGAATTCCTCATTCCACTCAAATTCGGGTCGTTTGTATCGATTTTCTACTGATCCGCTGATCTTACGGATTCAGGTTCGGTTTTGTTGCGTTTGTGCTGGATAAGCTTATTACAATGGGCGATATCTTAAAACATGGTACCATGGAGCCTGATAGGAATAATGCTATATTATTATGCACCCAACGACTATACAATTATACTCGATTGCAACTGTCTGGCTTTTCAACCCACTGCCAGTGACCTCATCGATGGATACACATTTTTCTCATTAAGTTTTCCTTTCTGTGGAAAGCCTGAAACGAATAAACACAGAATCTATACAGAAGCACATAGTCAAGTTGCCACCCAGACGGTCTCATGGGACCTCGATGGAGACATAAACTCATCATTTCACAGTCTGTAGTACATGAACGTAGAGTGATGCATACTTTCCTGAGTATTATACTCTTCAACAAAACAATTAAACCCACTATTTTGTTGGATACCGTTTCCTCACACGCCTTGAACTGATGTGCAGAAAGTTTAGGTCCGGCATGAATAATGGGCTCTATATCAAATAGATGTGTCAGACTGTATTTCTCCATTCATAATTATTGGTAAACATACTCTCAATACATTGGGAGACAAATGACACATAATTAATTTAATTGATTGAGTGTACAATAATAGAACCAACTATATTTTACACATTGTCTGTCTGTGATAACGCAAATGTGGGTTTGTTCTTAAATATTTGGTTCGGACTTGACTTCATTCCAAGCATGTTGTATTTAAGCTATGCTTCTGGCGGCGTCAGAATCTAGCTGTATCTGAGGAAATAGGTTGAGACCACTGGCAGATGTAGGATTTTTTATTGGTGGGAGCAGTTTGGTTTATTTTTGCGAGCGGTGAAGCCCAACATGGGGGGAGGGGGTGTGGTGTTCTGGGGGCATGCCCACCGGGAAATTTTGATAATTTAATTCTAATTTGGTGGATTCTGGTGAATGAATGAATGAATTTATTTCTATACTGTACATACATAAATTAACTACATGCATTTGAATAAAACAATAAACGATACAGCATATAGACACAGGACAGAGTCTTAGAGACTGTAGAACTTCTAATACAAAATACCCAGAACAGAAAAAAACAACGTATTAAATGGTGACAGAAGTTATCCTGTGACTAGAGGAAGAAAAAGAAATAAAACGAAAGAAAGAAATGAAAAACAAAGTAAAGTAGAAAGAAGAAAAAAAGAAAGAGGAGAATAACGAGGAGATAAAAATAATAACAAGAACAAACTTGAGAAGCTATTTAAACTTGTTACATAGGCACGAGAAGAAATTAGCCCAAAGGCCTCTAGACAGGTTACCGAACAATAATCGCGATCAGAGACTCCAGTCGACCTTCCGTCATTTTTTACCGAATTGCTATCAACGTTCTATCCATCTTGGAGAAAACGCACTCTGCCTGAGCAGTCGACACAGGAGAGGTGCCGAAGATCTCCAACAACATGGAAATGTTCGGTAGTTGAGGCTGGAACATTCCTCAAGAGCCGCGATCGCTGTTGTGACACGACATTGTGACACGCTGTTGTGATACATGCATTTGAATAAAACAATAAACGATACAGCATATAGACACAGGACAGAGTCTTAGAGACTGTAGAACTTCTAATACAAAATACCCAGAAATGAAAAAAACAACGTAATGGTGACAGAAGTTATCCTGTGACTAGAGGAAGAAAAAGAAATAAAACGAAAGAAAGAAATGAAAAACAAAGTAAAGTAGAAAGAAGAAAAAAAGAAAGAGGAGAATAACGAGGAGATTAAAATAATAACAAGAACAAACTTGAGAAGCTATTTGAACTTGTTACATAGGCACGAGAAGAAATTAGCCCAAAGGCCTCTAGACAGGTTACCGAACAATAATCGCGATCAGAGACTCCAGTCGACCTTCCGTCATTTTTTACCGAATTGCTATCAATTCACTCTGCCTGAGCAGTCGACACAGGAGAGGTGCCGAAGATCTCCAACAACATGGAAATGTTCCGGTAGTTGAGGCTGGAACATTCCTCAAGAGCCGCGATCGCTGTTGTGACACGACTATTCCTGTTCGCCGGAGGGTCTGATCGGGACACTGATTTTTTCTCGAATATTCTTTTATTATTTGACTTTGGGGGAGAAGTAGCTCACACCGCTCCCCCTCCCCCTCCCGCGCCCTGGATCCGCCAGTGGTTGATACATACATACATCCTTGTAACCTATTACAGTGGGCGTGCCTTTAAATTAGCAAATGGTGTCTGTCCAGAGGGCATAATTTTTTTAAAATTTGATTACTCTAAGAAGATTACCGTGACAGTGTTTTTAGAAATTTTTCATTAATGATACAATCCAAGATGCGAATAGTAGGGGGAAAAAATAAAAATAGTGAATTTACAAAACAAGTGTAAACATCAATCTATTACTCCAAATGCAACTACATTCAATAAAAAATGTTGAATACAACAGTTTAGAATAGAAATAAAGCCCGATCAAATTGTTTATCCAATGACATACTGGTGTCATCAGGGGCAGACAGTGTGTGAAATATAGTTTTCCTACTGTACTGCCCAACAATCTATGAAATACAATTTAGAAATCCGAAACAAACCGCACTGTTCAAAATCTCTTCTGCTCTGGGAGTTTGTCTCGATGAGCTTGGGGCAGGATCAGAGACTCCAGTCGACCTTCCGTCATTTTTGGCCGAATTGCTATCAACTGTCTATCCATCTTGGAGAAAACGCACTCTGCCTGAGCAGTCCACACAGGAGAGGTGCCGAAGATCTCCAACAACATGGAAATGTTCCGGTAGTTGAGGCTGTAACATTCCTCAAGAGCCGCGATCGATGTTGTGACACGACTATTCCTGTTCGCCGGAGGGTCTGATCGGGACACTGATTTTTTCTCGAATATTCTTTTATTATTTGACTTTGGGGGAGAAGTAGCTCACACCGCTCCCCCTCCCCCTCCCCCGCCCTGGATCCGCCAGTGGTTGATACATACATACATCCTTGTAACCTGTTACAGTAGGCGATCTGGGCTCACTGATGACACAATCTCATGTAGGAGAGACTAAACTTGGTGTATATAATCATACATTCGATTGTCGCATGCTGGACAGGGGATACTGGGTGTCTTCGATATACTCATACATGCGTGGCTTTTGACTTCGATGTTAATAGTATCAATCAGATTCTGAAAATGTCATCCACGGATTTTACTTTAGAGTATGAATTCTTCTTCTTGTCAGTATCGTATTGTGCTTCCATGAATGCAATTAATACCTAATGCATAATAGTTTATACTCATTGATATGAATACTGTGTATCACAAATCCTCTACCAAAGGATGTACGTCTTTTATTCGCTTGTTGTTAAACAAGAGCACGCATTTGCTTAGAATACTGGTACTTCCACTGCAAGTATGTATCAGTAGACTTTTTAAAAATCAGCGTATAATTTTACATTTCAAACGACAGCAATTATATTTTGTGCCTAGTAAGATTACAGTTAACTGCTTATTTGGTAATATTCGTCATAGAAGCAAAGAACAGACGCTTGAATCGAATGCATTTATTTGGCGGTGATACTTTACAGACTCCAACATAAAACTTCTTATGTAGTCATGTCACATAGAATATATGGTGTAGGACTCGTTATCCTGATTTCGGGTAGACACTGCTTTGTGATTTGGGTATGAAATATTATCAATATTTACCTTGATAACCCGTACAAAACTACGACGGACTTATCATATTTTCGGAGCAACCTGTCCAGATTCCTGGTGGGTCATAATGGCAAGTAAAACGAGTGATATGTAATTTATGTATGTGTGGCTATGTTTCAACCTTTATCCAACGGCAACTGGCCATACTGGAGTTAGACTGAATTCGCATAATCGTTGTCAGTAAAAAAAAAAGGTTGACTAGTATTTTTGCTTATCGGCACTCAACCGACAGACACCACCACACAATCAAATCAGGTTGGGCCGACGGTCACTTCGACATTCCTTTCAATGACTCTACCTGTGTGGTGCTCGAGAGAGACCCAGGATTCTGACGATAGACAAAACACTATCCAAGACCCTCAGCTCCCGACTGCCATCCATTGAGAACACCCACGCGGCATAACTGTTGCCTAACATTAACTTCAGTTGGTGTCGCAATGCAGTTGTCATGACATTCACCGAAGATTGCAAAATCCTTGTAAAATTAGTCACGCTCGTGATTGCCCGGTCAAGATGTGATAATATACATTGCAAAATGCTTATAACAATGTTTTCAATGGATATACGTGTTCATATATACGGCTACGCCTTTGTGTGGATGTGTAAATCCTTTAGGAGCCATATATGGATCTGGAATATATAATTACTATATGTTCTTGCAAAATGTTATAGATCGAGTCATTGGATGTATACTATATTAGATAATATAGAACTGATGAACCTCTCCAAATATGAGCTGATGATCCTGAAATCAAGTTTGAGCAATACTAGCAAATTCACAACGTCAATGACAGCTTTCCTACTAGAGTTTTAATTTTGTCATTTTGAAAAAAAAAATGGCTTAGGAAGACAGAATGGCGAGTTTTAATTCCATTACAAGAGCTCCAATCCCAAATAATGACACTGCCATTTTGCTATCAAATGTATGTTTTAGTAATTTCAGAAGCTATCCAATTTTTATTTGTCTCTGTGTGTTTCATGGCTACCGAATTAAAGTCTAATTATCTCTCGTTTAGGTCGTTTTATCCGTACATATTGTGCAAGAAGAATATCATGGCGGTATTGTCTGTATAATATGACCATGGACTGAGAAGGACATTGCTGTTATTGGCAATCTGTTCCCTTCTCGACGTCCACTTCCGACACTATATTCACAAAATGAAACTTGTAACAAGAATGTCTGCGCGAAACGAGAAGCTTTATTCATGCTACAATCAATGAGCATGGACGTTGATGAAGAAGATTCATCTTGTGATGCTTTCAAATAGATGGAAGTGGCACGTGATCAGTGTATTATCCAAGAAATATTTTACTCAAGACGAGAGTTCATCGCTCCTGATATCGTATTTTGTTTGCTAGGTAGATCAAAATTAGTTACACAAACCAAAGGGTAAAAACTTTACAGTTGAAAAAACATTGAGTTGTCTCTGTCAGTTTGTGTTACACAACGTACTGGTGGTTCCTTTTTGCAGACTTCAATGAACAATTCGTTATTTTTGTGTCCTTATGTACACTGACTATGCTACCTGCAAATGAAATGAGTAGGCTACCTGATGAAAAAATATATTTATTTGATATTCGTGTTTTTTATATAAATAAAAGTATTTATCGGTACAGGATCAACAGTTACTCAAGTTCAGGAATTTCGGTACGCACGTACCACATGTACAGCTGCTGCTAATATATATATACAAATTTCGTACCAGAAAGTTTACCAGATGTTCCTCAACTATTCAGTAGCACCATGTAAAATTTCAGTGTGTTCTAACCCCTTCAGTAAAGCAGGTACTCGCGAAAATCGCGGGCCCTAATTTCTCTTCGATTTTCCCAGATCATTATCTCAACAACTACATTACTTAGACACCTGAAATTTCTTGCCTTTTCGGAATATACTAATAGATATGTGATACATGAATACAACTGGGTATGCTATCAACTCAAAACTGGAAAAATTGCAAGAACGTTATTGGTTGAACCATGTTAAAGTCATCTGATATATCACCTTTCTGGATGGACCAGCCAGCCACAATTTCCAGTGTGTCTAGATATCCACATGCTCTGTGGAATACAAAAGCCAACTGACAAATACATGTGTCTCTGCTTGTATAATTATCCCTTGAATCTCGGGATATATGTTTCAGATGAAATTTTAATTTGCCAAAATTTCATGTGGGAATGTATTAAAAATTCCATATTTTCTATTCCAGAAGCGCAAACAGTCAGCTGTTTAAAAATACAAAATATATTTTCTTTATGAAACTCAGTTAATTTGTCATGCCAAAACAACGGTATTCGCGGTTGTACACGAACAAGTTTCTTTGATGTGATATTTTTTCAAATGATAATGAACCTTGTTTTTCAACAACAGTTATTCTGGTAAAACACAAATTTGTAAAATGAGACTGACATATCTGTGAATACGGACGCCTAAGCTTATATATCCACATGCTCTGTGGAATACAAAAGCCAACTGACAAATACATGTGTCTCTGCTTGTATAATTATCCCTTGAATCTCGGGATATATGTTTCAGATGAAATTTTAATTTGCCAAAATTCCATGTGGGAATGTATTAAAAATTCCATATTTTCTATTCCAGAAGCGCAAATAGTCAGCTGTTTGAAAATACAAAATATATTTTCTTTATGAAACTCCGTTAATTTGTCATGCCAAAACAACGGTATTCGCGGTTGTACACGAACAAGTTTCTTTGATATGATATTTTTTTCAAATGATAATGAAACTTGTTTTTCAACAATAGTTATTCTGGTAAAACACAAATTTGTGAAATGAGACTGAAATATCTGTGAACACGGACGCCTAAGCTTATAAAAAGCATCATGATTACGAATTTGTTGGTCTTTGACTAGTGATCTGAAATATCATCTTCCTTTGGGGTTCCAGATGTAATGACCCCACTCTTATGTGTATTCATAAACTGTCCAATAATTGCTTACCTGAATGGATCAGTCCCGGTTCACCAAACTACAAAGTAAACGTACGAGAGGCCATAGGCCACACACTTGCCGGAATGTGTATTTGACAGCTTTCAATGATTTTCAAAACTTGACCTTGAAAGTTTGCTCACGTGACTTCATTTTTCTGACCAAGTACAAGGTATATCATGCATTTAACATATAAGTCTGAGTGTCATGCCTGTTCTGAATGATATGATTCAAATTTCATGAGCATACAAAGATTCAAGCAGAAGTTATTACCTAGAATGTGTTTTTTCTGGGATTTGACTTTTTGAAATTTTTAAAATCTGACGTTTATGACGTCTTTGTGACGTCACTGAATGTCATAGTGCTTAAAAGAAGATATCACTGGAATCAGAAGACCAAGACCTTTCTAATAGTATGCTACTTGATATGGTGCACTGACCTTCGTACATGGCATTGACCTATGATGAACTTCTCAAGGTCAAGGTCAATGGTCACATTCAAAGACACAAAAGAAAGACCTTTGGATATGCTACAACATGGTCCTAGTTTGAACTCTTTATGACGTTTAGTTCCAAAATTATGGCCATTTATGTGATTTTGACCTTTTCCTTGATCTTGACCTTGACCTTTGACCTCGAGTCACGAAAATTGTGCATTGCCTGTGCATGAAAACATATATTATACCTGTATAATTTCATCAGAATCGAGCAAGATTTGTGGACACTATGACCGTTTGAAATTTCGAAAAATTAACGTTTATGACGTCACTTTGACGTCAATAAACGTCACATCTCAAAACTGATGAGAAAGTATGTACCAGGAAATCAAGACCTTTCATTTGATATACTACTTGATATGTTTCAGTTAGTTTTAAAATTTGACCTTGAAGTTACCTTCATATGACCTTATTTTCCTGACCAAGTTCAAGGTCAATCATGAAATTGACATATACGCCCGATTGCTATACCTCTTCTGAATGATATGGTTCAAATTTCATGAACCTACGACTTTTCAAACGGATGTTATTACCAGAAACATGTTTTTCTGGGATTTCGATGACCTTGACCTTGACCTTTGACCTTCGTACTTAAATTCGTAGAGGTCATTGCTGTCAATATGCATATCAAGTTTCAAAAGATTCCATACAGTATTGATGATGTTATGGCCTTTTGAAATTTCGGAAATTTGACGTTTATGACGTCATTGTGACTTCAGTGTACGTCGCAGCGCCGAAAATAAGGTATCACTGCAATCAGGGGGTCAAGACCTTTCCAACGATATACTACTCGATATAGTGCGCTGACCTTCGTACTTGACCTTGACATTCACCTCATGGCGAACTTCTCAAGGTCAAGGTCAAATGTCAAGGTCAAGGTCACAGAAGATAGAACTCGAGTTTATCTACAATATGAACTTGATCTGAAGTCTCTAGGACCATTAGAACCGAAGTTATGGCCACTTACGTGTTTTCGACGTTTTGCTTGACCTTGACCTTGACCTTTGACCTAAAATCACCAAAAGTGTGCAGTCGCAAGCGAGAAAGCTACAGATTATGCACACTGACTTTGGGAGAAATCAAGCGAGAAATGTGTACGCTAGAGGGCGAACAACCAAACGAGAGCCCATAGGGCACACACTTGCCAGAACCAAAATATATGTAATATGCCAATGACAGGACATATGGATTTGAGCAAATTGACGACACTTACTATCCTACTTACTACGTTTACTTCCTTACTTCACTTCATTTTACTTCACAAACTACTCATACTGTCATCGAATGTCACAGCGTCAAAATTAAAATATCACTGGACTCAGGAGACCAAGAACTTTCTAACGGTATACTACTCGATATGGTGAGCTGAACTTCGTACTTGACCTCGAATGCTTGAAGGTCTGCAAAAAAATATGACTGGCCTTACGTTTATGACGTCATAGCGGAAAATCTGTCATTGCGAAAAAGTATTGGAAAGTGCTCTTGTAAACCAGAATTCAACGAGCTTTCCAATGGTGCAAGCCGTTTCTCTGTATGATAAATATTTCCCGATATATAGCCCCATTTTGTAAATTGACGTTTTACTTCATGACGTCATTGACGTTGCACGTAGCGTGTTGAAACTCGGAATATAGCTAAGCATTATGATTCCACATATGTTCTCACAATTACAGTCCAATATTTTCAAATGTGAGTGTGCTGTAGATATTTGAATGTTCGCTGCAAAGTCCAAAAATTGGTATGACAGGCCTTACGTTTATGACGTCATAGCGGAAAATCTTTCATTGCGGAAAAGTATCGGACAGTACGCTTCCAAACAAGAATTCAACGAGCTTTCCAATGGAGTCATTTGTTTCTCTGTACGACAAATACTTTTCGATATATAGCCCCATTTCGAAAATTGACGTTTTACGTCATGACGTCATCAACGTTGCACATAGCGTGTTGAAACTTGGTGTATGGCTGAGTATTATTATTTCACATACATTCTGATAATTATATTCCAATACCTTCAAATTCGAGTGCATTGTGGATGTTTGAAAGTTGGTGAAAAGTCGAAAAATTGGTATGACAGTCCTTACGTTTATGACGTCATAGTGGAAAATCTATCATAGTGGAAAAGTATCGGACAGTACCCTTCTAAACCAGAATTCAACGAGCTTTCCAATGGTGCAATTCGCTTCTCTATACGACAAATACTTTTCGATATATAGCCCCATTTCGAAAATTGACGTTTTACGTCATGACGTCATTGACGTTCGACCAATCGGAGTAAAACTTCACATTTTAATGGAAAATACCATTATATATCAGTGTGCTGAATTTCAGAAGTATCGGTCCAAATGTGAGTGCTGTGTGAATTTCTGAAAATTAAATAAAAAGATAGATGTCTGGTGCATATACAGGACCTTTGGTCCTGAGACAAATTACTGCTAAAAACCGGGAATGGGGCTGATCCCTACGCCGGTCCGTCACCCCCAATAGTTGTGATATAAAGTGGCCTGTGGCTTGACCCAGACTGTATTTAGACATGAGTTTTAGACTTTATTATACCAGTTTGACACCTCTGAGTCGGAAAACAAAAGAATTGTTTTGTTGTTTGAGATGTGCACTTGGATACATATATGATATACTGTACTACTGCTCAACCGAGTGTGTATATTTAGAAGGGGACATGTCCACAGTGGATAATCGTTTCTGCAGCTTATTGGCGTGTGAACGGATTGAGAATCAGATTCACCCCACTGCTCTTTCTACTTTGATATCTCGGTGAGTTTTCAATTTATTCCAAACTTGAAAAGTGCATTATAAACTAGAAATGACACTGCAACCGACTGTATGAAATGCTTTAGAATTGAATGTTCAGTAAATTTGTGAAAATTGGAGCCATGAAAACATTAAAAATATCTGTAAAATCCAGAATCCTCATAAGATTCTGATTAAGTTTTGTCAGATTATAGACAAAGTTCGAGGTCAATCATAGAATTGACATATTTGTCTGATTGATATACCTCTTCTGAATGACATGGTTCAAATTTCATGAACCTACGACAATTCCAACAGATGTTATTACCGGAAACGTGTTTTTCTGGGATTTCGATGACCTTGACCTTGACCTTTGACCTTTGCACTACAAGTCGTAGAGGTCAATGCTGTCAATATGCATATCAAGTTTCAATGGATTCCATACACTATTGACGATGTTATGGCCTTTTGAAATTTCGGAAATTTGATGTTTATCACGTCATTGTGACGTCAGTTTACGTCGCAGCGCCAAAAATAAGACATCACTGGAATCAGCGGCTCAAGGCCTTTCCAATGGTATACTACTCGACATGGTGCGCTGACCTTCAAACTTGACCTTGACATTCACCTCATATCGAACTCTAAAGGTCAAGGTCAAATGTCAAGGTCAAGGTTACAGAAGATAGAACTCGAGTTTATCTACAATATGCACTTGATTTGAAGTCTCTAGCCCGATTAGAACCGGAGTTATGACCATTTATGTGTATTCATTGTTTTGCATGACCTTGACCTTGACCTTTGGCCTAGAATCACCAAAAGTGTGCGGTCGCGAGCCATGAACCCACGGAATACGCACACGAAGTTTGGAAGAAATCGAGTGAGAAATGTGGACCCTAGAGGGCGAACAACCAAACAGACAAACAAACAAACATACAAACACATAAACAAACCAACCGACCAACATACTTGCCAAAATCGAAGATTCTGGCAAGTAACAAACGGACAAACACATAAACAAACGAACCGACCAACATACTTGCCGAAATTTTCAATTCCGGCAAGTAATGAAGTTGTTGAGGGAACACAAATTCCAAAAGCTAGGGCGGTTGTCATACCATTGAATCGTCTAATTCGCCAATGCAAAGATTCTTCAGCAGTTTACGCCAGTGAACAGTAGGAAATATGTTTTCTATGGCATAGAATATTTTATGCGGTGTGCATTTGGGGCATGTTTCCCACCGTCCGCGGGTTTTAGCCAGGCAAATCTCCTCCAATCACAAACCGAGTCCAGGCCAGGCCGTTGACAAATGAGAGCCGAGTTTCCACGCACCTGGACCTGGTATCTCGGAACGAAAGTCTACTAGGGTCACTTATCAGTTTGCTTCTCGACAGCACGATAATACTCGCTCAATCTGATTTAGGACATCCTCGCCCTCCCACCCCTCGCCCTCCCATGACATAGCGTGCAAACCATGCTTGAATAGCTGGAACATGTGAAATTTTAAATATCGTTGTTTTTCATATACCGATTGACATCCTAACTGGTATTTAGGGGAATGTATGTAAGTCGATCGAGTTGGTTCATAGTTAGAGTACTTTGTCATAAACTTTGGGATAACTGGCAATTTAGTTTGTTGTCTGATACTGTAATTCGTATGGAGTACAACGTTGTAGTTGTCTAGCCATTTGGCTACCATGCCATAATATTTCAAGATTGAAACGTGTTCACTGTTAGAGTACTTTGTCATAAACTTTGGGCTAACTAGCAATTGTTAGTATGCTGTCTGATATTGTAATTTGTATGGAGTACACTTCGTAGTTGCCATAATATTTCAAGATGGAATGTGTTTCATTGTCACAATTTATATGGAGTACAATTGCGTAATTGTCTAGCCATTGGGCTACCATGCCATAATATTTCAAGATGGAAATGTGTTTCATTGTCACAATTTGCAAGGAGTACAGCTCAGTTGTCTAGCCATTGGGCTATCATGCCATAATATTTCAAGATAAAAAATGTGTTTCAGGGTCGCAATTTGCATGGAGTACAACTGAGTTGTCTAGCCATTGAGCTACCACGCCACAATATGTCCCATGTATATGAATGTGTTTTATTATGTAACAATCTGTTATAGTAAACTTTACTGGTGGGGTGGGGCTACCAAGCTACAATATGTCTCAAACACGAGTCGGTGTATCTATGTAAAGTTTCAAATCCCAAACGAGTGCAATCGTTACCATTATATATTGTCAATATGTCTATTTTATATGTCAGCATGTAAGTTATGTTGAAGAATTATGTAGTTCATTACATGTCTATTTTTATATGTTAGTATGTAACTCATGTTGAAGAATTATGTATTGGTTAAAGTTTAATAATATTTTCAAGCAATTTGTTCTGACTATGCTTACGGATGTAGTTAGCGATTATGTGGCGTATTATGATCCCCATCTTGTATTGCTACATACAAGATGGGGATCATAATACGCCACATAATCGCTAACTACATCCGTAAGCATAGTCAGAACAAATTGCTTGAAAATATTATTAAACTTTCCCAGATCAAGGTGTGTCATAAGTTATTTAAGTGAAATAAATCAGCAATAATAGTATACAAGCACGTTTTCGATAAATTGCGAAAAATGCATTTTATTGACATTCTGGAACACGATTTGTCCAAGAAACAGCAGGGGGGAATTATGACCTAACTGTCCTAGCAAAGTGACGATAACATTCTTGTCTTCAAAACAGTGCCATAAAACCACACAGAATAATTTCCTGCGCAACATCCGGCGTTCTGTCGGTCGAGCATTCAGTCGACAAGCACAATCGCAAACAATTAAAATAAGTTTTCATGAAATTGATATTTTTATATGTGAAGTTTATGTGTCAGGTTTCCAAAAGATGACTTTTATCGGGCACAAAAATTAGTCATAACTGCACGACGAATGGTTTACTTGTGAGGAGCATAGGGGCATTATTCATAAGAGCATTATTCAGTTTGTCAATTGTTCTGGATCGATTTCACAATAATACAGAAACGAAATTTCAATTTTATTCAACATCGTTTCGGACTGTCAATCTAAAGAGTACTGAAAAAACTTGCTACAATACATTTACTTCACAATATCGTTCTATGCAAATTCTTTGGCACAAATTATTTTCATGCATAACACAATGTCATGTAGTTTTGATTTCAGGGAGGTTAGTTTATGTACACAATTTCTTATCCACTGTTCATCTATCTATACAGTTGAAACATATTCAACAAAAGTGGTCCAATATTGTATTTGTCCCCATAATATATTCATTCACAACATATAATTTAACACTGTTTGAAATAGTTCATATTTAGTTTCATGACACGTGAGCGGTAGTTTTTCGCTACCGATCACTTGTCATGAAACTAAATATGAAATATTTCGAAGAGTGTCCAATTTTTAGGACCTCTGCAACAGTTTTTGTTTCGTATTGGCTAAAAACACTCTACTTTACATCCACATCATTAGTGGAACATTCAGTGATATCATGTTGTTTATGATCAGCAAATTCTGAAGTACAGGAGTTTGTCGATCCATCCAGATTGAGTATGCGAATATCAATCTATTGCACCAATACAACCAGAATTTGATGATAACAATAACGAATCTAAAATGAAGTCCAAAACCACATGATGCAGCCAAAGCTACGCTGTCGTCATCAGGGGCAGACAGTGTGTGCAATATAAATGTATATACTGAATATTAAATAACATCAGTATACAATTGCCTAACAACCTACTAGAACAATCTATAAATCTAAAACAAGGCCACACAATTAATTAATTATAACTAAAACTCACTCATTCACAATCACAGGCCAATAGGCTACTGAGTTTACGGTATCCGCGGGGACACATTTAACTGCTGGGACACAAATATTTCAAAAATAATTTTGTCACGACATGAATACTTCCGTCGCATTACAAATATTTGTGCTGTGATAATAATAGCTGGAATTTTTAAGTTGAGTTGTTTGAAGTTTCAGTCGCATTTGAACGGTGGCTCGTTTTAGTCACATTTGTGAAGAATAATTTTGAATGCTAGTTTCCCAAACACCATGAATCAATTTAAATGCCGCGAAAAAATGGTTGAAATGAGCATTACAACTTTTTTTCTGAAACCCATGATAAAAAATTCAAATTTGGACAGTCCCACATTAAACCCCTAGCCACCAGGCTCTCATGGGCGATATGTAGAGTATAGTTGCCATGGTGACAGGGTACTTCTGATATAAATGGTATATTTATCAATTAAAACCAGAAAACGACTTGAAATGTAAGTGATAAAAGCGGTCCCTGATATGACGTCATGAACGCTGATGATATTAGTTAATGAGCTGATTCTAGTACAAAACTGAAAGCATCTGACACTAAGCTGATATTTCGAGAACGAATAAAAACATGAAGGACCTGTAAAAGCAACTCATTAGAGTTTGTATTTTCTGTGAATTAAAACATGTTAGATTTTGATTTAGTTAGATTTAACACAATATTTAATGATTTTCCCATACTATTTTGGAATTAACCAAGCATAATGCAATAGTTTGCTTTACCGAATTTATAACCTCGTTATATTGCATCAAGTGAAGAACGAGGAGATTGAATTGTAGGATAAACATTCTAAATCTTTTTGGATACAGCATACATTCATTAACTTGTTATTCGAAACCGAATTCGAATCTTAATTGAATGAATCTGAAAGTATTTTTGACAAAGTATTTTTGTCCCGGTAGAAATATTTATGTCATGACTGAAATAATTTCTGTCTTGACTAAAACATTTTTGTTACGACAGGAATATTTGTGCTGCAATTGAATTTAAGTCATTTTCATAATGCTACTGAATGGCAATAAGTATGCAATGAGGATTATTAGCAAAGTCAATTTTGCTAATTCATTTCTTCCTTTTCAACTGAAGTAAACGAAACTGCAGGCCAGCATCAATTAATCTGGAACATTGGCTATTGGATTATTTCACCTGTTGTTTGCTACTCTTCCACCCCAGGTATTATCTGGTTAACCTGTATCAAGTCATACCTGTTTATATATAATTTGTTATTGACTTATTATTAGCAAGTAGGTTATCAATCTGCACCCAAAAACACACTTGTGATAATTGACCTCACTCAGAGACGACTGTTTATTGTGCGGCGTTAGCCGTACTATATCTGTTAGTGTAATTTTGACCCCATGGTACTACTGGTGAGGCGCTTGTCCATGCGTAGACTTATTGCTACCGAATTAAGTCAGCGATGACATTATCCATATTTTATGTCACAATCTCAGATTACAACAAAGTTAAGTAGCAAATATTGAACAAAGAAAACATACACTTTGGTCATTTGTGGAAAGTGCAACTAAAACACATTTTGGCAAGAATAATGGACGAATCGACAAACAAATGCGAGTAACAATCAATTTTCGCATGGACGAGCTCGGCACCAGTATTGGAGGTACTATGGTAGTGTAAGACCATCTACGAGAATTGTTCTCTGTGAGAGGGAAGTAGAGAGTTATTACAATACGAGTTCGAGTTACAATACGATTCGAGTTCATTGTTTCATATTGTTATCAAACTAATCAATAGGGTTGTTTAACCAAGAAATGGGTTTCGTGTCTACTTATCCTTGAGTTTTCTCGTATTCACTCAGCCTCGAGTACTGGTTCTACTCTCCTTTGTCCCTGTGGCCGCACACGTAACCTCAAGTTCTGCTGTTGTGATGCTTGTTTTGTAAACAGTATGTTTCCAAAGTCATTATCAGTTATGGTTCGCTTCGTGTCTTTGCTTTTCATCTATCATGAACATGTGCATCATTATTATGACACATAGGTAATGATTAGTCTACATGAATATTTGTTCGTTACGCAGAAAAAAAGTCCATATTTTTGTCAATGTGGGATATATTGTACTACCATATAGAATGGTGTACTCTTTACTTTAGTGCAATTATTGCCATCTTGCGAGAGAAGATAAGTGCGTCGATATTGATTACCCAGATTAAGGACCGTGAATATATCCGGTGTAGTCCGCTTCACTGCATTCGAGTGACGACGACTCAGTACGGATGTATCTTTTCATATGTGTAATTTTTTGCACAACTATTGCCCTGAGTCAGTTGTATGACCGCGGCTTACATATCTATTCTTCCAATAAATAAATGCCAGATTCAATAATTATTGAGTGGTTTGTTTGAAAACCTTAGCGTTGTCGAATAATGTACTAACTACAAGCTGTTCATTAAAAATACAAATAAAGCTACATGAATAACACCACAAGAACAAATGGCAACATCTGAAAATCAACGAACAGATTGAAACTAGGAACTTACGAACTAATTGGAAAACTGGGGAGACCACACCAGTATTACCTTTCTCTGATGAGTTCGCCGATCATGAAGTCCACAAGCCATTTTCGGACTGTTATCGAAAGGTTTTTGAACACGTTCCACCATAGGCCACAATTATTGAATTGTAGGTTATTCATTCAATCTATTTA
Source organism: Terebella lapidaria (assembly GCA_949152475.1). Lineage (NCBI taxonomy): Eukaryota > Metazoa > Annelida > Polychaeta > Terebellida > Terebellidae > Terebella > Terebella lapidaria. The sequence continues at coordinate 18,678,080 of OX424561.1, forward strand.
GTCTTAGACGATGTATCCCGATATATTATTCACTGTTCCCCTCGAATAATAGCCACATTTACTAGTGCATATAAATGTTGCAAGTACTATTCTATCTATAGGTAAATGTAATACGCAATAATATTGTCTCCTTGCTTTCTTTGAGTCCAACATGTTCATATTATGATATAATACTGATAGTAATGCTGTGAATAGAATTATGAAGTAAGTGGGTGTACACAAAATATTGGTTACCACAAACAAAACACAAAACCTTAACATTGATAATTAGGTTCCCTAAATCTACGGCTGCGACATATGATCTGATTCGGTGAAACCTGATTGAGTGAATGACTTTCATCATCCCATACTCACAGGGCGTAATCACTCAGCTGGCACTCTGGGGAGAACCGGCTGATTCCCGCCGTTCTGTTTGATTCAACGCTGGTTCTGTGTGAAATCCAGGCGTGATGGTCGACATGTGAGATAGTCTCTGCCAGAAATGAAGTTGTATTGTGGCCAATGATAAGCAAAGAACCTAACAATTATGTCTATTAATTGCATAGACAAGTTCTTTTTAGAAATAAGTTGACTAAAAATGAGAAATATGTAACATGTGTTCACAATAGTGTTCACAGTTCGGCTGGTGTGTGTGTTGTTGGCAAACTGTTATGGAATAGTTCACAAAACATATGAAATCTGATTAACAAATGTTGTTCATGGTGCAATTAGCTGATAGAACAAACAATATGTATTGAAAATCGAACCTGTTAGGTGTTGACATAACAAATGTGTACATGTGCTAGTTAATCTGCATATTAGAGATGCTCCGCCGGTTCTGGGTGATGGCAAGGCCGGTTCTGTGAGAGTTTACAAATATAAGGAACTGGCAATTGCATCTTCTTCGTGGTATGAAAGATTGAAGAGCACTGCATGACTTTGTTACCTATATTTTATATAGCTCCACAGCCCAAACTTGAAAGAGGAAAAAAGTGCAACCAAATGGATTAGGGCGAGAAAAAAAAATCATTACATATATAGACCGTTTAAATAGATATGACCTCTATAAAACGAACGATTAGACTTTTGGTAATTTTTGGTAAATATTGGTAATTTTTTGAAACACAATTGTATCCCGGCGTTATCACTCTACATCTGTATAAAAGCCTAAATGTAGACTGCAACGGGAAGCTGCAGGAGAAGGGGCCATCCATTTCATGACAAATTGTTCCGCCATTATGTTTCTGAAAATCGATTACTAGCTACCATCCAGTCACCGGGCGATTGAACACTGAAGTGATGTATCTAAAAGTATTAAAATGTGGTGCGTCCTATATGCCTACCTAATGAAGTGTGTTTCATCACACATAATCTAAGCGTACATGTTGGTCATAAACGGTTCGATCATTTGACTGGAGTTCGAAGTTCGCATGAAACCAGCTTTGCCATTACAAAGAACCGGCGTTGACATGAAAAAAAAACTTTGATTTCTTCAATTTTCATAATGATTTGTTCATGCTCACACTTGCCGATCATTTCTGATGTTTACTATCATATATTCGGCATACGATCGAATCATGAAACCACAAATTGCCCCCAAAATATGGTCAATATTTCGAGACAGTTGTCAAATCTTTTTTTCTAAAAAAAAAACGATGAAACGCGTATGTTTATCACCCGTAAATTCGTATGAACCATTATTGCTATACATTCCAGCTAATGGAACACTCCATTAGCCAACATATAACTTTCAATCCTGGATTGTGACAGTTATCATCGTGTGTATGACACAGTATGACACTTTTCACAGAACCAGATACTTGTCACAAAGAACTGGCGTTTCCCCACAGTACCGGCTGACCGATTACGTCCTGTGATACTGCAATCTATTGGTAATATAATTAGGTTTTAGAAGATAGATGTTAACCCTTCCAGAAACTCATTATTGAGCCTCTTCATTCAACGTACAAACTGATGAACCCTGTACTGCTCGACTTTGAAGATTTAATCTCCTGAGTGAAGAGTTTCAAAACATCCCGAGTTATGTAGTATGCTCACTCAAATGTTCAGTAATCGATGAACATCCAAGACTGGCCATTTACCTGCCGTATTCTCTAGACCTCCAAGTCGTTTGACGGGCTAACCAGAGCAGCGAATGGGCGCTGAAAACAAAGAGAAACTGTCACTTCTAAAGTTATAACGTTATGTCTTGGAGCGGAATGTTGGTATTCACAGATTCAGTGCTAGTATGTTTAATATCGAGCCCAGACAAAAAATTTTTTTTTGGTCCATCACAACTTTCACCATCACAAATTATAGCTTGGTTTATAATCCCGCATCAAACCCCTAACCACCAGGCTCTTATGGGTGATATGTAGAGTATAGTTGCCATGGTGACTGGGTACTTCTGATATAAATGGTATATTTATCAAGTAGAACCAGAAAACGAGATTAAATGTAAGTGATAAAAGCAGTCCCTGATATGACGTCATGAACGCTGATGATATTAGTTAATGAGCTGATTCTAGTATAAAACCAAAAGCATCTGACACTAAGCTGATATTTCGAGAATTAATAAAAACATGAAGGACTTGTAAAAATCAATTTTGATTTCAGTTAGATTTAACATAATATTTAATGAATTTTCCCATACTATTTAGGAATTAACCAAGCATAATGCAATAATTTGCTTTACCGAATTTATAACTTTGTTATAATTCAATAATTGAAGAACGAGGAGATTGAGTTGTAGGATATACATTCTGAACCTTTTTGGATGAGGCATACATTCATTAACTTGAATTCGAATCTCAATGAAATAAATCCAAAATTATTTTTGACATATGTGTAAAATCCAAAGTATTACTGTCGCAACTTAAATAATTGTGTCCCGGAAGAAATATTTATGTCATGACTAAAATGATTTCTGTCATGACTAAAACATTTTTGTTACGACAGGAATATATGTGCTGCAAGTGAATTTAATTATTTTCTTAAGTTATTTTCATAATGCTACTGCCAAAATACGAGAATAATTGGGTTGTTTAGGAGCCACTGTAGGATGGCAAAAAGTAAGCAATGATGATTATTAGCCGAGCCAATTATGCTAATTCATTTATTCTTTTTTTCAACTAAAGTATACGAAACTGCAGGCCAGCATCAATTAATCTGGAACATTGGCTACTGGATTATTTCACCTGTTTGCTACTGTTTCACCACCAGACATCTGGTGAACTGATATTAAATCATACCTGTTTATTATTTATTATTGACTCATTATAAGCAAATAGGTCAATATGCACCCAAAAACGCTTGTGATAATTGACCTCACTCAAAGACCACTGGTTATTTTGTAAACAGTATGTTTCCACAGGATAGATCAGTTGTAGTTCACTTCATGTCTTTGTTTTCCTTGCACAACTATTGCCTTTGGTCAGTTGTATGAAATTGATACTATGAACTTACGAACTAAAAATGGATAACTCGGAGATCACACCAGAATTAAAAAATTACATTAATCATCACTCAGACACTTTTTTATTACATATTCCTCCGTATTGTATTTTGTTGTTATTCCGTCTAAGCAGCGTGACTTTTTGTGATGCATGAAATGTACATTTGTATTTATGCATCAGGAAATATATATATGCCAGATGCATGAAATATACATGTTCCGATTCTTGGATTATTTCAGCGAGATACTGATCCGGATATTCTATTTTGGGAGTGCAATGCAACAGTTTCCAAAATATATGAGAATTTATGTATACTGACACATATTCTAAACTGATGGCTGGCGCCATCGGTTTTACATATTCCGCGTCCGTGAGTTGACCAACATTAATTAAGATTGATGGTGATGCTTGGTGTCAAAATAAACGAAATATTTACCTTGAAATATACTGACTGAGCATGGCGCGGAATTTGAATTTTCATTGTAATTAACTCGGCCATTGTCTCATCATTAACGTCCATGAAGGTACACATATGATATTCCTAAAACAACGACTACTATTTAGGTGATCCGACATTTCGCAACATAATGTGATGGCAATTTGCCGTTTATACGTTGTCCGTCAAAAAATGTTTACCTTCAAGGGTTTCAGCCATTTGTTTACTACAATTTTGATGGATTTTCGATAGAAAATCGCGGCCAATTCAGTCGAAATAGTACCGTTTTTAGGTTACCGAAGCTTTGGTCCGTTACCTATTGGCATGGTGTTGCGTCCATCCGTCGTCCATCCATAAACAGTTTTATCTTTAAAGTTTACAGTCGAATCTTTCTGAATTTTTGCACAAAAATGCCTAAAAATATTTCCAGAGGGAGCTATTTTTTAGTTTTCTCAAAATGGCGGCTGTTTTCGACGAAAAATGGCCATTTTTGGACTTTAACGGCCATTTTCCCAAAAACTGTTCAGTAACTTTTTTCTAATTTATGCATTAGACTCTCCTTATGTACCTTTGTGATGTGTATAAGTTTTGTTGCTCTTGAATCGCCGGTCTCTGTGTGGCGGCCATTTTGAATTTGACCTTTGATCGTATTTTGAAGGTCACGGCACAAAATGGCTAATATCTCGCTTATTATCGACTATACCGCTTAGGAATCAATTGTGCATATATATAGGATATAATATATACTGAATATTCTGATAACCTTGAATTTGACCTTCGACCTAATTTTACAGCACACAACGGCTAAAATCTTGCTTATTATCGACTTTACAGCTTAGGAATCAATTGTGGACGTATAGGAAATTATACATGCACTTTAGGACTAAGTCCATTAATATACATGTTCCGATTCTTGGAATATTTCAGAGAGATGTTGGTCGGGATATTTCATTTTGAAGGTGGGGTGCATTCAGCGACGAACGGCCATTTTCCAAAATATATAAGAATTTATGTATACTGGCTCATATTCTAAGCTGATCATTGGAGCTATCGGTTTTACATACTCCGTGTTCGTGAGTTGACCACTATAATTTAACATTAATGGTGATGCTTGGCGCCAAAATAAAACGAAATAACGAAAACATTACCTAGAAATATACTGATTGAGTATGGCGCAGAATGTGAATTTTCATTGTCATTTCCTCCGCCATTTTCTCATCATAAACGTTCATGAAGGTGCACATAATGATATTCCGAAAACAACGATTACTTTCAGGTGAATCGATATTTGGTAACATGATGTGATGGCATGATGCCGTTATACGTGGTCCATCAAAAACATTTTTACCTTCAAGTTTTTCAGTCATAATTTGTTTACTACAATTTTGATAGGTTTTGATAGTTGCTCGCGGTCAGTTCAGTCGAAATACTACCATTTCTATCAGACTTTTTGGCCTAACACTTAATTCCCCGGCAGCAATATATTGCTCTTAGGCACAATTTTTTTGAAATCACAACAATGTGGGACATCGTCAACCATACACGTATTTTGACAGACCTCGTAATATTCAACCAGTTCATAGTGTCGAGACCGCCGACTATGATTTTCTTTAATTGATCTTTAGTTTTGGCATTCCATTCTACCTGTCTCTGCAGTTTGACACTATAGTCTAACATGTATTCATGATCATTTTGGGTAGTATTGGCATGAGCGAAATCTCATGTTGTGGTTATTACTCTATACACATACAGTGGTCAGCATTTTCTTTCAACAATATCAGTTTTTGAAAATAGTCACTTCATCATAAGGTAAGTTAATCTACAGCAATTAACATTGCTGATTGATCGAAACAAGAAATTCTTGAGAATTTTTTAAACACTCAATATAAATTGAATCTTGCCGCTGCGATAATAATATTGTCTGGTGACCCACAAGGGTTAAATTACCTGAAGCTTTTCCAACTTTGCAAACAGAATATATCTAATATTGAAGTTATTAGACGCCATACTCTGGGGAGAGTGTTTGCTTACATCGTGTCCTCAAGCGAGCAAAACTCTGATATCAAATGAGATACGTGTATACATGATACCATGGGAGGAAAATGAACTTACATTTGGCTGCTTTTGGTATTTCACGGGATTCAAGCTAACATCTTAGAGGCGATAATTATATATTTTCAATCGATGGATACGTTATCTTCTTCAAGTCTTAGCACACACAGAATAGTTGACGATTACAGAAATCATCTTGTTGAATGTACTGAAAGATGGTAAATTACAGCAAAATGTATTGCTTTGTTGTAGGTCTATAATATATAGGTTACGATAATATTATACTGATGATATAATTGACAGCAGCTGCTAATTAAACAAACTAACATCGGTAAACAAACGTGTCGGAAATGTAGCATCCGATATATAGTTTGCCGCTGCGATAATACACCGAGGTTTTAAAATAACATTATGGTACAGAACAGTGAGAATATACATATTCCTACAAACAAATTACGTGAGTCGGTCACATTTTATGACAGTTATTCATCCAGTAACACCTTTGCAAACCATTACCTACATGCACATTTATTTTTTGTGGACATCATTGATGTGCTTGCATTTTGAATATTTGTCAACAAAGGCGTTTCTGACATATACTGTATAATCTGGTATTTTGTCGTGGGGTATCGACACTATTTATTCTATGTGCAGTAAATTCACTATTCATTCTTTGTATAGCGTATTGTTTCCTTCGTGATACGTCCATACAGCTTTGATACGTAGATATCCGATCATCCGAACTAGGTCAAGGCTCCTGCCTGAGACCGTTTTCGACCACAAACAGAAGCAATGTAGACGAAACTTCTTCCTCACAATCTTCTTTTTTCTGCAGGGTGTTACTGACGGGTATTTTGTTTTCCAAAACCAAATCTGCTATACAACACTGCACTGTACAGACGGTCAATATCGTGATATTACCATTCGGAACCATGACCGAGACTTTCATATACACAAAACATATAAATTCGTATAAATCATACTGATTAAATTGATTCATGAATGTCCCTTTTGTTCTTGCATGATATAAATACATTTACGTTAGCGTTTTGTTGGTGTATGGCGGGGCATTCCACGAGTTTTAATATGATACGCTATTGCCCGTCTGTGGAATTCACATTCTGGTAGTGTCCATTGTGAAATGAATCATTGAACGTGATGTGATGAATCATTGATGATGATCAGAATTATAATGATTTATTGGTTGTATAAAATGACTTTCATGAGAAAAGAAGAATATCTCAATGAGAATGACCACCGACTTAACGAGAATGACCACCAAATTGGAACTATGTCGTGTGATACTCAGTATCAATATATTGCCAAAAATACAACTAGATTTTGATGATGCCAATATCAAAGGTAAAATAGAACATTTTGCCTCAGAAACAAAACCCGAACTAATCGAAGTATCCAGCTAGTCTCTAAACTGCTGCGACAAGGATGTTTTACGAAGACTTAGAGCTGCCTTTAAGAAATTCTATGGACGTCATCATGATCTGGTTGATAAACACACCAAATCCATGACTGCCATGCAACTAGATCTATTTTCATGTTAATTTGGGGGAATTCATGACGGGTGCCACTAGTGGGGCGGAAATTCTCACTCTTTCCGGAACACCTGATTTCACCTCCTAATGGCCATTTTGGGGGGATTATGAGTTTACGTCATTTTTGTTTTCTCTCACTTCGTATGCCTGATATGACTTTCTGTCCCCGAACTATGAGATTGGATAACTGACCCTGTTATCTAGTGTACATGAGAAAATCACATCAGCTCATTCATTATCATATTGCTAATGCTATATCCAGTGCCATTTACTAATACATATTCGACCGCTTGTAGCCTGATACCAATACATGTACATTGTTTATATATAGACAAAACTTCGGTGATCATTGGGGAAGTGTTTGTAGATATGTTCGAGAAAACTAAACACAAAACTAAAAAGTCAAGTATTTCACATTTAGGAACCGCCTGGATACTTCAAAGTAAAGTAGAAGGCAAATTCTCCAAATCTGGGACAACATAGCCGGCACGTCAAATAAATGGCCAATAATTCAAATCACCAGTCAAATGGGGATTACACTTGCAATAAAGATATTTTCAGAACGTTAGTTGGTTAGTAGCACAGCTGGTGTCTACATGGACACATCAACTAATAACTCGCAAGAGGCGCTACCAGCTCGAGTTTGTATATTCCTGGCACAGGCAGTAGTTTTGCCTTGTAGCTGCGTAAGCCACAGCACCTTCTTGTGTAACTAACTTCATGTTATCTGCCATACAACACATGATGAAACCTCTTCATCTACTTCCAGGCTCGTTGAACTCAACATGAATGAGGCTTCTCGTTTCCGGCAGACATTCTTGTTACAAGTTGCATTTTGTGAATGTAGAGGCGGATATGGGCGTCGAGGTGAGGAAATATTTTTCAAAAATTTCAGTTCATGGTCCGATAATGCAGAAAATAACACCATAATCGTTTTCTTTCACGAAATGTATCGAGCAAATTACCTAAAAGAAAGGTAATTTTACTAGTTGTTACTCAAAAATCACGTCAAAATGGAAGGGGTTCAAAATTTAATTCAATATAAATTTATTGTGGCCAATGTGACGTATGTGAGTAATATCAACTTTGCAGATATATCAGCCAGCCTGGAAAACTAAACTAAATTCTACACCATGATTCAGTCTCAAGATGACAATCAGTCATGTTTGACTAAGAGATATATATAAATCAATATAACTGAAAGTACGATGTGAAAACATAGACGCAAAATGTCAACAATTTATGAACAATAGGGCCACGTGGCAACGTTCCAATTGTCTGGATAAAAAAACTATATCCCCTGATTTTTTTTCAGTACTGTGCAACCATTAGGTTGTGTTTGGTGAGATGTACTGGTTCTATATCGTCAAATATGTGCAACCAAGAAATAGATGAATGAGATATTCCACGACTATAATGTTACTTGAATATCCCAAATCATTATATCTGCGGTTCTACTGTAGCTTTCCCACAATGTCCAGACATATATCCACCTGATATTGCTCTGAACGTTCGTCATGTATAATATCGTATATTGACCGGGATATCAGGTGAGGGAATAATTACAGTCGTACTGCCGCCTTTCCGTGAAGGTCATGACTACTACATTTGACAGCAATTGAGTCTAATTTTAGGCACCAGACAAGTCGTGTAGGTGTTCGGCAGTTGAGAGCTGAGAGTCTTGGAATGAGTGTCTTGTCTGCGAGTAAATTCCTGCGGGCAGCTCAGACGGCAGAATGTCGGAGTGACCGTCGTCCACCCTGCTCCGCTTTTGTGGTGGTGTCTGCCTGCTGAGTGCCCATAAGTACCATCGGACATCCGCTTCTCTAACACTGACATGTGATTGCTCCGGCGCCACATTAATTTGAACGAATCTTGCTCGCCTCTTGGCACATCAAAAAACGTGTTTATTAGAGGAGTAAATTGATTATAACCAACATTTATTACTGATCACGATTATGTACGAGATTTGATATGTGGTCATGAGAATATATACAGTTTTATCACTTTTATCAGTCACAATAATGACCATTTTATTACGACCAATTGCAGTTAGACTAAGGGTTGAGCAGGCCACCTACGATCCGATCCTACTATATCACATCGTTTGTATTTGTGATTATTTCTCAACATAAATTGGGCAGGACTCGGAATATCTGATATTCCCATCTTACTTTTGTACGGGTAATCGAAGAATATTGACAGATCATACCCAAGATGTGACGTCGTATCAACGAATCACTGAATGTCTACTCAAAATTAGGGTAACGAGCCCTACACTGTGTGTTTTATGTGACATTGCTACGTAAGAAGTTTTCTATGGGATTATATAATAAAGTAGAAGGGACAAAAGTTACATTCCAACAATAAATTATTTTTTTCTGGGCAGAGTTATCGAACAAACGGTGATATAGGGACCTTTCTTGTACACGATATAATTTCTGTTGCTTAAAATGTAAAATAAGACACCCGCCATTTACATCCTAGCCCCACCCTCCGTCAACCGAATATTCGCAGTATGATTGCCACATTTACTTGTGATGATTAGTTCCTTACAACTGCTTTTGGACTAGTAGCTAGTTTTGGTCATGCTGATTGGTTAGTTCAGTTTTACTTATGCGTTTAAAAATGATAACTTTTATAAGTAATTTGTACAATTACCATGATACTCTTCATAAAACAACGTCTAGGTTCATTATCTCCAGGCAAGAATATGGAAGAGTTGTTATGTAGTCTTCGAAAATTTGATTTGCCACGATTATGTCATAAATAATTTAAATCATAAACAAATTCAAACAATGTTTATTTAGTGTTGATCGGATAGTTTCTGACAGAATGACTTTCGTTTGAATAACCCAATGCTAAGTGTGTGCGCTTTTCAACCATTTGTTTTGACACCACATTATTAATGTGCACAATGTCGTGACAGGGTTTTCTTCAACACGGCTATTGCTATTCGTTTATATATAACCAGTGCATTAATAATAAACAGCATCATAAGTGATCACATGCTATACATGTATAATTAAGAAATATTCAAACCATAGAACTACAAATGCGTGTTTGCACAATTCACTCACAGCATATCGTGATCATGGTATTCACCAATGGAATATCTAGTACAATCTTCGGCAGGGTGCCAATGCACTGAATTCTTGTTGTGACCATCAGGTAAGTCAATAATTTCACCCTCATAGCCTTGAGTGGATTCTTGGCGGATACATATAAATTCCGATGGCAATTCATCCCGATATTAGACTAATTGAGGGACCATGGCCTAATTTCAGTAGAATTGTGTTTTATATTTGAAGATGTGGGTCAGGTGCACTGCGGGGTTTTTCTCGGTAGTGTTGGAAATAAAACCTCATTATAGCTTAGAAGCTTCTGGACTGAACAATTACCAAGTACCAGAGCTTAATCATAGGCTTAACAACGATCGTTTCGTCTTACTCCCTTTGTTAGGGTGTAATATTGGACGATTTTTCACCATTACAGCTTCCTGTTTTCGCAATTTCCATCATGATTATATTACTCTTCATTCAGAAGTACGGGAATGCATGAATCGTTGGAGCTGATTCTTCTATTTTGACTTTTTTGTGCTAATTTGTATTTTATAAGAGAAGCCATGAATACTAAGTGCAGAAGAAGTTTGGACACATCTGGACAAGTAAAAACTTTTTGGGGTCATAATCGATTCCAGATCTCATACTGGATTATGAGCAAGACGTTAGTGTACGAACGATTCCAAATGGGCAAATGATGCCTGACACAATGATCATGTGGAAGGTATGTTCACAATGGATATTCCCCCAAAATCAAACTGGTATCAGATGAACTTATAGTGACATGACCAGAAATCACCAAATAGTTTCACATTATAAACGAGCTTTTGATGTGTTTTGTCTATCATAATCTGTATAATTGTAATTGTACCCAGTTACAACCCATGTATTTCCACATTTGAGTACATGAATTCTCTACGCGAAAACAGTAACTTTAGTTTCAGATAGTCTTGTTGAAATGTGTAATCCTTGGGTCATTGTGCTCTGGCCTATGTACTACTGTAACAGGTTGCACTTTGATGATCCCGCTGTCATCTGTTACTCCAGCGGTACCTTTGGATATTAGATGACAACTTTTCTCAATTTGATGAATATAATCGTAAGTGGCTCCGTCTATTTATTGCTGGCTTTCCGCAGAAATGACTCTTCAATCATGTATGCATCATGGAGATCACTAGTAGTCGGCTTAACGTGTCAAAATGTACATAAATTATTCGTATAATCGTTGGGCAAACATTGATAGAGTTATTCCTGTCGATAATATCATGATCTATGCAATTGCAATATGCTGCCCATTGTAAAAACCGCACCTAACACGATCTAACTGACACCCATATCCTAACTCCTAATGACCAGTGGATCAATAGAAACTCAATCGAACCCATCATAGTTCGAGCGATCCAAGTCATTCAAATCTTTATAAGGCCATCTAGCTGTGAAGGAGCGGCTCTTGAATAGTGGACATGGCCGGCCGCTCATATAGCACTCTGCATTAAGAGTTCTTAATCCCAGTTTATGAAGTGTCGGAATTCATCATTCACAGCTCCGAGAGGCTCGCGTGGTACAATGCGCCATGTGAATTGCTGTGAGTCCATGAGACCACGTGACATCAAGATAACGCGATGAGTTATCGTCTGTATTACTTCCTCTCAGATGAGAACTGTCGAGTGATGCATCACATGTCATGAATGTTTGTCTGGTTTAAAGTTCGCAGGAAAGACATAGTCGTATGACATATATACTCAATAGTGTGACATCTGCTGCTATATATCATCACACATGCTCTTCAGTTTAACGATAGATCACACTCACTTATGAACTGCCATATTTCAGTTCATTATTGGGACATACAACGATTAGCACAGGTGGTCTGTTCTTATGTTAGGGTGATATGAGTGGAACAATATCACGGTATATCCTGATTTATTCCCCACCAGAAACTACACAAAGGGCGGAAAATAGTCACTCTTTCAGCACCTGATTTCACGTCTTCGGTTTCTTGAACATCTTTGAAACGTTATGTGTCCAGACAGGTACCACACATTCATTAGGACTGAAAAGAAATGGGGAATATTCTTTGAACTTCTGATATCAACACCGTTTGGTTTCGATGGATTCCAGCTTCCTGAAACAGTCTCATTACAATGTTTCAACGTCACATTACACGAGAACGAACATTTCGATGCTGTATTATTCTTGTGTGCCAAAAATAGTGAATACTGAATAAAATTGAATAAGGAAACGATAAGTAAAAGGACAATGCTGGGATACCCACCCAAGATTATCACCCCATTGTTGTTAGTAAAATACATGACAAAATTTTTTGATGGTTCAATCTGCCAAGAGGAAAAAAAAATATCTAGGTGTTAAATGTCTGGTAAAAGGGGATGTTCGATTTGAAGTTCTTTTGAAGTGGGTAATATATCCTCTGCCCAAATGGAGGAACTTATTGATTGGAACATTTTGAAGTGAATACATATTCCATTGGAAGACATTTTTGTACCAGAAAATTGACGATAAAATTGTAATTTTTCAAACACTAAATTACTCACTCTCATCATGTATAGAAATGTGATAGCAGGCATGTTGGCCTCATAGACAATGTCTAGAGTTGGAGTAGACGCGGAAGGTCCGTGGTTCGAGTCAACTCGATTTTTCACTGAAATGTACTCCATTTCTAGACGTTATCATCGTGTCAAAAATGATATTCAGTTCTGGAATTATGAGTCTGGATTCGGCACAAAACTGTCGTTTGACACCCTGTGAAGGCCTTGAAGTTACAGGGAGTTATCATGGTAAAAACGTATATAAATAGGTGTGAAAATCAGAGTGTTCGGTTTTTCATCTTCATCGACACCATTGTGATTAAATATACAACATACATTCTGTGGAAGTGTTGAAATGAGCTGGGGCTGTGTGAAACTGTGCAAAACCCTAACACACTCATGCATTATATATTTTCAGTTTTGTATATAACAAGATGGCTGATTGATATGCATGTGATTGACAGAATATTCCGATAGCAGATGGCATTCTGGCTCTGTTGATTCACAAGACGAAACAATAATTTAATGACATCTCATACATGCGCACAAGCACTTAAGCCAATGTCCTTAACATCTGAACCCAGTGCTGATAAAAGCAAATCACATGTCAGTAAATAATTATTATTATTAATTGGGCCGATCCTCGCCCTTATAGGGTTATACCCCAAATATGAACCAATGTTCCCCCAAATGACGTCATGTTCCCCATGTGCGCCCAAACTGGAACGGGTTAACTGAGATTCATACATGCTCTCACCTTTTTCAAATCGAAGACATTCATTCACATTTCACAATATATGAAAGCAGCTTTTACATGTAAGCAATGGTGAAAACACCCTGTTCAGTTGATCGTCGCCTGGTCAATGAAGTATTATTTGTCAATAACAATGTTTTATGGTGAGTTGAATGGTCATTGTGAATAATAATGAAAACAGTGAATAAGCAGTTTAGATGTCCCTCGGATCATGAATATTCGAACCGGCTTTGGCTCTGAGAATATTCATGATCTCTGGGACAAAGAGTATATCATATAATATTTTCTAAATGCTAATCCATCAGACTTGGCAGCACCTTTTTTGGTGTAGGGGTTAAATAAGAATGCGTCGTTCCACAGTGCATCCTTTCTCAAATATCACAGTGCATCTTTATGCATAATGTATCTCGAAAATATGGATATAAACCGGGAGCTACTCTGCGGGGTTCAGGTTTTTCCCCTCTGTTCGAAATATGTAATATCAAAGTGTGTCCATAACTGATTTCATGGATCATGCTTATGTGACCAACAACATACATGACGACTACTGGAATATTTGGTTCATTGTTGAGAGTTATTTTTATGAAACATCGATAATTTGACAACAGGCATGATGTACACAAGTTGAAACTATTGCTTAGCTACGGACTGCCACCCCATGGGGCGGGCCGATATACAACCGAAAAAAAATTCAAGGTCCGCGGGTCACTACCCCATGGAGCTCCCCGCCAACCCCGGATCAAACAAAATAAAGAGGCCCAACCGGGCAAGAAACAAAATATTTAAATTTGTGTCACAAATATTGAGTTAGCAACTTTTAGTATTTACGGAACAACTGAGAATGAACAGAATTGTATAAAGGTATTAGCGATAACAATTGTAGTTTGATACAAGCGATAAACAGCTGCACACTGCCATAAAAGCAATCACATCAGGCCGTGACTGCTGTTATATATGTAACAGACCACGATGAGAACATGGCGCCCGTCTCCTCAAATTATTCGACGACAGGCCGTTCAGCTAATTCGCCAGTGAATATAACATTCTGCTGATCATTCCGTGTTGTATGCTGCCTTGTACATACGAATCAATGATCAACGGTCAATAATTTTTTTGACATCTGCATCAATAAAAATTGTTATATTTTGGATTCTCGTGATCGCCACGAGTCGACTACTTACGTCATTGGGAACTGTTCACTGTGGTGGATAGACTTCTATGTAGGGAGTCATGATTACATACAGAACTTAACTTTATTAATCAGGATATCATTTTGTGTGTTTAGAATACCCTACACGGAATGTGTTGTGCATAGAGCATTTTTAATCCCGTATCAGATTCTTTACCCCATGTGATCGATATCGAGCTTCATGCTTCCTGTATATTCACGATGATCCACAATGTTTTATTTCCATGTGTACTCAATCAGAATCAGTCTTACGTAATTAGCCGAAAATTCGAGTCAAATGCCCTTTGTGCTTGGGCGTCATGCTTGGGACACCCTGTCACTATTATGATGTTATTTGAATCATTGAGATATTTCAACTTTGTCATGAGAGATTTTTTGGTTAATCATTGGATGATTACAATTCTGATTGGTCACCACGATTAAACCTTGCATTTCATCATGTATACTACCTGAAAGGCACCATATCACAATTTGATACCACCCTTGCGGTACCTGAGTCAAACACGACATGAATAATGACCAGGTAACAGATAAATTATTGTAATGTGATGTGATAGAAGATAAGTATGTGAAATCCACTGTCATGTTATATAATGCTGAAATGGAAGTCGCTCTGTCGCGTAACAATTCCCGAACAATAGCGTCAGAAACATGTTCCAACATACTTTTTGAATCGAGGTCGTACTAAGCCGAACTGTACTGAAACATAATTATGCTGGATATGATCAAATTCTGCGTTTGACTGATTATATGGATGACGTGGAAGACAACAAGCATCTCTGTTGACCCAAAACAACACTAACTTCCATTATTTATGAGGATGTCACAGAATGACTGATTAAAGGTTTCAACGTTTGTAATATGATGATAGGAACAATAATCAACCCAGTTTGATGTAAGAAATACAGGACGGATATTATCAGACTAGGTTATTTTCGTGTTATGTAAGAATTTAAATGTCAACGCTATTATTCCAGTGTAATTACGAATGCCCACTAATTTCGTTTTGGATGTTAAGAGCATGTTTGCGGACATGAGACATGTGATATCTGGCCCAGATTTTGTCTTGCAGCTAGTTGACTTTGAAAAGTAAGGAATAAGTATTTCAAAATATAAATTTCAAATTTTTTTCCACATAAGCCTTCAGTGGATATGACTACATTTCTGTGTTTCCGTTTATGCCTCCGTGAAACTTCCTTTCGTGTTAGCGAAAGGTCTTAAAGTAGTCTGCTCAAGACAGTGAGGGGGAGGGCTCAAAGAGTTTTTTTGAAAGATAAATAACTGTATCAACGTAATCTAGAGCTTCAAAATTACATATTTTACAAAGTAAATGTTCAGCATCCTAACACTGAATGGCATTTTTGTGCATAAAAAATGCACAAAAATGCCATAATTTATGTCATTTTAGGTATTTGTTTGTGATTTTGATCGAATATGTAGAAGAAAAGAGCACGGTGACCCCCTATTTTCTTTTCATTGTTAGGATGGTGATCAGTTACTCTATAAAATAGGTCATTTTGGAGAGATAATATTTGAGAAATAATTTCAAATTGTGACTCTTCGTTACCTCAATGTTTGTAGCGGACTTCGTTAACTGAGGTCTTGGCCTTGTTCAGACGATCAGAGTTCTACCAATGATAGCTGTTGACTGATTATCATGTATGGACGTGTCATAAGGAAATAAGATGAATTTGCCGCTCATAGATCACTGTCATCCTCCCATGACAAAATACTAGATTATACAGCGTGTGCCATAAATATCTTTGTCGACGTGACATAATCACATCAATGGCGCTCACCACAAAAAAGGTACATGTACGTTTAGTTATTCGTTTATGGGGGGGGGGGGGTTCAGAGATAAACAGCTGTGCTGACTGTGTTCTGCTAATTGGTGTAAGCACAAAACGGTCATCTTGACAAACTACTCGTATCCCACATCACAGTGCTTGGTGGTTGGCTATAAGTAGGATTTGAATATTCATTGTCAAAATAGGAATAAATACGGAATAAGTAAGCTACCGTATATTGCGTGAATGGGAAGCAGCCACAATGTAGGTTTTTGGTTGATTTATGTTTTCATGACTTTCATGAAATTAAGACGATTTCCCTGATGTTCAGACGAATCACAACAAAGTTATGGTTTCGGGTTGCTAAATTTCCCAGAGTGGTGACAATGTCAATTCTCAGAACGTTTTATAGCGGGTACATAGTCCATGCTTTGGATGAATATTACGAAGTTTGTCATGAATACATGTGTGTTGGAGGGTCTCCCAACATAGTTGTGATTTTGTATATACCGACTAATTTGCTCCTCGATATACTCATGGACACGGATAATAGTATCACAGTGGCATGTAGCAAAGAAGAAGAGCACAATTTTTGGACACCTTATGTCGCACTCAGCTAATCAGGTGATGTTCAGATGTTGCACAATCACATTGAAACTGCGTATCACTTTGAAACTTAGTATCACTAGAAATTGGGCTGTTTCGGTATTGTTTGAAGAATTTCATAGTCTAGAATGTGACTGTGTCTGATTGTGCACATCGATGGGATCTTTTGTTATTTGTTGACTATATAAAACGTTCTGCAATATATTCAAATGTTTTTTTTTGGTTTTTTTTTAGTTTAAACGTATTTATTTAAATTGAATTGCCCAATAGCTTAGCTATTCGAGGTGCTCTCCGCAATATGTTTACTTATTTTCTAAGTCTCTTTCTCAAGTGTTTAAAAAGTTGTGGTACTCGTGAAGTATCCAGTCACAATATAATGATGGTACATTACAGCATTGTTTCCTTCATTGTTGACGGTTAATGACTGTATGTATCGCCTTGGGTGAATATATCGCCTTGGGTGAATTGACATCAATATTCATGATATTAAAAAGATCATCGTCTATCTTAAAACAACGTTTTACTTGTCAAGGTCAGCAAGAGAACCTTGTCTCACTTCTTTGGTTTTTTTTTTGATATTGCGACCTTCTGGCTAAGGTAAGTTTTGATACTTTTTTCACTCAAATTGAATACATTTGAACAGGAATGCATCTGTCGTTATGTATTTCTGATTTGTATCAAACGTCTCTTTAGTCATTAGTCTCTTTTCAAACGGCATAAAAGAACGATTGTTCCAGTTCATTCTAATGTTTATGGACGATTTCGTGACAGAATGAAATTCTACATTCCTCGTAGTGATCAGTCTGCATATTTCGTGGGAAAGTTTTGTTGTTTTTGGTTGAAAAGCTCACCATTCATCTTTAGGGTTGTGGTCATCTAACCGGACGTAAGTTTGGATAACAGATAGCCTTGGTGACCAGTATGGAATATTCGTCAGCTTACATATTTCATGCTTTGGGAACAGGTATATCATATGAACACATCATATCATATGAACACGAAACTATGTTAAATAATGTCTGTTTAAGGGCCGCAGGGGCGGGTTTGAGGTTGCCCCCCCCCCCCTCCTGAAAAAAAGAAGGAAAAAAAGAAGGGAAAAGGGGGAATAAGAGTGTTCTCAAGATAAATTACATGTGTGTATTCGCTCTACAGCCAACCCACTTGTTCTCAGTGAAAACACCTTATGGCCTCCACCTTCTATAAATGAGTTGAGAGCATTGCATGACAAATGCAAATATTCCTTTGATGGGGTCCAAAACCAAGTAATTTTATGTCATATTTTATTTCAACTACAATGATCATGCATATATGGGTGTATAGTAATGGTTGATAATCAGACCGAGGAGAGCGCTGGAATGCTGCATTAGGCTGGCAATACATCCAGCTTCCCACGCGAATCCCTCCACGTGACCGACAGGGGCTCGCTTCAGTTCACTTAGCTACATTTCACAAATGGACCTTCCCTTAAATTCCTAGATCTGCCCCGAATCAGCCATGCAAAAACTCTTTAGGGGAATGGAAAATGGACCAAAGGAAATCTCTAAAATACACCAATGGGCATGCATATCCCTTCAGCTTCTGGGGCCCTTAACCAGGCCCCAGACCCTCGACCTTCGCCACCTCGCTTCGAGATATTTCACATCTTGGCCCTCCTTCAGAACCCTGGATCCACCCCAGACCAGGCATTCATAAACTCTCCAAGGCCATGGAAATTGCATCAAGGAGAGCCCTAGAACACACCATTGAGGATGAATAATCCTTCAGCGTCTGGGGCCCTTCTGCGGGCGACCCCCGGGCGACAGGGGCTTGCTTCAGCGTCTGCAGCCCTTGAGCGGACCCCAGAACCCCCGCCGACAGGGTCTCGATTGGCTCGCCGCCATATCGATCAAGGGTTTGTAAGGCATGCCACGGAAACGGAACAAAATCAATTAAAAAGATCAATAAATAACCCGATGAACATTAAAACCAAAAAAGGCGATTTTTTTTGCAATATTGATCTGTGTATCATGGTGAATGTCATGGGATTATTGCTGAGCCTGCATAATTATGTGTATATTTGGGATCTGAAGCAGCCAACAAGACGTGAAGTATGTGTCCTATGACCAGTATAAAATATGTGTCGGCATAAATGTCTCTTATATTTTTGCTGAATTTGACATTTTCCTGGATCCAACCTCCCTTGAAAAATCCCACCTCCATAAATGGCATTTTCATGGACGTCTCGATCCCTTGCTAGACACCTGTTGAATGTGACTAATATAGCTCAACTGGAATATCTGCGAATCTACTTGAAAGGTGTCTGTAAAGTCGTACATATTAACTTGCCTTGGTGGTTTGCGCCAGGATCAAGCCATTATTCGTGACGGTTATGGTTGTAATGGACGAAAAGCTTACTTCTGTGGTCTGGGTTCGTTATTAAACACTCTAGCATTGAATCTGTAAATACTCACATTGTCCTCCGAGACACATGATTAGACACACCGAAATAAGAAGTGACAAGTTCTCGGCAGTTCCTCCTGTGTTTTCAGCGCCAGTTCGCGACCGTGATTAGCCCGTCGCAGGCTTACAAGTCTAGACAGCGTGGTAGGTGTTACCAGTGTCAAAGGAATGTTGCACTCACAGATAATGCAGATTTTCAATTCTGCATTCTGCGAGATGCGTTTAGTATATATGTACGTAACACGATAATCTTACAATACCTCTTAATACATTAAAGTGATGTTGGCAGGAAAACTATTTTTTCCCAAATCAATCACATATATGCCTGTGGTCTCAGAAAGATAGGTTACAAAACAAACTTTGCTTGATCAAATGGATATCTCAATCATATGACAGTACTAGCAGCCGCTTTTTTTTGTTTTGTGCGCCACTCAGAGTTACCTCTGACTTAACCTAGTTCACGCTCGAATGGCTCGAACATACACGAGTAAGTTGGAATCGCACTGTGTCACGGTATACAACGATGAACATTAAATATACAACGATTACATTCGCTCCTGAAATAGAGAAAACAATCCCACGAAAACGTGTAATAAAAGAACCCTGGATGACACAAGGGTTGTTACAGTCATCATCCAAATGTATCAAACTTTATAAAAAGTGCCTACGTAAATCAAAAACAGATAGTTCTTACCAAAAATATATTAAGCATAGGAACCTATTCAGAGCTTTGAAAAGACAATGCAAACGCGAATACTATGGGTCTCTTCTTGATAAATACAGATGTGATGTGAAAAAAACGTGGAAAATTTTGAACAATGTTATAGGGCGAACAAATGACAAATCATCAATCACCGACACCTTTCTTATCAATAATAAACCTGAGACTGATCCAACCAAAATCGCTGACGGGTTCTGCAAATATTTCTCAAACATAGGCGTTTCGCTGGCAGAACAAATTCCATCAGCCCCTAAACATTTCACTGAATATCTAAGTGAACAACCGAACCCAAACTCTATATTCATCAACCCCACTGATCCCAACGAGGTCATGAAAATGATAGACTTATTGAAAGGAAAAAAAAGTTCAGGAGTTGACAATTTGAGTAGTCACTTCATAAAACAGATAAAACATGCAGTTTGCACCCCGATATCATTACTAATAAACAAATCAATTTCAACGGGAATTGTCCCTCAGCAAATGAAAACGGCGAAAGTAATCCCAATCTACAAAAATTAAAACAAGCAAATGCTGAATAACTATAGGCCAATATCACTATTACCCTGTTGCTCTAAACTCTTAGAAAAAATCATCCACTCACGACTGCATACGTTTCTCGTACAACATAATATACTCTATCCTAAGCAATACGGATTTAGGCCCAAACATTCAACTATTAATGCAGTTACAGAATTTGTATTCGATACCCTGACTGGCTTTAACAATAACATGTACACACTTGGAGTTTTCCTGGACCTCTCCAAGGCTTTCGATACTATTGACCATTCTATTCTGTTGTCCAAATTAGAATATTATGGTATTCGAGGGATTGCCTTGGAGTGGTTCAGGAGCTACCTAAATAACCGTGAGCAGTATGTCAAGTTCAAAAACTCATGTTCGAACCTCTATCCTATAAAATACGGTGTACCACAGGGTTCAGTATTGGGTCCGTTACTTTTTATCATATATTCAAACGATATTCCCAACTCAATAACAAAATCAAAAAGTATTTTATTCGCAGACGATACAACGTTGTATTATACTCACAATAACCTCCAACACCTATATCACATTGTTGAATCAGATATCCTCCTCATGGTTAATTGGTTCCGGAGCAACAAATTATCACTGAATGTTAGCAAAACTAATATAATCTTATTCTCCAAGAAGCTGGTACACAACTACAACACCCATTCGCTAAAAGTCGATACAGAATACATTACACCATCACTTTCTGTTAAATTTCTTGGTATCCATATAGACAGTAAGCTGAGTTGGAATGTCCACATTGAACACGTCTTGAAAAAATTGTCCAGCGCCCTATATATGTTAAACACTGTCAAAAACATGTTAAGTAAAGCCCACCTCAAATCGTTATATTTTAGTCTGTTTCATTCCCACCTAAACTATGGTATATTGTTATGGGGTTCTGCACAAAAAACGATACTGCGCCAGCTTGAAATCAAGCAAAATAAAGCAATCCGATGCGTCACTGGATCACGTTTCAATGCCAGCTCTACGCCACTCTATCATAAAACAGGCATAGCTAAGCTACATGATTTGTTCAATATTGAACTTAGTAAATTTATGTATCTTCATTCCCGCAATGAACTACCAAGTTCGCTGAACAATCTTTTTGTGGCAAACAATTCTATCCACTCCTTCAACACTAGACATTGTAAAGACCCCCATATAACTAGGTGGAATGTCCAAATTTTTGGAAACAGCTTCATTCGTAAAGGTCCGGAATTATGGCTAAATACACCAACCCATATAAAAAACAGCATTTCAGTCAGTGCCTACAAATCTAAGATAAAACAACACTTCATTTCGAAATATTTGATGAATAACTAACTATCTAATCTAGTAATACTCCCTTGATACTGTAAAATTTCATGGCTGCATAGTATTTCATAAGTTCACGTTACTACGGTCGCTTTATTAGTTTGTCTTTTTTGTGTCTTGTGTCATTTTTTCATATTTTTGTTTTTGTTTTTTTTGTTTTGCTCTACCAATCCTGTATCGTTTGCCAATAGTGTAAGGATGTGTGTGTGTGTGGGTGTGTGTGTCATGGGGGGGGGGGGTATGAAAAAGGACTTTTTTCATTCATTTCTCACTCTATGTAATACCACAAGTTTGGCATTTCACAGTAGTAAATGTGTAAATTTTAGGTTCAATCTGTTAATTCTGGCACAGGTTCGGCAACTGTATCATTATCTCCTGTGTATATGGGTGTATGTGAATAATGTGAATAGTATGTATTTCTACGTGAAATTAATGTATATATATATCTACTTGTTTGTGATGTTGTTATATGTAGTATGCAACTCATACGTGAGTCCAACTTGTAAATATTTTGTTCCTATCCGTTCCATATTTTGTGTTACTATTATTTCAATGTAATGGGCTTCACCGCTTGAGCAATCAAGTTACAGGCATCGGCCTCTGGTGGAGTCCACAAATTGTGCATTTCTTATATCATCTATTGAATATGTTCATCTTGTGTGCAATTTGGAAATAAATTACTTACTTACTTACTTACTTACTTACTTACTTACTTACTTACAAAGCACCGAGAATGGCGGTAATGTAAACAAGCTCAAAATATATCCACCAGAAACTCGCAACGAAATCTATTAGAAAGGGGCGTCCGTTTGGGCATACACGTGCAGATATAACTGTTATGTTTTCTTCGTTCGATGAGAAAGACATGGAAAAATCCATAACTCACTGCCAATATCACTTTAACATATCGAAAGGAAATACGGACTGAGTTGTCCCTGGATTCCCCCGGCTGTGGAAAATATGTCATTCAGTTCCCAATACGGTTGATGTTGCATCAACCTCCATAATTCAACTCTCAGAAGATCTACAAGGCTAGTGAGAAACTTGACCGCATGCTTTTATACGCAAGACTTTAAATATATTTGATCATTGTATTTGTTTTCAATTGCTGACATTGTACATTTCCGAAATATACATGAAAATACCAATCGATGCATTGCACCTTGTAGACCCACATGCAGTGCTATCAACATTAGGAAACAAACATCAAAAATATAGCAATTGAATATATCGACGGATATTTCAGGTATAGAAGACTAGTGTACTTGGCAGCAAGTAAGCCTTTCTCTCCACGTGGTACATTGTGCTATCAGTACAGATCGCAACCCCATCGCAATGTTCTAGTATTGTGTTTGGGTCCACGAACAAAGCTTTATTGTTGATATTTCTTTTTTTCCCGTCAGCGGGCGGGTGAAAATAGAAATTATTTTGACAAAAACAACACAAAAATTATGGTTTATTTCTCCCCCCCCCCCCCCCCCAAAAAAAAAAAATCGATGTTTTTTTATCCCCAAAAACTCCGAACATAGAGCAGGATAGTGTCTCCATTTTGTCTCCATTTTGCTGTTTTCCCCTCTGTTATTTATCTATAAAGTGTTTAATAACTTAGGAAATTGTCAAATACCTTTTATTTTCACATGTTGGCATGAGTCACTTTGTGTTTATTGTTATAATAAACGTCTGTGGTTTTTTTTTGGTTTCTTTTTTTTCCTGGCTGGCTGGTACTTTTCGAAACAAAAAGTTGACGGAAAACCACGGCCTAAGTGTGTGTAATTCTGGCACGATGTGGCTAAATTAATGGATTCAGAAAGTCACTGGGTTGAACCTCAGTCGTAAACAACGCCCACGTCTGCTGCCACCAGGTGACTGAAGGAAAGCCACGTAGGATATGATTTAATGTTGTTCCAAAAATGAACAACATCTGGTCAAACATGGGCTGAAGTGGTATGATTATCATGATTCCTAGTATAGTCATGCTGTGTTGCCCAACGTGGTGAATGTTAACATTTGAAGTATTACACGGGATATATTCATGACCCGTTTACTTGATGATCAATATAAGCATACTATTCTGTCAGTAATGCAATATTTGCATTGAAAAATGAAATTCATTATGATTTAAAAGTACATCATTATAAATGTTTGTATTATATGCTTCATTGAAGGAAAAACATGACACTATTATTGTACGTAAAACATTTGCTGTTAACTAATCATTGTTGATATGTCCCCGTACTTATGAACATGTTAATGATAGTAAAAAGGAACTGATAAGATGTGAGCTACAAGTGACAGATCCTTCATGTGGACGGGTGATATTTATAGTCATACGAAATTCTCTTATGACTTTGGTAGTCTAGCCATTAAGGAGTGAAATGTATACCTCGACCTACATTAATTTTGGTTTTTGTTCTGATATTGCGCTGCGATGTAGGTATACTTTGTGAATAGATCCCACCAATAATCTGAAACATTGATAAACAACACACAAAGTATTTGACACATAACAAACAAATCTAAATGATGGTGAGAAGATGTTTTGGAACACTGCCCCCCCCCCCCCCCTCTTCCTACCGAAACTCCCGTTAGTCATGACATGAAATAACATTCACCTCGCTAGTGAACTCTTAATTGATTCACCCTGTGCAAAACGTCTTTCTCTATATGTGTTTCGTATTCACTGACGATACATTTCTATCAACATTCGCTCCTACGCGTTTGATTGAGCAAATGATTAGATTAATTTTCTCATGAAATGTCGTACCATACATGTGTACCATTATAAGCTTTAAACCATATGTTAATATGTGTATTATTTATGCATGTGTTTTGAAGACTCATCTCAGTGAATTTCTTTGATGTTGACCGTTATTTTTATCATATTTTTTTAGCATACGTATTTCACTCATAGCTTTGGTATACAATCTCTTTACAGGATAATAGGATGAGAGTGGCGGGTGTGGTAATAACAGCTATTTGTATAATGAATAGTTATCCTGATCTTTTGCCATATTTCATATAAAGTAGAATCCCTTATGGTGTATTGATACATGCACAAGACTTGAAGATTGGATAGCTGTACTGCTTGCAATCAAAGGTTATGAATACACTAAATTAACACGAGTATCGAATCACTAACCACTAGTAAAATTTACTCCGAAGAGCGGTATACCTAAAAGCAGTAAGTAATTTATTTCCAAATTGCACACAAGATAAACATATTCATTCGGAACTCTCTGTCAGAGTCAAAAATATATAACAACAAATGTTTATCATTTATGGATCATGTGTTTTATTTTTCTCATGTTCATCCAAATCTAATTACTGCATACAAGTATACCGATACAAAAATTAAAACCGCTCTGGGATAACAAGGAAAGAGTACCAATCACTTGTGAAAACTATAGCTATAGATATTAACTATTTCAAACAGCATTTGAATGTTGTGAAAGAAAATATGAATAACAGTGGATTTCGCAACGCTCTTGGCATAAACACTATTTTAATAAGATAAGATTGTGCTAGCGCATTGGCTTGGAAAACAATGTCGTGAGATTAATATCAAAATAGTTTCCTGTACTTTATACTGTAATCAAAGTCCCAAAAATTAATATAAATTGTATGATTAAAAAATCGAAGAAATAACAACTTGAATGATAATTTGTAATATCGTTTAGAACAAAATATGTACATGTAACAACAAATATATGTAATTTATGAATCCAGTGTTTTATTTTTCTCAGAAAGGTATTTTATAGAAAATTCTATAGAAATTTTTTTTATACAAAATTCACCTATTAGAATGAATACCTTTTAAATAAAAAATAATGTATGTTAGAAAACTTGAGGCATAACATTTAAACCTAGAAATAACAATTTATGTCTGTGAAAATGTCTGTTGATAGTTATAATTTGTGTTTATGGACTGCTAGTTTAAGCGAAGGAACTCAGAATTTCACAGGATATTATTGATGTGGGTTTTATGGTTGAACCAAGATAAATAATTGGCAATAATCATGGTGTTTTCGTGACTGTGCTTCATTCCCCTTCCTCATCTTTTGGACAAAAACACGTCTCGATTTACGAAATGTCAATCAACACATGTTTTTTTCTCAATTTATCGCAATCGTACTAGTCTTATATACGATTATTGCTTGTGAATTTCACATGTAATTGAGCAGTTGAGTAGCATACGCTCGCATTCTGTACTGGGATATACAGTATAACCCTGCCAAACGACATAGAGCGTTGACCAACCCAGTTCTTTTGATTACGGGTCAGGTCATGTTGGTGTCAACACTATACGTTAACGTTTTGGATGCTGATAACGACACATGGTGAGTAAATGAATGTTTCTATAAAATACTGACCGTAATACCTAGGAATGCGGATTTGATGCAGTGTACGACATATCAATGTACAAACATATGCAGTCCAAATATCCATCTGATTTGTTCAGAAATAGGCCCTCGCCCACAAATGTGTCTCACAAATATGTAGTGTCCAAACATTGATTGCAATGTGTTCGATACTTATGGCCCACGTACAGCAACAATGTATGGATAGGAGGTTTCAAATACTCCAAACTTCATTCGTGAGCAATATAAAGGCGCAAAGTTATCTAACTGGGGTTATATTAAGTTATTGGTATACCACTTGTGGTGTATCAGTGCTCTAAGGACGTGGTCTACGCTGTAAGGCTGCCTGGTGCTGGTGAAATATTCATTTCCTCGTTTAGCACACTTACCACTTCTGACAACTTTCAGCAGACATCTACATGAATTCCGATGGAAGAACGTTTTTGTCAAGTATAATATTTGTTTTCATTTAACAGGGTCGTCATCTCTGTTTGGGAATTTAGTGATGTATCTGCATCCTCATCTTTATTCGGAACAAACTTTCTGTTGTCACATTCTGTGGAAATGCATCTTCACCTATTTCTTCAACCTGTCTTGATGTCACTACATCTCATGTAACTGCATCTTCATATTTTTGTCTAATCTGTCTTGATGTGGTCACATCCTGTGGAACTGCATTTCCGTTTTTAGGTTACCGGACCTATGGTCCGTAACCTATTGGCATGGCGATGCGTCCGGCGTCGTCGTCGTCCGTCATCCGTCGTCGTCCGTCGTCGTCGTCCGTCAACAATTTTATCTTTAAAGTTTACGATCGAATTTTTCTGAAATTGTGCACAAAAATGCCTAAAAATATTTCGAGAGGGATGTATTTTTTAGTTTTTTTGATTTTCGCATTTTTTTCAAAATGGCGGCCGTTTTCGACGAAAAATGCCTGATTTTGGACTTTGGCGGCCATTTTCTCAAAATCTGTTCAGTAACTTTTTTTTTAATTCATGCATAACACTCCTCATATGTACCCCTGTGACATGTATAAATTTCGTTGCGCTTGAATCGCTCAAAGTAAGCCATTTGGGGCCCAAACTCGGCCCAAATGGGACTCTCCCATGTTAAATTCTCCTATGCTTTATAATGGGACACATTAAAGCCTAATATCTCACTTAATATTGAGATTAGAGACTAGGAATCAATTGTGGACATATAGGAAATGATATATGCTGAATATTGTCGTGACCTTGAATTTGACCTCTGACCCTGGTTTCAAGGTCAGAGCGGCCGTTTTCGTCGAAAAATGGCCAATTTTGGACTTCGACGGTCGTTTTCTCAAAATCTGTTCAGTACCTTTTTTTCTTATTGATGCATGACACTCCTCCTATGTACCCCTGTGACATGTATAAATTTCGTTGCCCTTGAATCGCTCGAAGTGGGCCATTTTGGGCCCAAACTCAGCCCAAATGGGACTTTCCCATGTTAAATTCTCCTATGCTTTATAATGGGACACATTAAGCCTAATATCTCACTTAGTATTGAGATTAGAGACTAGGAATCAATTGTGGACATATAGGAAATGATATATGCTGAATATTCTCGTGACCTTGAATTTGACTTTTGACCTCATTTTCAAGGTCATAGGACAAAATGGCTAATATCTCGCTTATTATCGACTTTACAGCTTAGGAATCAGTTGTGAACATATAGGAAATGATATATGCTGAATATTCTTGTGACCTTGAATTTGACCTTTGACCTCATTTTCAAGGTCACATGACAAAATGGCTAATATCTCGCTTATTATCGACATTACAGTTTAGGAATCAATTGTGAACATATAGGAAATGATATATGCTGAATATCTTCGTGACCTTGAATTTGACCTTTGATATCATTTCCAAGGTCGCAGGACAAAATTGCTAATATCTCGCTTATTATCGACTTTACAGCTTAGGAATCAATTGTGAACATATAGGAAATGATATATGCTGAATATTCTCATGGCCTTGAATTGGAGCCTTGACCTCATTTTCAAGGTCACAGGACAAAATGGCCAATATCTTGCTTATTAGCGACTTTACAGCTTAGGAATCGATTGTGAACATATAGGAAATGATATATGCTGAAAATTCTCGTGACCGTGAATTTGACCTTTGACCTCATTTTCAAGGTCACAGGACAAAATGGCTAATATCTCACTTATTATCGACTTTACAGCTTAGGAATCAATTGTGAACATATAGGAAATGATATATGCTGAATATTCTCGTGACCTTGAATTTGACCTTTGACCTCATTTTCAAGGTCACAGGACAAAATGGCCAATATCTTGCTTAGCGACTTAACAGCTTAGAAATCAATTGTGAACATATAGGAAATGATATATGCTGAAAATTCTCATGACCTTGAATTTGACCTTTGACCTCATTTTGAAGGTCATATGACAAAATGGCTAAGATCTCGCTTATTATCGACTTTACAGCTTAGGAATCAATTGTGAACATGTAGGAAATGATATACGCAGAATATTCTCATGACCTTGAATTTGACCTTTGACCTCATTTCCAAGGTCACAGGACAAAATTGCTGATATCTCGCTTATCATCGACTTTACAGCTTAGGAATCAATTGTGAACATATGGGAAATGATATATGCTGAATATTCTCGTGACCTTGAATTTGACCTTTGACCTCATTTTCAAGGTCACAGGACAAAATGGCCAATATCTTGCTTATTAGCGACTTTACAGCTTAGGAATCAATTGTGAACATATAGGAAATGATATATATGCTGGAAATGCTCGTGACCTTGAATTTGACCTTTGACCTATTTTCAAGGTCACAGGACAAAATGGCCAATATCTTGCTTATTAGCGACTTTACAGCTTAGGAATCAATTGTGAACATATAGGAAATGATATATGCTGAAAATGCTCGTGACCTTGAATTTGACCATTGACCTATTTTAAAGGTCACAGGACAAAATGGCCAATATCTTGCTTATTAGCGACTTTGCAGCTTAGGAATTAATTGTGAACATATAGGAAATGATATATGCTTTTTTTTTTTTTTTTGCATGGTCCTCATTTATTAATAAAAAATATAGGAAATGATATATGCTGAAAATTCTCATGACCTTGAATTTGACCTTTGACCTCATTTTCAAGGTCAACAGGA
This sequence comes from Terebella lapidaria, assembly GCA_949152475.1. NCBI lineage: Eukaryota > Metazoa > Annelida > Polychaeta > Terebellida > Terebellidae > Terebella > Terebella lapidaria. The sequence continues at coordinate 18,708,024 of OX424561.1, forward strand.
CAAAATGGCTAATATCTCGCTTATTATCGACTTTACAGCTTAGGAATCAATTGTGAACATATAGGAAAGGATATATTCTGAATATTTTAATGATATTGAATTTGACCTTTGACCTAAATTTCAAGGTCAGTCATTTTATTTTCAAAGTCAGATTACAAAAGGCTTATATCTCGCTTATTATCAAATTTACAGCTTAGGGTCCATAGTGAACATATAGGAAATGATGTATGCTGAATAGTTTGGTGATCTAGAATTTAACCTTTGATCCCATTTTCACGGTAGAGATATGGCGATTTCAGTGGTCACCTTGAATTTGACTTTCAACTTTCTCGGCTTAACTCTGTATATTTCTCCGGTAACCTTACTAGCCCATTGGGCTAATTTTTTCTTATTGATGAAAAACACTCCTCATGTGTACCCCTGTGACATGTATAAATTTCGTTGCGCTTGAATCGCTTGAAGTGGGCCATTTTGGGCCCAAACTCGGCCCAAATGTGACTTTCACATGTTAAATTTTCCTATGCTTTATAATGGCACACATTAAGCCTAATATCTCACTTAATATTGAAATTAGAGACTAGGAATGAATTGTGGACATATAGGAAATGATATATGCTGAATATTCTCGTGACCTTGAATTTGACTTTTGACCTCATTTTCAAGGTGACAGGACAAAATGGCTAATATCTCGCTTATTATCGACTTTACAGCTTAGGAATCAGTTGTGAACATATAGGAAATGATATATGCTGAATATTCTTGTGACCTTGAAATTGACCTTTGACCTCATTTTCAAGGTCACATGACAAAATGGCTAATATCTCGCTTATTATCGACTTTACAGTTTAGGAATCAATTGTGAACATATAGGAAATGATATATGCTGAATATGTTCGTGACCTTGAATTTGACCTTTGACCTCATTTCCAAGGTCGCAGGACAAAATTGCTAATATCTCGCTTATTATCGACTTTACAGCTTAGGAATCAATTGTGAACATATAGGAAATTATATATGCTGAATATTCTCGTGGCTTTGAATTTGAGCTTTGACCTCATTTTCAAGGTCACAGGACAAAATGGCCAATATCTTGCTTATTAGCGACTTTACAGCTTAGGAATCGATTGTGAACATATAGGAAATGATAGATGCTGAAAATTCTCGTGACCTGTGCTTTGACCTCATTTTCAAGGTCACAGGACAAAACGGCCAATATCTTGCTTATTAGCGACTTTACAGCTTAGGAATCAATTGTGAACATATAGGAAATGATATATGCTGAAAATTCTCATGACCTTGAATTTGACCTTTGACCTCATTTTCAAGGTCACATGACAAAATGGCTAATATCTTGCTTATTATCGACTTTACAGCTTAGGAATCAATTGTGAACATATAGGAAATGATATATGCTGAATATTCTCATGACCTTGAATTTGACCTTTGACCTCATTTCCAAGGTCACAGGACAAATGTGCTAAAATCTCGCTTATTATCGACTTTACAGCTTAGGAATCAATTGTGAACATATAGGAAATGATATATGTTGAATATTCTCATGACCTTGAATTTGACCTTTGAACTCATTTTCAAGGTCACAGGACAAAATGGCCAATATCTTGCTTATTAGCGCCTTTACAGCTTAGAAATCAATTGTGAACATATAGGAAATGATATATGCTGAATATTCTAGTGACCTTGAATTTGACTTTTGTCCTCATTTTCAAGGTCAACAGGACAAAATGGCTAATATCTCGCTTATTATCGACTTTACAGCTTAGGAATCAATTGTGAACATATAGGAAATGATATATTCTGAATATTTTAATGATATTGAATTTGACCTTTGACCTAAATTTCAAGGTCAGTCATTTTATTTTCAAAGTCAGATTACAAAATGGCTTATATCTCGCTTATTATCAAATTTACAGCTTAGGGGTCCATAGTGAACATATAGGAAATGATGTATGCTGTATAGTTTGGTGATCTAGAATTTAACCTTTGATCCCATTTTCAAGGTTAGAGATATGGCGATTTCAGTGGTCACCTTGAATTTGACCTTCAACTTTCTCGGCTTAACTCTGTATATTTCTCCGGTAACGTTTCTAGCCCATTGGGCTAATTTTTTCAACCTGTTTTGTGTCCCATCCTGTGGAGCAGCACCCTCCTCTTTTCCTCTAACTATTTCTACTGTCATCATATACTATGAAACTACGGGGTGGCCCAGAAAAAAACCCAACCGAAACATACCAGCTCAAATAAATGCTATTGTGTCATACAGTTTCATTCAAATCGATTTTGGGCATAAAAGATGGTCCATCCATAAATATGCACCTCCATTATGATGTTGCACAAAATGTTTCCATGAAAACTTGTGGTTATATGCAAGTTTTAATCATTCCATATAGGCTCTTAGTCGTACAGTTCCAAAATGCTGAATCAGCAGAACTGCCTCAAATCAGTGTCGAAGATCATAAGAGTGTCCTCTTTGAAAAAAGATAGTCCCAGCATCAAATGGACACCAAGTACCAAGAACCATCCCGGAACTGAAGAAAAACATCAGCAAGTCATCGTTTCTGTACTCGATGACGATCTTCGAGCAAGTTGAAGGAGAAAATTAGGCGGCGAGATTTTGGCCGAAGAGAAAACTTCGAACACATTGTTCACTGAACTTTACTGTTATTGGAAGTCAAATGTTATATAAGAGATGGTGTGTATTCAATTATTTATTAATTTCTTCCATTTTTAAAGCGTTTGACACACCAGTCTGGTAGAACATATCTCTTGATGTCACCTCCTCTGAAACGGCATCCTCATCTTTTTCAATCTCTTCTGCTGTCGTGGAACTCACCATCCTGTGGAACTCCATTGTCATCATCATCGTTTTCTCCAATCGGTATTTCTGTCATCACATCATGTGGAACTGCGTCCTCATTTTTTTCTTCAATCTCTTGCTGTCATTACATCTGGTGGAACCACATCTTTTCTCCAGCCGGTATTTCTGTCAGCACTTCCTATGGAACTACATCGCCATCTCCATCATGCATTGCTGTTGCAGTAGTCTGTTCATTCTCACTGGTAACATCACTCGGGTAGGTGCCCATTACACTCATTTTATTGCCATTTGCCCGATTATCAGTGTGTTGTTCTGTTTCAGTTACAGTCTGTGAAATAGTCCAGATATATCTCCACTACATTCAGTATGTCAACATTATATCCGATGGGATCCACTTTTTATTCCACTTCAAGCTTTATTACACCATTGAATCAACTGAACCACATGCGTCAATTCATGGGGCTCGACAGGCAACAAAGCTACGAAATGTTTTGGCTATCATGATTTGTCCAATAATCTTTGTTCCCTAAAGTTTGTTTCACACAATGTGGCAAGGCGCCTCCTCTCCATATTCAGTGGACAGCAATGGATAAAATTTAGGGCTAAAAAAGGTTACCGGATAATATGTACTTCAGATATTAGCCATTTTGCCCCGTGACCTTGAAATTGGGGTCATTGGTCAATTCAAGGCCACGAGTATTTTCAGCATATATCATTTCTAATAAGTCAATTGATTCCTAATATTCGCCAATATGGGCTCTGACCTTGAAAATGAGGTCAAAGGTCAAGTTCAAGCTCACCAGAATATTCAGCATATATCATTTCCTATATGTTCACTATGGATTCGCAAGCTGTAAAATAGATAATAAGTGAGATATTAGCCGGATTGTGCTCTGGCCTTGAAAATAAGGTCAAAGGTCAAGTTCAAGGTCATGATAATATCCAGCATATATATCCTATATGGTCAAATTCATATTCAAAGTCATATTAAGCAAATATCATTTCCTATATGTCCACAATTGATTCCTGATCTCTAATCTCAATATTAAAGGAGGTTATTGGGATAATGAGATCCACTATAAAGCATAGGGGAGTTTGACATGGGGAAGTCCATATGGGGCAAGTTTGGGCCAAAATGGCCCACTTCGAGAAAAAAAAGGTACTGATTAGGTTTTAAGATAATGGCCGCCAAAATATAAAATCAGGCATTTTTCGTCGAAAATGGCCGCCATTTTGAAAATGCGAAAATAAAAAAATAATTAAAAAAGCTTTCCTGGAAATATTGTTAGGTATTTTTGTGCAGAATTTCAGAGGGATTTGATTGTAAACTTTAAAAATAAAAATGTGGACGGGCGGACGCTGGACGCAACACCATGCCAATAGGTTACAGGACCAAAGGGGCGGTAACCTAGAAAGCCCGGCCAAAGTCTTGTTCTTTAATAATTCAAAGATAATCCTCAAGCTCATTTCTTTGAAATTGTCTTTGGAATTGTGTTCCCAAAAAGACTTGCACACCTTGGCAAGCAGTTCCCATCCCGAAGATCTGGCAAGGTATGAGCTTCTTTAGTTCCGAAGCTATACAAGTTTCATAGTAGCACCATCGACTTTCCCTTTGCGGCTAACAAATAACACCTGCGGTGAATCTGGCAGGCTTGGTAGATCCACAACCTTTTTTATCTCTATATTCTACGTTTTAGTAAATCTGCTTCGATTTGGTTCCAGAACATCATTCGATTTCTGGACCTGGCTTGTTGTGTTTTTTTCTACATCATATCTGTTAGCTAGCACACATATTCCACATGTCTGGCCAGTTTTCTCTACTGGTATACTGGTATGGAATTGGTTAACAAGTGCCCAACAACCTATGAAAATAATTTAGAAATCCAAAACAAACTCCATGGAATAGATACATGACAAGTACATAAGTAAAGAATCATAAGCAAAAAGGCTAATGAGTTGATGGTTCCCTCGGGGACAGATTTAACGTCCACCAGCAGTGACACAGGCTCAGTGGTATGAATGTAAGTATTAATCTATTGCCACCAATACAGCCAAATGTTGATGATTCCAATAACAAATGTAAAACACAACATTTCGCAATAGAAACGAAGCCCAACCAAATATTTTTTTTCAAAAGACACACTGGCGTCCTCAGGGGCAGACAGTGTGGTTAATGTAGTTGTTTTTACTGTACAAACGAAGTGTATATATAAAGTGTATATACATGTATTTGTATATATGTCAAACAAAGTGCATGCTGAATACAGCACATACTGCTATCATATAGGCCTATGATTGAAATTAGACGTTTCAGTTACTTGATCAACGAGTTGCATCTGTATGATGTCACATTATGATGAAAGCTAAGTGAGTAGAAGCGAATTCCACCTAAACTGGCATATCTTCATAACTAGCCTAATTGAGATATTTCAGACACGAAATTTCCACTACTAAAATTAAAACTGGTATATCTTCAAAACTAGTTGATATATTGACCACCTGAAGAAAAACTGAGATAAAAAAAATATTTAGCATCTGTCAGAAGTAAATATCCTGACCTTAGTTGGACTTTAAGGGGATATACATTTCCGACCGACCGAAAACATAATAGCTAAATGTCTGCACTTGTATGCCCAAACATATGCCTCTTTCTCATTGATTTCTTTGCGAGTTTCTGGCGGAGATAGTTTTGAGTTTGTTGACATTACCGCCATTCTCAGTGCTTTGTATCCCTTGATGCAATGAGATTTCAGCTTACTGGTATATGTTCGACTCAATAGAGCGTAAACTAGGTCAGGTCAAAGGGAACTCTGAGTAGCAAACAAAACAAGACGGCTGCTAGTACTGTCGTATGCTTCATTAATCCATCTGATCAACTATAGTTTGTTTTGAAACCTATTTTTCTGAGACCACAGGCATATTTGTAGTTAAATTGGAACAAATAGTTTTTCTGCCAATATCAATTTGAATTATTCCTGTGGCGAGAAGATTTGGATTTTTTCCCCTACATTCGTCAGGCCCAGGTAGGTTATTCTGCTAGCGGGTTTGAGGGGCAGCATAACTTATATGATCTGTAATTCTTCAAACTAGATGTATATATTGCTGAAAAATAAGTTTGGAAATTTGATAATAAGAATATTAGATTATTTCCCAAAAACCTTATCTGATCTGACTTGGTGTTTGTGGTTACATGTTTTACCATCGTTCATAAACCACGCCAGTGATTGTTCAATTGTCACCGTTTAGACGGTCAATACAGGAAAAGAATCGTTCATTGTAGGACAAATTAACAGAAACAGGAAAAGCTGTAATTATAACGGGGATAACCCAATACCTCGCACGGTGCAATAAAAGGCATGTTTGTTCAATGTCTGTCACAAGCCGATGTTTTTCCATTGTAGTTGACGTAAGCCGCATCAAATTTGTGCTTTTTGTGTAACTAATTTAGGATATCTACCAAACAAATAATGATACCGAGAGCGATGAACTGTCGCTTGGTGTCAGATAATTCCTTCATAATACCTCTATCACGTGTCATTTCCATTTATTTCAAACTATCACATGATGACTCCTCTTCATCAACTTCCAGGCTCATTGAACGCAGCATGAATGAGGCTTCTCGTTTCCGGCAGACATTCTTGTTACAAGTTGCATTTTGTGAATGTAGAGGCGGAAGTGGACGTCGAGATGGGGAAGAGATTGTCCAGAGCAGCAACGTCCCTTTGAATTCGTGGTCAAATTAAACGGGGGAGAATATGGAATAACAGTCTTCTTGCACGACATGTACCGATGAAATGGCCTAAATAAAAGATAATTTGACTGGTTTAGTTTGACGGCAATGACACGCATAAAGGGCAAAATTAAATAGGTATTGAAATATAATTTATTATGATTTTGATGTAAAAAATGGCAAAGTAAAACCCAGGCTATTATTTCGAATATAAATAAACCCTTTATCATTGAATAAGGTGTCTCCATTCTAATTTTATAAAGCAACATTTTAGTTTTTCAAGAATATATCTTACAATATTAAATCAGAATATTACAAAATTGAAATTCATCGTCATATGTTGGAAAAAAATCCTTGATATCAGAATTTTTTCGTATTGCAGGGTCACCCGCTCGTACTTGGGGAGATGTCTTGGTTCAACATGTATATTTTAAAATAGAGTATACAGGCAATCAATTGCAACGTATAGCATATTCCACAAATATATCATGGTACTTTGATGTTGTGAATATATAATTGTGTTTCTGAAGTAATAACACTTTACACGTCCAAGTCTCACTAAAAACGTTTATATACATGTATATCCATCGAAAAGACATTGTTCTGAGCATTTGCCGTATATAACATCACATCTTGACCGGGAAATCAGGTGAACGAAGTCGTAATGCTGTATTCACGTAAAGGTCATATCTACTAGATTGAGACAGCATCTCAATCTAATGTTAGGCACCAGACCCACCGCGTAGGTGCTCTCAAAGTTTAGCAGTCGAGATCGGAGGGTCTTGGCTTTGTCTTTTCTACCAGAAGATTCCTCTCGAACAGCACACACGTAGTCACTGAATAATGTGATAAATGTCGAAGTAGCTGTCAGTCCCCGCACTGCTTCGATTGTGTGTTGATGTCTGCCAGCCCCACCCGATAAATCATACTCGCATGTAATTGCCCCGACAGCACATTTATTAACCTCGCCCCGATAGGGGGTGAAAGTATTGCATTTGGGTCTGCTAGTATGTATTTTGTCTGTTTGTCTGTCCGGGCATGTAACTCAAAGAGGAAGAGTCCGATCGGCCTGAAAATTGAACACATAAATAGTGTGAAAATTGTTGCCATGGCAACGGAAAACGTGAAAATTACATTTCCGGACATAACAAATCACTGTGGAGACTTCAAACTTGGTTCATATTGTAGGGCAATGGCAAGCGCTTTAGACAGTACCTTGAAATTTGACCTTGACTTTCAAGCGTTCACTAGGGGTCAAGGTCATTAACAAATATTGCGCACCGTACCGAGTACATGTAGTATATCGTTGAAAAGGTTTGGAGCCTACAGTTCCAGATATAACTTATTTTTGGCGCTACGTCACAATGACGTCCTATACATCGAATTTCTGATATATCGAAATGCCATAATTTGTCGAAACATCAAGAAATCGCTTCAAACTTGATATGCGTCTTACAGGCCATGAACTAAATAGGATGACCTATCGAGGCTATGGTCATCGTCACCGAGAACCCGTAAAATCACATTTTCGTTAGATGCAGTGGGACTATAACATACAGGAAATGAATTGCAATCACATGTATTTCAAATTTCCATTCAATCTCGATGTCTAGTAATAAAGTATCAGGAAGGTCTTGAGCCCCAGATTTCGGATATATCTCATGTTCGGTGCTACGACATATAGTGACGTCACAGACGTCATAAACATAAAATGTCTAGAATTTGAAAACGTAACAACTTTGTCAAAAATTCATGAAATCACTTGAAACTTGGTATGCCTCTCATAAAGGATCCTTGTTTTTCTATAGTGGTTTTCGATCAATAACAAAAAGAAAGAATTCTGCAAACACGTTTACAGAATGCTGCGTTAAAAATGTGTTCAACCTGTTAATTGACTTTCTTTTTGAATTCATCTACTTAGCCGTAGTGTAGTGTCAAAACCGACTATTATTATCAAAGTCAAGAGTCATGTGAACATCACAGAGACCCAGCCAGCTGAGTATGGGATCAGGTGGCCTTGAGTGAGCACCTTCTGCCCCACCTGAGTCAACCACTTCCATATCCACTCTGGCGAAATACACAAATGTATGTACAACAATACGTCCATAGATAATGTCGTACATCATACGTTTGACAGACTTGGCATAACCTAACTACAGTTCATCCATCAGTGAAACACGCTTTTTGGCCGTAGTTTTGTTTTGGATAATCGGATCAACTTGAGATTTCGTGTGTGTGTGAATTGGGTATCATGCCGTAATTTTTCACCAAATTTCAGATTTCTATCTCAAAAATTTAGAAAGTTGGCAATCTAACCCAATATTAAATTCCGGTCCCAACATGGAATTCCAGAGTCTGCACAAAAACAACAACTTTTATTAGATATACGAATTATATATTGTTTCAGAATAAACATTTCTACTTAATATACACCGACTATGCCTTCCGACTCAAAATCAACGCAATAGGTCATGCTGTATGGGCATAAACACAATAAATGCTCTGAATTTGTTGAAATTTACTTGATCCCATTTCCGACTGAAATTTAACATGGGGTTAGATTGCCAACTTTTTCATTTTTTGAGATAGAATTCTGAAATTTGGTGAAAAATTACGGCATGATACCCAATTGGGAAACACCACATTTCAAGTTGATCCGATTATTCAAAACAAAACTACGGCCAAAAAGCGTGTTTCACTGATGGATGAACTTGACTTTAGATCATAACGCCGACCATAAAACGTCTTTAAATTCGACCTCACCTAGGCATTACATGTTCTTTTTTTAGCAGTTTGGAATTCAAAACATGTGCCCTGACATTAGCTCTATCATAACGGATTAGGTATGACACGTAGACGACATGGGCTGGCGATGCTGGGTTATTAGGCTACTGCACGAGAGGGGGGAATTGATAATGTGAAAGCAACACGACGTCATATAGCCTCGTACTCAATTTCCCTTTTATGGTCATTTTCAAGGAAATGTCAAGATAAGTAACTGATATTGAGATCGTGAGATTCAGGAATCACTCATGAATCCCTATTACACTACAGTATATTGATTTGTGACGAATATTACGCGACGTCGATCTTGCAAAATGTGAAATACCAGAAATACACTCTCATTATGTATTTCCGGATTAACTCAATGTCCTACGAAGTACTCAGTATGCTGGGAAATACATGTGTTATAAGCATGCACAGTGGCCAACACGGTATCAATACGAATTATGAGATAATTATACATTTCTTCTTCATTTCTTTTGATCTTCCAATTATGAGATACTTATACATTTCTTCTTCATTTCTTCTGATCTTACGAGAAAGTTTTTCTACGATTGTTGTGGTTCGAAGGGATTTGAAAGTCTTTCTGCGTTCCTTCTTAATGCAACTTCCGATCCATTAGGGATATCTAGGCCAAATTCCAGCACAACACGATAGCCTTATCGATTCTGTCACCGGCTTCTTAATCTAGGCATATTATATATCGCGCAAAAATGAATTCATCAGACAGTTTCATGTTCAAGCAACTTTCATTTTTCATTGTGCATGGTCCGTATGCGTATTGTGCACAATGTATTAAAGACCTAGTAGCATGCTGATGAAAGTACTTTTCATTTAGTCTATTATGAATAGCTTTCAATAATTTCGAAAGAATTTTACAAATTCGATCAATTGATTTCGAGATATTGAATCAAATAGGCACTCCTTCCGTAAATTGCCGAAGATTTTGATCCAGATTTTAGTGTGGGTCACGTGGTTGGTGACGTCAGTTGAGGCAGAGCTGAAAGTACATGTAGCCAGCAAGGTAAACTGCATGTCACATATTCATTTCCCTGGTGTATGTTTGACAATTCAAGTGAACGGGTGAGATAGTCGGGGAATACGGCATTTCTTGTCTTGATATTTTGAATCAGTACTATTTATTCACCCAGAACGGAGGTTTGTTGAACTGCAAGATGTCCAGTATTTGCTGGTTTAAGCGTGTTTTCTGTTGAATCACATGCATTTTAGAAAGATTTTCCATCTTTGAGCTGACCGCCCAAATTACGTATTTTACGTTTTTGGCGAGCCATCAAAGCACATTTTGCCTCAACTGACGTCACGATTACGGAAACTGCCGAAGCTATTTTTTTCAAGGGCATGAGAAGGTGATTGTAATACCGGCTCAATATACTCGATTCCATGTCGCAGTTTTTAGTTACCAACTAACGCGAACATCTTTTTTATCACCAAGTGTCCACAATGGCTTCTTCTGAACATTAATAAAACCATATAATGGTACCTTGCTACTATGACTTTAAATGAATAAAAAATATGTTAATTTCGTCGATTACAATTGCGCAGCATCTCATAAAAAATAACACTCCCAATTCTTTGTGAGTAACAAGTATATTTGCTATAGGGGAGCACTTTTAAAACTCCAATGAAGTGTCCATTTGCAGCTAGTAGTGGTTCAACTAGTTGTTTTACCAGTTACTAGTTTTTTTTTACACACACCTTTGTGGTATATAGACACCAAGCTAAGCCCTCTTCCACATGAGATTGTGATACCATATAACGCAAGTAACCTACTCTAACAAATAAACGATGCAATGATTACGTGGTGCATTACAGGAATAAGTCGATAGGCAGAAACGTCCAAATAAGCTGGATAAATGCATTTATTTGCTGCCATATTCCCGTGGAGCTGCCGTATGGTGAGGATTCATTTCATGGCAGTCGGGTGTCGATGAATTTGACAATAAACATATTCTAGAGAAAACTCAAACAACTATCCGAAGTATAACAAGTCCTACTAAAGTTTCGGAAGTAATGGGAGCCTCTGTTGTTTTTACAGTAAGCTTACCTAGTTGCTGATTGGCAGTTCAATTCCATCCAAATATTTCTACTCTTGCCTACTACCGAACAGTTTTTTCAATCGTGCAAGATGTATTATGCTTTAGTTCATACAACTTTTCCTCGTTTTAACGACTGGTAATAATATCGAATTCATGGATGATCATTGATCTGCGATATGAAACAGGTCACTTTTCTGGTCAATTATGTTGTCTCTCTTTATATTATTTATCGCATAACATATCAAATATGGATTGCAAAGTTGGAATGCTGAATTATTTGCAGCAGCTTGCCTGTCTTGCTTTTTCTGAAGTGTGGGTAAAAATCACCATTTGTTACAATTCCTGTAATATTATTCATGAAATCACGTTTCTGGTCTTTATCCATGGGCAGAGGGAAGAAGAGTTAGGTAATTTTGACAAATTTGTTCCCATCAATGAGGTGGCTAGGGAAGGTTGGCTCACCACGGTCACTAGCTTCTCACGTTCACTTCACCTTGGAAAGAACTACGATAAGCATACAAGGCTACAAGTTCGATGTCGACATTTCTCTGACAACTCCTAACCACGCATGCTTAAAACACATCATCCTCAACTTTGAAAATATTATGTAGACAAATACATTGTCGTGGTCAGTTTGCAACATTTTCATGTATATTATACCATTGTGCACATAACAGACATGCATTTATCGGGCCACATATAAATGTGCGACTATTTCATTGATGGATAGTTTACAGGTTAAGTTGGTAATTGCGGCAAATTACAGCAGGTCGTGATCACGGCAGGGTTTCCACATAATGAAATACTTGGTACGATCGTCAGCATGGTGTCAATGCACTGAATTCTTGTTGTGACAATCAGGTGAGTCAAACATTCCACCCTTATAACCTTCACTGGATTTTTGGTGGATACATGTAAATTCCTATAGCAATTCATCCAGATATTCGTCCAATCCAGGGATCGTAGTCCCATTTTAGTGGGATTGTGGTCTATATTTGAAATACGGTATCTCGGTCGAGTGTACCGCGGGGTTTGTCTCAATAGTATGGTAAACAAAATCTGATAATGGCATGGTGTGCGTTGCACTTCTTTGACTTAATCAATGGCTAGATCACTTCCCCTTACTCTCCCAACAAACTGGACGGTTTGTCACCAGTGTGATTTTGTTTCCCATGTGCACAAATTTCACCAGGGCTACATTAACATGCGCCACGAAATCCCTATGTTCCAGCGGTACTTTGTAATTTCAGTACATGGTAATCGTGTAATTGATGGTCTATAAAATTAATTGCTGATGTTTATTCTTCTGTGTTTACTTCTTGTTGGTGTTTATTTTTGTTTTATAATGAATGCCGTGACACAACAAATGTACCGGCAGCTGGATAAGCAAACACTAAATTTGGGTTATCGTTTGGGATTTGGGATTCCAGATAATTTTACGTATTACTGGTCTCACAGCGTATAGTGGATAAGTGAACAAATGTCAAATGAAGAAATAATGTCTGCTACGAAACATAATTAGACAAGAGTTGGATATGCATGGCAAACTTCTGATCATCTAGGAAAATAGTTATTTGAAATTGTAAATTGACATCAGAAAAACTTCAATGACAAGTCAAAGTTGCATCCTGTCTGATACAAAAGTCTTCCTGAGGTTTTGCAGTTTGCATAGTGTCGCATCATGCACACGTTCTTATTGTGGACATGTTCATTAAATGTCATGATCTATGTGATATTGTAATTCAAACGTATGTAGTTTTGCTGGTGAGCCAATGAACTTGCGAGAAAAGAGCACCTAGCAAAATAGTCTTTTAATTAACTTTATCAGCAAATAATTCTTGGGACATTATGCTCTATTTCATGTAACACAGACTGTGATATGATGGTCCCGCTGCAGTGTGACTCCCTCGATATCCTATAGGACGGTCTGTCTGGAAACTTATCTGAATGTGATGAGAAACATGCCAGTAGTGGTGTCGTCTATTTGTTTCTGGCTTTCCTCAGAAATTGTAACGTCAATGAAAAAAATGCATATTCGTCGAAAAAGTCACTGGCATTGGACTGAAATGTATATTGATAGCATTATTCCCTTTTAGCTTCATGATCCCAAGGGTTTTCAAGATACCACCCACTGTAATAAGCTTATCCAGCACAAATGCCAGAAAGCAGACACACATTCCAAATCTTGATCCACAAGATCAGCAAATCGGTAGAAAATCGATAGAAGCGACCAGAATTCGAGTGGTATGCGGAATTCTGGGTCATCAAACATTCTTCAAGACATTCGGATGATGGAAAAATGTCGACAGTTCAAACTGAATAATGAGAATTTTTCGATTATCTGTAAATGTTAGCAATGTGTGAAGTGGCAGCAATGAATTCTATATCGTAGCAGTTGACGTGTCGGTATTCGCTCATCTCAGTATCAGACAGCTCATGTGGTGTAACCCTCATCTATATTATTGTGTGTCATTACACCACGTGACAACAAGGTGAATGCGATGATTTATCGCCCGTTATACTGCCAACCAGATGGGAGATGTTGAGTGATGCATTATATGTCAAGAATGACTCCAAAACAGACCGTATGAGTTCTGTTATAAGTTCTGTTGTTCATTATGTTCACATGTTTTAACGTTAAACCACATTTTATCTCTATCACATTTTAGAGGTCTTTATTTTGGGCATATAGCTAATACCAAAGATTGTTTGATTATATTATAGTGTAGGTTGTCTTTACTTTTCACAAATTTGATATGCTCACCAACAAACAAAAACATTTGTACTGTCTATGATATTACGTACTTAACAATAAAGAGAAAAAACACCTGGATAAACTCGAAATGGGACATTTAGCACATTTCTGTTTCAGGAAATTACTGGAACACGAGTTCATTGTTGCGTTTTGTACGTCATACTGTGTATGCTGGTTACACAATGGATTAAATAGAATGTACACATCTAAAGATTATATATGTCCTTAATCCAATCGATGTGCTCATTCTCCGTTGGTCATTCCAGAAGTGGTATCGTGCATAGAGTCGCTGACCATCGACTTTGTGTCAAATCGGATCGGCCAGTCAAGTTATCATGATGGATTATCATCCCACAAAGTATCGTCATCAAGATCGTCCATCAAATAAAACATACCATCACCGTTCCTTACAGGGAAGCATAGCCAGTGGACATATTACATTTTTGAAAGTAAAGATCACTATCCTTGGACAGTGCTTTACCTAATCATGTTTGAAATTGGGTGTAAATCGACGCAATTATTATGTCATTGTTTTTTTTATTTATTCATTTTGTTTTGAAAACAAAATACAAGATTATAATATATGTGATTTACACTTTTTGAATCTCAACTATTCCTGATAATCAGTTCAATATTGTCAGTAATATACATGACGAGATTTAGGAAGGGGGTCAAAGAGTTTTTTTTCAAATAAATAACTGTATCAAAATATTCTAGAGCTACAAAATGACATATTTTATAGAGTAACTGATCAGCATCTCAAAACTGAAAAGAAAATAGGTCATTTTGAAGAGATAATATTCAAGAAATAACTTTAAAATTTTGACTCTCCGTTACCGCACCGTTCGTAGCGGACTACGTTAACATCAGCTTAACATGACGAGATTAACATGATGAGATCAATTTTCACAAGATGGCAATACACTCGTATATGCGTCAAGTAAATTGGGTCGATTACTTTGCAGTGAGCGGAACATTTGAAGTTGAATATAAAGTGGGTTAACTTCCATTAGACATTTCCTACCAATATGAGAAGGATCAAGAAGACATTTGGAAGAAAATACCAAACCAACCAATGAGTCATCTATGTGATCATTGGTGAGAATTTGGGTCTCTTCGGAAGTGAATACATATCCTAGCAAAACACATATTCGTGGTCCAATACAAGAGGTCGAGTGAAAGAGGCTGTGAACATATGACAAATGTTCTGGGCGAATCAGTAAGCATTTATACAATAGGAATTGAAGGAACAAGACTGTTCATACGTTTGTTATCGTGCATGTATGTCAATAATAGGCGCTAAAATGTCTCAGTCTAATAACACGACCATGATGCGATAATTGATATCATGTGAATTCTGAAGTGCCAGTAGGCCTACAAATTGCCAGCAGCTTCCGTGGTGTAGGCGTATGAAAGGAGACCGGACCTTGAGAATGTGTCAAATCACCGTTCATCTTCACGTGAAGAGAAGAGTACCCAAAGTTATCTCGAAAATACTCTGTGCACTCTTCAGCTAGCCAAATGTTACCAGACCTAATTCTGTTGCGTTGGGCTTGTGTAGATGTGAGGTCATGTATATGTTGACGTTCCAATACGCCCCGAATATCGGACAAAAACATAACACATGGTGTAAAATGCTGAAAAATAACACTATAAGTAGGTAATCATTTACAATTGATCCAATTCCATGTCCGAAATTATTATTACAAGATTTGCATTGAGGTTACTACAAAAAACACGAGTTTGTCTGAAATGTGTCTTGTACTATTACCATGGTTACGATGTAAAACTAAAGTCAGGGATGAATACTAACTCCCTTCAATTTGGAGCATGAAAAATTCGCATTTTCGAGAGAAATGTAGGGAAAGGGTACCAGTGATCGGACGGGTACCAGTGATCGGACACTCTTAAATATTGCCATAAAAAAGGTAAAATATCTATAACTCGTATAAAAAAATATCAGTTCACGTTGCGCAATTCATTGTTCACATTTCTCGTGCTATTTTATCTTCTGGGATGGCCTGTGCATCCTATACGTCCACAATTGATTTCTAAGCTGTAAAGTAGGCAATAAGTGAGATATGCGCCATTTTGTGCTCTGCCCTTGAAAATGAGATCAAAGGTCATATTCAAGGTCTTGAGAACATTCAGTATATATCATTTCTAAAATGTCCACAATTGATTCCCAAGCTGCGCCATTTTGTGCTCTGCCCTTGAAAATGAGGTCAAAGGTCATATTCAAAGTCTTGAGAACATTCAGTATATATCATATCTAAAATGTCCACAATTGATTCCCAAGCTGTAAAGTAAATAATAAGCGAGATATTAGCCATTTTGTGCATCGACCTTGAAAATGAGGTCAAAGGTCATATTCAAGGTCACGAGAATATTCAGCATATATCATTTCTTATATGTCCACAATTGATTCCCAAGCTGTCGAGTAAATAATAAGCGAGATAATAGCCATTTTGCTCTTTGACTTAGAAAATGAGGTCAAAGGCCAAATTCAAGGTCATCAGAATATTCGGCATATATCATTTCCTATATGTGCGCAATTGATTCCTAGCTGTAAAGTCGATATTGAGTGATATATTAGCCATTTCGTGCTTTGACCTTGGAATGAGGTCAGAGGTCAAATTCGAGATCACGAGAATATTCAGCATATATAATTTCCTATATGTCCACAACTGATTCCAAGTCTCTAATCTCAATATTAAGTGAGATTTCAGGAACAATGGGAAGGAAGGGAATTTATTTCACATGTGTACAACACAATAATCAAAAATAAGGTACACATATTGGACATCAAAGAAGAAGTAGTCTTATTGAATTGATAACCATAGAAAGAGAGAAAAAAGACACATGCTAAAAAAAAAATCAAGATGACGTACAAGAACTGGAGTCAATACATTAAATATGAAAAAAAAACAATAATGCCACACTATTATGAATAATACACTTGAGTTATGTACAATATAAATACACGCCTTATGTATGCTGTAATGCTACAGATACTTATGCTACAAGTTATGTTCAATTGCAATTAATGTTACACTTACACTTACAGATATGTACATTATAAATACATGCCTTATGTACCTATGCTAAAGATAAGTTCGAGCAAATAACACAAGCAGACAAAAAATCCTAAGGTGTTACTATTTGACCAATAAATATTCCTTCAAATGTTGAGCTCTGACTTATATTACATGGGAGGCCATGCCATATCTTTGTACAATAATTGTTAAGCAAAAGTTTACCATGCTTTGAATGATAACAATGTGACCCATTATAAAGCATAGGAGAATTTAGCATGAGAAAGTCCCATTTGGGCCCAGTAGAAAAAATCAAAATGGCTGCCACACGCAGACCTGCGATTCAAGAGTAACGAAACTTATACATATTATAACGATAAATGAGGGGAACATTTTGAAACTAAAATCTCAAAATTGATTAGACAGTTTTTGAGAAAATAATGTTTAGAGTTGAAAAACATGCAAAAGCAGCCATTTTCGTCATAAAAATGGCCGCCAAAACTGCATAAACGATTCAATAATAAAAAAAAAAACGTCTGGGGGTTTTGACCCAACACATATTCACACAAATTTATGGACAAATTCATCAACCCGAGAAAAAGATAAAAAATGTTAACAGTAGATGCGGACGACGCCGACGACGACGGATGAAAAACCACGACAATAGCAGCTAAAAACGTGACCCCCCCCCCCCCCATCGTCTACTTCGAGCCATAATGGGGAGTTCTGGACGGTACGTACAACATACGATCGGGAATTAGGAAGAATAGGAAAATAAAACGATAGTTAGAACCGGAGTTATAGGCAATTATGAAAATTTGTATTTTATTACAACCGTTGTATTCGATTTGGACCAAAATTGATAATGAGGGTCCATTCAAGTCGAACGGACCGTTAGTCTTCCAATTATGGACGCAAACAGAAAACAAACAGACAAACACCCTTGAATCGGGAGCGAGGGTAAAAAAACCTTTTCGTTTATCACACACTATAAACTACAATGCTAGAGGACTCCCAAAGGTGTGATAACCTTTTCTATATCAACCTACTTCAACTTTATCTATATAACTCGCTGATCTACGTCGGGCCGAAACTACCGAAGCCGACTGAAGCAAAAAGATATCGGTCTCGTTTGGTCTGGCGGATGAACAGAGAATACACCCGTCCTTCGGACTCGTGCATCCTAAATTCATCTGCAAGATCAAAGTCGACCGATATCTTTTTGCAGAAACCACAAACACACTGGTCGCATGACCAGTCCCAGAAATCGAATTCGCCGCCAAACTCAGACCAGTAAATCAATAGAAACAAAAAAATTAAGGTCATAAGGGTGCCCGGAAGGAATCCAACGCATTATTTAAAAAATCGTTATTTTCATCCTGAGAAAAAGGCTGCCAACAAGGAAAAAATGGACGTTTATTTTTTTTTTAAAAATGGTCATTCTTACCTTTCAAGGTTATGTCAATGTCAAATTCAAGTTCACTACTCGAATGACTTCCCATTTGAATGTGCCAATATCTGAGCTTTATTACGAAGCATTCTATGGGTAATGACCACCGAGTCCAACAGAATTGTTTTCAAAGGTGAAAACAATTTTTGATAGACTTGAAATGGGTATTATATCAGGTCATGACTGCGGTAACCTCAAACTGCACTGATTCTGTTTGATGTTCAACTCTCACATTGAAAAATGTTTTATTGGGGATATGAATACATACTTTCTGTGAAATGGGTGGTGGTTACATTCTTAGTCACGAATCACATCCTGTAACCAACATGGTTAGTTTTGATATTTGATAGCTAAATATCACGCGCCACTGTGTGATATATCCATGATTCATCAATTATGTTCGAGCCTTAATTACCTGGAATAGACTTACTCCAGTGTCATTTCATTTTCCTGGAGGACAGCATTGGCTATCATACGAGATCAGGATATCACAATGTGTTTTGATATTATTATGTGAATCATTGGAATGATATTTCAAACTTGCCATGAAATGTATTTCAGTCAGTCAACGATTCATTATAATTGAGGTATATCTTCACAGTCATTCCTCATAATATCAGGTTCAATCTTGTATTTCACCATATATCAAAACAGAAAGTCATTTTTTTGCAATGTCATGCAATCCGTGTGGTATCTGATATCAAATAAGACAATAATATGAACAGCTAGCATCTCATTTATTGGAGGAATGTCAAATCCACACTGATGCCCGGATCAAATAGTATACTTGCTAGCATTTCATTTATTGGAGAAATGTCAAATCCACACTCATGTTATGTAATGCCCGGATCAAATAGTATACTTGCTTTGTCATGTCACGATTCAGCCTTCCAAATTATAATAATAGCGTCAGCAAGACAGAAATATCACGATTTCAGACTCCAGCGAATTTGCAACAGACGTCAACAAAATGCTAACGTGTGTTTTTTATCCGGGCCGAAGCACAATACGCATACGGCTCAATCTTGGGAGTGTCTGATTAATTGGATGATGTCATATCCAGACAACAAAAGATAACCCATTTCTGTTGACCCAAACAATATCGTCTTCCATCATGTGTGATGATGACACAGATTGACTGGGTATAAGGTTTTCCACGTTTTTAAATTGACGATAGGTATAACCATCATCTCCATTTGATGAGAAGCAAATTATTGGTCGGTTGTTATTCAATTAGGTGTTTTTCATGTAATGAATCAATTGAATTTTCGATGCTATTGTTATTTTGAGTTGCAACTAATGAGCCTTAGCCTTGACGGGTGAAGGAGAAGTATTTTAAGCATGGTAATCGTCATTGTTGTTTCTTCGGTGGGTAGGCTCACATTGCCTCCAAGGACATGCAAAGTGAAATGTTTTGTTCATGTTCACTTTTATCAGTTAATGAGTATATTGAAGCGAATTTCCAAAATATGGTCATCTGACCAGGTGGCATCAGTCATGTCTGTCTTTTTACGGATGTTTGTATTATTAAAGAAGTGCCTTTTCAGCAAGTCGATAGTGGTAGCCCGATTTGTCATCAAATAAACAACTGTATCTTGAGAGGTTTATTTGCTCCATATCATACTGAGAACTACTCATACATAAAATGCCATGGTTTATTCAACATGAAGTATTGAAAATGATATGATTTGATCGACAGAGAAATAATGCAAATTTACTAGTTCCATCTTGCGAAACAACTTTAGACATCAGGCATGAAAGACAATATTGTGCAATAAACATATATGGCATAGACCAAATGACGCCAAGAGGCAGACAAATACAATGTTTAATCTAACAATGCCTATTAGTCCTGTTTTATTGAGAACGAGTGCAATAAAATGGTCATACACAGAGGTGAACGGACGAATACTGGGTAAAAGCTCGAACAGATCCATCCAGTTATATTGCCAGTGTTCATGGCCATGGGATCTGTGTAAGGATGCCGAGAGAAAGAAGAGATTTTCCAGCCAATGGTTTCATACCCCGGAAGGGATGAATCAGATGGGTTGTTAGTTGATAGTACCGTGTCTTTCTTCTACCACACTGTCAAACAACTTAACCCCCTGAGGCAGATTGAATCGTTTCAAGGCTAACACACACCTGGGACATTATCTCACTGTTGATGATGGTGGATATAGTGACCTTGTGACCAAAATAAAATATTGATATTAGCCTCATTTTTTGCTGGAGTGCCACGTCTTTTAGAATTCTAAAAGATTTCTAGAAGAATCTTCCCACGTTCCCACTCCTTGTAACAAAAATGTACATGGTCTTCCTACCAAAACATCCGTGTGGAAGTGTGATGAATTAATTTCATCATGTCTTTATGTAAATGAACGTTGATTTTAGAACTTTAATCCGTTTAGCCCCATGGACGTTTATGGTCCGAGATAATGACATAGTTAAAGGACAGAACTATTGCGCCGAAGCCTATCATTCATCTTTAGTAATGCTGGTCAACTGCCGGACGTAAGGGTCCCATGACAGATTGCCCGTGACCTGTTGTCGTGTCAGGAAAAATGAACTTGATGTGAACGATGAATAATACGATGATCAAGAATGCAAGAATGCAAAAAAAAGTTGACACTATCCGGAAATATACATAGATCAGCTGCTCGCGAAGTGTCTTGTGACATAACAGGGCGGCTCAAACAAAAAATAAAATATCCCCCCCCCCCCCCAAACGAAATAATGTAATAAATAGGTTATTATTGGTTAACAGATTGACGGATTGTATTTCACACACCTCTATTATGTATAATGTACAGAGTCTCCTCTCAGCAACATTCATATGTCGACAGCATATGGTGTGTTTGTTCCACAACTGGTACGCTATTCCAGAGCTCACTGCAGATATGAGGGCTTTGTTCACGAAATCCTCATGTTTTACAGAGACATATAGCTGCTTCCAAGAAATTGTATATATGTCACGAACCGGCTAGTAAATACACTGAATTTGTCACCGGTATGAATCTAAACCTGTTTGCACGTTATTTTTTTAAAATTCATGTTGGGTACCACATGTGGGTCAATAAATTCTCACTCTTTCCGGAACACCTGATTGCCCCTCCTTATGGACATATATGAGGGTTGATGAAGTTCCTTAAAATTTCCTCGATATTGGCTGGCACTAGACTTCTGAGTTTGGATAACTGACTCGGTTTTGTTCGTTTGAAATACTGTGTACATGAGTATTGGTTCAATGTTCACCAGCACATTTCAAGTTTCAAGACCAGTACATTCCCAGTATCAATGTGAGTATCAATTTATTAACACCAGTACCACTAGATTTTGATGATCCCAATAACAAATCTAAAATACAACCTTTTGGAATAGAAACAAAACCCGACCAAATAGTTTATCCAAAGATACACTGGCGCAATCAGGGACAGACAGTGTGAGAAATGTAGCTGTTCCTACTGTATACATGATGGAATTAGCACACAACTGCCCAACAACCTGTGAAAAATAATTTAGAAATCCGAAACAAGCCCCATGGAATAGATGTATGACAAGTACCTAATCACAAGCCAAAGGCTACAGAATTCATGGTATCCTCGGGGACAGATTTAACGTCCATCAGCACTGACACTGGCTCAGTAAAAACATAACACGTGGAAAAATAAAAGTGGAAAAATATCAAATATCACGGAAACAAGAATGCATATTTGTTTGGCTTTGTACGTTTTGTTTTTGTGCATTGCATTGTCGGTTGCGTAAAGAACGAAATATAATGTACCCGTCTATATCATTTGTATCAATGATTTTTGTGTCGAGATACACACTGGGTTATAAATGTACAATACATACATGTATTCCCGGAGTATTACATAGCACATAACTCTCTCGATATACATGATATATATGTACTTAGTCTGCGTTCGAATCAGAAGTGGTACCCGGCACACAGCTTCCCCGGCCATTGATTTTGTGTCACATCGGATCGCCCCCATCAAGTTACCATGATGGAATATCAATCAAAGCTCGTCCATCAAAAAAAAAACATTGCACCACTCATTCCTTACAGGGAGGACGTACACAAATTCCCGTGTATATTAGATGCAATACCAAACTGCGACTGCACCAAATTATGTTTGTGATAAGCAAATGATTTTTCTATTTTGTTTGAAAATGTGTATTTAATTGCCTATTATGCGTTTGTTGCTCCAATGTTATTATGTCTAGTTGAATGTCATTTGAAAAGACTGCATTTTGCACACTGTCTGCCTCTGGTGGCGCCGATGTGTTTTTGGATTAAAATGATCGGTTATATAGCTTTGTATCTATAAAACTTTATATTCCATATTGTTTCATTCTAGGTTTTTGTTGGTATCATTAAAATCTTGTGGTGGTGGGTTGATATGCTCATATTGTAATGTTTCAAAAGAAAAGTCTATAATGAATATTACTCTCAATTTCAGGAAGTGCACTGTGCAGGGACCATCCTAATAAATACCCACCAAAGATTGGTTACACTTACCGGGTTTTTTTTTCACATTTTGAACTGTTGTCAATTAAATACACAAAACGATCCATCATTGAAAGGTTCTTTTTGCAGATGTAGGCCCTAATGGAATTTAATGTAAATATATTTCAATAACATATCACAGTTCTGTCGCTAGTGAAATGAGTCGATTATTCCTAGTGGTCGGTACATCTTGCGGCGAATTAAGCAATTTATTCATTGCAATATCGAACTTCACATCAGGGGTGTTACAAATATTCAGTATTAAACAACGCAATCATGAAGAAGTTCTACCTTGTTATCTATCGTGTACTTGCAACTATCGAAATTGCAAATATTCGTAATTTCTGGCTGCAACATAACATAATTTATTGAACGGGCACATGGTGATCACAGACACATTTGGAAATAAATCTGATCAGTATTCACAGAGTTATTGACTAAACTACAACAGCATACTTCGTCTAAAATTATTAATTCTCAGATGATAACCACCCTTAGTTTGCATCTTTGTACGAAGAATATATCCATGGTGTAACGCTGTGTTATTTATCTATGAATCATCAGTTGGGTTTTAGTGTTGTGTAGATGAAATGTCTAGTGGGGACAATCTTCTTACTCCAGCGTCTTCTGTTTTCTCGGGCGTCATCATTGAAGTACAATATTACTCTTTTGATCACCGAAATATTATTTGAACTTATCATGATATATATTTCATTCAGTAACTCATTATACTTCCGATAAATCATCATGTCAGGTTCAAATATTTCTCCGCAGATACCAGCAGTATTCATTTAATTTCATTATAATGCAATACTGACTAGCATGTGTTACCTGGTATCAAATATGGCAAGAGCAGTCGATTTATTGGATGAATGTGAATTACACACCTAAGTTATGCAATGCTGAAAATAGAGAGGTAATCAGTCTACAACGTGAAGATTTAGCCTTCGACAGTCTGGAAGTAGCGCCAGTAACACAAGGAGTATCACGGTTTTTGCCATAAAATAATATTACAACTCGTGAAAAGCCACAATAGACGTCATCAAAACGTTGATGTGAAGGTGTGTTAGTGCGAAAACACAAAAGGGATATGACCAATCCAGAGAGTGGGTTTAAGTGGATCATGTCACATCTAGACAATGAAAGATATCAAAACATCTCTGTTGACCCAAAACAACAACACATCCATGATTCACGAGGACACCACAGGATGAATGATTGGACGTTCCCTACTTTTGTGAACAGACGAATCGGGTATGATATACATTAACCCAGTTTCATGTAAACAAAACACTGTCCAGTTGTTATCAAAGGTGATTTCCATGTTATATTTTCATGCTGCAAGGTTCCATTTTTCTTAAGGTTACTTCCTTTTAACATGCACGAGTGAAAACTACAATCATTTTTCAGCAAGAGAATTTATCTGCAGAATTTCTCTTTATTTCAGAAACACAGTGCAGTATAGTCAAATGATTTGGATTCGGGAGACATAAATCAATTCTTGCACTATTGTGGCTTCTTTGTGCTTGTTCAATAAAAGTCTTAGCTGGTAGCCTTGACCTAGTTCGAATGATCTGATGTCTGCACATGAAAGCTGTTATCGTGAATATGACATACTAAATGCTCATATTATCGTGTACATGGAACATTGTAGATTTTCGAAAAGGAAACATAAACTTGCCGCTCATAGAACTACCCCCTGACACAATACAAGACTATGTACATTGCGTGACCTATTCGACTGCCGAGTCATAACGATCCAAGTCTCAAAGATTAGATACAAACAAATATTAGATACAAACAAAAACGCAGATAACCACTGATAACCCTCAGACTCAAACGACATGTTTGTAAGATATACCGACTCAGCAAAAAAGTCTGGGGATGAACCATTCAGATCATCCCCAATACCACAAAGACATATTTGCCTGAGGCAATGAGCCTGGGAATAATCATCGATGAAATAATCATGGATGAAACATCCATCCCTAATACCCCTAAAACATGTTTGTTTACCATGTTTACGGCGACAAGTCCTAAAATAGTGTCCGTTTTGTTCTGCCAAACACTGTTTCCGAGATATCGACGGATACACCTTTTTTTTTAATTTCAAGATTTTGAAGTGGACATTCACCCATAATACCCCTAAGACATGTTCGTCTATAGTGTCGAGTCTTCTGAAAATAATATTCGTTTCCGAGATATCGATTAAAATGAAAAATGCCGACTAAGCGAAAATTTGCAGGTAAAAGTCGACAGATCCGACTCCAAAACTGTACAGCACATCTACATAATATATCTGACCAGTGATGAAAAACGGCGGAAGAGAAAAAAGAATTCTGATAAAGCCATAAAGGCATTTCTGCGGGGGGGGGGTTTACGGCCTGAATTACAACATTTTGAAATACAAACAAAGCCCGACCAAATATTATACTCGAAGATATACTGGCGTCGCCAGGATGCAGACAGTTTGTAAATGGTAGTTGTTTCTACGGTAAACCTGGTGGAATTAGTATACAACTACCCAACAACCTAGTAGAACAGTTAGAAATCCGAAACAAAGTTCATGAGTACCCAATCACAAGACAAAAAGCTACAGAGCTTATTGTATTCTCTCGGACAGATTCAATGTCTAACAGCAGTGACATCGACAATTTACTATATTTTGGAATAGAAACGAAGCCTAATTACGACTCAAACGTATTAGATTTAAGGCGACTGTTCCCAGATGTAAGCCTGTGTAAGTAGCAACTACTGTTATTTATAAAATTGCTCTAATTATTATAGGCAATAAAATATGCTCACCCCATACCAATGATTCCCCTGCAATTAAATGTTAGTACATGTAATTGCATTACAAAACCATAACTGTATTATTTGCAATATACGGTTCTGTAGTACCTGACTATATCAACCATCATTTGAAATAGCCTACTTGTTGTGAATGTAAGTGTACTAGTGGAAAGAAGATGATGTCATAGCCAACGACTGTAAATATCGCCTCCTAAATATTATCCTATACTCCCGTGAAATGTCAAAATCAGCCAACTGTAAGGCCAATTCCCTTCGATACTGTCCTGTTTGCACATATCTAGTGTGACATTAGGCTATTGCTCCGGGAACACCACGTGGGCAAATATTCTCCCGAAGTATGACGTCTAATAACTTCAATTTCAGATATATTATATTTGCGAGGTTGAAATTCTCTTTAGGTTAAAATTCTTTTTATTCTCGGGCAACATTGTCTTGATATTAGACTAATAAGTGAGAGTTGCCTTTATTTTGTAACTTTCGTTTTGCAATACATTATTTTAAAATTAACTGTCTGCAAAAAAAACTATATTAATCATGTGGAATTGACTGAATTAGCGACTATTATTCAATCATTAACTAACATCAACTATTATGCGAGCGGTCCTCTTTGAAACTTTACTACGACCAGTCCTCGGGAAATTTTACTCATTTGTAAATACAGAAATTGTATCCATCACACGCAGTGGTAGACAAGCATAAAATTGCATACACACACCCACACATACACACGAACACACACACACCTGCACAACCAAACACACACCAAATACACTTTGCGTAGAGGCACTAAAAGCGAAACAAGTGAAATATATAATACATACAATGTTGCGTTTCTGATGCCTCTTAGTTTAGATCACTCGTTATCTTATAACTACTATATATGCTGAAACAAACTGGAATGTGTTCAAATGGAAGGAAATTTCACTTTGACGGATAGTAATCGTCGAATCATTATGCACATGTTTTGTAATCCTGTCTTAGATATGTTGAACTTAAATTTAGTTTTGAAAAATAAAGTTGATATTTGAAATATCAAAGTGTCATAACCGGTTTTTGGTTTTCCTTGCGAAAGTGATCAGTAGATGCCTACAAGACAGACGAACACTAGATAATTTTCACTGCAACCTCAAATTCGTCAAAATTTGACATTAAAAGTCAGCTTTTTTGCATAGTTTCATGCAAAAACAGTTCCCACGCAGTGATAGCTAGTGATATCAAAACATCAGAGATACTGGAAAAATACAGCTTATTTACTCTGATTCGCTTGTACCTCAGATATGTAAACTGTATGATAGCGATATAGTATTCGATTCGAATCGTGTATGCCCCAGATAACAACAATAAATGCCAATACGTCACTTTGTTTATGTTTGCGCAAATGTAAACAATTCGTTCACATCGCGCGTTTTTTCAGTATGTGCAATCTTCAACATGTTCAATGTAGGGTCATCCGGACGTAGTTTGAAGGATCTATTGGTGCTATTTCATCAGGAATATGCTAGCCAGTTGTTTCATAGCAAATTCCAAAAACGGATTATGTCACTTCAAAATATATATTGGATATAATAGTCGTTTCAAATGATGTCGGTGCTCAAAGTGATGGAAAAAATAGTCGGTGATGAGAGAACCATAAAGTGGCAAACATTTTCATAAAATGCCTTACATAATTGCTGCTGATTTTTTTTTATGAAGTGATTACTTTCAAAAACTCAAATTGGTAAAGAGTACAGACCAATTTAATCCCGATTATTTTATCATGGAACATATATGCATAGACTTATTAATCACCGCTACATGAGATGATGTAAATACGTAGTGGATAGGAACAAGTACGGTGGCTTATTTCTGACACAATTATATTATTTTTGTTCAAAGAACAAATCCAACAAAAATATCGTAATTACAGACGGAACTAATAGTTTTCTACACGTAGCAAATGTTTCTTCCGTGGTGCAAACGATTTCTACACGAAGCAAATACTTTCCTACGTGGAGCACGTACCTACGTACTTTCTACACAAAACAAATAGTTTCCTACGTGGAGCAAATGTTTCCTTCGCGAAGCAGACGTTTTCTACACTAAGCAAATAGTTTACTACGTGGAGCAAATGTTTCCTTCGCGAAGCAAGCGTTTTCTACACGAAGCAAATAGTTTATCACGTGGAGCAAATGTTTCTTTCGCAAAGCAAACGTTCTCTACACGTAGCAATTAGTTTACTACGCGTAGCAAATGTCCTTTAGTTTTCAACTTTTTTTTTCAAGGAGGAAATTATTCAGTTCATGAATGAAAGGTTTCCTAGAAGTAGCAAATATTGATTCCGTGTAGCAAACTATTTGCTACTCGTACAAAACATTTTCTTCGCAAATGAACATTTCCTTTGTGGAGAAAACCATTTGCTTCTTGTAGGAAACGTTTGCTACGCGAAGGAAACATTTACTCCGCATGGGAAACTATTTGCATCGTGTAGAAAATGTTTCCTTCGCAAAGGAAGCTATTTGCTACGTGGAGGAAACATTTCCTTCGTGGAGAGACTATCCGCTTCATGTGTAATTACAATATTTATGTTTTAATTTTTTTTTCAACAAAAATAATATTATTGTGGCAGAAATAAGCCACCGCAATAAAGCGTCTCACAAACTGATTATATCCCATCACAATATTCAGGGGTAGACTGTAGTGTCGGTTGTGTTACCTGTACACTTGACAACTTTCGAGTACAGCTGCACAACACGTTCTCATCATAGAAGATATAGTATTTGTAATCACACCAGTAGCATGACATAAATACAAAACACAAATAGAAACTCTTTAGACGTGTGACAAGTCTATATACATGTATCCCGCTTCCATGAAACGATGCTGTAGATCTTTGGATATCTCTTTGGGATGTGAGATGCAGGCGCGCCCGCAGATAGAAGCACTGGAAGCACGTGCTTCCAGTAAATTTTTGAAAAAAATTGTGGTAAATATATTTGTTATAAAAAAAAACTTCTGATTGGACTAATGAGAAGGTGAAAACTGCTAGGCTTTCTGGAATAACCGGGGTACAATCAACAAATAATGGAATAAGTGAACTCAAGAGATGGTTTATCGTAACGGCACACCGGTAAAGATCTTGTTTATGAACCCTGAAGATGAAAACTCGATAATCACTTGATCAAATCATTTAAAATCAGTTGAATTGATCAGTTAACAGATCAAATAAAGGATATGACATAATTTTTCGTTAAGGTTCTCCTTAAATATTGATAAGGTTGTCCAGGTTCTGGTGTATGTCATTAAAATTAAGTTATTTTATTATGGCAAATATTGTGGTAACCAGGGATTTACAACAATCTATCTACAATGATAATCTACAACGGTTAAAGACCTAGTAGCATGCCGATGAAAGTGCTTTTCATTTAGTCCATTATGAATAGTTATCAATGAATTCGAAAGAATTTTACAAATACAATCACTGGGTTTCGAGATATTGAATCAAATAGGCACTCCTTCCGTAAATTGCCGAAGATTTTGATCACGATTTTAGTATGGGTCACGTGGTTGGTGACGTCAGTTGAGGCAGAACTGAAAGTACATGTAGCCAGCAAGGTAAAACTGCATGTCGCATATTCATCCCCGTTGTGTATGTTTGACAATTCAAGTGAACGGGTGAGATGGTGGGAATACGGCATTTCTTGTCTTGATAGTTAGAATCAGTACTATTCATTCTCTCAGAAGGGAGGTTTGTTGAACTGCAAGATGTCCAGTATTTGCTGGTTTTCGCGTGTTTTCTTTCGAATCTCATGCCTTTTGGAGTGGTTTTCTATCTTTCAGCTGACCGCCCAAATTACGCATTTTACGTTTTTGGCCAGCCATCAAAGCACATTTTGCCTCAACTGACGTCACGATTACGGAAACTGCCGAAGCTATTTTGTTCATCGGCATGAGAAGGCGATTGTAATACTGGCTCAATATACTCGATTACATGTCGCTGTTATTAATTACCAATTATCGCGAACATCTTTTTTTATCATCAAATGCCCACAATGCCTTCATCTGAACAGGAATAAAACCATATGATGGTACCTTGCTACTATGACTTTAAATCTATACAAAACATTGTCGAACCGTGTTGCCATGTACTATGAAGTAGTTTGCTTGACCGACTTCATATTTAAAATATGTTGTGGACAAAGAAATTGGTTCAGACGACATAATCAGGGTCCTAATATATGAACAGAGCCCATCACAGAGCACCTAGTAACCGCCAGTTTCTGGGGCCCTGGGTGAGCCCCAGACCCCACGCCGACATATCCTGTCCCAATCGCATCGGTCGTTTGTGCTTTTGCACGTGATATTAAGATCCTTGATATTAGCATGATTCGCGAGTTTGATAGGATAGCAAAAACAGACCAAAAACGAACACATTATGACGGCGAACATATGTAGTTGGTTTTTGTATTATGGAGTTTTTCGGAGCCCCTGATCTCACATACGACTATAGTGATATTTGTATGCTGTATAATTACTTTAATACTGCAATATAACTCGGATTTTAGCTATTTCAGTAATTGTAGGAAGTATTTTCTTCCTCCGTGCATTAGAATGTGACCATGTTTGATTGTGGATATCGATGGCGTCTGTCTGTTCGGTTATAGTACCACGGCGTTATCGGCCCTTCATGCCTTTTGTGTAATGTATACTCTGATTTTTCTAACTTGTTTACACCGGTTTTTTTAAGATATTTTTGTGATGCTAAATTTTATCGTTCTATAACTTGGCATAGTATCACCTGGGAGTCAAACGGCAATTCTCTACCAAATTTCATATATTTCTGTGATGCTAAATTTTATCGTTTATAACTTGGCATACTTCACCTGGGAGTCAAACGGCAATTCTCTACCAAATTTCAGACTATTATCGCAAAAATTGAGAAGATGGCATTCTGCCTCAATGTTAAATTTCAGCTCAAAAACGGGATCTCGAGAATCTGAGCATATTCCAGGATTTGGTCCTGATCAGGATTCGAAATATTATTGTAGCTTTGGACCACAAGACACATTGGCGGTGTATTCTACACAAACATGTTGATTTTGAAAGATCGCTCAGCCACGGATATGCGCAAACCCAGAAATTGTGTGCGAACCCAGAAATTGAAATACAGGGTTAAATTTAACATTGGGATAGATAGCCTACATGGCGCCCTGTTCATACCACAAAAAAGTGAAGTTAAATTTTTTCATCTCATACGTGTGAAATCATAAGTCATACTTAAGAGAAAAAGAGCAAATAAGTCAAACGTATGAGATACTAAATCATACGTATGATATAATAAGCCATACTTGGATACTAACACATACGTATGAGTTATTAATACCCGTTCGTGCCACAAAAAAGTGAACTTTTTATATCTCATAGGTATGAAATAATAAGTCATACTTATGAGATATTAACTCATACGTATGAGATAATAAGTCATACATATGAGACACTAACACATACGTATGAGTTATTAACACATAGCTAGGGAAAAATATTGAAATATTTCACAAATAAACTACGATACACAAAACGGTACAAATAACACGAAACCGATGCAAAGTCATCCGTAATAGAAAGCTTCAGCAGATTCCTACGCGGTTCTGTTGACAGTGGCCAAGTCCTAAGGACATGTCTGAGGATGCCGACAGGATAAACATATTTTCCAGCCAATGATCTTATCGATCGATAATACAATGACAGATCTGAGTGTGATTGGGAAAATTGGGGTTAATTGGGAAATACCAGCACACTTGTGTCTTCCCTGCCACACAACTCAACCCCCGTTCGGCATATTGAATGGTTTCAAGGTTAGGACACACCCAAGAACTTATCTCACTGTTCTTGGTGTTGGTTATAGTAACCTTGTGACCAAATTAAAATACTGATAGTTTTGTAGCCAATGTGTAATGTCTTCATTCTTCTAGGATTATAGAATCTTCAATATAACCTTAGTCTTGTGTACCAAATACCTAAGTATAATATGGTTTTCAGAGTCAAGTTATTGAAGTGTCATGAATTTAGGTTATCTTGAAACAAGCGCTTATTTTTAGGATGCGCATGTATAAATCTATTACCACAAATACAATTAGATTTTGATGATTCCTACAGCAAACGTAGAATACAGCATTCTGGAACAGTAATATAGCCCGAATTTGAATCTGATTTTTGTATATGCATGGACGTTTATGATCTGACATAAGTACATAATTATATGCCATAAAAAAAGTTCACTATCCTCGTATTGTTCAGTCTTCATTTTTTCACGGGAAAGAGTCGTTTATTTTGGCCAAAAATCTATCATTTACATTTCGCGTAATGCTCAGTCATCTGTCGGACGTGAGGTTCATATGACAGATGTCATAAGTGTGGTGTCCGGTGCCATGTTATTACGGAAAAACATGTCATAAGTACATTACGATGAGCTGAGCATCTTAAAGAACATGGAAAATCGCTATTTTAAAAAAAAATACAACTGTTTTTATGATCACATGCTAAGAAACTAAAACAAAATAGAACACGAACATGATGTAAACCATCATCAATACAAAGAACTTGTCTGGAAAACAAGACATAGTATGGTGGTGTAATAGTCCGATCTGTATATCTTAAAGACCGTTGAAATGCACTGAACAGTATAAAATTGGTTTCAGTATACATATTTTTAAAGTTGGAACTCTTTAAAATAATCCAATTAAGCATTCGTTTTCGTCACAAAAACCTGAAAGTACATATCGAGACTGTCATAAATAAACAGGAATTTATTTATGCACAATTCGATGACGGTTACTCAGATTATCGCAGGAAATCGTGCATGAACACACATGATAGAGAATGAGTGGCTATCCGACATTGTAGTTGCCACAGTCTCTAGACAAAAAACAATGACGTCATGAGACTGTGTGTAGAATTCGCCCACTACGCGGGCCGTTTCGAGCACGAAATGGATGAGAGATTGATTGGCTCGTGTTTTAGACACATAATACCTAGTTTCGAACCACCGTAATTTCTATGAGAATTTTCATTCTGTAGACAAACCAAAGCTTCGGCATAACAGTAAATTTTGTCAATTCTGAAACTGGTTCTAGCTTTCCGAATATATATTTTGTACTATATCTTTATGTTTGATTTTTGATACATGTACAACTGACCCCAGTGACCGTATAGAAGATGTGTCAGTACGTCTGTTTCCCGCCTCCACAAATCGAGTATTTTAAGAAAGTCTCCACTCATGGCGAAAAACATAACTCAACGAAAATATATGTCGATCTACTCGAAAAGTGTCTGTAAAATCGTACATTTTAAATTGCCTTGGTGGGTTACGCCAGGATCAATCCATTATCCGTGACTGTAGTTGTAATGGGCGAAAAGCTTACTTCTGTGGTATGGGTTCTTTAGTGAACAGTCTAGCATTGACTTTGTAAATACTCACATTGTCCTCCGATACACATGGTTAGACAAAACAAAATGAAGTGACGAGTTCTCGACAGTTTCTCTTGTGTTTTCAGTGCAAGTTGATTAGCCACTGCTGTGATTAGCCAGTCGAAGACGTGTATAAATGTATATTGTGGAAGGTAAATGGTCAGTCTTAGAACGATCTTTGTGAATGAATGTCTCTGGGTGTTGTAGATATAACATATGTGGCAGTCTAATTGTCGGAGTTAGATTGTACAGAATTCTACTCTCAACATTCACATTCACATAAGAGATATTGAGTAACTAGTATGCGCCATGCTTCTGTTGTGACAAATATGTTATACCACAATCTCGCTCATTCAAGGGCATGCTCTCATCGAAATGCATTTTTTACGTTTTCACGCTACCAATCTTATTGTAGGAGAACCTATTGGCATGTTGTTGTGTTGTTCTTTTTGTGGTTTATTGCATTTTTTTCTCGAAATAGCAGCCATTTTCGACGAAAAAAAAGCACACGAATTTGGACTTTAGTGGAAATTTTCTCAAAATCTGCTCAGGCATCTTTTTGCATCAGTTTTATGCTGGTGTACTTTTTCTTCAGATTTAGGCTTGTGTATTTATTCTTGTGTACTTTCTCGATGTGTGGGAATGATGGCCTTGGCAGCAGCACGTTACTTACCATGGCATAATATATGACCTTGTCTATTGCTACTCTGTCACCATGTAATGTATTCTGGTCCACAAATCATTGTGCATTTCAGAAAACATCACCTGGAGACTCACAATGTTGCGAAATTAACAGCTTCAGGAAGCCACTGGATTGAACCCTATGGTCGTAAATAACGCCCACGCCTGCGACCACCAGATGATTAAAGGTATATACATATGGGGAATCATTTAATGGACCCGGGTTCAATGATAGGAAGACAAATCAGTATGTTACATAATAAAGCAGGTAATCTAAATCAGTTCTACTTTGGGACTAAATATCTGAAAATTGATATACAGTATGTACCTCATACCGCCATAGATCACCCATGGACAAACTTCAGTTCGAACACACAGGTCACTCAGGTCTAGTTAGAGATCACTCAAAACTGCAGCATATATGTCTTGCTATAAGCTCATAATATAAACTAAGCTTTATTTTCGAAACATGGTGGTTAAATTGTTTCTAATGGTCAATTTGCACATATTGATGTGCTCATAACTAGAGATTTCAGCATTATGGTTGTTTTCTATTACCTTTCAAGGTCACCGCAGGTCAAACTTAATGTCATCTTTGAAATTGCAATTTCACACCAAATATATCTTGGGGTCTATAATTAATATTTACTGATCAAAACTCTTTAATTAGTATTCAATTCTCGTGGCAGAAAATACACTACACTGCACTGCGGTTGAAGACAATTTTAGTTGGTTTCCCATCGTTGAACTCGTTAGCCAGCAGCTGGGTCCGGGATCGTACCTCGTCAATCGGTAGATAACATCCCTGCGTGAGACACACACATGTCACAAGGTGTCATGTCATAATCTAGTTTTTTCTTAATCTGTCAAGTTTGTCATGTTCGCTTTTGTTTGTCACTGGAGATCCAGTGAAAGTGACGGACATCCAATGACTATATGTGTCACTCCCAGTACCTATTATAAATTCGTATTACTGTGCTTATGGAAATGAATTCATTTCATTTTAATATCGTATGCAATGATATATTTGTACCGTGAACACTCGTTTTCCGCCGTTTAAAGTGAATCCGTTGCGCGCATGCGCTAAACGTCTATTGTTGAAACCCAACATCTCCCCTTCCTTCAGTCTGAATTCCACCTGCAAATCTTTGAATCATTACCTGCAATCCTCATTTATATATATATGTCATGATAATTCTGGTATTCAGCATTAATAACGGTATTCAGAATTAAAGGCGACGGACGGCGAAAAAATAATATTCAGGATTTTTTCCTTATATGATAGAGTCGTATGAGTTATAAATGATAGCAACAATATTTTCAATGAATATGCATCCTGTTGCCCTGTGGGCGCTCTGTAGTGGAGACTCCCTTCAAGAAGCTTCCAGCGAATGATGTGACGTCACGATAGGTAAACCTCTGACGTTTTGGTGGCAAACGGGCGCACGATCCTAGTCCGACATACAACATTCAAATGCAGATTGCGAAAATTCTGCCGCAGTGACCCCCAATTTTTTTTTCATTTTTTACATGTGTACAATCCACTGGACATGTATACTAAATTTTATAAGTTTTTACCGTATGGATTTTTTTCTGGGGCTGTTAATTCAATTTGAAATTAATAATATGGCGGATTTCGAAGGATAGCTAAACTCTTTCGAAAGTGTTTTGCAACAAATCCAACGCGGTGACCCCCAATTTTTATTCAACAATTTCAATCTACACATATCACTTGATAATCAGACAAATTTTGAGAAAATTCTGATTAGCACATATTTACCTGTGGGTTATAACTCATCACCCCTCTTGAAATATTTTCCGATTAGAGACCATGTTAGGGCATTAGTGCGGTACGACTTGTCACCAAAATAGCTCCCGTAGGATTTTTGTGTCAAAATTGATATTTTTGCATTTCTTGGTTCACTTGGGTGCATAGTATTGGAAAATGGCGGGGTACAAATTTTCCGACCTCTGGACCCCCCTGTGGGGGACCTTTCCTGTCTGGGGGGTCCTGGAACTGATGATACTATCAGATCCACCAATATTTGACCGATTTTTGTGGTTTCAATGTCAAAATGGGGGTTTCTGATGACGATAAATCCACTGATGACATTTTCAAAGTGATCCGAAGTGAATATGATCAATTTCCAACGTACGCGTAATGGTCGCGGTGGCCGAACGGGGGTCCAATAATCAAAATTCGTCAATTTAACAAATAATGTCATGTAGTATATTTTTTTCAGGGTTTTCAGGTATGAGAAATTGAATGAAGCAATAATTTATGTCATCAGACCACTCATTTTAGAGTTACTGAGCTTCCAGATATATTAATCGAAGCAATTAAAAGTCTTCATTTTTTTACGGAATTTGTATTTCTTCATTTTAGAAATGCATAATTATACATGATGATGCAAATGTAGATTAATAACGAAATATAAGAAGCAATAACAATATGATACACAATTACTGGAATAAAATCACACTTCAGCTGAAATATGAATAAAGGACATTATTTTGAAATGATGGACAAAGATTGCATGATATCGGTTATATATCTGATAACATGATTTCTCAAGTTTACACAACTGATCATATAAAGTAATACATCTGTATTGTCAATACTCGGTTAATACTACAATTCACATACTTGAAATAAAATCAATGGAAGAAAAATCGCATCGACCAATTAAATCAAATTACAAACGAAAGTAAATCGCCAATAGAAGCACTTCAAGAAAACAAAAATAACAAGGTTTCCATAACA
This sequence comes from Terebella lapidaria, assembly GCA_949152475.1. NCBI lineage: Eukaryota > Metazoa > Annelida > Polychaeta > Terebellida > Terebellidae > Terebella > Terebella lapidaria. Next base: position 18,744,883 of record OX424561.1, read on the forward strand.
CCATTAAAATAGCACCAGTCAAAGAACAAAATGCCTCATCGACTAGAAAAAAACCAGAGAGCAGAGGATGGTGAACCAATCAACCAGGCCAAACGAAACCTCAACGAAACTTCTCCACCATATTCCTTGAACAACAAGTACTTGGAGGAACCAATCATAAAGAAGAAGCCATTACGTTCTGAGGAATCCCTTTTAGGCGAACGTCATGTGAAATCCAAGGACTACACAAAAATTGGTTCCTTGCAAGCCATTTTACAGCTAAAACAACAGTCCCGGAGAAGGATCAGCAGATCATCTAATATTGACCAGCACGAGATTACAAGAACAGGTCAACATATGATCGTAGATCACCAAGTTAAGCCAAGAGGTGAATGACCATCAACTGGAAACAGGTGATCATGCGAATTTCCAATCAGACAGTAGAAACTCAGATCCCAGCATGTGAAGTTGACAAAGACAGACATGATGCCAATCTGGGTAGCACCAACTCACTGCTCCTGTCACAGTCCTCTTCACACCAAAGCCAGACGAACTCGAAGGTCATCACTCCTCTGTTCGGGAAGTCAACTACAGAGACTATGAAACGTTGTACACATTCCTGATGCTGACTCAGGGGATCTGCAATGTTGTTGTCAGACCAGAGAGGGAAACAATCATCACTCTGGATCTGGACAATGTACAAACGTGCCCTCCAGATTCAGCAGTCAGTTGGCAATAAGAACTGGATTTTCCAAGCAGGTGCACTTCACATTGCATTCTTTGCTCTGCATAGTCTGGGAGAAACCATTGACGCGAGTGGTATCGACACAGGTTCCATCGAGAGTGGTACATACACTTCTGCAGCCCTCTGTGGAAGCTTCAGTGGCAAATACTACTTGTACAAGCATGGAATTGAGTATCACATCACAACATGTATGGAAATCATGATGATGAAATATGATGCAATCTTTTCAGTCATACTGCCTGGACCACTCTAAGTTCAATGCCATGATCACAAGGCAGCTTTCCATGACCGAAATCCTGAGATGACTGAGCTTGCAGACGACATACAGTCATTGCATCCTGATCCAGAGGCCCACATGAAACATCACGAAAAACGCGAGGGGCCAACCGACTGCTGAATCTGGAGGGCACGGTTGCACATCGTCTAGATCTAGAGTGATGATTGTTTTCCTTTCTGGTCTGACAACAACATTGCAGATCCCCTGAGTCAGCATCAGGAATGTGTACAAAGTTTCATAGTCTGTGGTTGACTTCCTGAACAGAGTAGTGATGACCTCCGAGCTCGTCTGGCTTTGGTGTGAAAATGACTGTGACAGAAGCAGTGAGTTGGTGCTGCCCAGGTAGGCAATATGCCTGTCTTTGTCAGCTTGGCATGCTGGGATTCGACGTCTTAACTTTCTGACTGGCAATTCGGATGATCACCCGTTTCCAGCTGATGTTCTTTCACCTCTTGGCTTGCTGTCACTTGTTGATCTATGACCATATGTTCACCTGTTGTTGTAATCTGGTGCTGGTACTCATCAAATGATCTGCTGATCCTTCTCCGGGACTGTTGTTTTAGCTGTAAAATGGCTTGCAAGGAACCAAGTTTTGTGTAGTTCTTGGACTTCACATGACGTTTGCCTGGTAGGAATTCCTCAAAAGGTATTGGCTTCTTGTTTATGATTGGTTCCTCCAAGTACTTGATGTCTAAGGAATATGGTGGAAAAGTTTCGTTGGAATAACGAGGGGCTGGTTGATTGGTTCACTATCCTCTGCTCTCTGTCTTTTCTGGTCGATGAAACATTTTGTTCTTTGACTGGTGCTATTTTAATGGTGTTATAGAAACCTTGTTATTTTTGTTGTCTGGATGTGCTACTGTTGGCGATTAAGTTTCCTTTGAATTGTGACTTGACTAGTGGATGAGAGTTTTCTTTGATTGATTTTATTTCAAGTATGTGCATTGTAATATCAACAGGGTATTGACAATATGGATATATTATTTTATATGGTCAGTTGGGTATACTTGAGAAATCATGTTATCAAATATATAACCGACATCATACAATCTTTGTGCATCATTTCAAAATAATGTCCTTTATTCATGTGTCAGCTCAAGTGTAATTTTATTTCAGTAATTGTGTATCATATTGTTATTGCTTCATATATTCCGTTATTAATTCACATTTTCATCATCATGTATAATTGTGTATGTCTGAAATGAAGAAATACAAAATTCGTAAAAAACGAAGACTTTTAATCTCATCGATTTATATATCTGGAAGCTCAATAACTCTAAAATGAGTGGTCTGATGATATAAATAACTGCTTCATTCAATTTTTCATACCTGAAAACCCTGAAAAAAATATACTACATGACATTATTTGTTAAATTGACGAATTTTCATTATTGGACCCCCGTTCGGCCACCGCGACCATTACGCGTACGTTGAAAATTGATCATATTCACTTCTGCTCACTTCTAAAATGTCATTAGTGGATTTATCGTCATCAAAAACCCCCATTTTGACATCAAAACCACAAAAATCGGTCAAATATTGGTGGATCTGATAGTATCATCAGTTCCAGGACCCCCCAGACAGGAAAGGTCCCCCACAGGGGGGTCCAGAGGTCGGAAAATTTGTACCCCGCCATTTTCCCATACTATGGACCCAAATGAACCACGAAATGCAAAAACATCAATTTTGACACAAAAATCCTACGGGAGTACATGTCATACTACACTACATGGACTGTGCATATTTTTCAGGTTAACAATATATTTCACCATAACAGTGTCATCTATATACTCTCCTGAACATGGTGGCAAATTTTCATATCCTTCTGCCCAAAAATGGGTGTGTCGCAAATATTTAATGAATGCCATATCATCGCATGAAAATTCTTTGACCTCACCACGGTGATCACAGCAGCCGCGGAAAACGTTCAGGTATCTATACAGCGGTATGGAAAACGTAATGACCTATCGTGACATCACGATTCTTTTACCTGAAACACACGGCATGGCTGGGGCACTGTGAACAGCATTTTGATCGTGCCAGACGCGCATTATATCGATGGAATTCGTACATTTATTTATTTCGTAGCATATTATATGAACATAAGCAGTATATTTGTGCAAGAAAAAAAATTTACTGTCCGTCGTCTTTAAGAATTTATCAATTCATGGTTGTTTTTGCGCAATTTCAGAATAACAGAATAGGAATGAGTTCACCTTGGATTTGGAATCTCTAAGCATTGTACAGTATTTATGATAAGCTTTGTAGTAAGGTTCAACATCCTCCTGTCAACAGAATATCGGCATATAACCTCTGTTCTCTTTAGTGTTTTAATGACTATTAGCTACCAAAACACACTTATGTCCACTACTACTCATGGTCCAGATGCAAACATAATTTTGCATTTACACATCTACATTGAAGTTACATTTCTTATTGGTTCTAAATGGGAGCTATCAGGGAGAGTATATTGCCACTCATCCGTACATGTGAATTCCAGCATTTAAAATTCCAGGCATTGCCGAAAAAATTCTATATTCCACTGTCGCAAATATTTCACGTAGCATTGACGATAGGTGTCGCAAATTTATTGTTGTCTTTACAAACAACATCAACGAAACCTTCGGGAATACAGGTAAAAAATATCACCTAATTCCTAAACGTTGTGCATAAAGTGTATATGTTCTGAGAACTTTCGAATTAGTTCGATATTTGTTTGAAAAGTGTTTTGTTTAATACCTCAGGAATCCATAGAGGACCTTGCAGAAGTACAGATATAGTCACACCGATAATCTGAAATAGTAAACATTTACAGTGTCTTATAAATTACCATATAGTTCAGTTTCGAAAACATCGTTGGATTCGAATAAAATGGATAGTATTTCGTATCGTTTCAGGCCACATTAATTATAAGTACAGTATAATGTTATGAAATCTCGCACCTCATAAACTCACCTCGCCTGAAATATTGTCGACCATGAAGTGAGGCCCTCGGTATCTCATGTCCACACGGTCCCTATGACAGATATCATAGTTATTTTAACTTTCAGCAGCGCCCAGTACTGCTATTATATTTATTCATACTGTGTTCACAACATTATATTCCTGAAACAAGACAGTTCGCCTGTTTTTTCGATCTATTTGGTATCTTGGTAATTCTTTCGCCAACTTATCCATAATGCATGTGTTTTGCGGTGTGATCAACTGGAACATCACTTATGAAGTCAAGTTACTAATAAATTTTGTTCAAATATTCAAAATTCGTTTCGATGAACAGCACCAAAATGGATTTGTCGAGCACTAAGAGTACTGACGGTTCTGAGTGTAGTCACGTGCTGAATGTACACACGAGTGTATTCATGAGTGTATTCATATGTTTTGTGTACGTGCCGAGCATACTCACGTGCTGAATGTACTTGCATACTGAATGTACTCGTGTGCTGAATTTACTCACGTGCTGAACGATTTTATGTGTTTTGTGTTGGTGCCGAGCGTACTCACGTGCTGAGTGTACTCATGTACTGAGTGTACTCATGTACTGAGCATACCCACATGCTGGGTGTATTCACGTGTTTTGTGTATGTGCTGAGCATACTCACGTGCTATGTGTACATTGAGCTTAAAGTACTCACGGTGCTGACTGTATTCACGTGTTATGTGTACATGCCGAGCGTACTCATGTATGTGCTGAGTGTACTCACTGGCTGCGCATACACACGTGCTGAGTGTACTCACGTGCTAAATGTGCTCACGTGCTCAGTTTATTCACGTTCTGAGCGTACTCACCTGTCGAGCGTACTCACGCGGCATATTGAACGTTGTAGAAGGAGACAGGGACTGTCGCCAGGACCTGGAAATCCTCGGGGTGGAGCTGCTGCATGCGTTTCGCCTCGTACCACGCATCTACAAGTATACTCTCTCCTCCCACCACACAGTCGTCAAACCTACACCGAAAACAATGTCAATGTGCACTAAATCAGCCACAGACAGCCCACAACAGCAGGGTGATACGAGCTGTCCAGTGGGATATGTGCAGCAAACATCCCCGCATTTAATTGTCTGGCTCAAGAAGCGCACACCTTTCACACAATAGGAACTGATATCCCGGGCAGTCGGACTGGTACGGCATGTCCATGTGCGCCGCCAGAGGGTAGGTCGTCTTTGTACGTCGTGAAATTCTGCAACAAGGGTTTCTTGTCCTCTGACTCTTTTACACCTTTTTCGCTCATTTATTATGAAGCTAAACGGTATCGTGTTATAACTTGAGACTCTCCAACTACGAGTCAAACGGCAATATTTTTACCATATTTCAGACTTCTGTCGCAAAAAAGGAATTTGGGAGTTGGTAATCTACGCCTATCTTATTTTAAGCCTGCCCATCGTATAATTTCTTTGTACGCAGGTGATTTTGTGTGCATTCCTGCTTTCTTTAGTAATCTTTGAGAACATCATATTTGTGTAGAATACATTCCAATGTGAATTCTGGTGTGAACATTACAATGATACTTCCATTCCTGGTAGATGTAAACACAACGTTGTAACTACCCGAAATAGGCTCAGGTTCCTGAGATGTCGTTATGTACGTCGTATTCGGCTGACATTCAGCATCGAGGTAGACTGCTAACTTCTTTATTTATTGCGATATAAGTTTAGAATTGGTGAGAAATTGCCACTTGACTCTCAGGTGAAGCGTGGTAGACTGTGTAATACAATACCTTTAAGCACCGTAATAATATGAGCAAAAAGATGTTTAAACGACTTTAAAATATCAGAGTATACATTGATATGTTTCAAATCGGATTCTGAAAACGGGACAATTATTTTACAGCTTGTTATTTATTCTCTTGTACCTTTTACAAAATGGACACAAAACTCTTCACATACCTCCCCATACACTGTAGTCTGGATAGGGCATACTCGCTCTAGGATCTGCAATATCGTTGTCACATAGATTATTGCACAGAATCGCTATTGCTTGCAGCAGTGGTGATGCATAATGATTGGTGATTACCTGTTTTGCTGACACATCTGATGGAATGCCCTGCATCAGACACATTCCCTCTTCGTTTAGATGCTTTAGCCACCTGTATCGATGAAGTTTTATTACCTAAATATGATCGAAACCATAATATCTCCTTTAACGCATAATCACATATATCACGACTGGCATGTGTACGATTGCTAAATTTCCGAACACTTTGACATTTCATTCATCATGAGTTCAATCGAGACATGTATGTATTGACGATGATACATACTTCCACATGCCCCGATCTGTTGTCATCGCTTCTGAATATAATACTTTTGGAATTTCTCCCTGAAAAAATATTGCATCATAGATCTACTTGAATTTAATCCTGGAAAGCAACCGAAAGTGAATAATATTATTATGACTATCAAAACATCATAAAATGCAATATATAATACTAACCTAAACATAGTCTTCAAGAGTTTTGTCTTTAAATGACACAAACTGTTCGAACAATCATGGTCATTTTAGGTCAACATTATATGACAACACTTTATAGTTTCCATAGGCAATTGAAGTGTTATGTGGAAATCACACAGTGTTTGAGTACAGATCGAGGGTCATCTCACGTCAGGTTCAAGATAAAATGCACTATATCATGTGTATATCTCCATGTCATAATGCACAACTGAATGGTTTTTAGTGCACATAGAATTCAGTGCACACGGACCAGTCATAATTTCAGGATGACATAACTTTGATTTTGAGTAGTCAAGGTAAACCGATGTCAAGTTCAAGATTTTCCTTATGAATTCCTACATGACATGAGTCCCACATCCCAATTGCCATCAAGTGGAGGAATCTTCAAGCACTAATTAAAATATCTTGATGCAAACATGATATTGAATTTGAGCATTCAATCGAATCTTAGGCCAAGTTCAAGGTCAACCTACGAGGTTCCATATATAACTTCCTGTGTGCACATGGAATAACCCTTTGAGTTCTATCGTGGAGTATTTGGTGTCGATATGGCCATGTTTGAGTACATTTTACCATAACCGTGTGTTGGTAGACGTCTACCATCGTAGATCGTCTTTGTACGTCTTGTCTAGCTTATTTTAGCTCAAGAAAGTTCAAGGTCACGAACTCCAGCAATATACATGATTCCTCACGAGTTACCATATTTCAGCATTTTTAATGAAATGCAATGAAATTTTATTGTGTAGCCTACAATAACCCAATATATAATATTGTTGTGGATGTACACGTATATGAATATTCAATATATCGTATATATTTGTCGGAGGACGAACGAAAAAACATAACCTTATGGGGAATAATAATTGCACTGTTCGTTTTGTATTATGAATGGTCATATAAATAAATGATATCAAATTGTCAAGTACATCTAGTGTGCTTTCGACGATTCTGTATGAATATTGGGGTTAGTCTGCAGTTCAAGTATGTGGGATTGACGAGTGTCGTGCTTCTAGTTTGAGCTGGTGCAATGGTTCTGTTGTAGATTTGGTGGTCTGGAATTCTTTCTTTGATCCTTTTATCTCTCGCTTCCTTGGAATAACTGTTCTCCTCTAAGTAATTCAGAAGCATTTCCACAATGTGATCTTCCTCGTTGAACTCCACAATCAGCACATCGCCTGATGTGAAACCAAACATAGATTTCAATCATAGCGAAATGTCCGATCAATAGTAACAGTCAAGTGCATCGCTTAAGCTCATATACCCTGTACGTGCGCTCGTTTGATTGAATACAGAGGGGCCAAATCGGCTGGCTCGAAGCTTCGCTGAGCAGAGATGGGATGTATACACTTCTCACATCGGCAATGGTGCCTTAACCAGGTGGCATTGAATCTAATAAAAATGAAAAACAACCAGACAACCAACAACCTAACGATGACAAATTACCAAAGTGTTTATCAGTACTAATAATGAATATATATATTCAGATACATACGTTGCTATCGATGACATGAACTAACCTGTCTCTATTCCCTCCACGCCCCACAATATTCACCAGCTTTTTGTCACTAGATACCGTAACTTCTGGGTCCATAGCGGTGCTGAAAACCTTCAGGGACGCGAACAATCGACTAACAATGAACTCTCGATGATTAATAACTCCCAAAGTTATTATATAAACAACTGTTACGATTGTTGCTTGTTTACAAGACATGCATTTCATTGAATTCCAACCTGAACAAACTGCAAGAATGCATTGTTCGGTGTAACTCGATGATTATGGAGACTCCAGTTCGGCCAAGTACACGGACGTGACAATGGTGCAGCTATGATATAGAGGTAACATACGGTAAAAATTCAAATTATTCTCGTACGTAGTAATGCACTACATATGCCACTTAACAGTTTTTCCCGTCAGTTAAGTTTATTGTGGATATGGATACGGACCTTGCTGTGTGCACAGCCTGCGTTCAGTCCTGCTGTACTGCGTTGCACGGTGCAGGATACCAAGCGTTCCCAGTGGTGTTCTGCCCCACACAAGCGCCCCAATGAAGCGTGAACAACTAGCAGAGGCGTGTCCAAACATATCGACTTTGCTAGTTGCCTTTCATATGTGCTGTAGTATCAGTGACGATATATTTAGACGTACGCTAGTAATGCTGAGGCAGTTGAAACAATGTGTTTAATACGTGAACTTTGTATGTATAGACACTCCTGCCCGAATATGTTGTATGCATTTATTTCACGAATAACTATATATATATATATATATATATTAGTCGTGTGTTTGACACGTATTATAGGACTGTAATAAGCATGATCATAAGAGTACAATGTTCAAAGACCATGATTTCTGTGGTGCACAGATATGCATTTACCAACGTAAAACGTCGAGATACATATATATAACGAAAAGCATCACATGACTAAGCATAATCAGAATACTGACATTCTTTTTTCCCATCATATCCAAATGTTGTATAAAACATGCGTTAAAGAGAAACCATATTTTTGTAGGCAAGCAATGCTTGCCTTCAATTCATTCATTGAGCAATCAATCAAACCTGACATCAAAACAGCACATAAACGTGACTAGAAGTTCCACATAATATCTCAACGCTTGGAAGACCTACAACCGACATAATCGCAATCTCATTTTGGAAGGTCTGGTCTGAACAAGACGATTCTTGACTACAGCTGCTGCTGCTGCTGCTGCTTGAATTCAACATTGTCAACGTGTATACATGTACTCAAGAAACAATGTATATATTACACGATCTAATAAAACGATCTCCTTGCTGTGTGCAGTGAAGTCGAAATAGACCGTACCTCTGGTCCAATAACCTATTGTCGTGGCGTTGCGCCCGTCGTCTGTCCATCTCTAAAGTTTACCGGCATTTTTGATAATTTTGTTTCAATAGATTTCCAATGTGTACCTTGATTGCCCTTGAATTGCCGGTTTTTTGACGGATAGGTAAAACAATTTCTTGGCCCCAAATCGCATTACTATTCATTTTGGCCATTTCTAGGTAGAGAAAAATCACCCTTTGAAAAATATTTTGGACTTTTTTGGCACTTTTTTCCTTTATAATGTGAGCTGCCGCCAATGTACTTCTAGAATGCATGAAGACAGTGCGTAGATTTTCGTTACTTTCAAATGGAAAGTCATAAACGTTTCTGTCCAAAATCGCATTACTATTCGCTTCTCTAAACAATTTTCACTCTTCAACAAACATAAAATTCACTCTTCAGAGTGAATTGACCTCGGATGACCTTGAGTGCTGAATATCTGACGTGGAATGTAAATTTTGACCTCATAGGCGTGAGCGCTTGCACCTAGAGTTAGTACTGTGTTATAAGCGTTTATAAAGTCACATATATGGCACATCTTCTGGAGACCCTAAATGACCTGGAAGGCTAAATATCAAAGTAACGCCTGACCTTTAAATTGGCTTGTACAGATAAAATATTTGTTGTCGTGTTGTTCATAGAGCTTATACGTATGTACTATGAACATATACGATGCCATATGCAGCACACCATCTAATGGGAACAAAGAAGACCCTGATTGGTAAATCTCAAGGTCATGTGTCAACTGCAGTGCTTCAAAACCGAAACTCTCTGGTAACCTATCTTAGCACTTGGCAAATTTTTATTTATTTATATGTTTTTCATAGTTAAAAAAAAAATTATTAACAATACATGCATCTATCCAGCAGCAGTATATAATACGTAGAACGTGAACACTCGCAGCCACGCTATTTTTATTGAATGAGCCCCGGTCGAGCCTATTGCATCCGGGAATCTCGACTACTCCCGCTCAGCCCCTCACCACCCCCCCCCCCCCTCAACGTCAGAGGCATTTTCATTTTATTTGGTAGCTGTTCGGTGTCTCCTGTGTTTAAATTTAGCATATACTCATTCTATTGACCTTGTTTTGGAAAAACATTCAAATCTTTCTTTCGGAGGGGGGGGGGGGGGGTTGTCTGCTATAAGTACGACCAATGCAGCTGTGAAATGCCTAAGCATCATACTTGTCTGCTAATGCACTTACAGTCAACTAGACGGCAATTTCCTCCCAGGACCTAAGTGTGGCCGAGAAATCAGACATCAAACTGACATCATACTCTCGAAGCTTGGGGTTCCTTGAAATGGCAAGATATTCTCAAAGCTTCGGGCTCCACGAAATGTTACTCCCATTATTGTGAACTGCCAGGACGAGGTATGGTCGAACGCACCGTCTGCAAGCACACTCATGAGAACGTGTTTATTATTCAGTGTATGGATTATCAGTATTATCGTTAATCTGCTTTTGTAAGTCAATTTACACTAAGGGCAATGTTGTCGAACTAAATGACTTGGAACAAACAAGTTCTCATTATCATATGTAAAGCAATGTCGAAAGAATTTCAATTATTAGGAACCTAGAATATGAGCACTCAAGGTCGCATTCAACGCCAAGGTGATGTATCAGTATATACCGGTATGTGTAATACATGTACATACATCAGACTTCCTAAGCTCGTGATACAAAGCTAATCTGTACTTCCAAGTCCCCAATGACCATGTCTTCATGTAGGCATTGTATTCAGTTTGACCAATCGAGGACACATCAGGTCAATTTAAATTTCAAACATGTTTCCTAATGACCCAAGCTCTAACATCAAGCATGTGTTATATCAGACTCCTGAGATAGCATGTGCTATCTCAGGAGTCTGATATATATGTATATTAGTTTTGTATTCCTGTTTTCAAATATCAGTATTGTTAATTATTTTTTTTAAGTTAGTCATTGTTTGTATTTTCTACTTTTTTCATTTACATCCTGTTCTTGCCCTTGTCATTTTTGTTTCTTTTATACATATGGGACCGCAATGGAATTAAGTCTTTTGACTTTTTGCGCTATCCCAGGTAGACATTCATGTGTTATATACTATATGTACTTTTATCATATTTTTATATTGTACATGTGTTTACTGAATAAACTCAAATCAAATCAAATCAAATCAAATCATAGGCCGATTTACTTATTGTCTTTTCTGAAGCGGGTGGGGGGGGGGGGGGTGGACGTACCTGGTGTTTGAGATGAAGTTCATTGTCACTAATGATACATCATATATCAGGTTTTAAATACAAAGAACAGATAAGATGTGTTATCCATTAATACTACTCGTCAATTTGGAACATGCCATTTATCCCTTCTGGCACCTTTTTCATCTTCACTGATTATGGAAAATCATGCAGCATGCAAACTGATCATTTGCAAATCATGCAAAGTTTTTTTTTACACATATTATATCAAATAAATTGCACAATGTTATCCTCACACAAAATAAAGAAGAATTTGAAATAAATTTTGAGAAAAAAATCATATGCTGGCCTCAGTAGGCCTACGCTATTTTTGCCCAACAAAAGACCGCCAAAACAGCAACAACAAAAAACGAATAAAGAAAAAGACACAGCTAATGATATCCCGGACTATCTTCTGAAGAGATATATTTTTATCGACTGGCGGTGCTTTTTAATTATCGGCATGAATGAGTCGCTAGACTTCAATATATGCCTATCCACAATTAACTAGTGTCATGATCAATGCACCCAGGCCAGTAGTGGGATAATTACACTGTGATATTAATGTACATGTGCGTTTTACGGGTACGAAATGAATGATTTCATTGAATTGCCTCATCGGGCAATATCCTCAGGTACATGTCATTGCCAGTCTGGGATGCCGTCATCTCAAGTCCCATTTCACGGCTCTAGCCATCTTGATTTCCAGCACATCATTCACAAGAACTTGTAATTATTCCCTTTGACCTTCATGGTCCATTTTGCCGTTTCCTGCTGGCAATCCCAGAAACGTTAAGGGAAAGTATCGTGGACCTGCCGGAGGTTTAACGGAAAGACCCGTGCCAGGGATTCGGAAGGGAGGAACAAGACGTCAAAGACCGTTGCTTCCTTTGACTATTAAGTGCAGATGAAAACATATCCATAGCCTTTCTTTGATATTCTTGAGGAATTCTTAATTTTCTCATGCTTAAAACATGGCTGATCCCAAGCATGTTCGCTTGGTCAGACGAAGATATCCATAATTGGAATCCGAGTGATACCAAATATAGCCTAGGCCATATAGGTCTACAAGTTTCCCCACAAAATTCAATGGTTGGTCTATCACCGGCTTTATCAATCAAGTATTATTGTCGTATATTTTGCTTGTTGTTTTCGGTTTACGAACATTTTGAATCAGTTAGGCTATAGACAAATGCATTCACTAGTTATTTTTGGGACGGAGTAATCGGGGAAATATTATTTGTATTTGGTACGTGCAGATCAATAGCTCGCAGGCCTACTAACGGATTACTAATTTGTAAGTACAAGCTACTTGTAAAGTACAAACTGCAAACTGAAATGGATAGAAGTATCATCATCATCATACCGGTGTGATATAAACATGTAATGTTAAAAATGCGGTGAGCGTTATGACGACCTGCTTGCGTCGGGTATCCCAAAGTAACCCAGACAAGCATCACACCTACAGATCACACCACTGATGCGGCACATTTTGGCGACCTTGAAATTCAAAGCTAATCTCAAGGTCACAATGTGTAAATTGGCCGCTGCAGACAAAATGCTTGTAGACATATATCTTATGTTTCTGTGGACATATACATAGAAAGTTGTATGGCACAGCTAATAGTGAACTTGACGTCAGATGATTTTGAATGTTCTCAATGTCACGTCTGATACGAAATGTGTAAATTGACCTTTGGGTATGAAACACTTGCACATGTATACAGCTTAGGATTGTATTATAAACGTATGGAGTCATATATATATAACATATCTTTTGTTAACTTCGAACTTGACTGTAGACGAACTGAATATTGAATATCCCTGTACAGAGAAAATGCTTGTATACTCGAATCTTATCACTCATTTACCCAGATTTTTGTTGATATGTATGTATTGCTAAATGATATCGTATCATAGATTGGCACATTTCTATCCAGTGTCAGACTTTTATCGCGGAAACTAAAAACAAGAAAATGCAGCAAACTGCGGAAGACGACATTAGAGCTTGAGCACATCATCAGCACCACGACAGCTGAATGTAGGCCTATCTTACACAACGTAACCCCCCCCCCCCCCTCCCCCACCTCCAAAAAAAAAAAGAAGCCAAGATATTCTCAAAGCTTCGGGCTCCACGAAATGTTACTCCCATTATTGTGAAATCCCAGGACGAGGTATGGTCGAACGCACCGTCTGCAAGCACACTCATGAGAACGTGTTTATTATTCAGTGTATGGATTATCAGTATTATCGTGAATCTGCTTTTGTAAGTCAATTTACACTAAGGGCAATGTTGTCGAACTAAATGACTTGGAACAAACAAGTTCTCATTTCATATGTAAAGCAATGTCGAAAGAATTTCAATTATTAGGAACCTAGAATATGAGCACTCAAGGTCGCATTCAACGCCAAGGTGATGTATCAGTATATATGTGTAATACATGTACATACATCAGACTTCCTAAGCTCGTGATACAAAGCTAATCTGTACTTCCAAGTCTCCAATGACCATGTCTTCATGTAGGCATTGTATTCAGTTTGACCAATCGAGGACACATCAGGTCAATTTAAATTTCAAACATGTTTCCTAATGACCCAAGCTCTAACATCAAGCATGTGTTTTCCATAGGCCGATTTACTTATTGTCTTTTCTGAAGCGGGTGGGGGGGGGGGGGGGGTGGACGTACCTGGTGTTTGAGATGAAGTTCATTGTCACTAATGATACATCATATATCAGGTTTTAAATGCAAAGAACAGATAAGATGTGTCATCCATTAATACTACTCGTCAATTTGGAACATGCCATTTATCCCTTCTGGCACCTTTTTCATCTTCACTGATTATGGAAAATCATGCAGCATGCAAACTGATCATTTGCAAATCATGCAAAGTTTTTTTTTACACATATTATATCAAATAAATTGCACAATGTTATCCTCACACAAAATAAAGAAGAATTTGAAACAAATTTTGAGAAAAAAATCATATGCTGGCCTCAGTAGGCCTACGCTATTTTTGCCCAACAAATGACCGCCAAAACAGCAACAACAAAAAACGAATAAGACACAGCTAATGATATCCCGCACTATCATCTGAAGAGATATATTTTTTATCGACTGGCGGCCCTTTTTAGGTTACCGGACCATTGGTCCGATAACCTATTGGCATGGCGTTGCGTCCGTCGTCCGTCGTCCGTCATCCGTCGTCGTCGTCCGTCAACAATTTTATCTTTAAAGTTTAAGATCGAATTTTTCTGAAATTTTGCACAAAAATGCCTAAAAATATTTCGAGAGGGAGGTATTTTTTAGTTTTTAGGTTACCGGACCTATGGTCCGATAACCTATTGGCATGGCGTTGCGTCCGTCGTCCGTCGTCCGTCCGTCCGTCGTCCGTTCACATTTTTATCTTTAAAGTATATGATCGAATCTTTCTGAAATTTTGCACAAAAATACCTAAAAATATTTCAAGGAAAGGTTTTTTTTTGTTTTTCGATTTTCGCATTTTTTTCAAAATGGCGGCCGTTTTCAACGAAAACTGCCTGATTTTGGACTTTGGCGGCCATTTTCTCAAAAACTGTTCAGTAACTTTTTTTCTTTTTGATACACAACACTCCTCATATGTAAACCTGTGATGTGTATAAGTTTCGTTGCGCTTGAATCGCTCGAAGTGGGCCATTTTGGGCCAAACTTGGCCCAAATGGGACTTTCCCATGTTAAATTTTCCTATGCTTTATAATCATGATAATGGGACACATTATGCCTTATATCTCGCTTAATATTGAGATTAGAGACTAGGAATCAATTGTGGACATATAGGAAATGATATATGCTGAATATTCTCGTGACCTTGAGTTTGACCTCTGACCTCAGTTTCAAGGTCAAAGAACAAAATGGCTAATATCTCGCTTATTATCGACTTT
Organism: Terebella lapidaria; assembly: GCA_949152475.1. NCBI lineage: Eukaryota > Metazoa > Annelida > Polychaeta > Terebellida > Terebellidae > Terebella > Terebella lapidaria. The sequence continues at coordinate 18,760,319 of OX424561.1, forward strand.
ACAGCTTAGAAATCAATTGTGGACATATAAGAAATGATATATACCGAATATTCTGATGACCTTGAATTTGACCTTTGACCTCATTTTCAAGGTCACAGGACAAAATGGCTAATATCTCACTTCTTATCGACTTTACAGCTTAGGAATCAATTATGAACATATAGGAAATGATATATGCAGATTATTGTCATGACCTTGAATTTGACCTTCGACCTCATTTTCAAGGTCACGGGACAAAATGGCTAATATCTCACTTATTATCGATTTTACAGCTTAGTGATCAATTGTGGACATGTAGGAAATGATATATGCTGAATATTCACGTGACCTTGAATTTGACCTTTGACCTCATTTTCAAAGTCACAGGACAAAATGGCTAATATCTCGCTTATTATCGACTTTACAGCTTAGGAATCAAATATGGACATACAGGAAAGGATATACGCTGAATATTCTGATGACCTCAAATTTGACCTTTGACCTTATTTTCAAGGTCATAGCACAAAATTGCTAATATCTCGCTTATTATCGACTTTACGGCTTAGGAGTCAATTGTGAACATATAGGAAATGATATATGCTGAATATTCTCGTGACCTTGAATTTGACCTTTGACCTCATTTCCAAGGTCACAGGACAAAATTGCTAATATCTCGCTTATTATCGACTTTATGGCTTAGGAATCAATTGTAAACATATAGGAAATGATATATGCTGAATATTCTCGTGACCTTGAATTTGACCTTTGACCTCATTTTCAATGTCACAGGACAAAATGGCCAATATCTTGCTCATTAGCGACTTTGCAGCTTAGGAATCAATTGTGAACATATAGGAAATGATATATGCTGAATATTCTAGTGACCTTGAATTTGACCCTTGCCCTAAATTTCAAGGTTAGTCATTTTATTTTCAAGGTCAGAATACAAAATGGCTTATATCTCGCTTATTATCAAATTTACAGCTTAGGGGTCCATAGTGAACATATAGGAAATGATGTATGCTGAATATTTTGGTGATCTAGAATTTGACCTTTGATCTCATTTTCAAGGTCAGAGAACAAAATGGCTAATATGTCGCTTATTATCATCTTTACATCTGCCCCTGATGACGCCAGTGTGTCTTTGGATAAACTATTTGGTCGGGCTTTGTTTCTATTGCAAAATGTTGTATTTTACCTTTCTTATTGGCATCATCAAAATTTGATTGTATTGGTGGTAATAGATTGATACTTACATTTGTACCACTGAGTCGGTGTCACTACTGGCGGACGTTAAATCTGTCCCCGAGGATACCATCAACTCAGTAGCCTTCGGGCTTGTGATTGGGTACTTTTGTACTTGTCATGTATCTATTCCATGGGGTTAGATTCGGATTTCTAAATTATTTTCATAGGTTGTTGGGCAGTTGTATACTAATTCCATCTGGTGTACAGTAGAAACAACTACATTTAACACATTGTCTGCCCCTGAAAACGCCAGTGTGTCTTTGGATAAACTATTTGGTCGGGCTTTGTTTGTTTCTATTGCAAAATGTAGTATTTTACGTTTCTTATTGGCATCATCAAAATCTGATTGTATTGGTGGTAATAGATTGATACTTACATTTACAGCATAGGAATCAATTGCGAATATAGAGGAATGATATATACTGAATATTTTCATAACCTTGAACTTGAACTTTGACCTCATTTTCAAGGTCACATCACAGAATGGCTAATGTCTCACTTATTATCGACTTTACAGCTTAGGAATTTATTGTGGACATACTAGAAGTGATATATTTGTTGAAAATTCATGACCTTGAATTTATCAGTGACTTTATTTTCAAGGTCACTGGACAAAAGGCTAATATCTAAAATGTATATTGTCCGGTAACCTTTCTTAGCCCTTGGGCTAATTTTTTATTTTCGCATTTTTTTCAAAATGGCGGCCGTTTTCGTCGAAAAATGGCCAATTTTGGACTTTGGCGGTCGTTTTCTCAAAATCTGTTCAGTAACTTTTTTTTTATTGATGCATAACACTCCTCATATGTACCCCTGTGACATGTATACATTTCGTTGCCCTGGAATCGCTCGAAGTGGGCCATTTTGGGCCCAAACTCGGCCCAAATGAGACTTTCCCATGTTAAATTCTCCTATGCTTTATAATGGGACACATTAAAGCCTAATAGCTCACTTAATATTGAGATTAGAGACTAGGAATCAATTGTGGACATATAGGAAATGATATATGCTGAATATTGTCGTGACTTTGAATTTGACCTCTGACCTTGGTTTCTAGGTCAGAGCAGCCGTTTTCGTCGAAAAATGGCCAATTTTGGACTTTGACGGTCGTTTTCTCAAAATCTGTTCAGTAACTTTTTTTTCTTATTGATGAAAAACACTCCTCGTATGTACCCCTGTGACATGTATAAATTTTGTTGCCCTTGAATCGCTTGAAGTGGGCCATTTTGGGCCCAAACTCGGCCCAAATGTGACTTTCCCATGTTAAATTTTCCTATGCTTTATAATGGGACACATTAAGCCTAATATCTCACTTAATATTGAAATTAGAGACTAGGAATGAATTGTGGACATATAGGAAATGATATATGCTGAATATTCTCGTGACCTTGAATTTGACCTTTGACCTCATTTTCAAGGTCACATGACAAAATGGCTAATATCTCGCTTATTATCAACTTTACAGTTTAGGAATCAATTGTGAACATATAGGAAATGATATATGCTGAATATTTTCGTGACCTTGAATTTGACCTTTGACCTCATTTCCAAGGTCACAGGACAAAATTGCTAATATCTCGCTTATTATCGACTTCACAGCTTAGGAATCAATTGTGAACATATAGGAAATGATATATGCTGAATATTCTCATGATCTTGAATTTGACCTTTGACCTCATTTTCAAGGTCACAGGACAAAATGGCCAATATCTTGCTTATTAGCGACTTTACAGCTTAGGAATCAATTGTGAATATATAGGAAATGATATATGCTGAAAATTCTCATGACCTTGATTTTGACCTCTGACCTCATTTTCAAGGTCACATGACAAAATGACCAATATCTCGCTTATTATCGACTTTACAGCTTAGGAAACAATTGTGGACATATAGGAAATGATATACGCCGAATATTCTGATGACCTTGAATTTGACCTTTGACCTAATTTTCAAGGTCACAGGACAAAATGGCTAATATCTCGATTATTATCGACTTTACAGCTTAGGAATCAATTGTGAACATATAGGAAATGATATATGCTGAATATTCTCGTGACCTTGAATTTGACCTTTGACCTCATCTTGAAGGTCACAGGACAACATGGCTAATATCTCGCTTATTATCGACTTTACAGCTTAGGAATCAATTGTGAACATATAGGAAATGATATATGCTGAATATTCTCGTGACCTTGAATTTGACCTTTGACCTCATTTCCAAGGTCACAGGATAAAATGGCTAATATCTCGCTTATTATGGACTTTACAGCTTAGGAATCAATTGTGAACATATGGGAAATGATATATGCTGAATATTCTAGTGACCTTGAATTTGACTTTTGACCTCATTTTCAAGGTCAACAGGACAAAATGGCTAATATCTTGCTTATTATCGACTTTACAGCTTAGGAATCAATTGTGAACATATAGGAAATGATATATTCTGAATATTTTAATGATATTGAATTTGACCTTTGACCTAAATTTCAAGGTCAGTCATTTTATTTTCAAAGTCAGATTACAAAATGGCTTATATCTCGCTTATTATCAAATTTACAGCTTAGGGGTCCATAGTGAACATATAGGAAATGATGTATGCTGAATAGTTTGGTGATCTAGAATTTAACCTTTGATCCCATTTTCAAGGTTAGAGATATGGCGATTTCAGTGGTCACCTTGAGTTTGACCTTCAACTTTCTCGGCTTAACTCTGTATATTTCTCCGGTAACCTTTCTAGCCCATTGGGCTAATTTTAATTATCGGCATGAATGAGTCGCTAGACTTCAATATATGCCTATCCACAATTAACTGGTGTCATGATCAATGCACCCAGGCCAGTAGTGGGATAATTACACTGTGATATTAATGTACCTGTGCGTTTTACGGGTACGAAATGAATGATTTCATTGAATTGCCTCATCGGGCAATATCCTCATTTACATGTCATTGCCAGTCTGGGATGCCGTCATCTCAAGTCCCATTTCACGGCTCTAGCCATCTTGATTTCCAGCACATCATTCACAAGAACTTGTAATTATTCCCTTTGACCTTCATGGTCCATTTTGCCGTTTCCTGCTGGCAATCCCAGAAACGTTAAGGGAAAGTATCGTGGACCTGCCGGAGGTTTAACGGAAAGACCCAGGGATGCCAGGGATTCGGAAGGGAACAAGACGTCAAAGACCGTTGCTTCCTTTGACTATCAAGTGCAGGTGAAAACATATCCATAGCCTTTCTTTGATATTCTTGAGGAATTCTTAATTTTCTCATGCTTAAAACATGGCTGATCCCAAGCATGTTCGTTTGGTCAGACGAAGATATCCATAATTGGAATCCGAGTGATACCAAATATAGCCTAGGCCATATAGGTCTACAAGTTTCCCCACAAAATTCAATGGTTGATCTATCACCGGCTTTATCAATCAAGTATTATTATCATATATTTTGCTTGTTGTTTTCGGTTTACGAACATTTTGAATCAGTTAGGCTATAGACAAATGCATTCACAAGCCTACTTACGGATTACTAATTTGTAAGTACAAGCTACTTGTAAAGTACAAACTGCAAACTTGAATGGATAAGAGTATCATCATCATCAGCATCATACCGGTGTGGTATAAACATGTAATGTTAGAATCGCGGTGAGCGTTATGACGACGAGCTTGCGTCGGGTATCCCAAACGAATCCAGACAAGCATCACGCCTACTGATCACACCATTAATGCGGCACATTTCGGCGACCTTGAAATTCAAAGCTAATCTCAAGGTCACAATGTGTAAATTGGCCCCTGCAGATAAAATGCTTGTAGACATATATCTTATGTTACTGTGAAAATATACATAGAAAGTTGTATGGCAGAGCTAATAGTGAACTTGACGTCAGATGATTTGAATGTTCTCAATGTCACGTCTGATACGAAATGTGTAAATTGACCTTTGGGTATGAAACACTTGCACATGTATACAGCTTAGGATTGTATTATAAACATATGGAGTCATATATATATATATAACACATCTTTTGTTAACTTCGAACTTGACTGTAGACGAACTGAATATTGAATATCCCTGTACAGAGAAAATGCTTGTATACTCGAATCTTATAACTCATTTACCCAGATTTTTGTTGATATTTATGTATTGCTAAATGATATCGTATCATAGATTGGCACATTTCCATCGAGTGTTATCGCGGAAACAATCGCGGAAACAAAAAACAAGAAAATGCAGCAAACTGCGGAAGACGACATTAGAGCTTGAGCACATCATCAGCACCACGACAGCTGAATGTAGGCCTATCTTACACAACGATACCCCCCCCCTTCCCCCACCTCCAAAGAAAAAAAGAAGCCATAATTTTATCCCCTACATATTTCCAATTCATTTCCGTATACCAGGATGAAAAACATGGCCTACTTCATTCATATTACTAATAAGTAAACATTTATTCTAAAATCGATCAATGGAACAGATAAGCTTGAACCTCATTAGAATATCCTCAAAACATTGGAAATTATGAGGAATATCTGCATCTGATATCATCAGATATAGCCTAACACATGCCTTTACTGGGCAAATTAAAATACCAGTTAAGACTTCGCAATCCAACACAGAACAGAACACCAGCTTAATTGTCATTTATAGAATAAGTCAAATTACGGTAAATGTAGCCGTGGCATCGCAGACGAATCGTTGTGTTTACTTCATAACGCCAAAAATGTCCACACGCAGATGCCCACTGTCATGGATGCACGAATTGCTGAACAGAAATTGTGTTCCAAAATACGCGTGATTGTGGTAAAATTTGCTTTGCATTCTGGGAACGTCATTTTCCATCGGCTCCGCCATTTTGGGACGTTTTTAGATAATTTGAACATTTTACGTAATTTTCTCAAACCTAGCACATCGATTCATGCCTCCTCAAGCGGAGTGTTGAGGACGCGACTCTGACTTTTGTTCACTCACTCTACCAACACCTCGACTCCCCCGGGTAACTATGCCAGAGTTCTAATGGTAGACTTTTCCAGCGCGTTTAACACGATACAACCGCACATACTCAGGGGCGGATCCAGGAATTTGAAAAGAGGGGGTCCAACATAATACGGCGTGGGGTCTGGGGCCCGCTCAAGGGCCCCAGAAACCAAATCCTTTTTATGTCCTGTGGTAGCTTCCTGGCATCTCCTGGGTATAAATCCCACTTCATGCCCCTGGTATCCTGGTATATATATAAAAAAATATGGAGTGAAGCGAGCCTGTCGTGGTGGGGGTCTGGGGCCGTTCAAGAGAAGAAGCAACCTATAAGCAAGAGTCTTTTTCATGTTCTGTGGTAAGTTGATGGCATCTCCTGGGTAAGAATTCCACTTGAATACAAAATGATCGCCATACTTTCATATTTAATGTCAAAAATAGAAACGAATCGAGCTCGTCTCAGCTGAGGATCTGGGGCCTGCTGAAGGGCCCAGAAGTCAGAACCTTTTTTTTATGTTCTGAATTAATTTTGTGGCCTTTCCTGGGAATAAATTGGACTCGAAAACTCATCGATGACCATGTTCTGAAAAATTCGTAAAAATGTAGAAGGAAAGCTGCACATTTGGGCCGGGGGTCTGGGGCCCGCTGATAGGCCCAAGAAGTCAGAGCCATTTTTATGTTCAGAACTAATTTAGTGGCCTTTTCTCAATATTAATTACTGTCATGAGCGGGGTCTGGGGCACGCTGAAGGGCCTAATATGTTCTGAATTAATTTTGTAGCCTTTCCTGGGAATAAATTGCACTTAAAAATTATTGATTACCATGTTCTGAAAAGTTTGTAAAAAAAAATGTAGAAGAGAAGCTGCACATTTGGGCCAGGGTTCTGGAGCAGGCTGGAGGGCCCCGGAAGTCAGAGCCTTTTTTATATTCTGCATTAATTTAGTGGCCTTTTCTAGATGAATTGCACTTAAAAATTCATTAATGACTATGTTCTGAAAAGTTTGTAAAACAAATGTAGAAGCTTGGGAAACTGCACATCTGGGCCGGGGGTCTGGGGCCCGCTGAAGGGCCCCAGAAGCCAGAACCCTTTTTATGTTCTGTGGTAGCTTGCTGGACTCTCCTGAATATACATTTCAATTGGACGGCTATAATTGGACGGTTAACCAAAAATGATGGTGTTAACACAGAATTCCATACCTGTATTATAATTGACTTTGTTAACGGGTGTGAAACAAACTTTCTCGAGCTGAATGTTTCAAAAACGAAAGAGCTGCTGTTTGATTTCAGAAAAAAGTTATCTCCGATACCACCCATTGTTATCAAGGGCAGCGCGGTGGAAAGAGTTAGTGAGTACAAATATCTTGGCACTATAATAGATGATAAACTAAAATGGTCGTCAAACATCAAAAATATGTACAGAAAATCACAACAAAGATTGTACTTCCTTAGAAAATTACACGGTTTTAAAGTCGATCAAACAATCATGATCATGTTTTACAAGTCTGTTGTCCAAAGTGTGTTTACTTTTTGTCTCACTGTGTATTTTGGAAATGGTAACAAACACGATTTGAGTAAACTGTCTATGATTATCAAACAGTCAAGCAAGCTTACCGGATATAGCTACCAGTCTCTGTCTGCTATCTATGAATCAATGTGTATCACCAGAGCCAAACATATAATTGATGATGAGTCACACCCTCTCCACTCAAATTATGTCCACATGAGATCAGGAGTCAGACTACAAGTACCCAGGTGTAAAACCACTAGGTTTAATCGATCGTTTGTCCCGCGCTCTATCGTATTTTTAAACTCTAACTGTGCTCGCTAGTCCAACACTACTAGTCAATACGGTCTATTCTTTACGGTGCTTATCATCTAGTCAACTATTTCACTGTCTTTCTCATTATATTATTATTAGTAGTAGTAGTATTTTTTTTAAAAAATTATTATTATTATTATTATTATTATTATTATTTTCTGTATTATTATTATTATTATTATTATTATTATTATTTGTAATATTACAGTAATATTATTTTTCATCACCATATTAACATTTTACTTTAGTGCTTCAATATTTACCACCCATTCAATGTTCCGCTCTGTATCTGTGGTTCTGTTGTGTATGTACTGTATGTGTTGTTGTTCATTCTGTCCTATTTTATGTATGTGTTTTTATTTATCCGAGAATGTTTTAGTCGTAAGACAAGTTTCCGATTGGACATAATAAAGTATCTATCTATCTATCTATATCTGTGGAATAGTCAAAGTTTCCCATCAATACGAGAAATTTTATGTCAAGGACGAAGAAAATCCTCATTTGAAGTAGGTATCTAAACGTTTACATGCCAAAACGAGCGTCGATAGGTTGGCGTGAAACCTCCATAAAAAGTCAGCACATAGACATGTAGAGGGTTGGGGGCTTCGCCCCCAACGATCTAATGTCAAAAAAGACAATCTACCCCATTGTTAAATTTCTGGGTGTGCACACGATTTGTGCATTTTCTCGGTTTTGTAGTGGTGCAATCTTTCAGAGTCAACATGTTTGTGTAGAATACACCCAATCTGTCTTTTGGTCCGAAATTCCAATGTAAGTATCAATTTATTACCACTAGTACAGTCAGATTTTGATGATGCCAATAACAAACGTAAAATACAACATTTTGCAATAATAACAAAGCCCGACCAAATAGTTTATCCAAAGACACACTGGTCATCGCGGGCAGACAGCGTGTTACATGTAGTTGTTTCTACTGTACACCTGATGGAATTAGTATACAACTGCCCAACGACCTATGAAAATAATGTGGCGATTTTGCCCTAAGTTCACGGCAGGTGATTGTAAACACATAACTCATTTATACGGCCTTTTCTGTCTTGGCCTACTCGGTTCGAGTGTGCGTTGCCACGGTGACGCTCGTGATTATTTACGTTCCCAGTAAACTATAACAATGGTTGACCTAGTTTCGCGTGCAGGCTCTAGTTTCTGGTGTATTATATATACACTGGAAGCGACTCGATCGAGGAGATTGTCCGAGAGAGAGTGTCGGGACAGCACGCAAGCTCACCATGAGCTTTGCGTCCCTGTCTCGTGAGTAGAGACCCTTGGGGCCTGGGGACGATTTCCAAAGGGGGGCCCGGGCCGGGGGAGACGAGTTGCTGACTCGGGGGCGCAAGCCCTGTGGATCGCCAGCTCTCTCCCGCCCCGGGACGGTGTGACACAGGCTCTGGCAGACCGTCGGGCTGGCTCAGAGTTCTATCTCTGTGACAGTGCCTTCGGCGAGACCGGCCAGCAACATGCCCACGTGTACGTGCTCCGTGGAGCCGCTCCATGGCTCCTCGGACTCTACACACGGCTACATTACCATAACGAATGTATAATGTGCATGTTGTAGATAAGGTGATGATGATGATATGTGTTATGTTGTGATGTATGACGGCCGGACCCGTTCCGGATATGCGGAGCCCGTTCCGGATGTGCGGAGTCCCGTTCCGGATGTGCGGGACTCTTTCCGCAGCTCGTTCCGGATGTGCGGGACCCGTTCCGGATGTGCGGAACCCGCTCCGCATGTTCTGGATCCGATCCGGAGGTGCTGTTACCTGGTTGTAGTTGTTACCGTAGAGAGCGGCGCCCTGTAGCGGGCACCGAACTTTACATTGGTGCCGTGACCAGGATCAGTCCGACGGCGTCCCATTGCAGCCTAACGTCACAGTGTCGTAGCCTCCTTCGTCCCTGGGGATCCTCCGCTCCTCCGGGACCATCTCCGCACGAGATATGAGTGAGAAAGATAATGGGAGGGAAAAGGGAGGAAACGTTGCGGACCGGACCCGGTCCCGCGACGGCCGGGAGCCGCTCCAGGGTGGCTCCGGCGATGGTGCGGAGCGCGCGGAGCCCTCCGCAGACAGTACCCAGTCTGCGGAGTCGACTCCGGCGTCCGCGGCTCCGTCTCCGGACGTGGAGCCGAGCCCTGCGTGGCTGCAACATGTGTTGCCATCGAGGCCTAGTCTTGATGTGTTAGGTGCGGTTGGCGGAGCTGGCAACGGCTCTACACCGCGCCTGCCCTTGTCCGGACGACGTTCGTGGCAGGCGGCGCTCTTCCAGGGGACGTCTCCGGACGTCCGGAGATCCAGACATTCGGAGATCCGGACATCCGGAGATCCGGACATCCGGAATAGAGTGCCAACTGCTGCAATCAACTCCGGATCTGCGGACCAACTCCTCCGGTTACCTAACCCGGCTGGGTGGACCCCCTCGAGGGTCTCCGGCCCGGATACCGGATGGTCCGCACTGGGCGAGATGGACCAGCTCACCAACACACTGAGTGCGCTGGCTCCTCTAGGGCGCTACGGCCGCGCCCGGTCGCCCCAACAGGGACGATCAGATCGGCGGATCCGCTCACCCTCACCGCGGCCACGGAGCCCTTCGGGGCCCATGTCGGAGAGGGAGCAGCGGCTGATAAACATGGCGCTTGACCAGTACAAGTGCAGTCAGCCAGTTCCGAGCGTGGATCCGACGATCCCTTACAGTCCAGGGATGACTGGGCCTATGGCTCCTCCCCAAGTCCTGCCAAGTCCGCAGGCGCCAGTGGTCTCAGCAATGGGATCCGCGCCTGCTCCGTGGCTTGGAGGCACCACGCTGGCTACCGCTCCGACCGTTCCTGCGGCCGGAGTTAACGCCGCGTGGTCGACTTACCCTGGTGCGCCAAGTGTGTTGGGCGGGCAGTGGCAACCGGTGGCTCCGGCCCCGAGCTATGCTAGCTTTGCCGCCCCATCTGGAGCCTACCCCGTAGGTTCGATGAGAGCCCCGCCCGCACCTAGCCAGGGTGGGCTACAAGCGGGAATGTGCCCGGCGGCGAGCGTGAGCTTTCCTGCTCCTATGTCCGCGGCGTCGATGTTTGCTCCGGCAGACTCCGCCGCAGGCGCGGGTAGCTCGCGGAACTTGCCGCTGTACACGGACGACCCCGGAGCCGGGACCGCACGTCGGGCGCGTAACAAACGCGATGACGGGCCCGACCACTCTTCGTGGCGGAAACGGTTCAACGGGGATAACGCCGACTTGGAGGACTACTTACTCCAGGTGTGGCGTACCGCCGTGTACGAAGGATGGTCCCAGCATGAAGCTGGACATGTCCTCGCGGGGAGCTTAGAAGGAAAAGCTCTCCACGTGATGCCGTGTCTGCCGGTGGGAACAGTGACTTTCGGCGAGGTTGCCCGTCAACTTCGCCTGCTGTTCACGCCGACGACCAATCGGCGGCAGTCTGAACGAGAGTTCAAGGCGCGTACCCGCCAACCGACTGAGTCCGTGACAGACTATGCGTTTAACCTGCGCATACTCGGCCGGAGAGCTTATCCGGACATGGACTCCAGACGGTTCGAAACGATGCTGATCGATCAGTTCATCGATGGCCAGCCTTACCACTTAGCATACGGGCTGGCCACCCATGAAAAGCGATCGATGGAGGAGGCAATAGACTCCGCGCTTGCGCTCGAGGTAGCTGTCCGCCCTAGACAGTTGCCTCCGGCCCCGGCTCCGGCCTCGGCTGTTCCCGCACAGGCGGTGACCCCTCCTCCGGCCAAAGCATCGCAGGTAACCCCGTGGTAGGACCCGGTCGTCCGGGAACCCGCCAGGGAACCTACCCCGCAGTGGGTTAGTGCGTCGGCACCCTCCACAGGGACGCCCGCACATGCGGCACCAGTCGCCGCGCCGTGCTCGTCCTCGGACGAGTGCGACATGGAGGAATACGATTTCGGCGCCGCGCAGATGATTGCGCACTGCGCCGGGATCGAAGCTCCGGGACCCGCAGAATGTTGCGAGTTCACCTCCGGACCAGCCCAGAACCGTCCCTGTTACTTCTGCGGAAAACAGGGACACTTTTGGCTGAAGTGTCCGGAGTTGTTGGAATGCCTGCGGTCGCGCGGATACCAGGGAGCCCTCCCTGGCCCGCAACGGAGGAATTCCTTCCGGTCTGGTCCTCCGGGACAGCAAGGTCGGAACCCGTGGCAGGGAAACTAGATCCGGACGTGGTGGCGACCAACACTACGTCCGGGGATAGTTGTTCCGTGGCAAAAGATGCCGCCCCACCCGCTGATGAGCAGGACGAACCCCAAGTTGATATGACTTCTCCGGAAGTAGTCCTTGGGGATCAGTCTAGCTCCTCCGCGGCTGAGGCGGATGGTGAGGACTCCGTAGATGAGCCCAGTGCATGCGAAAGGTATCGCCCTACATGCGCGCTGGTGAGGGACCCCTGCTGGTACCTGCCCCTGTCCTTCGGACGGGAGCCGGTCCGGTTCCTCGTGGACTCGGGCTCGGAGGTTACCCTCGTAGCCACAGGAACGTTCAGGAAGGAGCCCGCGCTCCGCAACCTTGAGTTGCGGGATCCCGGACCTTACAAGCTCTACGGAGCAGGTAATGACCGCATCCGCGTCCATGGCATCATCGATCTGCCTATTACCCTTGGGGACAAGGTGTACCTAACAGAGGCAATCGTTGCGGATGTCGGAGCGGCCGGGATTATTGGGATGAATTTTCTCCGGACCCACCGGGTGACCGCCAATTTCAATGCTGGCGAATTCCGGATGGGAGAGGACACACATTTCCTCTTCCGCACGGGTCCGGCGCATTCATTTCAATTGCGGGCGGCACGCACTACGGTTGTGCCGCCGATGAGCGAGATGATCATTGAGGCGAGGCCGCGTCGTCCCTGCATGCCCCTCGATGGTTGTCCGTGCATAGTGCAACCGGTGAGCAGTTTCGCCAAGGGAACTGGACTCGTGTTGGGTGGGGCTCTGGTCAAGTCCGATGCCCGCTCGATGCCCATCCTTGTGGTGAATCCTACGGATGCTCCCGTTGTACTGCGGCGCGGCTGTGTGGCAGCTACTGCTACGCCCGCGTCGTCGAGTCGTGTCCTCCCCGACGATCCTGTCTGCCGCGCTGCGTGCGCGGCGGCAGCCGCCAGAGATGACCCATTCACCCTGCCGGACCATTTGGAATCTCGGGTTCCGAAGGACCGGTTGGATGAAGAGCAGCGCCAAGCGCTCCACAGACTGCTGCGGCAGTATGCGGATGTGTTCATGGGTCCTGATGGTGCGGTTGACAAGACTGACGTCGCCAAACACCGCATCGACCTCGTGGACGAGCGTCCTCTCAAGCAGCGTCTTCGTCGGGCAGCGATAGTGCACCAAGAGGTCATAGACCAGGAAGTGCAAAAGATGCTCGACTTGGACATCATCGAACCCAGTGACAGCCCTTGGGCCAGTCCTGTGGTTATGGTGAAGAAGGACGGCTCGTGGAGGTTCTGCGTGGACTATCGGAAACTCAACGATGCCACGCGGAAGGACTCATATCCTCTCCCGCACATTGAAGATACCTTCGATGCCCTGGCCGGGTCGCACTATTTCTGTGCTTTGGATCTGGCCTCCGGGTATTGGCAGGTGGAGATGGAGGAGAGGGATCGGGCGAAGACTGCCTTCGTTACCAAGAACGGGCTCTACCAATTCAAGGTAATGTCGTTCGGGCTCTGTAACGCACCAGCGACGTTCGAGCGCCTCATGGAGATGGTACTTGAAGGGTTCCTCTGGAAGCGATGTATGGTCTACATCGACGATGTCGTCGTGTATGGCCGGTCGTTCGAGGAAACCCTCACCAACCTCCAGATGGTGTTCCATCGCATCCGCGGAGCAGGGCTTAAATTGAAGCCAAGTAAGTGCGAACTATTCGCGCAGGAAATCCTGTACTTGGGCTTCATGGTAACGGGCACCGGAGTGAGACCAGACCCCGCAAAGGTGGCGGCCGTACAGAAATGGCCTCCGCCATGTAACGTGGCGGACGTGAGGTCCTTCTTGGGCTTCGCGAGCTACCACCGCAGGTTTATACGCGGCTTCGCGGAGATCGCGCGTCCCCTTACTATCCTCACGGAAAAGGGCGCCGATTTTGTTTGGTCCGCCGAGCAGGCTGATGCCTTCTCGGGACTCCGGCAGGCCTTGGTAGCGGCCCCGGTGCTGCGGCACCCTCGTCCGGACTGCGAGTTCATCCTGGACACTGACGCGAGTAACTTTGCACTCGGCGGTGTCCTCTCGCAGATCGTGGACGGGCAAGAGCGGGTAGTAGCTTATGCGAGTGTGGCCTTGAGCCGCTCTCAAATGAACTACTGTACCACTCATCGCGAGTTGCTCGCGGTGGTTACGATGACCAAGAGGTTCCGGCATTACTTGTTGGGACGCCATTTCCGCTTGCGGACTGATCACAGTTCGCTGAGATGGCTCCTCAACTATAGTGAGGCCGATGGCTTGGTGGCGCGGTGGCTGGTCAAACTCCAGGAGTATGACATGCAGATAGAGCATCGCGCTGGTAAATTGCACGGCAACGCGGACGGCCTGTCCCGTTGTCATAAGTGCAAGAATCCGGGCTGTGCAGGGATGGCGCCATTCCAGCAAGCCGCGGATTCGTCCTCAGACTCGGAATTGGACGTTCCGGGGAGACCGCAGGCTGCCGCCCCCTCTAACAACACGGCGGCCGGAGCGTCTAGGGCTCATCTCCGCGCGCGGACCCGCCGATAGCTTAGCTGCGGAAAGAAGTACTCCACCAGTTGCATGACCTCCGGGTGACCGGTCACTTGGGAATCCGGAGGACCGTCCATAGGCTACAACAGCGCTTTCATTGGCCTGGTAGCAGCTTGGACGTGCAACAGTGGTGCGCAGCCTGCCCTCGGTGTCAAGCTCGCAAAGGATTTCTGACTCCTGGCCGCCACCCCTTAACCACGGTTAAGGCGGGCGCGCCGTTTGATCAGATAGCCTTGGATATACTGGATACCCACCGGGTCACCCCGCGCGGTTTCCGTTACATCCTGGTGATTTCCGACTATTTTACCAAATATACCGATGCCTACCCACTGCGCCGCCAGACTGCGGACGAGGTAGCTCGGTTGCTGGTAAATAGATGGGTGGTGTACCATGGGGTACCTAAACAGGTACATTCGGATCAGGGCACGCAATTTGAGAGCAACCTGTTCCAGAACCTAGCACAGATGCTAGGCAGTACCAAGGTGCGGACCACCCCCTACAGGCCCCTGTCTGATGGCCAGGTCGAACGCTTTAATCGATCGGTCCTCAACATGCTGGCGGCCTTTGTGAACGATCGTGCGAATGATTGGGATGACCACCTCCCATATGTCTTAATGGCGTACAGGTCGTCGGTCCACTCTTCGACCGTAGTTACTCCGCACGCGATGTTGTACGGCCGGGAGCTAAATTTGCCCGTGGATATTATGTATCCAACTGCGGCAGAGACCGGCGCAGTACCCCAGTGCGGTCCGGAGTACGTGGAGTGGATTCGCCGCGCCCTGGCGAACGCCCATGATTTCGCGTGCGCGCGCCTGGACAAGTCTGCCATCCGGCAGAAGCGAGGCTATGACGCCCATGCTAAGGGTAGGCCAGCTTTTGCGGAAGGCGACAAGGTGCGCTACTATTATCCGCCGCTTAAGCAAGGTAATAAATTTGCTAAGCCGTGGATAGGCCCGTTTACGGTACTGAAACAGGTGACAGATGTGGACTACCGGATCCGGAGGGATTCCGATCCGGACAGGGTTCTGGTTGTCCATATAGATAATCTGAAGAAGTACGAGGGCCCGCTTGTCATGGATCCGCTCGTTCAAGATGCGGAACCGGATGATGCTCCCATATGGGATCCGTCCGGTCATCCGCGGACTCCGGACGAGCGTGTGCGCCGTATGGTGGGCCTCCCGGACCTCTCTGACCCGTCAGATGATGGACTGGGTGGCTATCAGCCAGATGACGGCGATCCGCAGGTACCCCCACTCCCTCCAGTACCTGCGGATGACGGGCGGCCACGCCGGAAACCACGTGCGCCGGCCCGGTATGGGTGGGAATAACATTCCGCCCATGCGGATGCGTCTGCGGTGTCCATCTATCACACCAGGGATGGATTTTAGGTCGTTCCGCGAGGATCCGCACGACTTTCCTCCGTGAGCGGTCACCTTGTGGCTATCTCCGGAGTTGAGGGTCCGCGGATATCTTTGCGTCGTAACGCCGCCGCTCCGCATCCGCCCTCCCGTAGTTTCCAGCGCCAGGGACGTGCGGATGGCCTGTCCGCACATTGTGGACGGCTGTCCGGCTTAATCCGCACAACGGTTACGCTGGCCGGACGAATTTACTGATCCGGCCGGACGCCCCTGGTCCCGGGACAGCCTCTTATATGGCCAGACTGAGGTTGGGATTTACGTCCGCTACGGGAGAAGCGCCTTCCCACGGATTTGGGGAACTGGCTCTGGACGCGGGGATAGTGTCCGCACGTGAGGACTGATGTCTGCGGTTCGTCCACGTGACTCGTCCGGCGTTGTGGACGCTTTAAGATGATGCATTTCGGTGCGTTATCCCCCGTGAGCCACTACTGTAATTACGGTTATAGTAGGATAAGGTTTCTAGCAACAGGAAACCGTTTACCATTATTGTTAATGGACCGGCTGTTAAGTCCGCACGTGCGGACCAGCCGCGGCAGTGGGGGACGCTCATTTTCGTCCGGATAGTACATTATAATACACGGTCCGGCCGCGATGACCGAATCCCCGGCCTCCTTCTAAGAAGGGGGTCGTATTGTACATGCGCAGTAATACTTGGTGGCTTTTAATCCCTATCATTACCATCGGATAAGGTCAATATGCCATTTCATGGTACTTGTCTGGATCTGGACTCTGTCCGCAGGCAGTTCCGGACGAGCGCCGGCTATTGATTTCATCATGTTTGGGATCCTCTAGATTGGGCGCCGGCATGAAGGGTACAGCCCCCTAACCGTTGCAGTTATGGCCCATGCCGGCCCCGCGTCTAATCTATTGGTTCCGCGCTCCGGTGGTCGTTTGTTTAGGCTCTGGGTTTGACCGGCTTTGCTCCGTGGCTCTGCTGTACGTTGGGGTTGCTAGCGGGCGTCTGATCAACGCCCGCAGGGCGCTCAATTGTCTGTAGGGCTACCATGGGCATACCCGATCGCCTTGTAAGTGTACCAGCGGCTATGGGGAGTGTTTATGTTTATTTTCCATCTCATGATTTTATTTACTGAGTGGATTATTTAAACCACAAGTATGCGGCATGTCTCTGGAGAATTCTGTTCTTGCTCGATTAATGACACAATTGAAACAAGTTTGTGAAATTTCCTTTCCGGTGCAGTAGAGGGGTGTAAGGAATTGCGTTAATTTTGACAGTGACAGTGTGATGTGATATCCGAAAAGACTGGAGAATAACAATTTATTGTTGTTTTCGTCTGACATAATCGTAACAACCACAAGTTAGTGGTTACTGTCAATTTTAAGCCAATTTCTACCTTGCTGGGGTGATTAATTTCACGTCATTTACCGCCAGTGCGGAAGCTATAGCTAATGACTGATTTTAATTACTGTATGATATTTGCGAGGTCCCCCGGGATAGAAATGTTCATTTTTTACCCGTATACACGGTTTGATTTGGAGTCACCGGAGGGAAATGATTGCTCCCGCATGAGTTTATTGTGTATTTAATCTTGTTTAAATGAGTTTAAAATGTTGTGCTCCACGCATTACTCCGCGTCGATATTTCTTATTGCAGGTGTAACTCTTGTACAGGTTTTATTGTACTCTGCCCTTGGTAACGGTTATTACTCAACTTCCGAGTGTTGTAGTATATATGGGTGTCATACTCTAGCGTTTTTTCATTGTCGCATTTCTGCCAGCAGGCGTGTCAAACACTTTCGCAAACGTGTACAAGTTACCAAAAAATGCCGGAAAATACAGACGAGACGGGCAGGAAGAAATCCTTTGCTTCCGTCGCAAAGGCAGCGAATATCAAGCCGCCAACAGTGGCAAAAATGCTGGAGCAGGATTTTGACACAGTCGAGGCAGTGAAAGAGATGCGCGACGATGACATTGAGGAGTTGGACATCACACGTGGCCAGATGCGACTACTTACGAAGTGGCGAAACAGTCTGTGTGCACCCCCGACGCCGGAACCAGAGCCATCAGTACCCCCCACTGATGTCGACAGTGGTGCAGGACCGTCGACAGACACTCAAGATTCAGCCACGCCAACCGGGGAAGTGACGTCACAGACCATGGCGAAGGACAAGGAGCTACAGGAGCTCTTAGACTCGCTGCGCCAGGGAACGTCAGGAGACGGCTTGTGGGACAACGTGCCACGCGAGACCACCAGAGACACGCGCAACGCCGGTAAGCCTCTGCTGATTCCTGATTTTGTGTCCCGTTCCCTGCGTGGAAGCTCTGACAACGAAGAACACGAACTGGTCAGCAGGGCTTCGTCAACGTTGGTCCTGCGGTCGTCACGTGCCAAGCCCCAGGTAGACCAAGTCTCGCTGGCGGAATGGATCGGCGCCAACGCTCGCATTATGGCGAGCCTTATCTCAGATGGCAAGCTGTCGTCTCAAGAAGAAATCCTGGGCTATCTGCAATAT
The DNA here is from genome assembly GCA_949152475.1 of Terebella lapidaria. NCBI lineage: Eukaryota > Metazoa > Annelida > Polychaeta > Terebellida > Terebellidae > Terebella > Terebella lapidaria. Next base: position 18,778,956 of record OX424561.1, read on the forward strand.
GTGACTGACTTTAGTGACTATGCACAAGTTTGTGAACTGAGTACGCTCATGATATACGATAATGAGTATCGTACGAAGCAAGCCGCACACAAAAAGAAGTGGGGTGAAGATGACATTCACCTTGCGACTTTCTACTTGCAGCGGAAAACACATCTACCCAGTGCAAGTCGTCAGGCCGGTCGACGTGACAACAGACCACCGCGGCTGACAGACAAAAAGGGTGTTGAAATATGTAGAAACTACAACGCTAAAGGCTGTATAAGGTACCGATGTCTTTTCTCTCATGTGTGCACAATTTGCAAGCAAGACCACCCCAGATCACAGCACGACTCGGAACATTAGCAGCAGATTTCCAACCCCCTGAGAGCCCGGTTGTTTGAATGGCGTAACGAACTTGAAACAGATCCCGACAGAGACTTTCTAATAACCGGTATCACACATGGCTTCAGGGTCGCCGACACCAGTAACCTGAAACCCGTCGAGTGCCCGAACTACAAGTCCGCCACTAACAGTCACAACAGGACTATCGTCGAGAAACAACTCCGAGATGAGATAGCTGCTGGCCACTACGTCATCCCCAAAGACAAGCCGACTATAATCAGTGCCATTGGTGCAATCCCCAAGCCTGGCAGTAGCGATCTCCGCATCATACATGACTGCAGTCGTCCGACAGGCGCCAGCGTCAACTCCTACGCGAACCCGGACAAGTTCTCCTTCCAGAGTGTGGACACGGCGGTGTCACTGCTCTCGCCAGGGGCGTGGATGTGCAAGGTTGATATCAAGTCCGCATACAGGCATGTCGGGCTCCACCCGGACCAGTTCCCCGCCACGGGTATCAAGTACCACTTCTCCGGTGACCGCCAGCCCACCTATCTCCACGACACACGACTGATGTTTGGAGCGTCGCAGTCTGTGGGGATCTTCCACAGGATCTCCCAAGCTGTGGTCCGCTGTATGGAGCGTCGCGGTTTCACCAGAACGCTGTGCTACCTGGACGATTTCTTGTGTATTGAGGACACACAAGAACGGTGTCAAGACGCAATGGACGCCCTGACAAGTATCCTAAGAAATCTCGGCTTCACGATCAACAGCAAAAAGAGTGTCACCCCAACGCAACGCATCACATTCTTAGGTATCATTCTAGACACTAAGACTAATATGATGTTCATTCCGGAAGACAAGTTACATGAAATTCGCGCGTGTTGCTCTTATTGGATTGACCAACGCAAGATCACCAAAAAACAGCTGCAATCGATCGTCGGAAAAATCAGCTGGGGCGCCAAATGTGTAAAAGCCATGCGACCGATCCTACGGTCACTGATCGACCTGCAAGCAACGCTCAAGCATCCGTCACACCGGATTCGCCTCCCGGCCTTTGTGAAAAAGGACCTTGCTCTGTTCCATGATTGGTGCATAAAATTCAATGGCGTGGTCTATTTCCCGGGAAACCGCAGGCCCCAGCCCGACACCGTCGTGTACACAGACGCCTCCTTGGACGCAGGCGCCGCATACTGCAGTAGTGATTTCCTGTACTGTGCATGGGAAAGAGATTTCCCAGGAATTGTCTCTCAGTCTATATTCATAAAAGAATTGTGTTCAGTGTTATTGGCTTTCCATCGGTGGTGCTATGCGTGGAAAGACAAATGTGTTCTCATTAAAACAGACAATCAGGGGGCCGAATGGGCCATACGTAAAGGAACTTCTCGCAATTTTGTCGCTAACTCAGTTGTAAGGGAAATATTGTGGATTGCCGCTTTGTTCAACATACGAGTTGTTGTGTCATATATCAATACTCATGATAATGTCATTGCCGATGCTATTTCCAGAATGCATGACAATTACTTTCTGGCACAGGCCATCAATTGTTTCAAAAAAGAGGGTGTTCATATTTATCATAAGCGTTATAACATGTTAAATCACATGTCCGTAGCTAGCTATAAATTTGTGTTCAGCCTTGCGTGAATGCTATGTTTCCAGATGTCCGGGCACAAGAGGCGAGGCTAGACCAGGAAATGGCGGCTTACCGGAAGCTGACATTCGCAGTAAGCAGCCAAAACGCGTACAGATCACAACAAACTGCATTCCTCCGCTTCTGCGTCTACTTCAAGTACACACCGGTGCCGGCAAAATCCATCACAGTGTGTCGCTACGCAGTGTTCCTAGCCAGGACTCTTCACCCATCCAGTGTGGTATCGTATCTGAACGTTATAAGGATCATGCACTTGGAAGCCGGAGTGAGTAATCCTCTAGAGGAGAACTGGTACTTAAACACTGTATTACGGGGTATAAAGCGAGCACATGGACGCCCACCTCACCAGAAGCTCCCTATAACCCCCAGCATCTTGTACGCCATTCATAGTAAATTGGACATGAAATCCCCTTACCATGTTGCGTTCTGGTGTGCATGTGTATGTGCCTTCTTCAGTTTCTTCAGGAAGTCGACACTCCTTCCCGTGTCCAGCGCCGAACACGCGACGGGACTCCGCAGGCGCGATGTCAGCTTCGACCAGGACATGGTGATCATCAGAGTCCAGCACACTAAAACCATCCAGTGTGGAGAACGTACACTGGAGATACCAATTCCGCGGATCCCGGGATCCGTCCTGTGTCCGGTAACGGCCATGACGCGCCTGTTGCGGCTCCCGAGGTCACAATGCATACCTAGTGAGGCTCCACTATTCTCCTACCCCACGGGCGACAGCTTCACGTTTGTGACACACGCGACGTTCGTGAGCACGCTACACAGAGTGTTACTAGCGTCTGGATACAACCCATCTCAGTACTCCGGACATTCTTTCAGGCGAGGAGGTGCATCGTTCGCTTACAGTTGCGGCATCCCACCGGCATTGATAAAACTTCAGGGGGATTGGAAATCTTCGGCATATGAACGCTATATTACACTGCCGCTAGCCCTACGTAAAAAATTGTCTCGTGTTTTTACCCTTTCTTTGTAACTACTTTCTACAATTGGATTGGAGTATTCACTTGTCAATTTTACATTTTATACATGTATGTATTGTATTGTAATATGTCATGTCAATATCGTAGTAAATATAGATCAGCCCAATACATGTCTCCTTATTATTTCACGTGTTGGTTTATTCACATATATATTTTAATGTGTATTTAATCTTGTTTAAATGAGTTTAAAATGTTGTGCTCCACGCATTACTCCGCGTCGATATTTCTTATTGCAGGTGTAACTCTTGTACAGGTTTTATTGTACTCTGCCCTTGGTAACGGTTATTACTCAGCACCACCGATGGAAAGCCAATAACACTGAACACAATTCTTTTATGAATATAGACTGAGAGACAATTCCTGGGAAATCTCTTTCCCATGCACAGTACAGGAAATCACTACTGCAGTATGCGGCGCCTGCGTCCAAGGAGGCGTCTGTGTACACGACGGTGTCGGGCTGGGGCCTGCGGTTTCCCGGGAAATAGACCACGCCATTGAATTTTATGCACCAATCATGGAACAGAGCAAGGTCCTTTTTCACAAAGGCCGGGAGGCGAATCCGGTGTGACGGATGCTTGAGCGTTGCTTGCAGGTCGATCAGTGACCGTAGGATCGGTCGCATGGCTTTTACACATTTGGCGCCCCAGCTGATTTGGCCGGCGTTTGAGATGCGAGTGTTCATGCCGGTGGTGTATTCCCTAGGCGGGTCATGTCCAGAGATGTGCGGGTGGACGGGTGTCTACATGTGTTTGTGGATGTCCGCCTGTCTGCGCGTCTCTACACTGGCCTGCCCGGGGAGTAGTATACCGATACTGGCAGTCAGCGCGGCTTGCTGCGCTGGCTTTGATAGCTGTCTGCGACAGCTGTCCGCAGGTGTATGTATGTCTGTCAGGCGTATGTATGTCCGTGCGGACGAGCCAGAGCCGCTTCCGCGGCTCCGCCCTGCCTCAGATTCGCCCTGCGGGTCTGAGGTGCCGGTCGGTAGGGCGGCCGGCAACACTTTTTAGAGGTACTACCACTTTTGACCACTCGGTGTGTCGTTTTACAAAATTTCTAAATTTAAAATTTAACCTTAAAGATATTCCAAAGACTCGACACACCGTCCTTTTATAACGGATGACCTTCCAAGGTCATCACACGGTTTTGGACCACCTCGGTCAAAATTTTAGCTTGTTTATGAGGATTTATTCAAAATTGCAAAGCGCGTTATAGTTTACTCCGTAAGTCCGAGGGTAGTTCCCCATTCTTCCAAAAGGGACTCTTAAAGTCCTAGTCTGTTGCGCCGTGACTTCCGGGTGTTGCCATCTTGCCTTCTTCCGGACCCCGCCATGCGAAGCCTTCGTCGGGTTTTGGCAGTTTTGGGCGCGGGCGGAACATGTTGGGGACCAACATTGTAAGAAGGGGGTAATGTGGCGATTTTGCCCTAAGTTCACGGCTGGTGATTGTAAACACATAACTCATTTATACGGCCTTTTCTGTCTTGGCCTACTCGGTTCGAGTGTGCGTTGCCACGGTGACGCTCGTGATTATTTACGTTCCCAGTAAACTATAACAATGGTTGACCTAGTTTCGCGTGCAGGCTCTAGTTTCTGGTGTATTATATATACACTGGAAGCGACTCGATCGAGGAGATTGTCCGAGAGAGAGTGTCGGGACAGCACGCAAGCTCACCATGAGCTTTGCGTCCCTGTCTCGTGAGTAGAGGCCCTTGGGGCCTGGGGACGATTTCCAAAGGGGGGCCCGGGCCGGGGGAGACGAGTTGCTGACTCGGGGGCGCAAGCCCTGTGGATCGCCAGCTCTCTCCCGCCCCGGGACGGTGTGACACAGGCTCTGGCAGACCGTCGGGCTGGCTCAGAGTTCTATCTCTGTGACAGTGCCTTCGGCGAGACCGGCCAGCAACATGCCCACGTGTACGTGCTCCGTGGAGCCGCTCCATGGCTCCTCGGACTCTACACACGGCTACATTACCATAACGAATGTATAATGTGCATGTTGTAGATAAGGTGATGATGATGATATGTGTTATGTTGTGATGTATGACGGCCGGACCCGTTCCGGATATGCGGAGCCCGTTCCGGATGTGCGGAGTCCCGTTCCGGATGTGCGGGACTCGTTCCGGATGTGCGGGACCCGTTCCGGATGTGCGGAACCCGCTCCGCATGTTCTGGATCCGATCCGGAGGTGCTGTTACCTGGTTGTAGTTGTTACCGTAGAGAGCGGCGCCCTGTAGCGGACACCGAACTTTACAATAGTTTAGAAATCCGAAACAAATTCCAGGGAACAGATATCTGCCAAGTACATATGTACCTAATCACAACCCAGAAGGCTATTGAGTTGATATTATCCCCGGGGACAGATTTCACGTCCGCCAGCAGTGACACCGACTCAGTGGTATGAATGTAAGTATCAATCTATTACCAGCAATACAGTCAGATATTGATGATGCCAATATTGATGCCAATAACAAACGCAAAAAAATACTTCTAATCCTGATGGGTTTAAACAAGACCAGATCCTCCAATATGCTCAGAATCTCGAGAAGCCGTTTTGGGCTGAAATTTAACATTGGGGTATATCACCAACTTCTTCAGTTTTTGCATCAGAAGTCTGGAATTCGGTAGCAAATCGCCGTTTGACTCTCGTATATACCAAGTTATAGAGCAATACGATATGCTACATCCAATGGTGACCTTGAGCTTGACCTCGGATGACATTGAGTGCTAAATGTCTGATGTGAATTGTGTATTGGTCTCTGGGGTTTAAACGCTTGTGCCTACAACTTAGGATTGTCTTATAAGCTAATGAGAAGTCATTCCTATGCCACATCTTTCGATGTCCTTGAAAAATGACCTCATTCGATCTCAAAGGCTGAATCTCAAGGTCATACCTTAAACTTTTCCAATGACCTGGAAGAAAGAATGAACCCCTCCCTTCCATAAACCTTTTCAATAGAACTTCAAAAGTATAGGGGCAGTGGCACTTGGACACTTCTCTTGAAAAACACTGCTTTCGAAAACATCGCTCGATAAGAGCCATGCGTGAAGCTTCATTGTACTTGGAGCTTGATGAAGAGATCGGACCGAGGCTGTGTGAGCAGATCCCACTGATCCAACATTGGTGCTTATCCAATAACTGTGCTATCTACTAACAACTCCAGAAGATCGATAACCATGGCTTCGGGGGAAGTAATCGAACGATGAAAATCATCCTGGACCCATGTGACCTGAACTGGGCAAGAACTTTCTCCAACCGAACCACGGGCGTACATGTAAGAACATCGCATCCGAATCCGCAGACAGAGTTTTACTACATGTCCCCGGTGCAGAGGGGCGGGATCAAACAACAGACAGAGCATCAAATTCCAACGTTGCAAAACGTTTGGCGAACCACCTGGTCGCGAACAGTTAGGTTATTGATCCGGACCCTCCGGACCGTACAGCGTTCATAATAATTCAGGTATTTTGTAGTATTGTGTGCAATACACATTGTATGTAAGCCTACCATGATCAGTGTGTACATTGCAGTTTTGCACCAGATATACAATAGACCATTCACATCCTAGGTATGATTCCACTCGTCAATCGCTCTATTTGTACTTGTTCTACATGTACGGTGTGTCTACGTGGCATAGGCGCTCCTGCAATTTGTTTTGTCTCAAATGTTTTTTTTTGTCTCAAAATCATGTTTTTTGTCTCAAACTCAAGTAAGTATAATTGGTCATTATCTCAGGCGTACCCCGTGGTCGCATAGTGAAGCTTTGCTGTCATGATACTTTAAATTTGACAAATACTGTTATAGCTAGTGCACAGTTAAATTTTGAGCTTTATTCAGAACTGTAGCTGATGGAATATTCAAATATTTTCGACATGTTGATGAGCTACTGCTTCTATTGTGGCCATAATGCGCTTTCGTCAATCCATGCAGGTCCCTTGTACGGAAGCTTATAAGGGACACTAAAACTTTTTTAAAAACTAGGCATGAACTATTTTCTGGAAACAAATACCTGGAATTAAATATTAAAACCTGTAAATAAGTATTCAAACCTGGAATTAATTATTAAAAGCGGGAAATACGTATTTAAACCTGGATTCAAATATATAATCCAGTCAATAATCCGCAAAAAAAATATAATAATAAATATTTAAACCCGGACATACGCATAAATATTGTAACGGGTTTGAACCCTTCTGTGACGTCTTGATGAACCGATTTTCTAGGGAGGTGGGTGAGTTGTTGTTTAACCGGAGCTGAAACGGTAAAACTCCGGGAAACTGCTACTGTTGTACGGTTGAACTCCGGCTAGAAGTCTCTAAGGTTGGTAGCGTGGTCTGGAATGGACCTCTTAACCGTTGCCCGACTGCCAATCTGCAACTGCACCTGTAAAGTAAGGATCCGGAGGCGTTTCCGTCTCCGGGTACTGCAACTGCTCCGTCGGGAAACCGCTTTACTGCAACAGCTCCGTTGTTTTCCGTCTTACTGCAAACTGCGACTGCGCCTGGAATAAAGAATCCGGGAACGTTGCCGTTTCCGAATACTGCAACCGCTCTGCCAGGTTCCGCCGCACTGCAATCTGCTCCGGTTGGCTCCGCCTCACCGCAACCTGCGACTGCACCTGAAATGGAGTATCTCGGAAGTGTTCCTACTTCCGGTTACCGCAACCGCTCCGTCAGGTACTGCCTCTGCAACTCCGTCGTCCGGTACCGCCTCTGCAACTGCTTCGTCGTTCCCGTCTCTGCAACTGCTCCGTCCGATACCGCCTCCGTAGTTGCTCCGTTGATTTCCACCTCCGTCTCCGTCTCCGACTCCTTCCTCGGTGATCTGGGTTCTTAGATCACCCTAAGACGTCGTTACAACTTGGTCTTAACCGACTGTAGTCTTATCTCCCTTTACTCCGTATAACTGTCTTTTCCGGGAAACTAACTTTATTATAACTTCCAGTTCCCTAACGAACACGGAAAAACAACTCGGTTGAAGTTTTCATGTTTATTTTCCAAGTTCACAGTCGGAAGACTTAACTGCTATCATCTGGATGACTCTATCCGGAACAAGGGAGTACTCTGCTATGGGAGAAGGGGTCTGCACAGGTCGACGTCAGGACACCAACTCCGCCGTCCGCTGTGAAGCGGGGGCTTTTATAGACCTGAGACCCACGTCACGTGACCAACCTATTGTGACGTCATAGTCCGCCAAAACACTGATATTTTCCGGATTTCTAAAAACACTCTAGAACCAATCAGTGGCTGACACGTCACCTTTTAAACCGAAAACGAGGCTGATCACATGACCTTCCGGAAATAACGTCATTACGTTTTTGTACTCCATTGTTCCGGCTCCGTGTCCGGTTCCGTCTCCGTCTCCGGATCCGTCTCCGGCGTTACCAACATCATAAATTACTAAGTTGCGAGACGGAAAACCTTTAAAACATTAACAATACGGAACCGTATGAACCTTTAAACACATATACACCCTAATAAACGGTTATTTAACCATAATATCACAAAATACTAACATAAATACCTAGGGGAAACCTTTGGGTACGCCCCAAAACCGTTACACTCCCCCTTCCTTAGACTCTGTTCGTCCCGAACAGAACAATATCACATATATACAAATTGTCAACCGTTAAACTGTCCGTAAAATCAAACACAACTTGTCTCCGTGATCCGGGTACTGGTATCTCTTAACTAGTTTACCGTCACTGTACCCGGATATCTTGCTTGTTCCGTTTCCCACTTTTTAACTCTTAATTATACTAGAATCCGGGAAACGGTTCTTCTTTCTTCTCCTTGCGCCGACTTGACTTGCGACGACTTGCGACGACTTGCGACGACTACTGCCCACCAGTATCACGGCGCGAACTGCTCCCCGACGGCGGACGCGGTGGAAAGGTCTGTGGTACCAACGGTCGTCCGAAGCTTGTCCCTCTGGCATCAACCGGGAGAAGATCCGGATCATGGAGGCTCCACTGGGGCGGGACGTAGAATCCATTCCTGAGGCGTTCGTCCCGGATGGACCAATCTGGAATCCGGACGATCTGACGGGTCGGGACGAGACCAAACGGTGACTCTCTCTGCTCCATGATCTCCACGTAGACGCCGGAGTCTCTCATCTCGGCTGGCCCCCACTGCTCCGGTCCCCAACGTACTGCATAGTATCTGGCGTGCTCCGGGACTGCGGGTGCAAAGACGGAAGCGCTCCGTCCCCCAATATTCACCGGGAAACAATGGGACGGACACGGTTGAGTTGAAGGACCGCCAAACGGGTAGAAGGTGTAGGGTGGACTCTGGGTTGGTGCTCGGACTTGGCTCCTTCCGGACCGATCACTGGAAGACTGTCGAGGCCGGGTCTCCACCGGAGACAGGATTCCGGGTGTAGCTCTGGCTTGATCTACCAGGATACTCCTCCGGGCTCTCTGCACGTCCGCATGGCTTCGTTCAGACGCGGAAGACTCCATTCCGTCATCTCTAGCCGCTGAACTGGTTCTGCTTCCTGCTACTGCTTGAATGGTTGCCGGCAAAGTTCGCTCCGTGGATCCTCGGGTCTCCGTCTCACTGCCAGCTCTGCTCCGGTTTCCGCCTTCCGTTTTGGTCTCTGGTCTGCCTCCCGATCTGCCAATGGGTCTGCTGTCCGCTCGGCTATCTGCTCTGCTATCTGCTCTATCTGCTCTGCTATCGACTCGGCTATCTGCTCTGCTATCGGCTCGGCCGCTGGATCTGATTTCTGCTCCGCCTCCGGGCCGGACAATCACACTGCTCACTGCTCTGCCACTGCTAGTTGTTCTCGGAGGTGGACTCCGGAAAAGGTCTTCCTCATCGTCTCGGCTCTGCAATTCCGCAATGTCTGCCACTCCCACTTCTGCCGTTGCTCCGCCGGAACCTTCCTCCAACAGCCGGAACTTGTAGTCATACACCCCCTTGCCTTTTCCTTTGACGCTGCCTCCGGAAGACTTGGGTGGGGTGTGTCGTTTCTCCTCTCGACCACGTTCTCCGCCTCGGTCCTTGGCTCGCTCCGGGCTCTCCTTCCTATATTCTCGGCGTTGATGGCGTCCGGAATTATCCGGCGAACGGCTGCGACTCCGCTTCTTTCCGCGGTCTCGATCTGCTCCGGTACCTCGAGATGAGTCAGGGCTGTTTTTCCGGGAGGTGTTCCGGGAAGAACTCCGGGTCACAGGCGGCTTAACCGGCTTCGGGTCTCCTGGTTCTTGCAACTCGTCTTCACTTGCCATGATTTTCAGCTCCGCTTCCTCTTCCGAACTGCTCTCCGCCTCCGTGGACGAAACGTCGGCTGCTAGTGCGGCCACCGACTGGGTACCGGAACGGTACCGGGTCCGGGACGAAACCGAACCTCCCGACTCCGACTCCGTATCCGACAACTGGTCATGCCGTGTTACCGGCTTCTTGCTTTTCCGTGGGGTCATCTTGGACCGGAGGCTTTTCTCCTCAAACTGCTCTCTGCCCACCCTCAGTCGAATCGGGTTTGCGTCCATTGCGTGCCGGGACTGCAGATGCTTCTGTGTTCCCTCTTTCCGTCTGCTCCAATGGTCACACTGCGGACAGGCGAAGACGGTGACTTCACTTGTGTGCTGCTCCGTGACATGCCGGAGCAACGTGTGCTTGCTCTTGAACTCTAGGTTGCAGTCTCCACACCGGTGAGGGCGGGGCTTGCGGGGTGTTGTCTTTACTTTCGGCATTCTGATTCTCTGCTTTGTATCGATGTTGACTCAGCTACAGCAAACTGCCTTCTGCATCCGGTAACAGCTAACTGCCCCTTTTATAGTCTCTGGAAGTCACGTGACTGGCTTATCTGCTTGATGATTGGCTGCTCAGCAAACTGCAACTCCTCCTGGTGGTCTTCTTGGATAAATAATTTTTTTTTTTTTTTTTTTTTTTTTTTTTTTTTTTTTTTTTTTTCCGTGTTGTTGCTGCTAACTGCCACCGCTTCTTCCGTCTCCGCCAAACTGCCAACCGCCTCCGTCAACCGCTATACTGCCAACCGCCTCCGTCTACTTTCACACTGCCTTCGCTTCCGTCCAGGAGTCCTCATCTGCCGTCTCATACTCCGACTCCTCCGTCTCCGGCTCCGAAGTGGGAGAAGGTGGTCGATATTCCCACACCCGGATCTCTGCCTCCCAGTCTTCCACCGGCTGATCTTCCTCTTCGGGTTTCTCTGCTTGATCCGGCATAACTGCTCTGACCGCCTCTGCAATCAGCTCCATCTCCTGATCCCAGCTTTCCGGAGGAGCGTCGTCGGCGGCCCGGAGACAGCCTTGTGGATCCGGAACCCATTCCTGGAGATCTAACTGCTCCGGTTGTCCGATGGGGGCGGCTGCTCCGGCATCCCAGTCAGGGCCAAACGGAAGCTGGTCCGCATAAGTTCCCGGAACTGTATTCTCCCTTGGTGACCGGGTGCAGTATCGCCGGAAACGCTTATGCCGGGACTGCGTTGCTGTTCCCCGCCAGGCCGAATCAAAGGTTCCCACATGGTTGAGGGTGGCCTCGTCCTGAGGAGGACGGTTCCCGGAAGGGTACTTCCACCCGTGCATCTCCCGGAGATGCCTCCTAAGGTCGTTCGCCCGGTTGGCATAGAAGGCACACAAACAGCAATGAAATCTCTGGGCTGGGCACACATGCCGTCTCCGGTCCCTCGCACTCTCAAACATCCGGTCACACCGCTTACACAGCCGGCTATAATCCAGTGGCAGCCGGCTATAATCCGGTGGCTGCGGGGTTGCCCAATCTCTGCTCCGGCCGCGATCTTGTCTATCAAGGAACGCCGAGTAGGCCATTCCGGAAGGCCGGGAAACTGAAATTGTCGATCTACTGCACCGCTTTTACTGCACCGCTTCTGCGCCGCCTCTGCACCGCTTCTCCGGACTGGTGGTCTTCCGGGAAACACTTAGTCGTTTTTCACTGCAAAATCTGTTGCTACCGGAAAATGCTGGACTTGATTCGATTCCGCCAAACTTTGTCTGCGATGTGCACAGCTCGAGGTCTGCTCTCCAACTGCTGTCAGAGCCCGATTTCAAGGCCCTTATATACCCTTTCTGCTCACGTGATTTGAAAAGCTCCATGCTGATTGGCTGCCTCAGGAGTGACGTCACAATTATGCAAAAACTCAACCGTTAACCGAGAGGTGTCCGTCTCCGGCTCAACCGGCTTCTCCGGATTTTTCCGGCTCCCTTTCAACTGCTTCTCCGAGCGAAGTATCTGCAATTTTGAAGTATCTCTGCCATCAGGAGGGTTGAAAAGAGTCTCAGCCAGTTGAATCTGCCTCTCAGACGAACATCTAGACTGCAAGTTGGGCGTTTCCGCCATCTGTACTGCTTCGTCAACTGCATATCTGCTCACTGGTATTACTGCTTGTCGACACTGGAAACTGCATACATTCTTGTCCAGAAGGAGGGCCCTTCCTATCTGGAATGATGTTTCACCGCTTCTGTCGATCTGCAGCCGGTTTGCTGTCTCTGCTAAGTGGAAACTCCGGTTGGATGTCTACGGCCGGAAAACTTTTCCGTCTTAATTCTCTGAATACGGAAGACGTGTAGCTGCTTCTCTGGAGATACTAGACCGCTAACCCAGGTTCTTCTGGACCCCTGGCCGCTACCCTGGACTGGTTGACTATGCGCTCAAACCAGTCAGAACCTCAAGGATGTCTCTATCCGGTCTCTGCACCGCTTTCCGCTCTGCTTCCTTTCTCCGCCCTGTTTCCGGAACCAGCACTTGCTCGCTGCTTCGACTTCTTGCGGTCGCTCTCTGCCGGAACTCAACGTTTTACCAGGGTCTCAGCTATCTCCTTCTCCTGCTCTACAGCTCACTCCGTCTTCTAATATTTCTGCGTCCTCTGCGGCTTTACTCCGAGTCCGTATCCGACTCAGAGACCGTCGGTTCCGTCTCCGGAACACTACTCTGCTTCGGCGGCTCCGTCTGCCTCCAGGAATCCGCCATTCTCCGCTTCATCCATCTCGGATGCTTGACGCCATTATACGGTTTCAGCAAATCGAAGTGAACCACCTTCTGTCGAGTTTCACTCTCTGCAATCTCGTAGGTCACGTCGGTAAATCTGCTCAGCACTAGCTTTGGACCGCTCCACTTCCTCTGCAACTTGGGAGCTTTGCCCTTCTTCCGTGTTTTGACCGCCATCCACACTCGGTCTCCTGGCTGGAACTGATTGTTGACCTTCCTCCGGTCGTACAGCTTCTTCTGCCGTTCCATTTCTCTGCCAGATTTCGCTCGAACCGCCTTGTATACCGCCTCTAGTCGCTCCCGGAGCTGACTGCCATACTCTGTTACTTCTGCCGTTGATTCTCCCGGCGGTCTGCCAATCAGTAACTCTACCGGAGTGTTGACTTCTCTGCCCAGCATCAGCAAGTTGGGACTCTGCCCGGTTGTCTCCTGCGGGGTACTCCGGTAAGCTGCCATTGCCAACGGAACTAGCTGATCCCAGTTGGTCTGCCGCTCGCTTACGTACAGGCTCAGGATCTGCTGCAGCGTCCGGTTGAATCGCTCGATGAAACCGTCCGACTGAGGTCGGAAAGCGGTTGTCCGTGTCTTGTGAATCCCCAGGATTCTGCAAACATTTCTCAGCAAGTCGGACTCGAAATTTCTGCCTTGGTCGGTGTGTATCTCCATCGGGATACCGTACCGCGCTGCAAACTGGTTGACGAATATGTCCGCAACCGTCACCGCTTCCTGATTCGGCATCGGGTAAGCCTCTACCCACTTGGTGAAGTAATCGCCGATTACTAAGATGTACCGGTTCCCCCGGGTGGATTTAGGTAACGGACCCATCACGTCCATTGCCACCCTCTCCATGGGCGCTCCAACCCGGTATTTCTGCATCGGAGATCGTTTCAAGTTCTGCATACTTCTTGACGCACATTCGTCACAGCTCAGCACCCACTGCTTTATGTCCCGCATCATAGCCGGCCAGAAATACCGCCTCCGAATGCTAGCCGCCATCCTTCTGCTTCCGAGGTGTCCTCCCGTCCGGCTCTGGTGGGCCAGACGGAAAATCTCCTGTCTCAGCTCCTTCGGGGTTATTAACTGCATTCGGCTGGTTCCTTCTGCCGTTCTCCATTTCCGGTAGACTACTCTGTCGACTTTCAGCAAGGTCTTCCGCATCCCGTACAGCACTTTCTCCTCGCTGCTCATGCTGGAAAAGTCTGCACTGCCAGCTGTACCGCTCCCGTCGATCAGCGACGTCACCAGTGAGTACCAAGGTTCTGCTTGCTGCATTCTCCGCAAATCATCTGGTCGATATTTCTGCCCCAGCACAGTATCCTGGTCCGCATTTTCCGCCAGCCTAATCTGCTCTGCAACCGCATCCGCTTTTCCTGGAACTGCCTTCTCCGTCACCGCAACCGCAACCGGCTTCCGGGACACTGCTTTCTCCGTCACCGCAACCGCAACCGGCTTCCGGGACGCTGCTTTCTCCGTCACCGCAACCGCAACCGGCTTCCGGGACGCTGCTTTCTCCGCTACTGCAACCGCCTTCCTTGGGACTGCTTCCTCTGTCACCGCAACCGCAACCGGCTTCCGGGACGCTGCTTTCTCCGCTACTGCAACCGCCTTCCTTGGGACTGCTTCCTCCGTCAGTTCTGCTTCTCCGCCCGATCTCCTTGACCGCTTCCGGCGTCCCCCCTTCTTTGGCTTGGGCTGAGGAGTTTCTTCACTACGTGTCTGCCGGATTCTTTCTCCGTAGTTCCAGGCATCTATCTTGGCTTGTTTCCAGTCGATTTTTCCGCATTGGCTGCATGGGGATCTGGACAAGGCGTCCGCATTATTATGGATTCGCCCCGGACGATGTTCGATGTCGAAATGAAACTCACTCAGGAGCTCAATCCACCGGGCTACCTGCCCCTGGGGCTCCTTGAAATTCATAAGCCAGGTCAGACTGCCATGATCCGTGCGAAGAAGGAAGTGTCGTCCCAGCAAGTACTGCTTATTCTTCTGTACCGCAAACACAACCGCCAGGAGCTCCTTCCGGGTGACACAGTATCTCCGTTCTTCTTTGGTTAGGCTGCGGCTCAAGTAGGTTATCACCCGCTCCTGGTTGCCCTGCTTCTGTGACAGTACTGCTCCCAGCCCGGTGTCACTGGCGTCCGTGTCCAGGATATATCGGCCTTGCTCCCTTGGGTACCCGAGTATCGGTGCCGATACTAGGCGGTTCTTCAGCTCTGCAAATGCCTGTTCTTGCTCCGTCTGCCACCGGAACGGCACCCCTTTTTCCGTCAAGTGATTCAGCGGCGCTGCAATCTCGGAGAACTTCGGCACGAACTTCCGGTAATAGGAGCAAAGTCCCAGAAAACTGCGCAGCTCCGTCAGGTTGGTGGGTGTCCGCCACTTCCGTACTGCCTCCGTTTTTGCCGGGTCGGTGCGGATACCGTCTCTGCCAACTATGTGACCTAGGAAAGACACCTCCGGCTGGAAGAACTTGCATTTTGACGGTTTGACTTTTAGGTCTGCCTCTCTCAGCTTGCTGAACACCTCCTGAAGATCACGGATGTGATCCTCCAGGGTCTTGCTGTAGACTATGATGTCGTCCAGATATATGAGGCAGGTCTTCCAGGACAAACCGCCTAGCACCTTCTCCATCAACCGCTCGAACGTACCCGGAGCATTGCACAAGCCGAAACTCATCACTTTGAACTGGTAAAGGCCGCCAGGAACACAGAAGGCCGACTTTTTCCGGGCGTCTTCATCCATCCCGACCTGCCAGTAGCCACTGGTCAGGTCGAGAGTGGAGAACCATTTAGCGTCTGCACAGGCTGCTATGGTGTCGTCTATTCTCGGCAACGGATAAGCATCTTTCTCCGTGACTGCATTTAACCGCCGGTAATCGACGCAGAACCGGGTGGTCCCATCCTTTTTCTTCACGAGGACAATCGGTGAAGCCCACGGACTGCTACTTTCTTCAATGACGTTCTTGTCTTTCATCTCCTGAATCAGACTGCTCACCAGCTCTCTCTTGTCTGGCGGAATTCGTCTGGTTGGCTGCTTAATCGGCCGGTGACTGCCCGTGTTTATCTGATGTTGTACCTCGTTGGTCTGCCCCAGTTCTCCGGCATCATTACTGAAGGTCGGCTTATTCCGAAATAGGAGGTCGGTTACTCTCTCGCGGAAATGACTCGGCACTGCATCCTGGGTCTGCTCTGCTAACTGCCGCAGCTTCTCGTACCCGCTCCAATTCCGCCCGGCCTCCGACTCCGTGGAAATCTGCACCTTCCGGCTCCGCTCCGCCAACGGCACAACACTGCAACCGGCTGCTAAGGTGGTCATCGTCGCCAACTGCGCTCCTTTCTTGATGATTACCGGCTCTGCCATCACGTTGATCACTCGAACCGGGACTGTTCCTTGCTTTATCCGGGATAAAGTTCTCCCGATCAGCCAAGGTCTTTTCTCCGTAGGCTCCTGCGGCATTTCTAGTACTCCTTCTGCTTCACGGACACTCTCTGCTTGTCCTATAATCAGCTGTTCCGTTTCCGGCGGAATTTGGTAATCTGCTACAGCGTTGATCGGAAACGGCTCCCTGGTCTGCTCGAACATGGTGAGGAACACCTCCTGGCTGCCCATCTGCATGGTCATCCGGTCGAAGTTTATGCCGGATACTCGGGAACGGATGAAATCCATCCCCAGTATTCCTTCGTCTTCACAGTCTGCAATCTCGAACGTCACGGTCTCAGCTACTCCTGCGATGTTGAGTGGGAGTTCTTTCCGGCCATGTGTCCGTATGTTACTTCCGTCAACCATTGAAAGACGAATCGGCGACCGCTTCAGCTTCATTCCGGGTTTCCGGATCCGTTCCCAGGTTTGTAGGTTGAGCATTGTGACAGTGCTGCCGGTGTCGATTATCAGCGTTACTGGCTCTCCGCATACTCTGGCTGTCACACACATGCCCACCTCGCCCCTGGGACCGGGTCCGTGAACCACCTGCCGGTTATGGGGGTGTCCTCTCTTCCGGGTCCCGGATTTCCCCTTTTCCGCGACCCGCTCTAGTTTTCCGGCTGCTGCTGCTGCTGTCGTGGCTGCTGCAATTGTTGCTGCTGCTGCTGCTGCGGCTGCTGCTGCTGCTGCTGTCGCGGCGACTGCTGCTGTTGTGGTTGACGCCGCTGCTGCTGCTGCTTCGGCTGCCTACAGTCTCGGGCAAAATGCCCTTTCCGGCCACAGTTGAAACATTCTAAATCCGCTCGGGAACTGCGCTGCTGCTGCTGCCGGCTAACCGCTTCCTTGACCTGAGTCATCAGATCCGCCATCTGCTGCTGAGTCTGCTCGGCTTGCTTCCGCAATTCGTTCACCTGCTGGCTCCACTCCGGCTCCGTGTTCAGCTGCCTCGTCCGGTGTCGCTCCGCTGGTCTGCTGTTGTCCGTTTTCATGATACTCTCATACTCGGTAGCGAAAGCCAGGGCCTGCGACAGCGTTTCCGGGTGGCTTTTCAATACCGACAACCGCATATCTCGGTTAGTCAGGCTGTTGCAGAAATGCATCTTCATGAGCACTTCTGTTGTTGCCGGATCTGCTTTTGGGTAAGCTAGCCGCGTCTTGCTCCGTATGTCTCTGGCCAGCTCGGACAGCTCCTCCTCCGGCTGCAATTTCCGTGTCTGCAATTCTGCCTGGAAAACAAATGTTTTCTCCCCCGGACAAAACTGCTGTTTTAATGCCGCCACAACCGTATCAAAGCTGCGTCTCTGCTCCGCGGACAGATCCAGTAGTATGCTGCGGGCGTTACCCCTCAGACTGACACATAAGTTCAGCGCCTTTTCCTCTGCTGTCCAACGGTAGTACCGAGCGTATTCAAGGAGGTGAGCCTCATATTCCGGCCACGGATCAGTTCCGTCGTATGTCATTAATCTGGCTACTCCTGCCCTTGGTGCTGGCTGTTGTACTGCTTCTGCCTGCTGCTGCTTTCCGGTTACTGCCAGGTGCTGCTGAAACACCTCCATTTGGGTCGCCAATAATCTGGTCAGGTTGTCGACTAAGTTCTCTCCGCCTTCCGGGTCCGCATCCGGTTCCCGATCGCCAGCCTGGTCCGGAAAGTTAACTTCCGCCTCTGCTAACTGCTCTGCAGGCTGTTCTCCTTGAGGAACCCGGAGGGGCTCGTCTGCAACTGCTTTCTGCATTTCCGGCTGCAACAGCTTCCGCTCGGCAGGACGAACCGCTTCCTTTTCCGCAACCGGCATCTGCAACGGCTCAGCTCCTACTGCTCCTACAGGCTGCTCCGTGTCCGACACGGCTGCCTTCAGCTGCTGTTCCGCCAATTTGCCCCGTCTAGTAGTCATACTGCAGATGATCCCACCGCTGCCACCAAAAAGTTGTAACGGGTTTGAACCCTTCTGTGACGTCTTGATGAACCGATTTTCTAGGGAGGTGGGTGAGTTGTTGTTTAACCGGAGCTGAAACGGTAAAACTCCGGGAAACTGCTACTGTTGTACGGTTGAACTCCGGCTAGAAGTCTCTAAGGTTGGTAGCGTGGTCTGGAATGGACCTCTTAACCGTTGCCCGACTGCCAATCTGCAACTGCACCTGTAAAGTAAGGATCCGGAGGCGTTTCCGTCTCCGGGTACTGCAACTGCTCCGTCGGGAAACCGCTTTACTGCAACAGCTCCGTTGTTTTCCGTCTTACTGCAAACTGCGACTGCGCCTGGAATAAAGAATCCGGGAACGTTGCCGTTTCCGAATACTGCAACCGCTCTGCCAGGTTCCGCCGCACTGCAATCTGCTCCGGTTGGCTCCGCCTCACCGCAACCTGCGACTGCACCTGAAATGGAGTATCTCGGAAGTGTTCCTACTTCCGGTTACCGCAACCGCTCCGTCAGGTACTGCCTCTGCAACTCCGTCGTCCGGTACCGCCTCTGCAACTGCTTCGTCGTTCCCGTCTCTGCAACTGCTCCGTCCGATACCGCCTCCGTAGTTGCTCCGTTGATTTCCACCTCCGTCTCCGTCTCCGACTCCTTCCTCGGTGATCTGGGTTCTTAGATCACCCTAAGACGTCGTTACAACTTGGTCTTAACCGACTGTAGTCTTATCTCCCTTTACTCCGTATAACTGTCTTTTCCGGGAAACTAACTTTATTATAACTTCCAGTTCCCTAACGAACACGGAAAAACAACTCGGTTGAAGTTTTCATGTTTATTTTCCAAGTTCACAGTCGGAAGACTTAACTGCTATCATCTGGATGACTCTATCCGGAACAAGGGAGTACTCTGCTATGGGAGAAGGGGTCTGCACAGGTCGACGTCAGGACACCAACTCCGCCGTCCGCTGTGAAGCGGGGGCTTTTATAGACCTGAGACCCACGTCACGTGACCAACCTATTGTGACGTCATAGTCCGCCAAAACACTGATATTTTCCGGATTTCTAAAAACACTCTAGAACCAATCAGTGGCTGACACGTCACCTTTTAAACCGAAAACGAGGCTGATCACATGACCTTCCGGAAATAACGTCATTACGTTTTTGTACTCCATTGTTCCGGCTCCGTGTCCGGTTCCGTCTCCGTCTCCGGATCCGTCTCCGGCGTTACCAACATCATAAATTACTAAGTTGCGAGACGGAAAACCTTTAAAACATTAACAATACGGAACCGTATGAACCTTTAAACACATATACACCCTAATAAACGGTTATTTAACCATAATATCACAAAATACTAACATAAATACCTAGGGGAAACCTTTGGGTACGCCCCAAAACCGTTACACTATTAAAGCCCAGATAATTTAATTCCAAGTTCTGATATTTATTTCCTAGGGAAGCTTATAAGGGGCATTCAAAGTAGAGAAGCATATACGGGACATTCAACTTTTTTTATTTATTGATTAACTTTTGAAAAAGGATTTACTCACTGGGAAAACCTGAGAAACTGGGAATCAATATTAAAGTCTAGCTCAATATTAAAGTCTAAGTCTAAATGAGTTTCAAGTTATCACATTTTACAGAACCTTAATATCTTTCACCATTCATGAGATATTACCAATTATGTGTGAAGATTTTTGAATATGTGGACATAAATTATGAAGCTCGTTTTGTCCACCAGACGGCACTCTGAAGCACCCGTCTTTGTATTAACCGATTCTCTGGTCCCCTGAATCAGGGGACAGTGTCAATGCGCGGTAACAAAATAGTCCGTATTAATGCGCATTTTGTAAACACGAGCACGTGCTTTCTTGTTTTGCATGGGTCGACCCAGGGCTGGCCAGGGGTCGACCCGACAGTCATGACTCAGCCATGGATTTTTCAGAGGCACTAAAGATTGCCACGGACACCGCTACTGGAGTTATTCTATCACAATCTCCTAAAAAATTGTATAGTTTTCGACAATATGTCCTGTCAGTAACAAAATATTAGTGCGTAGTATTACTGAATAATACGAATGTAAACATGAAAATATACCACACCCACAACCTGGAAATAAGTATTAAAACCTGAAATTAAATATTGAAAACTGCAATCAAGTAATAAAACTATGAAAAAGTATTCAAAAAATATTTAAAACGGGAAATTGAATCACTTTGAAAAAGTTGAATGTCCCTTGGACCCCAGATAACATTGCTTTGGTGGGCCACCAAGGGCCAGTAGGGGCCATTTTACCCCCGGTGTGCCACCGGTGGCAGACGGGTGGCTCACCATTTGCTACCTGTCGCATCTTCAATGGTTCAATGGGGGCCACAAACATGTGTTTGCCCTCGGTGTGCCACCGGTGGACCACTGGCGGCCTAATTACGCGACCGTTGCGCCATCTTGTGAATGAACCGAAGATTTGCTTGTTGCGCCATCTCGCGCTTCTGCTTTCTTCACATGACGGAAGACGCAGACGACAGAATCAGCGAAATTTTATCGTAGAGGCTTGTTGAACATTATCATGGATAGGAAATCTTCGGGTAAGAAGCGCGTTTAGTGCATTTCCTATCTTGAGAACTAATTTACAGTCAATTCAAAGCAGAAAATATAGTGTGTAACGGAATTTTACATGTACTTTTGGCCTTCTTGGCGCACGTGTTTGCCCACGGTCACCCGCGGCTAGCCGCTGGTGGCCAGCTGGGGGCAGCACGAAGACAGTCGATCTAGATTGTGTTTCCGATTTCTTAATAGTAGGAGATATATTCAAGTTCAACACAAAACTTGATATGATTTTTTACCGTAACTGGCCATAAGGTCTGGTCGGATCATTTGAAATTTTGTTTGTTTCCATTTGACACAAAAAGTCTGAAATTTGGTGAAAAAATACGGTTTTATGCCAAATGGAAAACAACAAAATTTCAAATTGATCAAACAATCTTAAACAAAGTTGTGGCGAATAATCATATCAGGTTTTGTGTTGAATTTGACATTAATATTAATATTGATACTCGAATTCGTGATTTAGTTTCTAGATCTACTCAATAATAGTACAGACGGGACAGAACAACTGAACCAACCGCATCCTCAGATCAGACCAGCCGGTGAGACATAAGCCAACAACGATTCTGGTGGTCCGGTGGTACATTTTAGTGGTCGCTCTGCGACTGACACATGATGGATTAGACTGGTGTTGGTAGTCTTTCTCATTTGTGTATTTTTTCTTTTTTCTGGGAATACATTATTAAAATTCACCAATAATGTATGGAGCTTGCCTAAGCATTTACTCATTTTTATCATGACATAAATGGTAAAAGCAGAACCATACTCTATTTGGTTCTGATCTAAATTAAATTACAATGTTATCAAATATAGGATAAAATTAACCTAAATCCTTTAGATCTATGTTGAAATTGTACTTGTTGAATGTTGATATTAAATGAAACCATTTCTTCTGTAGGTTGGTTACATCTCCTGCCTTGGATGCCTCCCCTTGAAGGATGTGGTGGGACATAATGTTTGCAGTATTGACTACTGGGCTTGCCTGCAAATTTAACTAGGGTGGGAACAGTCGTGAGGAGGCCTTAAGAGTCTTGACTTTGATGAATTTAATAAAAGGCACATAAAATATATGAATTTAAATAACTTGTAGAGTTTGCGACAGAGAATTTTATGCTTATCCTTCACATAATTCGTGTCTGATCATCGAATTTTACAGTGGCATGAAAAGCTAGTAATCTGAAGGAAGCGGAGACTGAGGGGCAGGTGATGAATTAAGAATGCCCGGGACTGCGCTGGTGGATATAAATTACGTCGAGAAAATAAACTGCAAGTTACTTATTGTATCCCCCGAACGAAGGCCGGCGGATACTATGGATTTGTGATCGTCGCGCCGCCGCCACACTTTCTTTTGATCGCTCTACAGGTCACATTTCTAGTCTGATTTTGATAATTTTTCATCCGAACATATAATGTGGTAAGGGTACGACACCTATCAATTTTGATTGCCAACCTGCCATAGCAAACAAATGGGCCGATTGACGACAAATTTAGTGCTCAAATTAGCCTGTTTAACACACATGGCGTGTGATCGCTCTACGAGTGGGAGGTTTTGATGAATGTTGATGAGTTTTGATGAATGTATTGTTGATGAAATCGCACAGGCTCGATGAGAAAGACCGGCGTACGAAACCTATTGTTTTTGAGAATGATCAAATAAAAATTAATTGCTAATTAGTTAATGGACTAACTTATTACAATGAATTTCAACTTGAGACAAGTTTGGCACATATTATGAATTAAAATATAAGTTATGGTGAAAAGTTCGATCTGGCTCCAATTTTGTCATCTTGAAATGCCGGTTTGGTCATCTTTTACTTTAAATTTCAACTTGAAACCATGTTTGGTACATATATGAGTTAAAATATAACTTACATGTATGGTGAAAAGTTCGATCTGGTTCCAATTTCGTCATCTTGAAATGCAGTTTTGATCAATTTTTATTTTTAATTTCAACTTGAAACCAAGTTTGTCCAATATTCTTATTCAAGATTCAATTTAGGTGAAAAGTTTGATCTGGCTGTAATTTCGTTATTTTATCGAGCATGTAGAAATGGAAATTCATATGCAGTGATTTCAGTGGTGATCTTGAATCCAACCTTCAATAACCTTGAAAGGTCAATGCAGCAATTTTGGTGAAAAAAAAAACTGTTGTGTCTTAAGATTTTACATTTCTCTATCTTTTTTTAGCCCTTGCTCTAGTTTTTGGTGGTAACATGGATGATAGGGCTATGGGAGATACACCCAAGCGGTCGTAGGCGACCGGAAGCGTCCAGTTGATAACCTACATTACACACATTTGTCAGTTACATACATGCATCTACACCATGATTAAGTGTGTTCACTTTCCATGTTCAGTGAAAACTTACATGTTATGTTTTTTTACAGAACGAAGAGATGTTTTGGTTCAAGACAGCTCTGACGAAGCCGATGATGCAACCCAACAGAGCAACTGTCAATCAATCAATTAGTTCATTTTTACAATATCACATACAATGTTTTTTTTTTTACAAATACTGTATTTTCCCACTGAATAAAGTTTCTGGGGACAGAACTATTTTCTTGTGTTTCTGTAGATTGTGGCCCCCCATTGATCCACCAGTGGCCAGCAATGAGCATGGTTGGACCACTGGTGTATCCCTTCATGAACCCTCAGAGGGCCACTGGAGACGTTGTTTATATAACCAGTGGCCCTCCGGTGGCCCATTGATTGTGGGCTAGCCCATGGTGGATAGCATGCTATCAGCTGGACAAAAGTACTGTGGCCCCCCAGCTAGAGCCCTTGGTGGGCCACTGTTTTGGCCCATGGTGGGGAGCCAGGGGGCCACTGATTCCATGCTAACTGGGACATTGATAGATTGATACTTACATCCCTTATAAGCTTCCCCACCCCTGGCATGTATAAGCTTCCATACCCCTGGCATCTATGGTAATTGATTGATACTTACATCCCTTATAAGCTTCGATCCCTACCCCTGGCATGTGTGTTCTGTCATCGATTTTCCGCGAGTGGAAATTTACCAACCGGAAAATACGCTGCACAAGGTGGCAAGCAGTACGGGGGCTTCCGAGTGACAACGAGCAATCTGTTGCAGTGATTACCCTCACCCAATCAGGTCATGGCAGGCACATTAAAATTGCAGGAGCGTCAAAAAACTCTGAAGTCTCACCGACAATCATAATTTTACGCAGTTTCTCCCGATTGGTGTCGAGATCTTTTCCAACCCATCATCATGCCGGCCAAAATCGAAAATTGTTTTTTTCTCACATTTGGGTCTCTGTACATTATAAAACCACTCGCAGTTATCATCGGACATTCCGGGAAATGTTAACCGTAGAGTTGTGATTATCACGACTATTATTGTGTGTTATGCAATATATATAACACATACACGTAACTGTGTGTGATGTGTGATATTTCAACCACCGGTGCTGTTGTCGGAGGCAGAATCAAGAGAATGCCACCCAAACCAAGGCCCCGAGCTACGAAACCAAATCACGCTATAAGGAGGTCACATAGGCCTACATGTAAAAATGTCGGCAAACCCGTGCAAGGTAAATATAATTCATATTTTCCCCGAAAAACATCAATTCCAGATTCATATAGATGTATGTGCAACTAGCCCTGAATATAAGGCACAATGATCGGTCCTCACCCTGGGCCCCCAACTGCCCACCGTACCGTACAGCGTTCATGTATTTGGTAATATTGTGTGAAATAAACATTGTATGTAAGCCTACCATGATCAGTGTGTACATTGCAGTTTTGCACCAGATATACAATAGACCATTCATATCCTAGGGTATGATTCCACTCGTCAATCGCTTTATTTGTACTTGTTCTATATGTACGGTGTGTCTACGTGGCATAGGCGATGGCCTGGGCTATTGACGAAGTGTGAATCATTAGATATATAGGCCTACATTATGATCATAATGACTGAGTATAGATACGATATTAATCATTATAAATCGAACACACACATTACTGGAGTAACTGTGATGTAAACTTAATTCAGTCTGCCATTTATGGCAAGTCAGAATCAATATCTGTTCAAGATACTGTACACGTAATTTAGGCCCTAGATATTGACTTTAACAGAATGAAATCTTCGTGACATCATCGGGGCCAGATTTTCCAATCACTTACTTATCACTATATCCAGACGTATATAGGCGTATTTATAAACATAACGTGTAATGGTTATGATTACTAGTAATTCTCTAGACCTTGGAAACTCTGCTATGTAGGCATGAGTCAATTCACACATTTTACCTTTGGACTTATTCCATATATAGTTGTTTTCACTTTCTCTGCTGATATCAAGGTAAACAATGACCTGGTATCAAATGTCTCTGACTATTCCAGGATGTCAGACGCTCGAGGAACAGCTGAACGACAAACTGCAGCAGATTGGGAGGCAGTTAGACAACCCTCACGAATCCCCCAGCATCAAGAAAGCCTTGAAAGCTGAGAAGATCCAGACCACACATGAGGGCTTCAAGACATGTGATCCATCTTACTATGAGTACGATCCGACATGCAGTAACCTCCTGAGTTTCGTGTATATTCAAAAACAGAATACGAAACAGGCAGCACTCGAGTGTGAAAGAATCCGAAATGAATACCCTAGAAACATCATGGCCACTCTGCACCAGATGTACATCGCTAAAAATGGAGGGAAGTTATCGGAAGCTATTTCCTTGGCTGATGAAGTTGTAAAACATTGTTCTGATGAGCAACAGCGAGTAACTTATGAAGCAGAAATGGCGTACTTGTACTTTAGGATGGGGCCTGGATTCTTCAAGAAGGCATTAGCATTGTATTCAAGAGTCTTGCAATGGATACTTTCTGAAGAACTGTCAAGAGTCGATGTATGTGGCCCCCAGAGTACGGTAATGAATCGGGATCAGCTAACAACACAGGCTGCACTCCACTCTATCTGGCAGAAGCGAGAGTTGGGGAAAACAATGGTAAGCTGGATTTTCCAGATTGCGTCTTTTCACGGAAAACTTCTCGCTCGACCTCACATGCATATTCTCTACAACATTGAGAACTTCAATGTGGACAAATACTTCATGAATGTGTGCCATCTTCTGGATTTTATTTCCGTGACTGATGACCGTGTCTTCCAAGGCAGAGCATGGATTGAGCTGACTACCATCTACAAGATGTATGAACTCATAGGCAGAAAAGATGATCGTCAATGTCAGCTTCCTAATGGATGGAATCCAGACAGATACATCCAGGAAGCAGTCAATCGATATCCAGACAATGTGCATGTTCTTCAGTTTGCTGGCCGACACTACCGACAAAACGCAACCCGTGAAGAGGACTTTCATTATGCATTAAAACTCCTGACAAAGGCTGTGGAGATATGTCCCGCGATGCATGTCGCATACCACCAAATGGCACTGGCTTGTCGCGCGATTTGGCTTATAGAAGGAGGCTATAAAGAAAAGAATTTGTTTGTGAATAATGATCGCCATCATAAACCCAACAAAAAGTACAGAAATCCCAGTCATTATGAACAGTTGGCGAATAACACTGTTGCCACAGTATATTCTCGAAGGCCACATAACGTTGGGAAAGCTCCAAGGTATTTTAGAAAACCTGACTATCATGATGAACTTAGAACGAACAATCCGGTTATTGGACGCAGAACCAAAGGTGTCAACTCATTACGAGATGCAAAGAGCTACCTTGAAGAAGCAATGAAGATCACAAATAATACCAGCTGCAGATACTGCACAGATCTAGCAAGAATACACATTTCCCTCAAATCGGAAGAGCACATAGTGGTGGACCTGTTCGAGAAGGCACGCTGTTTGCTCTCGGATGATCTGCTGTCTGATTTCAATGAAGCTGCTTACTTATATGAGCAATGGGGACTGTGGCTCTTGAAGTCCAATTTAGAAGTTGATGCCAAATGTCATTTTCGTAAATCGCTTGAATGTTCTGTGTTGGGGAAGCAGAGATCCAAAGTGGCTTTCTACAAGTTGCGGGATATCCTGGGTGATCAACGCCAAATTCCAGACTGCTGTCTATCTGTCGTGAAAGAAAGTGCATTCATTCACAAACTGATTGAACAATATGCGACAGCACGTCAAATCATCAGGAACAGATTGAATGAAAACGCCTCAAAAGGAATCAGCCATCCAGATGATTTGATGGAAATTGCGTTGAAAGAGAATCCAGAAAACTTGGGGTTGTTGTTTGAGCTGCTGGATATCCTATTCAGGGAAGGCGATTATATGGCAGCGTTTCAATACCTACAGATTGGAATGCAATACTACACAAAATCTGAGTGTGATGAAACACAGAAGCTTTTGGCAAGAAATATCATCCTTAGTCTTGATCCTACAAGCGATTCATGCATCACCCATGATGAATTTGCAGAGTCTTTCAGGTGGCTGCATCCATGCAAGATAGAAGAATGGTCTTCGGATGAAGACAGCTGTGCAGACGAAGTGCAAAAGGAAGTGGAGGCTCTATCATTATGTCCTGAAACAAGCAATGACCCAAAGTATGGTGCAAGTTGCAGTCCCGAGTGTGAGGACACCATTTGTTCTGGATCAAATGTTACAACCACAGATGACTCGTCAGATGACTGCAGCTGTGATCCCATTTTCGACTCGGTTCTCGTCACTGACAATGCATATGATCCACTAATTGAGTCTATATCTGC
Source organism: Terebella lapidaria (assembly GCA_949152475.1). Lineage (NCBI taxonomy): Eukaryota > Metazoa > Annelida > Polychaeta > Terebellida > Terebellidae > Terebella > Terebella lapidaria. The sequence continues at coordinate 18,806,498 of OX424561.1, forward strand.
TGCTCTTAAGGATTTTGGCCTGGATGTATTCTGCGCATGCGCAGGCCTTGATGGGGACTGGATGGAGTTAGATTTTCAGTCTACCATGATAGACAGCTTTGAGCACTTGTGCATCAGGGAGAGTCAGGTGCGCACATGGATCATTGATCTTGATGGATTGAAATACGACACGAAATTGTACTACGACATGATCGAGGAAACTGTTCGTAGAGCGGCCAGTGCGCACGTCATGCGATTCAGCAGGAAACCAGAAGAACGTCGGATGGCAACATCGTTTGTGCACTTGAGCTATGATAAGAAAGCGACAAAGCAGGACTTGATTCGCAAAATCATCACAGGAATGTCAAATGCATAACAAGGAAGATGTGTCGCCGTGTGACCCACACAGCATAATATCTTTTGATAACTATTGAGCGTTTTTTTTTTCAGCTTGCACCCGAGTGTGTATGTAGAACGCGTGTGTATGTGTGCATGAAGTTACATGTGGTCCCACTTTTTTGATGACGGGCCCTATCGACACTGATTCGAGGTGTCAGAGAACATCATCAAGATATAACCACATCTTGTGACATTGAAAGTTTTCCTTTGGCCATTGGTATTGGACAGAATCATTTGGCATATGGCCCGGACTTGCGTGTATAACGAACTGTTTCTTAATTTTGGGCTCAACATGTCAATCATGCTGCGTCAGGCACCTTTTTCGGATCAGGGAAAAAGTAAACCCAACCTAAAGTCCATCGTATGACATTGTTAGTCTTCCATTTTTAGGTTACCGGACCTATGGTCCGATAACCTATTGCCATGCCGTTGCGTCCGTCGTCCGTCGTCGTCGTCCACATTTTTATCTTTTTTGTTTACGGGCGAATTCTTCTGAATTCTGATGACCTTGAATTTGACCGTTGACCCCATTTTCAAGGTCATAGGACAAAATGGCTAATATCTCGCTTGTTATCGACTTTACAGCTTAGGAATCAGTTATGAACATATAGGAAATGATATATGCAGATTATTGTCATGACCTTGAATTTGACCTCATTTTCAAGGTCACATGACAAAATGGCTAATATCTCACTTATTATCGACTCTACAGCTTAGGAATCAATTGTGGACATATAGGAAATGATATATGCTGAATATTCTGATGACCTTGAATTTGACCTTTGACCGCATTTTCAAGGTCCTAGGACAAAATGGCTAATATCTCGCTTGTTGTCGTCTTTACAGCTTAGGAATCAGTTATGAACATATAGGAAATGATATATGCAGATTATTGTCATGACCTTGAATTTGACCTTTGACCTCATTTTCAAGGTCACAGGACAAAAAGGCTAATATCTCACTTATTATCAATTTTACAGCTTAGGAATCAATTGTGGACATGTAGGAAATGATATATGCTGAATATTCTTGGACCTCGAATTTGACCTCTGACCTCATTTTCAAGGTCCAAGGACAAACTGGCTCATATCTTGCTCCTCTGTTGACTGTATGGCTTGGGAATCAATTGTGGACATGATGTAGAAAATGATATACACTGAATATTTTGATGACCTTGAATTTGACCTTTGCCCTTTCATTTTCAAGGCCACAGCACAAAATTGCTAATATCTCGCTGATTACTGAATTTACAGCTTAGCAATCAAATGTGGACATGATATATGCTTAATGTTATATATGCTGAATATTCTCTTGACCTTGAATTCAACCAGTGACCTGGCTAACATCTAAAATATTAAACATTGTCCGGTAACCTATCTTTGGCCCTATGCCTAATTTTTTAGCACGCCGTCGTGGGCCCTCCCCCCGATGTCTGTTATCGGAGTCCATTTGCCTACATCGTACTGGGACTGTGAAGGTGTGACTGTACATGTAGCATTAGAATCTTGTGATTTAGCATTACACTTGACATGTGATATGCATGAGACGAACAAGATTTAAATCGCTTATTTCACAAATGTAAAACAAGGACGATGTGTCGTAGGACTCGGTACAGCACGATATCCATTGTAACGGTTTTGGGGCGTACCCAAAAGTTTCCCCTAGGTAATTCTGTTAGTGTTTTGTGATATTATGGTTAAATAACCGTTCAATAAAATGTATATGTGTTTAAAGGTTCGTACGGTTCCATATTGTTAATGTTTAAAAGGTTTTCCGTCTCGGAACTTGGTATATTTGTGATGTTGGTAAAGCCGGAGACGGATCCGGAGACGGAGACGGAACCGGAGACGGAGCCGGAACAATGGAGTACAAAAACGTAATGACGTTATTTCCGGAAGGTCATGTGATCAGCCTCGTTTTCGGTTTAAAAGGTGACGTGTCAGCCACTGATTGGTTCTAGAGTGTTTTTAGAAATCCGGAAAATATCAGTGTTTTGGCGGACTATGACGTCACAATAGGTTGGTCACGTGACGTGGGTCTCAGGTCTATAAAAGCCCCCGCTTCACAGCGAGTTGGTGTCCTGACGTCGACCTGTGCAGACCCCTTCTCCCATAGCAGAGTACTCCCTTGTTCCGGATAGAGTCATCCAGACGATAGCAGTTAAGTCTTCCGACTGTGCATTTGGAAAATAAACATGAAAACTTCAACCGAGTTGTTTTTCCGTGTTCGTTAGGGAACTGGAATTTATAATAAAGTTAGTTCACCGGAAAAGAAAGTAATACGGAGTGAAGGGAGATAAGACCACAGTCGGTTAAGACCAAGTTGTAACGACGTCTTAGGGTGATCCAAGAACCCAGATCACCAAGGAAGGAGATGGAGACGGAGGTGGAATTCAACGGAGCAACTACGGAGGCGGTATCGGACGGAGCAGTTGCAGAGACGGGAACGACGAAGCAGTTGCAGAGGCGGTACCGGACGATGGAGTTGCAGAGGCAGTACCTGACGGAGTGGTTGCGGTAACCGGAAGTGAGAACACTTCCGAGATACTCCATTTCAGGTGCAGTCGCAGGTTGCGGTGAGGCAGAGCCAACCGGAGCAGTTTGCAGTGCGGCGGAACCTGGCAGAGCGGTTGCAGTATTCGGAAACGGCAACGTTCCCGGATTCTTTATTCCAGGTGCAGTCGCAGTTTGCAGTAAGGCGGAAACCTGACGGAGCTGTTGCAGTAAAGCGGTAATCCGACGGAGCAGTTGCAGTACCCGGAGACGGAAACGCCTCCGGATTCTTACTTTACAGGTGCAGTTGCAGATTAGCAGTCGGACAACGGTTAAGAGGTCCATTCCAGACCACGCTACCAACCTTAGAGACTTCTAGCCGGAATTCAACCGTACAGCAGTAGCAGTTTCCCGGAGTTTCACCGTTTCAGCTCCGGTTAAATAACAACTCACCCACCTCCCAAAAAAAACCGGTTCATCAAGACGTCACAGAAGGGTGCAAACCCATTACAACTTTTTGGTGGCAGCGGTGGGATCATCTGCAGTATGACTACTAGACGGGGCAAATTGGCGGAACAGCAGCTGAAGACAGCCGTGTCGGACACGGAGCAGCCTGTAGGAGCAGTAGGAGCTGAGCCGCTGCAGATGCCGGTTGCGGAAAAGGAAGCAGTTCGTCCTGCCGAGCGAAAGCTGTTGCAGCCGGAAATGCAGAAAGCAGTTGCAGAAGAGCCCCTTCGGGTTCCTCAAGGAGTACAGTCTGCAGAGCAGTTAGCAGAGGCGGAAATTAACTTTCCGGACCAGGCTGGCGATCGGGAACCCGATGCGGAGCCGGAAGGCGGAGAAAATTTAGTCGACAACCTGACCAGATTGTTGGTTTTAACTTTCCGGACCAGGCTGGCGATCGGGAACCCGATGCGGAGCCGGAAGGCGGAGAAAATTTAGTCGACAACCTGACCAGATTGTTGGCGACCCAAATGGAGGTGTTTCAGCAGCACCTGGCAGTAACCGGAAAGCAGCAACAGGCAGAAGCAGTACAACAACCAGCACCAAGGGCAGGAGTAGCCAGATTAATGACGTACGACGGAACTGATCCGTGGCCGGAGTATGAGGCTCACCTCCTTGAATACGCTCGGTACTACCGTTGAACAGCAGAGGAAAAGGCGCTGAACTTGTGTGTCAGTCTGAGGGGTAATGCCCGCAGCATACTACTGGATCTGTCCGCGGAGCAGAGACGCAGCTTTGATACGGTTGTGGCGGCATTAAAACAGCAGTTTTGTCCGGGAGAGAAAACATTTGTTTTCCAGGCGGAATTGCAGACACGGAAATTGCAGCCGGAGGAGGAGCTGTCCGAGCTGGCCAGAGACATATGGAGCAAGACGCGGCTAGCTTACCCAAAAGCGGATCCGGCAACAACAGAAGTGCTCATGAAGATGCATTTCTGCAACAGTCTGACTAACCGAGATATGCGGTTGTCGGTATTGAAAAGCCACCTGGAAACGCTGTCGCAGGCCCTGGCTTTCGCTACCGAGTATGAGAGTATTATGAAGACGGACAACAGCAGACCAGCGGAGCGACACCGGACGAGGCAGCTGAACACGGATCCGGAGTGGAGCCAGCAAGTGAACGAATTGCGGAAGCAAGCCGAGCAGACTCAGCAGCAGTTGGCGGATCTGATGACTCAGGTCAAGGAAGCGGTTAGCCGGCAGCAGCAGCAGCGCAGTTCCCGAGCGGATTTAGAATGCTTCAACTGTGGCCGGAAAGGGCATTTTGCCCGAGACTGTAGGCAGCCGAAGCAGCAGCAGCAGCGGCGTCAACCACAACAGCAGCAGTCGCCGCGACAACAGCAGCAGCAGCAGCCGCAGCAGCAGCAACAACTGCAGCAGCCACGACAGCACCAGCAGCAGCCGGAAAACTAGAGCGGGTCGCGGAAAAGGGGAAATCCGGGACCCGGAAGAGAGGACACCCCCATAACCGGCAGGTGGTTCACGGACCCGGTCCCAGGGGCGAGGTGGGCATGTGTGTGACAGCCAAAGTATGCGGAGAACCAGTAACGCTGATAATCGACACCGGCAGCACTGTCACAATGCTCAACCTACAAACCTGGGAACGGATCCGGAAGCCCGGAATGAAGCTGAAGCGGTCGCCGATTCGTCTTTCAATGGTTGACGGAAGTAACATACGGACGCATGGCCGGAAAGAACTCCCACTCAACATCGCAGGAGTAGCTGAGACCGTGACATTCGAGATTGCAGACTGTGAAGACGAAGGAATACTGGGTATGGATTTCATCCGTTCCCGGATATCCGGCATAAATTTCGACCGAATGACCATGCAGATGGGCAGCCAGGAGGTGTTCCTCACCATGTTCGAACAGACCAGGGAGCCGCTTCCGATCAACGCTGTAGCAGATTACCAAATTCCGCCGGAAACGGAACAGCTGATAATAGGACAAGCAGAGAGTGTCCGGGAAGCAGAAGGAGTACTAGAAATGCCGCAGGAGCCTACTGAAAAAAGACCTTGGCTGATTGGGAGAACGTTATCCCGGATGAAGCAAGGAACAGTCCCGGTTCGAGTGATCAATGTGATGGCGGAGCCGGTAATCATCAGGAAAGGAGCGCAGTTGGCGACGATGACCACCTTAGCAGCCGGTTGCAGTGTTGTGCCGTTGGCGGAGCGGAGCAGGAAGGTGCAGATTTCCACGGAGTCGGAGGCCGGGCGGAATTGGAGCGGGTACGAGAAGCTGCGGCAGTTAGCAGAGCAGACCCAGGATGCAGTGCCGAGTCATTTCCGTGAGAGAGTAACCGACCTCCTATTTTGGAATAAGCCGACCTTCAGTAATGATGCCGGAGAACTGGGGCAGACCAACGAGGTACAACATCAGATAAACACGGGCAGTCACCGGCCGATTAAGCAGCCAACCAGGCGAATTCCGCCAGACAAGAGAGAGCTAGTGAGCAGTCTGATTCAGGAGATGAAAGACAAGAACGTCATTGAAGAAAGTAGCAGTCCGTGGGCTTCCCCGATTGTTCTCGTGAAGAAAAAGGATGGGACCACCCGGTTCTGTGTCGATTACCGGCGGTTAAATGCAGTCACGGAGAAAGATGCTTATCCGTTGCCGAGAATAGACGACACCATAGCAGCCTGTGCAGACGCCAAATGGTTCTCCACTCTCGACCTGACCAGTGGATACTGGCAGGTCGGGATGGATGAAGACACCCGGAAAAAGTCGGCCTTCTGTGTTCCTGGCGGCCTTTACCAGTTCAAAGTCATGAGTTTCGGCTTGTGCAATGCTCCGGGTACGTTCGAACGGTTGATGGAGAAGGTGCTAGGCGGATTGTCCTGGAAGACCTGCCTCATATATCTGGACGACATCATAGTCTACAGCAAGACCCTGGAGGATCACATCCGTGATCTTCAGGAGGTTTTCAACAAGCTGAGAGAGGCAGACCTCAAAGTAAAACCGTCAAAATGCAAGTTTTTCCAGCCGGAGGTGTCTTTCCTAGGTCACATAGTCGGCAGAGACGGTATCCGCACCGACCCGGCAAAAACGGAGGCAGTACGGAAGTGGCGTACACCCACCAACCTGACGGAGCTGCGCAGTTTTCTGGGACTTTGCTCCTATTACCGGAAGTTCGTGCCGAAGTTCTCCGAGATTGCAGCGCCGCTGAATCACTTGACGGAAAAAAGGGTGCAGTTCCGGTGGCAGACGGAGCAAGAACAGGCATTTGCAGAGCTGAAGAACCGCCTAGTTTCGGCACCGATACTCGGGTACCCAAGGGAGCAAGGCCGATATATCCTGGACACGGACGCCAGTGACACCGGGCTGGGAGCAGTACTATCACAGAAGCAGGGCAACCAGGAGCGGGTGATAACCTACTTGAGCCGCAGCCTCACCAAAGAAGAACGGAGATACTGTGTCACCCGGAAGGAGCTCCTGGCGGTTGTGTTTGCGGTACAGAAGAATAAGCAGTACTTGCTGGGACGACACTTTCTTCTTCGCACAGATCATGGCAGTCTTACCTGGCTTATGAATTTCAAGGAGCCCCAGGGGCAGGTAGCCCAGTGGATTGAGCTCCTGAGTGAGTTTCATTTCGACATCGAACATCGTCCGGGGCGAATCCATGATAACGCGGATGCCTTGTCCAGATCCCCTTGCAGCCAATGCGGAAAGATCGACTGGAAACAAGCCAAGATAGACGCCTGGAACTACGGAGAAAGGATCCGGCAGACACGAAGTGAAGAAACTCCTCAGCCCAAGCCAAGGAAGGGGGGGACGCCGGAAGCGGTCACGGAGATCGGGCGGAGAAGCAGAACTGACGGAGGAAGCAGTCCCAAGGAAGGCGGTTGCAGTAGCAGAGAAAGCAGCGTCCCGGAAGCCGGTTGCGGTGACGGAGGAAGCAGCGTCCTGGAAGCCGGTTGCGGTTGCAGTAGCAGAGAAAGCAGCGTCCCGGAAGCTGGTTGCGGTGACGGAGGAAGCAGCGTCCCAGAAGCCGGTTGCGGTTGCAGTAGCAGAGAAAGCAGCGTCCCGGAAGCCGGTTGCGGTGACGGAGGAAGCAGCGTCCCGGAAGCCGGTTGCGGTTGCAGTAGCGGAGAAAGCAGCGTCCCGGAAGCCGGTTGCGGTTGCGGTGACGGATAAAGCAGCGTCCCGGAAGCCGGTTGCGGTTGCGGTGACGGAGAAAGCAGCGTCCCGGAAGCCGGTTGCGGTTGCAGTGACGGAGAAGGCAGTTCCAGGAAAAGCGGATGCGGTTGCAGAGCAGAATAGGCTGGCGGAAAATGCGGACCAGGATACTGTGCTGGGGCAGAAATATCGACCAGATGATTTGCGGAGAATGCAGCAAGCAGAACCTTGGTACCCACTGGTGACGTCGCTGATCGACGGGGGTGGTACAGCTGGCAGTGCAGACTTTTCCAGCATGAGCAGCGAGGAGAAAGTGCTGTACGGGATGCGGAAGACCTTGCTGAAAGTCGACGGAGTAGTCTACCGGAAATGGAAAACGGCAGAAGGAACCAGCCGAATGCAGTTAATAACCCCGAAGGAGCTGAGACAGGAGATTTTCCGTCTGGCCCATCAGAGCCGGACGGGAGGACACCTCGGAAGCAGAAGGATGGCGGATAGCATTCGGAGGCGGTATTTCTGGCCGGCTATGATGCGGGACATAAAGCAGTGGGTGCTGAGCTGTGACGAATGTGCATCAAGAAGTATGCAGAACTTGAAACAATCTCCGATGCAGAAATACCGGGTTGGAGTGCCCATGGAGAGGGTGGCAATGGACGTGATGGGTCCATTACCCAAATCCACCCGGGGGAACCGATACATCTTGGTAATCGGTGATTACTTCACCAAGTGGGTAGAGGCCTACCCGATGCCGAATCAGGAAGCAGTGACGGTTGTGGACATATTCGTCAACCAGTTTGCAGCGCGGTACGGCATCCCAATGGAGATCCACACCGACCAAGGCAGAAATTTTGAGTCCGACTTGCTGAGAAATGTTTGCAGAATCCTGGGGATTCACAAGACACGGACAACCGCTTTCCGACCTCAGTTGGACAGTTTCATTGAGCGATTCAACCGGACGCTGCAGCAGATCCTGAGCCTGTACGTAAGCGAGCGGCAGACCAACTGGGATCAGCTAGTTCCGTTGGCGATGGCAGCTTACCGGAGTACCCCGCAGGAGACAACCGGGCAGAGCCCCAATTTGCTGATGCTGGGCAGAGAAGTCAACACTCCGGTTGAGTTACTGATTGGCAGGCCTCCGGGAGAATCAACAGCAGAAGTAACAGAGTATGGCAGTCGGCTCCGGGAGCGACTAGAAGCGGTATACAAGACGGTTCGAGCGAAATCTGGGAGAGAGATGGAACGGCAGAAGAAGCTGTACGACCGGAGGAAGGTCGAGTCAGTTCCAGCCAGGAGACCGAGTGTGGATGGCGGTCAAAACACGGAAGAAGGGCAAAGCACCCAAATTGCAGAGGAAGTGGAGCGGTCCAAAGCTGGTGCTGAGCAGATTTACCGACGTGACCTACGAGATTGCAGAGAGTGAAACTCGGCAGAAGGTGGTTCACTTCGATTTGCTGAAACCGTATAATGGTGTCAAGCATCCGAGATGGATGAAGCGGAGAATGGCGGATTCCTGGAAGCAGACGGAGCCGCCGAAGCAGAGTAGTGTTCCGGAGACGGAACAGACGGTCTCTGAGTCGGATACGGACTCGGAGTAAAGCCGCAGAGGACGAAGAAATATGAGAAGACGGAGTGAGCTGTAGAGCAGGAGAAGGAGATAGCTGAGACCCTGGTAAAACGTTGAGTTCCGGCAGAGAGTGACCGCAAGAAGTTGGAGCAGTGAGCAAGTGCTGGTTCCGGAATCAGGGCGGAGAAAGGAAGCAGAGCGGAAAGCGGTGCAGAGACCGGATAGAGACATCCTAGAGGTTCTGACTGGGTTGAGCGCATACTCAACCAGTCCAGGGTAGCGGCCAGGGGTCCAGAAGAACCTGGGTTAGCGGTCTAGTATCTCCAGAGAAGCAGCTACACGTCTTCCGTATTCAGAGAATTAAGACGGAAAAGTTTTCCGGCTGTAGACATCCAACCGGAGTTTCCACTTAGCAGAGACAGTAAACCGGCTGCAGATCGACAGAAGCGGTGAAACATCATTCCAGATAGGAAGGGCCCTCCTTCTGGACAAGAATGTATGCAGTTTCCAGTGTCGACAAGCAGTAATAACCAGTGAGCAGATAATATGCAGTTGAAGAAGCAGTACAAATGGCGGAAACGCTCAACTTGCAGTCTAGATGTTCGTCTGACAGGCAGATTCAACTGGCTGAGACTCTATTCAACCCTCCTGATGGCAGAGATACTTCAAAATTGCAGATACTTCGCTCGGAGAAGCAGTTGAAAGGGAGCCGGAAAAACCCGGAGAAGCCGGTTGAGCCGGAGACGGACACCTCTCGGTTAACGGTTGAGTTTTTGCATAATTGTGACGTCACTCCTGAGGCAGCCAATCAGCGTGGAGCTTTTCAAGTCACGTGAGCAGAAAGGGTATAAAAGGGCCTTGAAATCGGGCTCTGACAGCAGTTGGAGAGCAGACCTCGAGTCAAGTCCAGCATTTTCCGGCAGCGGCAGGTTTTGCAGTGAAAAACGACTAAGTGTTTCCCGGAAGACCACCAGTCCGGAGAAGCGGTGCAGAAGCGGTGCAGAAGCGGTGCAGTAAAAGCGGTGCAGTAGATCGACAACTTCAGTTTCCCGGCTTTCCGGAATGGCCTACTCGGCGTTCCTTGAAAAGCAAGATCGCGGCCGGAGCAGAGATTGGGCAAGCCCTCAGCCACTGGATTATAGCCGGCTGTGTAAGCGGTGTGACCGGATGTTCGAGATTGCGACGGACAGTAGACGGCATGTGTGCCCAGCCCAGAGATATCATTGCTGTTTGTGTGCCTTCTACGGCAACCGGGCGAACGACCTTAGGCGGCATCTCCGGGAGATGCACGGCTGGAAGTACCCTTCCGGGAACCGTCCTCCTCAGGACGAGGCAACCCTCAACCTTGTGGGAACCTTTGATTCGGCCTGGCGGGGAACAGCAACGCAGTCCCGGCGAAAGCGGTTCCGGAGATTCTGCACACAGTCACCTAGGGAGAATCCAGTTCCGGAAACTTATGCGGACCAGCTTCCGTTTGGACCTGACTGGGATGCCGGAGCAGCCGCTCCCATCGAACAGCCGGAACCGATCGATCCACCAGGTTGGGTTCCGGATCCACAGGGTTGTCTTAGGGCAGCGGAAGACTCACCTCCGGAAGATTGGGAACCGGAACTGGTAATATCGACGGAACCGGAAGAGGAAGTTCAGCCGGCGGAAGACTGGGAGGCAGAGATCAGGGTGTGGGAGTATAAACCACCTTCTCCCACCCCGGACACGGAATCGGAGACTTCCGAGTACCACACCGCGGATGAGGAGGAACCCTGAGGCGGATGGCGTAGTAGCGGTTGACGGAGGCGGTTGGCAGAGTAGCAGTGGACGGAGGCGGATGGCGGAGTAGCGGTTGACGGAGGCGGTTGGCAGTGTAGCAGTAGACGGAGGCGGTTGGCAGTTTGGCGGAGACGGAGAAGAAGAAGCGGTGGCAGTTAGCAGCAACAACACGGAAAAAAAAAAAAAAAAATATTATTTATCCAAGAAGACCACCAGGAGGAGTTGCAGTTTGCTGAGCAGCCAATCACCAAGCAGATAAGCCAGTCACGTGACTTCCAGAGACTATAAAAGGGGGCAGATAGCTGTTACCGGATGCAGAAGGCAGTTTGCTGTAGCTGAGTCAACATCGACACAAAGCAGAGAATCAGAATGCCGAAAGTAAAGACAACACCCCGCAAGCCCCGCCCTCACCGGTGTGGAGACTGCAACCTAGAGTTCAAGAGCAAGCACACGTTGCTCCGGCATGTCACGGAGCAGCACACGAGTGAAGTCACCGTCTTCGCCTGTCCGCAGTGTGACCATTGGAGCAGACGGAAAGAGGGGACACAGAAGCATCTGCAGTCCCGACACGCAATGGACGCGAACCCGATTCGACTAAGGGTTGGCAGAGAGCAGTTTGAGGAGAAAAGCCTCCGGTCCAAGACGACCCCACGGAAAAGCAAGAAGCCGGTAACACGGCTTGACCAGTTGTCGGATACGGATACGGAGTCGGGAGGTTCGGTTTCGTCCCGGACCCGGTACCGTTCCGGTACCCAGTCGGTGGCCGCCTTAGCAGCCGACGTTTCGTCCACGGAGGCGGGGAGTAGTTCGGAAGAAGAAGCAGAGCTGAAAATCATGGCAAGTGAAGACGAGTTGCAGGACCCGGAGGACCCGAAGCCGGTTAAGCCGCCAGTGACCCGGAGTTCTTCCCGGAACACCTCCCGGAAAAACAGCCCAGACCCATCTCGAGGTACCGGAGCAGATCAGGACCGCGGAAAGAAGCGGAGTCGCAGCCGTTCGCCGGATAAATCCGGTCGCCATCAACGCCGGGAATATAGGAAAGAGAGCCCGGAGCGCGCCAAGGACCGAGGCGGAGAACGTGGCCGAGAGGAGAAACGACACACCCCACCCAAGTCTTCAGGAGGCAGCGTCAAGGGAAAAGGCAAGGCGGTGTATGACTACAAGTTCCGGCTGTTGGAGGAAGGTTCCAGCGGAGCAGCGGCGGAAGTTGGAGTAGCAGACATTGCGGAAATGCAGAGCAGAGACGATGAGGAAGACCTTTTCCGGAGCCCACCTCCGAGAACGACTAGCAGTGGCAGAGCAGTGAGCAGCGTGATTGTCCGGCCCGGAGGCGGAGCAGAAAGCAGATCCAGCGGCCGAGCAGATAGCCGAGCCGATAGCAGAGCAGATAGCCGAGCCGATAGCAGAGCAGATAGCCGAGCCGATAGCAGAACAGATAGCAGAGCAGATAGCCGAGCGGACAGCAGACCCATTGGCAGATCCGGAGGCAGGCCGGAGACCAAAGCGGAAGGCGGAACCCGGAGCAGAGCTGTCAGTGAGACGGAGACCCGAGGATCCACGGAGAGAACTTTACCGGCAACCATTCAAGCAGTAGCCGGAAGCAGAACCAGTTCAGCGGCTAGGGATGATGGAATGGAGTCTTCCACGTCTGACCGAAGCCATGCGGACGTGCAGAGAGCCCGGAGGAGTATCCTGGTAGACCAAGCCAGAGCTACACCCGGAATCCTGTCTCCGGTGGAAACCCGACCTCGACAGTCTTCCAGTGAGCGGTCCGGGAGGAGCCAAGTCCGTGCACCAACTCAGAGTCCACCCTACACATTCTACCCGTTTGGCGGTCCTTCAACTCAACCGTGTCCGTCCCATTGTTTCCCGGTGAATATTGGGGGACGGAGCGCTTCCGTCTTTGCACCTGCAGTCCCGGAGCATGCCAGATACTATGCAGTACGTTGGGGACCGGAGCAGTGGGGGCCAGCCGAGATGAGAGACTCCGGCGTCTACGTGGAGATCATGGAGCAGAGAGAGTCACCGTTTGGTCTCGTCCCGACCCGTCAGATCGTCCGGATTCCAGATTGGTCCATCCGGGACGAACGCCTCAGGAATGTGTTCTACGTCCCGCCCCAGTGGAGCCTACATGATCCCGATCTTCTCCCGGTTGATGCCAGGAACAAGCTTCGGACGACCGTTGGTACCAAATACCATTCCACCTCGTCCGCCGTCGGGGAGCAGTTCGCGCCATGATACTGGTGGGCAGTAGTCGTCGCAAGTCGTCGCAAGTCAAGTCGGCGCAAGGAGAAGAAAGAAGAACCGTTCCCCGGATTCTAGTATAATTAAGAGTTAAAAAGTGGGAAACGGAACAAGCAAGATATCCGGGTACAGTGACGGTAAACTAGTTAAGAGATACCAGTACCCGGATCACGGAAACAAGTTGTGTTTTATTTTACGGACAGTTTAACGGTTGACAATTTGTATATATGTGATATTGTTCTGTTCGGGACGAACAGAGTCTAAGGAAGGGGGAGTGTAACGGTTTTGGGGCGTACCCAAAAGTTTCCCCTAGGTAATTCTGTTAGTGTTTTGTGATATTATGGTTAAATAACCGTTCATTAAAATGTATATGTGTTTAAAGGTTCGTACGGTTCCGTATTGTTAATGTTTAAAAGGTTTTCCGTCTCGGAACTTGGTATATTTGTGATGTTGGTAAAGCCGGAGACGGATCCGGAAACGGAGACGGAACCGGAGACGGAGCCGGAACAATGGAGTACAAAAACGTAATGACGTTATTTCCGGAAGGTCATGTGATCAGCCTCGTTTTCGGTTTAAAAGGTGACGTGTCAGCCACTGATTGGTTCTAGAGTGTTTTTAGAAATCCGGAAAATATCAGTGTTTTGGCGGACTATGACGTCACAATAGGTTGGTCACGTGACGTGGGTCTCAGGTCTATAAAAGCCCCCGCTTCAAAGCGGACGTCGGAGTTGGTGTCCTGACGTCGACCTGTGCAGACCCCTTCTCCCATAGCAGAGTACTCCCTTGTTCCGGATAGAGTCATCCAGATGATAGCAGTTAAGTCTTCCGACTGTGCACTTGGAAAATAAACATGAAAACTTCAACCGAGTTGTTTTTCCGTGTTCGTTAGGGAACTGGAATTTATAATAAAGTTAGTTCACCGGAAAAGAAAGTAATACGGAGTGAAGGGAGATAAGACCACAGTCGGTTAAGACCAAGTTGTAACGACGTCTTAGGGTGATCCAAGAACCCAGATCACCAAGGAAGGAGACGGAGACGGAGGTGGAATTCAACGGAGCAACTACGGAGGCGGTATCGGACGGAGCAGTTGCAGAGACGGGAACGACGAAGCAGTTGCAGAGGCGGTACCGGACGACGGAGTTGCAGAGGCAGTACCTGACGGAGCGGTTGCGGTAACCGGAAGTGAGAACACTTCCGAGATACTCCATTTCAGGTGCAGTCGCAGGTTGCGGTGAGGCGGAGCCAACCGGAGCAGTTTGCAGTGCGGCGGAACCTGGCAGAGCGGTTGCAGTATTCGGAAACGGCAACGTTCCCGGATTCTTTATTCCAGGTGCAGTCGCAGTTTGCAGTAAGGCGGAAACCTGACGGAGCTGTTGCAGTAAAGCGGTAATCCGACGGAGCAGTTGCAGTACCCGGAGACGGAAACGCCTCCGGATTCTTACTTTACAGGTGCAGTTGCAGATTAGCAGTCGGACAACGGTTAAGAGGTCCATTCCAGACCACGCTACCAACCTTAGAGACTTCTAGCCGGAATTCAACCGTACAGCAGTAGCAGTTTCCCGGAGTTTCACCGTTTCAGCTCCGGTTAAATAACAACTCACCCACCTCCCAAAAAAAACCGGTTCATCAAGACGTCACAGAAGGGTGCAAACCCGTTACACCATTATACATGTGTTTTATCCTAAGAATAATGTTGTTCGCATTATTGTGTATATAGACTGAACTGCTGACAACGCAAAATGTATTTATTCCAATATAAACTTTCGAACAGATTAATTACAGTGCACCCAATACATGTACTAGCGGTATGTTCGTTTACCCTGAATTACATGTCACATTGTGACCATGACGGAATCAAAACATAGCTCTAAGGGCTCTGTAGCTTATCGGGGTTTAAGGTAATAAAAAGCCAAAAATGCTGGGGGTTTTTTCCGCTAAGAATTGTAGTTTTCACCTTTCAAATCATTGAACGTGATTCACCATATACACGTATGTCTTCCCGTTTGAATGTGCCAAAATCTGAGCTTTATTTAGCAGCACAGTAATGTTAACGAAATATCTGGGCGGAATATAATGGTGGAAAGTTCCTAAATTTCCCCAAAAAAATTACATCGGCGATCTTTTTAGACAGGAAATAGCTTATATACTTAGTAAATTGGACAGTCCCTAAAATTTACTAAGTCCAACTAACAATTTTACGTAGGCGACCTTTTTAGACAGGACATGTCTGAAAGCGGCATTTGCACTTAGTTACTAATATTTGTTCGAATTGAAAAAAACAGCTCAGTTGACAAAATTATATCAAAACAATTAAGCATGATCCCCAAAATCGCACACACATGGCTATTTATGCGCTATTTATGGCTGAACTCCAAAAAAATTTTAATGGTGAATTTGTTTTGGCTGGAAATGGCTCAAAACAGATAGTGACTCCAAAATAAATTAGCTCAAGGGCTAAGAATGATTACCGGAAAAATGCAGAGTGTCAGACATAACTTTTTCAGTAAAATTGCTTTGACATATCATATCTAATAATGGTCGAATTAAAGGTCACCAAGAGAACCACCTGATGTGACTACCTACAGTATATGATCTTTTTACAAATCTAAGCTGCATCTACAAGCATTGTATCAGCTTCGATCAATTCACATTATTCACGTGCTCTTAGGTCAAGTTCAAGGTCACGAAATGATGCTCCAAATACGACTTTCTATCAAACCTGAAGTTTATGGGTAACCGTTTTGGTCCCAGAGACCAATTTTCTGCCCAACGTATCCGGTCTTATCGGCACTTCAGACTGCTCCATCTATCCTAATTTGTATGTTCTAAAATGATCTGAATGAAAAGACAAATTTGAGCATATTTTAGCCCAACAATTACTGTTCTGACCCAAACAATTATTTGGGTCGTTGACATTGTATATAAAGATGGCGTGCATTGAATCTATCAGAAGGCCTGAAAACTAGGCCCAAAACTGAGTTTATGGCTGTTTCCTCGAAAAAGTACCTGCTCAGTTTTGGAGAGATTTGGTTTCAAAACAGGCTAACTGGGGTCCTGACATTATGTATAGAGATGGTGTGAATTGAATCGCTGAAAAGGCCCAATATGGGCTTAAATGCCCGAAAACCTGATTTGCACAAATTTTCATACTAGTATGAGGCAAAAACAGTTGTACATGTACATATGGCTTAGGTATGTACTGTTTAACTAAGTAGATATGGTTAATCTATTGGTGACCTTACGATTGACTTCAGACATTCTTGAATGCTAAATGTTGAGGTCACAGTGACCTGACATAGATAGACCAAATGCTCCTAGATAGAGCTTATGTTTGTATTATGAGCATATAGGAAATCATATAGCACATCTTTTGGTGACCCTGAAGTTGACCCCCTACGACTTGGAAGGTTATATCTCAAGGTCACGCCTGACCTGAAATGTTTAAGTTGGCCTCCACAGACAAATTGCTTTTAGGTGGAACTTGTATCATGAGTAATAAGTATCTAGGAAAATTTTTGTCTCACGAGTATCTTCTGGTGACTTTGAAAGACCTTGAAAGTTAAATATAGAGATCACGTCTGACCTGAAATGTATAAATTGGCCTCTACAGACAAAAGTCGTATAAGACACAACTAATGGTGACCTTGAACTTGACCTCAGATGACCTTGAGTACTAAATATCTTGAGTAAAATGCGTGAATATGACTCTGGGATTTAAACGTTTGCGCCTAAGATTTTGAGATTTGTCAGCTTAAGATTTTGTCAGCTTATGAGGAATCCTACATATGGCAAATCTTTTATTCACCTTGAACTTGACCATAGAAGACCTTGCATGCTGAATGCTGGTTACATCTGACCTCCAATGTGTAAATTGACCTCTACAGACAAAATACAGACGCCTGACTTCCAATGTGTAAATTGACAGACAAAATACTTGTAGATACAGGTAGCGTATATGTATATATTATGAACATATCAAAATGTTATGGTCAAATTAAAATGTTATGGTGACATTGGAGTTCACAAAGAGGAACTTGATGGGTAAATCTCAAGTTCGTATGACCCTTGCAATGCTCAAAATCTTAAACTTTTCCGGTAACCTATCTTTTAGGCCTTAGACTTAAATAAATACCTCGCAAGGAGGTTTATTTAAAAAAAATAGTAAATCAGAATGCGGTAATTATCGGCCTGTATCAATATTGAGTATTGTATCTAAGGTCTTTGAAAAGCTTGTGTTCAACCAAGTCAGTGATTACCTTAAACAAAACAACATATTGTACAAATACCAGTCAGGTTTCAGGAATTCTTATTCTACTGACTCCTGCTTGATCCATCTGTCCGACTTTGTAAAACATGAGAGTGATAAAGGCAATTACACAGGCATGGTCTTGTTAGACCTACAGAAAGCTTTCGATACCGTTGATCATGCTATTTTATTGTCCAAATTAAAATGCATGGGTATGAAAGAAATGTCTGTCAAGTGGTTTGAGTCATATCTAACTGGAAGGTCACAGGTTACAGATGTTGGTGGCGTTATGTCAAACAGTGAAATCATAACGTGTGGTGTTCCACAAGGTTCCATACTGGGGCCTCTTCTGTTTCTGATATATGTGAATGACATGACAGCAGCAGTTAAGTGCAAGTTATTGCTATATGCAGATGATTCTGCCTTGCTGGTGCCAGGAAGGGATATATCAGAGATAGAACAGGTCCTCAGTGTGGAACTTGAATCTGTGAGTAACTGGCTGGCAGAAAACAAACTCTCACTCCATTACGGCAAGACTGAATCTATTCTGTTTGGTACTAAGAGCCGGTTAAGAAAGGATGACAAAATAAGTGTGTGTTGCAACGGAAATGACATTGCATCAAAGTCTAGTGTAACTTATCTTGGTGTAACTTTAGATCAATCTCTATCAGGCGAGGTTATTGCCAACAAGGTACTCTCCAAAAGTGCCAACAAGCTAAAGTTCTTATACAGAAGCACAAAAAACTTCAACTTGAAAACTAAAAAGTTACTAGTATCGGCCCTGATCCAATGTCATTTCGACTATGCCAGCTCCATGTGGTACAGTGGTCTCACCAAAAAACTTAAGAATCGCATGCAAACTATGCAAAATAAAATGGTCAGGTATTTGTTGAATGTTCCACCCAGACATCATATTGGTGTAATTGAACTGAAGAAAGTTGGTTTTCTACCTGTTGAATACAGGGTTGAACAACTAAAACTGAACCACATGTACAAAGTCATTAATGGTAGTGCACCTGAGTATTTAAATTTTAATATAAGCCGCATTGTGGATCAACATAGGTATGCCACTCTTGGCAGTCAACTAGCTTGTCATGTTCCTAGGGTAGGTGGATCTTGTGCATCGTCATTCTTTTATACAGGTATTAGTGCCTGGAATAAAGTACCTGATTTTATCAAACAGTCCTCAAACAAATACAGGTTCAAAATTCTAGTCAAAACATACCTTTGGGATCGATTTTCTGCAGAGTCTTCTAGTCATTTTGTATAACTGGTTTGGTGCTTTCCTTATTACTATTCTGTACTTATTTTGTACTCTCTTTTGTTCTCATTCTATTATTATTATTATTATTTTTATTATTTTATAATTATTATTATCATCTATTTATTTAACAGTATTATTAGCCTTTTTTCATATGTCTATTTTGTTATTATTGTTAATATTATTCCATTGTACAATTGTCTTTATTAATTTATTTGTTGTGCCCAAATTCAACTCTTGTTGCCACTCAGTCTTGTTTTCTATACAGAGGACCACATTGGAAATAAGTGTTTTTACTAATACTTTTATGTGCTATCCTCGGTGATTGTTATACATCATTTTACATGTACTTGTATAATTTTTACCCAAATAAATCAAATCAAAAAAAATATTTATTACAAATAAATACCTGCTCGAAACAATAGAATCATGCACTATTTGGTGATAATGGCCAGACTGTTCTTTAACATATTTAAGGTTTAGAAAAAAATATGACAGAATATGCGATTCCGATGGCCGACATCTTGGATTTAATGTAGAGGCGATAAGCTGAAGTAGTTGAAAACAATTTTATTGCATTCCTTGACCTCTGAAACATATACTATGTTACGACGCAGAACCCCATTCGTCCCCCGTGTCCGCACACGTAAACTTTAGTTTTGCAGTTGTGATGTTTGCACTGCGTTATACCAAGCCACCACTGTTCTTCAAGTGTCTGTGCCTACAGTGCGAGTGCTCTAACGCTTCGATGCACTAACGTATTAGCTTACCGGCCCATATAGAAGGCCGTCGTCCATCCGGCAAATAACTTTTTTGCCATGATGAATTTTCCTGAAAACTTACTGAAACATTCCTTGGGCTAATACCCTGAGAGCTTTTTTCGTTTTTATAGGTTACCGGACCTATGGTTCGATAACCTATTGCCGTCACGTTGCGTCCGTCGTCCATCCGTCCGTCGTCCGTCTAGCCGTCCGTCCACATTTTTATCTTTAAAGTGTACGGTCCAATCTTTCTGAATATTTGGGAAAAGATACCTTAAAATAATTCGAGAAGGAGGTATTTTTTAGCTTTTTGATTTTTCAATTTTTCTCAAAATGGTGGCCGTTTTCGTCGAAAAACGCTCGATTTTGAACTTTGGCGGCCATTTTCTCAAAAACTGCCTGATCAGTTTTGAGATTTTTGTTTAAAAACCTTTCACTTATATACCTTCATGACGTGTATAAGTTTTGTTGCCCTTGAATCGCCGATCTCCGTGTGGCGGCCATTTTGAATTTTTGAAGGGTCGACGAAAAAAATTTTTTTCGCCCCAAATCGCATTTCTATCCATTTTGGGCCATTTCCAGGCAAAAAAAAAATTTCACCCTTTGAAAAAAATTTTGGAAAATTTTTGGCACTTTTTTCCTTCATAGTGGGAGCTGCCGGGACTGTACTCATAGAACACTTGAAGATAGAGCTTAGAAATTGGCACTTTCAAACGGGAAGTCATATATTGCGACTTGTGTGGTGACCTTGAATTTGACCTCGGATGACCTTGAGAGGTCAAAGCAGCCATTTTTGGGTTGAAAAATGCCCAAATTTGCATCTTGGCTGTCTTTTCTCGAAAACTGTCTGATCACTTTTGATATTTTTGTTTCAATACATGCTAATTGATGTCCTTGACATTTTTTATAAAGATGGAGTGCCTTGAATCGATCGATAGGCCCAAAATCATGGCTCAAATGGCCCAAAAAGGCCTAAAATTCAGTTTGTAGCTGTTTTCTCGAAAACTGCCTGATCGGTTTCCAGATTTTCGTTTCAAACCATGCTGATTGGGGTCCTTGACATTGCTTATAAAGATGGAGTGCCTTAAATCGATCGATAGGCCCAAAATTATGGCCCAAAAAGGCTCAAAATTTAGTTTTCGGTTGTTTTCTCGAAAACTATTTGATCAGTTTTGAGATTTTTGTTTCAAAACATGCTTATTGGGGTCCTTGACATTGTTTATAAAGAGGAGTGTCTTGAATTGCTGAAAACCCCCAATCTGTAGAGAGACCTAAAGAGGCCAATATTTAAAAATTGCCATATAGGGCAAAAACGCTTGTACATAGGGCTTAGATTTGTATTATAAGCATATAGAAAGTCATATATGGTGCATCTTTTTGTGATCTTGAGGTTGACCTCAGATGATCTTGGAGGCTGAATCTCAAGGTCACGGGGACATGAAATGTGTAAATTGGCCTCTATAGACAAAATGCTTGTAGATAGGTTATGTTTATATTATGAGCATTTAGGAAGTCTTTTGGTGACCTTGTTTCTGACCTCAGATGACCTTGAGTACTAAATCTCAATGTCAGATCTAACCTGAAATGTGTAAATTGGCTTGTGGGGCTAAAACAATTGCACATACAGGTTAGGATTGCATTATTAGCATATAGTCAGAAGAGCAGATGGTCACCATCTGTTCGTGACCTAAAGGGACGTCAACCGTGAAGGCTTAATCTCAAGGTCATGCCTGGCCTGAAGTGTGTAAATTGGCCTTTACGGACAAAATACTTGTAGATAGACATTATATTTGTATTATGAATATATGTTGTATACAAAATTATATACAGCACACCTAATGGTGACATTGACGTATGTACAGAAAGATTACCTTAATTGATAAATCTGAATGTCATATCTCACCTGTGGTGCTTGAACTAAAATCGTCCGGTAACCTATCTTAGCCCTTGGGCTAATTTTGTTAGTCAAGTTGAATGAACATTATAAATTGAATGAACATTATAATAGCCACACTGAATTTATTTTTGTACCATGTTAATGGCATTTCAATGTTCAGAAAAATGCAATTTCGACAGAATGAACTGTATCTGGCAGTCTAAACTTGTATCAGAACAGAACATATTTCATCACAAAATAAAGAACTGTCAATTCCTAGCCTTCAGTGTTTTTGTTTGGAACAAAATATCATTGCTGGAATATCTCCACCATGAATACATATCGAATATTCATTTAGCCATCATCTAAGAGCACACTGGCAGCGAGTGCCGCATGCTCTAGTTACCACTCCGCTGTTCAAGATATTCTCTGGTAATTGAGGCATTTCGGCAGAAATGCGTTGATGGTTTTAGCAGATTTTTAGGTTACCGGACCTATGGTCCGATAACCTATTGGTATGGCGTTGCGTCCGTCCGTCGTCCGTCCGTCCGTTCACATTTTTATCTTTAAAGTTTACGATGGAATATTTCTGAAATTTTGCACAAAAATACCTAAAAATAATTCCAGGAAAGGTTTTTTTTAGTTTTTTTATGGCCAATTTTGGACTTTAACGGTCGTTTTCTCAAAATCTGTTCAGTAACTTTTTTTCCTATTGATGCATAACACTCCTCATATGTACCCCTGTGACATGTATAAATTTCGTTGCCCCTGAATCGCTCGAAGTGGGCCATTTTGGGCCCAAACTCGGCCCAAATGGGAATTTCCCATGTTAAATTCTCCTATGCTTTATAATGGGACACATTATGCCTAATATCTCACTTAATATTGAGATTAGAGACTAGGATTCAATTGTGGACATATAGGAAATGATATATGTTGAATATTCTCGTGACCTTGAATTTGACCTCTGACCTCAATTTCAAGGTCAGAGCTTAAAATGGCTGATATCTCGCTTATTATCGACTCTACAGCTTAGGAATCAATTGTGAACATGTAGGAAATGATATATGCTGAATATTCTCGGACCTTGAATTTGACCTCTGACCTCATTTTCAAGGTCCAAGGACAAACTGGCTCATATCTTGCTCCTCTATTGACTGTATGGCTTGGGAATCAATTGTGGGCATGATATAGGAAATGATATACACTGAATATTTTGATGACCTTGAATTTGACCTTTGCCCCTTCATTTTCAAGGCCACAGCACAAAATTGCTAATATATCGCTGTTTATTAAGGCATTTCGGCAGAAATGCCTTTATAATTTCAGCAGAATATTTTTTTTTCTTCTTCTTCTTCTTCTTCTTCCGCCGTTTGGTTTCCGGACGATAACTTTAGATTGCCTTGATGGATCCCTGTCAAATTTTCACCACTAGTCAGAAATGATATGTGGAAGAACCATATTCTTTTTGAGCCGGCTCCGAGGTTCGTGAGGTTTGTGAGGTCCGTGAGGATGAAATCAAGGTTTTTGGTTTCAGGACGATAACTCGGAAAATATTCAGGCAATAGATGCAGAACTCTGCATGGAGGTTCATATGCCACCAGGTAAGAACCCTATTCATTTTGGGATCAATCCGTCAAACGACCTTTGACCTAGAGGTCAAAATAATTTTTTGCTGATTCATCCTTGAGGCTTCCTGCATATCTCAGAAATGGTGCGTCGTAGAGCGAAACGGACGTTATTTTCGGACTCGTCGCCCTAGACAAACATGTCTATGGGTTTTTTTTAGGTTACCGGACCTATGGTCCGATAACCTATTGCCATGGCGTTGCGTCCGTCGTCCATCCGTCCGTCCGTCTGTCTGTAAACAATTTTATCTTTAAAGTTTACGATCGAATTTTTCTGAAATTTTGCACAAAAATGCCTAAAAATATTTCGAGAGGGAGGTATTTTTTAGTTTTTTGATTTTCGCATTTTTTTCAAAATGGCGGCCGTTTTCGTCGAAAAATGGCCAATTTTGGACTTTGATGGTCGTTTTCTCAAAATCTGTTCAGTAACTTTTTTTCTAATTGATGCATGACACTCCTCCTATGTACTCCTGTGACATGTATAAATTTCGTTGCCCTTGAATCGCTCGAAGTGGGCCATTTTGGGCCCAAACTCGGCCCAAATACGACTTTCCCATGTTAAATTCTCCTATGCTTTATAATGGGACACATTAAGCCTTATATCTCATTTAATATTGAGAGTAGAGACTAGGAATCAATTGTGGACATATAGGAAATGATATGTGCTGAATATTCTCGTGACCTTGAATTTGACCTCTGACCTCGGTTTCAAGGTCAGAGCGGACGTTTTCGTTGAAAAATGGACAATTTTGGACTTTGACGGTAGTTTTCTCAAAATCTGTTCAGTAACTTCTTTTCTTATTGATTCACAACACTCCTCATATGTACCCCTGTGACATATATAAATTTCGTTGCCCTTGAATCGCTCGAAGTGGGCCATTTTGGGCCCAAAGTCGGCCCAAATGGGACTTTCCCATGTTAAATTCTTCTATGCTTTATAATGGGACACATTAAGCCTTATATCTCATTTAATATTGATATTAGAGACTAGCAATGAATTGTGGACATATAGGAAATGATATATGCTGAATATTCTCGTGACCTTGAATTTGACCTCTGACCTCAGTTTCAAGGTCAGAGAACAAAATGGCTAATATCTCGCTTATTATCGACTTTACAGCTTAGGAATCAATTGTGGACATATAGGAAATGATAAATGCCGAATATTCTGATGACCTTGAATTTGACCTTTGACCTCATTTTCAAGGTCACATGACAAAATGGCTAATATCTCACTTATTATCGATTTTACAGCTTAGGGATCAATTGTGGACATATAGGAAATGATATATGCTGAATATTCTCGTGACCTTGAATTTGACCTCTGACCTCATTTTGAAGGTCACAGAACAAAATGGCTAATATATTTTACAGCCTAGGGATCAATTGTGGACATAAAGGAAATGATATATGCTGAATATTCATGTGACCTTGCATTTGACCTCTGACTTCACTTTCAAGGTCAGAGCACAAAATGGCTAATATCTCGCCTATTATTGACTTATTGACAGCTTAGGAATCAATTGTGGATATATAGGAAATGGTATGTGCCGAATATTCTAATGAGCTTGAATTTGACCTTTGACCTCATTTTCAAGGTCACAGGGAAAGTGGCTAATATCTCACTTCTTATCGACTTTACAGCTTAGGAATCAATTACGAACATATAGAAAATGATACATTCTGAACATAGGAAATGATATATGCAGATTATTGCCATGACATTGAATTTGACTTTTGACCTCATTTTCAGGATCACGGGACAAAATGTCTAATATCTCGCTTTTTATCGACTTTACAGCTTAGCAATCAATTGTGAACATATAGAAAATGATACATTCTGAACATTGGCATGACCTCGAACTTGACCTTTGACCTCATTTTCAAGGTCGCAGGACAAAATGGCTAATATCTCGCTTATTATCGGTTTTACAGTTTAGGAATCAATTATGAACATATAGGAAATGATATACACTGAACATTGCTATGACCTTGAATTTGACCTTGACCTCATTTTCAAGGTCAGAGAACGAAATGACTAATATCCCGCTTTTTATCGACTTTACACCTTAGCAATCAATTGTGAACATATAGAAAATGATATGTTCTGAACATTGTCATGACCTTGAACTTCAACTTTGAGCTAACTTTCAAGGTCACAGGACAAAATGGCTAATAGCCCACTTATTTTCGACTTTACAGGTTAGGAATCAATTATGAACATATAGGAAATGATATATGCTGAATATTGCAATGACCTTGAATTCGACCTTTGACCTCATTTTCCCTGTCACAGGACATAATGGGTAATATCTCGCTTATTATTGACTTTACAGATTAGGAATCAATTGTGGATATATTAGAAATGACATATGCCGAATATTATCATGTCCTTTAATTGACCAATGACCTTATTTTCAAGGTCACGGGACAAAGTACTAATATCTAAATTATATATTGTCCGGTAACCTTTCTCAGCCCTTTCGCTAATTTTTAGGTTACCGTACCTATGGTCCGATAACCTATTGCCATTGCGTTGCGTCCGTCGTCCGTCTGTCGTCCAGCGTCCATCCGTCAACAATTCTATCTTTAAAGTTTACGATCGGATTTTTGTGAAATTTTGCACAAAAATGCCCAAAATTATTTCGAGAGGGAGGTATTTTTTAGTTTTTTTATTTTCGCATTTTTTTCAAAATGGCGGCCTTTTTCGTTGAAAAATGGCCAATTTTGGACTTTGAGGGTCGTTTTCTCAAAATCTGTTCAGTAACTTTTTTCCTTATTGATGCATAACACTCCTCATATGTACCCCTGTGACATGTATAAATTTCGTTGCCCTTGAATCGCTCGAAGTGAGCCATTTCGGGCCCAAACACGGCCCAAATGGGACTTTTCCATGTTAAATTCTCCTATGCTTTATAATGGGACACATTAAGCCTAATATCTCACTTAATATTGAGAGTAGAGACTAGGAATCAATTGTGGACATATAGGAAATGATATATGCTGAATATTCTCGTGACCTTGAATTTGACCTCTGACCTCGGTTACAAGGTCAGAGTGGCCGTTTTCGTCGAAAATTCACCAATTTTGGATTTGGATTTCTTATTGATGCATAGCACTCCTCATATGTACCCCTGTGACATGTTTAAATTTTGTTGCCCTTGAATCACTCGAAGTGGGCCATTTTGGGCCCAAACTCGGCCCAATTGGGACTTTCCCATGTTAAATTTTCATATGCCTTATAATGGAACACATTAAGCGTAATATCTCACTTAATATTGAGATTAGAGACTAAGAATCAATTGTGGACATATAGGAAATGATATATGCTGAATATTCTCGTGACCTCGAATTTGACCTCCGACCTCGGTTACAAGGTCAGAGCGGCCATTTTAGTTTTAAAAAATTAGGCCAAGGGCCAAAGATAGGTTACCGGACAATGTTTAATATTTTAGATGTTAGCCAGGTCACTGGTTAAATTCAAGGTCAAGAAAATATTCAGCATATATAGTATTAAGCATATATCATGTCCACAGTTGATTGCTAACCTGTAAATTCAATAATCAGAGAGATATTAGCAATTTTGTGCTGTGGCCTTGAAAATGGTGGCGAAGGTCAACATTCAAAGTCATCAAAATATTCAATGTATATCATTTCCTATATGTCCACAATTGATTCCCAAGCCATACAGTCAATATAGAAGCAAGAGATGAGCCAGTTAGTCCCTCGACCTTGAAAATGAGGTCAGAGGTCAAATTCAAGGTCACGAGAATATTCAGCATATATCATTTCCTATATGTCCACAATTGATTCCTAAGCTGTAAAATCGATAATAAGTGAGATATTAACCATTTTGTGCTGTGACCTTGTAAATGAGATCAAAGGTCAAATTCAAGGTCATGACAATAATTTGCATATATCATTTCCTATATGTTCATAACTGATTCCTGAGCTGTAAAGTCGATAACCAGCGAGATATTAGCCATTTTGTCCTATGACCTTGAAAATGAGTTCAAAGGTCAAAACTAAGGTCATCAGAATATTCAGCATATATCATTTCCTATATGTCCGCAATTGATTCCTAAGCTGTAGAGTCGATTATAAGCGTGATATAAGCCATTTTGTCATGTGACCTTGAAAATGGGGTCAAAGGTCAATTTTAAGGTCATCAGTATATTCAACATATATCATTTCCTATATGTCCACAACGATTCATAAGCTGTAGAGTCGATAATAAGCGAGATATCACCAATTTTGGATTTGACGGTCGTTTTCTCAAAATCTGTTCAGTAACTTCTTTTCTTATTGATGCATAACGCTCGAAGTGGGCCATTTTTGGACCAAACTCGGCCCAAATGGCACTTTCCCATGTTAAATTCTCCTATGCTTTATAATGGGACACATTAAGCCTAATATATCACTTAATATTGAGATTAGAGACTAGGAATCAATTGTGGACATATAGGAAATGATATATGCCGAATATTCTTGTGACCTTGAAGTTGACCTCTGACCTCGGTTTCGAGTTCAGAGCAAAAAATGGCTGATATCTCGCTTATTATCGACTTTACAGCTTAGGAATCAATTGTGGACCTTGAATTTGACCTTTGACCTCATTTTCAAGGTCACATAACAAAATGGCTAATATCTCGATTATTATCGATTTTACAGCTTAGGGATCGATTGTGGACACAGAGGAAATTATATATGCTGAATATTCTCGTGACCTTGAATTTGACCTCTGACCTCGGTTTCAAGGTCAGAGCACAAAATGTCTAATATCTCGCTTATTATTGACTGTACATCTTAGGAATCAATCGTGGACATATAGGAAATGATATATGACGAATATTCTGATGACCTTGACTTTGACCATTGACCTCATTTTCAAGGTCACAGAACAAAATGGCTAATATCTCACTTATCGATTTTACAGCTTAGGGATCAATTGTGGACATAAAGGAAATGATATATGCTGAAAATTCCTGTGACCTTGAATTTGACCTCTGACCTCAGTTTCAAGGTCAGAGCACAAAATGGTTAATATCTCGCTCATTATTGACTTTACAGCTTAGGAATCAATTGTGGACATAAAGGAAAGGATATATGCCGAATATTCTAATGACCTTGAATTTGACCTTTGACCTCATTTTCAAGGTCAGATGAAAAGTGGTTAATATCTCGCTTCCTATCGACTTTACGGCTTAGGAATCAATTATGAACATATAGGAAATGATATATGCAGATTATTTCCATGACATTGAATTTGACCTTTGACCTCATTTTCAGGATCACAGGACAAAATGGTTAATATCTCGCTTTTTATCGACTTTACAGCTTAGCAATCAATTGTGAACATATAGATTATGATGCATTCTGAACATTGGCATGACCTTGAACTTGACCTTTGACCTCATTTTCAAGGTCGCAGGACAAAATGGCTAATATCTCGCTTATTATTGACTTTACAGCTTAGGAATCAATTATGAACATATAGGAAATGATATATATGCTGAACATTGCTATGACCTTGAATTTGACCTTTGACTTCATTTTCAAGGTCAGAGACGAAATGGCTAATATCTCGCTTTTTATCGACTTTACAGCTTAGCAATCAAGTATGAACATATAGATAATGATATATCCTGAACATTGTTATGACCTTGAACTTCACCTTCGACCTAATTTTCAAGGTCACAGGACAAAAAGGTTAATAGCTCGCTAATATTTGACTTTACAGCTTAGTAATCAATTATGAACATATAGGAAAAGATATATGCTGAATATTGCTATGACCTTGAATTCGACCTTTGACCTCATTTTTAAGGTCACAGAACATAATGGCTAATATCTCGCTTATTATTGACTTTACAGCTTAGGAATCAATTGTGGACATACTAGAAATGACATATGCCGAATATTATCGTGTCCTTGAATTGACCAATGGCCTTATTTTCAAGGTCACGAGACAAAATACTAATATCTAAAATATATATTGTCCGGTAACCTTTCTTAGCCCTTGGGCTAATTTTTTTTCATTCAATGGATCTTGCGGATTTGGCGGCCATTTTTGACGAAAAGTGGCTAATTTTGGAATTTGATGGCCTTTTTCTCAAAAACTGTCTGATCAGTTTTGAGATCTGTGTTTCAAAACGTTCCCCCATATACCTCTATAACATGTATAAGTTTCATTGCCCTTGAATCGCCGGTTTGCGTGTGGTGGTCATTTTGATTTTTTTGACGGGTCGGCGAAAAAAAAGAATTTATGTCCCAGGTCGAACCACTATTCGTTTTGAGTCATTTCCAGCAAAAAAACAAAAAAAAATTTTCGGCCATTGAAAATTTTTTGGGACCCAAGTTTTTTTCACCCAATTTTTCCTTCATAATGGGAGTTGTGCGAAGTAAACTCATAGAACACTTCAAGATAGAGCCTAAGCGTTGGCACATTCAAATAGGAATGAGATCATATATTGCGGTTTGAGTGGTAACCTTGAATTTGACCTTCAATGACCATGGAAGGTCAAAACGACCCTTTTTGTCAAAAAAATGATGATTTTTGTCTTCGATGACCATTTTCTCAAAATCTATTCAGAAAGTTTTCCTCAAAATCATGCACAGGATTTTCCTTTTGTGCCTCTGTGATGTGTATAAGTTTTCTTGCCTTTGAAATGATGATCTGCATGGGGCGGCCATTTTGATTCTTTGACGGGTAGACAAAAAAATTTGGTCCGAAATCAAGTCATTATGCGCTTTGAGCCATTTCCAGCAAAATATATATATTTTATTCGCCATTGAAAATTTTTGTGTGAAAATTTCACCAATGTTTTCCTTCATAATGGGAGCTTTGCGGAGTAAACTCATAGAACACTCCAAGATAGAGCCTAAGTATTGGCACATTCAAATGGAAAATCATATATATATATTGCGGTTTGAATGGTGACCTTGAATTTGACCTCGAATGACCTTGGAAGGTCAAAATGACTATTTTTTGTCAAAAAAAACAATGATTTTTGTCTTCGGCGGCCAATTTCTCAAAATTTATTCAGACAGTTTTCTCAAAATTATGCATACGATTCTCCCTGTGTACCTTTGTGATGTGTATAAGTTTTGCTGCCTTTGAATTAACGGTCTGTGAAGTAACTTGATTTCGTATTATACTCCATACAGAAAGTTTGATTCCAGCAACATTTACGAGCATGTTCTGAGAAATTTAAAATCAGTGTAACAATTTATATTTTGGAAAATCAATACTCTGTGCAATTCTCATGATCTGCCGATAAGCTACAGCACTCTTGGCGCTATATTTTATGACTCTCTTCTTTCTACAACGTTAGAACCTCTTAGAGGCTATAAAAAGTTTATTACTAACATTTCATGCGTGGTGAACACCAGGCCGAGACTCTTCAAGATACGACGTGGCATGTATACACACCAGTCTAAAAATATGACTAGAATCTGACGTGCATGTGATGTTTCTCAGTGTAAAAATTGAGAGGCCTTCTTATCTGTGTCGTGTATGTCAGTATACATGAACTCTGGAACGGAATAACAGTGTCTTTCAACGGTCGAATATCGATGTACATATGGGCCCTTATGTATGATGTACATATATGGGCCTATTATACTTGTGAATAATCGCTCGAATAATCGCTCGATCAGGTCCATTGTATAGAAATGCATAAAGTAGACAGCTGAACAAATGAATTAGAAATATGTAAGTATTGAATATATTTCACCTGTCGCCGTAATGTCGGGATGCGATGAGAATCGGCGTCGGTACAAAGAACTGTCAACAAATATAAGATTAACCAGGAGAGAAATAACCGAAGAAATTTGGCGAGCTCGGGATGACGATGTGGAAGCTCCAAAGCTCATAGAGTTCTGTTTACAGCTAAAATCAAAGTGTAAACAAACACGTTTTGAATTCACGCCACAAACCTCGGTTGGTGGTGGAAATCTGATGAACGCACGCGTGGCTGAATTGCCACAAACTGACGCCTTGTCATACAACAATCTGCAAAGTACTATCGAGAACCTTGTTATTTGTCAATTGACATCTTTTCTGAAAGGAAAACTGTGGAAAGGACAGTTTCTGAAAATCGGGTCGTCTTATAGTGGAACTCGAATTGATCGTATCAGCGACTACGATTTTTTATTTGAAATCGAACCACTCCCTGAGATCATATTTGTCGCGGCTGCCAATGACGAGGCAACAACAGTGCCCTCCACATACACCATATTCCAGTCAGATCAGAAAGTCACACCACGGGATATATATCAACAATTTCAATCAAACATAGAAGAAGCTTTCGAAAGCAATATTATTAGATTACCAGATTTGCTGATTCATGGTGGGTTTGCCACTCCACTTTTCAGCGGTCTCAGGCAAAACGAGCCAGCAGTGACACTCTTGTTCATCTGGAAGTTCGCTCAAGACGACCCTATTGACATCACCGTAGACCTTACTCCAGCCTTTCGTTTGCCACAACAACAATATCACCTCTTCGAGGACATCACCGGCAATTTCGCCGAAACAGACATTGCCGGTAACATTCACGTCGTACCCATAGATCCCAGTAGACCAGACTGGTTTGTGACTACTGCCGTTCTAGAACAGAAACTGTTCAATGGGAATCTTATACCGCGAAGCATCCAAGAAACCATAAGGCACTGCAAGACTTTGTGTAAGCAGGCATCGAGCGCGATAGACGAAGCAAATGCAGACTATCTACCGAGAGTCACCGAAAAGGTCGAATACTTCATAAGTCAGTATTTTTTTACTGGCAGAACAAAAGATGTGGACAGACTGAGAATCAAAGTGGGTAAAATCTTGTCAATTGCACACATCTTACTAACAGTAAAGTTGGGCCAGAAATATAACGAAAGCTGTTCTGCCCCTCCTGTTGGCGTTAATTCGGCTTCCATCAAATTTCTGGCGCTGAACTGTTTGCGGAGGTACGAGAAAGGGGGTGAACCGAAACCAGACGAAAGTGAATTCAACAAGGTCATTTTGAAAGATCTGATTACTGGGAATGGATTGGTAACCCACACTTTCTTACCAACCGATGTCCGGGTTTTCAGCGTAGCTTGCTACGCGCTGCAAGACATCAACGATTTTGTTCATAAACTCAGGACCCGGATACTACAAGCAAATTGAACGTATAGGCTTACTGTCCAAAATGGACGAAAAGACGGCAAAGATATCGTCTTTACTATCGAAATGTGATGTATATGAGCAAGAAAGGGAACAGTGCAAGCGGGATTACATCGCACAAGGAGGCGACCCGACAGAATTGTCTACAGATTCGGATTCGTCAACCGAAGCCCAAATTTCTAAGATACTGACGGAATGTGGATTTGGGGAAACTGACACTCACGTAAGAGGTGTGAATAGTCAGTGGACCCCAATGAATTCCAGAAAGCACAGAAATTCACCAGAACATGCTTCCGTCAAACCTGTGATATTTGACTTGCTGCAAGTGAGTTGAACGTTCAGTTGCAATACAAATGAAAAATCTGACACACAGAATATTTCGTATTGCTATGGTGTGTTATTTTGATCTTTATCTTTACAGAGAACACATATGAACAGTTCTGATGAAGAAGACGTACTGTATAAAGATGCAGATGAACTTTACACCGACCTGGTAAAGTGGAAATTTGAGACAACGACATGCAGTCAGGTGGGTTTAGGTCTCGACGAACAACACAAGCCCTTCAGGGTGTTCTGGAAAACATGCAAACCCATACCGGCAATGTGCGTTTTGATATTCATATGTTCGTTGCAATTTTGATACTCAACTTTCCCGACGAAGTGAATGTTAACATATAATACAACAGTGTTGCATTGATCTAGTAATATTTTCGTTACATGTTTCTGCGTATTACCTGTAGTAGGTCTGGATGTGTGACATGAATATGCATCTCATTCCACAGAGACACTCGATGACGATCAAGAAACCACAGCGGACAGAAACACCTTCAAGTGCACGTAAGTACTGATAATAGCCTGTACGCATATTCGTGTTATACCAGGGAATGAGCTTCGGCAAAAGGCTGTGTCGCTCGATAAATATTATTACCTCATGCGGTGAGCACCGACATCATGTGACGTTGAGGATGTGACGTTGAGAGCATCGGTGGATATCCTCGTTGGCACTGTGCGTCGAATGAATATGCAAGAACAGCATATACAAGATGAACTGCAAGACCCGAAAGGACGCTCAATGAAGAACAATCTGATATTCACTCTCACAGCTTCAGGTTACCATGCTTTTGAGCTATCTGTTCATCATACAATTCTTGGGTATAAGTGCTGCGTCGTGGGTAATTTTCGCTGCACATCGCAGGACCCAGGTTTAGGGTGTTTTTTTTTTCGCATGGTTATGTGGCGTTATGGGTGGTCATACAAGATTCCCTGAAGGGAGTATCATGACGCTGACTCACTAGCGGTAGCGTCATAACATTAGCTGCGTGGAGGAAATATAAAGGCAAAGAGAGCCTCCCTGACGATGGAAAGCCACGTACCCAAGGCATCGAAGATAACGCAATACATGTATTAGCACTCAACCATCAGGCCCACACATCATAATATGGGACATGCCAAGATGCTGCTCAAGCAAAAGAAGACAGTTTGAAGTATGATACGCAACAACAGCTGTGTCATGTGCAGGATATAAGCATGATATCGGTTCCAGACCGCCATTTGAAGAAGAGAACCCAAAGAGGCAGCATGTATTCCTGTCATGTATGTTCCAAGATATGAAGCTGACCACACGATTTGTCGCTCGATTTCAAAGAACAAAACATGGACCTCCTCAGCCGCAGCAGGCAGAGTATCCCCAACGTCTGCAACAGGAGGAAAAGCATCATCCCAGTAACATCTTTTCGGCAGCACCAACAAAAGCAGCAGCAGCAGGAAAACGACATCCAGCAGCATCATCCCAGCAACAACATTCCAGCAGCACCAACAAAAGCAGCAGTAGAAAAACGACTTCCAGCAGCATTCCAACAGCAGCAGCAACATTCCACCAGCAAGCACATCGCCAACAGCCTCAACCACGTTCTCAGGAACAGCTTAAACCTCTGCCACGCCCACAAAACTCAAATTTTGGTCCTGCCATGATATTCAAGCACCTGTTCGCTTTGAATGTTTCATGACCTACAGCCTTGGGAAACTAATGTAAAATCTCTCTTGAAATCCGGTCGAATATATCATTCCTTGACCAATATAAAGTGCCAAACCGGATCGTTCAACATAGTCACTTACGGTCGCTAACAAATGCACTAAGCATATTCAACAAAGATATGAGGAATCCTGCACATGTCTTCTGCCCCTGGTATCAGAATTTTCGAATTTCATTTGGCCGTAGAGGCTTACAGTATATCAGAATAGACTGGATTCTGTAAGCTGATCTGAATGAACGGCTTCGAATACAATATGGCACACATGCTAGCAATTTAGGAGAATGTCAGCCATTCTAATATCAACTACATGATGTTTAGCACATCAGTGTACTCTGAAATGACAAGAATGTACATGTGACCTTTTCCAGTTATTTTGTGGCTGTACAGGAAATACAGTACTAGCCTGTCGAGCGCATCCCAGTGGGAAGCTGTGTGAGAAGAGTTGTTTGGGGTCGTTTTACCATTTCCAGCAAAACAATTGCCATTGAAACATTCTTTGAACATCCATATTCCCTTCATAATGGGAGTTGTATGAAGTGAAACCTTTAACACTTCAAGATAGAGCTTAAATATTGGCATATTCAAATGGCAGATCATTGCAGTTTCAGGGGTGACCTTAAGTTTGACCTTCAATGACCTCGAAAGGTCAAAACGGCCTTTTGTTGAAAAACGATGAATTTGGACTTTGGCACCCATTTTCTCGAAATCTGTTCAGTAACTAAAGACTTCCCATATGTACCCCTGTGATGTGTATATGTTTTGTTGTTGTTGAAACACTGGTCTGCATGTGGCGACCATTTTGGTGTTTTGATGGGTCCGAAAAAGTCACTATCTGGTACAGCCATTTACTTTGGAATCCCGGTCACGACCTGCAAGCTGCGAGTGCGACCTGCAAGCTATAAGCTGCGATCTGGGCATTGTGCCTGGCACAACATGAAATGACCTCGTATATATGACCTAATACTCCGTAGTAAATTATTGTTTAATACGGAAAATATATAAACCAAATATTCAAGTTGCATGCAGGTCGCAGTTTGTAACGTTAGCTCGCAGCTCGCAGTTCATATACTAAAGTTCATCTGTCAGTGAAACACGCTTTTGGACCATAGTTTTGTTTTGGATAATCGAATCAACTTGAAATTTTGTGTGTCTTAATTGGGTATCATGCCGTAATTTTTCACCGAATTTCAGAGTTCTATCTCAAAAATTGAGAAAGTTGGTAATCTACCCCAATGTTAAATTTCAGCCCCACAATGGAATTTCAGGGTCTGCACACAAAAACGACTTTTATTTGATGTTTGAGTTATATACTGATTCAAAATTAGCATGTTTACTTAATATACACTGCGACTATGCCTTAGGCTTCAAATCAAAGCAATAAATTCATTCTGTACTGGCATAATCATCATAAAAGCCCTGAATTTGTTGGAATTTGTTTGATCCCATTTTGGACTGAAATTTATAATTGAGGTAGATTGCCAACGTGTCAAGCTGATTCGATTATCCAAAACAAAATCATCGCCAAAAAGCGTGTTTCACTGACAGATAAATTTCACTTTAGCTCGCAGGTCGCAGCTTGTAGCTTGCAGTTCACTTATCCATATCAGTTTATTGTTCGCAGGTCGCAGTTCGCAGCCAAAACAAAAAAAAATTTGGCCATTGAAAAATATTTTGGACTTCGAAGATTTTTTTCTCATAATGGGAGCTGTGCGGAGTAAACTCGTAGAATATTTCAAGATAGACCTTAGATATTGACACATTCAAATGGGAAGTCACATTTCAGTGATGGCTGTGAATTTGACCTTGAGTGACCTTTAAAGGTCAAAGTGACAATTTTGATCATGAAGCAAACCCGACGAAACATCAGAAGTCCGATATCTCACACGGATTTAACACGCACATCTCACACGATATCTCACACAAAGCTGGTCACACATTACAGTGGCCGAGTTTGGATTGGAGCATATTCCTTCACTGGTGACAATGAAGCTGAGATACAGCATCTTTCTGGGTTTGAGACTTACAATTGCGTTTTGTCGAGAACTCTTTGTCACCACAGAAGTCACTATAGATAACTTCCCATCTCAATGTGCCAATATTAAGGATCTATTTTGGAGTGTTCTAGAAGTTTAGTCTTAACAGCTCCCATTATGAAGGAACAAGGTCACCAAAAGAACCACATGATGTGACTGCATATATTCCCATATTACGAACCTAAGTTTCATCTACAAACATTCTGTCTACATCAATCTATCTACATTATTCACGTCGAATGTTACCTTGAAAATTACCACTGAGGCTCATCTTAGGTCATGTTCAAGGTTACCAAGAGATGCTCCATACATCACTTCTTGTATGCGTATAATACAAATCTGAGGTCTATGTACAAGCGTTTTGGCCTCAGAGGCCACTTTGTATAGTTTGGGCCTTTTCGTAAATTTTCCGACTGTAAATTTTAAAGATAAATATGTGGACGAAGACGGCAGATGACGGACGTAATGCCACGTAAGTAATGCCAACGAAGTAATGTCTTCACTTCGAATAAAGGGTTAGTGGACAGGATTTCTTCACCGATCTGGATAGTTCCATCCCAGTAGTTGATATTCGCCCTGAGTCCTCGAAAACTTCTTTCACAAGATCATGTCGTCATCAGATCATGACAATGTAAAATGTCAATGCCATTCACCGAATCAACCCGAATTTGCGGAGAAACTTCAGCAGTGATCAGGTTTAGGTCACCATTGATTGTAGATCTTGACGTCACTCATACACATTGGTCGATCTGATGTGAAGGCGTATCTACTTGATAACGGTAGATCAGTGAGGTTTGAGGGCCTGGGTCGATTTCAGTGCAGATGCTTTTGTTCCTCATATAGACTTACTAGTGCTGGTGGTGATCGTCATAGGGCCCAAAGGAGGCAGCAGGATTTGGTGGATCAGGGCCGCGCGATCTAGATTTTTTTCCATTGTTGGAGCCAAACCATTAATGTTGTTCTGTTGCTGACACGGGTTGATACCACCCATTCGTGGAGCTCAGGTCAGCAGCGAGTTCTTTGTGGACGCAGAGCAGACGTCCTTTCGGGAGGGATCCTTCTTATGACGATCGATCGATTATG
The DNA here is from genome assembly GCA_949152475.1 of Terebella lapidaria. Lineage (NCBI taxonomy): Eukaryota > Metazoa > Annelida > Polychaeta > Terebellida > Terebellidae > Terebella > Terebella lapidaria. Next base: position 18,843,636 of record OX424561.1, read on the forward strand.
ACGATGATCGATTTTTGGTGTAGGTGTTGCGTCTCTGGGTACGGGGTCGTGGTCTGGAAGGTGCCTTAAGTATCGTCTCTATTAAAGCTGTAAGTATGTTATAAATAGATAAACGACCATGTAAAAAAAATATTATGATAATGACCACGATCTTCCCCGATGGATAAAGCGAACGTAAATCCACAGAACCACGCGTTGTTTGGTTTGCTTTGCATGTGGGCGGGTCTATGCACTGGAGCGAGTCAGGCCGCCCACGACAGAGGCCAGAGGCAGTCGGCTGCGAAGTGGTATAAAGCCATTCTTGCAGTATGCGTCGATGATCATTCGACATGTTCCCCACAACACAGATGTCAGAGAACACACTGCAAAGTATAATTGCATAATATACGTGCACACAATTACTCATATAATTAGGGCTACACATTTCCCTTCTAGTCGTAATGCACATATTATCTATTGGTGTGACGGATTTGTATGGTTTCCAGTAACGCACGTGCATAGATATCTCCCCGTAATGTAGCCACATCCACAGTAAAATTATCATACATATTTGTACACAATATACAAACAGGCTGTGTGACCTGGTAAATTTTGTACTCATATATTGTTGAGCAGAGCTCAGTCATTGTATGCTATATTACTAACCTAGAGTACATGCCAATAGGTGCATACATGTAACATCGCATGTACATGTACAATTGGACAGACTATCAAGGGTGACGCTATCAATGTTATATAATTGCAAAATATTCCGTCAGAGATGTCACCCATCTTTTTACACCCTACATTCAACCAATATGCTATAAACGCTGAAATATAGATATACACATAATGAAATGCATTACATACGGACATTGAGGACGATGTGTATGCCTTTTTGGTCTATTGATTATGCCACACTGTAGGCCAGTCGCCCCCTCTTATACGGCCGAAAATCCCCCTGGTCGGCCTAGGCCAAAGGCACCTAATTACGTCACCAGTCAGCACGAAAGGATCAGGGGATGTCTCAAAAACTCGAAGGGATTGTACGGTATCTCTTTATATAGCATACTCACAGCTTTAATAACGGTCCTTGTTCCTCAGCACCTTCCTCTACTGATTCAATGAACGCTGATTCTGAGGAGCGCGTGGTGTTCAAGATGTGGGTTTGCAGCTTGCCTACTCTAGCACACATGTCCCAAGGTATAGGCCTACCTGAAGGAATGTCAATCGCTAGGTCTTCTGCTCGCTCATGGTTTTATTCAAAACGTAGCAGTCTTATTGGCGTTGCGCAACAGCATATTGTTCAAACTGCAGATGTACTGGAAGAGTAGAGCACCACTAATCAAACTTTTCTGCCTCATTACTTGTAGTTGCTATTGTTGTCAGGGTCACAGTCGCTGGAGGCGATGTTATGAAGTCGTTGGGAGCGAATTGCTGGAGCAAGCAGGGGATATGGTTGTGGAACCAAAGAAGGGTATACAATCAATAAGCCCACCACTCTAGATATTCATGTGTGACAAGCACACAAAAATAGAAACTACGCCAGCGGAGGAGAGGCAAACAATAGACACTTCACCGGCGAGGGAGCAGCCTCCCAGCATTCCAACACCCTCACTTCCTCAAGAAAGAAGTGCTCAGTCACTTCTTAGGTTACCGGACCTATGGTCCGATAACCTATTGGCATGGCGTTGCGTCCGTCGTCCGTCGTCGTCCGTCGTAGTCCGTCGTCGTCGTCCACATTTTTATCTTTTTTGTTTACGGGCGAATTTTTCTGAAATTTTGCACAAAAGTACTTAAAAATAATTCAAGAAGGAGGTATTTTTTAGTTTTTTGATTTTCGCATTTTTTTCAAAATGGCGGCCGTTTTTGACGAAAAATGCCTGATTTTGGACTTTGGCGGCCATTTTCTCAAAATCTGTTCAGTAACTTTTTCTTTTTGATACATAAGACTCCTCATATGTACTCCTATGATGTCTATAAATTTCGTTGCGCTTGAATCGCTTGAAGTGGGCCATTTTGGCCCAAATGGGACTTTCCCATGTTAAATTCTCCTATGCTTTATAATGGGACACATTATGCCTAATATCTCACTTGATATTGAGATTAGAGACTAGGAATCAATTGTGGACATATAGGAAATGATATATGATGAATATTCCCGTGACCTTGAATTTGACCTCTGACCTCAGTTTCAAGGTCAGAGCACAAAATGGCTTATATCTCGCTTATTATCGACTCTACAGCTTAGGAATCTATTGTGGACGTATAGGAAATAATATATGCTGAATATTCTCGTGACCTTGAATTTGACCTCTGACCTCAGTTTCAAGGTCAGAGCACAAAATGGCTTATATCTCGCTTATTATCGACTATACAGCTTAGGAATCAATTGTGGACATATAGGAAATGATATATGCTGAATATTCTGATGACCTTGAATTTGACCTTCGACCTCATTTTCAAGGTCACAGGACAAAATGGCTAATATCTCACTTGTTATCGACTTTACAGCTTAGCAATCAATTATGAACATATAGGAAATGATATATGCAGATTATTGTCATGACCTTGAATTTGACCTTTGACCTCATTTTCAAGGTCACAGGACAAACAGGCTTATATCTCACTTATTATCGATTTTACAGCTTAGGAATCAATTGTGGACATATAGGAAATGATATATGCTGAATATTCTCATGACCTTGAATTTGACCTCTGACCTCATTTTCAAGGTCCAAGGACAAACTGGCTCATATCTTGCTCCTCTAATTGACTGTATGGCTTGGGAATCAATTGTGGACATGATATAGAAAATGATATACATTGAATAATTTGATTACCTTAATTGAATTTGACCTTTGCCCCTTCATTTTCAAGGCCACAGCACAAAATTGCTAATATCTCTCTGATTATTAAATTTACAGCTTAGCAATCAACTGTGGACATGATATATGCTTAATGTTATATATGCTGAATATTCTCTTGACCTTGAATTCAACCAGTGACCTGGCTAACATCTAAAATATTAAACATTGTCCGATAACCTATCTTCGGCCCATGGCCTAATTTTTTTTTGTAGGAGTTGGTCCGATCATTGACAGTTTGGTGGCACTGCGGATGTTGGTGGCACTTGAGTCATTGGTGCGGACGCTATAGAAGCGGTTAAAGTGATATTGGCATAAAAACTATTTTTTCCGAAGCAATTACATATATGCCTTTGGTATCAGAAAAATAGGTTCGAAAACAAACTATGCTTGATCGGATGGATAAATTAGGCATATATACTAGCAGCCGCTTTTCTTTTGTTTTGTGCGCCACTCAGAGTTACCTCTGACTTGACCTAGTTCACGCCCGACTGGCTCGAACATATACGAGCAAGCTGGACTCGCATTGCATTAAGGGATACAAACCACCGGGAAGGGCGGTAATGTAAACAAACTCAAACTATAGCCACCAGAAACCGCAACGAAATCAATTAGAAAGGGGCATCTGTTTGGGCATACAAGTGCAGATATATAACATTTATGTCTTCTTCGTTCAATCAGAAAGGATGGCAAAATCCATAACTTTGTGCCAATATCACTTTAAAGGAGTCTAGCTATAAACATAGGTTGTCGCTTGAGGCGCAGGAGCTAGTTCAGGTATTACGTATAGGATAAGGCCCCAGCCTGAGTATTTATCGCTATATTTGCGATAAATGCGAAGGCGTGGGCCTTATCCGACATAATGTATAATTCCCCCAACAATATTCATCCAATCACTAAATGTCAACCCGATCCGATTATGCGAGTCATACAACTAAAGTTGGTCACACGTGAATGAATTCAGTGCCTCACATATGAACGGGTATACATAAGACAGTAGGTCATGTCATGTATCATAGTATCGACACCATTTACATTTTTAGTATTCTGGCTACGAGAGCCGAATGTATTCTGATCACCAGCACCATGACACTCTTGATTAAAGCCCTGGCTTTGTACTGTCCATGTACATGACAGATTTGACGTGTTTTGCATGTACGTTCCTCATTGACTGGAAGACAGATAATCGTGTTCCATTCTCGGATCGTAGATGATGCAAGCCATTCCAATGGGACAATCATGTTTTCAATCATCCCGTTCAATATGTATGTCCACTATTATTCATTTTCGTGTGATGCCACCTGTCGGCGAATGGTGGTGGCGTTCAATCCTCAATATGAACAGCACTAACATAGCATGACCTGGTATCTACGTAGTCCGGCACAGCGTGCGGTTTGTGACGTGAGCGGGTGGGATGTTGCAGTGGCAGAGCGCTCGGCCCATGATCTACAGGTCGTGGGTTCGAATCTGCTCAGCGCCACTTGTGCCTGCAAACCTCCCACGTCAGTGCAGCCCGATTGACGGTAAAAACAAAGGCCGGGCGGTGTCAGAGACTGTCTATGGTTTCTGGTACCTGAAAGATCCCTTGGGATTTATCGTAAAGAGTAAGGGATTTCCCCGATCCTGAGTTTCTGTCTTTCAATAAGCATTGACAATCAATTATTCAGATCTGGGGGCATATCATCGAGTTATTGCGTCCCCATAACCCCTAGTACATCCAACCAACGGTTTGTGACGTCATCCGGATTAAATTTCGGCAATCATGAAAACGATTCAAGTGAAGCGGCCATTTTGATTTTTTGACGAGTCGGCGAAAAAAAAAATTTTTGTCCCAAATCAAGTCACTATTCGTTTTGAGCCATTTCCAGCAAAAAAAATTGAAAATTTTTTTTTGACAGAAAATTTCACCCAATTTTTCCTTCATAGGGGGAGCTGTGCAGTGTGAACTCATAGAAAACTTCAAGATAGAGCCTAAGTATTGGCACATTCAAATGGGAAATCATATATTGCGGTTTGAGTGTTGACCTTGAATTTGACCTTCAATGACCTTGAAAGGTCAAAACGACCTTTTTTGTCGAAAAAACAATGAATTTTGTCTTTGGTGGCCATTTTCTCAAAATCTACTAGTATTCAGACAGTTTTCCTCAAATAAGTTTTGTTGCCTGACTTGATTTCGTGTTATAGTCCATACAGAAATTTTTTTTAGCAATATTCACGAACCTGTTTTAACAATAGATTTTAACATCAGTGTAACAATTTATATGTTGGAAAATCAATGTATTCGCATGATTGCCGGTTAGCTATAGTTTCTAACTCCTTTACACTGTTTTTCGCTAATATTTTTGTGATGCTAAACGCTATCGTTCTATAACTTGGCATACTTCACCTGGGAGTCAAACGGCAATTTCTACAAAATTTAACACAGCTATCACGAAAATTGAAAAAGTTGGCAATCTACCCCAATGTTAAATTTAGCCCTACTATTTAATTTCTGGGCCGGCACACAATTTTGTGCATTTGCTCGGTCTTGTAGCGGAGCAATGTTTCAAAATCAACATGTTTGTGTAGAATATACCCAGTGTATCTCCTGGTTCAAAAATTACAAGAATATTTCGAATCCTGATGGATGTAAACAGGACCAATTCCTCGAATATGCTCAGATTCTCGAGATCCCATTTTGGGCTGAAATTTAACATTGAGGTAGATTGCCAACTTTTTCAATTTTCACGATAGCTGCCTGAAATTGTGGTAGAAAATTGCCGTTTGCCTCCCAGGTGAAGTATGCCAAGTTATAGAATGATAGCGTTTAGCATCACAAAAATATTAGTTATTGAGTATAACTCATAACATACATTAGAATCTGGCCCCACAATATTTTTTTTCGAATAGTGCAGGACATCAATGTTAGAATCACGACTCTCAAATTGATATCAAAAATGATCTCAAGACCCCTAGCCCCCCCCCCCCCCCGGAACCAGAGCGATAATCGGGAATTTCGGTCGTACGACCTTCGGACATAATCAGTTGATGTCGAATTCACATTGCTCTTGATTAGAAGCTGAGGTATTGCAATTTTTCGATTTTGACTTTTATTAGCTACTGGTCCCATTGTTCTCCAGAGGTCGATAACTAACTTATACACCCGCTAGCAGGTATATAACTAACAACAATAGAGCCAGTAGCTAAGTCAGATATACACTTCGCGCTTCGGTGAATTAGAATATTATGAAACCTCGCGGCTTCGCCGCTCGGTCCATAATATTCTAATTCACCTCGCGCTCAGTGTATATCTATTACATAATAATAATAATAATAATAATAATAATAATAATAATGTGTATTTGTATTGTGCTAAATCATGAAAATATATGTTCTAAGCGTTGAACATCGAGATTAGAACGAAAATGTTAGCATGATATAATATGGAGCATGTAAAAATATATATAAAAGGTTGTTGAAAATTATAAACAAATAGCTAGTTACAAAAGTCATAGGAACGCCTCCTGGAACAGAAATGTCTTCGAAGTTTTCTTGAAACTGTTCGGACTAGTATTGTCCTTCACTTCTGCAGGTAGTTTATTCCAAAGCTTCGGATCACATATATGACGAAGGCCCGGTCATCAGTTCGTTTCTTTTTTGATATCTTCTCCACAAGTAGGCCATTGCTAGCAGACCTGAGGATTCGTGTTGGTTGGTAGACTTCTATCAGCTCCTTGATGTAAGCGCTTTGTAGGTAATGGTGTTAATCTTGGATTATATCCTCTGCTTTATTTGTAGTCTATGCAGTCGCCTAAGAAGTGGTGTCACGTGTTCGCGGGTTTTTTTTCCACAGTACCAATCGAGATTGTATCCTTTGAACTTTTTATAATAGATTGAGATTGCTATCGAGCATGTTACGTGAATATTCTGGAATAACCACTGTGTCATGCCTCACTGATATGGACTCCAAGTCATTGATCCTAGAGCGACTATTATGGGGCGTCCTAATGAGGAACACCTCGGTTTTGGCTGTGTTCATTATTTTGTGCTCACGAATTAACAATTCGTGCGCACGAATTACTAATTCCTGCGCACGAAATACTGATTTGTGGCCACAAAATAATAATTCGTGGGCACGAAATACTAATTCGTGCGCACGAATTAGTTATTCGAGTGATTTTTTTGCTCAATATTGCAACGCCACCCTCCGGGTGTACGTGCAATATGTTCCAGTCCATAGCCAGGCGGAGTCAGCTCTCCACAAATAACATGATCTTCGATGCCTCCTTCAAACCCAAATCAGCAATATATTGGAACCTGGCTCCATAATATGAATGTTGCGGGATATTGCACCCAAATTTTCGAGCTGGACTGAAAATCAGGCGTTTTGGTTGTACGACCATAGAAGATGCATCATATGAACCGGAAATGATCATGAAAAATTATAAAAAAAATATTTTTTCACAAATAATCTTGATAAGGATTGGAGTAATTACAATTTTTCGATTTTTACCTTTTCCTTGACAAATTGACTACCCATCTCCTGGTGAAGTTTCATGATGATACGATTAAGAATTGTGACTTGTAGAGCACTCACAAACAGACAGACATACAGACAGACAGGGAGACAGACAAACGCGACTGACCAACATACCTGACGAAATTTCGTCAAGTAACAAACAAGGAGACAGACCCAAATATAATACCTTCTCCCCTATCGGAGCGAGGGTAATTATTGTAGGAGCGAATACTACTGGTCTCATCATCAATAGTCGGCTATTTTTCAAAGTCTAGGTTGGTCTCAATATCGGTCTCACATTTGGGTTTCTGTACATTATAAAAACATTCACATAATATTGAACATTCCAGGAAAAGGTGACTAAAGAGTTATGGACTTGTGATCACATACCTATTATACGGAATGTCATATACTCATGCAACAGGGGGCAGCATTGTAATTGTATCCCCCGAATGAAGTTCGGCGGATACTATGGATTTGACTCCATCGCGCCGCCGCCGCCGTAGAGATTTACTTGTGAACGCTCTACAGGTTGCAAATCTGAACCGATTACTATAATTTTTTAGAGGGACATGTCTTATGGTAAGATCACGATACCATTCGATTTTGGTTGATTTTGATTTGTTGGCGACCGAATCATCTAGTTGGGGTAATTTTTGACACCAAATCACTAACGAAAATTGTTTGTAATCAATTATGGCGTTCAAATTACATTTATATTGATAACACCAGAAAAACAAAATAATGACGTCACATTTACCCTAAAACAGTGCTGCCAACTGGCGATTGTAGATATTATTAACCTGCCCCACTACATGGCTCATTTCATAATAGGCCAGTTATCGGGACCAAGGGGACCGAGCGGCATCGAGGTCCATTGTGCGACGGCCACGATAACCGCTCTGTTAATTGTGGGATTTACCATGTATTAATTTACTTATAACACATTATTTCTAACTGTTACTACCGGTATATAATAAATGTCTTAGGATTTATGTATTGAAAAATTTATTAGTGCATTACGTTTTGTCTGGGTTTTTTTGTTGTTGTTTTTTTTAGTCTTGTTTTTTTTTTTTACCTTCCGCCGTGTTGGTTTAAGATCAATAACTCGGGAACACCTGAACGGATCTTGTCCGAATATACACCACTGGTCAGAAATATTACATGGCAGAACCCTATTGTTTGGGAGCCGGCTCCGGGGTCCGTGAGGCCTGATTCAATGTTTATTTTTGGACTTGGTGTCCGAGCAATAACTAAAAATTCGTCCTAAAATATTCTGTATAACTGTGCATGGAGGCTCACATACCACCAGGGAAGAACCCTATTGATTTTGGGGACAGTCCGTTGAATGACCTTTGACCCAGAGCTCGAAAACGTTTTTGCTGAATCATTCTAGAGGCTCAAGTTGCATATCTCGGAAACGGTGCATCGTAGAGCGAAACGAAGCTTAATTTCGGCCTACTGACACTAGACAAACTAGGCCAAGGGGTATCTTGGATCGAGACGACGCCTGGTGTCGAGCTTTTTTTCTCCGACTCAGCACTTCCTCTTTAGCCGTATCTCAGAAACGGTGCATCGTAGAGTGGAACGGAGCTCAGTTTCGGCCTCCTGGCACTAGACAAACTAGTCTAGCGGGTATCTTGGGTCGAGACGGCCCCTGGTGCCGATTTTTTTTTCTCCGACTTGACACTTCCTGTTTGGCCGTATCTCGGAAACGGTGCGTCGTAGAGTGAAACAGAGTTTAATTTCGGCCTACTTGCACTAGACAAACTGGTCAAGAGGGTATCTTGGGTCGAGACTACCGCTGGTGTCAATTTTTTTCTGCTGACTCTGCACTTCCTGTTTGGCCGAATCTCGGAAACGGTGCGCCATAGAGCGAGATGGAGCTTAATTTCGGCCTACAGGCACTAAACAAACTAGGCTAGAGGGTATATTGGGTCGAGACGACCCCTGGTATCGATTTTTTTTCTCTGACTCTGCACTTCCTGTTTCGCCGTATCTCAGAAATGGTACATCGTAGAGTAAAACGGAGCCTAATAGTCCAGATGGTATCTCGGGTCGAGTCGAGTCGGCCCCTGGTGTCGATTTTTTCTCCGAAGACTCGGCACTTCCTGTTTGGCCGTATCTCAGAAACGGTGCGTCGTAGAGCGAAACAGAACTTAATTTCGGCCTTCCGGCACAAGACAAACTAGGCTAGGGGGTATTTTGGGTGAAGACGACCCTTGGTGTTGAATTATTTTTTGCCGACTCTGCACTTCCTGTTTGGACGTATCTCGGAAACAGTGCATCGTAGAGCGAAACGGAGCTTAATTTTGGACTCATGGCACTAGACAAACAAGGTGTTATCTTGGGTTGAGACGACCCCTGGCCGTATCTCAGAAACGGTGCGTCGTAGAGCGAGCTTAATTTCGGCATTCTGGCACTAGACAAACTAGGCTAGAGGATGTCTTGGGTCAAGACGACCCCTGGTGTTGAATTATTTTCGCCAACTTTGCACTTCCTATTTGGCCGTAACGGAGCTTAATTTCGGGCTCGTGGCACTACACAAACTAGGCTGGGGGGTATCTTGGGTCGAGACGACCCCCTGGTGTCGATTTATTTTCTCCAACTCTGACCTTGACCTTGACCTTAATTTTTCTGCTAATTCGGCATTCTTCATTTTCGTTGATATCTCAGAAACGGTGTGTCATAAAGCAGAACGGACGTTCTACACAAAGATGCCTAAGGGGTATGTGAGTTAAACTTCGTCTAAAACTAAACTTAAACTTCGATCATGGTTCTAGACAAGGTCTCTTAGGTATATGTTAGGTAGAAATAGAGCTTCACACGATATGCTCCAAGGCATCTTTAGGCCTTGACGTCTAGTTTTACTATGGTCTTTCTTCTATATACAATGGACCTTTTCACAGAGGCCTCTCAGAGACAATGAATATTCGACAATCGTCGGGTTATTCCGTCAATTCAAACTAACCACTAAAGACTGCTCGCTCGCACGTGCGTGTCATGGCAACCTAAAATGACCACCCTTTGAACCCCTACCACCGTAGAGAATATAGGCGTGCATTCTACTAGTAGCACGTGGACATATATTACATAATTCAAAATAGCGTTGTAGATGTTTTGGCATGGAAATTTGTAAATCAAATGCACCTATTGTGTATCAAAATTGATGATACTGAATCAAAAGATGATACTGAATATGAAACATTCAAAACAAATATACAATGCTCCGTAATCTCGAAGAAGCCTTCTCATTCATTCACGTGTGGAAAATAGGCTACAAATCATCGTTACACAGCAGTTTTAACATTTGTTCCTGATACTAGCCTATTTGTTCTTCTAATTTTCGTGTTTTTGGTTGATTTTGATTTGTTGGCGACCGAATCATCTAGTTGGGGTAATTTTTGACACCAAATCACTAACGAAAATTGTTTGTAATCAATTATGGCGTTCAAATTACATTTATATTGATAACACCAGAAAAACAAAATAATGACGTCACATTTACCCTAAAACAGTGCTGCCAACTGGCGATTGTAGATATTATTAACCTGCCCCACTACATGGCTCATTTCATAATAGGCCAGTTATCGGGACCAAGGGGACCGAGCGGCATCGAGGTCCATTGTGCGACGGCCACGATAACCGCTCTGTTAATTGTGGGATTTACCATGTATTAATTTACTTATAACACATTATTTCTAACTGTTACTACCGGTATATAATAAATGTCTTAGGATTTATGTATTGAAAAATTTATTAGTGCATTACGTTTTGTCTGGGTTTTTTTGTTGTTGTTTTTTTTAGTCTTGTTTTTTTTTTTTACCTTCCGCCGTGTTGGTTTAAGATCAATAACTCGGGAACACCTGAACGGATCTTGTCCGAATATACACCACTGGTCAGAAATATTACATGGCAGAACCCTATTGTTTGGGAGCCGGCTCCGGGGTCCGTGAGGCCTGATTCAATGTTTATTTTTGGACTTGGTGTCCGAGCAATAACTAAAAATTCGTCCTAAAATATTCTGTATAACTGTGCATGGAGGCTCACATACCACCAGGGAAGAACCCTATTGATTTTGGGGACAGTCCGTTGAATGACCTTTGACCCAGAGCTCGAAAACGTTTTTGCTGAATCATTCTAGAGGCTCAAGTTGCATATCTCGGAAACGGTGCATCGTAGAGCGAAACGAAGCTTAATTTCGGCCTACTGACACTAGACAAACTAGGCCAAGGGGTATCTTGGATCGAGACGACGCCTGGTGTCGAGCTTTTTTTCTCCGACTCAGCACTTCCTCTTTAGCCGTATCTCAGAAACGGTGCATCGTAGAGTGGAACGGAGCTCAGTTTCGGCCTCCTGGCACTAGACAAACTAGTCTAGCGGGTATCTTGGGTCGAGACGGCCCCTGGTGCCGATTTTTTTTTCTCCGACTTGACACTTCCTGTTTGGCCGTATCTCGGAAACGGTGCGTCGTAGAGTGAAACAGAGTTTAATTTCGGCCTACTTGCACTAGACAAACTGGTCAAGAGGGTATCTTGGGTCGAGACTACCGCTGGTGTCAATTTTTTTCTGCTGACTCTGCACTTCCTGTTTGGCCGAATCTCGGAAACGGTGCGCCATAGAGCGAGATGGAGCTTAATTTCGGCCTACAGGCACTAAACAAACTAGGCTAGAGGGTATATTGGGTCGAGACGACCCCTGGTATCGATTTTTTTTCTCTGACTCTGCACTTCCTGTTTCGCCGTATCTCAGAAATGGTACATCGTAGAGTAAAACGGAGCCTAATAGTCCAGATGGTATCTCGGGTCGAGTCGAGTCGGCCCCTGGTGTCGATTTTTTCTCCGAAGACTCGGCACTTCCTGTTTGGCCGTATCTCAGAAACGGTGCGTCGTAGAGCGAAACAGAACTTAATTTCGGCCTTCCGGCACAAGACAAACTAGGCTAGGGGGTATTTTGGGTGAAGACGACCCTTGGTGTTGAATTATTTTTTGCCGACTCTGCACTTCCTGTTTGGACGTATCTCGGAAACAGTGCATCGTAGAGCGAAACGGAGCTTAATTTTGGACTCATGGCACTAGACAAACAAGGTGTTATCTTGGGTTGAGACGACCCCTGGCCGTATCTCAGAAACGGTGCGTCGTAGAGCGAGCTTAATTTCGGCATTCTGGCACTAGACAAACTAGGCTAGAGGATGTCTTGGGTCAAGACGACCCCTGGTGTTGAATTATTTTCGCCAACTTTGCACTTCCTATTTGGCCGTAACGGAGCTTAATTTCGGGCTCGTGGCACTACACAAACTAGGCTGGGGGGTATCTTGGGTCGAGACGACCCCCTGGTGTCGATTTATTTTCTCCAACTCTGACCTTGACCTTGACCTTAATTTTTCTGCTAATTCGGCATTCTTCATTTTCGTTGATATCTCAGAAACGGTGTGTCATAAAGCAGAACGGACGTTCTACACAAAGATGCCTAAGGGGTATGTGAGTTAAACTTCGTCTAAAACTAAACTTAAACTTCGATCATGGTTCTAGACAAGGTCTCTTAGGTATATGTTAGGTAGAAATAGAGCTTCACACGATATGCTCCAAGGCATCTTTAGGCCTTGACGTCTAGTTTTACTATGGTCTTTCTTCTATATACAATGGACCTTTTCACAGAGGCCTCTCAGAGACAATGAATATTCGACAATCGTCGGGTTATTCCGTCAATTCAAACTAACCACTAAAGACTGCTCGCTCGCACGTGCGTGTCATGGCAACCTAAAATGACCACCCTTTGAACCCCTACCACCGTAGAGAATATAGGCGTGCATTCTACTAGTAGCACGTGGACATATATTACATAATTCAAAATAGCGTTGTAGATGTTTTGGCATGGAAATTTGTAAATCAAATGCACCTATTGTGTATCAAAATTGATGGTACTGAATCAAAAGATGATACTGAATATGAAACATTCAAAACAAATATACAATGCTCCGTAATCTCGAAGAAGCCTTCTCATTCATTCACGTGTGGAAAATAGGCTACAAATCATCGTTACACAGCAGTTTTAACATTTGTTCCTGATACTAGCCTATTTGTTCTTCTAATTTTCGTGTGCTTCGTGTATTTCGTGAATATTGACGTGAAACATCGCAGATATATTATGTACACTGTTGCCATAAATTAACTTATTTTGTCTAGCAAATTCACAAAAATAAAGAAAGAGACGATAATATTCATTTGTGAATATTTTTCATTTCATTTTGTATTCACTTGATTCATTAACTGTAATATCTTGGAAAAGCCTATCTATGTTAAAGTAGGTAATTTTATGTACGATAAAGATCTATGTAATGATAGCAAATATAATCGTGTTGACTATTACCGTACGTAATGCTGCATTACGGTAATTGGGTACCACGGAGGATAGCCTGTTGACCAGTTTATTCTCAAGATTGCACGCGCCAGCCGCACGTGGTTTTAGCATTATGTCAAACGACCGTTTTAAATCCGCCTCACGAAATGCGTACTATTTTCGTTTCAGATTGATAAAATAAACACAAATGACCAACATGATAACTGTACTTATGGAAATACTTCATTTGCACTTCATTTGCACATTTTGATGTGAAAATCGACTTTATTTCCGCTACAAAAATCTTGTTTACGATCGTTAAATGACTCGAATGCGAGCACTTGTGATTGGTCGGAAAATGACAGCATTCGGGAAATTTTGGCGGGAAAGTCTATGAAAAGGTCCATTGTTTGAAGACATTCTAATGACATTCTAATGGGCTGATATTGTTACTGACATGCGGCAATACCAGATCTGTCGAATCGTGCGCGTTACTGCTCATTAAATGTTTTTTCACGACCATGCCACTATATATATATATTATATATATAATACAGCAGCCATTAATATTACATTATTTTTTTTATGATGTGTGTTATGCATGTGTTATATTGTAACTATTGTCACAGTTGTCGAAGGCAGGAGGAGGAGAATGCCATCAAAGCCCCTAGCTACGAAACCAACAAACACGAAAATGACGACACATAGGAACATCAGCCCACCCGTGAAAGGTAATTTGATCTATAACAATGATTCAACAATCAATGAATAATGTGATTCAACGTTCTTGATAATTATATCTTTTTTCAGAAACGTCAAAAAATTAGCCCAAAGGCTATGGAAGGTTACAGGAAAAATTTTTAGTCTTTAGTCACAACAGTTTTAATTCATCAAAATTGCTGTATTAACCTTTCAAAGTCACTGAAGGTTAAATTCAAGGTCACCACAGAAGTCACTTTGTGTGACTTCCCATTTGGGTGTGCCAATATTTTAGTCACTAAAAGAACCAACTGATGTGTCTATGACCCGTTACACTAATAACACTTACTATTATTGATAAGTAACATCTACCAGCATAAGAAATATTATGACCAATTCACAGAAACATTTGTGGAAATAAGAAAAAATATATTATATATATATTTATATTTCTCTCCCATCGAATCTTGTATAACGACCTATTATGGCACATAATCATGGGAAAACCCACTTGAATTCCAGTCCCTACTACTAACAAAATCCAGAAATGGACATTTTACGTCATAAAGTGGCTGCTATTTTGGAAAAAAGCGATTCAATAAAAAAAATTTGAAGAAATAAGAAATATTCTTATGTTGGTATCTTTACACAACACAAAATTAACACCGACACGTGTCAAAACAGGAAAAACAAAATCAAATGTTGACAGATGATCCACGTTCCCCTAGTGATAATGAAACTAATATTATTACGCAACCCCTCGCGAGTGTGATGTTAATTTTATAACGCTCTCCCCAGAAAATGTTGTATAAGCACCCATGACGCCACAAAACCACGGGAAAACCCCACACAAAGTTCCGGTCGTTACCACTGCCAAATTCCAGAATTGCCTATTTTTAATCAAAAAATGGTTTCCATTTTGGGAAGAAACTGTTCAATAAGAAGAAAATCAAACAACGTCCATATATACCATTATAAGAAATATTCTGACTAAATCCCAAAAACAAATCATCGAAACACAAAAAAAATAAAATCAAAGTTGACTGACGGACCACAGCCACAGGACAAAAGCCCTTGACAATAATTTATTAGCCCATCCATGCAATTGATAGTGATGAAAAGATGAACTAAAAGTCCCTGCTTATTCCAGGATGCCAAGGAACACTCGACGAACATCTGAGTGACAGACTGCAGCAGATAGGAAGGTGGTTAGACAACCCTCACGAATCCATCAACATAAAGAAAGCTTTGAAATCTGAGAAGATCCAGACCACACATGAGGGATTCAAGACATGGGATCCATCTTACTATGAGTACGACCCGACGTGCAGTAACCTCCTGAGTTTCGTGTATATCCAAAAACAGAATACGAAACAGGCAGCACTCGAGTGTGAAAGAATCCGAAATGAATACCCTAAGAACATCATGGCCACTCTGCACCAGTTGTACATCGCTAAAAATGGAGGGAAGTTATCGGAAGCTATTTCCTTGGCTGATGAAGTTGTAAAACATTGTTCTGATGAGCAGCAGAGAGTAACTTATGAAGCAGAAATGGCGTACTTGTACTTTAGGATGGGGCCTGGATTCTTCAAGAAGGCATTGGTATTGTATTCAAGAGTCTTGCAATGGATACTTTCTGAAGAACTGTCAAGAATCGTTGTATGTGGCCCCCAGAGTACGGTGATGAATCGGGATCAGCTAACAACACAAGCTGTACTCCTCTCTATCTGGCAGAAGCGAGAGTTGGGAAAAACCATGGTGAGCTGGGTTTTCCAGATTGCATCTTTTCATGGAAAACTTCTCGCTCGACCTCACATACATATTCTCTACAACATTGAGAATTTCAATGTGGACAACTACTTCATGAATGTGTGCCATCTTCTGGACTTTGTTTCCACCACCAGTGACCAAGTCTTCCAAGGCAGGGCCTGGATCGAACTGACCATCATCTACAAGATGTATGAACTCATAGGCAAAAAAGATGATCGTCAATGTCAGCTGCCTAATGGATGGAATCCAGACAGATTTATCCAGGAAGCAGTCAATCGATATCCAGAGAATGTGCATGTTCTTCAGTTTGCTGGCCGATACTATCGACAAAACGCAACCTGTAAAGAGGACTTTCATTATGCCATAGAACTCCTGACAAAGGCTGTGGAGATATGTCCTGCAATGCATGTCGCATACCACCAAATGGCACTGGCTTGTCGCGCGATTTGGCTGATAGAAGGGGACTATAAAGAAAAGAATTTGTTTGTGGATATTGATCGCCATCATAAACCAAACAAAAAGTACAGAAATCTCAGTCATTATGAACAGTTGGCGAATACCACTGTTGCCACAGTATATT
Source organism: Terebella lapidaria (assembly GCA_949152475.1). Taxonomy (NCBI): domain Eukaryota; kingdom Metazoa; phylum Annelida; class Polychaeta; order Terebellida; family Terebellidae; genus Terebella; species Terebella lapidaria. The sequence goes on from OX424561.1 coordinate 18,860,368, forward strand.
CTCGAAGGCCACATAACGTTGGGAAAAATCCAAGGTATTTTAAAAAACCTGACTATCATGATGAACTTAGAACGAACAATCCGGTTATTGGACGCAGAACCAAAGGTGTCAACTCATTACGAGATGCAAAGAGCTACCTTGAAGAAGCAATGAAGATCACAAATAATACCAGCTGCAGATACTGCACAGATCTAGCAAGAATACACATTTCCCTCAAATCGGAAGAGCACGTAGTGGTGGACCTGTTCGAGAAGGCACGCTGTTTGCTCTCGGATGATCTGCTGTCTGATTTCAATGAAGCTGCTTACTTATATGAGCAATGGGGACTGTGGCTCTTGAAGTCCAATTTAGAAGATGATGCCAAATGTCATTTTCGTAAATCGCTTGAATGTTCTGTGTTGGGGAAGCAGAGATCCAAAGTGGCTTTCTACAAGTTGCGGGATATCCTGGGTGATCAACGCCAAAGTCCAGACTGCTGTCTATCTGTCGTGAAAGAAAGTGTTTTCATTCACAAACTGATTGAACAATATGCGACAGCACGTCAAATCATCAGGAACAGATTGAATGAAAACGCCTCAAAAGGAATCAGCCATCCAGATGATTTGATGGAAATTGCGTTGAAAGAGAATCCAGAAAACTTGGGGTTGTTGTTTGAGCTGCTGGATATCCTGTTCAGGGAAGGCGATTATATGGCAGCGTTTCAATACCTACAGATTGGAATGCAATACTACACAAAATCTGAGTGTGATGAAACACAGAAGCTTTTGGCAAGAAATATCATCCTTAGTCTTGATCCTACAAGCGATTCATGCATCACCCATGATGAATTTGCAGAGTCTTTCAGGTGGCTGCATCCATGCAAGATAGATGAATGGTCTCAGTCGGATGAAGACAACTGTGCAGACGAAGTGCAAAAGGAAGTGGAGGCTCTATCATTATGTCCTGATACAAGCAATGACCCAAAGTGTGGTGCAAGTTGCAGTCCTGAGTGTGAGGAGTGTGAGTGTTCTGGATCAAATGTTACAACCACAGATGACTCGCCAGATGACTGCTGTGATCCCATTTTCGACTCGGTTCTCGTCACTGACAATGCATATGATCCACTAATTGAGTCAATATCTGCTGCTCTTAAGGATTTTGGCCTGGATGTATTCTGCGCGTGCGCAGGCCTTGATGGGGACTGGATGGAGTTGGATTGTCAGTCTACGATGACAGACAGCTTTGAGCACTTGTGCAATAGGGAGAGTCAGGTGCGCACATGGATCATTGATCTTGATGGATTGAAGGATGACACGAAATTGTACTATGACATGATCGAGGAAACTTTTCATAGAGCGGAGAGTGCGCACGTCATGCGATTCAGCAGGACACCAGACAATCGTCGCGTGGCAAAATCGTTTGTGCACTTGAGCTATGATGAGAAAGGGACAAAGCAGGACTTGATTCGCAAAATCATCACAGGAATGTCAAATGCATAACGAGGAAGATGTGTCGCAGTGTGACTCAGCACAGCATAATATCTTTTTTTATAATCATTTTTAAAGTGTTTTTTTTTTCAGTTTGCACCTCAGTGTGTATGTAGAACGAGTGTTGCACGCGTATGCATGAAGTTACATGTAGTCCCACTTTCTTGATGATGGGACCGATCGACCCTGATTCGAGGTGTCAGAGAACATCATCAAGACATAACCACGTTTTGTGACATTGAAAGTTTTCCTTTGGCCATTGGTACTGGACAGAATCAATTGGCATATGGCCCGGATTTATGTGTAAAACGAACTATTTCTCATTTTTGGGCTCAACCATGCTACGACAGGCACCTTTTTTCGGATCAGGGAAAGAGTAAACCCAACCTAAAGTCCATCATATGACATTGTTAGACTTCCATTGTCCTTTGTGTTGTAATGTGAGATCACCTAGTAACCATGAGGGATACATGTACATCTGATCTCTAAAGGAAGCGTGTCGTTCGCAATTCTTCCATCATAATGTAATAGGCTGTTTTATCCTCCATCGTTACTCATTCCTCGCATATGTACATCTTGAATTTTCGAGAAGGAGGTGCTGCTAAATCGGGTACGTAGGATTACAATTGATGAAAATATGTTTTGAGCACGCCGTCATAGGCTCTCCCCCTGATGCCTGTTTTCAGAGTCCATTTTCCTACATTGTACTGGTGCTGTGGATGAGTGACTGTACATGTAGCATCAGAATGAATGTCTTGTGATTTGTGATTCATTATTACACTTGACATGCGATATGCATGGGAGAAACAAGATTTAAATCGCTTATTTTACAAATGTAAAACAAGGACGATGTGTCGTAGAGTGACTTGGTACAACACGATTTATTAGTATGTATTTTATATATGTATTATACATGTATGTATTTTATCCTACGTATTGCGTATGTTGCTTTGGTTCGCATTGTAATGTGTATATAGACTGAACTGGTCTGCTGACAACGCAGAAATGTATTTATAATCGAATATGAATCTTTAAAACATATTAATTAAATTCGTTCAACCAATCAGCGAGCGTTCACCTCACTTAGGCTATTTAAAGGGAAACTATTGTGTAACATCACCTCATATTTTTTCATGCCAGATTTATGGATGAGTGTATATTCTATTGAAAGAACACATAGTCGGGCATGTATGATTGGTTTCAGAGGATAATTTTTTAGTTAGTTTTTAGCCCTTTGGGCCGATAAGCTATTATCGTGGTTTTTCGTCCGTCGTCCGGCGTCCGTCCGGCGTCCGGCGTCCGTCGTCCGTCGTCCGTCGTCCGTCCGGATCTGTAACTTTTTTTTGGCATGATGAATTTCCCCATAAATTTGTCAGAATATACCTTAGGCCAATATCTAAAAACGGTTTTTAAATTTTTTTGTTGAATCGTTTTTGCCGATTTGGCAGCCATTTTTGACGAAAAATTGCCAATTTTGGACTTTGGTGGCCATTTTCTCAAAAACTGTCTGATCAGTTTTGAGATTTTTGTTTCAAAACATTCCTCTCATGTACCTCTATGACATGTATAGGTTTCGTTGCCCTTGAATCGCCGGTCTGCGTGTGGCGGCCATTTTGATTTTTTGACGGGTCGGCGAAAAACAATTTTTTTGTCCCAAATCAAGTCACTATTCGTTTTGAGCCATTTCCAGCAAAAATAAAAAAAAAAATTTCTGACCATTGGAAATTTTTTTGGACTTAAAAAATTTCACCCAATTTTTCCTTCATAATGGGAGATATGCGGAGTAATCTCATAGAACACTTGAAGATAGAGCCTAAGTATTGGTACATTCAAATGGGAAATCATATATTGCGGTTTGAGTAGTGACCTCGAATTTGACCTTCAATGACCTTGAACAGTCAAAACGACTTTTTTTGTCGAAAAAACGATGAATTTTGGTTTTGGTGGTCATTTTATCGAAATCTATTCAGACAGTTTTCCTCAAAATCATGTATAAGATTATCCTTATGTACATTTGTGATGTGTATAAGTTTTGTTGCCTTTGAATCGACTATCTGTGAAAATTTGTCATTAACAAAAAAAATCTTTCAAGATGTAACTTGATTTTGTATTATAGTTCATACAGAAAATGTGTTTCTATCAACATTTACGAAGATGTTTTAACATATTGATTTTAACATCAGTGTAACAATGTATATGTATTCAGTATTCTATGCAATTCACATGATTGCCGGTAAGCTACAGCACCCTTGGTGCTATGTTTATCATATTATTGAATATTAGAGATGTTTCCGGAGGCCCATCTGTGGTTTTCTGGGCCTTTTTCAAAATGGCCGCCGTCGAAAATCTGGAAAATCATGTTTTGGGCTATATAATAACTCGGCTTCTATTGCACATAAAGACATGATTTTGGTGTCTATACCCATGTTTTTGATATTGGGGAATCCAATGGTGTCATTCCTGAGTACCTGGGACTGTTGGTTGCTTCAGAATTCAAAATGGCTGACAATGAAACCACCGAAAATCACATTTCTGACCATGGTGCCTCTGATATGTGAAGAAATCCTGGAATGAGGCCGGATTGTGGATGAAAACAATTCCATTCTCACATATCAGGCTCAGAACATAAGAAATAATTGAAAAAAAATAGTCCCAAGATGGTTTGTTTTGAATTCCTAGATATTGCATTTTTCCTGTCACTTGGCCTAGTAAGAAGGTGAACAATGCATATGAACCATTATTTTGGGTATGTGGAAGCCAACATTATTAGTTATGCATGAAATGCAACACCATTTCCATTCCCAGAAAGGTAAAGTCCAACAAAAAATTATCCATAGGCGATTTTTAGAAGGAAAAGGCTTGAATATTCAGGGAGACGCTAGGGACTGGAAATGTCAACGGGACGGGACAAAGAGAAGCCTTTGGCGAAGAACTCTTTTTAACTGTGCCCTCGTGCACCATTTATTAGGGCATTTCGGCCCGAAATGCCCTTATGGTTTTGTCTGGTTTTTTTTTTTTTTTTCTTCTTTTTTTTTTACTTTCCGCCGTTTTGGTTTCCGATCAATAACTCGGGAACGCCTGAACGGATCTTGTCCAAATTTACACCACTGGTCAGAAATATTACATGGAAGACCCCTATTGTTTTGGAGGCGGCTCCGGGGTCCGTGAGGTCCGTGAGGATGAAATCAAGGTTGATTTCGAGACTTGGTTTCCGATCGATAACTCAAAAAGTATTCATGCAATGGCAAGTATTCTCTGCATGGGAGTTCATATACCACCAAGGAAGAACCCTATTGATTTTGGGATCACTCCGTCGAACGACCTTTGACCTAGAGCTCGGAAGAATTTTTGCTGATTCATCCTTGAGGCTTTCATGCATATCTCGGAAACGGTGCGTCGTAGAGCGAAACGGAGCTCAATTTCGGCCTCCTGGCACTAGACAAACTAGTCTAGGGGGTATCTTGGGTCGAAACGACCCCTGGTGTCGATATTTTTTTTCGCCGACTCGGCACTTCCTGTTTGGCCGTATCTCGGAAACGGTATGTCGTAGAGCGAAACGGAGCTCAATTTCGGCCTCATGGCACTAGACACACTAGTCTAGTGTGTATCTTGGGTCGAAACGACCCCTGGTGTCGAATTTTTTTTTCGCCGACTCGGCACTTCCTATCTCGGAAACGGTGCGTCGAAGAGCGAAACGGGGCTCAATTTCGGCCTCCTGGCACTAGACAAACTAGTGTAGGGGGTATCTTGGGTCGAGACGACCCCTGGTGCCGATTTTTTTTTTCGCCGACTCGGCACTTCCTGTTTGGCCGTATCTCGGAAACGGTGCGTCGTAGAGCGAAACGGAGCTCAATTTCGGCCTCCTGGCACTAGACAAACTAGTCTAGAGGGTATCTTGGGTCGAAACGACCCCTGGTGTCGATTTTTTTTTTCGCCGACTCGGCACTTCCTGTTTGGCCGTATCTCGGAAACGGTGCGTCGTAGAGCGAAACGGAGCTCAATTTCGGCCTCCTGGCACTAGACAAACTAGTCTAGAGGGTATCTTGGGTCGAAACGACCCCTGGTGTCGATTTTTTTTTTCGCCGACTCGGCACTTCCTGTTTGGCTGTATCTCGAAACGGTATGTCGTAGAGCGAAACAGAGCTCAATTTCGGCCTCCTGGCTCTAGACAAACTAGTGTAGTGTGTATCTTCGGTCGAGACGTCCCCTGGTGTCGAATTTTTTTTTCGCCGACTCGGCACTTCCTGTTTGGCCGTATCTCGGAAACGGTACGTCGTAGAGCGAAACGGAGCTCAATTTCGGCCTCCTGGCACTAGACAAACTAGTCTAGTGTGTATCTTGGGTCGAAACGACCCCTGGTGTCGAATTTTTTTTTCGCCGACTCGGCACTTCCTGTTTGGCCGTATCTCGGAAACGGTACGTCGTAGAGCGAAATGGGGCTCAATTTCGGCCTCCTGGCACTAGACAAACTAGTCTAGGGGGTATCTTGGGTCGAAACGACCCCTGGTGTCGATTTTTTTTTTCGCCGACTCGGCACTTCCTGTTTGGCCGTATCTCGGAAACGGTGCGTCGTAGAGCGAAACGGAGCTCAATTTCGGCCTCCTGGCACTAGACAAACTAGTCTAGTGTGTATCTTCGGTCGAGACGACCCCTGGTGTCGAATTTTTTTTTTCGCCGACTCGGCACTTCCTGTTTGGCCGTATCTCTGAAACGGTGCGTCGTAGAGCGAAACGGAGCTCAATTTCGGCTTTTGGCACTAGACAAAGTAGTCTAGTGTGTATCTTGGGTCGAGACGACCCCTGGTGTCGAATTTTTTCTCGCGGACTCGGCACTTTCTGTTTGGCCGTATCTCGGAAACAGTGCGTCGTAGAGAGAAACGGAGCTCAATTTCGGCCTCCTGGCACTAGACAAAGTAGTCTAGTGTGTATCTTGGGTCGAGACGACCCTGGTGTCGATTTTTTTTTCGCCGACTCGGCACTTCCTGTTTGGCCGTATCTCGGAAACGGTGCGTCGTAGAGCGAAACGGAGCTCAATTCCGGCCTCCTGGCACTAGACAAACTAGTCTAGTGGGTATTTTGAGTCGAGACGACCCCTAGTGTCAAATTTATTTTCGCCGACTCGGCACTTCCTGTTTGGCCGTATCTCGGAAATGGTGCATCATACAGGGATACGGAGCTCAATTCCGGCCTTCTGGCACTAGACAAACTAGTCTAGTGGGTATTTTGGGTCGAGACCGCCCCTGGTGTCGAATTTATTTTCATCGACTCGGCACTTCCTGTTTGGCTGTATCTCGGAAATGGTGAGTCGTAGAGCGAAACGGAGCTCAATTTCAGCCTCCTGGCATTAGACAAACTAGTCTAGGGGTATCTTGGGTCGAAACGACCCCTGGTGTCAATTTTTTTTTTTGCCGACTCGGCACTTCCTGTTTGGCCGTATCTCGGAAACGGTGCGTCGTAGAGCGAAACGGAGCTCAATTTCGGCCTCCTGGCACTAGACAAACTAGTCTAGTGTGTATCTTGGGTCGAGACGACCCCTGGTGTCAATTTTTTTTTCGCCGACCCGGCACTTCCTGTTTGGCCTTATCTCGAAAACGGTGCGTCGTAGAGCGAAACGGAGCTCAATTCCGGCCTTATGGCACTAGACAAACTAGTCTAGTGGGTATTTTCGGTCGAGACGACCACTAGTGTCGAATTTATTTTCGCCGACTCCGCACTTCCTGTTTGGCCGTATCTCGGAAATGGTGTGTCGTAGAGCGAAACGGAGCTCAATTCCGGCCTCCTGGCACTAGAATAACTAGTCTAGAGGGTATCTTGCATCGAGACGACTTCTGGTGTCGAATTTTTTTTGCCGACTCAGCATTTCCTGTTTGCCATATCTCAGAAACGGTCCGTCGTAGAGCGAAACACAAAGATGCCTAAGGACGGGGTATGTCACTTAAACTTTGACCACGGACAGATTCAGAGTCATTATGGTTCTAGACGCGGTCTCTTAGGTAAATGTTAGGTAGGAATAGAACTCACACGAAATGCCCCAAGGCATCTTCAGGCCTTGACGTCTAGTTTTTAATGTGATCGTACAGTGCTTCATGTCTGACCTATTCATCTGTACGTCACGTGGGTGACCGACAATTCAATTGTAAATTGATGATCTCATGTATAAAAATCTTCATTTATTCACGTCCGAGTTGATCTTTAATTTTAACTTTGATCATTGCTTGAGTAAGCGGCCGGTAAGCTACGGAGTGATGAAACGAAAATAGCGGAACACCTTTTGTGGCGGCTCTCGAATCACAACAAGCGGGAGTTAGGAAACGATCTGAAAGAAGAGTTGTTGGGTAGACAAAAACAAACAAGAAAGAGCTACAACACACACAAACGCCACATTACAAACCCAATATATACGGTATACACGTTTTTGAAGTGTTCTAGCTTCTAGGAGTTTACCAATATATCCCATTTTGGAAGAAAATTATTTATGGTGATTTTTTAGGCTGGAAATGGCACAAAACAGATAGTGACTTGAGTTTGAGGCGGAAAAATTAGCCCAACGTCTGAGAAAGGATACCGGAAAAATGTACAGTGTCAGACATACAATTTTTAGGTTACCGCACCTATGGTTTGTTAAACTATTGTCGTGGCGTTGTGCCCGATGTCCGTTCATCTGTCATCTGTTCACATTTCTTTAAAGTTTACAGTCTAATCTTTCTGAAAATTTGGGAAAAGATATCTTAAAACAATTCAACAAGGAGGTATTTTAAATTTTTGGATTTTTAAATTTTTTTTCAAAATGCGGCCGTTTTCGTCCAAAAACGCTCAATTTTGAAATTTGGCAACATTTTCTCGAAAACTGTCTGATCAGCTTTGAGAGTTTTGTTTAAACAAATTCACCTTATGTACATTTGTGTTGTGTATAAGTTTGCGAGTGGTGGCCATTTTAATTTTTTTTTTGAAGGGTCGGTAAAAAGTTTTTTCCCCAGCTCTCATTATATCCATTTTGGGCTATTTCTAGACAAAACGAAATTGTTATCCTTTGAAAACGAAATCGGATCTTTTTAGGGTTTCCGTATCTGTTTTCACTTTTAACTTCCGGTTGGAAAACTTTTCAGTACGCTGGTCAATCGTGCGCATCTGAACATCAAACTTGCACATGACGTTGAACAATCGAACTCTTTGTGAACCTACCCAAATTCATGATCTTCACCTCTTTTTTCTAACTACTCTTATTCACTTTATAATGGGAGCTGCCACCAATGTACTCATAGATTGCCTGAAGATAGAGCTTAGTTATTGGTACTTTAAAATAAGAAGTCATATATATATAGCGGTTTGTGTGGTGACCTTGAAATTGATATTTGATGACCTTGAAAGGTCAAAATAGCCACTTTTGGGTAAGAAAATGCCCAAGTTTGCTCCTATAGACGAAATACTTGTAGATAGAGCGTATGTTTGCATTATGTGCATATAGGAAGTCGGGAAATTTTATTAACTACTCGTATTAATGACCTCGAGCTTGACCTCGGATGACGTTCGAGTGTTAGATGTCTGAATGGAATGGGTAAATTGGCCGCTGAGGCTTAAACACATGCACCTAGAGACTAGGAGTGTATAACAAGCTTATAAGAAGTCATATACAGTGTAAATCTCAAGGTCTGGAATGAGTAAATTGATCTGTGTAAATTGGCCTCTACAAACAAAAATACACGTTAATAGAGCATATAATTTCGTTTTATGAACATAGAAAAAAAGTCATATGCAGTACACCTAATTGTGACATTGTGTCGAAATCATACATCACCTGCAATGTTTAAAACCAAAATTGGCCGGTAACTTATCTAGTAATTTTTCATTTAAATTACTTGAACATATCATATCCACTAAAGGTCAAATTCAAGGTCACCAAGAGAACCACCCGATGTGACTGCCAACAGTACATATAATGCTCATTTTACAAATCTACAGGTACATCTACAAGCATTCTCTCTGCTTCGGTCAATTTACATTATTCACGTTGAGTGTTACCTGAACGATTACCACTACAGGTCCTCTTATGTCAAGTTCAAAAGATATTCCAAATACGACTTCCTGGCACAAACTTGAGTGTATGTGTAAACGTTTCCGTTCCAGAGACCACACGGGGGTCAAGCGAACCTGAATTATTATGAAGAACATTGGCGCGCTTGAATTATTTGGAGTGGGGGCACAAACCTGAAGTGTATGTGTAAACGGTTCCGTTCCAGAGACCACACGGGGGTCAAGCGAACCCGAATTATTGTATCCCCCGAACAAAGTGTTACCTGAACGATTACCACTACAGGTCCTCTTATGTCAAGTTCAAAAGATATTCCAAATACGACTTCCTGGCACAAACTTGAGTGTATGTGTAAACGTTTCCGTTCCAGAGACCACACGGGGGTCAAGCGAACCTGAATTATTATGAAGAACATTGGCGCGCTTGAATTATTTGGAGTGGGGGCACAAACCTGAAGTGTATGTGTAAACGGTTCCGTTCCAGAGACCACACGGGGGTCAAGCGAACCCGAATTATTGTATCCCCCGAACAAAGTTCGGCGGATACTATGGATTTGGCTTCGTCGTCCGCGTCCGCGTCCGCAGAGATTTTCTTGTGAACGCGCTACAGGCCGCAATTCTCACCCGATCACCATTATTTTTTGCAGGCACATATATTATGGTAAGATCCCGACACCAATCGATTTTGGTTGCCGTGGCAACTGAATTGGTCGTTTGGGGACACATTTTGCATTGAAAACAGCCTGTTTGAGACACATGGCTTGTGAACGCGCTACAGGCCGCAATTCTCACCCGATCACCATTATTTTTTGCAGGCACATATATTATGGTAAGATCCTGACACCAATCGATTTTGGTTGCCGTGGCAACTGAATTGGTCGTTTGGGGACACATTTTGCATTGAAAACAGCCTGTTTGAGACACATGGTTTGTGAACGCTCTACAGATGGCAATTTTTGACAAATCTCGATAATATTTGGAAGTGTTGTTGGGTATGGAGCGTTTTTAGGGTCAATATTCATTGACATGCATTGTAGATTTTCTTGTTGCGATTGATTATTTCAATCGCAAAATTCTTTATTCCACATTACTATTTCTAAACTTTCTGTGTCGAATTTACATATTCCTACTGCATAGTTCTAACTTCCATCTCCTTGCTGCTTACTTCCAAGTTCTCACTGGTACTTTCTCAAGGCTTGATTCATCATGCCAAATTCTAACACCTTTGTTTATGCAAACTATCAAATAACAAATAGCATCTGACACAATGCATATGAAACTTCGCACATTCCATTTAGAATAAAGCACATCGCACGAAGAACAAAGCACAACGAATGAAGGATTTCATGTGTCAAAATTACTACTGCACTATTATGACGACGGACGGCGCTGCGGGTCGAGTGGCCACATTGTGAATGAGAAACTGAAGACTCCCGGATGAAGGAAAAAACATGGTTTGATGGACCGCTGGTCCGATGCTGTATTTTTAGCTTACCGTCCCATGGCCCGATAAGCTATTGGCGTGGTTTTTCGTCCGTCGTCCGTCCGGGAAAACTTCCGGGGTTTAGGGACTTGAAAAAGCTGAAAATAGCCCAACTCACTTTTTATGAGGAGACGTATATTTAGGGGATTATTTTGGGGATAAGGGGCTCACACGGGAGAGGAAATTTAACATGGTGAAAGCCCTTTAACCTAAACATTTGGTACGTTCGTCCGTCGTCCGTCCGGCAAATAACATTTTTTTTGCCTTGATGAATTTTTTTTGAAAATTTACTGAAACATTCCTTGGGCTAATACCCTGAGACCAAGGATCCTTGCTGAGACGTTTTGTTTTCGCTTATTTTTTCAATCGTTTTTGCCGATTTGGCGGCCATTTTTTATGAAAAGTGGCTGCATTTGGACTTTTATGGCCTTTTTCTCGAAAACTGTCTGATCAGTTTGAGATTTTTGTTTCAAGACATCTCCCTCATGTACATCAATGGCAAGTTTCATTGCCCGTGAATCGCCGGTCTGCATGTGGCAGCCTTGTGGGACCCTTCAGCAGGCCCCAGACCCCCGGCCCAAATGTGCGGCTTCCCTTCTACAGTTTTTTTACAAACTTTTCAGGAAGTAGTGATCGATGAATCTTTGAGTGCAATTTATTCCCAGGATAGGGCACAATATAAAGGATCTGGATTCTGGGGCCCTTGAGCGGGCCCCAGACCCCACGCCGTATAATGTTGGACCCCCCTCTTTTCGAAATCCTGGTTCCGCCCCTGAAATCACTGTACCGCTCTTAGTTTCATGTATTTCGAATACTTAGTACTCAATTTGGCGGAAAATACAAAAACACGTTTTAACATGTTTATTGTGGACACTTGTATTTTATATATTACTAAGAAGTGTCACCATTATTGCCAAGTAATTGAAAATAGATATGCATGTCAGTATCTGTATACATAAGGAACAACATATTGTATTCTCTGACTTATTTTGGAAGAACTTCACATACAATTTATACTCGCCTTTGATCATTTATCTATGAAAATAAGTTGAATTTTCACATGCATATATTTTATGGTTTATGTCAAATTACAACTGAATGCATACCAGTGTACAGTATAAATATTTGATTACAAAACTGGTTGTACTTGTAGGCATAACTGTTGAGTTGTCAGGGTAATATATACCCAGAATAGGGCTAGAATGCACCAGCAAACGCCAAAAAGCATTTGGCTTTTGAGCGGGTCGCCTTGAGCGGGCCCCAGACCCCCCACCACTTGGGACTCGCTGCGCTCGTGCCTCGTTTCGCCAGGACCATACATTAAATTTAATTTTTTTGCCCCCCCCCCCCTTCTTCTGGGATTTCTAGATACGCCCCTGGTACTAGTGTATCTACTGTACTCACGAGTTGGTATCATGTCAAATTAACGGCATGAAGAAATTATGATCGGAGAGATCATCATATTTAGCCTTGAAAAAGATAGCCACCAGTTTCCTGAGAATTTTTTTTTCACATCTCAATTATCACTGTCCGTTCTCAAGTTATGACCATTTTGTGTAGCCTATGTTAATTTCAGGCCTATGTCGTGATAATATTTGCACCTAATAAGTGTATTAATATATTATAATTAGTATTCATGACGTCACATCGAAAATTGATTTTAATGACCAAAGAAATCTTATTAATAGGCTCATATTAATCATCTCTCACTAGAATCACTATTCTGTAATTTACAGGGCAGGGTGCGGGAATTCATTGTGGCCTGTGCTCAGCTGTTGGTCGCGCCAAAAATTCACGTGACCAATGATAAGGGAGGTCTTAGTTTCTCATTCATCATAGGGCTACGTGCGGCCAGCGCTTCCTGTCGTCATAATGTTGCAGTAGTAATTTTGTCCACAACAATTACTACTGTATCACAAGTATAACGCCATGTTTTTAGAAAAACATGGCAGAAAACCCGGCCCTTTTATATTTACATGTTTTCTATGGACTCACAATACTGAATGTCGAGTTCACATTGTAAGAAGATGTCCCATAAAACTTGGGTACACATTTTATTTCCATATGAATAAGTCATACCGATATGTATGCAGTTCATATAGAAAGTCAGACAATCAGTCACATCAAAGTAAATGATATGGGAAATTGTGTTGAAATTGTGTGCATCCTCAGCCAATTCATCTCCCCCAAGTCTATTTAGATGTACTGTATCTTTGTCAGATACCAAGATTGCTAGCCGGGCTCTGTTAAAAACATCCCACTGAATTCCAGTTCCATAAGTCGCCCCAGAACTCTGAACCTTCTAGTTTAAAATCCCGCATTACCAATATCCTCCAAACATCACTATGGGTATACACAAAGCGCCTTTATAATCTTCTTAACACTTTCCGCAATCTGGTCGGGTCTAACCCCTTCCCGTAGATATGCAAGAAAATTATCGATAGGGCATAACAGCCTATCATGAATGATGCACAAAAACGAATTTCCACTCCCTTTAAATATTCATAAACAGGTGGCAGGATTTGATGAATACGTTTAGGCCTATTACAATTAATAGATGTGTAGTTTCTGCACCCTAGGCCCCTGGGAATAATAAAATTATATAATAGGGTTCATATAAAATAGGAAAATTATGCTTTTATTAGCTAATTATTTCAACGACTGGTGTACTGTAAAAGCTCGGCTTCCTCACGGTGGTCTTGGCTATTTAATGCGGTCGCGCTTGTAAAGCAATTTTCATGCTTCACATTCATTATGCTATAGACTAAGCTCATTGCCAACAAATAATCCCCAGTGATATCCAGAGAAGTAGCCTAATAGGCCTGATACAATGAAATCAATTCGGAAAGAGAATTTCAAACTATTGTCTGAAATTATTACAACTAATGTATCACTGTCCATCGCTGCAATACAACATATTTCTACTGGTTACGTGTTGGCGTAGTAATATAGGTAATTATAGTAATTAAACCAGGTCAGACTTATGCGAGTTCCAAGATAACTGGTAGGAGATTCGGTAATTGCACTTGCGCATACCAGCCGCAAACTAATTCAAAACAGCGCTCTCCATTGTCATGCAATTACTGTTATTAATACATTAAAGCAAGCAGTGTTTTTCGATCAGTTTAACGGGATGTACCGGGTTTTATCGCAAATTTGCGAAACCCACACCAGTGTATGCTGAATCTAAGAGAGTCGTCCGGAGAAATCGGAAGACAGGAGATACATAGGGTGAGGTCAACGACAATCACATATACCCGGCCCTGAGGGGCCGGGAATTATGACGACAGGCGGCGCTAACCGCCGAGTGCTTCGTTCGTTGTGCGTTGTTCATCATGCGATATGCTATATTCTATTCTAAGTTCCATATGCATTGTGCCAGATGCGATTTGTTTTTGATAGTTTGCATGGCCAACGGTGTTAGAATTTGACATGATGAATTAAGCATTGAGAAAGTATTAGTGAGAAATTGGAAGTATGCAGCAAGGAGATGGAAGTTAGAACTATGCAGTAAGAATATGTAATTTCGACACAGAAAGTTTAGAAATAGTAATGTGGAATAAAGAATTTTGCGGTTGAAACAATCATTCACAACAAGAAAATCTACAAAGCATGCCAATGAATATTGACCCTAAAAACGCTCCATAGTTGGGAAGGGCTGTCACACGAAACCAATCGTTTTTTAGAATGATCATATAAATAAAAATATGTTAACAGCCTAACTTATTACAGAATTTTGAAATATCCATTTTAACATGTACGATCATTCCAATAGCCTGTACAATGGAAGGTAATGACACTGGTTTCTTGTTCAGAATGGAGAACTGAAGTTTCCAGTGAAAACAGGACAATATTACTGAATAAGTTAACATTAGTTTTACTAGTTAAGTCTATTATTGTCCACAATAAAAATAGTTAAGACGAGAAACGTTTATTATTAAGCTCAACAAGGTAAAGGTTTTGTCCAGTACATATTTCATGGGTGTAACTGAATAAGTTAACATTATTTTTAATAGTTAAGTCTATTATTGACCACAATAAAAATATTTAAGACAAGAAATATTTATTATTAACCTCAACAAGGTAAATGTTTTGCCCAGTACAAATTTCATTGGTGTAACCGAATAAGTTAACATTATTTTCACTAGTTAAGTCTATTATTGACCACAATAAAAATAGTTAAGTCTATTATTGACCACAATAAAAATAGTTAAGATGAGAAATATTTATTAATAAGCTCAACAAGGTGAAAGTATGTCCAGTACAGATTTCATGGGTGTACTGAATAAGTTAACATTATTTTTACTAATTTAGTCTATCATTGACCATGTTGACCACAATAAAATTAGGCCAAAGGCCAAAGATAGGTTACCGGACAATGTTTAATATTTTAGGTGTTAGCCAGGTCACTGGTTGAATTCAAGGTCAAGAGAATATTCAGCATATATAACATTAAGCATATATCATGTCCACAGTTGATTGCTAAGCTGTAAGTTCAATAATCAGAGAGATATTAGCAATTTTATGCTGTAGCCTTGAAAATGAAGGGGCAAAGGTCAAATTCAAGGTCATCAAAATATTCAGTGTATATCATTCTCTATATCATGTATATCATATCCACAATTGATTCCCAAGCCATACAGTCAATAGAGGAGCAAGATATGAGCCAGTTTGTCCTTGGACCTTGGAAATGAGGTCAGAGGTCAAATTCAAGGTCACGAGAATATTCAGCATATATCATTTCCTATATGTCCACAATTGATTCCTAAGCTGTAAAATAGATAATAAGTGAGATATTAGCCATTTTGTCCTGTGACCTTGAAAATAAGGTCAAAGGTCAAATTCAAGGTCATGACAATAATCTGCATATATCATTTCCTATATGTTCATAATTGATTGCTAAGCTGTAAAGTCGATAACAAGCGAGATATTAGCCATTTTGTCCTGTGACCTTGAAAATGAGGTCGAAGGTCAAATTCAAGGTCATCAGAATATTCAGCATATATCATTTCCTATATGTCCACAATTGATTCCTAAGTTGTAGAGTCGATAATAAGCGTGATATTAGCCATTTTGTGCTCTGACCTTGAAACTGAGGTCAGAGGTCAAATTCAAGGTCACGAGAATATTCAGAATATATCATTTCCTATATGTCCACAATTGATTCCTAAGCTGTAGAGTCCATAATAAGCGAGATATAAGCCATTTTGTGCTCTGACCTTGAAAGTGAGGTCAGAGGTCAAATTCAAGGTCACGAGAATATTCAGCATATATAATTTCCTATAGGTCCACAATTGATTCCTAGTCTCTAATCTCAATATCAAGTGAGATTTAGGCATAATGTGTCCCATTATAAAGCATAGGAGAATTTAACATGGGAAAGTCCCATTTGAGCCGAGTTTGGGCCAAAATGGCCCACTTCGAGCGATTCAAGCGCAACGAAATTTATAGACATCATAGGAGTACATATGAGGAGTGTTATTTATCAAAAAGAAAAAAAGTTACTGAACAGATTTTGAGAAAATGGCCGCCAAAGTCCAAAATCAGGCATTTTTCGTCGAAAACGGCCGCCATTTTGAAAAAAATGCAAAAATAAAAAAAATAAAAAATTTTAAGTATTTTTGTGCAAAATTTCAGAAAAATTCGCCTGTAAACAAAAAAGATAAAAATGTGGACGACGACGACGACGACGGACGACGACGGACGACGACGGACGACGGACGCAACGCCATGCCAATAGGTTATCGGACCATAGGTCCGGTAACCTAAAAATAGTTAAGACAAGAAATATTTATTATTGGGCTGAACAAGGTAAAGATTCTGTCCAGTAGACATTTTATGTCTGTAACCAAATAAGTTAACATTTTTTTTTGCTAGTTAAGTCTATTATTGACCTCAATAAAAATAGTTAAGATGAGAAACAATTATTATTGAGCTCAAAAAGGTTAAGGTTTTGTCCGGTAGAAATTTCTGGGTGTAACCGAATAAGTTACCTTTATTTTTACATGTTAAGTCTATTATTGACCACAATGAAAATAGTTAAGACAAGAAATATTTATTATTGGGCTCAACAAGGTGAAGGCTTTGTCCAGTAGAGATTTTATGGCTGTGACCAAATAAGTTAACATTATTTTTTTGCTAGTTAAGTCTATTATTGATCACAATAGCTTTTTATGAAAACATTGATCAACTTTTACTTTGAATTTCAACTTGAGACCATGTTTGGCACAAATTATGAGTTAAATTATAACTTATGGTGAAAAATTCGACCTGGCTCCAATTTCGTCATCTTGAAATGCAGTTTTGGTCAACTTTTACTTTGAATTTCAACTTGAAAGCATGTTTGGCACATATCATAAGTCGAAATATAACTTATGGTGAAAAGTTCGATCTGGCTCTATTTTCGTCATCTTGAAATGCAGTTTTAGTCAATTTTTAGTTTGAATTTCAACTTGAAACCAATGTAAAGTTATTGACTACCGTCCGCTCTTCGGGATCCTCGAGGATAGTCCTCTCTCATCCGAGTCCTTGCGGACGCGCATCCGCTATTCCGGATCCTCGCGGCAGGGCCGCTCACCGGAGGTCGCGGCGGACACGGTAACTACTTCATCATTAACGGTAACCAGGTAACAGCCCACCCGACACTCCCAGGCCTACGGACACCGTTCAGAAACTAGTTCATCCCTACGGTGTTAACTGGCGGGGCCTGGCGAGCCGCGGTCTGCCTCGGGGACGGAACCCCGTACAGTCCGACATGCTGGCCAGAGCCTCTGTCACATGTCCCGGGAAGGGAGAGAGCTGGCGATCCACAGGGCCGAAGGCCCCCGAGTCAGCAACTCGTCTCTCCCAGCCCGGGCCTCCCCACGGAAATCGTCCCCAGGGCTCTAGGAGCCCACTACTCAGACCCAGGGAACACAAAGCTCATGGCGAGCCTCGTGTGCGTCCTAGTCTCGATCTTGGACAATCTCCTCGAACGAGTCGCTTCCAGTGTATATATAATACACCAGAAACTGTAGGGCGCACGCGAGGTTAAATCGATCCATTGTTATAGTTTACTGGAACGTAAATTACAATACGTCGCCGTGGCAACGCACGCTCGAACGGAGCATGTCAAAACAAGGCCAAGTACAGAAAGGCCACATAAATGGCTTTTATGTTTACAATCACCTGCCGCGTGCTTAGGGCAAAATCGCCACATTACCCCCTTCTTACAATGTTGGTCCCCAACATGTTCCGCCCGCGCCCAAAATGCTCGAAACCCGACGAAGGCTTCGCATGGCGGGGGCCGGAAGAAGGCACGATGGCAACGCCCGGAAGTCACGGCGCAAACACTAGGACTTTAAGAGTCCCTTTTGGAAGAATGGGGAACTACCCCCGGACTTATGGAGTAAACTATAACGCGCTTTGCAATTTTGAATAAATCCTCATAAACAAGCTAAAATTTTGACCGAGGTGGTCCAAAACCGTGTGATGACCTTGAAAGGTCATCCATTATAAAAGGACGGTGTGTCGAGTCTTTGGAATATCTTTAAGGTTAGACTTTAAATTTAGAAATTTTGTAAAACGACACACCGAGTGATCAAAAGTGATAGTACCTCTAAAATGTTGCCGACCGCCCTGCCGGCCGGCTCCTCAGATCCGCAGAACGGGTCTGAGGCAGGGCGGAGCCGCGGGAGCGACTCCGGCACGCCGCCGCACACGTGCAGCGACGAGGCTAGCACCCTAGCCTTCCTCTGTTGTCATCGGCTCCTCATCCGTGCCGCCTGTCTTGGGGTCTGGCGGCGGTGACGGGTCCCTACGCCGCGGACGCAGCGGAGCCGGCATAGTGAAAGCCGGCTGCACGGGCGGATGAGGCAGGCCCGGTGGAGCTTGCACGGGCTTTTGTGGTGAGCCCGGCAATCCGGGTCCTGACGGAGCCATCACAACGGAGGCCGGTAGAGATGTCGCGCCGAGATCTGCTATGGCGCGGAACATCTCCACCGTATCGCGGGTGCGCTGTGGACCGGCCGTCCGTTCTCCCCACACCTGGACTAGGTATGGGTAGATGGCCAGCTCCAAAGCGGCATCCGCGCGCCGGAGAGCCGCCTGGTTCAGGGCGGACGACTCGGGGTCATCGACGCCCTGGATTAGGCGAGTCCGAGCGGCCTCGGCTTCGTCAAGACGACGCCGTAGCTGCTCATTCTCAGCCTCCAGGTGCTCCATCCGTGCGGCCACCTCTGGGGCGGGGGCGGACGCCCCGGACTGCTCGGCAAGAGCGGCGGTCCGACCCTGGTCGAACGCGCGCCGCTCAATGACGGCCGACAAAGTCCGGTAGCTCTCTAGGCTCCGCCGGGTGCCTTCCATGAGGCCCTGGTCGTATGCGAGATCGCATGCGACACGGGAGGCCTCAGCGCGGCACCGGCTGAACCGATCCAGAGAGCTGTCCATCTCCGCCACAAGGTACTCCGCCGCTCGGGTGAGTCGACCACGCTGGGGGTGATCCCAGGGGTGCTCCTCCCGAGCGCGGACCAACGCGGCTACACCTGCGGACCCCAAGTCACGAATGGCTCGAGGCACCGGCAGGTTCACCAACGCCGGATCACCGGGGATCCGGTCCATACCATCGCGACGATGGCCGACCGCCTGGCCTACAGACTCGCGGAAAGTCTCGTAGACGCTGGCGGTCATGGGACCGAGCCTCCGGCGTACGTCCGCCGTGGCGTCGAGGGGGTCCAAGTCCAGGGAGGCGGTGCTTTGCCACCCTGCGGACGTCCCCTCAACTACCAACGAGGACGCGGACGCCGACCTCGTGAGAGGTACCGCACGTCCGCTACTGCTCGCAACCGAGGGAGTCACGCGTGGAGTCCTTGGCGGGACCGCCGACGCGGTACTCGAGGAGGCGGAGGTGTCTGCCACCACCCGTCCCTCAGACGGACCCGCGGGTACCGTCACCTCGAGCAAGCCCGGGTAGTCCTCCTGAGTCAGCGCACCCGGAGACTGCAGGGGCGTCGTCCCGGCCGGAGTCTTTCCGGCGGACGAGCTCTTCCCCTGAGTCTTTGGCTGGGGGCGCGGCTTAGGAGTAGCCACTCGTGTCTTGGCCGCGATCTGCGGCATCTCCGACACGATCATGGTCACCCGGTGCCGTTCTTCACCGGCCTGGATCACCGGCGGTTCACGGACAGCCTCTGCTGCTGTCCGGGCGGCTTCCGCCGCCTGGAACTCCGCCGGGGTCTGGCCCATTGTAGCCGTCAGGCGAGCGGTGTAGCTCGAGCCCGCGGACACAACGCCAGACTCCTTCCAGGCATCGTCCATGATGCGCTGTGCAAAGCGCCATGGACCCCAGTGAAAGAATCGGTGATTCGCCGTCCCTGACGTAGTCATGAACGACGCCACCCTCGGTGGTATGTATCCATAATTGAATACAGGCCCCACTTCATTTCCAACGATATGAAGTCCCTCACCGCGGTGTGCACCCGAGCGGTGATCATTTAGGGCCTCTAAACTGGCGAAATATCGTTGCTGAGGGGTGCCGGAGTAGCACCTCTTGCAAACGAACATTTGCATCCAGGGGTAGTGGTACCCCGCAATATGTCGACTCAAGTGGTCGTAGGTTGGGTACCTACGATCCCGATTGAGCGCACGGTGCGGGTCCTCATACCCGTCCAGGGATTCCGGACAGAGTTGGCATATCACGCCCGCCTCTGTCTCGGGCGGCAACCCGACACGCTCCTCGTCCGTGAGTGGACGAGGCCGTGTGAAAGGCGTGTCGGCCGCCGCGCCTGCCGCCGCGGTGCGGCGTCCCTGCGGATCCCTGCCATAGCGCGGAAGGAACATGTGTCCCTGACGGACTCCAGGGAGTTCGGGGCCCATTTCGGCCCGCAGCCTCTGGATAGAGGGCTGCTCCGAGGACGACCGTTTCTTCTTTTTGGCCGCCCCCGAACGATTCTCCGACCTGGTTTGTCGGGGCACACTCTTCCCGCGTGGGGGCGCGGCCTTCTGTTGCTGCGCAACGAAGGCCCGCGCTCCCGCTTCCAGTGCGGCGTCAGACAGGTGGACCCCGTCTTGCTCCGCGCGCTTCCGGAGGAGTTCTAAACGAAGATCTCCCTCCTTCGGCACGGGACGCCCTCTGTCCACTGGACTTGACCCCACCTCCGCAGCTCCGGTAGGTTTCTTAGTACCGGAGGAAGAGGAAGAGGAGGTTCCTTTCGGTGCCTGGATAGGCACCCGCTTACAGGAACCTCCCGCGCCTGGGCCGGATCCCGCGGAGGCGCCGCCCGCACCAGATCCCGAGGGATTAGGCGTCTTGGCGACTCCGGGTTTGGCGGAGGACCCTTTCTGGCCGCCCGGCTTAGGCGCCAGTGGCTTAGGTCCTCCGGACTTCGATCCGGCTTGAGGCGAGGGGCCGCCGGACTTCTTTTTCCGGTGCGGCCGCTTCTTCTTCTTCTTCTTCGGAGGCGAGGAGGCCGGGTCCGGGTCGGATCCGGCCTCAGCTCTTGCTGGGCTCTCCACTGCTTTTGAGCAATCTCCCGGGCTCGACGGCGAGTACGCCTAGAGACGGGCGATGTAAACCCGTCATCTCGGTTCTCGGTCTCCTTCGAGCCAGACTCCTGTTCCTGAGGCGGCGCTTGGGATGCGGCTTCCTCAGCCGCGTCAACCTGCTCCGCCCAAGTCCCAGGGGCCTTCTGGTCGTGCGGACCAGACTCCGCAGGTGCGGACACCGAGGAGTTCTCGGCGGAACCGGTGTCCGGACGGCTACGGCCATCCGAACGGGTTTCCGCACGAGTACTCTCATCCGGGCCCAGAGACGCAAGCATCTCCGAGGACGGGTGCAACTCAATGTCCACACTAGCAAGTCCCGCACCACCGCAGTCCATCACCTCTTCCATACGGGAAAAAGTGGACGGATCTAGGAGTAGCTCGGCGCCTGCCGTGGCCGAGTCACTCTCTGCGGGGCGGTCCTCCGCGACCTCGCTCTCAGACTCGGTTCCTGAGTAAGAACCGGAGCTGGAGCTGGATTCCTCAGAACCCACATAGGCTCCCCGAGGGATGTCCTCGCGGTCATCCTCCTCGGGCCTAGACTGGGGTCTCGAGTACGAATTACCGCGCTCAAGAGACCCCTCTTCCCTCCCTTCATCACCTCCCCAGCCGTCACTTGACTCTGACATCAAGCGCTCTAATCGCTCTAAACACTGGGAGTCAGATCCGCAGATCCGTCTCCACCAGTGCCGAGCGCTTGAATGACGAGAAGGTGTCGAGTTACATCGATTATAGGCATCAAGTGTTGGCAGTTATACTGCACACGCATCGTATGACGCGTTCCCGTGGAAACGTCTATTCACTGCATCTACCCGATCGACAGACAAAAGGACGTTTTACATTCCCGCATTCCCATACACGCATCTCCCCCCGGTGACTCCTTTCATGCCATGTATACGGGTGGCTTGTGTACACAAGCCATCCCGGGGGAACCCGCTAAAATACTACAGTAATTAACAGCAGTCATTAGCAATAGCTTTCGCACTGGCGATCAATGACGTGAAGTTAATCACCCTCGCAGGTTAAAGATTGTATACAATGTATCAAAAAGCCAAACTACTTGTGGGTGTTACGATTATGTCACCCTATCAGCAGCGATAAATAAAAATTTAACACCGCTCAAGCAGCAATGAAAATAAATCCACCACCGCTTGCATGCTTTTCATAGATCACGGCATACAGCCTTCGATACAATGTACACAATCTCCTACACCCCTCTTGCGAAAGCAGAAATCTCCCGATTTCTTACTCTCTATTGCACCAGGGAAAAGATATATCACTAAACTTTCTCATATATGGGATAAATGAGTAAGAATAGCATTTCCACGGGAAACACGCACACACTTGTGGCTTATAATCCTCCCATAAATAATAAATGAGATGGAAAATAAACAAAATCACTCCCCATAGCCGCTGGCACGCTTACAGGGCGATCGGACATACCCATGACGTCCGGACAGACAATCGGGCGCCCTATGGGCGTTTGCAAAGCGCCCACTAGCATCCCCGACGTACTGCCCGGCCGCGGAGCGGTGCCCGGTCCAGCCCAGAGCCTCCTCAAACGACTACCGGAGCGCGGAGCCAATAGATTTAGACGCGGAGCCGGCATGGTCCATAACCGCATTGGTTAGGGGGCGAACCCTTCATACCGGCGCACAAAATCTAGAGGCGCCCAAAGATGGTGAAAGCAATAGCCGGCGGACGTCCGGGGCTGCCCGCGGACGGAGTCCAGGCCGGACGTCTACCATTGTACGGCGTATTGCCCTTATCCAATGAAGATGAAATTGGAATTAGAAGCCACCACAAGTGTTGCGCATGTAATATACGACCCCCTTCTTAGAAGGAGGCCGGGGTTCCGGTCATTCCGGCCGGACCGCGTATTGTAAGGTACGATCCGGACGAGAACGAGCGTCACCCGCTGCCGCGGCTGGTCCGCACACGCGGACTTAACAACCGCTCCATTATCATAATGGATAGTCGGTTTCCTGCCGTAAGAAACCTTAAACTACTATAACCGCAATTACAGTAGTGGCTCACGGGGGATAACTACACCGAAGTGCGTCATCTTAAAGCGCCGCGGACGCCGGACGAGTCACGCGGACGAACCGCGGACATCAGTCCTCATCTGCGGACACTATCCCCGCGTCCAGAGCCAGTTCCCCAAATCCGTGGGAAGACGCTTCTCCCGTAGCGGACGTAAATCCCAACCTCAGTCTGGCCATATAAGAGGTTGTCCCAGTAAATTCGTCCGGCCAGCGTAACCGTTGTGCGAATTACGCCGGACAGCCGTCCACAAGGTGCGGACAGGCCATCCGCACGTCCCTGGCGCTAGAAACTACAGGAGGGCGGATGCGGAGCGGCGGTGTTACGACATGAAAGTCTCCGCGGACCTCAACTCCGAAGATGGCCACAAAGTAGCCACCCGCGGAGGTAAGTCGTGCGGACTCTCACGGAACGACCTAAAACCCATCCATAGTATGAGAGACGGGCACCGCAGACGCATCCGCATGGGCGGAAGGTTATTCCCACCCATACCGGGCTGGCGCACGTGGTTTCCGGCGTGGCCGCCCGTCATCCGCAGGTACTGGAGGGAGTGGAGGTACCTGCGGATCGCCGTCATCTGGCTGATAGCCACCCAGTCCATCATCTGACGGGTCAGAGAGGTCCGGGAGGCCCACCATACGGCGCACACGCTCGTCCGGAGTCCGCGGATGCTGACCGGACGGATCCCATACGGGAGCATCATCCGGTTCCGCATCTTGAATGAGCGGATCCATGACAAGCGGGCCCTCGTACTTCTTCAGATTATCGATATGGACAACCAGAACCCTGTCCGGATCGGAATCCCTCCGGATCCGGTAGTCCACATCTGTCACCTGTTTCAGTACGGTAAACGGGCCTATCCACGGCTTAGCAAATTTATTGCCTTGCTTAAGCGGCGGATAATAGTAGCGCACCTTGTCGCCCTCCGCAAAAGCTGGCCTACCCTTAGCATGGGCGTCATAGCCTCGCTTCTGCCGGAGGGCAGACTTGTCCAGGCGCGCGCGCGCGAAATCATGGGCGTTCGCCAGGGCGCGGCGAATCCACTCCACGTATTCCGGACCGCACTGGGGTACCGCGCCGGTCTCTGCCGCAGTTGGATACATAATATCCACGGGCAAATTTAACTCCCGGCCGTACAACATCGCGTGCGGAGTAACTCCGGTCGAAGAGTGGACCGACGACCTGTACGCCATTAAGACATACGGGAGGTGGTCATCCCAATCATTCGCACGATCATTCACAAAGGCCGCCAGCATGTTGAGGACCGATCGATTAAAGCGTTCGACCTGGCCATCAGACTGGGGCCTGTAGGGGGTGGTCCGCACCTTGGTACTCCCTAGCATCTGTGCTAGGTTCCGGAACAGGTTGCTCTCAAATTGCGTGCCCTGATCCGAATGTACCTGTTTAGGTACCCCATGGTACACCACCCATCTATTCACCAATAACCGAGCTACCTCGTCCGCAGTCTGGCGGCGCAGTGGGTAGGCGTCGGTATACTTGGTAAAATAGTCGGATATCACCAGGATGTACCGGAAACCGCGCGGGGTGACCCGGTGGGTATCCAGTATATCCAAAGCTATCCGATCAAACGGCGCGCCCGCCTTAACCGTGGTTAAGGGGTGGCGGCCAGGAGTCGGGACTCCTTTGCGAGCTTGACACCGAGGGCAGGCTGCGCACCACCGTTGCACGTCCAAGCCGCTACCAGGCCAATGAAAGCGCTGTTGTAGCCTATGGACGGTCCTCCGGATTCCCAAGTGACCGGTCACCCGGAGGTCATGCAACTGGTGGAGTACTTCTTTCCGCAGCTCCGCCGGAAGCACCAACTGCCATATTGGAGGCAGTGGGGTCGGTGGCTCATAGCGCCGGTACAGGAGGCCATCCCTCAAGGAGAGTCGTTCCCACTGAGATACTAGAGACAAGGTCTCCTCCCTGTAGGTCTTTCGCTCATCCTTCGAGGGCTTCTGGCCGGCCTCAAGGGCTGTGATTACCGGTGCCAGAGCTCTGTCAGCTCTCTGCGCCGCAGCTATCTGCGCCGGAGAGTAGCCACCCAAGTAATTAGGCTCCTCATCCGTCGCGTCCGGCTGCGCCGCAGCGGCCATCACCACAGGGGGCAAGGACCGCTCATACTCAGACTCTCCAGAGGACGAGGGTACCCACGAGGAGTACACCGCCGGACTCGAGGAAGACTCGCTGGAGCTGAGCCGCACCTCCGCTTCATATGCGGGACGCCCTCGCCGATATCGGCGGGTCCGCGCGCGGAGATGAGCCCTAGACGCTCCGGCCGCCGTGTTGTTAGAGGGGGCGGCGGCCTGCGGTCTCCCCGGAACGTCCAATTCCGAGTCTGAGGACGAATCCGCGGCTTGCTGGAATGGTGCCATCCCTGCACAACCCGGATTCTTGCACTTATGACAACGGGACAGGCCGTCCGCGTTGCCGTGCAACTTACCAGCGCGATGCTCTATCTGCATGTCATACTCTTGGAGTTTGACGAGCCACCGCGCCACCAAGCCATCGGCCTCACTATAGTTGAGGAGCCATCTCAGCGAACTATGATCTGTCCGCAAGCGGAAATGGCGTCCCAACAAATAGTGCCGGAAACGCTTGGTCATCGTAACCACCGCGAGCAACTCGCGATGAGTGGTACAGTAGTTCATTTGAGAGCGGCTCAAGGCCACACTCGCATAAGCTACTACCCGCTCTTGCCCATCCACGATCTGCGAGAGGACACCGCCGAGTGCGAAGTTACTCGCGTCAGTGTCCAGGATGAACTCGCAGTCTGGACGAGGGTGCCGCAGCACCGGGGCCACTACCAAGGCCTGCCGGAGTCCCGAGAAGGCGTTAGCCTGCTCGGCGGACCAAACAAAATCGGCGCCCTTTTCCGTGAGGATAGTAAGGGGACGCGCGATCTCCGCAAAGCCGCGAATAAACCTGCGGTGGTAGCTTGCGAAGCCCAAGAAGGACCTCACGTCCGCCACGTTACATGGCGGAGGCCATTTCTGCACGGCCGCCACCTTTGCGGGGTCTGGTCTCACTCCGGTGCCCGTTACCATGAAGCCCAAGTACAGGATTTCCTGCGCGAATAGCTCGCACTTACTTGGCTTCAATTTAAGCCCTGCTCCGCGGATGCGATGGAGCACCATCTGGAGGTTGGTGAGGGTTTCCTCGAACGACCGGCCATACACGACGACATCGTCGATGTAGACCATACATCGCTTCCAGAGGAACCCTTTTAGTACCATCTCCATGAGGCGCTCGAACGTCGCTGGTGCGTTACAGAGCCCGAACGGCATTACCTTGAATTGGTAGAGCCCGTTCTTGGTAACGAAGGCAGTCTTCGCCCGATCACTCTCCTCCATCTCCACCTGCCAATACCCGGAGGCCAGATCCAGAGCACAGAAATAGTGCGACCCGGCCAGGGCATCGAAGGTATCCTCAATGTGCGGGAGAGGATATGAGTCCTTCCGCGTGGCATCGTTGAGTTTCCGATAGTCCACGCAGAACCTCCACGAGCCGTCCTTCTTCTTCACCATAACCACCGGACTGGCCCAAGGGCTGTCACTGGGTTCGATGATGTCCAAGTCGAGCATCTTTTGCACCTCCTGGTCTATGACCTCTTGGTGCACTATTGCTGCCCGACGAAGACGCTGCTTGAGAGGACGCTCGTCTACGAGGTCGATGCGGTGCTTGGCGACGTCAGTCTTGCCAACCGCACCATCAGGACCCATGAACACATCCGCATACTGCCGCAGCAGTCTGCGGAGCGCTTGGCGCTGCTCTTCATCCAACCGGTCCTTCGGAACCCGAGATTCCAAATGGTCCGGCAGGGTGAACGGATCATCTCCGGCGGCCGCCGTCGCGCACGCAGCGCGGCAGACCGGATCGTCGGGGATGACACGACTCGAAGCCGCGGGAATAGCAGTAGCTGCTATGCATCCGCGCTTCAGTACAATCGGAGCATCCGTAGGATTCACCACGAGGATGGGCATCGCGCGGGGGTTGGACATGACCAGGGCCCCACCCAGCACGAGCCCAGTTCCTGCGGCGAAACTGCTCACGGGTTGCACTATACACGGTCGACCATCGAGGGGCATGCGGGGACGCCGCGGCCTCGTCTCGATGATCATCTCACTCATCGGCGGCACTACTACAGTGCGCGATGTCCGCATCTGGAATGAATGCATCGGGCCCGAGCGGAAGAGGAAGTGTGTGTCCTCTCCCATCCGGAACTCGCCAGCGCTAAAGTTGGCAATCACCCGGTGGACCCGTAGGAAATTCATCCCAATTATCCCGGCCGCTCCGATATCCGCCACGATCGCCTCTGTCAGATACACCTTGTCCCCAAGGGTAATAGGCAGATCGATGATGCCATGGATACGGATGCGGTTGTCCCCCGCTCCGTAGAGCTTGTACGGTCCGGGATCTCGCAACTCGAGGTTGCGGAGTGCGGGCTCCTTCCTAAACGTTCCGGCGGCCACGAGGGTCACCTCCGAGCCTGAGTCTATGAGGAACCGGACCGGCTCCCGTCCGAAAGACAGGGGCAGGTACCAGCAGGGGTCCCTCACCAGCGCGCAGGTCGGGCGATACCTTTCGCACGCGCTGGGCTCATCTACGGAGTCCTCGCCATCCGCCTCAGCCGCGGAGGAGCTAGACTGGTCTCCAAGGACTACTTCCGGAGAAGTCATATCCACTTGGGGTCCGTCCTGCTCATCAGCGGGTGGGGCGGCATCGTTTGCCACCGAACAACTATCCCCGGACGCAGTGTTGGTCGCCACCACGTCCGGATCTAGTTTCCCTGCCGCGGGTTCCGATTCTGCTGTCCCGAAGGACCAGACCGGAAGGAATTCCTCCGTTGCGGGCCAGGGAGAGCTCCCTGGTATCCGCGCGACCGCAGGCGTTCCAACAACTCCGGACACTTCAGCCAAAAGTGTCCCTGCTTTCCGCAGAAGTAGCAGGGACGGTTCTGAGCTGGTCCGGAGGTGAACGCGCAACATTCTGCGGCTCCCGGAGCTTCGAGCCCGGCGCAGTGCGCAATCATCTGCGCGGCGCCGAGGTCGTATTCCTCTATGTCGCACTCGTCCGAAGGCGAGCGCGGCGCGGCGACCGGTGCCGCATGTGCGGGCGCCCCTGTAGAGGGTGCCGGCGCACTAACCCACTGCTGGGTAGGTTCCCTGGCGGGTTCCCGGACGACCGGGTCCTGCCACGGGGTTACCTGCGATGCCTTGACCGGAGGAGGAGTCGCCACCTGCGCGGGTACAGCCGAGGCCGGAGCCGAGGCTGGAGGCAACTGTCTAGGACGGACAGCCATCTCAAGCGCAAGCGCGGAGTCTATCGCCTCCTCCATCGATCGCTTTTCATGGGTGGCCAGCCCGTACGCTAGGTGGTAAGGCTGGCCATCGATGAACTGATCGATCAGCATCGTCTCAAACCGTCTGGAGTCCATGTCCGGAAAAGCTCTCCGGCCGAGTATGCGTAAGCTGTACGCATAGTCTGTCACGGACTCAGTCGGCTGGCGGATACGCGCCTTGAACTCTCGTTCAGACTGCCGCCGATTGGTCGTCGGCGGGAACAGCAGGCGAAGTTGACGAGCAACCTCGCCGAACGTCACTGTTCCCACCGGCAGACACGGCATCACGCGGAGAGCTTTCCCTTCCAGGCTCCCCGCGAGGACGTGTCCAGCTTCAGGCTGGGACCATCCTTCGTACACGGCGGTACGCCATACCTGGAGCAAGTAGTCCTCCAAGTCGGCGTTATCCCCGTTGAACCGTTTCCGCCACGAAGAGTGGTCGGGCCCGTCATCGCGTTTGCTACGCGCCCGACGTGCGGTCCCGGCTCCGGGGTCGTCCGTGTACTGCGGCAAGTTCCGCGCGCTTCCCGCGCCTGCGGCGGAGTCTGCCGGAGCAAACATCGACGCCGCGGACATAGGAGCAGGGAAGCTCACGTTTGCCGCCGGGATCATTCCCGCTGAAAACCCACTCTGGCTAGGTGCGGGCGGGGCTCCCATCGAACCTACTGGGTAGGCTCCAGAAGGGGCGGCAAAGCTTGGGGCCGAAGCCGCCTGTTGCCACTGCCCGTCCGACACACTGTACGTGCCAGGGTAAGTCGACCACGCGGCTTGCGCTCCAACCGTCGGAACGGTCGACGCGGTCGCCAACGTGGTGCCTCCGAGCCGCGGGGCAGGCGCGGGTCCCATTGCGGGGGCCACTGGCGCCTGCGGACTCGGCAGGACTTGGGGAGGGGCTACTGGCCCAGACATCCCCGGACTTAGGGTGACCGACGGGTCAACGCTCGAATGCAGCTGATTCCGCTTGAACAGTACAAGCGCCTCGGATATCAGCCACCTCTCCCTCTCCGTCAAAGGCCCCGAGTTGCCTTGTGACAGCGGAGAAGGGGAGCGGTTCCGCCGGTCTGATCGTCCCTGATGGGGCGACCGGGCGCGGTCATAGCGCCCGAGGGGGGCCAGCTCGCCAAGTGCGTCGGTGAGCTGATCCACCACACTGCCCGGTGCGGACCGACCAGAACCCATGCCGGAGGCTCGCGAGGGAGTCCACCCGGCCGGGTGCGGCATCTGGTATGACTGGTCCGCTCGTCCAGAAGGACCCGCATGCATTGGCGCTCGATTCCGGACGCTCGAAGGCGTCTTATGGAAGGGTGCCGTTTGCCACGGATCTGTTCTGGGCACGGGCGGGCGCGGCGTAGAGCCGTTGCCAGCTCCACCCACCGCGCCTAACACGTCAAGGTCCGGCCTTGACGGCAACTCCTGCTGCGGCCCCGCGGGGCTCGACCCTACGTCCGAAGACGGGGCCAGGGACGCCGGAGTCGTCTCCGCGGACGGGGTCTTGTCCACGGAGGTTTCCGCGCGTTCCTTCCGGCCACCGGAGTCGTCCGGAGACGTCTCACGGTGGCTGTCGCGCGACCGGGTGTGGTCCGCGACATTTCCACCCTTATCCCTCCCCTTGGATTCATCGGCCTTATCTTTGGCCTTATCTTTCTCTTTAGTCATTTTTCGAGACGTCCTTGAGGAGCGGGCGATCCCCAGGGACTAAGGAGGCTACAACACTGTGACGGTAGGCTGCAATGGAACACTGTCGGACTGATCCTGGTCACGGCACCAATGTAAAGTTATTGACTACCGTCCGCTCTTCGGGATCCTCGAGGATAGTCCTCTCTCATCCGAGTCCTTGCGGACGCGCATCCGCTATTCCGGATCCTCGCGGCAGGGCCGCTCACCGGAGGTCGCGGCGGACACGGTAACTACTTCATCATTAACGGTAACCAGGTAACAGCCCACCCGACACTCCCAGGCCTACGGACACCGTTCAGAAACTAGTTCATCCCTACGGTGTTAACTGGCGGGGCCTGGCGAGCCGCGGTCTGCCTCGGGGACGGAACCCCGTACAGTCCGACATGCTGGCCAGAGCCTCTGTCACATGTCCCGGGAAGGGAGAGAGCTGGCGATCCACAGGGCCGAAGGCCCCCGAGTCAGCAACTCGTCTCTCCCAGCCCGGGCCTCCCCACGGAAATCGTCCCCAGGGCTCTAGGAGCCCACTACTCAGACCCAGGGAACACAAAGCTCATGGCGAGCCTCGTGTGCGTCCTAGTCTCGATCTTGGACAATCTCCTCGAACGAGTCGCTTCCAGTGTATATATAATACACCAGAAACTGTAGGGCGCACGCGAGGTTAAATCGATCCATTGTTATAGTTTACTGGAACGTAAATTACAATACGTCGCCGTGGCAACGCACGCTCGAACGGAGCATGTCAAAACAAGGCCAAGTACAGAAAGGCCACATAAATGGCTTTTATGTTTACAATCACCTGCCGCGTGCTTAGGGCAAAATCGCCACACCAAGTTTGGCACATATTATGAGTTAAAATATAACTTAAGAAAAGTACGATCTGGCTCCAATTTCTTCATCTTGAAATGCAGTTTTGGTAAACTTTTAGCTCGAATTTCAACTTGAAACCAAGTTTGGCACATATTATGAGTTAAAATATAACTTATGACGAAAAGTTCTATCTGGCTCCAATTTCGTCATCTTGAAATGCAGTTTTGGTCAACTTTTACATTGAATTTCAACTTAATACCAAGTTTGGCACATATTATGAGTTGAAATATAACTCATGGCGAAAAGTTTGATCTGGCTCCAATTTCGTCATCTTGAAATGCAGTTTTGGTCAACTTTAATTTGAATTTCAACTGGAAATCAAGTTTGGCACATATTACGAGTTAAAATATAACTTATGACGAAAAGTTCTATCTGGCTCCAATTTCGTCATCTTGAAATGCAGTTTTGGTCAACTTTTACATTGAATTTCAACTTAATACCTAGTTTGGCACATATTATGAGTTGAAATATAACTCATGGCGAAAAGATTGATCTGGCTCCAATTTTGTCATCTTGAAATGCAGTTTTGATTAACTTTTACTTTGAATTTCAACTTGAAACCATGTTTGGCACATACATGTATTATCATGATTATGAATCGAAATATAACTTATGGTGAGAAGTTCAATCTGGCTCCAATTTTGTCATCTTGAAATGCATTTTCAGTCAAATTTTACTTTGAATTTCAACTTGGAACCAAGTTTGTAAAATATTCTGAGTTGAAATATAAATAGGTGAAATGATTGATCTATCTGTATTTTCGTTATTTTATCAAACATGTCGAATGGAAATTCATATAAAGAGATTTCAGTGGTGATTTTGAATTCGACCTTCAATAACCTCGGAAAATCAGTGCAGCAATTTTGGTGGGGAAAAGAAAACAATAGTGACTTGAGATTTAACATTTCTCTGGTAATCTTTATTAGCCCTTGCTCTAGTTTTTCACACTTGACAGTGATATATTTGGGGCAACAGAGATGATAGGGCTACGGGGGATACACCCAAGCGGTCGTAGGCGACCGGAAGCGTCTAGTTATGAAGAACATTGGCGCTCTTGAATTATTTGGAGTGGGGGCGCGAAATCTTTGGAGGAAAACGTGACAGTAGGCTGCATAAAACAGTAAGTAACTCGCCTACGATATGCTTACAGACAAAGCAATATCACCATAGAGTATGGGATATAGTTTATATGTATTTATTGACACATATATTGGTTCATTAGCTTGCCTACTTTATTCACAATCATGTTCACCGAGTCTGAAGATATCATGCCCCCACTCCCAATAATTCAGGGGCGCCAATATTCCTCCAAATAATTCAGGTACGCTTGATCCCCATGGACCAATTCATGCAAATTTGGGCCTTCCTACCTAATGTATCAGGTCTTATCGGGATTTCAAACTGCTCTATCTGTTAGTTTTTGAGAAAAGCTTTTGAGAAAAGTGCAAATTTGAGCCAAAAATTACTGCTTTGACCTTCAAGATTATCGAAGGTCGAATTCAAGGTCTTAAACTGGGCCTTTTTTTCAACAAAAAAATGGACGTTTTACCCTTTCAAGGACAACGAAGGTCAAATGTCTGAACTTGAGTCCCAAAGTGCAAATATCTTAACTTAAGTCCCAAATTTATTTATTTATTTTTTTTGCGGGGGGGGGGGGGGGGGAGGCCTGGAAATGCCTCGAAACCAAAAGTACCGTGATTTGGGACAAAAGAAACTTTTTTGCCGACATGTCAAAAATAAAAATGGCCGCCACACGCAATCCAGCGACCCAAGGGTGATGAAACAAAGACGGAGTACCTTGAATCCATCAGAAGTCTAGAACTATAAGCTCAAAAAGGCACAAAGTTCAGTTTTTGGCTGTTTTCCCGAAAATTTACATGTATCTGATCAGTTTTGAAATTCTTGTTTCAAGACATGCTAATTGAGGTCCTTGACTTTGTTCATAAAGATGGAGTGTTTTGAATCTATCAAAAGAACAGAACCCAGACCCAAAACTGAGTTTATGGCTGTTTTCTCGAAAAAATATCTGCTCAGTTTTGAGATATTTGGTTTCAAAACAGGCTAATTGGGGTCCTGACATTATCTATAAAGATTGAGGGCCTTAAATCGCTGGAAAGGCTGGAAAGACCGGATATGCACAAAATGTCATATCAGTCAAATCGGTTGTACATAGACATGTACATAGGGCTTAGGTTTGTACTACAAGCATATAGGAAGTCATATATAGTTAATCTATTGGTGACCTCAAGGTTGACCTCAGACAACCTTGAAGGCTAAATGTCAAGGTCACACTGACTTGAAATATGTAAATTGGCCTCTACAGACAGAATGCTTGTAGAAAGAGCTTTTTTACTGGGACCTTATAGGAAGTCGCATCTTTAGGTGACCTTAGAAGTTGACCCTACTTGGAAGGTTAAATCTCAAGTTCACGCCTGACCTCAAATGTGTGAATTGGCATCCACAGACAAAATGCTTTTAGATGGATCTTATGTTTGTATCGTGAGTATTTAGGAAGTCATATATGGCCATCTTTTGGTGTCTTTAAAAGACCCTGAAAGCTAAATATAGAGGTCACGTCTGATCTGAAATGTATGAATTTGCCTCCATTGACAAAATGCTTGTAGATACAGCATATGGTTGTATTGTGGCCATATAGGACGTCGTATATGACACAACTAATGATGACCTTAAACTTGACTTCAGATGATCTTGAGTGCTAAAATACATTGAGTGTGAAATGCGTAAAGCCTCTGGGGTTTGAACGTTCGCCACTACAGCTTGGGATTGTGTTATAAGAAGTCCTATATACATGATATATGGCACATCTTTTATTGACCTTGAGCTTGACCACAGAAGACCTTGCATGCTGAATCTCAGGGGTTACGCCTGACCTCAAATGTGTAAATTCACTCTGCAGACAAAATACTTGTAGATATATGTAGAGTTTATATACGTTTATACAGTGGATCCTGTGTTAAAGACCACCTGTCGTGAGAGACCACCCTGGTTTGAGAGACCGCTCTCCTAGGCCCCAACTGACCTCTTATCATGCTAATGAACCTGCCACGAGAGACCACCTGTCATTTAAGACCACCTTTATGGGGTGCCTTGGGTGGTCTTAAAACACAGAATCCACTGTAGAATCCACTGTATCCATTATATTAATAACATACAGAAAGTCAAATCTACTTGTAATGGTGACATTTAAGTTCACAAAGAGAATCTTGATTGGTTGATCATAGCAACCTATCTTTTAGCGCTTAAACTCAGATGTTATGCCTGACCTCAAATGTGTGAATTAACATGATTAACCTGTACAGACAAAATACTTGTAGGTACATGTAGAGTTCATGAACATATAGCAAGTCAAATTTACATGTAATGGTGACATTGAAGTTCCAAAAGAAGACCTTGATCGGTAAATCTCAAGGTCTTACACCACTTGCAATGCCCAAAATCCGACCTTCAAAGTTAATCAATCAAGTTAAGATTTATGGTAATCACTGGATAGTTATAATTTTATTTTGTCCAAAGCAATGCACATGTACATGTAGCTTCTGCTGCTGGGCAAAAAATATAATTTATGAACACTGGATACTAATTATGGATTGAATCGAACGAAACATGCACGTAATATATGATAAACATAGCTTAAAGGATAATTTTCTGATGAGCATTTTTGTTTAAACCGTCCCGAGCACTGTCTGCACAAGTTTATATCCAATTTACACTTATGAAGGTCGACCATAACCTTGAGTTTAAACACTCATGGTGATCTGAGGTCAAGTTTGATGTCGACATGAGATGCAGAATACATGAGATCTTATATATATGTACCCTCATATTAAAAATCTACAATCATGACAACATACGAGTAAGTTCGATCTCCATGAGTATACTCCCTCAACAACACACAAGTATTAAACGTGAATATTTTAAGTACTGGAAGTCATCTGAGGTAAAGTTTGAAATTATCAAATATCCTATCAAATTGTACATGTTATACGCTCATAATATCTATGTGTTCAATACTGTAATGTGTTCTCCGACTTGTCATTTGGAGACACAATGATGATGGATGCAATCAAAACATGCAGTCATGCACATACACTCACCTTTGGAAAAACGGTCCTAAAAGATGACATTTTTGATAACATAACCACATTTGATAGAATTAGGTACGAGTCCGTCACTTTCTGGTTGCGGCTATGTACTGCCACTGGGATGTTCTACGAGGTGTAGTAGCTTTTACAATTTTTTACAATCATTTATAAGAAAATAGATGATGTTATATCTGTCATGTATTTGCTAAAAACACTACACTTCTTTAAGAATTCATAAAAAAACT
This sequence comes from Terebella lapidaria, assembly GCA_949152475.1. Lineage (NCBI taxonomy): Eukaryota > Metazoa > Annelida > Polychaeta > Terebellida > Terebellidae > Terebella > Terebella lapidaria. The sequence continues at coordinate 18,896,138 of OX424561.1, forward strand.
AGATATCGACGAAAATGAAAAATGTCGACTCCGCAAAAAAATTTACCGTTAAAATAATACCCCTTAGACATGTTTATCTAGGGCGACGAGTCCGAAAAAAAAGTCCGTTTCGCTCTACGACTCACCGTTTCCGAGATATCGACGAAAACGAAAAATGCCGACTCGGCAAAAAAATTTTTAGTCAAGGTCAAAGTTCATCCATAATACATATAAGTTAAATGTTGTCTAGAGCGACGAGTCCGAAAATAACGTCCGTTTCGCTCTACGACGCACCGTTTCCGAGATAAACGAAAAATGCCGACTCGGCAAAAAAAATTTGAGTCAAAGTTCATCCATATTACATATAAGACATGTTTGTCTGGGGCGACGAGTCCGAAAATAACGTCCGTTTCGGTCTACGACGCACCGTTTCCGAGATATCGACGAAAACGAAAAATGCTGACTCGGCAAAAAAATTTCGGGTCAAGGTCAAAGTCATCCGTAATACCCCTTAGACATGTTTGTCTAGGGCGACGAGTCCGAAAATAACGTCCGTTTCGCTCTACGACACACCGTTCCCGAGATATCGACGAAAACGAAAAATGCCGACTCGGCAAAAAAATTTTGGGTCAAGGTCAAAGTTCATCAATAATACCCCTTAGACATGTTTGTCTAGGACGAAGAGTCCGAAAATAACGTCCGTTTCGCTCTACGACGCACCGTTTCCGAGATATCGACGAAAACGAAAAATGCCGACTCGGCAAAAAAATTTCGGGTCAAGGTCAAAGTTCATCCATAATAGCCCTTAGACATGTTTGTCTGGGGCGACGAGTCCGAAAATAACGCCCGTTTCGCTCTACGACACACCGTTCCCGAGATATCGACGAAAACGAAAAATGCCGACTCGGCAAAAAGGTCAAGGTCAAAGTTCATCCATAATACCCCTTAGACATGTTTGTCTAGGGCGACGAGTCCGAAAATAACGTCCGTTTCGCTCTACGACACACCGTTCCCGAGATATCGACGAAAACGAAAAATGCCGACTCGGCAAAAAAATTTGGGGTCAAGGACAAAGTTCATCCATAATACCCCTTTGACATGTTTGTCTAGGGCGACGAGTCTGAAAATAACGTCCGTTTCGCTCTACGACGCACCGTTTCCGAGATATGCAGGATGCCTCAAGGATGACTCAGCAAAAAATTATTTCGACCTCTAGGTCAAAGGTCGTTTGACGTATCGATCCCAAAATCAATAGGGTTCTTCCCTGTTGATATATAAACCTCCGTGCAAAATTCTGCAACTATTGCCTGAATATTTTTCGAGTTATCGTCCGGAAACCAAGTTTCAAGATCAGCCTCGATTTCATCCTCAAGGACCTCACGGACCTCGGAGCCGGATCAAAAAAAATAATACACCCTAGAGATGTTTGTCTAGGACGACGAGTCCGAAAATAACGTCCGTTTCGCTCTACGATGCACGGTTTCTGAGATATGCAGGAAGCCTCAAGGATGAATCAGCAAAAAATTATTTCGACCTCTAGGTCAAGGGTCGTTTGACGGATCGATCCCAAAATCAATAGGGTTCTTCCCTGGTGGTATATGAACCTCCATGCAGAGTTCTGCAACTATTGCGTAAATATTTTTCCAGTTATCGTCCGGAAACCAAGTCTCAAAATTAGCCTTGATTTCATCCTCACGGACCTCACGGACCTCGGATCCGGCTCCGAAAAAAAAAAAAAAAAAAAAATTCTGCTAAAACCATAAAGGTATTTCTGCCGAAATGCCTTAATAATAAGCGAGATATAAGCCATTTTGTGCTCTGACCTTGAAACTGAGGTCAGAGGTCAAATTCAAGGTCACGAGAATATTCAGCATATATTATTTCCTATATGTCCACAATTGATTCCTAAGCTGTAGTGTCGATAATAAGCGAGATATAAGCCATTTTGTGCTCTGACCTTGAAACTGAGGTCAGAGGTCAAATTCAAGGTCACGAGAATATTCAGCATATATCATTTCCTATATGTCCACAATTGATTCCTAGTCTCTAATCTCAATATCAAGTGAGATATTAGGCATAATGTGTCCCATTATAAAGCATAGGAGAATTTAACATGGGAAAGTCCCATTTGGGCCGAGTTTGGGCCGAAATGGCCCACTTCGAGCAATTCAAGCGCAACGAAATTTATAGACATCATAGGAGTACATATGAGGAGTCTTATATATCAAAAAAGAAAAAAAGTTACTGAACAGATTTTGAGAAAATGGCCGCCAAAGCCCAAAAAAAGGCATTTTTCGTCGAAAACGGCCGCCATTTTGAAAAAAATGTGAAAATCAAAAAACTAAAAAATACCTCCTTCTTGAATTATTTTAAAGTATTTTTGTGCAAAATTTCAGAAAAATTCGCCTGTAAACAAAAAAGATAAAAATGTGGACGACGACGACGACGACGGACGACGGACGCCGGACGATGGACGCAACGCCATGCCAATAGGTTATCGGACTATAGGTCCGGTAACCTAATAATACACCCTAGAGATGTTTGTCTAGGGCGACGAGTCCGAAAATAACGTCCGTTTCGCTCTACGATGCACGGTTTCTGAGATATGCAGGAAGCCTCAAGGATGAATCAGCAAAAAATTATTTCGACCTCTAGGTCAAAGGTCGTTTGACGGATCGATCCCAAAATCAATAGGGTTCTTCCCTGGTGGCATATGAACCTCCATGCAGAGTTCTGCAACTATTGCGTAAATATTTTTCCAGTTATCGTCCGGAAACCAAGTCTCAAAATTAGCCTTGATTTCATCCTCACGGACCTCGGATCCGGCTCAAAAAAATAGGGTTCTTCCACATATCATTTCTGACTTGTGGTGAAAATTTGACGAGGATCCATCAAGGCAATCTAAAGTTATCGTCCGGAAACCAAAAGTGGCGGAAGAAGAAGAAAAAAAAAAAAAAAATGCCTTAATTCATGATGCCAAAGAATGATGAAGAAGTTATTAATGGCACAATTGATGACGGACAATAAACCACAACACTACTAGTAGCTTATCAGCCCAATTTTGGGTCAGTAAGCTAAACACAATTCACATCGGACATTACACTATGATAATAGCTCAATTACTTTCGGTGGCTAATCTCAAAAATATATATCTATTTGTAAGATTTATATATTGATAATGGACGCAAATGAGCATGTACATAGTTTTCGCTAAAAACAATTTAAATTTATTGTGGTTATCCAGATCCAACTCATGCCCAGATATGCAACATTTCCACATGCAAAATATCTTACTGCATACTATTTCGATCATACTGTACATGAACATGTTCCATTAGTATTTTATACTAAGTTACAGTAACATACATACACATGTACATCTAAAGTCAAACATATCCTAGCGTCGGTATCTGTATCGTTTGAAGTGAAACCACAGCTGGAAAATGTTGTTGTGGAACTGGCATCTAAAGCCCCGTTTGTACGAGTACTCCCACTCACGGTTGACAATTTTAAAAGCAATGTCCTCATACGGTGGCCCTGCCTTGAACCGGAGCATCCCAAAGTCTGGGTTGTCTTCCAGAGGGGTCAAGTGATACTCTGGAGTTTTGGCTTTGTCTATGAGATCTGGATAGAAGATATTGAACTTGTATCCCTGCACAATCTTGGGTGGAGGGTTATCAATGTCATAATGTGTCTGATTGTACTTGTTCCACTCAAAGCCTGTGTGCACCCTGTTGAAGAAACGTGGCTTCCTTGGTCGGTATTTGTCTGACCATAACAGGTTCTGGTCAGCCAAAGGCACCTCTACACTGAACTGAGCCTCGTCATTTGTCATGCCTTCTCGAGCACGCTTCACCAAGTCTGCATCAGAGTCCTTCTTTACTTTGCCAGTCTGCTGAAGCTGCATTCTTGCGAAGTCTAGTCTCTTCATATCATCTTCTGGATCATACACAATAGCATCTGGATTCAGCTCAGAGAATTTGAGTAGTTTTGGGCTGTAGCTGCCTTTCTCATAGTCTGCATAGCTCTGTGCATACAGATCTTCCTCTGTGATGACAGTGTCATCAGGCTCCTCTCCTTCCTCACTGCCTGATTCTCCCCCGCCCGATTTGTCAGCCTCTGACTCACTGTCTGACTTGGCACCACTTGGTCCCGCAGCAGGACTATCATCAGCTGAGTCCTCGGTTTTCTGTTCCTCCGCAGCACCAGCATCGCTGCCACCCTCAGAACGGCTGATTGGAAACAGAGGCTCGCTTGAGATTCCCTGGTCCTGTTTCAGTTTGAAGAGCTTGCGACGTAGCTGTTCCTGGTGCTTCTCCCGCAGTCTGGATCTGGCCACGTGAGCTTTAAGCTTCTGCAGTAAGGACTCCCAGTAACCAACATCAACTCCCTCACCTCCACTCAGCTTCTTCCCTATCTGTGTTTCCAACATAGCCAGCTGCTCCATGCTCTTGCCTTTGAAGATGTCATTCACATCATCGCTGACAGACGTGTTGATGCCTGACCGCCGGTCTCCAACGTAGTCGCGCCCTGACGGATCCATTTTTTTCAAGGTGTCTATTTCCTCCTGCACTATGGTTGTTATGTCTCGCCAGTAGTCAACATTTTTCCCTTGTTCAAGCTCCATGTAGACTTTGATATCTTCCAACAGATCCTCAAGGTCTGTCACAGTCAATCCATTCAGGTATGTATAAGGTTCATGCATTTCAACTGAGAAGTCATCATCCTCTGCACTGATGTACTTGCCGAGCAGGTCGATGGGTTTGGCGCGACCATCCTGTATGCGAATATTTGACCTGAGCTTGGCCTGGTGTAGATGGAAGTTGTCTTCTTGCTCTTCCCACTCCCGATAATACTCGGCCTCCTTAGAGCGCTGGAGCATCTCACGCTCGTTATCACGCTCCTCTCGCTCTCGTTCTCGCTCCAGACGCCTCTTTTTCACCTTCTCTAATTCCAACTTGTTCTCGACCATCTTCTGCTTCTGCAGCTTCTCGATGTCCTCCTTTGGGGCATTTTTGATTCCCAACTTTTCTAACTTTTTTGACCAAACAAATGTATCAAGTAAATGTTCATCTCCAAATGGATTGTCTGTGTTTGTATAGCCCATATATTCCTCATCCCAGCCCATGTTCGCTTTTCTCTTTCGTTCTTTGCCTTCTTTCTTTAGTAATCGTCTTGCACGTTTTTCTTCTGGAGTTTCCAGAGCTTTCAGCAGCTGCTTTTCTTTTTTCTTCTCCGCCTTCAGGATTTCAATCTCAGCTGCCGTGAGTGGCCTGTCCGGTTCATCTGAATTGCGGCGATGTCTGTCTGATTTTGAGCGATCCCTTCCATGTGAACTCTCATCCTCATCACTTGAATGTCTTCTTCTGTGGGAAGATTTGTGATGTCTTTCGCGTGATGAATGACGTCTTTTCTTCTTTTCCTTGCCCATTGCTATTTCTGGAAAAAAATTAGTTTGAATTATTCAAGGGGAAGCCTCGAGGAAGTTTTATCATTCAATGGGAAGGATAGGAAACATTTAATTGTGGTGCAATCTCTGACTCTGTGATCTTTATCATTGACAGCACTCGATGTTTCACTTTCACTGTCATCAAACAAATATGGATGCTTTGACTTCCCAGCTGCTTACAATGATCTAGATCTACGAGCCATCCGTCCTAAATTTGCCGCGGGGTACAGGTGATAAGGCCGCCAAAGTGATCAGGCCGCCATCAAACTACAGGTTAAGTGATGGATGATGAGTGTTATGACACTCGTGCATACGGGTATGATAATATGCGGCCTGATCACTTTGGGGGCCTTATCGCTTGGTAACCTTTGCCGCATCCCAAAATTCGCCAACTCAATTTTATCAGAGCTCAGAAACTCGTTTTATGGAAAACAAACTGCTGGTGCAAAGGTTGAATATCAGAGTCTCGATTGATGATTGAACTAAATGGTTTCATTTGCATTGCAAGGTCTGAAAACCCTATTGGCGAATTTGGGAATGCGGCGAATTTAGGATGGACGGCTCGTAGTGTTCGATATTCAGCATTTAAATCCTGAACAAACATCTGTCAATATCATATAGATTCTAAATTGACTAGTATAGGCCTAGTATAGGGCTGGAAAGCGGAAGTACTGATCGATGATAAATTCCAATGAATTTCGGACTGGGGATAAGCACCTGACGCCTCCCTATCTTTTAACATGGGGGTGCATTTAATATGGTGATTTTAAGTATATGAATGATGTCTTTAGTGTATTATAGTATCCATACACGATGAAGATATACAAAAACTGTTGTAGAAGATAAAAATTGTCCAATTCCACAACATATCCAAGCTTCAAACAGGCACTGAAAAAAACGGCACTTTGAATAAAGCCTTGCTCTAGCAAAATTGCCTTCAGACGTCCTGTTATTCTAATGAATTTTGACACAAGTATACCTGCTTTGTATTTTCGCTAAAGTTATTTGACACAAGACATATTATTTCAGCAGTTATTGACGTTGTTAGAAATGGGCAATAATTGGGTTTATCCCCGGCGACGCCTTATTCACGAATATTTCATTGGAATTTATCACCGATCATACTTCCGCTTTCCAGCCCTATATCTATTAGGGCTTATACGAGTAGTTGAGTACTCGTTGACGGTTACAAAAAGGCTTCTAACCGGTTAGGAATTGGCTAACCGGTTACTAGTGAATTTCAAGAAGTGATAAAAAAACCGTACATTCTCCAGTAATTCTGAGCTTTTTGTTCCCTTTTTTGGGCGTGTAATGTTGTTTTTCACGCCGTCATTGTAATTTATGCCACTACATCGGTTCAGCATGTGCGAGTTCCATTGTTTTGTCAACTTTCGTGGTTATGTTTTCAATTGATTACGAGACTGCGTGCAACATTTAATGTAACTGTCTGCAGCGTTTGCTGCCAGACGATCAGACGTGTGCTTATTTCGAATTTTCGATGTCCCGGCAATAGTATAGGTGATTTCAGACCTACGATTAAGCATTTTCATGTATACGACTACTACATTGGAATCTTCCCAAACTTGAGTCTCGAGTGATGTTGCAATATAACGAGTAACCGGTTAGTAACCGGTTACACACTGCCGAGTACTCGGTTACGAAAATCTCTACTCGTATTAGCCCTAATATCTATACAGATTCTGGCATTTCTTTGCCCGACTCGCCACTCTTAATCAGGTAGGCTAATACATTTGATAATACGTCAACGAGACGTTCAGTCCCCAGGTGGACAAACCGAGATTTAGGGGAGCTAGATCTAGGAGAGAACATATTAGGCCTAGTTTTTTTTATCTAAAAACAAGACCATACAACAACCAACTAGTCTTTAGTTACCTGCTTAGTAGTACTGGTATATACAAATCTAAATAGATCTAGATCAAGTAGAATACTTTCAAACACGATCTTCAGTTTTGTAACTTTTGTTTTGGTCACCTCGCTTTGGCCATAAGAACTTTGTAATAAACACCGACCAATCTTTTGGGATCCCACTTCTACCGTATTCTCTCGTAAATACTTCTAACATACATTGTACATCCATGTTCGGATAACATGGAGGGACTTAGGGAATTCCACAATGAAATTCAGTATAGCAAACTTCAAAAGGATAATGTTATACAATTCGTTAAATAAATCATCGACAGCTTACTTCCAATAGTTTCATCATCGAAATGAAACCGAAATCATCGAAAAGAAAACCAGCTAAAACCGAAACATCATAATTATCTGGGTTTCTACGTTGTCATATAACCTATGATAAGAACCTGTCTGACCCCGCATATGTTTCTGACAAAAACCTAGTGCTGTATATTTTTTTAACTGTACTTGGAACACATCGTCATTTCAAGGTCACCAAGAGACCTACAACATGGAACTTTGCATGTAATACACACCAGCTATATTTGTATTGAATCACATGTTCTGGCTTGGTTTCTGAATAGAGTATCAGTGCAATTCAATGTCACATTGAAGTGCGCAGAGAAATTGTATCAATTATGACTTACTATGTATACGTGTATGCTCTTGATGCATACCTAAGCTTTTGGATTTTTTTTTCCAATGTACGTTTGAAAGCAAGGACACTGGATCACTTGGATTACATGTACATAACATCACACGCAGAGGTCAAGACAAGGTGCACCATATATGGCTTCCTGTGTTAATAATAAAAAAAATTGTGCTCCATCGTGAAGAATTCATTGTCCAAGTATGTGCACTGAATTTCAGGCAATTTTTCCCAGTTCACAATATATCAAGCAGTACATATTTTTATTCATTCATGGATCTTTTGAACCCAAGCTTCAGACACACTAACAGTTTCGCAAAAACAAAATCACTATTATGATAGCATTATGTGATAGCCTTTCACCACATAACCTAGCATCCTGCAGTTAAATACTAGCCAATGTGTGTGAGTAATGGCTGATGTTAACAGTGTGGTGAATATTGCTCTTAGATGCATTTTACTTTGATACTTTTGAATGTGTGTGCATCCTATTATTTTTGATATAGTGCATTTTGATTGTGTTTATGTACTTTTTGTCTTTTGTTTTTTAAATCAAAATCATCCAGATTGAAGCTTGACCCAACAAAAATACAATGTTCTCACAAGTACTCCGACTTCAAAAATATTTCATGTTAAATCCTTTATTCCTAACAACACTATGTGAGACAATTCATACCTGTTTATCATTAACAATGACTTCAGAAGTAAATTGTGAACTATCTTGCAGTGAGATCATTGGAAAACTTATACTGACCGTGCAAATTGATGCTGGCAGTTTTCTGTGAGTAATGCCACTGTATAGATGCGCAATACTGATGAAGTTTTGTGAAATCAGTAGTGTACACTCAAACAAAACAGCTTAGAAACACTGAACACAACAAATACAGCAATTACAATTGTTTATTTGATCAAGAACACAAATATCAAAGTATCAGTACAAAACAAAAGCAGTATGTTGTCAGTCATAACTTATGAATGTTGAAGTTCAAGGTACATGTACCAAGCTTGACATTGATATACCACAACTATCTCTCTGGTATATTTGGCATTCAAACAGCATAAATGAAGCCACTCATACCAGCACCACAAAAATACAACTTACACCTACATGTACATGATATGAATGGCTTATGAGACACTGAGAACACGGTGGATTTGTTCAAAACTTGCTTTGACAAGGAACTGGAAGTGAGTGTCAGTTTTCATGGACGCCAGTTCTGGGTTGTTGAGTATCGTGTCAGCACTTGGCAGTTCCTCCTTCAAGTTGTAACCTGGAGGAAAATATTCAGAACGTTGTGCATTTCTGTAGAAACACATAATTCTCATTATTACGATAAGTCTTTACAGTATCGATTTTGCAAAACCTCACCATAATGCTAGCATGCTGAACCTGGCATTTAGCACGTGCTACCTAGCCTACCTTTGCCTGACCTAGCATCTTGCGATTCGATGCAAGTATCGTGTGTGCGAGCATCATTTGATGCAGGCTAGCAATTAGCATGTAGCATTCGCACAGCTGTTGAGGTTGTGCAAAATCGGTACTTCATGTTCGATGGCTCATCGAGGAGAACAACAAACTATTTTTACCTGTGCTATGTGCAAGCTCGACTGTCCTGAAGAAAACAGTGTCGCGACAGCTCTCCAGGTGATCGTCTGCACTGATGCTGCTCCAGCTGTCACAGAAACCACTGCTCAGTCACATATCGTGTATCGGTATCAAACATGTGTAGTTACTTCAAACTTCAATGCTCATAATTTATGAGGAAAGGGACATATATTATGAGATAATTAGATTAGAGTGATGTGTATGACTTTACTTACTTGTCTCTGAGGATTGCACGGCTCCAGATCTGTTGTAACAGGATCAAGTAGTCAGGGTCGTTCTGAAACAAAACATTCATGTAGAGACTTAGTACAGTTCATGTTGAGAACTCACGGGTCCTCAGTCCTCATTTCGGAGATATTCGCTATTATGTCTTACCGTAATTATTCAATTAGTTCGAACAGCTAAAAATAATTAAATTTTGAAATGTTTGAATTATTAGATTCACGATAAAATCGTCCGTTAAAGCGGCAAAAACCCCCAAACCCAGATTTATCAAACATACGCGAGTTGACAGATACCGTTCATCGATTGATTGCTTGTACTGTAAGATTGATAGGTTGACCGGTACAAAGTTTATTTCTAGATTGCTGGTAGATATCTTGGAAACGACTGTCAACGGGAGAATGTGAGAAATCTAACCTTATTAATGTAGGACAGGAGATCGAGTGCCTTCTTGAAATCAAACTCATTGGACTGGGTGTTGAAATCCCCAATGTAAAGCTGAATAAGGAAAATGATATCACCATTCTCTGCATTACTAGAACAACTTGCCAGTTGGTTGAAGTTACACACACTGTACAAAACATAAAATTTATATTCACTTTGTTGTAACACACATTTCATTGTAAGCCGTATTGGGCAGTAATGAACTCACCTCAATCAATTCCTTCGGACTGAACACTTTCATGTTATCAGGCTCGAATCCAGTGCTCTGAAATGGCGAGGGCGGGCAGTAATGTTTCTAAAGTCGCAGCATACAAACTTGTTTGACAAATGACCAGACTTTTATAACTTGCCAATACTACGCTACTAGTATCTCGACAGTCTCACCTCCACGACCTCAGCAGGGAGCTGTTCCTGATGTAGCAAAATGTCCATTTCCTCACTGATGGCTGCAGTACAGAATAACATAAGCTACCCATATTACTGTGATAATGAGGTTTAAAGTCAAGTTTGAAGTTTGAAGTCAAAAAGTTGGCAATCTACCTCAATGTAGAATTTCAGTCCAAAATGGAATCAAATAAATTCCAACAAATTCAGGGCTTTTATGTTGTTTATGCCAGGACAGAATGAATTTATTGCGTTGATTTGAAGTCAGAAGGCATAGTCGCGATGTTTATCAAGTAAACAGGTTTATTTTGAACCAATATATAACTCAAACATCAAATAAAAGTCATTCTTGTGTGCAGACCCTGAAATTCCATGTTGGGGCTGAATTTTAACATTGGGGTAGATTACCAACTTTTTCAATTTTTGAGATATAATTTTGAAATTCGGTGAGAAATTTCGGCATGATACCCAATTGATATACAAAAAATTTCAAGTTGATTCGATTATCCAAAACAAGACTAAGGCCAAAAAGCGTGTTTCTCTGACAAATGAAGTTGACTTTTATTCTATACTTTATTCTGTAGAAGTGTATTATGTGCATCAGCATGACGTGTTAACTTGTTATTTGGTGTATTATGACGACATCAAAAAGAATTGAATTTCAATTTCCAGAATTGGAACTATAGATTTCAAATGAAAATAGCCCTCTTGCTTCAAATCATTTGCTCACACCTTCCAAGTTGTTGTGAACCCTCTCTGGGGGGTCATCGGTTGCCAAGGCTGCGAGTTTGCTCAGACTCAACAACGACTGACAGAAAGAAAGTAAATCAATACAATCAGTTAAATTAATTGAGCAATGGTGAATTGAGTATGTGATTTTATGCTGAAACTTCCAACTGCATGGCATTGAACAAGTACTAGTACACTAACCCGCTTCTTGGCAGCAGAGCTGGATTCTTCAACTCCGAGCTCAAACAATGTTCTGTGAGCCTAAACACATCAAAATATACAAGTCAAACTTCAATATATTTGAGGAATTTGTTTGCACTCATTATGCAACATACCACTCTGGATTCTATTTGTAAATGGAGTGGCAGCCTTACACTGTGGTTCTATTTGTAAAAGATGAGGCAGTGACAGCACTGAGAGACTTACACTGAGGTTCTATTTTTACATTGAGAATCTATTTGTGCAAATTGCGACAGCAACAGCAGTGAAAGTCTTACACTGAGGTTCTATTTGTAAAGTATGTGGAAGTGAAAGCTATGTAAGCCTTACACTGAGGAAGTTGTCGGCGGCGATGTCTTGGAGCCAGCTCATGAACTTGTTTTCGCCGGCCTGCAGGAACCGACCGAGTTGTGGATGAGATGCCAGCGATGAAGTCATCAGCTTGCCACGCTTGCCTGTCAGTCGGGGGACATTCATTTATCATTGTTATCAATTTGAAAGAAGAGATTATCTGTGAAACTTGTGAAATCAGTGATGGGTGATATGTGAAATGCATAACGACATACCTTCATCAAGGTACCACTTGAAAACAAAATCTGCAAAACCCTGAAATTTCAAATTGAAATACACGTAGAACATTGATTTTCAGTTTCACAACCTTGCTAATCAGTGATTTGTACACCATGTGCACAACAAATTTTAATGTTGGCAAGTTATCTGGCTTCATACATTCGCGACTCACCGCAGCTTGGTACTGGTTCATGTAGCGCTGTAGTCGGTCCTGATTGTCTGTGTCCTCACATATCTGTACGAGGGTTGGGAAATCCTGGTACTTCTCGGCCAGGGCAGCTGCTCGCTCATACTGCCTGTGCTTCACTATATAGTAGATACATTCAAATTTGAGTAAATAGTCCAGGCTACTCAAGGTCTTGCTGATATGATGGCTTCTGGAATGTAAAGTTTTTATTTTTGACCGCACACTCACCGAAGGGAGCGATGAGACCAGTGCGTTCTGCCTCAAACTTCTGTGCTAGAGCTCTGTACTGTGCTGTGGGGTGGTCGTTTGTCATTTTGATTGTGTCTAGCTGAGCCTTGTAACCATCCAGCAGGAGTCCCGTCAGTTCCAGGAGCTGTTGGAAGAGAGTGCCTCTCTCCTGCGAGTCCTGGGCCTCGGGGATAGCCTTCGAGTTTGTCAGGGAATGCTACACGGGGAAAAAGACGAGTGTAAAATCAAACAGTCGTGAATATTTCACAATAAAATGAGGTTGTACCATATGCACCATAATAACACAGGTATAATGCCAAGTTATTTCTAGGAAAACTATTGTTAGAAAGTTATATTTGTTTCACAATGAATTCCATTCACATTGTTATATGATGATTGAACTGCATAAGTTCATGGCAGTCAAATTGCAATTGACATATCGCCAGAGCCCCCAAAAGTTGTCCGAGTTTTACAAATTACCTCAGCAAACTTCTCTTCGACAAATAATAACATTTTGCAGAATGTGTTGTGAATGGCGTAAAAAGACATGGACAAATTGGTTCGGCTATAGGTCAATTCCAATATTAGAGAGTATTTAAAAAAATTGTTCCACTTTGTTCTGAAGGTCATTAGGTTGACAAATTCTGATATGAAAGTGAATGATAAACATGTCAGAATAGCTTTTGTTTTGAGATCCCTGAGTGACCTGACCTGTTTGGTGAGTGAGAGTCTGGCTCCCTTGCCGGCAGAGTCCCCCTCATCTGAGGCGGTCCAGGGCAGATAGTCCTGACCCCGGGGGGCAGAACGGGGAATCACCTGGAACATCTCACACTTGGCCTGCCGATACTGCACCGCATCCACCAACATACCCTGCTCAGACAGTCACAACTTCTTATGTACAAACTACTGCAAAACCCGACAAACTATCATGTAACATGGCTACTTGCCAATATATTATTTCATATATAATTCCAACACACCCCCATAATGGCATTGACAGTGGTAATCATGGTGACAGCTTCCCGAGGGGACATATCTCCTGCGATACCCTGCTCCTCAATGTCTACTAGAGCCTCCAAGATGTCATTGATTCTTGACACCTACAAATTAACACAAATATTGAATGATTTACATGATGGGTTTGTAACTCGGCAGAACTGAAACAAGATACATGAATATTTACCGCTCACCACAAGAGAAACAAACACCATGCACTCACCTCCCTATAAAAAACATCAGCAGCCGTGAGCCCAGTACTGGGCACAGGACAGTCACGACGTTCTAAGACTGTGTTGATCGCCATGTCAACTAGATTTTGGTGTCTACAGAGATATACATTTTACATCACATTATAATTATGTACACTTTATTCATATGGCACAAATCAGTGAGTTTCCTGGTTGACTACTGCACTCACTGTGTGTGTAGCTCCCTAAGTGTCCTGGCTGCTACAAGTTTCTCGGCATGTTCACAAAGCAACAAGTTGGTTTGCATCACTGTATTCCTCACAGGCATGCTAGTCAACTGTCAGAGAATAAATGGTACAAATGGGATCAATAAACATGGTAACAGAACCATCTGTAAAATGATTTGTGATGTCATATTTTCTGACAAAAATCAATGCATGTAGATTATGAAATGCTATGACTAGTAATACATGTACATACACTTTGATATTAGATATTGTGAGTTTTATATTAGATATTGTTTTTTATTATCAGAACATCATGTATGTTCCGCTGAGTGTGCCCTCACAGCCACAAACTTACCCTGTCCCAGAGTCCGACAGTTTTCAGGAACTGGATGAGATATTCGTGGGCCTTAAGTTTGTCTTCCAGTTGGTGGATTAGAATCAGTGACACTGAGCTACTCACTGCAAGCAGAGAGGAGGTCATCCTTGGTTAGCTTTGTAAGACTTGAGTAAGCTCATCGATTACAGTGATATTTAGCTGAAAATCTGATTCTCAAACAAGGATTCTCGCAAAAGACCTTTTTTCTGTGCAATAATCATATACCTTAAATACACATCACTTTAGAAAACACAGCTAAAATTTCTTTTCATGGCTGTCCACAAGAGGAAATCCCGTCAGTAGCACGGAGCGTTACCGGAGTGGTGGGACTCGGCCCATCTGGGATCGGAGGCCGGGAAGTCGTCCACCATCTCCTGACTGAGCTGTGTTACAAGTCTGTCCAGCTTGGACCCAGGCTCGTCTGTAGTGGCCAGTCCGGGTGGAAACAGCTCATCCACCAGCATCTGGGCCTGGCCCTGTCACAGCGAATACATCGATCTGACATACACACATGTAGTAGGAACATATACTCCTCCTTAATTAGTGTTCCTTGTCTAGTTTTGAACTGAAGATCAATTTAGTTTCAAGTCTTTCTCACAGAAGGTGGAGTTTTATTTTTGTAGAGAGTATTTATATGATAAATTGTTTGTTCACTCAATGTATATAACATTTATGAAACATTTCACACTGTTAAAAGTGGAATCTTATGCAAACCATTCACATTTTAGACTCAATTCTATGATCCCAAAGACTCAAACAAGAAGAGATGGTTATTGAAATGATGTTGTGCCTTACCACATTGCCCCGGCAGGAGTGTAAGAAGGCTGCCTTGAGTCTAGCCGTGGCCTCCTCACTCATGCTCAGTCTCTCCAGCTTGCTTGGTGCCGGGGTCGGCAGCGCTGAGGTGGTGGTCATGGACACCTGCACAGTAACATGAGGCAAATAAAAATACAACGCCATGTACAGAAACTTGCCTGGTATGATTCATCCATTTGCTACGAAAAACACTCACACTCAATCGCGGAGCTTCAGTGATGGACTCATTTATGCTGGAATAGGAACAGACACAAGATTATCATCATACAAGATAGAATGCAGTGTTTTAGCGAAGAACTGGATGGGATGCCAGATCTGATACCTGGTGCCAAGCTGAGCTGTTGTGGAGCGTACTGACACGAAGCCACGAGTCCTCGAGAAGAACAGTGCCATCCGGTCACACTGGCCTGTCAAACAAACAACAGCTCAATAAGCATGACAATGAGTATATCAACCTATTGCTATGTTTATTATATGATCAGGAAAAACTGCTACAAGCTTGGGAGTTCTGCTCATGATGGCATGGATCACAAACCTGCCCCCAAAATCCTGTCATTGCCTGCATAGAACTCGAGTTTGTCTACAGGCTGTTGGCAGCTGGTCACTGGCGAACAAAGTGAACATAAATGACCCAAGATGATTAATTTAAAAAAACAGTTAATAATTCTGTTGTTGAATGGGTACACTCAAAACATACCCGAGGAACAAAGTATTGACTTTTTCTCATAGAGAAATGCGTTGGCGTTTAAAGGATCAGGCAGAAGTAGCTTGTAGCCCAACAGCTTTTCTTCGTCTTCCTCCTGTCATCATACAACATGCGACAGTCAACAAAACAGAAAATAGTTTTTTTTTCATAGTTTGTAAGTCTGAAGGTTTAACATAATAAATACATATGATGAATACAATAGCACTACATACCACATAGTGGATTGTGTGAGGAACAATGGTAAACGACAGGAAACTGCCAGGAGAATCCTGTCCTTCAGTGTGCAGCATTCCTGTATAAGAATCAACAACAAACTCCAATGGAATTCTGATCTACGCTTAAAAACTGAGGTTATATTGACATCTTCGCAAATGGAAGGAATGAGCTTCAACAGCTGTGTTGTAGATGCAGGTAACATTCGTGTGACGGGCTTCTCGCCATGCTCCTGGGAGGCTTTATGCAATACTAGAAATATGTCTACACACCTATGCAATAATGCAGTTGATTCGATACATCTGGGTTCACTCCAGCAGCTAGAACCACAACCCCATCTCTGAAACATTAAAGAAACTACTACATGTAGACCCAATACCACAAATACATGTACTCAAAGTACCGGCCTCAGAGAATAGTTTAGATATGAGTAGATGTGATATCAAATTCAAAGTAATGAAGTAAGTCATAGAGTTACCTTGTCACTTCCAGATCTAGCAGCCATGTTTTCAGTTTTGGAAGGCGGTCTGCATCTTGTTGCTGCAAAATATCAACATCTATGCAATATTCACACATATAAGTGTTAACAAAGCCATATTAAAAGCCATGCTATTCTATAGAAAAAAACTCTAAACTCCAATTTCTACAGGACAACAGTGAACCTAAACATAGAACCAAATACTCACCCACATTTCGTGACTGAGACAGTCTCTTACAAAATGCTCAACATTGCATTGGTACAGCATCTGTTGACAAAAACCATTGCTTGGACATGTTGGAGAGATGGTATCACAATTACCGGTATCATAAAGAATTCATAAAAGACAAATATTTCAAACAGCTAACAATTGCCAAAAACTTACCCTTTCAGAGTCACCAGAGAGGGCCCATTTCTGCAGGAAAGATCCACAGAGAACATAGAGAGCACTCGAGTTGTCCTCCAAAACCTCCCCAGGGAGAAAACCGTGGAACACCTATTAAATGTAAGAAACAGAAATTGGTGGATTATAAACCAGAAGTGATGAAGATACACAGATTGATGAATTTTTGGAATTGATGTAAAATAATAAGTGATGAATATACACAGATTGATGAATTTTTGGAATTTATGGGAAATAATAAGTGATGAAGATACACAGATTGATGAATTTTTCTTCTCAAGTGTGTCCTGCAAGACAACTGACACCTACCAATCCTTCTGGTTGAGGAGCTACTGCTCCAAATATGAACGACGACATTCGACGACTGATCCCGGTCAACATCCCTTGTGGAGCACGCATCAGCCGACATTTCAGGGTGTTCTGACTGGGTGTGACTACCACCAGTGAACTACTAGTCGTGGCAATGACAAAGCCCTTTGACTGTAACAGAAAACATTTCAACACTTCACAACATGCACAATAGCACTTTAGCTGTATAACTTTAGCTGTACATGTACAATTTCAGTTCATGTCCTCGACAGTATGAAAAATTACAGCAGTTACCACACCTTTGAAGACAACATGTATCTGAAATTTATTAGAATTTACCTGAACCACTGTAACAGCTGCGCATTCCTCCCCCTTCAGTTCCGAGACGACTTCCACAAACGAGCTCTCGTGGGCGATGTTGTTCCAGTACCTGATGGCGCCTTCTGGTGATACAGCCATACACATGGCAGCATTGGGATCAGAGGGGTAAGGCACCACCGAAACCAGGTCGCACTTGTGTGGCAGACTGCTTGGAGGGAGGCTCAACTCATGGCAGGGTGGCGTCTGAGTGACAAAAGTTATGTCTCCATTACTGAGGCAACTCATCTGATGTTAGCATTTTTTGAGATCAATAAGATATGCACCTTACCTTCCCAGGGTTGTTGCTCCTGTAAACCCAGACAAGCAAACGCCTGCCACACACAAGCCAGGCCCATCCAGAGGAGGAAATTTCAACTGATGGATGCACATGCTCTTTTGGATGAAAAAGGATTTAAACAAATGATTACAGACGTTAGAGTGATGAAAGCTTGATAAAACACTACAATTACAAAGGTGTTATCATAATTTTTGTCTCTAACACAATATCACGGTAAAATGAATATTTACATATAGATATAAAATCATACAAACATACTATCTTTGAGAGCAAGTGCTTCTGTGACCAGGATAGGTAAAGATTGACCATAAGCCTCAAGTCTGTGCTGACCAGATTCTTCGTAGACCCGTGAGGTCTGGAGTATGGATGAGTTGAATGATGTCTTCCCACCACTGATCATAAAAAACAGAATTCATATCACAATCAAATGTTACAGAACATGCGAGCAGTCAATGTATCCCTATTTTACATTTAACTTCAAAATAATTTTGTGTTTTGATTTGTGTGCCATTCCCGCACTATTTAACATTGTTTCATGAACATGATGAACTGTGTATAGTAGAACTACTGTAGTACATGTCACAAAATAAAACCCAGGTCAGAGATCAATCACTAGTAATCGATTTACATCATTGTTTTCACTTTCTTGTGTCATCCATGTATTTTTCAATTATTTACAACTTTGTATTTGCATTGAATTTAAAAAAAAAAAATCTGAGTGTCACTCAATACCTTGGTGTCCTTTAACCACAGCAGTGTACTTTGTTATTACCGGTAACTACAGATTACATACAAGGCGTCACTAGGCATGATTACATGGCACATACATACACACATCTCGTGTTTTTGGTTTTTTTTTTCATTAAATCTTAACAATGAACAAAGCAAAACACTGTCAGTAATGATATCTCGGAAATACATTCACATATTTTTACTGGGCCCGGGGACAACTTGCAGTAGATCAATTAGATCCAGTGTATCCGTGCTCTCGAGGCCCGGAGGGTAGCCCTGAATACAAGGCACAACGATCGGTCACCCCCCCCCCCCCCCCCCACCCCCACCGGACCGTCCTTGTGCCTTGAATCGAATGCATCATTTTATCAGGGAAAAATTTGGCCCATGGGGGCCTTCGCTTCAAACATCATATCGGCCACAACTATCAATAGGCATGCCTCGAAACTAGCATTTTTATACTCACTGATTATTTTTCTTCAGCCACGATCACATTCTTTGTGCAAAATATACTGATTTCATGAGCTAGATTGCTTTTTGTACGAAATTCACACAAAACATGAGCGGCCTGATTTTCGGGCCGCCACTTTCATTGGCTGTGACGTCATGCGCGTGCCAGTAGAGGGTTTGATCACGGTATGCATACAAGTTTCAATGATGGATGATATTACATGTGCGTCTTACAAATAAAGTGTCTTGTCTTGCTATTCCTGCAACACTGTGTGACAGCTTTCACCAGCCACATTTTCCACACAGATTGATCGTGTTTTGGAGTTATATGTTTCACAACTTTACAAAGTTCCCAAAATATATAATAATTTAAAAAACAAAACAAAATCATTTTCTTACATTCCCCCCAGAAGTAATCAAGGACAACAATAATCTAACAAAGGCCACTGGCCTCAAAAGAAGAGCTATAAAAATGTTTTCATACAATCGTTCTACACACACCTATGAATATAATACATCTATATTGATCATTGGGCGTTTTTTTTAAATTTGTGAGGTTTTTGGGTAATATTTCAATATTTATGTATTCTGACAATTCTGTGAAGATCATCTCGATATAATATCAGAAAATAAATAAGGCATCAGTTCTTTGAAAACATGGTTGACAGATCTGCCTAACAGGTTCTGATATTTATTTCCCGATTTTAAGGTGATAATTGGGAGGAAAACGATGTATTCCAAATGAGCTACAAATATGCCTATGACTTCAGAAGACTCGGTTACAAAACAAACTATGGTTTAACTATGCTTGATCAGATGCATAAATCAAACATATGACAGTACTAGCAGCCGCTTTTCTTTTGTTTTGTGCGCCACTCAGAGTTACCTCTGACTTAACCTATTTCACGCTCGATTGCCTCGAACATATACGAGTAAGCTGGAATCGCACTGCATCAAGGGGTACAAAGCACCGAGAATGGTTGTAATATAAACAAACTCAAAATATCTCGCAAGAAACTCGCAACGAAATCGATTAGAAGGGGACATCTGTTTGAGCATACAAGTGCATATATATAATTGTTATGTTTTCATCGTTCAATCAGGAAGTTATGGAAAAATCCATAACTTACTGCCAATATCACTTTAGTAGCCGAAATTAGTCTTTTTATAGTATTTATACAAAGCTTCTTAAAACCAATTTTGCTTTTAGACAGTATAGGGACTCTATCAAAGGAATGATTGCTATACTGATGTCCCACTGTACATAATCAAGGTATAAATTTATATAGCTACATCGTCCAATAATATACATTTGTGATACCATGCAAATCAACGTCAGAGTGACAATAAGTCAATCATTAAAGCAATATCCCGGTGTGACGTTATGAATACTAATTATAATAGCTGATGAGGCAAAATATTACAACGGAAATATTGGCCTGAATTACCCACAAGAATTTTAATATTTCCATAAGAAGAAAAAAAAACAGTGTATACATTTCAATGAGTTCTTCGATATAAAATATAAAATTCGAACGTTTGTTTCGACTTTACTTAAGTTTCAAGTCGAACTGAACATTTTATTTCAAAATGTGGAAATTGTGGCTGGTGAAAGCTGTGTTGCAGGAATAACAAGACAAGACACTTTATTTGTAAGACGTACATGTAATATCATCCATCATTGAAACTTGTATGCATACCGTGATCAAACCCTCTACTGGCACGCGCATGACGTCACAGCCAATGAAAGTAGCGGCCCGAAAATCAGGCCGCTCATGTTTTGTGTGAATTTCGTACAAAAAGCAAACTAGCTCATGAAATCAGTATATTTTGCACAAAGAATGTGATCGTGGCTGAAGAAAAATAATCAGTGAGTATAAAAATGCTAGTTTCGAGGCATGCCTATTGATAGTTGTGGCCGATATGATGTTTGAAGCGAAGGCCCCCATGCGCCAAATGTTTCCCTGATAAAATGATGCATTCGATTCAAGGCGCAAGGACGGTCCGGTGCGGGGGTGGGGGTGACCGATCGTTGTGCCTTGTATTCAGGGCTACCCGGAGGGCCGCTCGGCCCTCCGGGCCTCGAGAGCGCGGATACACTGGATCTATAGATCAATAGACTATACCTCTAGCCTCTAGGTTGATTGTTCAATTGCAGGATCACATACAACTATCAAATTATATCTAGTCCTGAAATACTATATTATCGCCCACTTCTTAAATTAGCACATCTGGTAACTGATCAAAACTCATACCCTGACGAAGGCAGTGGGGTTTTGTGGGGTGTGAATGCAGTACTTCTACTTCTGTTGTGGATACCACCACTGGTCTCCCCCAATGTTTGGAACTGGGCCCTAGTTTTGCTGAGTTTTGGAGTAAACATGATTTTTTTCAACCGGCTTCGCGCTGAGAGAGATCACTCTGCTGAACACCGACTAACAAATTCTGCTTCGCAACCTCTCCACCAGCTTCCACTAGTCCCCATACCATAAATTACGGTAAATGGGGAAGGAGGTGGGGGTGGATGTTGCTGCATACACTGGCATATGCACGTGGGTTTGCTTGATCACATGATCGGAATGTCAGTTGTTTGTTTTGCCCAGTGACTGATTGACATTCGGGTACCAATATCTAATAACAAAACTGAAATCAGTACGGTGTACCGGTAGTCAGATCATGTCGGACAAAGGAGAAGGTGAATTTTGTATCTAGATGTAGAAGTTCTATTTTAGACCAGTGTACAGGTGTAGACTAGATCTAGTGGATCTTGATCTAATTCATGATGTTCGTTGACTTCCGGTTTCAATTTCATATTCCAGTTTCCTTAGCCTTACATCACTGTACATGTGACTGTTCATTTGGTACCGTCATCCCTTTTGGTCCGCCCGAAGGGATGACTACCAAATGAATATGTATGGCTATAAGTTTCCCAGATTACCTGTTGTTAAGTCTACGTAGATCCTCGATCTCCGTAGACTCCGGGCCTAGATTAGAGAGCGCTTACACCTTACATCAAAGATAACACTTTCTTGTGTTATCCTCGTATATTCATGTGTCAGTATTCTACTTTTACTGTATATGGATTTACCAAATAAATCAAATCAAAAGACAGTCTTTGATTACATTATAGATCTATACCATTTCAGTTCATATAGATCTACTGTAAAACGACTAATTTTGGCGGTTATTAAATTTGGCGGTTGTGAGCCCCACGTTATTTGGCAGAGATTTAATTTGGCAGTTTCAGAACCACATATAATGATATATCTTAACATATATCTAGTTAATTTGGTGGACAATTTAATTTAGCGGTTTTTCCCCTACTGCCAAATCAGCGTCCGATAATCCGCCAAATAAATTGTCCGCCAAAATTAGTCGTTTTACAGTATCCATAGAAATATACGCGCATGTACGTATATCTGTATATTTCTATGATATATTGTCCTGTTTGATAACATGTGATTTCCCTACTTGAATAGTTGAAGATCGGAAACATTTTTTGCTGACTTTTTTTTGATGGAAGACGCTGGGTGGGCATTGATGATATAATATTATACATATTTACGTATATCAGGGGAATGCTCATAAATCTATGCATGCGTCTCAAGTTTCTCAATTACATTTAGACGTTATTCCACACATCTGTGATCAACAATGTACCATTCATGCAATCGAATGCTCAACTGTTGAAGATACTGTTCTAAGGAGTGAGATGTATTATTAAGGCATTTCGGAAGAAATGCCTTTATGGTTTTAGCAGAATTTTTTTTTTTTTTTTTTTTTCCGCCGTTTTGGTTTCCGACAGATAACTTTAGTTTGCCTCGATGTATCTTCCCCAAATTTTCAGCATTGGTCAGACATATTATGTGGAAGAACCCTATTGTTTTTCAGCCGGATCCGAGGTCCGTGAGGATGAAATCAATGTTGTTTTTTGGACTTTGTTTCCGCAAGATAACTCAAAAAGTATGTAGGCAATGGCTGCAGAACTTTGCATGGGGGTTCATATATCAACAGGGAAGAACCCTATTGATTTTGGGATCAATCTGTCAAACGACCTTTGACCTAGAGGTCGGAAGAGTTTTCGCTCAGTCATCCTTGAGGTTTCCTGCATATCTCGGAAAACGGTGCGTCGTAGAGCGAAACGGACGTTATTTTCGGACTCGTCGTCGTACACAAACATGTCTGAGGGGTATTAAGGATGACCTTTGACCTTGACCATGAATTTTTCTGCCGAGTCGGCATTTTTCATTTTCGTCCATATCTCGGAAACGGTGCGTCGTAGAGCGAAACGGACGTTATTTTTGGACTCGTGGCACTAGACAAACATGTCTAAGGGGTATTTTGGATGAACTTTGACCTTGACCTAGAATTTTTTCGCCGAGTCAGCATTTTTCGTTTTCGTCGATATCTCGGAAACGGTGCGTCGTAGAGCGAAACGGACATTATTTTCTGACTCCTGGCACTAGACAAACATGTCTAAGGGGTATTATGGATGAATTTTGACCTTGACCTAAAATTTTTTCGCCGAGTCGGCATTTTTCATTTTCGTCCATATCTCGGAAACGGTGCGTCGTAGAGCAAAACGGACGTTATTTTCGGACTCGTGGCACTAGACGAATATGTCTAAAGGGTATTATGGATGAACTTTGACCTTGAATTGTTCTGCTGAATCGGCATTTTTCGTTTTCGTCGATATGTCGAAAACGGTGCGTCGTATAGCGAAACGGACGTTATTTTCTGACTCGTGGCACTAGACAAACGTGCCTAGGGGGTATTATGGATGAACTTTGACCTTCACCTAAAATTTTTTTGCCGAGTCGGCATTTTTTTTTTTCGTCTATATCTCGGAAGCGGTGTGTCATAGAGCGAAACGGACCTGAAATTTTTCTCCTGAGTCGGCATTTTTCGTTTTCGTCGATATCTCGGAAACGGTGCGTCGTATAGCGAAACGGACGTTATTTTCTGACTCGTGGCACTAGACAAACGTGCCTAGGGGGTATTATGGATGAACTTTGACCTTCACCTAAAATTTTTTTGCCGAGTCGGCATTTTTTTTTTTCGTCTATATCTCGGAAGCGGTGTGTCATAGAGCGAAACGGACCTGAAATTTTTCTCCTGAGTCGGCATTTTTCGTTTTCGTCGATATCTCGGAAACGGTGCGTCGTAGAGCAAAACGGACGTTATTTTCGGACTCGTTGCCCTAGACAAATATGTCTAATGGGTATTAAGGATGAACTTTGACCATGACCTTGAATTTTTCTGCCGAGTCTGTTTTTTTCGTTTTCGTCGATATCTTTGAAACAGTGTGTCGTAGAGCATTGTAGAGCCCATGGTAAACATGTTATAAATATTATAAATTAGTCTTAACACCAAAATGCCTCCAAGGCATCTTTAGGCCTTGACGTCTAGTTAAATTTTGGTTCGATACTACATATAAGATACATCGCTGAAATGTTGAAGTGAGTCTGTGGTATATATTTGATCTGATTACCTGTCCACAGATGATGAATGGCAGCCTCCCACAGAGTCTGAGATGAAGGTCCTCCAGGCTCGACGGGAACGCTCCAACAAGATCAGCAAACTGATGGGTGACTACTTACTCAAGGGCTACAAGATGCTTGGGGTCTGCTGCTCCAACTGTGATGTGAGTGATGCTTTCTTTGGAGTCTGCTGCATATGTACATACATGTATTCAAATGTTTGAGATCCATATTAGAGACGTAACCATGGAATATAATATTCAGATGTTTCTATGAAACTAATGAGTTTACATCAGTTTGATTTTCTCATCTAAAAATGTGTTCTTATAATGTTCTTCCATTTACCTTCTACTTATTCATGTCCAACAGACAATTCTTCTGCAAGACAAGCATGGAGTCAAGTATTGTGTAGCTTGCAGTGAGCTTGATGCTGACAATGTTAAAGATGACCCAGGTACAATTTACATGTACATTTAGTTTTAAGAATTATAACCAGTTGTACACATTTTGAACATTTTGAACCCAAAGCATGCTAAACAAATAGACAAGCAAAGCTATAGCCTGCTCCAGATTTGAAGAGGCAAAGTAAGTCTTTCATTGAATGATTTGAGTGTACATCTTTGTAGCTCTGAGTACGGAAGCGGCTCTGCGTCAGGCTGCGGAAGAGAAAGAGAAAGTGTCCAGCAAGAAGTCGAGCCCCACCGAGCATGCAGAGCCCCTTCCAGGCGTGGGCTCGATCAGCCTGCCTCCCTCCCTCCTCCCCATGGCTGAGGACCGACCTCCAGCCCCCTCACACTCCCAGTCCGCCCCTGGCAACCTCACAGAGGCCACAGCCTTGCAGGAGTCCGAGGAGATCTTTGCGGCCATGGGAACCAGTGGGGATTTGTCGGCTCGGGCCACGAGTATGGTATCCCCTGACATCACCAGAAACACGCCCAGAGTTGGGAGTTCGAGGATTGCACAGTCACGGTCATGTGATGTGACAGAGATGCCCGTACAAGAAAGTCTTAGCAGTGTGAGGCCGAGAACGCTCGAGACACAGAGATCGTATAGTCGACGAGATCATCACCTGCCGAGGAGCCCACTGAGCGACAGACAAGAGGCAATCACTCAAGCTCTGGATGTTCTCTATGCTAAGCTGAAGAGTGCATCCGTCGATCTACAACAAACCACAGATGTACGTCATTGCACGGACCTGTGCCAGTTGATCAAGAGCTGTACAGAAGCTATTGAGTCACTGACAAAAATACAACCACATGGTGGATGCTGAGTTGTGTGACACCTGATATTCCGACTGATGCATTTCTAAATTTAGGTCTGAGCATATTCTCAGTTATGCTGTTGTCACTTGTATTTTCTATTGAATTCAGTATCAGCTTTCATTAATTCACCAGTTTTCAGTGTATTTTCTGTTGCATTTCTACCATATTTCAAAGTATAGTTGATCATTTATTGGTACTGTATTATCATGATTATTCATGATAATTATCTTTCCCTTGTTTCTAGTGTGTACATGTCCCTGCTTCATGTAGATCATTCTTCCCTTTAGGTTGTGTTGGTATTGTTCATATTGTGAGACAATTGAACTACATATACATCATCACTTGTACCTCCCATATATCTGAATGTGGATACTCAGGCAAATATTAGAAGTATAACATAAAATTTTGTTGAATTTGCAATAAGTAGGAAGCAACAATTTCAATAAATGGTTTGGGGGATTGGTGTGAAAGGTGGAATTTTGCTGGAATGTTGTTATTTTGATGTTTCTAATCATATACCCTTGTGTGTGAATGTCCTGCTGGTATGCTGCATAAAACAGGTGATACCAACAATTTGCTTTTGTTTGTCCTGTGAAAGTATGTGACGTTTTGTGGAACTTCCTCTATTAGATCTGGGAGACAAAACACAACGTATAGTAACCTATGAATTATCATTATAATATTTGATGACATTGAAATTAACCTCAGATGGTGATTCTGAAGGTCGTGTTAAAGTGTCTAAATGGGTTTCAAATTCCATATTTTTCCCGCTGATATGATCATCCTAATGTTGATATTTGGTAAATCATTTGAATTAACTTCCAGATGATGCCAAGGCCCGAGATGATGCTAAGATGGTTAATGGTATATTAGATCTACAAAAGTATTCATAATGAAGCCACTTTGGCCAAAAAAAATTACTCCTATGCTCAGTAACTTAAATAGTAATGTATCCCCCGAACTGAGGTCGGCGGATATTATGGATTTGTAAACGTCGCACCACCGCCTCTGCAGACGCGGTAAGATAACAGGAAATTAACTGGTTATGTCAATCTTTACCCATAAATAAAAAAGGTTAATGTGAGAATAATTTACATGTATTATTGGACAAAACTAGGCAATCTTCCATCCGGTGTAGATTTTATCATAACTGGAATGTATTCATGATCGCAAATGTTGCCAGTAATGATGAGGATTGAGCAAGGTATCATATTCCAATCTTGTGACAAGCTTTTCAGAAAAGTATTTGGTAAGATCTAATAAGTTAATAAGTATAGAGGATATTTTAGTTGTTAAGGTCACTATTGCATGGAATAAAAATAGTCAAGTCCTTAAACTTTCATTGCTGACGTTCATGTCCGTACACTGAGACAGCAGTAATGGTATTTTGTTCGATGCTATGTTTGCATTATGATAAGGTATTATGATTAGTGCATGATGATACTCGTGGTCACATCAGACAGAAATGTGTCGAATGTACTCTGCATACCCACGACTGTAGATAGAGCTTAGATTTGTATTATGAACATATAGGATGTCATATATGACGAATCTTTTGGCGGCATTGGAAGTTTCCCTCATGACGAGTGGTAAATACAACCTAAGATGAAATCTGTCCTGAGATGTGTAAATTTGACTGCATGATACAGTACAGCTGTAGATAGAGCTAGATTTGTATTATGTGCATATAGAATTAATAGGAACTCGTATATGGTGGATCTTTTGGAGGCCTTGAACTTGACCTTAGGGTCAAGGTCTTACAGATGACCTTCAGTGGAAATTCCGAGGTTAATATCCAATCCAACATGTGTAAATTGGATTATGTATACAAAACGACTGTAGATAGAGCTTAGGTGTGCATTATGAGCATATAGAAAATCAAACGTGGTGGATCTTTTGGTGACGTTGAAGTTGACCTCAGATGGCCTTGAGTGGTAAATAAGAAGGTAATATCTGATCTAAACTGTGTAACTTCGTATCTGCGTACAAAATAGATGAAGATAGAGCTAGGTTTGTTTTATGAGCATGCAGGTCATACTCAGTGGATCTTTTGGCGAGCTTGGACCTGACATAAGATGACCTGGAATGGTAATTGTCGAGGCCAGGTCTGACCTGAGACTTGTGAATTGGATGCGGCAGACAAATAAACTCAAGGATATAGTTTAGGTTTGCATTATAGGCATATAGGAAGTCCTTTAGTAATACGTAGCTGACCTTGAACTAGACCTCAATTGACCTTGGGCGAAAAAGCTCGATGTCACATTCAAAGTGAAATGTATTACAGAATATTAAACGATCAGACATGAACTTAATAGACTTTTTTCGTGTCGGGGGTATTTCGAGGGTGTTTCGGGGTTAAGTACCGCAACTATCCCTTCTTCTCGGCACCCAGGGGTTTATTCAGTGATGCGTGCAGCTTAAAGCAAACTAATCCCGCAAGAGCGATTTCCAGTCGACACTCCACAGAGATTGAGGCCAAACAAATTTATAATCCAATTTATAGTGTCTAACTAATTTACCACTATTACTGTTCATTGTACTACAATCTCCGTGTGTGACTTATGCAAGGATTCTGGTTCATCGGGTCTCAGTAGCTCAATGGTCCAGTGTTCACCTCACACATGTTTTTGGCAAGAATGTGTAGTGTGTCACCGTCGAGATTTGAGTGGTTTGTTATAATTGGGATTCAAATTAGAAGAATTTGATATGTGAAAGCATATTTATATTTATATATGAAACGAACCACGTTCGATACACGTCGGAAGGGGTAGTCTGTTTTATATTAACATATGTTTCATTGGAAGTACAGACAGCTATACTCGGATTTTTCTAACTCGTTTACACTGTTTTTCGCTAATATTTTTGTGATGCTAAATGCTATCGCTCTATAACTTGGCATAGAGCACCTGGGAGGCAAACGTCAATTTTCTACAAAATTTCAGACAGCTATCACGAAAATTGGAAAAAAGTTTGTCTCTAAATCATGAAACTGGCCGATTGCTTACTAGCCAAACACTGACGATATTACCTAAGGAGGATGCCTGTAGCATTTTGTTACAATTCACCCATCATAACAGAACCCATCTATACAATGGATCCGAAAGTCTAAGACTGAGAAACACGAGAGTATCATTATAATAGTCGTACAATCATGAAAATAGAAATATCGTAAGAAATGTGTTTATTACGGGCGGTCTATAATAGTGAATCCCCTGTCTTTACTTTATAGACAAGTATCTCAAAATCACACCAGAAGGTTTATTCTGGTGAAATCGACAAATTGTACCAACAAACTCAAATCAATATAGAGATGTAACATATTTTTTCATATGTCACCAACTCGTGTTACATCGGTGAAACACATGAAGATAACTGGTTGCAATGGAACTGATGTTGACCACTATACAACCACCAACCATATTTCACCATTGTTCGTTAGTATTCGCACTCCATTATTTTTCCCCTGCAAATTAATTTAGCGCGTTTTGCCCAATATTAATAAAGTATTCTGATGCTGCACAATTTCTGAATGTTATTTGTGCATACAAAGATGAAAGTGACTGAAAGAGCAAACAACAGATACCTTAGGTGAAATATATTATATTTTAGCAATAAACTTTACAAAAGGTGATATGTTCAGGGTTGTCTAAGCCTGTAGGGCCCAAGTAGCGCACCTTACTCTGTTAATATATACTGCTCACCCATTTAATGTATACCATATTTAATCAGTCTGGCACATTTTTAATCTTCATTGAATTTAGAAGAAATAGTAAGCTGCGCTACATGCGCCCAAGTATCAAATCCTGCGCCTTCCTCTATATTCAATAAGGATTGAAAAGGTGCGAGACGGATTAAATGGTATGCTTTCATTGGACGAGTAGTATTAAGGAATAATTTACTGTATTTGGGCCGACTTTAGTATGCTGCCCATGAACACTGCGCGACAACGGGAAACATCTCATTTAATCCGTCTGACACCCTTTTAATCCTGATTAGAGATAAAAGAAAATGCAGTATAACATACCTCTGCTAGAGTTCGGTTCTATTTTGTGTGGCCTAACAGGCGCTGTTCAATGAATCTGAGTTATATTCGCCACGCTTCAATGCGCAAAAACCCCTACTCACTTGACCGCGGTACTTCACCCCAAAGTACCCCCCGAAACACCCTCGAAATACCCCCGACAAGAAAAAAAGTCTAATAGGTACATGTAGCATCATTTTCGCCTAACACTATAAATTTCTCCAGTAACCTTTCTCGGCCCTTGGGCTATTTTTCAGATTTCAATAATGAAATTTGATACTAAGAAAATCAGAATGTTTTATGTATCCACCATCCTTGTGTTTCATACGTAGTAACACCATGCTGACGAGTTGGTAGAATATGGAGATGTATTTTGATTTGGAATATTGTTCCATACAATCTTGCCACATATCTTGTAATATCCGTGCACCAAACAAACTAGCCCTAGATATGACTACACATTTGGCACATTTTACCCTGGTGCCCTGAGTGGTAAAATGTACCAAAGGAATAGTCATGTTAGCTCAAACAAACCATTATTATACATGTAGACAGAAATAGCACCATAACTAATTAAAGGCATTTCAGCAGAAATTCCCTTTTTTTTTCACTTTTTAGTTTCCGCCGATAACTTCAGTTTGCCTCGATGTATCTTCGCCAAATTTTCACCGCTGGTCAGAAATGTAGAAAAAACCTATTGTTTTTGAGCCAGCTCCGAGGTCCGTGAGGATGAAATCAATGTTTTTGGTTTCCGCATGATAACTCAAAAAGTATCATGGCAATGATTGTGGAAATTTGCATTGTGGAACTTTTGTTCATATATCACCATCACTATTGATTTTGAGGCCGATCCGTCAAACGACCTTTGACCTAGGGCTCAAAATAATTTTAGCTGAGTCCTCCTTCAGGCTCTCATGCATATCTCGGAAACGATGCATCGTAGAGCGAAACGGACATTATTTTCGGACTCGTCATCCTAGACAAACATGTCTAAGGGGTATTATGAATGACCTTTGACCTTGACCCTAAATATTTTCGCTGGGTCGGCTTTTTTCGTTTTCGTCGATATCTCGGAAAGAATGCATTATAGAGCGAAACGGATTTTATTTTCGGACTCGTCGCCCCAGACAAATGTCTTAAGGGTATTAGGGATGACCTTTGACCTTGACCATAATTTTTTCGCTGAGTCGGCATTTTTCGCTTTCGTCGATATCTCGGAAACTGTGCGTCATAGAGCAAAACGAATGTTATTTTCGGACTCTAGGCCCTAGACAAGCATGCCTTACGGGTATTAGGGATGACCTTTGACCTTGACCTTAAATTTTTTCGCTGAGTCGGCATTTTTCGTTTCAGTATATACCTCGGAAACGGTGCGTCTATTTTTGGACTCTTCATCCTAGACAAACATGTCTGAGGGGTATTGTGGATGACCTTTGACCTTGACCTTGAATTTTTCGCTGAATCGGAATTTTTCGTTTTCATCGATATCTCGGAAACGGTGTATTGTAGAGTGAAACTGACGTTATTTTCGGACTCGTCGCCCTAGACAAATATGTCTACGGGTATTGTGGATGACCTTTGACCTTGACCTTGAATTTTTTTCACTGAGTCAGCATTTTTTCGTTTTCGTCCATATCTCGGAAACGGTGCGTCGTAGAGCGAAACGGACATTATTTTCGGACTCGTCACTCAGACAAACATGTCTAAGGGGTAATATGGATGACCTTTGACCTTGACCCTAAATTTTTTCGCTGGGTCGGCTTTTTTCGTTTTCGTCAATATCTCGGAAACAATGCATTATAGAGCGAAACGGATTTTATTTTCGGACTCGTCATCCTAGACAAACATGTCTAAGGGGTATTATGGATGACCTTTGACCTTGACATTAAATTTTTTCGCTGAGTAAGCATTTTTCGCTTCCGTCGATATCTCGGAAACGGTGCGTCATAGAGCGAAACGGATGTTATTTTCGGACTCGTGGCCCAAGACAAACATGTCTTATGGGTATTAGGGATGACCTTTGACCTTGACCTTAAATTTTTTCACTGAGTCGACATTTTTCGTTTTCTTCGATATCTCAGAAAGGGTGCTTCGTAGAGCGAGACAGGCACTCATTTTGGACTCGTGGCCCTAGACAAACATATCTAAGGGATACTAGAGATAAACTTTGACCTTGACCTGAAATTTTTTTGCTGAGTCGGAATTTTTCATTTTGTCGATATCTCGAAAACTGTTCATCGTAGAGCGAAACGTAAGTTATTTTCGGACTTGTGGCCGTAGACGAACATACCTGATGGGTATTAGGGATGAACTTCGACAGAGTCGGCATTTTTGATTTTCATCGATGCTTCTTATCAACTTTACAGCTAATTAGTAATCAATTATGAACATATAGGTAATGATATATGCAGATTATTGTCGTGACCTTGAATTTGACATTTGACCTCATTTTCAAGGTCACAGGACAAACTGGCTAATATCTCATTTATTATAGGTTTTACAGGTTAGGAATTAAATGCCAACATATCCTGCTTCACAGGACAAGATATCTCTCGCTTTTTATCGTCCTTATGACTTGGGAACTATTTGTGGACATATATAGAGATGCTGATTATCACTGTTATTTTTGATGGAGCAAAAAAAAATAGTTATGGCAAGGAACATTTGATGTTGGACTCAACAAGATAAGGTTTTGTTCAGTTTGGTAATATTGATACATATGATACTAAATCGGCTAATGTTAAGTCTATTTTTGAGTACAATGACACTAGTTAGTTATAACCAGAACACATTCATTTTTGGGCTCAACAAGAAATACTTGGTCGACTCGTAGACCTTTCAGCTACGGTATGTCTATGGGCTTTGTCTCGTAGAGATCCCCTCGCGGTCGTCGGTGTGCACATCATGTTTCGGCTCAACTTGCCAATGCATTGTACATATTGTGGTTTGCATATATACTATATGCTTTATTAGTATAATACCTTCACCTGGAATAATCCCATGTGCTACTACTGTAATGGTAGTTTTAAGGCTATAGCTTATGTGCCCTCTTGTGACCTTGAATAATTCTACACTACTAGAAAATACCTGCTAATGCATTAATAATAACCCAAGAATAGAAGGCTTTACTTTTTTTATCTGTCCCCTCTATACCCCGCCACCCCCCCCCCCCCAGTGAAATATCCTTATCCGCCATTATCAATATATAAGGGTGTTGACACCAAATCAGCATAGACCATGGCGAAGACCCCGTGGACATGTTTATGTACTATCCGGAGAGCAATACAGTCCTGTGGGACAACTCATATTGACTGCGACTGACTAGGCCGTTCGCTAGGATGTATGTAACACTAAACCAGCTGTGGTATGATAACAAGAACTTGGACATTACCCGTGGTGGACGTATATTTTGATGTTAGGACGTGCGCTGCGGTGACACATTTAGCTTGTTAGACAGCAGTGAGCCACACTATGTATTGCTTATCATACATGATGCACGAGGCCAATAGCCCAACTGAATAGGTCGATATACATCCCTGGACTTCGATAGCTTGATCTGACTGAAGAGGACTGGCAAACATCAACACACCGCAAGTGTCCTCAAGGTATCTTTCCCTTTTTAGCTATACTCGGGTTAGAAAGTAGCCTTACAATGTTGTATTTCTAGTTCACACCTTCATTGTTTTGATGAGCAAAAAAATGTTTAATTTCCAAAGCACGGGTTATTTATATTTATTACGTGTACATTGTCATTTCTGCTGAAGATATGTCAGATCAACGTTGTTGACATTGAAAGTACATGTTAATACGAACAAATTGTACAATATGAAACAAATGGCCTATACATGTAGATCTATGATGCACGTAAACATAAATACAATAACCCGCACATCTTGGGGGGGGGGGGGGGGGGAATCCGTGACGGAATGCATATCTCAATCTACATTCAGGCCTAAGCAAAAATTTAAATATGATGGCCATCGCAATTATATTTGCTGTGGGGTCATGATTGTGTGTGATGTACATGTATGTACACGTGAAGTGTCCCTCAAAACACCCATTATACACGCATGTTTGAACAACCAGAGTGGCACAGGTGGTACAGGTACATGTAACCTGACATTTACCTGTACCACTGTCCCATGTCAGGAGTGCGTCATATTATCTCGAGAGTATTGTCACACATGCATGCTTAGATGTGTCATGCAGACATTTAGGCCTCTAAAAAATTGAAGGCATTATGATTATCAAATGCGAGATTGCGTCCAGCGATCATGACTTTTGTACATGTATGTATCATTTTCCAATATTTGTATAACAAACAGGCTGGGTAGGTCTCCTCACGGAGGAGTTGGCTGGACCACATACATGATGAGGCACCCCCTTGTCCCGGTGCTGCTCTACCCCCTCTACCTGCTCTGTCGCTGGCTGGTGCACACGGCAAGGAACATCGCTTGGTGGCTGTCGGGGGTGGATCGACAACGGCGACGGGTCGCCTCGGTAACCCCAGCTCATGTCCTAGACATCGTTGCCAGGTACAAGTTCGACACCCTGCTTCAGGCCAACCGCCTGCGAGATTTCGTCCTGCTGCACAGCTCCTTCCAGCCGGCGGACTACGTCCTCAAGGACGAAGTGTCTCTGTATACGGTGGACGATAAGCACTGTGTGTTTGTGGAGTGTGGCGCGGGCAAGTGTGCCTGGGACCTATCACAGTACAGTTTCTCCCGAGAAGGACAGTATCACACGGCCATACGTGTCATCATTCTCCCGATCTCAGCGGCGCATGTGCTCGCGGACCACCTCGACGACCCCCGAGACAATGTAGTCATCCTCGGTAATATATCACGCTGTGGGTCCACCCTTCTGTGTAGGATGTTCCAGAGCACTGGAATCTTCTGCAGCTACACAGAGCCTGGAGCTGTGTCCGACTTGTTGACCTGTATCAGGGGCGGAGACGACAAGCAGTCTAAGAGAATGGTCAATACAACGATTACTTTATTGTGCAAACCGAAAGATCCAAAATCGGGGGTCAACGGTCACGTAGTCAAGGTCACCGCTTCAGCAACTCGTGTCATATCTGAAATATACAAAACTTTTCCAGAATTCCATTATGTTTTCATGTATAGAAACCATCGTCAAGTGCTGAAGTCTCTAGCGCGCTTGACTCCGTCACGACCATACATTCACGCTCAAAACATGCTTGAAACTTTGTCAAGCAAACTTGCCAAAAAGTTTACCCGTCAACACAATGCCACGTTCTACAATGCCCCGTGGTCTGAGTCTATTAAATGTACGAGTTCTCCATACACCAAGGTGATGACCCTCAGTCTTTCAGCTCTAGCTCATTACTATACGTTCCTGAAGGAGGGGATGCGGATCAGCGCCGTGAGGTTTGAGGACGTGCTGCAGGACCCGAGTGGTTCGATATCTAGGGTGTTTGAGCTATGTCAGGTGCCCAAGGGGTACGTCGGAAAGGCACTAAGACCTCTCGACCGAGACGCCCAGGAAAAGTCTCCGCTCACCCAGGGCATCATCTCCAAGTACACCATCCCCAAGATGACGGCCGAGGACGAGGCGGCGGTTACGGAGTATTGTCACCGTGTGGGTGTCCCCGACGTCATGACAACCCACGTACATCCCCAAACTATTACCCTCAGCGGCGACTGGGCGTCGGTCACATAAGGATGCTATATTGTAATTTGACAGTATGTAATGTGTTACTTCATAGCGTGTGATATTATATATTGATTGGCATAATATGACAATAGTTATTTGCTTGAACATGTTGAAAAACCCATGGAGGCAGTGCGCTCCAAACAGGAACATTAAAATGTGATTGACTTTGCCACAATTCACGTAGTCCATGTTTTGTTCTCCCGAACTTAGATACATGTAGACAACTCAAAGTCATCTGAGGTTATAATTCTTCAAGCGTTTATTTCCTCAGTGCTAAAAATTCCTCTGTCTTATCTGTAACCTATAGAATGAGCGCCAGAAATGATCCAGAAAACTTGAGCTCTGAGATAGAACTATCATCAGTTATCACCTGGCTGGTATCAGGGGCGGGTATAGGATTTTGGGAGGTGGGGGAAGGGGGGGGGGGGGGGGGACGGGCAAAACCTTTGATCGACATAGCGGCGAGCCCTTGTCGGCCGGGAGACGCTGAAGGTTTAAACATCCCCAGTGGTGTGTTTTGGGGCTCTCCTTGGTCCAATTTCCATAGCCTTAGGGAGTTTTTGAAGGCTGATCTGGAAGGATCCAGGGTTCTAAAAGGGGCCAAGATGTGAAAGTCACGAAGCGAGGTGGTGAAGGCCGAGGATCTGGGGCCCGCTCAAGGGCACCAGAAGCTGGAGGGATAGACATGCACAATGATGTGTTTCATGGGACATGTTTGGCCTATTTTCCATTCTCATAAAGAGTTTTTGCCTGGCAGATTCGGAGCAGATCTGGGATTTTGAGGGAAGGTCCAGTTGTGAAATGTTACTAAGCCAGGTGATGCAAACCCCTGTTGCTCGGGGGTCTGGGGCCCGCTGAACGTTAATGCATTCCTAATGGTGTGTTTAGGGTTCTCCTTGGTCCAATCTCCATGGCCTTGGAGAGTTTATGAATGCCTGAACTTGGGTGGATCCAGGATTCTGAAGGACGGCCAAGATGTGAAATGTCGCAGAGCGAGGTGGTGAAGGCTGAGGGTCTGGGCCAGCTTAAGAGCACCAGAAGCTGCAGGGATAGGCATGCCCAGTGACGTGTTTTCATTTGATCCATTTTCCATTCCCCTAAAGAGATGGCTGATTTGAAGAGATGTAGGATTTTTAGGGAATGCGAGCTGAAGGAGGTCCTTTTCGGCCGAGGGTCTGGGGCCCGCTAAAGGGCCCGAGAAGCTGGCGGTATTCCCGTGCCTATCCCGCATCCCAGAGCTCTCTTGGGTTTAATTATCAAGCATTACTACATCCATAAATACATGATCACTGTTGTTGAAACAGAATATGGCATAATATTTCACTTGGTTTTGGACCCCATCAAATGATTATGTGCATTTTGCCCATCCAATGCTATAATTCATTTACATTATAGAGGTGAAAGCCATAAAGGGCTGTCACTGAGAACAGGTGGGTTGGCTGTAGAGCGAATACACTGCTTGTGACACGAGGCCCCAGAAGCTAACGCTACTTCCCGGTGTAATTTATCTTGAAAACACTTCCTATACCCCCTCCTTCTTCCCATATTTCTCTTTTTCCTTTCTGGAGGGGGGGGGGGGGGTAAGCCCACCCCCTCATAAACCCGCACCTGGGTATACCTGTCTTCGATAGCAATCTAGCTCTACTAAAAACGGTAAAGTTCGGCGACCTCACGATAACGAGGTATACCCCATTACTGGAGCGTCACAATATATAATAGTATTGTTGTAATTTTGTTGTAAAAAGACACATTGGGGTGTATTCTACACAAACATGCTGATTTTGAAAGATTGCACCAATACAAAACCGAGCAAAAGCACAAAATTGTGTGCGGTACCCAGAAATTAAATGACAGGGCTAAATTCAACACTGGGGTAGAGTGCCAACTTTTTCAATTTTCGTGACAGAAGTCTGAAATTTGGTAGAAATTTGCCGTTTGACTCCCAGGTGAAGTATGCCAAGTTATAGAACGATAGCATTCAGCAAAAAAAATATTAGCGAAAAACTGTGTAAACTAGTTAGAACAATCAGAGTATAGGGGAGACAGGGGTCAATTGTAACACGGGTCAATTGTAACATATTATTTCTAAGTAAAATTCAGGGTTTTTCATGACGTCATAATCGATAAGCATGCGTAGTTTTATTATAGCATTATCACCATGTAGACAATTCTCCACCAGGTCAGCACGCATTATGTCAATTTGAATTTTTGAGAATATCGCCATTGAGACTAAATATTTTTTCCAGCAAAGAATATCATATTTGCTCATCGCATCTTGTGGTGTACATCAATGCAAGTTTTCAAAAAGTGATGTCCCACCTGGGGTATTGTATGGCACACAAAAGGGAAACCAGTTCCCAGTATATTTTCTGTCATGAGGACTTATATGTAGAAATTTGATTTGGGGTCAATTGTAACATGTACACGAAACGTCATATCTACAAATAACAAGGCCAAAGATATGTTCAGAAAACACATGTAAACAAATTCCTACACATATATAGATCCTATATGCACGTGCACACATCCCACATACACAAACATAAACATATATGAATAGGACTACACAAATGTTGTGAAAAGACGATATATCACAGCATTTAATGAAATCTAAAATAATAACATTAATAGGCCCTATACTACTATTCATGATCATAGGTCTCAATATTAAAGATGCACGGGGAGATATTTATTCCATTCCAACAACACACATATGCCCAGTGGTCTGGGTAGGAGTGGTAAGGAACGAACTATTTTGAATTAGTTGGCTGAATCAGTTAACAGGAGGTAGTTTTCCATCCGTCTGGTGTGCCCACTCAGTTACATCTAACCTGATATATTACATTCATGCGAAAAAGCTGAATTGCTTTTCATAAGGTATAGAGCACTGAGAATGGCGGTAATGTTAACATATTCAAATGGTCTGAATCAGCAAATGAAATGAAATCATTGATTAGAAGCTAATTGGTGGTCAAAGTACATGTAAGTGCATATAAGTGCAACATAAGTGCGTAGATCTATACTGTATGAATCTACGAATGTTTATGTTTTTTTGGTTCTGTCAGAAATGTATGGCGAAAGAAACTTCCTCCCAATGTCACTCTAATGTTGGAACTTGTGTTCCTGTTGGGCAAAACGTATACTGGCTTCAATAATAACATGCCACATTATGAAGCAGTATCACAGTAGCGCTATTTCTCATCAAATACACCTTTATTTTGACTGTTACATTTGACCCAACTTCTTGTTACATTTGACCCTTTCTGCCGGGTCAATTGTAACACGTTACACTTTTTGGTGTAACACCAAACGCAAACCAACTAATCACATTAAAGATAAAAACGTACATTTATTATCATGAGTTATTACCATTTATTTCATTCACTTTTGTTTGCTCTTGTTTCACGAAACATCACTCATCCTCTGAACCTAAATATAAAATTTGTTACAATTGACCCCAGTCTCCCCTACAATCTGCTGTAGTTCTATATCGTAATGCCATATACCTGTTGAACTGGACGAATGCAAACTTTTTCAGAAAAACAAGTTGTTGACTTTTTTTTTGACTAACCGCTAATTGGGCAATGTATTTTCAGTGTGGATCCGCCCCTGTCATATCACCTGGATATATCCCCTTTTGAATCAGCTACAAACTTCCACAATAGGCTCATCGCTCAATTAATCGCATCCCTATGTGATACCACATGGATTGGATATTGATAGGAGAATTATTCGCTGCAGTGTGTTATAACAGAACTCTGACAAAGTATGGAATATCTTTCACTCTGGTAATTGATTTTGGCGGGAAAATGTATAACCACGTGGCACTTTGCCCCACCGCGGCGGTTATATAAAACGTTATTTTACAAGGACATTACGCCACGTTTCTAGGCAGAAAACGTTTTCAATCAACATCCCGCAGCACCGGAAATCCACCAAAAACCATGAAAATCAAACAACCACAAACAACACAACAAGGCAGGGCCCACCAAAGAGCAAAAACACCAACTGTGTAATGTCAGTTTGAGTTGCTCTGGAAATATCTCTGATATCGCTATTGGCACTGGAAGACAACCAGCTAGTGTTTAATTGACACGAGAAGGAAATGTTCTCGGGAGTAGGCAAAAAAAACCCGCGAAATGGCAAGAAACGTGTCAGCGTGACGGAAGAGATGGTACCGCCGTCACTGGATCTGTCCCCGCGGGTCGCGCCTATGGTCAGCCACCATACTGTCTCATTCAATAACACCATGCCAGATAGGAAGAAATCCGAGCTCTTGGCTATTACGGACAAAATTTCAAAGGTACCGTACCGAACAGGCGATCACATACATCTGTACAAAAGTCAAAGTTATAAAAAAGTCAAAAGTCAAGGCAAATATACAAATATACTGTATGCGTCAACTTGCAACTAGATCTAAATCCGTCTAAACAGCATCCGCATAATACTAATACTGTATACATAGGCATATATATGTAGGCATATGCCTACTTATGTTTAGCATTTCACATGTAGTTTATTGTCTCATTTCATCAGGCGCTACAGGACTTCGACAACATGTACGACGAAGTAAAGGAGGATGTGAGTTCAGACCTTTCAAAACAGTTTTCGTTGCTCGATTAGACCTATTGCATTATTATTATTACAATATCGATGGGGAGACATACCCCATAAATGGGGTATGTCATGCCATCTTAGTAACACCACAAATGTATCTGGATTCATTCCTATGGGCCTGGGTGTCCTAGTAGGGCTGGTGGTCGGGGTTTGGGACGGCGTGAAGCTAAAATGGAATACTGGCTTTTCCTTATTAAACTATAGTTTAACAAGTAAATGCGAGTCGCACTTACCCCATGGGGTAAGTACGACCAAAGTCGGACATACCCCTATCGATATTGTTATTATTATTATTATTATTATTATTATTATTATTATTATTATTTAGACACTGATGAGAGACGTTTCCGAACAAGTGAACAGTTTAGAAGGAGGTCAGGTAAAAAATGCATCCAGTGTATAAACCTCAAACTTATATATATCCGTATATTGGAAATGTGTATAACCAAATGACTGTATGATCAATGTTATCATTTGAGACAGCTGAAGTACCAACTGAAAGGTTTCCTCAACAAGTATAAAGAGATGACGAGTCATGCGGAGGAAGCGAGAACAGATCGTGATGAGGTCATTATAATATTCACGGTCATAATAAAGCGAAGATTAGGCCTTCTGTTGAATGAAATAGTTGTTGGTCCATCTGTTTCCAAAGTTCAATGAGTTGCTTGTGTTTTCATTTTCCAGATATTAGAATCCTTA
This sequence comes from Terebella lapidaria, assembly GCA_949152475.1. Taxonomy (NCBI): domain Eukaryota; kingdom Metazoa; phylum Annelida; class Polychaeta; order Terebellida; family Terebellidae; genus Terebella; species Terebella lapidaria. Next base: position 18,937,028 of record OX424561.1, read on the forward strand.
GCTGATGTGAGTAGGCCTACATATATTGTGACGCAAACCGTTTTCCGAAAAAGAAACCATATTTATTCGAAATATAACGGCATACTAGTATTTGAACATAACTTGTGCATCATATATCTATCTCCATTTCATTTATTCATGATATTTTCAAAACGATTATTTTCACTCATGTATGCATGTTCATTTCCGATCTCTTTGCCGTACTTCAGTGGTTTTCGAGTGCAAGCTTGGAAGCGGTATGTAATTCTGAAATATTTTTGTTCTTAAAACTTTGCTATATTCTCCATTCATCCATACACAAGATTTTTACCTCACTGATCTAGGAAGGTGCTAATTTCGCCCTTGATGACAGTGAACTCGATTATAAGGAAAAGGAAGCTAGGTTTGTTTCATAGTAACATTTTTGTTTGATTTTGTTTTGGTTTGGTTTCTTGGTACCCGTATTCCTCTTTGTCGTTCGATGTTTTTGCTCATGAATGGATCCTACATTGTAATTGTGGTAACTACTGTAGGTTACAAAAAAAAATCCTCACTTACTCAATTGCTCAAAATGTGAATACTCACCCATTACTTTTAAACACAAAACTAAACCTGATTCTTCAACAGACTATATGCATTCTGAAAAATCACATGTAAAGGAATTGATTTGGTCAGAGACAAGATGCTGGAATCGAAGATGGGTTTCCAGAAGCTGAAACGACTGAACGAGGAGATAGCCGAGCAGTCGGCCAGAGGGCGTGACGTCAGACATCTCCACAAGTACGTCGTAATCGGACGATCATTATATATCAATGTCATCTAAGTGTCTCGTGAAGTAAACATGAAGAACCTAATGGTGCCAATAAATTGAAAACCTCAATTTCTGTTTTGTATTTACGATGCAGTGAGAAGGCTGAGCTGCAGACTGTGGTCATTCAGAAGTTCAATGATTACAAAGAAGGTTGGTTATATTTATATCAGTTGAATTATCCTTATGATGTTGACGAATCCATCTCTTTATTATGCACCTTCCATGTCGATGACGACAGTGAAGAAGGAGGCTACGAAGGAGGTCGAGAAGAGACAGGAGGGTGAGCACCTGGAGCAGGCCTGGAAACACGCAGCTAACGAGATATGTGGCCTGCTACACAGAGTCCGTGACGAAAACACCGACTGTGAGTCAGCCCACTACCGATTTACTGCTGTCATAATGAAACTACTGTACTTTAATATCACTAAGTAATCATTTGGTCTTAATACCAATGTTCTACAGACGTGGATGAGCTTGAGAAGAAGATCAATGGGTTTGTCAGGAGTCTGGACGAGCACGAAGTGCAGATTCGGAGGTATACATATATATAGGTTAACCATCCAAACTTGTTGTAGTATTCTTTCTCTGTCAATGTACCTAACATTTGGAATTATTATTGAGTGCATGCGCTGTTTGTTCTATTTCTTCCGAGGTTGAAGGCTGAGGTCAAAGAGAAAGACTTGGTGGGTAACTGCTTGGGTAATTTCTGAATCGTGAAATTACTTCAACAGAATAGAAAAGTGCGGATATATGCACAAATATCGGTTGAAATTTCAAAAGGATATAATGTTTTCGGGACTGTTCAGATGGAGAAGAAGTGGGAAGCAGACTGCGTACATCTCACCTCTGAGAAAGCAAGTCTTGCCAAGAAATTCAAGAAGCTGAAAAGGGAACTCATGAACACCAGGAAGGTTCGTCAGATTAGCAAGAAACATATATTGCTTGGAATATTTCATTATATAACAAGCGTTTACATAAATATGTCAAACTTTTCCTGCAGAGCTTGAGTAAGTACGAGGTGGTCAAGAAGACGGTTATGGACGATGAAGATCCAGCAGATGACATTGAAGAACGTGCATCGGTGAGATTGTTATCTTTTTCCTCTGTGTTTTTGTTCATTCACATCACTGTGATCTAGACACTTCATTGACAACCATAATTGTGGTGTCACAATTGCAGCCTAGAACGGGTAGTTTTCATCGAGCGTCAGTTGGCGGTGGTGGTGGACGCTCTGACGACCCAACGATTTTGAAGGCTCAGCTCAGGGACGGCAAGAACCAGATAGAACAGATCAAGGAGGTTCATTAGCATTCTTGCGAACTGACTCTTTGGTTTCCATAGTTCTATCATTGTCCATGCCATGTACCAATTTTTCTTCTTTTTACTTTTCAGGAATTGAAACGTAGTCAAGAGAAAGTGACCGAACTGGAAGAAGAAATTGAGAACAAGGTTGCCTATCTATTATTCATGTAATATTGTTGTCGCTGTATCAAATTGCTAACGATGACATTCATGTATGATGTTCTTGCAGGAGGACGATATACACCGACTGGAGCAAGACAAGAAGGAGCTTCTCCACCAGATGAGACAGGCCAGCATCCGACCAGACACCCGTAGACTATCGGAGAAGGACTCCGGCGAAAAACTGTCCATGCGCTCACACACCAAGATCACGGGCTTCCCGGGGTAAGAAGAAGATTATTCTATATACTGAAGAACTGTTCTCACGCCATTTAGCAGAAAAGTCAAGATATTTACTTGCCTAAGTCCCTGATATTTACTTGCCTAAGTCCCTGCCTAAGCCCTATTTTATGCCACATTTATGTGTGTTATAGTGGCAATGTGAGTGGTATGCATCTGCCCCGGAAATCAGAGCATCACATAGAAAGCCAGAGATGTGTGGACTGTGGAGGTCCCGTACAAAAGAAGCCCACCTCCTCCATAGCCGTGGTTACCCCGACTGTCATAACAACGGACTTTCACACAGATGATGTTAGTCCCATTCAGCACGAAACTGAATACTAGAAGGCATCTCTGCCAATAAGTTTGATACACCTGAACTGCACGTGCCCAGTTGTTATTCGATGTGTCTCAATTTCAGCAAGCTTCAACAGTTGTGGTGATTAACAAAACGATGGATTCGTCAGCCGCCACAGATACTACGGACACCATCCAGTCTTCTCCAGAGTGCAGGAAATGTGACTCACTGAAAGCTAGAGTCAGAAAACTGGAGCTAGACCTTTCACAGGCAATATCCGAGATCTCTAGTCTAGACCCAATGAAGCGTAATGTGCAGGTACATGTCAACAATTTCTATTGGACCCAATAGTATCGCAATGTACATCGTGTGTTCGTAGAAATGTAACTATCGTGAAACACACATTTAGGATCCATACCCGACCCCGATGAACACGGCAGCTGGTAGACCATTGCCACAGACCGTGGACATCGCTCCCAGCCTGAGTAATCCAGTCTCAGTGGTGCCTGTAGCTGGCGAGGCCACCAACAGAACCTTGGAGACTAGCGGTGGAAACGTTATCAACCCATCCGGGAACCGAACGGTGGGAAGTCTTCAATGGGCACTATCGTAAAGATTTTCCGGGAACAATTTCAGTTGTGTATTAATAATGCTGTATTAATAACGGTTCCATTTTGCAGGTTGATGATGAGGTTGCTAGTACTAACCAAACAGAAAACGTAACAATCCCAGCCATATCGGCTAACAACGCGGAGGAGGTAACCCCGCCAGTGGCCCAGACCCTCCCCCTAGCTCCTGACCAGGCCATGGCCATGAAAGGAAAGGAGGCATCGTCGCCAAACCGGCCAATACAAAAGGAAATCGTCTACATCAAAGTCAAGGATGGGGAGAAGGGCGACACTGAGGTCACCTTCGTCAGCAAGGTACGTGTACAAAAATACATGAATCCCCTCGCACTCAACCTAGTGTGATTGAGAGATGGTTCATATGAAATGGACATTTAATATTGCTTATTTGTAATTCCAAACACAGAACGTGCAGACAGACCCCAGGATGGACCCATTAGGTGCTTGGTCTCAAGTAAGAACCTGTGCAAATACCGTTCCCAATACTTTATCGTTTGTTGAGACCACACCGAAAACGACGTTCAAAATGTGATCTAACAAAGAACCAAAAACTCTATCATGTGATGGCATTTCTGTAGACAATTGAGAAGGAGGGAAGCTGGCGGCCGCCTATGCCTCCAGTGGGTTGGATGGAGTTTGACCCCACCTCCCAGAATCTCCCAGTTGCCGGGGAGACGACAGCGACCGGTCCCGCCACGACTCAGAAATCCATCGCACACCAGATGCTCCGGGGAGTGGAACCCTCGGAGATACGGACGGAAGCCATCAACTGTGCGAACCTAGTACAGCGAGAGGTATATACATGTAATAAGATTGAGAAACTTCACATTGAGTCCATAACTCATCTGTCGATGTCATCTGTACACTATTGTATCATTCATGTAGTTGGAGCGCATGCAGATGGGTATAGGAAGTTTCATGGAATACATCAACAATCTGGTGGACAGAGAAACCAGTCTCATGGCGAAAGCTAATCGGGAACTCCGCTCACAGATGCCAAAATCAGACCTAGAAAAGCTCGAAAGAGTAAGTGTTGCATGCCGAGGCCGGTGTCCTGCTGTCACACATGGTAAAACACAATGTTCTGATATGAACTTTTGTTTTCTGCTGCTACAGGACCTGATGCGGCCCGCCGGTGACACATTGCTTGGGACGCCGTCTATCTCGAAGGCAGCATCCAGCCACCAGCTGGACGTCGCTCTCCCGCAGCCAGTAGCGAGCAGCACCAACGTGGGCTTCGCTCCCTACGACTACCTTGGTAGAAGGTACAGCAAATAGTGCATGCATGGTGCTGGTAACCAGATGATTCAATTGAACAAATCAATTCCCTGGTCTCAGTTTCCGTACTTTGTGTTTTCAGAAACTCTATTGACCCACGCAACAGAAAACTGCTGCAAACCAATACAGTTGCAAGAACACCAAGTACGCATACCAATATCTTTGGAGGTAGGACCGTGCACTTTATTCTGTCACTACCAAACTTCCTCATCATGCCATCACTTCGTCATGTTTTTTCCTTCTTGTTAAAGGTTCTGTGATGTCCAACACCAATGACGCACCGATAGAGGAGCGAATCAAAATTCACGTCAACCAGATCGGCGACGATGCCGTGAACACACTGAAGAGAACTTATGACTTGGTGTATGCAGCTCTCCAGGCTCAGGTATACACCTTATAACCTGTAAAACTCACGGCACTTGATACTAAACATGCATATACATGGTGTGGTAACAAGTATGCAGTAAGACGTGTATTCTTGCGTTTCAGCATCGGCAATATGAACACATCTTCACGACCATACAAAACAAACCAGACGTTTTTATGACATCACCGGATGATTCCTTTGGAAAGATTACCATTACCCGGTCACTGGAGGACCTCCGGGTGGTGAGTCCCGGCGCGTGTATCATTATTCTGCGTGAAATATCATACTGTACACGATTTCACATTTCTCCATTCAACCTGTCTGGAATAGCCTACCCTTGTACTTATGAGTTCCTTTTTTACAGAAATCCCAAGTACCGGATATTAGTAGTCCGCGTGGTGACTTGGTGCCCAAAAGATCTCAGTCTGATATCACACAGAACCAGTCACAGGCTGTTGAAGTACGTACACGCTACATGGGAAACTAGAGAAATCTACCAACGGTTTCTTAAAACCGTCAACATTGGGATTCCGAATTCATGATGTTTATGTGCATCTTTTAGCAGGAAGCACTGACTTTCCGTCAGACCGAGTTTGTGCTGGATAAGTCGATCGTCAAGCAGAAAAATAAGAAGATAAATGTCGCCACGGCCACGACACCTAAGCGCGGCCTGATTGCACTGACCACTCAACCACACACCGACACGGCCAATACAGGTGCGTGTAGGTCCCAATCCGCTCTCCTAGTCTTTGCTTCGGATACTAGTACGTGTATTCCTGTTTTACCATTCTTTGCGTACCACGTGCAGAGATCAAGTTCGCAGGTGAGGAGAGTGATAAATTACAGAGGAGGTTCCGACCGGCGCCGATGAATCACAAGAAGCTGATGATGTCCCAGCAGAAGCTGCTATCTAGGAAGGCGCCTCAGGCTAAGAGACGGCCGGCGAACAAGAGACCTGGCTACGAGCTCCCCGAGGACTTCTTCAGTAGCTACACCGTGGGAGAGCTAGAACAGAAAGCCACGGTAAGTGTGCAGCTCCCAAGTTCATATCTTAACATCTCCAATATACATGAATAGCTATATTGTCGCCATGGAATAACGACTAGATAGTAGATACCCATATTATTTTCCATGTTGCATGCAACAGTGTGATAGTAAACATCAATGCGCGGCTTGGACTTGGGCCCGGATCTGTTGATAGTCTTTTTAGCTTTTCTTCTAGGAGATAATGCAATTCTTCTTTGCGTTGTACAGGAGACAGCTCAGACTGTACGTCGTCAGAGTATAGTGGCGAACGTAGAGAATATCATCCTGCCCAAGCTCATCAAACACGACCAGAACTCTCTACCGGAAGTCTTCGAGGAGGACAAAAATATGACGCAACTTCCGCCTCTGTCGTAATCGGGCACGTCTTTAATATCACGTCACCTGTACATGACGTATGCTACTCATTTTGTATTCCATACTCCGTTTTATATACATATTTCACGCACTTTTATGTGTGTGTTCATCTGTATCGTTCATATTCGTGACACAAAGAATGAGAAAGCGGTATGATACGTGTATGCAACCAAACTTGCCGTCGATATTGTGAGTTATATCGTATATAGTGGTGCATCATGATGCAGAAACAAGTTCGATCTAAGTTTCCAGGTTTGTTTCCAGAACTGTTCCAATCGAGGTGCAATATATAATTTTTTTTTTTTTTATTTAACATGTTCCTACGACTTTTCAATGATTACATGTTCATTGCTTTCGCAATAAAATCCACTGGATACTCAGTTGTGATCGTTTATTGATAATTATTAGTCAATTCTTCATTGTGAACAGACGTACAACTGTTAGACATCCGAGATATGATTACCATTCAGTTGGAAAACCGTTACCTTGAGTTATAAGTGCTAATTTTTTATACATTTGTATTGGCATGTAAATTCCTTGACACTGATTGGCCCCGGACTATAATACTTGGTACTAAACCGATAACACATTGTAACGAGTCAGTCAGCCTCAGGTTTTTGTTTTTCCAACACTTATCGCCTGTCTGCTGTGAGATATGCGACTGTGTGTACGTTCCTATGGATACACCTGTTCCCCTAAGGCTATCGGCCAGTTCGATCAATCGATCGATCATGTATTGGTGTCCAGGGTCTTATTATTCTTGCCGACGTGTTCGTAGCGCTGTCGATCTATCACACGCGCCGTCTGCCACAATCCGGTGTCCACCTCAGCCCTCTGACCCCTCTCAGCGTCTATCAGCCCCACGGCGGGCCCGCTATCAAGCCCGCTGGGTGCAACTGACTTTCCGACTGGGCGCCCTCAGCATCCATCGCTATTCTGCATCTCTCGCTTCAGTGATCGCCGACTCCATGCATCCAAGAAAACAAACTGATCAAGCTACGACCAGGGATTATTTGTGTTCACTTCATGGCAAGGATAATGTTTGGGTGTCTTCTGAGTGAGTAAATATCCCTGGATCGTGCAGTGGGATATCCTGGTCATATCCTCCAAAGCGAAAATACGAGGAAAATGTAATTTATTATTCGATAATGTGTTCCCAGATGGACTAGAGATACTTTTCTTCGATTCCTTCTGAGCTCCTCCTGGGCAATGTTCCACCACAGAGTCCAGGCAAATCTACTTTTGTTACTTTATCCATTTCTACGTTGTCACTTTCTATTTATGACTGCCACCATCCCTTCCTTGTGGCTGTCTTTGCCAATAGATTTTTCATGCCATAACTTGGTTACCACAGGCGCCTTCTATTTGGACTTGACATTCGCTCCAGGGACATTGTACGGCAATCAATGGAAGCTATTCTTTGACTGCAGTTTGAATCCGATTTCATAGGCAAACTTAGATACTGTCGTCCATTATCGTCCCATCGGTCCATTAAATTTGCATACTGTAAAATATGTTCATTACACTCACTGAGCTATGATTACACTCGTTGATGGTCTCGTTCTTGTTGGCTTAAGCATCCACACACGTCTTGCATCGGACGATTCTCAGTGTGTTTTTTTTGAGAGGTGGGATATGTGAAAAGAAGGGGAAATTGAAAACGCCAATCAAGTTTTAGAATGACCAGTGTATACTGTAGTCTGGAAGGGAGCATATATGAGCGTAGCTAACAGAAGATCGTTTATGGGAGACACGTAAATATGCTCAAATTTCTAAACGGAAATTCCTGGCCTGGCACCAAGTAAAGGAGGCGAAGGAAAGTAGACGGTCTATTATTTTGTACATGCAATCCTCGTGTTACCTGTCCGTACATGAATACTGCTCGCACCTGTTGATGAAGATTACCTGTCTCACTATACCCCGATATCAGATGTCCGAACATGGCACGTCCATCACAGAAGTGGTACATCTCCATCAAACAAACTATCGCGCAAATATTTTGGCGTGCCGGTTTTACCAAGCTTTTTGCTTGAATATATCTGGTGAGAGCGCTGTCTGGTTGCGAGATCACCATGCAGTTGTTATCCCGAGCTGCCCCCAGGAGCGTGACAGCGGGAGTAAGCAGACGTAACAGTATCTCGAGCGTGTCTGCTCCGGATCAAAAACCGCTGCATGCCCACGCACACGGCGGATGAATATCAGTCTCGGCACGTGCTTCTTTCCCGCCATAAACACTGACCTCCAGCAAATACTAGTAGTTTCCCGTGTGTCTGACCTTGGGACAATATTTTCTCGCCATATCTGACCTGGTATGATGTATTTTGATAATGTACAGTTGTACATGTATGTAAATGCATAAAACCTCAAAGCATCGTCGCGGAATCATGCTTATAGTAAACGTAAATTAAAAATATACAAGTATTTATTTATTTGAGATCCTTTTATAATAACGTGTGGCCCAAGTATCACACACTGCGCCTTAATACTACTCGTCCACTAAATGAATGCCATTTAATCCTTCTGTCACCTTTTTAATCCTTACTGAATATAGAGGAAAGCGCAGTGTATGATACTTGGGCCCAACGTGTCTTTCAATGTATGGTGATTCACTTTTACCACAGGTTAAACACTATGTTCACACCTAATTGCGCGTTGATAGCGCTATCCTCCCATAGCGCTACCATAGCGCTATCAAACCATTTGGTGTGTTCACCCCTAAAAGCGCTTTAAAGCTGCCGACTTCGAATGTATCCAATATTTTTTTTCGAAACCAATGTTTTGTTAAACACATCTAATGCAATAAAACAAAAGGTGTGCTCAATGATTTTGACGAGGACAGTCCGTTCGCGTTGTCTTTTCATCCGTTTTAGTGCCCTTTTTGTACCGGATTTGTAAATAAACAAACGAAGTGTATCTATCAAACCAGAATATAAACCCGAATTCAAGATCTTACAATACAACTTGATTTCATCGACCTGTCTAACAGCGAGGTAATTCCACAAAATCGGATATCGGTGATTCCTCAACGGATTTGCTGACGACCTTCAGTTGGAATTGAGTGTAGAGTGTTTGAATAATCCGGATATACAACAAGAGCAGCAGTTGATTTGAGTTATGATGACATGCGCCATGTCTGTCTCGTCATGAAAGGAGCTGTATCTGCAAGAAGTTAGAAACGTCACATTCTTGTAAATTTATAATTTCCAAAGGAAAATGCAGGGACCGAATACTTCAGGAAACACTGGTAGATCCGAAGAGAACAAAAACAAAAACCTCGCCTATCATGAATGAACTAGTCGTGTTTTATTGAAAAACGTGACTTAAAGCAGCTCATTACTATAGTATTTAGCTCCCGTTACTCATTCAGTTTTCCGTTTATTATTCATTATTCAGTAATTATGCCAGTGGATCAGTAAAGTTATTGGCGTATCAAAATTTTGTGTACGTATAACCATAAATTTTCGTTGTTCATAGAACAATTCGTATTACAGATGTACAGACATTTTTTCCATAAATGCAGCGGTGTATCTTTGTATTCAAGATTAAACATCTTTTCTCTGGGTTTGTATGCAAAGCATAAACGCCCCTACACATATCAATCCACCAACCGTTTGGTAGATGACATATTATATCATCCGACAGGATGAACCAGACATGACCGTTTGTCAGAACATAAACGCGGCATTATATGTGGATATCAGGCGTTAGAAAATCTTCCCTGTGGGACTCATCCCATTACGAGAGGCTCAGCCGTGTTGATTGAATATCCCGGCGCAAAGTGCCGAATAACACCACCACTAGACTTGTACTAGCTGTCACAGAGCAGTTACATTTTGAATGGAGCCAATATGTTACTCATTCAAAATGCCAGTTGTGCTCCATCGATTATATAATATAAGATATAATCCTCGGTTTTTCAACTTATATGAAGAACCATTTGAATGTCTTGGTGCATATATGAGACAGTGGCCATCATTCCACAGATAACACAAAACATCACGAGGAAAGCTGTTCGTGTGGACGTGACTATTGAATGTTGGACTTTCTGTTCAAATGCAAAGAATGTTTAATTATGAGGTAATCTGAAATCTGAAAACAAATGAAATTTACATCCACTTGACTACTAAAGAAATACAAAAGACAATCAGAATTGTCTAAGGCCTGAGTAAATAAGATACAACGCATACACGTTCACGCAACACTGTTTTCGGACTCAAACATTTCATCGAACGTTGGTGAGTTACTGAGTGTGGGTTAACCTTTGATTACTGCCTGTAAGTGACACTGTGGGAAGTGACTAAGCTTCTCGAACGATTTCTGATCCCTCAGACTAAGTGTCCTCAGCTGACTGCACCAAGCGATGCTAGGGCTGTTAGGCTGGGTTACAGTTGTAATGTCAGACCAGGAGAAAGCCTGTTGATTTCCATCCCGATTTCGGAAATCCGTATGTTACCCTAAAAATATCGGGGTTGTCGTTATACATCGTATTACATTAAATCGGCGTCATCTTAGTCGCCTCGGCATCGTCGTGGTACACAAGTTTGGACCTGGATCAATGCGGGAATTAAGGTAATATCCAACTCCTTTGAGTGGGGATTATTTCAATAAGCATCCCGAAGTGTTCGCTCTGAGACTCGTCGATACAATACATGTAGCCTACATGTCGATTGCAACCCGGACAAAACTGATAATGCCATGAATGTTTGACGGAGCGTCCTGTTCGTCATATGACAATGCTGGCAATATTAGGATTTATCCCTAATTCATGCCGAGGAAATTAGGGTGGACACCGCGAAAATACTACAGGCATTTTCAAGTCAACGCCTATACCGTTTCACCCCAGATTTATGCTCCTGTAGGCCAAACTGATCTACCAAAATGATCAACTGGCCTAGACTTACACATTCTGGAGCGCAAACACTAAGAGTAGGCTGAATCTATTTGCTGCATACGATATTGAAAACTGACAGAATACCAGTATGTGTACGCCAGGGCGGGTTTAGGGGGAGGGGGGGCAAGGGGGCCTTGCCCCCCCCCCCCCCAAAAAAAAAGAAGAAAAAGAGAAGGGAAAAAAGGAAAAGGGGAAAATGAGAGGAGAGGAAGTGTTTTCAAGATAAATTACACCGGGAAGTAGCTTTAACTTCTGGGGCCCCATGTCGCAAGCAGTGTATTCACTCTATAGCCAAAGCACCTGTTCTCAGTGAAAGCACTTCATGCCCTCCACCTTCTATAAATGATTTGAGAGCATTGAATGGCCAAATGCACTTAATCATTTGATACATGTATGGTCCAAAACCGAGTAATATTTTATGTCATATTTTGTTTCAACTATTTTATGTCATATTTATGTTTCAACACAGTGACCATGCATATATGGGTGTTGAATAATGCTTGATAGTTAGACCAAGGAGAGCTCTGGGATGCTGTATTAGGCACGCGAATACCGCCAGCTTCTGGGGACCTTCAGCGGTCCCCAGACCCCCGGCCGACTGGGGCTTGCTTCAACTTGCTTAACAACATCTCAGAACTAGGCTTTCCCTCAAAATCCTAGATTTGCCTGAAACAGCCATGCATACACGCTTCAGGGGGATGGGGAATGGACTAAAGAAAAGCCATACAACACACCACTGCATATCCCTTCAGCTTCTGGGGCCTTCAAGCGGGTCCCAGATTCTCGGTCTTCACCAGCTCGCTTCACGACATTTTATATCTTGGCCTTCCTTCAGAACACTGGATTCACTCAAGATCAGGTATTCATAAACTCTCCAAGGCCATGGATATTGGACCAAGGAGAGCCCTAGAACACATCATTGGGGATGCATAAACCTTCAGTGTCTTGGGCCCTTGAGTGGGGACCAGACCCCTGGCCGACAGGGACTTGCTTCCCTGGCTGAGTAACATTTCACAAATGGGCCTTCCCTCAAATGACAAATCTGCCCCGAATTAGCCATGCAAAAACTCTTAGGGGAATGGGGAATGGACCAAATGGACCAAAGGGAAACTCGAAAAAAAACACCACTGGGCATGCATATCCTTTTCCCTTCTGGGTCCCTTAAGCGAGCCTCAGACCCTCGGCCTTCGCCAACTCGCTTCGCAGCATTTAATATCTTGGCCCTCCTTCAGAACCCTCGATCCACCCCAGATCAGGCATTCACAAACAGAAGATCGTTTATGGGAGACACATAAATATGCTCAAATTTCTAAACGATAAAAAGGTAATTCCTGGCCTTGCACCAGGTAAAGGAGGCGAAGGAAAGTAGACAGTCATCATTTTGTACATGCAATTCTCGTGTTACCTATCCGTGCATGAATACTGCTCGCACCTGTTGATGAAGGTTACCTTCTTCACTATACCCCGATATCAGATGTCCGAACATGGCTTGTCCATCAGAGAACGTGGTACATCTCCATCAAACGACCTATTGTGCAAATATTTTGGCGTGTCGGTTTTACCAAGCCTTTTGCTTGAATATCTCCTTGGCGAGTGGTGTCGGGTTACGAGATCGCCAGTTGTTATCCCGAGCTGCCCCCGGGAGTGTGACAGCGGGAGTAAGTATTAGATAATGGGCGAGACGCAGGTCATTATTAGAAACGAAGGACTTTCGAGGCGAAGCCGAGAAAGCCTTCGTTTCTAATAATGACCTGTGTCGAGCCCATTATCTGACTTAATGGATGCCTGCTTTTAGGTTATTATTGCAAATAATGACCTCCGTTGAGGTTATTCAACAAAAATAATAACCTCTGTAAAACAATACAAGCATCCATTAAGCAGGCGTAACAGTATCTCGTGCGCATCAGCTCTGGAGCACAAACCACTGCATGCCCTCGCACCACGGCGGATGAATATCAGTCTCAGCACGTGCTTCATCCCCGCCATAAACTCTGACCTCCAGTAAATAGTTCCCGGTGTGTCTGACCTTGGGACAATGTTTTCTTGCCATATCTGACCTGGCATAATTGCTTTTGATATGTACAGTTGTATGTAAATGTATAAAACCTCAAAACATCATCTTCCAACTAAATACTTCAGGTGGTGAGAGAAATGAAAGTTGTTTTCGCGATCAGATCACACAACGGCTTCGCGGAATCATGCTTCTAGTAAACATTAATTAATATTATATTTTTCTTTTTGGACCATTTCATAACAATATTTGTTTCAGTGCATGGTGATTCACTATTACCATCGGTTTTCTTTTATTCTGATTCAAACTGTGTATCCTCATATAACGTAAACCAGTGTGGTTCCATGACGTTTACCATGAGGTGGTAAGCCTAAATTAATACAGAATCCGAGCCAGGAATCAAGTTCCCTTTGATAGTGCATGCGTCGTTCTTCATATGTGAACTGATCCGGGAAATGGATATAAACTCTGAGGCTTAGGACGGTTTTGGACCCTGTACAAACATTCGATTGAAGCATGTTGCATTCACGTCTTTGATATTATTGAAGTTCTGAACATTGGCTCTCTGAATCTACATAAGTCAAGCTGGATTGAACGTAATTCGACAATGCACCAAAGCAGATTATTGTTTGAATGGAAGACAGCCTGAATGGATAAACCATTACTTAACATTCTCTACTGAACACCCTCCATAATATTACTACTAAAAATATTTTGTGGGGTGGGGGGGGGGGGGGGGGGGCTGGGAGGTATTGGAATTTTTTACGAGTGATTGTCATTTTCAATGATACATACTAGAAAATAATACACAAATAGTTCGTCTATCAGGGAATGTTCACCTAGCGAAACTCCTTGAAGGAATGTTCAATAATTGAAGTGATTCAAACAATGTGCACCTTAAAGCGATATCATTGCACAAAATATTGTGGTCCGCTCGTTCATTCACGAGTGATTCGTAACGAACATCGGCGGTACCTACCTAAACAAGTCAAAATGGTGCCCTATGGAATAATTTAAGTATGACAGTAATAATTGAATTTTCTCACGGGGAAGCTCTGATTGTTGCTAGTAATAATAAAAATAAACTTTCAATAAACAGAAATGTCGGCTTATCGAGAAAAGATCAGTCCCATATTTGATATTTATTGTGTACGTTAAACATCAATAGGACTGTCAATATTATTAGTATGTTTTTCATTATTTTTCCGTTACATAACAATCATGATGTCAGTATAACTACAAATTCCAGTGCTCATAGCATCAACGACTGTTGTCTACAGAGCATTTATTGTGGATATATAGTTATTTTTCGGACCGCTAATCGAGTTGGCACTGTAGATGTGTCTAACGCTGACGGCTCGAGTCATATACAGTATCAGGATAACATCATCTTCACGATCTGTTATCTCCCAGTCAGATCACTTTACGAATCAATCAGGGCTAATTGCATACATGCATCTGTTGACTAGGAGTCTTACTGTTGTATAATGGACTAACTTTACTGGCACTGTAATCTAACTTGCGCGATAATGTAGATGAACTCCTGGATGTCGAGGATGTGATGTGGAACAATAAACATACAAATATCTGAACTCGAGAAGGACCCATTAATTCACGTACCCATTTTCACCGTTTCCAACCGTTTGACAGATGACATATCATTCGACTTGATGAACCGGATATGACCGTTTGTCAGAACATAAACGCCCATTATATGTGGATATCATACGTTAGAAAATCTTCCCTGTGGGACTCATCCCATTACGAGAGGCTCAGCCGTGTTGATTGAATATCCCGGCGCAAAGTGCAGAATAACACCACCACTCACTTGTACTAGCTGTCACAGAGCAGTTACATTATGAATAGAACCAATATGTCACTCATTCAAAATGCCAGTTGTGGCTATGTACTCCATCGATTATATAATATAAGATATAATCCACGGTTTCTCAACTTATATAAAGAACCATTTGAATGTCTTGGTGCATATATGAGACACTGTCCTTGGCCATCATTCCACAGATAGTACGAACATCACGAGGAAAGCTGTTCGCGTGGACGTGACTATTGAATATTGGACTTTCTGTTCAAATGCAAAGAATGTTTAATTATGAGGTAAACTGATAAATCTGAAAACAAATGAAATTGACATCCACTTGACTACTAAAGAAATACAAAGACAATCAGAAATTGTCTAAGGCCTGAGTAAATAAGATACAACGCATACACGTTCACGCAACACTGTTTTCGGACTCAAACATTTCATCGAACGTTGGTGAGTTACTGAGTGTGGATTAACCTTTGATTACTGCCTGTTAGTGACACTGTGGGAAGTGACTAAGCTTCTCGAACGATTTCTGATCCCTCAGACTAAGTGTCCTCAGCTGACTGCACCAAGTGATGCTAGGGCTGTTAGGCTGGGTTACAGTTATAATGTCAGACCAGGAGAAAGCCTGTTGATTTCCATCCCGATTTCGGAAATCAGTATGTTACCCTAAAAGTATTGGGGTTGTCGTTATACATCTTATACATCGTATTACATTAAATCGGCGTCATCGTAGTCGCCTCGGCATCGTCGTACACTAAGTTTGGACCTGGATCAGTGCCGATTATTTCAATAAGCATCCCGCTCTGAGACTCGTCGATACAATACATGTAGCCTACATGTCGATTGCAACCCGGACAATATTGATAATGCCATGAATGTTTGACGGAGCGTTCCGTTCGTCATATGACAATGCTGGCAATATTAGGATTTATCCCTAATTCATGCCGAGGAAATTAGGGTGGACACCGCGAAAATACTACAGGCATTTTCAAGTCAACGCCTATACCGTTTCACCCCAGATATATGCTCCTGTAGGCCAAACTGATCTACCAAAATGATCAACTGGCCTCGACTTACACATTCTGGAGCACAAACACTAATGGTAGGCCTAATCTATTTGCTGCGTACGATATTGAAAACTGACAGAATACCCGTATGTGTACGCAGTATATAGCCAGGCGCGGGTTCAAAACAAGAAGAAAAAGGGGAGGAAAAAAGGAAAAGGGGAAAATGAGAGGAGAGGAAGTGTTTTCAAGATAAATTACACCGGGAAGTAGCTTCAACTTCTGGGGCCCCATGTCGCGAGCAGTGTATTCACTCTATAGCCAACCCACCTGTTCTCAGTGAAAGCACTTCATGCCCTCCACCTTCTATAAAGACAAGTATGATACCAAACACCAAACAATCCGCAAGACTAAACTCAAAATCCATGGACAAAATTTACACAATCGGTATGTTAAGGTTGGACAAAAATTCAAAATTGGTGATCAAGGTCCGAGCAATTTGAATATCACAGACATCCGGCGAAGCCAAATGTGAGATCAGGTGTACCAGTAAGAGTAAGCTTCTCTTGCCTCGCATGCGACACCCACTGTGATATCCAAAATAAATGCCATCGAGATGAAGGACATAGTTAGGTTATAATAACGATTCTACAAGTACCAATCAACATGATGTGATAATATCTCCCATCATCTGAGTTACAGAAAGACCGAAATGGTCTATTAATTCCTGATGACGACCATAAAACTTCTTAAAGGTCGACTGCAATCTAGGTCTCAAATAGCCCTGCTTTAATAACTTATCAGTTAGCATTTTGGCTCTGGCTAGAAAATCTTGGTAATTTGAACATGCTCTAGCATATCGAATGAGTTGAGACACATAGACGCCATGCGCAGGAGCTGCTGGTATGTTACTACTCAGTACTGGGAAATTTACGATGGGAAAATTGAAGTCATCACGTTTGTCATATAATCTGGTACATAGATTGTCATTTTTGTCTATTTCGAGGTATAGGTCAAGATATGCTGCAGACTTGGAGGAGTCTGTGGTGTCTTTAATTTCCAGTTCATCCGGATATATGAGATGTAAATAATCACTGAACTTTGGATTGTTCAATGGCAATACATCGTCAATGTATCTGTATGTAAAATTGAATGAACTGGCTAGTTTCTTTTCTCCTCTCTTCAGAAGCGATTGTATGAACTCTGCTTCGTATGAATATAAAAACAAATCTGCCAACAATGGAGCACAATTAGTCCCCATTGGAATTCCAATAGCTTGTTGGAATATTTCACCACCAAACTCTACGAAAATGTTGTCGATTAGAAATTCCAGCATACCAACAACATCGGTTTCAGTATATTTAGTGTCTGATGCTGAATGTTCTTGAACAAAATAAACAGATTTATAAATAACTACCAGGTACTTATAACGTCTTTTCCCATTCTTATGGAAAAAGCATTGTAATATGAGATTTTTCAATTTTCTTTAAGTTTAGAGTGAGGTATGGTTGTGTAAAGGGTAGAAAAGTCAAAAGTTTTGATACTGGTTATTGTGGAAAATGAGCGTGATTTGAGATTTTCAACAAGCTCTTTTGAATTCTTCAAAATCCACATCTGATTAATTCCACTTCTGGAATAAGCAGTATCACAATTACTTCTGAAGTCCTTCCTTTACAGCAGATAATAATTTAGTCAACAATATTGATAATGGTTTGGTGGAGCACACAGCTGCAATATAGCGTTGCTTGTAAGGACATTTGTGTAATTTCGGAGTCCAGTACAGAGCAGGAAGGTCAAGTTCTTTCTGAGTAGTTGCAATGCCATATGAGGCAAGAACTGACATGTGGTTGTCAAGAACCTCCTTTTTTGATTGTGTGATGGGGCTATATGTAGGATTCCCCTGTGTGTTAAAAATACCAAGTTCTGTAATCAGACATTCATAATAATATTGTTTACATATGAATACAATATTGTTGGCAGCCTTGTCAGCTGGAACAATGACGAATTTCTGATGTAAATCTGACAAACATTTAGCGACCGAGGGATCACTCAACACTGAATGGTGTTTGCTGGTCATTGACCCCTTCAGTCGTTTTATACGATGATAGATGAATGACCGAATGGTCTTTACCCATTCGGACAAAGTATCAACTTCAACCTCCTCTCGTTTGGCCCACTTTCGTGCATAATCCTCAACAGAATCCATTATTAATTTGAAATTGTGGTTCCAGTTGATATGTTGGGCTTCCCTGTATTTAGGCCCTTTAGACAACAATTGTTTTAGTTTTTCATTGTCAACAATGTTTAGGTCTCCTGTGATGATATGCCCAACAGGATCATACATGTGAGCAGAAGTGGAACAAGAACAAGACGGAGGTTTTGATTTCAGGTCATGAGCACTTAGATCTTTGAGTGCTTTCTTGAAGTTGAATATTTTGGATGCAATTGATTTGGTATATATGTAGGAAATGAGCGGTGCAGATTGGTCAGTAAAATATGTAGGAATTTTAGAAGTGACTAATTTATTGTGGAAAATGTTGCTAAGGTTGATGGCATCAATGCCCTTGTTTTCAAAATTAAGTTTGAGGAATGATCTTTTAGGCTCAGAAGATGCACGTGTTTCTACTGGCTTGTAAAGTCTATGATTACCAATATCCATAATAACGGCATCCAATCTATATTCTGGTGAATATTGGTTGGTATGAGAACTGCATTTACATTGTTGAAAAAGTGTATGAAGTCTGGATAAAGGGATACTGAATAGTTTAGTGCGTATATAATGAATGCCTAAAAGTGTGGACATAAATTTCAATAATCCAGTGGTGGATATATCATGTAATATAGGTCTGGTATAGTGATTTGAGAGCATTGAATGGCCAAATGTACTTAATCCTTTGATACATGTATGGTCCAAAACCGAGTAATATTTTATGTCATATTTTGTTTCAACTACAGTGACCATGCATATATGGGTGTTGAGTAATGCTTGATAGTTAGACCAAGGAGAGCTCTGGGAAGCTGTATTAGGCACGCGAATACCGCCAGCTTCTGGGGCCCTTGAGCATGCCCCAGACCCCCGGCCGACAGGGGCTTGCTTCAACTTGCTTAACAACATCTCAGAACTAGGCTTTCCCTCAAAAACCTAGATTTGCCTGAAACAGCCATGCATACACTCTTCAGGGGGGTGGGGAATGGACTGAAGAAAACCCATAAAACACACCACTGCATATCCCTTCAGCTTCAGGGGCCTTCAAGCGGGTCCCAGATTCTTGGTCTTCACCAGCTCGCTTCACGACATTTCATATCTTGGCCTTCCTTCAAAACACTGGATTCACTCAAGATCAGGTATTCATAACTCTCCAAGGCCATGGAAATTGGACCAAGGAGAGCCCTAGAACACATCATTGGGGATGCATAAACCTTCAGCGTCTGGGGCCCTTGAGTGGGGACCAGACCCCCGGCCGACAGGGGCTTGCTTCGCCTGGCTTAGTAACATTTCACAAATGGGCCTTCCCTCAAATGCCAAATCTGCCCCGAATTAGCCATGCAAAAACTCTTAGGGGAATGGGGAATGGACCAAAGGGAAACTCGAAAAAAAAACACCACTGGGCATGCATATCCTTTTCCCTTCTGGGTCCCTTAAGCGAGCCTCAGACCCTCGGCCTTCGCCAACTCGCTTCGCAACATTTCATATCTTGGCCCTCCTTCAGAACCCTCGATCCACCCCAGATCAGGCATTCACAAACAGAAGATCGTTTATGGGAGACACATAAATATGCTGAAATTTCTAAACGATAAAAAGGTAATTCCTGGCCTGGCACCAGGTAAAAGAGGCGAAGGAAACTAGACAGTCTATTATTTTGTACATGCATTTCTCGTGTTACCTATCCGTGCATGAATACTGCTCGCACCTGTTGATGAAGGTTACCTGCTTTAGTATACCCCGATATCAGATGTCCGAACATGGCACGTCCATCACAGAACGTGGTACATCTCCATCAAACGACCTATCGTGCAAATATTTTGGCTTGTCGGTTTTACCAAGCCTTTTGCTTGAATATCTCCTTGGCGAGCGGTGTTGGGTTACCAGATCGCCAGTTGTTATCCCGAGCTGCCACCAGAAGCGTGACAGTGGGATTAAGCAGACGTAACAGTATATCGTGCGCATCTGCTCCGGACCAAAAACCGCTGCATGCCCACGCACTACGGCGAATGAATATCAGACTCGGCACGTGCTTCATTCCTGCCATGTACTCTGACCTCCAGCAAATGGTTCCCCATGTGTTTGACCTTGGGACAATGTTTTCTCGCCATATCTGACCTGGCATGATTGCTTT
Source organism: Terebella lapidaria (assembly GCA_949152475.1). Taxonomy (NCBI): domain Eukaryota; kingdom Metazoa; phylum Annelida; class Polychaeta; order Terebellida; family Terebellidae; genus Terebella; species Terebella lapidaria. The sequence goes on from OX424561.1 coordinate 18,957,539, forward strand.
TGATATGTACAGTTGTATGTAAATGCATAATACCTCGGAGCATCATCTTCCAACTTTATATTTCAGGTGGTGAGAGAAATGAAAGTTGTTTTCGCCATCAGATCACAAGGGCTTCGCGGTATCATGCTTCTAGTAAAAATTAATTAATAATGTATTTATTTATTTATTTGGGACCATTTTATAACAATGTTTGTTTCAGTGTATGGTGATTCACTATAACCATCGGTTTTCTTTTATTCTGATTCAAACTGTGCATCCTCATAACGTAAACCAGTGTGGTTCCATGACGTTCACCATGAGGTGGTAAGCCTAAATTAATACAGAATGCGAGCCAGGAATCAAGTTACCTCTGATAGTGCATGCGTCGTTCTTCATATGTGAACTGATCCAGGAAATGGATATAAACTCTGAGGCTTAGGACGGTTTTGGACCCTTTACAATCATTCGATTGAAGCATGTTGCATTCACGTCTTTGATATTATTGAAATGCTGAAAAATAGCCCTCTGAATCTACATGAGTCAAGCTGGGTTGAACCTAATTCGATGTCGCCCCATTCCTGGGCGATAAATGAGCTGATTGCCTAAATTGTTTGCACACGGCTCGGTAGTGTGGCCGCACATGCGCAGACACGCAATGAGCTACCGAGCCGTGTACAACAGCTCATTTATCGCCCAGGAATGGCGAAATCAGAAGTTGTGGCTTATCATGTCGATTTTAAATGAAGCTATGATCGGAGAAATAAGCACATGACAAAGAATTCTGAGTACGTAATTTGTTTCAGAAGATATAGAAGAACATCACAGCAATGAGTAAATGTCTGGTCACGCAAGATGTGGCATGGTCACGATCGAAATGTAGAATAGTTAGGGCCCCATGTCCGCTACAATTTGTGTCCCACTCGCGCTTCAAGCCCGATGAGTGGGGAACCTGGGTTTAATCATTCGACTGGATAAACCAGATATAACCGTTTATCAGAACATAAACGCCCATTATATGTGGATATCGTGCGTTAGGAAAGCTTCCCTGTGGGACTCATTCCATTACGAGAGACTCAGCCATGTTGATTGAATATCCCGGCACAAAGTGCCGAATAACACCACCACTCACTTGCACTAGCTGTCACAGAGCAGTTACATGCTGAATGGAACCAATATGTCACTCATTCAAAATGCCAGTTGTGGCCATATACTCCATCGATTATACAATATAAGATATTATCCTCGGTTTCTCAACTTATATGAAGAACCATTTGAATGTCGTGGTGCACATATGAGACACTGTCCTTGGCGATCATTCCACAGATAGATAGTACGAACATCTCGAGGAAAGCTGTTCATGTGGACATGGTTATTGAATGTTGGACTTTCTGTTCAAATGCGAAGAATGTTAAATTATAAGGTCTACTGATGAATTTGATCGAAACTCATTGGAACGATTCTGAAAACAAATAAAATATACATCCATTTGACGACTTTATACAAAAGACAATCAGAGATTGTCCAAGGCCTAAGTAAGATAGGCCTAAATAAGATACAACGCACACACGTTCACGTGTTTTTTGACTTAAATATTCCATCGAACGTTGGTGAGTTACTGAGTGTGGGTTAAGCTTTGATTACTGCCTGTTGGTGACACTGTGGGAAGTGACTAAGCTTCTCAAACGATTTCTGATCCCTCGGTGTCCTCAGCTAACTGCACCAAGTGATGCCAGGGTGACGTTGGGCGACAGTTGTAATGTCAGACCAGGATAAAGCCTGTTGCTCTATAAGTGACGTCAATAAATCACGTTTGATTTCAGTACATCATTTGCGATGCACATGCATCTACTCAGTTGAATAATTTGAGTTCTGCAATGATTCAATACAGCTACAAGATTCTCGTGGGGGTTTTTTTACGGTTCTGGGATTGCGATGCACATATGTTCCGTCACAGGAACACAATCGAAATGAAATCTCGAAAGTAATCTCAAGATGGCATGATGGGGAAAGGAAAATATAATTCTTATCAACAGCACTGTATTTCACCAGCATATCAACTGTTTCATATATTCTCTGCTCCATTCGAATAACACCGTTCATTTGGATGCTAGATTGCACGCATTGTCTGTTCGATAAACGAAGGGGATGGAAACTGTGATTCAAAGACACAATAAGCGTTCAGGAATTAATGACGGTCAACGGTGTGCTCTATTATATCTGGTTAAAACTGGGGACACCATATTGAGGTCAATGGCGTTAACCCTCGCGGTTGCTTAACCCGGTTGGTGAAGGTCTGAGGATGAAATGTCAAAAAGTCTGCAATGACCCTGCACACATCAGCGTCATGAAATCAATAGGTATATAGAATCACAGCCTGGAAAAGACAACAATATCACTGAATTATGGAAGCTGTGTGAAAAAACATCAGTCTGTTTTTGCCCGTGTCTTAGGCTGAAAGGAGAGTCAACTGGAAAATCAACCGATAATATGTTTTATCCAATACAATAATGACCATACTAGATTGTGTCCATTGCCTTTTGTCCTACGTCTACAGAAGCTTCTGGTGTATATATAATTTTTTTTTTTATTTAGGACATAACTTTTAAATGGAGAATTATTCACCCACATTTGAAACTAGGAATTAAATATTCAAAACCCAAAAAAAAAACATAATTAAATATTGATACCTGGAATTAAATATTAAAACTGGAATACAGCTATTACAATTTGGAAGTAAAAATTGAAACCGGGAAATGAGTATTACAACCAGGAAATAAATATTTTAAACCAGGAAATAAATATTAAAACTAAATTCCGGGTTATAATAATTACCCCACGATTTTGTCATTTAATTCTGGGTTTTAATAATTATCCCCCGGTTCTAAGACAGGATGTTTAATTCCTGTTTTGAATACTTATTTCCCGACTTGAATACTAAATTTTACATTTTAGTTTTTAATTCCTAGTTTTTTTACTATTTAATTCCCAGGATTTCTCAGTTAGTAACAGTTAATTCCTAAGTAAATAGACTTTAATATACCTAATAAACTTCCCTAAACGTCTGATGTCAGATTTAGAAACGTGAAGTGCCGTTTCAGTCAAAATATGGCATCAAGTGTTGTGGTTCCTTCCATGTTACAGCTACGAGTATTCATGTACACTTTTTGTTGTGCATTTTTGTCAAGAAAGCTTATATATGGAGATAACATCAGTGAACTGGTTGAAGACCTGATCAGTCGTGCCTGCTCAGGAGGTAGTGCAGCTGTCTCGAGCTAATGAAATAAACCGTAGGTTCGAACGTTCACCTATCTGCATACAAGTTGGGTGCATTTCGGTGTGAACTCTGTTAATTCTTGTCACAATAAGTTAAGAAAATGGTTCTCGTTTTCCCATTAGACGTACACATCATACTGGCAACTTTTTCAGGAATCCTACCAAACATACAAAGTGGAGGCTAGTACTGAATACCAGCTGTGAGAGAAAATAGCAGTCAAAGACTGTTAATTACTCTGCACAAGGTCGGAAACGGCCATGAAACATATCACGCTTGACGATGTGCAAAGAAAGGGTGCTTGGAAAGTATCATTATGTGTTGGTGGGATTACCGCTTTATCGTGCGAGTATACAGGTCAGGTAAGTTCTGCAAAAGGTCAGCTTACTACCTGCAAGAATTTACCTGGCACCGAGATTCTTTCTTAGCGGAAGCATGATTTGTTGGTATTTTAAATTAGTAGATAATGTATAAATAGCCGATGTCCGTATTTACATGTGCCCCTGTTTGTGATGTGTACCTAATTTGTTTGTAGACGCCACACGATGCCTTTCTGACAGCACTGTTACATATACGTGTAACAACACTGGACTGTGTTATGTGTTATTTTTATGTGAAACATGCTGATTTGATGTCAAGCCAATAGTCAATTGGTGATTAGGGTTGTAAATCATCAAACCAATAGTCGATTAGTGATTAGGATTGTAAATCATCCTGAAAAAACATTTTATTTCAGGATATCCTTATTACATGCAAGCCCCTAGATAATTCCTCTATGTCCATACACTAGTAAGCTTTCCTATCGCTAACATTCAGAATACACAATTACCAGCCCCAAAGTGCTTGAATAGTTGGATAATTTCTGGGTTTAAGTCTGACCAATCAATGGTTGTTGTCTATGTAACTAATTGTAATCGAGAGGAAGGTCAAATTTGGTCTGATGGTTTCAGATCTGAATTGTTTTTCCAGCTTTCGTTGAATTTACGAATGTCGTTAAAGATTTGTGTCCGTTCGAGATATTGGCCCCGTGTTTGGTACAGGTACCCAAATTCATGTTGCTAAACTGATAGCATTTTGTAACGAGTTAGCCATCCTAGTGCTTTCGTTATTCCAATACTTATCACCTTCTGCCATGAGATATGCGACTGTGTGAGCTCTACTGTGTGGGGTTACACCTGTTCCCCTAAGGCTATCGACCAGTTCGATCAATCGATCGATCAAGTGTTGGTGTCCAGGTTCTTATCTTTCTTGCCAATGTGTTCGTAGCGCCGTCGATCTATCACACGCGCTGTCTGCCACACTCAGGTGTCCAGCTCAGCCCCCTGACCCCCACTCAGCCCCACGGCGGGCCCGCTATCAAGCCCGTTGGGTGCAACTGACTTTCCGACTGGGCGCCCTCAGCATCCATCGCTATTCTGCATATCTCGCCTCAGTGATCGCCGACTCCATGCACCCAAGAAGACGAACTGACCGAGCTTCGACCAGGGATTATTTGTGTTCACTTCATGGCAAGGATAATGTTTGGGTGTCTTCTGAGTGAGTAAATATCCCTGGATCGTGCAGTGGGATATCCTGGTCATATCCTCCAAAGCGAAAACATGAGGAAAATGTAATTTATTATTCGATAATGTGGTCCCAGATGGACTAGATATAATTCTCATCGATTCCTTCTAAGCTCCTCCCGGGCACAGTTCTACCACGGAGTCCAGGCAAATTTACTTTTGTTACTTTATCCATTTCTACGTTGTCACTTTCTATTTATGACTGCCACTATCCCTCCCTTGTGGCTGTCTTTACCAATAGATTCTTCATGCCATAACGTAGTTACCACGGGCGCCTTCCACTTGGACTTGACATTCGCTCCAGGGACATTGTACAGCAATCAATGAAAGCTATTCTCAGCTAAATCCGATTCATATGCAAACTTAGATACTATCGTATGGGTATCCCCATTAAATTTACATATATAGATTATGAACATTACACTCGTTCATGGTCCCGTTCTTGTAGGACTAAGTATACACACACGTCTTACAACGGACGATTCTCCAGTCAGTGTGTTTTTATTAAGAATTTGGATACATATGGCGGGTGGAAAGGAGAGAGAATTGAAAAGGCCAATCAAGTCTTAAAATGAACCTGGATTGTACTGTAGTCTGAAAGGGTGCATATGAGCGCAGTTAACAGAAAACCATTTATGGTAGATATAGGTCCAAATTTCTAACCGATATAAAGTTATAAAAAACTCGATATAACTTTTAAATTATTTTTTTCGGAAATAGGAGGCAAAGGAAAGTAGAGTTTATTATTTTGTATATCCAATCCTTGTGCTGCCTGTCTGTGCGTGAATATTGCTTGCACCCGTTGATGAATGTTACCTGCTTCAATCTATCCCAATATCAGGTGTCCAGACATGGACACGTCCATCACAGAACTCCATCAAACTATCGCACAAGATATTTGTTCCAATTGTAGCTGGTTTTACCGAGGTTTTTAATGGAATAATCTTTGAGGAAAGCAGTGTCAGTTCGCGAGATCGCCAGTTGTTATCCCGAGCTGCCCCCAGGAGCGCGACAGCAGGAGTGATCAGACGCGTCTGCCCTGAATAAAAAAACCGCTGCATGCCCACGCACCACGGCGGATGAATATCAGTCTCGGCACCTGCTTCACTCCCACCATATACTGACCTCCAGCAAATAGTTCCTGGTGTGTCTGACCTCGAGACAATATTTCCTCGCCTTATCATATCTTGCATAATTGATTTCGAAATGTAGATCTATAGCTGTATGTAGATGCACAGTCACAAAGCATCATCTGCAAACTGAATACTGTAGGTATGAAAGAAATCAGGCCTAAAGCTGATTTTGCGCATTAAATCACAATGGATATATCCATCAATATCTTCAAAGATTAAAGATGACTCACGTGATTGAACTGTATTATGACTTTCTCCTCCAATTTAGCTCCCAAGACATCTCCAAGGCTTTGCAGAATCGTGCCTGCAGTGAACTTAAATGAAGAATTATAAATATTTATTTGGGGCCACTTTTATAACATTGCTTGCTTCAGTGCAAGGTGATTCACATTTGCCATCGGTTTTCTTCTAATCTTATTCCAACTTCGCAATAACGAAACGTAAACCATCCTGGTCGCGACCAAAAGATAGTAAAAACACAAAATGTTAACCAAGAATCAAGTTTTGGAAGCCATTTTGACTGTGCATCAGGTTATGGATATGAACTTCGAGCTATTGGACCCATTCCAATGGCACCTCCATTGAAGCTTGTTGCATTCATGTCTTTAGATTGGCGTGACTCAGTCATCTAATCATTTAGTGATTAATGATATAGCAGAGGTTCTGAACATCACTTACCCATGGCGAATAAATGGGCTCGGAGTTTGTCTATGCCACACACATTGATCCATATAATAACATGGTTTTTGTTATAGTCTGGAGATTCTGTGGGCGAGAGAGCTGGTTTAGATATCTCTGCGTAACACATGCAGCTCTGGGAAATTAAGACCTGTAAAGTATCTTATTGCATCTGCTACGGCCGACCTGCCACACTATTGACCTCCATATCATTCGCAAATAAAATTAATCTACGCATGGATCTATAGGAATGGAGTTGGCTTGAACTGATTCAACAAGGCAACAAAGTCTAGATAGTTATCTGAATGGAACACAACCTGATTGGATAAACCGCTGTAGATTTTTTTTATACTTGGCATTTTCTACTGAACACACTCCATAATATTATAGTTTTCGCTACGAATGGTGATTGACATGTACACATACCGGTACTAGCATGTAATACACAAATTAGCGGTCTGTCAGGGAATGGTTTCCCTGATATATTCAACACCTAGAGTGATTTAAACAATGCGTATCTTAACTGAAATACCTAATGAAATTTCAATCACCAGACCTTCTAACCAAATATAAAACTTTCCGAACCAAATCATCTAGAACTACTGCAGATTTCCAATCTTACAACAAAGACTTTAACTCATCGAGTTCTCTTACAGCGAGATCATCCCACAGAATCTGATATTGGTGAATCCGCCACGAATTTCAAGACGATCATTAGTTGGAATGAATGTAGTGTTTGAGTAATTCAGATATACGATCTTGCAAATCAACAAGAGCACCAGTTGATCTGAGTGATGATGACACGCGCCATGTCTGTCTCGTCATGAAAAGAGCTGTATCTGCCAGAAGTTACATGCGTCACTTTCTTGGAAATTTACAATTTCCAAAGAAGCATTCTGGTACCGAATACTTCACGGAATACTAGCAAATCTTAGAAGAAGAAGAAGAAGAAGAAGAAGAAGAAGAAGAAGAAACACCCGTGCTTTCATTCAGTTTCCCATTTATTATTCAATTTGCCTATTAGATTGGATTTATATAGTTCTCGGTATCGGAAGTTAGCAAAATGTGATTTTGACCCTTAAATTCACACACTAATGTAGTGTAAATTTCGTTGCATTCGAGAACGAAAACTTTTGCTCTAGGTCAGTATACAAAGCATGAACATACATATACATGTATATCAATCTACCGACATTATGATAGATGCTAGCATCAGACGGATAAACTGGAGATGACCATTTATCAGAACAAGTTGGGATATCGTCAGTTGGGATTTGTTTTGCCTCTGAGACTCATTCTTTTGCGAGACGCTTCCTGCTAGTGTTGACTGAATATCCTGAGAAGATGTTACATCGCCACTCGACCCGTAATGTCACAGAACAATTATCATTTAAATGGAACCAATATGTCACTCATGCGAAATGCCAAGGGCGATCATGTGCTTCATCGATCATACAATTTGAGACACTATCCTTGGCTTCTCCACCAACACGAAAAGCCATCCAAGAAGATGTCGTCTTCACCACTCACTCCACTGATATCACGAGGAAAGTTGTTCTCATAGACATTACTGTTGTATGTGTGATTTTCTGCTCATCCACAGAATATCGAATTACTAAATCATTGAAACAAGCCCATTCTGATAAAAAAAAACACATCTACAAGATCACTGGAATTCAGCATGCAATCAGAGATACATAAGGCTTTAAGTAAGATACAATACATACACGCTGCACCTCGTTTGTGAGTTACCGAGTGCGAGATCTAAGTGTGATTACTGTGACTCTGTTGGTGACATTTTGTGAAGTGGCTAACCTTCTCGAACGATTTCCGATCTCTCAGTGTCATCAGCTGACTGTACACCCCCTACCCGTACCCAATAGACACATGACTTTAACTATGCAGTTGGAAGCCTGCTTAAGAGGTGATAGTTGTAATGTCAGACCGAGATAATACTTTGGTTTTTACTCTGCGTGACGTCTTAAGGGCTAAGTCACTAGCCCTAAATCACCAGATCACTGCATAATACTTTCAATAATGGAATCTGCAACGTGCATGCATGTACTGGTTTCAATATTATGGTTTTTCAGTTAGTTATGACAGCTGTGCGTTTTCGTCACCAGAGTCGTTTTAAATATCATCGTGTCTCTTTTTAGGTTACCGAACCTATGGTCCGATAACCTATTGGCATGGCGTTGCGTCCGTCGTCCGTCGTCCGTCGTCGTCCGTCGTCGTCGTCCACATTTTTATCTTTTTTGTTTACTGGCGAATTTTTCTGAAATTTTGCAGAAAAATACTTAAAAATAATTCAAGAAGGAGGTATTTTTTAGTTTTTTGATTTTCGCATTTTTTTCAAAATGGCGGCCGTTTTCGACGAAAAATGCCTGATTTTGGACTTTGGCGGCCATTTTCTCAAAATCTGTTCAGTAACTTTTTTTCTTTTTGATACATAAGACTCCTCATATGTACTTCTATGATGTCTATAAATTTCGTTGCGCTTGAATCGCTCGAAGTGGGCCATTTTGGCCCAAACTCGGCCCAAATGGGACTTTCCCATGTTAAATTCTCCTATGCTTTATAATGGGACACATTATGCCTAATATCTCACTTGATATTGAGATTAGAGACTAGGAATCAATTGTGAACATATAGGAAATGATATATGCTGAATATTCTCGTGACCTTGAATTTGACCTCTGACCTCAGTTTCAAGGTCAGAGCACAAAATGGCTTATATCTCGCTTATTATCGACTCTACAGCTTAGGAATCAATTGTGGACATATAGGAAATAATATATGCTGAATATTCTCGTGACCTTGAATTTGACCTTTGACCTCAGTTTCAAGGTCAGAGCACAAAATGGCTTATATATCGCTTATTATCGACTCTACAGCTTAGGAATCAATTGTGGACATATAGGAAATGATATATACTGAATATTCTGATGACCTTGAATTTGACCTTCGAACTCATTTTCAAGGTCACAGGACAAAATGGCTAATATCTCGCTTGTTATCGACTTTACAGTTTAGGAATCAATTGTGAACATATAGGAAATGATATATGCTGAATATTCTCGTGACCTTGAATTTGACCTTTGACCTCATTTTCAAGGTCACATAACAAAATGGCTAATATCTCGCTTATTATCGACTTTACAGTTTAGGAATCAATTGTGAACATATAGGAAAGGATATATGCTGAATATTTTCGTGACCTTGAATTTGACCTTTGACCTCATTTCCAAGGTCACAGGACAAAATTGCTAATATCTCGCTTATTATCGACTTTACAGCTTAGGAATCAATTGTGAACATATAGGAAATGATATATGCTGAATATTCTCATGACCTTGAATTTGACCTTTGACCTCATTTTCAAGGTCACAGGACAAAATGGCCAATATCTCGCTTCTTATCGACTTTACAGCTTAGGAATCAATTGTGAACATATAGGAAATGAGATATTCTGAATATTTTAATGATATTGAGTTTGACCTTTGACCTAAATTTCAAGGTCAGTCATTTTATTTTCAAAGTCAGATTACAAAATGGCTTATATCTCGCTTATTATCAAATTTACAGCTTAGGGGTCCATAGTGAACATATAGGAAATGATGTATGCTGAATAGTTTGGTGATCTAGAATTTAACCTTTGATCCCATTTTCAAGGTTAGAGATATGGCGATTTCAGTGGTCACCTTGAATTTGACCTTCAACTTTCTCGGCTTAACTCTGTATATTTCTCCGGTAACCTTTCTAGCCCATTGGGCTAATTTTCTGTGTTTTAGAATCAACCATTCTATCACCTGGTCACAATCCGAGTGAGATCTCCAATAGTAATCTTAAAATGGCATGGTTTCGAAAGGAAGATAGACTGTTTATCAACGACACGATATCTGTTTTATCTCTTCCATTTCATTCCTGTGATTATTTTGTTAAGATTATAGACATAGAACAGCAAAAAATTCACTCGATAGCTCCCAGTGGTGTTATGCACACAATTAATGCAAACTGACTAGATTGTAGAAACAGCGAGTATTTTTTTAGGATATATAAATTGATATATCACATCTTTGTGATGTTATCACAAAGATTCACAATAATATTAGTCACGTTGCATCACATCATTTCATGCAATAAATGTATAGCTTTGAGTTCGAGTTCAACAACACGGCTGGTGGAATAGAAGTTTACACGAGTTGTCTGCTCAATAAATGAAAGTGAAGCGGTATCACGTTCAAAAACCACAGTAACGGTGCAGGGATTAACGACGAACGACTGTGTGCTGTATTCTATCCGGTTAAGACTGGAGCAACCATTTAAAGGTCAAGAGGGTTAACCCTCGCGGTTCTTTAACCCGGCTGGTGAAGGTCTGAGGTGAAACACCAAGAGATCTTTAATGACCCTGCACACATTATCGTCATAAAGTCAATGGACAACGTGTTTGGATTATCGCCGACTTGTGCATGGGAACGGTGTGAATAAGCAGTCTGTTATTACCACGTTTCAGATGCTGAAAGGGGAGTCACGGTAAATATAATGGATAACCTTCTTCATTCACTACAGATATGACTTTGATAGACCATTCAGTTTCATCTAATGTGTGATGATTTTGTGTTGAATTTTGTGACTACTCCTGGTGATATAGCATGAAAATTCTTTTTTGCCTGCCCATGATGCCGGTTGCGTCCGTCGTCAGTCGTCCGTCTTCCACATTTTTATATTTCCGAAATTTTGGACAAATATACTAAAATTATATTCAAAAGAGGGAGTAATTATTTTTAGGGAGTAATTTTAATTATTTTTTTTATTTTTTCATTTTATTCAAAATGGCGCCCATTTTCATAAAAAAAAACACCTCATTTCGGACTTTGCAATATTCAAAACGTCATATTCTCCGAGTCCACCTGATGGTGTCTTCCGAAACCTTGTATGATGACACTATGGGATAGTCCTAACATACTGATGCTTTTAGAATTTTGAATTTCTACTTTAATTTTCTTGGCATTTTTGTCAACTTGCATAAGAAAGTACCATGATTAGGTCTGTATGCACAACGCAATGTCTGTCCGACATTTACTTTACTCTGATGCCTTTCGGCCAGCTAATATTAGGCTAGAGTAACATCAGACTGGATGTTAGTTAGTAGGTGATGATATATTGTTTTGATGATGATGGCGTTGGAAGTGAGCTGCTCTGTAGCAAATGACAGTCGAAATTCGAAAACATCTATTTCCGGATATATTTGACACGTTTTCAATGCCAGTTTGCACCTAACCTCCAATAACTCTCTTATCGATATGATAACACACTTGTGCAATCTCATATTGTTCTATGCACTATATCCAGCTTCAAATAAAACAGCTGATTATTGAAAATCACCACTCTGATCGACTGTCGGACCTGAAAGAGGCACCAATAACTCGAAAGGTCATTCACGTGTACGTCTTTTGATTGTACGATGATAAATTCCGCAGGCATGTATTTGCTGGCTGGTTGTAATTTAGTCAATTGTTTATTAGCATTGTTTGTTGCTGATTCCCTTGTTGTTGTATGTAAACTGACAATGAGATCCTATTCTTTCCACCACTATAATAGTTTGGCAAAATGTTGTATAGAAAAACTTATGAACAGGAAATACTTTCTTAAATTAGTAATATAGGTGCAATCCCCGACATAACTAAATTCAATGCTTCATTTTCGCCAGCATTCTGAGCCACCAGACTATAAATGCGGCTACAATAAAAGGAGTTCCAAGTCACTGCATGCCGAGACTAACAACATAGTCAATTTTATAGTCGATGTAATCACCAATTTCTTTACCTTCTCACAAACTATATTCAAACACTACGTTTGACGAGTTTCCCACAACTGTATCACAATCACACCAGGTTAACTAGAAGTGTAATATGTCAGGTGTAATATACTCCTGGTGTAATATGTCAGGATAACGTATCTCCCTTCTCAAATCAATCAGGGCTAATAACGGCATACATTATCTTCCGGTTTTCAGGTTACAGATTCCTTTATATGACGAATGGTCGACTGGAATGCTTACTGTCGTACTGAATTTACTGACACTGTAAACTAACATGAGTGATAATGCATTAGGATGGACTTCTACATGTTTGAGGAAGTTAACCTTTCATGATGAACTTCTAGATATTGACGAAGTTACCAAGGCAAGTCAGGAAACTAGAAGAAGATGCTTGAGTCACACGCCCAGTTTGTCCGTTCCTCTTCTGTATCGATATCTTGGCATTCAAGAACAAAATCCTTTGCTCTAGACCTGTATGCAAAGCATCAACGTATCTGTACATATAAATCTACCAACGTTTTGATAGATCTAGCATTCGACAGATAAACCGGATGTGGCCGTTTGTCAGAACATAGCGATAATTACACGTGGATATCGTGCGTTAGGAAATCTTTCCTTTGGGACTCATTCCATTACGAGAGGATCGGAATCAGTGTTGATTGTGTAACGACCAAGCGGGGCTGCAGGTCTGCTCAAGTGTGTGTGTGTGTGTGATGAACAAACTGATAGCCACGCAGGTATAAACTTTAATAAATCGGCTGTTTATTCACAAGCGCATGCAATTAATCTGGACACCGAACCAGTATTACAACCCTCAAAATATCCAATGCCACATTTCGGACTTACAATGAAATAACTCCGTTTGGGCTTCAGTGTCCAACAACCCCCAAATACTATGTAAATATATATATGTAAAGTTCAATATCACCCCTTAAATGCACAGGGCCTGATAGCCTTACACCATCAGATTTTTACATAACGTGACAAGGGATACTCCCTTAGAATACACTTCAACTGTATTGAGGCTCCAAAAGGAGGCAATTGTAAATAAAATATGTATACTATAGAAGTCTGTGCTCCTAAAGATAGATCGGTTAGCGCCCAAAAGGACAGTTCGGTAGTGTGCTGCCTGTCAGTCAAATATAACTTGATTGTAACCTGTTATGGCCTTAAGTCAGTGCGGCCGACACACCTACAGCTTCGGAAGCTGTAGCCTGGACGGGCTCGAGACCGTACGGGAGCCGACACGCCTACAACTTAAGGAGCTGTAGCCTGGTCGGACTCGAAACCGTATGAGAGTCGACGCGCCCACAACTTGAGAAGCTGTAGCCTGGTCGGACTCGAAACCGTATGAGAGTCGACGCGCCTACAACTTGAGAAGCTGTAGCCTGGTCGGACTCGAAACCGTATGAGAGTCGACGCGCCTACAACTTGAGAAGCTGTAGCCTGGTCGGACTCGAATCAGTGTAATGTGAGTCGACACGCCCACAACTCAGGGAGTTGTAGCCTGGTCAAGCTACATACACTGACAGAATATTAGGGCTGAAATAGCAGCCAGCACACTACCAAATGTTACTGTAAATAATAGTGCTATAACACCAACCTCTCACAGTTGGTCTGAATGCCGCAAATATCCAAGCAAATGGATACAAGTTCCTATGTCGAGAATGCTGCTACACTGACTGGTCAAATGTGCAAAACACTAGCTCTGTCTCCTGAGGCTTCAAGATCGCAACTGCCCGAGCCCAAGGGGCTCACTTTCTTTTATAGATCCAGGCTCCAAAGTAGGTCACGGCAACCTGGATCGCTCTCAGCCAATCCCCGAGGGACTATCCCACCCCAAAATGCCGTTTTATGACCCCTCAATTTCCGGTGAATCCACACATGTGGTTCGACATAAAACATGTAAATTACAAGAAAACTGATACATAACATGATCAAACAAATACATACCCAACTGGGGGAAACTTCCTGGCTTCATAAAAACATGACATCAAGCTATGAACACAGTAAACAAGTGCGAAAATGCTGACAGAAAATCTGCCCAAAATATTATGTAATGGCCGCCGCCAGGAAGGAACTCTTCCGGAAGCGGGTGAAAAACTGATATAAACAAATATGGAGGCGCCTGACAGGCAAAAATACACAGAAACGGACTATTTGGTCAGATAAAAACATGCACAAACACTGATAGGAACACCTGAATACATGAAAACAAGTATATAACCCCCAAATATCCAATTCCCAAATATAAAAACCCGACCCCCTTTAATGATTAAAATATTGACAACAAATGGTGCGGCAAAGTGACAACTCTGCCGATTCAACTAGAACTGTATTTTACAAGATACATTGCGGCGCACCACCAAAAACCATATTTGTTACACTACTCCCCACTGTGGGGTCCAATGTCCCCATGGACACCACAAGCCGAAATAAAAACTATCTAAAACATGGTAAATACATCAACTACCTTCAAAATACATATGTCATTGAGAATTGAGTTCATTCCACTGTTCTTAATAGCGCCAGGCCTGGCGGCCGCCACGCTGGCCTCGGTAGCTCTGTCCGCGCTGTGGCCGTCCACCATGATGGGGCGTCACGTGAGCTCGACGTCCGTTGGTCGTTATTGCCTCCACCAGTTCCCTATGCTGGCGGGCCATATCCTCGCGATGCTGGCGGAGCTCTCCATGAATATCTTCGGCTACCCCTATGAGCGTCTGTAGCAGGCGGTGCATGGGGCGTGGCCGACCGGCAGGGCTGCCTGCGTTCAGTGGCGTGGGCTCCTCGACCACCCGGGCTTTCTTCATCGGTGGAACATCCGGCTGTGGTCGTTCTGTGCTGAGCGAAGGCTGAGCGGTGAGTGGACTGCCCTTGCTGCACCGTTTGTTTGTTTTTGATGCCCGCATCTGCTTCTTAGCTGGCTGGTTCGCCACAGACCTGGTGATGGTCAGTTGCCCCTGGTGGGTGGCAACAGACCGTTCACACACGTTGTCAGTGGCTGCCTGTGTTGGAGCTGTCTGGACTGCAGGCGTCTCCTCCCTGTCCTGAGGCTTGGCTGTTTCAGGCGCTGCCGAAGTGGGTTTTGCCCGTGGTACCTCGGTTGAACTCACTAAGCTAGAGCTGGAGGCGTCCGTCGATTCCGCGGCCATTTCCTTGGCAGTGTCAGCTGTTGCCAGCAGCTCCACGTCCATGACGTCGGAGGGTGGCGCGTGGAGCTCAAGGCCAGATTCTCCACTTTCTTCCAGTCTCTCCTTGAGTTCCTTCAGAAGAGAGGGATCTGCCATGATGGCCTCGACGTTCCAGTCTCTGGTCTGGGTGTCCTTGCAAGGGGCAATGTTGTATTGTGGTACCCGGGTATTTCTGGACATGGATGCCTCCGTATCCTCGTCAGGGTGGCGGCGACGGATGTGCTGCCTCGCCGACCTGGCCGACGTGTACCCTTTCGGGCAAAGCCGGCAGCGATACAGGGCATCTTCTGGGGGTAAGTGGTGCTGCACGTAGTGGCTCTTTATGCTCTTCAGCTTGTCCCGAGTACCACACTCGAGGCATTGGTGCAGCTGACTAGGTGGCTTCGTGTCTGGTGTCGTGGGCTTTGGGGTCGTCACCGGGGTTCCATCGTTGCTGACCGTTACCAACATCTGCAAGGCAGGAAAGGTTCATGAGTCACACAATCACAAGGTTTATACCCTTGCCCCACTGTCCCACGGCCAGATGCCTTTTATTGATCGGGTTTTCCTCTGGGCCTAGTCTGGTGGTTTTTTAGAGCCCTGCTTGCCCAGATGCATTTCTGATCCCCTTCATATTGTTTTAGCCTGTTATAGTGCACCACTCTCTTCGGGCCATCAACCTTAGCCTGGATTATGTAATTTAGGTCCCCTATTTGCTCGAGCACGAGGTATGGGCCCTCGTATGGGTGTCTGAGCTTTGGGGTGACATCCAGTTGACTGATGTCGGTCTGTAGCCACACCAGGCCACCAGCTTTATAGGGCTTGTGGCTTGCACGGGAGTCGTATGCTTCCTTCTGACGTACAGCGGCAGTGCCCAGGTGCTTGCGTGCTACCTCATGGGCACATTGCATTCGCTCACGGAGCCTGTCAACATATTCCCCGTACGACACTATCGGTTCCCCATGGCTGGCAGGATTGAACATCACCTCGGCGGGGAGCCGAACCTCTCTGCCGAGCATGAGCAGGTTGGGGGTGAGCCCTGTACTCTCCTGGGGCGAAGCTCGATAGGCGCCGGCCAAGCAACCCAAGTGTCGGTCCCACTCACGCTGTTCACCCTTCAGGTAAGCCTTAACCATTCGCATCAAGGTGCGATTAAAGCGCTCAGTGAGACCGTTACAACGTGGGTTCCTGGCTGAGGTGCGGGTCTTACGTATCTCAAGCAACTTGCAAAGCTTCGCAAAGACCTGGCTCTCGTAATTACGGCCTTGATCGCTGTGAAGGCTAAGAGGGCAGCCATACCTTGCGATTACCTCATTCAGAATGAGCTCAGCACAGGTTGCTGCCGTCTGATCTGGCACAGCGAATATTTCGACCCATTTAGAGAAATAGTCAGTTACTACCAGAACGTATTTGTTCCCCCTTGGGGTTTCTGGCAGGGGCCCCAGTATGTCGGTTGCCAATCGATCTAAGGGGGCCCCGACAGGCATGCTCCCGAGCGGGGCCTTCACCTTCTTGCCCGGTGGCTTGATGGCCTCGCACACATCACACTTAGCCACGAAAGTGCTGATGTCCGTGCGCATGTCGTACCAGTAATACCGCTGCAGGGTTTTCTCTCTGGTCTTTTTCCGACCCAAGTGCCCAGACAACAGAGCCGTGTGCATCTGGGCCATGACATCATTCCGCAGGGACCTGGGAACTACCATTTGTAGGTGTTCACCTGTGCCATCCCTACGGAGAAACCGGCGCAAGAGCACTCTGTCATGTACCTCTAGATGTTGCCACTGACACCAGTAGTGTCGTAAGGCGGGACTGCAGCCTTCGATTGTATCACTTTCTGGCCGTTTCCCCTTTTCCACCCAGTCTAGCACAGTCCCGAGGTCAGGATCTTGCATTTGTTTCTGTCTTAGATACAAGGGGGTGCCGATCACACCCCATGCATTGAGGGACTGCCTAGTCACTCGGGAGGTTCGATGCTGCTCGCCTTCTCCGAGCTGGAACCAAGGACATTCCGGGACCCTATCTGATGCTGCCTGTTTCACTCTGCCAGCTAAGCTTACCAAGACGGGAGATGCCACTCTAAGAAGCCTCGAGGCATAGCTCAGCATCTGGCCACAGAACACCCAGACCAACATCAGTAGCCCAGGGAGCACCGAGGTGCTTCCACGCACTCGTCTGACTTGTTCAGTGGTGTTGGGCGCAGGCTGGTATGGCAGAGCACATGCCATCAGGTTAGCCTTTCTCAGGCATTTCTTACAGGGTCCACACTTCAGGTCCTCTAGTTCCAGCGGCTCAGGGCATTGACAGTTTGACGGCCCAGGGCAACGGGACATACCGTCAGCATTGCCATGCTTTTTGCCCGGCCTGTACTCTACCTCAAAATCAAAGGTGGACATGGCCTCAATCCATCTGGCTGTCCTGTCCTTAGGGTCTTTCAGGCTGAATAGCCACCGGAGTGCCTGATGGTCCGTCCGCACCAGGAACTTCCTACCCAACAAGTAATGCCGGTAGTAGTCTAGAAAGTAACGGACGGCCAAGAGCTCACGGTCGGTCACACAGTAGTTCCTTTCCGCCTTCCCTAGGGTGCGACTCCCATAGGCGATAACCCGTTCTCTGTCGCCCTGGACCTGTGACAACACAGCGCCTATTGCCACGTCACACGCATCCGTGTCAAGCACATACATGCCCTCATCCTGAGGGTAGGCCATTACCTCAGGACTAGTTAGCACACCCTTCAGTGTCTCCATGGCCTCTTGACATGATGCGGTCCATTTAAATGACACACCCTTCTTTGTCAGCTGGGTGAGGGGTTCAGCTATGGCCGAAAAGCTCCGGACAAAGCGGCGATAATAAGAGGCTAGCCCCAGGAAGGATCTGACTCCTGTCACATTTTCTGGTGCGGACCATTTCAGCAATTTGTCTGTATTTTCAGGATTAGGCAAAACACCAGCACTGGAGATTATGTGGCCAAGGAACGGCACTCGCTCTTGAAAAAGGTGGCATTTACTGGGCTTGAGCTTCAGCCCTGAGGCTTGAATTCGCCCCAGCACCTCAGTGAGCCGGCTCATATGCTCTTCAAACGAGCGACCAAACACAAGAACATCATCAAGATATATGAGGCAACTGGTCCACTGGAGACCACTCAGAGCTACTTCCATGGTTCTCTGGAAGGTGGCCGTTGCCGTAGCCAGGCCAAATGGCATCGTGACAAATTCCATCAGCCCATACCGGCTGCAAAAGGCAGTTTTGGGGATGTCTTCCTCCCTTACAGGAATCTGGTTATATGCTGCCGTGATGTCCATGGTGGAGAACAACACAGACCCTGCGACAGCATCCAGACAGTCCTGGGTTTTCGGGATAGGGAAGGCATCCTTTTTGGTCACAGCGTTAAGCCTTCTGTAGTTGACACACGTGCGCACCTTTCCATCCTTCTTACGCACCAAAACAATTGGTGAAGCCCAAGGGGAAGTGGAAGGTCTCACGGAACCCTGCTTGATCAGTTTTGAGATGGCCTCTCTGTCTTCCCCTGCAAATGCAAGTGGGACCCGCCTTGGGGGTTGCCTAACTGGTTTCGCATTCCCAGTGTCAATAACGTGCTCTGTAATGTTAGTGAGACCCAGGTCATATTCGTCTCGTGAGAACACATCCTTGAATTGTATTAGCAAGTGTGACACTTGGCCAATCTGTCTAGCACTTTCTAACCCAGCGACAGCACCTTCCAGTGTCGCCCTAAGGTGTTCTGGTACTTCATCTATACCGGGGCTCTGAGCCTCTAGGGGAACTTCTGCCTTCAGGCTTTCAGTTTTCCCTCGTTCAAGGTTAATACGTCTGATGCTCCCTGAGTCAGACTCCTCTCCAGGGTGTTCTCGCTCCGTCAGTGTAGCTAACTCTTGTACCACAGGCTCGGCGAACCCGAGTACAGAGTCCTGCCTCAACGACAAGGCATCACAGGTCGGATTCATCACCCGTATTTTCACTGTGCAATTTTCACCACCATCTACCAGTGTGGGTGCCACAATGGCGGGAACTTCCTCTACTAAAGCTGGATTTGGCTCAACCAGCAGTTGGAGGTCATTCGAGTCCCCTTCCCACCTGTCTACAAAGACATCAACCACCGCTTCACTCATCCCAGGGATGACATGGTGGTCTGCAGCACGGACTCTACGAGTCTTTATGTGCGGGCCCACTTGGTGCACAGGAATATCTGTACCCCTGAGTCTCAATATGTTTTCGCTCAGCAACAGGTCTGCGGGACCTTTCGGGTCCTTTTGCAGGATATCCGCCCCAAGTAGCAACTCATCTTCGATGTCTGCTACTAGGAGGCTCCGTTCCAATTTCAGCGGACCCAGACTCGAATTTAGCCCGCCCCCAAGTCCTCATTGACCGGCCATCAGCAACGGACATAGACTTGCCACCAGTGATCAGTAGTGGCCTTCTTAGTGATGGTATGTCTTGGTAGGCGGCATGAGACAGAATGGAACTGGTGGCTCCAGTGTCTATAGTGCAAAGGACCTCGACACCATGTACCTCACCATCCACATAAACCCCATCAAACTTTGGAATTAGTCTCCTAATCATGTCCTGGTCCTCTGACCCAGGATCTACAACTTCCTCATTAGTCTCTCCAGTGATGTATGCCATGTGCCCACCTGTCCCGGACAGTGAGCTGGCGACTCCCCCAGCCTCATTGGTCCCGGACCCAGGGCTGGCTATGACATCAGCCCCGCCTGTCCCTGACAGTGGGCTGGCTTGCACCTCAGCCCCACATGTCCCTGACAGAGGGCTGGAAACAACCTCAGCCTCATTGGCCCCGGACCATGGGCTGGCCACGACATCAGCCCCACCTGTCCCTGACAGTGGGCTGGCCTCCACATCAGCCCCACATGTCCCTGACAGTGGGCTGGAAACCTCAGCCTCATCGGTCCCGGACCGTGGGCTGGCAGCGAAATCAGACCCACCTGACCCTGACAGTGGGCTGGCCTCCACCTCAGCCCCACATGTCCCTGACAGTGGGCTGGCCTCCACCTCAGCCCCACCTGTCCCTGACAGCGGGCTGGAAACTTCAACAGCCTCCCCTGTCCCTGACAGTGGGCTGGAACTGTCATCAGCCTCCCCTGTCCCTGACAGTGGGCTGGAACCTTCAACAGCCTCCCCTGTCCCTGACAGTGGGCTGGAACCGTCATCAGCCTCCCCTGTCCCTGACAGTGGGCTGGAACTGTCATCAGCCTCCCCTGTCCCTGACAGTGGGCTGGAAACCTCCACCATCCCAGATGGTGGGCTACAATTTCCCTCAGCATCTGCCATCCCAGATGGCGGGCTAGGGGCTTCTACTGTCCCTGGCAGCAGCATATGACTTTCCACAGCCTCCACTACCATAGGCAGCGGGCTTGTAGCCTCCACTGCCATGGGCAGTGGGCTCGTATCTCCCTCCCCGAATTCCCCAATCGGTTGGCCAGTTACTGGTGAGCGGGCTGCCCCACGGCCCCTGGGGCAGGCCCCTGGCCGTTTGGGTGCTGAACCGACGACATGGCTACTGGCGGTACCGGTGCAACTGGGGCACTGCGCACATTGCAATCACGTGCAAAATGGCCCTCCTGACCACAAACATAGCACTTGAAACTACGTGGGCCAGCGTTTTGTTGTGAATAGCGATACCCATCACGACGGGGAGGCCGATATGGACCTCGGCCATGATTTGGCCTTGTCTGCCCCTCTTGCAGGGTTTTGAACCCTTCAGCCATGCCCTTCATCATTTCTTCTGACATACCCTTTAACGCCTGAGCTAACTCCTTCTGGAAATCTGGCTCAGTATTGGCCTTTACTTCCTTTGGGGGAGGATTATCAGGGCGCTTCGTGGGCTTACCTGGCACCCGGGCCACTCGCTCAACCTGCTCGTTCTCAGACTCTGAGGAGGCCTGGTTTCTCAGCACCCTGGCATTTTGCTTGGCCTGATTGCCATGCCGTTTGCGAGTTTCGGTGTAACTCACCACCTCGAATACGGCATCATCAATGTCCTTTGGATCTTTGACATACTCGACTTGTTGTCGAGCACGCTCATCCAGAAGCCCATCGAGGAACCGCCGTAGCAAATCCTCTTTCCTCGTGACTCGATCTCTGTGGGCATGGGCCTTGTCATAGAGCCGCTTCAGCTCAGCAGCGTATTCCTCGACGGATTCGCCAGGTTTCTGCTGCCTGTTGCTAAAGCGAGCCCCAAAGGTTTTTGAGGTCTCCACCACCCGAAATCTGCACTTCAATTCCTTAACCAAGGCCTTGTAATCATGCCTGGTGTGATGTGCCAACTGCCCATACACAAACTCGCCAGCCGCCCCCTGCAGCCTGGGAAGGAGTTCGTCCAACTTCTCCTCCTCATCCCATCCCTGCCTCAGTGCAACATCCTTGAACCGGTTGTACCAAACCGGCCAAGGTTCCTTGCCTGTGAAGCTAGGCAGGCGGGGTCCTCGTTTCGAGCGACCATGCTCCGACTGGCGGCTTCGACACACTCTAGCCGTGTCCTCATCTGAGCTAGACACCACTAAGCTCTCACAACTGGAGCTCTCACTGGACGAGAGCCGTCTCGCCTTCCGGGCACCAGTACTAGAGGCCTTTGCTGGGGTCTTTACAGCCTTATTATTGACAAAGCTAGCCATGCTCGCCATCATGCCTCGCAATTCGTTCACCTCATCTTGTAACCTTAAGGCGTGGCCTGTGTCGGCCATCTGTGTGTCAGGTGCCAGGGCTTCTCGTTGTCCAACAACTGAGGCCGCTTGGACTGGTATTGTCTGCCCTCTGGGGGCCACCGGCCTAATCTCAGACACCACGACCGGTACCCGCTTCTGAGGCTGAGCCGTCGGAGACAGCTGGCCAGCGGGCGCGACAATCGGGGCCTGCCTCTGGGGCTGCATTACGGGAACTGGCATGCAACATGGCGCCTGATGCTCATTACTTGTGCCTCGAGTCCCTATCACTCTGCCCCTAGGGGCTCCTAGCCCATCGTACTGCTGGTTGAGACCAGAGGAACATGGACTATGATTCACTTCCCAGACCCTATGGTGTTGGTCCATTTGTCTTGGGGGGGCTAACATAGTGGCTGTCGGTGCTGGCATGCGCATGCCTACTGAACCTGACAGACCTACTATAGGCGGCGACCATCTCCCTGGGGCAGGTCTAGCTGCAGTGTGGGGAAGCTCTGTTACTCCCCTGCCTGCGTACCCAATATTTGGCCTTGGTAATACATCAACATTACTCGCTTCACCATATTCAGAGGTGACAGGCATGCCTCTGCCATGGCCTTGTTGCCAGCTAGGCCTCGTGCTCTGGACTGCTGCAGAACCCTGCACTGCCGTAGGCGTTCCCATGAACTTCAGCGACGGCATAGTGTGTGGGGCTTGGCCCCCTAGACTGCTATACTGTTGCAGGTCACACTCAGACATCGGCCTCGAGGCCTTTTTAGTAGTAGAGTGCCTCGCCAGAACAGTCAATTCCCCCTCCGAATCATCAAAATCTCCAATAGGTTGGAGGGGCACAGGGCTGTGGGGGTTATTCTGAGTACCGGCAACCCGCCGGAATTCGGTAGCAGCTAGGTACCCAGAACGCTGAAGCTCAGGTAAACTTATACTCAGATTCCGATCACAATCACTGTCAGTGCCTGAGCAACTGGGTGTTGGACCGCCTTCGTCTGCCTCCGTGGGGTTCCTTGCACCACGATTTCGTCTACTCCTGCGTGGCATACTGGCAACGTCTACTCACAACACACACTGAGATCTGGGCTTGGGATTCGTATCACTGGATATCTGTCAGGCAAGATATCCCACTTCTGACACCAGTTTGTAACGACCAAGCGGGGCTGCAGGTCTGCTCAAGTGTGTGTGTGTAATGAACAAACTGATAGCCACGCAGGTATAAACTTTAATAAATCGGCTGTTTATTCACAAGCGCATGCAATTAATCTGGACACCGAACCAGTATTACAACCCTCAAAATATCCAATGCCACATTTCGGACTTACAATGAAATAACTCCGTTTGGGCTTCAGTGTCCAACAACCCCCAAATACTATGTAAATATATATATGTAAAGTTCAATATCACCCCTTAAATGCACAGGGCCTGATAGCCTTACACCATCAGATTTTTACATAACGTGACAAGGGATACTCCCTTAGAATACACTTCAACTGTATTGAGGCTCCAAAAGGAGGCAATTGTAAATAAAATATGTATACTATAGAAGCCTGTGCTCCTAAAGATAGATCGGTTAGCGCCCAAAAGGACAGTTCGGTAGTGTGCTGCCTGTCAGTCAAATATAACTTGATTGTAACCTGTTATGGCCTTAAGTCAGTGCGGCCGACACACCTACAGCTTCGGAAGCTGTAGCCTGGACGGGCTCGAGACCGTACGGGAGCCGACACGCCTACAACTTAAGGAGCTGTAGCCTGGTCGGACTCGAAACCGTATGAGAGTCGACGCGCCCACAACTTGAGAAGCTGTAGCCTGGTCGGACTCGAAACCGTATGAGAGTCGACGCGCCTACAACTTGAGAAGCTGTAGCCTGGTCGGACTCGAAACCGTATGAGAGTCGACGCGCCTACAACTTGAGAAGCTGTATAGCCTGGTCGGACTCAAATCAGTGTAATGTGAGTCGACACGCCCACAACTCAGGGAGTTGTAGCCTGGTCAAGCTACATACACTGACAGAATATTAGGGCTGAAATAGCAGCCAGCACACTACCAAATGTTACTGTAAATAATAGTGCTATAACACCAACCTCTCACAGTTGGTCTGAATGCCTCAAATATCCAAGCAAATGGATACAAGTTCCTATGTCGAGAATGCTGCTACACTGACTGGTCAAATGTGCAAAACACTAGCTCTGTCTCCTGAGGCTTCAAGATCGCAACTGCCCGAGCCCAAGGGGCTCACTTTCTTTTATAGATCCAGGCTCCAAAGTAGGTCACGGCAACCTGGATCGCTCTCAGCCAATCCCCGAGGGACTATCCCACCCCAAAATGCCGTTTTATGACCCCTCAATTTCCGGTGAATCCACACATGTGGTTCGACATAAAACATGTAAATTACAAGAAAACTGATACATAACATGATCAAACAAATACATACCCAACTGGGGGAAACTTCCTGGCTTCATAAAAACATGACATCAAGCTATGAACACAGTAAACAAGTGCGAAAATGCTGACAGAAAATCTGCCCAAAATATTATGTAATGGCCGCCGCCAGGAAGGAACTCTTCCGGAAGCGGGTGAAAAACTGATATGAACAAATATGGAGGCGCCTGACAGGCAAAAATACACAGAAACGGACTATTTGGTCAGATAAAAACATGCACAAACACTGATAGGAACACCTGAATACATGAAAACAAGTATATAACCCCCAAATATCCAATTCCCAAATATAAGAACCCGACCCCCTTTAATGATTAAAATATTGACAACAAATGGTGCGGCAAAGTGACAACTCTGCCGATTCAACTAGAACTGTATTTTACAAGATACATTGCGGCGCACCGCCAAAAACCATATTTGTTACAATTGACTATCCTGGCACAAAGTAACACCACCACTCGACCCAAACTGTCACAGAACTATTATGTTTCGAATGAAACCCATATGTCACCCATGCAGTGTGCCAGTTGTAAATATGAACTTCATCGATTATACAATTTAGGACCATTGGTTTCCAAACTAATATGAAGAGTCATGTGATGTAAGTATCAAGCCAGTGTCACAACCATACAGCCAGATTTTGATGATGCCAATAACAAATCTCAAATACGACATTTTAGTGTTCTGATGCATGCACCTGTATATGAGATGTTGTCCTCGGCGATAATTCCACGGATATTACAACAAAAACACACGTGGAAAGCTGTTCCTGTGGACATGACTATCGTATTTGGAACTTTCTGTCCATACACGTGGAATGTATGGCGCCCCGTTCGTGCCACAAAAAAGAGAAGTTAATTTTTTTTCTAACTCATACGTATGAGATAATATGTCATACGTATGAGATAATAAGTCATACGTATGAGATAGTAACACATACGTATGAGATACTAAGTCATACGTAGGAGATACTAACTCATACGTATGAAATACTTATCTCATATGTATGAAATACTTATCACATACGTAGGAGATACTATGTCATACGTAGGAGATACTGTATTAAGTCATACATATAAGATACTAAGTCATACGTATGGAATACTAACACATACGTAGGAGATACTAAAATTTCCATATACCCGACACCGCCGTGGAAATAGAAGTAATATGTGTGTCCTCCGTGTTTTCCATGTAACCTTCTTGCTTCTTTTATGCTCTCCATGACAATTTCACATATCTATCTACTTATAAAGAAATATCTCATACGTATAAGATAAGTATCTCATACGTATGTGTTAGTATCTCATACGTATCACATGTTATCTCATACGTATGACTTATAATCTCAAGATTATTTGAGATGTTTTGATATAATATGCTTAACAGAAACCTGGGCATATTGTGATGATGATGTTGTAAATATTCTAGAAGATTCACACCGATTTTATTGTGTACATGGCCATAGACGTCACCACCGGGGCAGAAACCCAGGTGGGGTGGTCGTTTTTGTAAAAAACATTCTAGAGAAAACTGTGACTCTTAGTAGAAAGACTGATTATGGTATATTTCTGAAGATGAATAGTACACATGTTCCCGATACAAGAAAAGATATTATCATTGGTTGTGTGTATATACCATGTGAAAATTCTACTTTCTATAATGGTCGTATGTACAAAAATGGTATACAAGAATTATCTGATGACTTGACGACAATACTAACTGAAGACTGTGATTTATTAATCATGGGGGATTTCAATGCTCGCACTTCAAATATTCCCGATTATATTGATGATAGTGATAAATATTTATCGTTGCCCGACTGGTGGGAAACTGATGCTTTTTGCTCGCCCAGGGTGTCTAGGGATAAAGAGATAAATAATTTTGGTCTGTCTCTGATAGATTTGTGTATTCAAAGTAATATTCATATAGTAAATGGTCGGGTTCCATCGGATGAACATGGTGAATATACCTTTTGCTCTGCACGCGGTCAGAGTGTAGTAGATTATATCTGTGTGTCATCGAATATTTTCTCTTATATACATGATTTTCAGGTTTGTGACAGAGATGAATCTGATCACTTCCCCATATATTGTTTGTTTACTCTTGTGTCTACTGGAGCGTGTCTTCCCACACATGTTGACAACAGAGGTCAAGGTGATTCCGCCCCAGTTAAATATCGGTGGGACTTAGCCAAGCGCGACCAGTTCAGGTCTCTATTATGTGATGATGTGAGTAATGGCTTTAAAGAGCAATTGTATTTAAATGTTGAGCAAAATGACTTGAATGGTGCAATCTCCTGTTTTGTGAATATGTTATATAGAGCATGTGAGTCAATGAAATGTAGGCCAAAGTCAAATGTAAATATAAACAAATGTAAGAGGTCAAAACAGTCGGAGTGGTGGGACATAGATTGTGAAAATGCAAAGTGTAAAAAACAATTACTTTTGAAAGCATATCGGCTGGAGAGGAGCAAATCGTCACTCGAATCATATTTGTTATCAAAGAAACATTTTAAGTCGTTATGTCGTAGTAAATCTTTTGAACATAAAGAAAAATTATATGTGAATTTGCGTGATACGGTGAGGTGTAACAATGATGTCTGGTTACATATGAAGAATGTCAAAAATAGTAAAAATAGTATGGACTCTCGCATTGGAGAGACAGATTGGTATATGTATTTTGAAAATCTTTTGAACGCAAAACAGCAGGTGGATGAAAATTTTGATTATAATGTTTCTGTTTTCATGAACGAACATGACAATCACTGCAGTTTATGTATAAATGATGAGCCAAACATGTTAAATCAAAATATTGTGAACGACGAAATTTTGAAGGTAATTAATGATTACCATGACTAGCGGTCTGTTACGCTCATCGCATACTCTAGACAGCCTGCGAAAGGCTTCCACTAGCTCGGGGTCCGACAGTAGAGCGAATCTAACCTACAAACGATATAGAAACATTTTCAATCATACCAAGCGCCTTGCTAAATGTCTCCACTACGGACAACTCATCGATAAATTTAAAGGTGATGTTAAGAAAACTTGGAGTACAATCAAGCAGTGTCTCGGTAAAAACAACAACACATCTGTGAACAGAGCATTCAAAATTAATGGAGATACTGTAACAGATGGACAACATATAAGCAATGAATTCTGCAAGTTTTTCACAAATGTGGGGGCCAATCTAGCAGCGTCTATACCATCACCGACCACCCCGTTCCATTCCTACCTGGCTGGAACCTATGAACGCTCCATGTTTTTATCACCGACTGATCCGGTTGAAGTTTCTAACTTCATACTGAAAATGAAACCGAAAACTAGCTGTGGTTTCGATGGGATTTCTCCTTCCCTGTTGAAACAGATACGTTCGGAGATATCCTTTCCGCTGTGTTTGGCTATAAATGACTCTATGGCTTCAGGGGTTGTGCCTCAAAATCTAAAATTAGCGAAAGTTATACCTTTGCATAAATCAAAGGCGGTCGACCTCCTTACAAATTATAGACCAATATCGCTCTTGCCAACACTGTCCAAAGTATTGGAAAAAATTATCTTCAAACGCGTTTATACTTACTTAGAATCGCAACGCATTCTATTTGAGGGACAGTATGGTTTTCGCCAGAAACGATCTACAATCCATGCTGTGAATGAATTTGTTTGTAGGTGTTTGAATGCTATTGAGGTCGGGGAGGACACAGCTAGTGTCTTCCTTGACCTCTCTAAAGCATTTGATACCATCGATCATGAAATCATTCTACACAAATTGCACCATTATGGTATCCGAGGATTGCCTTTACTCTGGTTTCGCAGTTACCTCCAAGATCGCAAACAATTTGTCTCATATAACGACACTAATTCTGATATACAAAACATCACTTGTGGGGTGCCGCAAGGGTCCATATTAGGGCCCTTGCTTTTCATCATTTATATGAATGACATACCACAAGCAGTTAAGAGCTCGAATGTTATATTGTTTGCGGACGACACGACTATATTTTCGTCTTCTACCGATGTAGACGAAATTTTTGCTTGCTTAAACACTGATTTATCCAATTTAAGCTATTGGTTCATGGCAAACAAGCTGTCCCTCAATGCGTCAAAAACACATTATATGTTCATACCGCATAATTCTAAGGTGACTGTACCCGACAATCTTAGTATTAATATCAATAACGTTATGATTCAACGCAAATCGGTCATCAAGTTCTTGGGAGTCTACCTCGACGAGAAAATTAGTTGGGTTAACCATATTGACCATGTGAATTCCAAGCTGTCCAGTGCGTTGTATGCCCTCCGGTCAGTGAAAAATATAATGCCACAAAAAATTTTGAAGACATTATATTTCTCTCTAGTACAGTCCCATATTCTATATGGTATATCCTGTTGGGGCACTGCGGCCCAGAAGCATCTGAAAAAGACGGAAGTTTTACAACGCAAGGCTGTACGAATTGTTGGGCGCACGAATTACAATGCTCACTCTGAGCCTCTTTTTAAAATGTTCAAAATGCTTAAACTGTCTGATATTTATACACTGGAGGTAGCTAAGTTGATGCATGCATACCACCAACACACGCTGCCATCCAGACTACTCCATATGTTCACTCCAACTACCGAGGTACATGACTACAATACGCGCCAAACAATACATCACCGGCCACATCGTATCAACATCGTTTCAAAATGCCTGATTCACAAAGGTCCTTCTATATGGTCTTCGTTACCACATTTTATTCGCGTTGTAAATAATCCTAAATCCTTCTCGAACAAGATCAAGGTCATGCTCATTGAATCTTACGCCTCATGTTAATTAATTTATCCATAAACTGTCTCTTCTAGGCCGTATTAATCTAGCTTACCCTCTTGTATCTAAACATCCCCCTTCTTGTTAACGTTTTGTCCAGCTTTTGGATCGTTGAGAATCGTTTAGCTCTGTCAGTAGTGTAGTGAAGTGTAGTGTGTGTGTGTGGTTTTTTTTTCAATGTGTTTGCGTAGGTGTCCTTATTGTGTGCGTTAGGTGCGTGTGTGTATGTATATGCGTGCATGTGTGTATCCTTCGTTTTATAGTAGGTCTATGTGTTTCCTTTCCTTTGCGTCTTGTCTGTGCGTCGTTTGTATGTCATGTACCAGAGTTTTGTTCCATGTCCTATGTGTGTGTTCTCTGTTACGTGTCATATGCTTGTTTTTATGTTGTGTGGGTCTGAGTGTTTGTGTGAGTGCGTCCTTGGTTAATTAAATGTAAGTTTACTGTAAAGTTATGCGTTTTTCCTCCTTTCCTGTTTTCCTTTCTTAATTAATTTTTGTTATGTTCTGCTTCGTTTTAGTATTTCATGCATGCGCTTTGTTAAAAGTTCTCTTATTTTTTTAGCGCGTGTTGTGTGTGCGCGTAGGTGCGTGTGGGAGTGTGTAGGTGTGCGTGCTTGTGTGGTTCTCGATTATTGGTTTATTGTCTTTGTATATATTGTTTGGGTTACACACTCGCCTAAGTAAATGTGTTATTTGGCATGTTATTTTTTTACTTATGTTTAGGTGTACAGCCTTTCGGTTCTGTGTGTTTATCCGTTCAGTGGCTTTATATTTGTTGAAATTACTTTCTTTATGTTACTGTATTTATGGCTTTCATGTATTATTTCTTTGCCATTATTATTATTATCATTGATGTATATGCCATTGAAGAAATAAATTACTTACTTACTTACTTACTTATTTACCGAGGGGTAAAGCACCTGGAGTTGATGGGATTCCTTATGAATATTTTATACATTCAAAAGACATATTGATATCAGAACTTTGTTACCTATTCAATGTTATTCTAAATAGTGGATGCTTCCCTAGTCAGTGGGCTGATGCTATAATTAGTCCTCTTCACAAGAAGGGTCCGACAAATGATGTAACCAATTATCGTGGTATTTCACTTCTTTGTTGTATAAGTAAAATTTTCACTAAAGTTCTGAATAATAGATTGGTAACATGGTGTGAACTGCAGGGAAAATTGGATGATGCTCAGGGTGCTTATAGAAATGGTAGGTCAACTGTGGATCACATATTCTCATTGTATGCAATAACACACAAATACTTACGTAAAAAAGGTGGCCGTTTCTATGTTGCATTTATAGATTTCTCTAGGGCTTTTGATTCTATGCCCCATTCAATATTATGGTATAGACTCATTAGAAACGGTATACACGGCAAATTTGTAAATTTATTGCGGTCTATGTACAATAAAATGCGGTCATGTGTCAAAACGTTAAATGGTGTTACGGATTTTTTCTCCTGTACTGTGGGCACTAGGCAAGGCTGCATGTTGAGTCCGTTCTTATTTGCACTATATATAAATGAATTATCTGTGAAATGTATTGATAGAGGTTGTCCTGGTGTAAACATTGGACAAGATTCTCGTGACTTGCACATGTTATTATATGCTGATGACATATGTTTGATGAATGATACTGTGGGTAGATTGCAGAAACAGCTAGATGTATTGGATGAATTTTGTAGTGAAAATGGTTTAAGTGTAAATTTGTCAAAAACGAAAGTGATAGTGTTCAGAAATGGTGGATACTTGAGGCGAAATGAGAAATTTTACTTAAATGGAAACCCACTTGAAATTGTCACTTACTATAAATATTTAGGCATCATATTCTCATCTAAGTTGGTATGGTCCACTGCAACTAAAACCTTGTCTAGTCAAGCTGATAAGGCAGTCTTCATGATAAAACGTTTTATTAAAAAATGTGGACGCATTCCTATAAAGTTATCTTTAGATTTATTCGATAAAATGGTAGTACCAATTCTATTATATGGCTCTGAAATCTGGGGAACTAAAACTTGTGAAAATGTTGAGCTTGTACATAGAAAATTTTGTAAATATCTATTATCTGTTTCATACAACACTAGTAATGCTGCAGTGTTTGGAGAATTAGGACGAATGCCTTTATCTATTTTATATAAACTTAAATGTGTGAAATTTTGGCTTAGTATTGTTCAAAGCAGTGTGGATAATATTCGTGTGCACTTGTATAAATTGTTGTTGAAATTTGATGAAAATGGTGGAAGAAATTGGGTGACTGAAATCAAGGAGCTTTTGTGTATGAATGGCTTTCGTGATGTATGGCTGCAACAGAGTGTTGGAAATGTAGATTTATTCATGTATTCCTTAAAACAACGTTTCAGTGATATTGCAATACAAGAGTGGCATACAGAATTATCAGATACCTCAAAGCTAAAACTATATTGTAATTATAAAACCAGTTTTGATTTTGAAACATATCTATCTTTAGACTTATACTGGAAATATAAAACTGCATTAACCAGATTCAGATGTGTAAATCACCAGTTAGCGATAGAGAAAGAACGGTATACTGGAAAACCAAGAGATGAGCGACATTGTCTTTTCTGTCTTGAAAACAAAAATATACATACTGTAGAAGATGAAATTCATTTTTTAGTAGTTTGTCCAAAATATTGCGATCTGCGGGAAAAGTACCTGAGCAAATATATAAATATTAATCACAATTTAACAGATTGTTTTATGTCAATAATGAAATCACAAAATCATAATTGTATCAAAGACCTAGCAAAGTATCTTTATCAAGCTTTCAAACTACAAAATGAAATATGAAAATTTCTCGACATTATGATGTATTTGATGTGTGTCTGATGAACATGTGTTATATCCTCATTGTTTTATGAATGTGTTGTTGCTCTGTTCTGCTCTGTTCTGTAAATGTTGTACATTGCATATGGGCTGTGAGCCTTACATGAAATAAAGAACTCAATCAATCAATCAATCAATCATAATCTCATACGTATGTGTTAATAATTCATACGTATGTGTTAGTATGTCATACGTATGTGTTAACAACTCATACGTATGTGTTAATAACTCATACGTATGTGTTAACAACTCATACGTATGTGTTAATAACTCATACGTATGTGTTAACAACTCATACGTATGTGTTAATAACTCATACGTATGTGTTAACAACTCATACGTATGTGTTAATAACTCATACGTATGTGTTAACAACTCATACGTATGTGTTAATAACTCATACGTATGTGTTAACAACTCATACGTATGTGTTAATAACTCATACGTATGTGTTAATAAGTCATACGTATGTGTTAGTATCTCCTACGTATGACTTAGTATCTCATATGTATGACTTATTATCTCATACGTATGACTTATTATCTCATACGTATGAGATACTATCTCATACGTATGAGTTAGAAAAAAAATAAACTCTCTTTTTTGTGGCACGAACGGGGCGCCATATGGAATGTCCTATTTTTGACGTTCTGAAAAAAATAAAATATGCATGTACTCGACCAAGAAATACAACATGCAATGCATAAATATTTCTGATACAATACATACATGCAACACTTCCTAGTCTTTCATGCATTCATCGAACGTTGTCGCTCGTTGGTGTGTTACTGAGTGTGTGATATAAATGTTGAGCATTGTTGGTGATACTGTGGGGAGTCGCTAAGCTTCTCGAACGATTTCTGATCTCTCAGTGTCATCCGCTGACTGCATCAAGTGGAGCCAAGAACGTAACTCTTCATTTAAAGCCTGCACAAGATGTGACAATTGTAATGTATTGCCGAGAGAATACTCGGTTTGATACACTGGTGAGACGACAAAATATTTAGCGCTAAATCTCGATTTACTTCAGTACAGCATCTGCGATGCAAATGCATCTATCTATTTGAAATAGTTTGGTTTTGCAAGTTTTACACTGATTCATTACAGCTGTGGGTTGTTACTTTGTCTGAGTTCTGAAATTAACCATCCTATCACTGAAACACAATCGAACTGGAATCTTTGAAAGTAATCTCAAGATGGCATGATGGGGGAAGGAAGATCTCACGTTTATCAACAGCACTGTATTTCAACAGCTTATCAACATCATCGTAATTCTGCCTCACCCAATTACTTCATCAAGATAAAACACTGCTTGGTAGACATGTGGAGGGAACAATTTACTATACTGCACAGTTCCCAGTGGTGTTATGCACAACATACTTATACGGGCTCATAAAAACAAACATTTTCTTTAAAAATGATATCTACAATGTATCGTGTTTTGAAGATTACATTATTGTCGATTCAATAAATGAAAGCAATGGTCAAAGATAGAGTAACAGTACAGGCATTAATCACAGACAACAGCGTACTGTATTCTGGTTCTGGCTTCATTATTACGGAGGTCAAAAGCGTTAACCTTTGTGGTTCTTTAACCCGACTTGTGAAGGTCTTGGGTGAAATGCATCAGGATATACATCAGGATTCACTGGAACATCAGTCGATAATCTGTTCTGTGCAGACCAATATTGACCATGGCTCTTTGGTTTTGTCCAACGTGTGATGATTTGGAGAGAGTCGCCTTTGCCAAAGTTTTGCATCAATTTTTGTGATTACATCTGTATTGTACTTACGAGTATTCATGCACATTTTTTCTTCAGTCTTCATGATAGGAAACAATGAAAAATACATGGAGTTTGTACAGTGGTTGAATAACTGTTCTCTCGTGTCTGGTCAGCAAGTAGTGCAGCTGCCCCGAGCTGAAGAAACAAACTGTAGGGTCGGAGGTTCACCTGCACGTCTACGAAGTGAGTGGGCTGGGTATATGTAGTGAAAACCATGTCAATGATTGACACAATTGAGAATTTTTTTTTTCTGCTGGGATTACATATCATATAACTTTTTCAGCAACTATTCCAAATATACAAAATGTACTCCTAAATAGTAGTTGCAGGTGAAAAAAAGTCAAAAACTGTTAATTACTCTGTGCTTGGTTGGTAAAAGTTCTAAAACATTGCACGCTTGACGATGTGCGGAGAAACAGTGTTTCTCCGGCATAGAGCGTTGTCCGGCCTAGTTCTTTTGTTTGGGGTTCAGGTCATGTTGTTGTCAACTTTTTGGCAACTGATGCCGACAGCTGGGGAGTAAAACATTTTTTTGTAAAATTCTGACCATATTACCTTAGATCGGGGATTCGTTGCAGTGTAAAGATACCAATGGACAAGTCTGTACTGTCCAATTATCCATTAGAAACTGATTTGTTCAGAAATAGGCCCTCGCCCACAGATGTGGCCCACAAATATGTAGTGTCCAAACATTGATCACAATGTGTTCAACACTTATGGCCCATGTACAGCAACACTGTTTGAACTGGAGGTTTCACATACTTCAAACTTCAATTGTGAGCAATATAAAGGTCAAACGTCATCAAAATAGGGTTCTCGCGCACTGCATCGAAAACTCGTTTTAGAGTAATATGGTCAGTATTTTTCAGAAAAAAATATTATACTCACCATGTGTCGTAATCAGTTCAGAAAAAGCCTTACAGCCTTAGCCTTAGCCTTACAGCGTTGACAATAACATGACCTGACCCCTAAACAAAAGAACTAGGTCGGTCAACGCTCTATGCCATTTGGCAGGGTGTTTATCGAGCAAGCATATACAGGTCATATGAGTTCCTTCCATGCAGCGATCTGCTCAAAACGTCAGCTTACTAACTGCAAGAATTCACCCGGCGCCGAGACTCTTTCTCAAAGGCAGCACAATTTGCTGTTGGTATTTTAAGTCAGCAGATAAAGTGATTATAGCCGCTGTCTGTGTTTATCTCTTTATGCTGTGTAACTACTTCACAATTTATTTGTAGACTTCACAAGACGTCTTTCTGACAACAATATTGCTACAATACAATGTATTGGGAGATTGAATTTTGGAGTATAGGATCGTCTTTATGTGACCGATGCCCTTATTGTGTTGAGGTCAAAACCCCATTTATGTAGTCAATTTCATTTATAGTGATATGCTAGGCCTATTGCACGGTTGAGACAATAAAGGGAGTCACTAACCTTTAATAACTTTCCTATGGATATTGTCATAGGATTCTAAATCTCATCTTTTTCATCTTCATACATCTAACATATAGACCCATACATTATCGGTGCTTGAATAAATGCAAGGCAAATGGGAAGTGTTAAGCGGCATGGCCTTACCAATTAATGGCTGTTGTCTGGTTAACTACTCACCATCGAGAGGAAAGCCAACTTCGGGTTGATGAATTTGACCTTGTCTTGTCTGTCCAGTTTTTGTGGGAGTGGCAAATCTCGTTATAGCTTTTATTGGTTCAAATTTATTGCAGTGGGGCATATCACGGTTTGCATTTGACATGGCAGTGTGAAATACTTTAGTGCCTACAAGGATCTATTTTGAAACCCGATAAACGAAAACAAGACATCATGTGTCTTTAGGTGTAATTCATTATATGAATAATATACCAGGTACATGTACCAAGTACAACGAGACAATCAGAGATTGCAGACCCTCGCCTCTTCAGATTCAGTTACTAAAATTAAAGCTGATGACCCTTACATTGTCGACTTTGGGCGATAAAAGGGAATTTAGCTCGTACGACCATCGATCATATAGCAAATGATGTGGAATTGACTATCGAAAAATACACAATTAATGAGGGAAATTAATAATGAATATAAGCAGAGCTATTGCGACTTTTCTGGATTTTGACCTTTTCTGTGACTTTGACTTTGTCGCTCAATATAGTGCTGTAAAATTTCGCAATGTTGTTTCTATTATCAAGGCACGTCTCCTGAACGAAAACGGTTAAAAAAGATTGAAAATGGCTTCGCAACATGTCATGGTCTTGAATCTCAGAACAACCAAAGTCATAAAGTTGTGACCCCAATTTTCCGACATTGGGCAATAATGGAGAGTTTTCGTCGTACTACCATCGGCCGTACACCATGCGATCGAGAATTGGTCAAAATGAATGCAATAATATTAATGTTAAGTAGAATCGGAGTTTCTAGACAATTATGTGATTTTCACTTTTTTCGTTGCCATGGCAACCTATTTCATCCGATTTTGACAAAATTTGTAGGGGACCAACAGCCCTATAAATTTCAGATCGATTGGATTGGGTGTCAACGAGTTATGAGCGCAGGCATGCACTGAAAATCTCTGGGAAAAATAACCAATGTCGTTACCCCAATTTTTCGACATCGGACGATAATAGAGAGTGTCATCCTACGATCATCGGTCGTACACCATACGATTAGGAATTGGCCAAAGAAAAAATACAGAAATATTTAGAAAAATTAATATCAAGTAAAACTGGAGTTATAGCCAATTATGTGATTTTCACGTTTTCCGTTGCCATGGCAACCGTTTTTATTCAATTCCGACAACATTTCAGGAGAACTAAACCACTGCCATAAGCGCTCCTGCCCCGTAAGTTTCAGATCGATCAAATTGACTGCCTTTGAGTGATGCGCGCAGATATTTGCACTGAAAAGTCGATGGCAAAAAATAACCAAAATCGTGACCGATGTCGAAATTTCGACATCGGGTGATAATGGAGAATTTTCGTCGTACGACCATTGGCCGTACACCATACGATCGGGAATTGGCCAAAGAAAAATACAAAAATAGTTGGAAAAATTATTATCAAGTAGACCTGGAGTTATTATAGCCATTTATGTGATTTTCACGTTTTCTGTTACCATGGCAACAATTCGAGGAGGACCGAGCCACTGCTATACTGCTCCATCCCTATAAGTTTGAAGTCTATAGAACCATATGTTGTCGAGTAATGCGCGTGGAAGGACAGACAGACAGGGAGACAGACCCAAATGCAATACCCTCTCCCCCTATCGGGGCGAGGGTAATGAGTAATCATATACATCATTCCATGGATATTGCAACATAAACACGCATGGAAAGCTGTTCCTGTGGAAATTTTTGTCGTATGTGGAACCTTCTGCGCAAAAACACGGGA
Organism: Terebella lapidaria; assembly: GCA_949152475.1. Lineage (NCBI taxonomy): Eukaryota > Metazoa > Annelida > Polychaeta > Terebellida > Terebellidae > Terebella > Terebella lapidaria. The sequence goes on from OX424561.1 coordinate 18,995,092, forward strand.
TGTTCTATGTCCTATTCCGTGAATTTATTCATACTTAATCATCGAAAAAATGACGATCTGAGAACAAAATACGCATCTGCTTGACCACTGAAGAAATACAACATAAATCAGAAATACATAAATTTGTAAATATTTCTGATACAATGCATGCATGCTCATGCAACCCTTTTTATTTTTCTACATATTACGTGGAACGCTCCAGCTCGTTGGTGATTTACTGGGTGTGGGATAAGCTTCGATTACTATCTGAACGATTTCTGATCTCTCAGTGTCATCAGCTGGCTGTATCCAGTGGAGCCGGGACCGTAACTCTGCATTTGGAGCCTGCACAAGAGGTGACACTGGTAATGTGAGACCGAGAGAATACTCGGTTTGATACTGGTGAGACGACAAGTATTAAGCGCTAAATCTCGTTTTACTCTCAGTACAACATTTGCGATGCGAATGTATCTACCTATTCGATTAATTTGGTTTTGCAAGTTTTGCACTGATTCATTACAGCCGTGGGTCTTCGTCAGCGGAGTTGTCAAGATCCTCATGTTTCTTTGTCTGGGTTCTGGTATTAACCATTCTATCACTGAACACAATCGAACTGGAATCTTTGAAAGTACTCTCAAGATGGCATGATGAGGAAAGGAAGATTCAACGTTCATCAACCGCATTTTATTTCAACAGCTTATCAACAGCATCGTAATTCTGCTCCTCCAATTACTTCATCAAGATTAAACACTGGTAGGCATGTGAAGGGAACAATTTACTATAATGTACAGTTCCCAGTGGTGTTATGCATGACCATCTGATAACGGCTAAAAAAAATTCTGTCGAATGATATGTACAATTCATCTTGTTTTGAAGATTACATGTATTGCATGTTCAATAAATGGAAGCAATGGGCACTGCGGAGCCCTAGTCAAAGATAAAGTAATAGTACAGGGATTAACCACGGACAACAGTGTACTGTATTCTGGTTCTGATTTCATTATTACGAAGGTCAATAGCGTTAACCTTTGTGGTTCTTTAACCCGGCTGGTGAAGGTCTTGGGGTGAAATATCAAGAGGTGTGTGAAGACCATGCACGTATCCAGTTAAGAAATCAGCCGTGTAATGGAACCACAGAGTGGAAAAGACAATTCGTTTGCAATATCGCAGAATTATGGAAGCGATGTGAAATACAGTCTGTTATTTCCCGGTGTCTGATGCTGAAATACGATTCACTGGAAGATCAGCCGATAATCTGTTCCCGCAAACCAATATTGACCAGAGTGGTTTGTGCTCATTGACCAACGTTTGATGATTTGGAATCTTCGAGAATCACCTTTGCCAAAATTGTCTATCAAATGGTGTCATTACTTCTGTGTTGTGCTTCTGAGTACTGCTGCACATTTTTCCTTTTCTTAAATTCATGATATTAAACAATGAAAGCTAATACACGGAGTTTGTACAGTGGTTGAACACCTGTTCTGTCGTGTCTGGCCAGCAAGTAGTGTTGACTCTGTTGTCCCGAGCTGGCGAAATAAACTGTAGGGTCGGAGTGGATCGGCCTATCCGTCTACGAAGTGGATGGGCATATGTAATGTAAGCCTTGGTAATGCATGTCACAATTGAGAAAATAATTATTCTGCTTGAGTTACATATCATAAAACTTTATCAATAATTATACCAAACGTACGAAATGGACTCCTGAATATCAGTTGTATGTGTAAAAAGTAGTCAAAGTCTGTTAATTACTTTTTGCTTGGTTGGTGAAAGTTCTAGAACATTGCACGCTTGACGATGTGCAGAGAAACAGTGTTGCGAGAGTGCCATTATGTGTTGGTGGAATTACTGATCTATCGTGCAAGCATATAGAGGTCATGAGAGTTCGTTGTATGTGCAGCGATCTGCTCAAAAGGTCAGCTTCCTAGCTGCAAGAATTTACCTGGCGCCGGGACTCTTTCTCAATGGCAGCATAATTTGCTGTTGGTATTTTAAATGTTTATGGGTGCTGTCGGTGTTTATCTGCTTATAATGTTTACCTACTTAACAATTTATTTGTAGCTTTCACAAGATGTCTTTCTGATAACACCATAATATTGCAGTGATAGGAGATTGGATTTCGTAGTATATGATCGTCTTTATGTGAAGCATGCCCTTATTGTGTTGAAATCAAAACCCCATTTATATAGCCACTTTCATAGATAGTCAGTAACATTGATTTGACGCTGCTTTTTATGGAAATTGACTGTTTTATTCTGCAAATGCCCATCAGAAACGTTTATTTCAGACTGGACATCTTCCACGGTTAAGATTGCTTATCGGTTAAGCGTCTTGTAATTTGGACGATTGATACCATGTTCCAATTTTGCTAATATCTCTGCTGTTTTTCGACATACTTCCATGAAAATTGAAATATATCTCATGTATATAGTCAGAATGGTGGGCCAAATATGAAATTTACTATAGCATTAATATTTTAGTATGTATAAGCAATTGGAGGTCAATTGTACCAATGTAGCTTACATAGCACACACACATGGACGTTAATTATACGATCGTTAATTAGACGATCAATTTCTTTTGCCATGTGTATTTTCACTGCAGACGACATAGAACAGGCAGTAGGTCATTGTTCTATGATGAGTAATCTAATCACTGAAACTACACCCTGACACGCTGTCTGTTTCTTATGTAAGTTACATTTGAAAGACGGTGTTTATCGCTCTGGATCAGTATAATTATCGACTTTATCTTCAATTTGGCATATGGAGCAGCCTTGTGATCATGTATATAACATACACAGACATCAACAAACTCCAGCACGGAATTGCTGAGCTATAGGCCAAATTAGATATACCAATAATTGGCTGATAAGGCATGGATTCTATGTGATAAGCAACCTTAAGATAATAGAGAGAGTCACTAACCACCAGATGATATTGGTATACACTATCGATAGTGAAATACACTTGTAAAATCTCATTTCTTCTCATTATATACATCCAGGATATACAACTATACTAACTTTATCGGCTCCAATGAGCTTGAATAAATGTATAATTTCTAGGGTTTAGGCGAATGGCCTGACCAATTATTATGTGGGTTATGTGGGTTACTACTTGCCATCGAGAGGAAAGTCAAATTTGGGTTTGTGACTTTGACCTTGTCTTGTCTGTCCAGCTTTTGTTGAAGTGGCAAATCTCATTATAGTTTTTATTGGTTCGAATGTATCTCGGTTGGCCAAATCACGATTGGCTTTCGATCTGTGTGAAATACATGTATGTCATTCATATTGTGAATAATATACACTGTTCCAGGTAAACTAATCTAATTAACTAAATAGAAGGAATATGTAAACAATATTTGTTCTCAAACATATTTCCTATTTTATATCGTGTAACTGGTCCTGCACCATTGAGAAAACTTTCTTTGAACCGGTCTTTTGGATAAGCGATTTTCTATGCAAACGATAATGAAACCTATTTTGGTTTGGGCTCCACACCCATACAACAGAAGTACATTCTTCAACTACCGGGGATCCCCGTATTTAAGCCCCTCTTTGGATAAACCCATGGGCTAATACAAGGGAAGTACTACTCTTGTATAAGCCCATGGGATTATAAACGGAATAAAATTTTGTCTCGCATCAGGACTGGGCCTATATTTGGGGAAAACGTAGTTGACGTTTTGCATTTCGTAGGAGACGTTGGTAAGTGGTGGTACCTAGAATAAGGTACTGAATTGATGAAAAAAGGCCCTAGCCTTGCCTAGGGCTACTAGTACGTATGCACATGACCAGCTGGATTTTATCCCGAACATGCATGCATAAGCATGTATATGTGTATCTTTTTATTCTTTATGCGTGCACTATTATGACAATGAATATATGTGATAATACACTGGAATAAATGTTTGTATAAGTATAGCTATAACGCAAGTGCTTTCCCGTCTAATCCATTGTAAATTCAAGCGTGCAAAATAAAAGTCGTAAAATAATTATTCCCCAATTATAAGCCCATGGGCTTATATGTGGAGTTAAATTTCATGCGACACAACACCTGTTCCCCAATTATAAGCCCAGGGCTTAAATACGGGGATCCCCGGTATTTTCACACCAGCCTTACATATTTTCAAACCAATGCAGAGCAGCTACTACAAACAATCCCGGCTTTAATCGATTGTTGTAGTCAAGTACAGCAACTCAGCGATATCACCCACAATTACACACACAATACACGTGTTAAAATGGTTTGGATAACATCAGTCGAAGTTCGACATTGAAAGGATGGGGATGTGCTCAACTAAGCAGTATGTCCACACTTTTCCAACCAAATAACCACATCAATAAACTTGAGGATTCAATGAAAGTATGTAAAAAAGAATCATTTACACTCAAGTATTGGTCATCACATGGTTCTTCCTTTTGTCATGCGTTGATTGCCACGAGAAGGAGTAACTACTTCCATGGTTTTACTCAGATAACACAGATGGTAATTTTATTACTCCACTCCAACGTTCCAGTGCGTGCCTTTTGCCATATTTCTTTGTTATATTTTCACGCAAGAAACAGATAAATTGGTAACCGAATGGACTAGATTACATGTAAAATTTGGTTTGTGCACGATTCTCTTCACGTAGTTACGACGAACTTCTCTTTCGTTTCCTGAACATCGTGTACTAAAGGGAGAAAACCTGAACGAAAACGAGATTCACTTCCTGCGCTGCTCTAAACCTGATTTGCCATGGCAATCTGAGTTGTGCTTACATCGCAAACCTACGTTCGATCTCATCTGCAAAGGATCAGGAAAAAATAAACATTTTATGAAGGAATCAGTTACTTTCCTTTAAGCACGATCCTACAGAGAAGCCAAATTTAATTTGCCCTTGGCTTTTGTGCAACGAAATTTATGGGGAGCAATATTTGGAATGACTTTACCTCCGATGAACATTTGGCTTGACATCGATGCGAAATCATGTCTGCGAAACATATTTGATTTGACTGTACAACATTACATCAGACGTATTTACCGGCTTTCTCTTCACAGCACCACCATTATATATATTAGTTTGCTTTTACATCCATTCAGAACAACTATATTTAGTTTTCTAGTCCATTACATCGCTGCTATACGTATTCAGTTGTGTATTCCTGATGTATATCCGATCTTATATCGTAATCCAGTTTGGTTCATTTTGTGATCAATATTATTCGTTGTAGGTATTTTGTCACGGTGCTTCAATTGCGCAATTCGTGACATCTAAAACATCTACATATACACCATGAAGTTTACGTGATAGTATGATTTCAAAAATGACCCGGTGTTTAGAAAGTCTCGTCAACTGAGATCAGATTTCCCATGGGATATGAACAGTGTACTCCATCAATTCTACACACACAAATTCTTGCATTAGAGATACTTGACACAAGGTAGATCTAACTAACAAATGAATCACTACTGTATAGGTTACTCACATATGTATTCACAAAACATTTCCAGCATTGCCCAATGGAAGGACTTGGATCAATATTTCTGTTACAAAAGGAGATAGTCCGTTCATGACCAGTGACCACTAGAGCCCACATTGATCTCTGCCTCATATGTGTATTCAGGAGAACTTCCTGGCAGACAAAGTGGCGGCTCCTGGACAAAGCCCTGTCACATTAGTGTCATTTCGACAGTCAATGATCGTGTAAATCACAGGATCAGGAGTCGGATACGGAATGCCAATAAGTTCTGGAACCAACACACACTCAGTCACATTGCATTATTGTTCAAAACAACCGCAACAATATCTCTGGAGCTAAAGTCATATGCATACGGGTGATTCCTCGGGTGTTTTTGGTAATGACTTATACTAAATCCGCTCAATCAATTCTGGTAAAATCTTCGTATCATATTCAATCAATCATTTCATTGATGATCTTCCGTCGGTTCGAACATTGACATTCATACAAATACCATAGTGCATGCTGGTGACGAACTTACTAGGATCGATCCCGAGTCTGCAGTAAATTGCGAAGGTCACGACACATCACATCTATGCAAAACATCTGGATATATGCGATCGCATGTCTTAATCCAGTTTAGTTCATTTTGTGATCAGGTGAGCTTTGTAGGTTTTTTGTCACGGTGCTTTAATAACATCGCACGCATCTACGTAAGGAGGTTTACATGATAAGTATGATGTCAAAAAGGATTTTCTTTAGTGTCAGAAGTGATGATGAGGTTGGTATTCAGAAAGTCTGTAATCTCAGGTATGATTTCGCATGGGATATAAAGAGTGTACTCCATCAACTCTATACACATACAAAAAATTCTTGGTTTGCATCTGAGGTACTTGACACAAGGTAACTAACAAGTGAAGTTCGGTAAAAGTAGCGTAGCAAGAGATTTGAAGCTTTTTGTAAGTCAGTTGCCGATGGCATCACTAATGAATAGGCTACTCATATTTGTATTCACAAAGCATTTCCAGCATTTGTCGGCGGAAAGACGTTGATTAATATTACTGTTACAAAAGGAGAGAGTCCGTTCATGACCAGTGACCACTAGAGCCCACATTGATCTGTGCCTCATATGTGTATTCAGGAGAACTTCCTGGCAGACAAAGTGGCGGCTCCTGGAAAAAGCCCCGTCACATTAGTGTCATTTCGACAGTCAATGATCGTGTAAATCGCAGGATCAGGAGTCGGATACGGAATGCCAATAAGTTCTGGAACCAACACACACTCAGTCACAATAAAACAACCGCAACAATATCCCTGGAGCCAAAGTCATATACATACGGGTGATTCCCCTGGAATTTTGTAAAATACGTCGTTTCATATTCAATCAATCATTTCAATCATGATCTTCCGTCGGTTCCAACACTTCATACAAAGACATTCTGCATGCTGGTGACCACATTACTTGGACCATTCCCGAGTATCTGTGCATCTGCTTATTGCAAAGGTCACGACACATCGCATCAGCGAGTGTCTCCGATCCACGCTCTTTGCTGGGGCGCTGATGAACAAAATCGCGCCTCGTGTCAGGAATACAAACTACGGGTTCCGCATTCAGACGTCCGGCGTCGTACGGGAAAGATTAATATATCTGCCATGGGAGGGATTCAACTCGGACTTACAGTGGACTCGTAACGTGGTAAAACACGATGTCGCTTCAACATCGGGCTCGTTAGGAACCTTCAGCTGGAAGTTACCAGTGCAGGGGAAAGAAATCAGAAAGTTGTGTGTCGACGCTGGTTATCGATAATATCAAATAAAATATATAATTAATAGCAATTAACGTTTAGGATATAATGAATTTGCCCTCGTAAGTTTGAGTACCTATGTTTCAGATTCGTTATTTGTTTCGATGATTTCCTGGGCAGTTAGTTGCTCACTGAATTCCATCAGGTGTGCAGCGTGTATAACTATATTATATTATTTGCACACTGCCTGTTCCTGGTGACGCTAGTGTAGTTTCAGAAATACATCTTTGGTCTGGCTTTATTATGTTAGTTTTCTTGACATCATCAGAATCTTGTACCAAGTGGTAATATGTTGATACATGTTCGTCTGACAACAACGATAACCATGGGACTGTCTTCCACCAACCGACAAAAAGAAAATATTTTGTTGCTCTCTCCGTTTGGTTTCACACAGTTTTATTTGGAAAGACTTCACAACAACAACAAAACATTTTTCAACAAGATCATTTTATATATATCAATATATTTTATGGACACCATTTCTGTACATTTCAAGTTTTCAAACAGTCTGTCCCAGAACACAGTTGATAATAATCAGCATCTTAACTGTCTCTGATAAATTGTCCTTGTAATGTCTCCTAGAATAGTTACAATATAGTGTCCAGTATTGTTATATGATAGATTTGCGTAGCGATTATATTAACACAAGGTGACTGAGAGTTTGTGTTGATTCCAGACATTCAGTATCTGGATCGTGATTTACACGATCATTGACTGTCGCAATGACACTAATGTGACAGGGCTTTGTCCCGGAGCCGCCACTTTGTCTGCCGGGAAGTTCTCCTGAATACACGGAGGAGACAGATCAATGTGGGCTCTCGGGGCCACCGGTCATGAAGGGTCTCCCTCCTCTTGCTACAGAAATATTAATTTAGGTCCTTCACCCGTCAATGCTGGAAATGCCACCGACATTCATGGAAATTACATGAAGCTAAATTGTTCTTATTTCTATCAAGTAACTTATATCTAACTTTCATGGTATTGTGCTGATAATTTTGAAGCCTTTTACATGTATGCACCTCACTAATTTGTTCATGCGTCTAAAACGGATGAATATATTCATGTCACATGGGAAATCACATCTCAGGCAACATCTTTTCCAAATACCAGCGTCATGGTCTCTTTTGACGCAAGAGAAAATCCTCTTTGACATCATTTGTTACATGTTACATCGTAGATCAGGACTTAGTAACGAAGTCAACGTGCTTGTGTTCTCCGTGATGGCGTCTGAGCAGATCATACTGTGCTTTTGGTATACGGGGAAGTATGGTAAGTGATTCACATCACATAAGGTGGATATGAAACGAAAATATTCATATAATGTCAGTTATTGCACAATCAATGAAAGCACTGCGACAATAATATTTCAACGATTAACCGATCATTTATTTCAGAATTAGCCAAACTGGATTTGGATATAATCGGATATATCCAGACATTTTGTGCAACTCACAATATTTACTAGTACCAAATGGAGAGAAATAACTGTAGTTCTCCAGAACAATGGATGTATATGCAACGAAATATGATGGTGCTGCTGTGAATAATAGAAAACCGGTAGATATTACAATATAACATGAACAAATTGCCCATTTATTGCACTCAACATTTTGCAATGATATCAAGCAAAATCTTCATCGGAGGTAACGAAGTTGATCCAGACATTATACTCAAGTTCAACACAAAACCTCATATGATTTTCGGCAATAACTTCTTTTGGGATGGTTGGATCAATTTGAAATTTTATATGCTTCCATTTGGCACAAAACCATATTTTTTCACCAAATTTCAGACTTGTATCTTGAAAACTGAAAAAGTTGGCAATCTACCCCAATGTTGAATGTTGGGCACTAATCGGATCACAGGAATTCAAGGAAATTTGGGGATTTCATTATCTTTATTCTGCAAAGAAATGTAATATGAGGAAAGTTTTTGAGTTTGAAGAATCATATAGGTGTATTCTAATAAAATATCATTCTTACAAAGTACTGTGCAGTGTGAACATCGAACAACATGCCAAATTCTGTTCAAAGTTGCAAATTTCACGTTTGATGTGAAATTTAACATTGGAGTAGATTGCCAACTTTTTCAATTTTCAAGATAGAAGTCTGAAATTTGGTGAAAAAATACGGTTTTATGCCAAATAGAAACAAATAAAATTTCACATTGATCCGACCATCCAAAACGAAGTTATCGCCAAAAATCATATGAGGTTTTGTGTTGAACTTGAGTTTAGCTACATAAATTCCGCTGTACAAAAGCCAAGGGCAAATTAAACTTGACATCTCTGTAGGATGGTGCAGAAAAATGACTGATTTCTTCGTTGTGAGGTTTATTGTTTCTTATCTTTCGTAGATGCTATGGAACGCAGATTTGCGAAGTTAAGATGGCATTGTGATGGCAAATCAGGTTTAGAGGAGCACAGAAAGTCTCTCGTTTTCGTTATCATGGATCACGACAGGAAACTCGCCGCAACTGAGGATCATACCACAAACGAAGTATAAAGTATGGATGTAGTCTAAGTAATTCGGTTATTCATTTCTCTGTTTCTTTAAATCAATGGATATTGAATTCCCAATATTTCATTTTACAAACAAAGAGCAATATTCTAGATTCTTGCTGGTGGTTGAGCAGGGGGCGAGGCAATCATCGGACCAAAGTCAAGGTCAAATACATTATCCAAGGGTTTGTCCACTCGTCCTACAATCAAATATTAGTAAACTTTAATAGTCAAACTACGGTGAACCAGTTTTGTGAATTTCCAAGGTCATTTTTGTAGTTTGACACCCATATAACTGACAAGTCTATCTGTCATTATATACATGTATAACGTATCCATGGGCATGCACTTGTTTCAAAACGCGATGTCGTATATTCACAAAGGTTGTTCCTTTTACATGTATTTAGACAGTGTTTACATCAATTTTTTGTTGTATATCAAGTATAAAATGAAATTGAAGCATTTGGTAGATTCCAAGTTTTGTCCAAAAAATGATTTAATATGGGGTCGGTAATAAATGCGTCGTATTATCTGAAACCCACAATAGGTTATGATATAATACATAGTTAGCTTTAGTATTAAAACTGTCGTGCCATTTTGTGTGTTAGACTCTATATAAAATATTTGGTTATACATGTATAGGAGTGAAATCATGCAAATAGTCATTTTGTTACCATGACAATCAACGTAGACGGCATATCAGAGGACGTATGTGATGACCAATACCATTTACTGTAAATGGATTCTATTGTTAGACTACTGTTATCGAGCTCGCATGTTGTGGAAATTCTAATCAATTTCGGATACATCATGTCATTGAATGTGGCTGAAAAAACGTGCCACTCTTCAATGCCCATATCGAGTCTCGGGGGATGTTATCTTTAGCAATTAAACACAATTTAGTGGTTGTGATGTCGTTGGAATTGATGCACAGTAACACACCGGTCAATTAAAGTCAGGAATCCTTGTTGTAGCTACCCAGCATTACCGGTAGTTTGAATATATTCTGTCATGCTGGCATGATTTTTTCCCTGGAAATGTACAAGTCATTGATGTAGTTGAATAGCGCGCTTCTGTTGTGTGGGTGTGGACCCCGAAACATTACCGTTTGCATAGAAAATCACTGACCCAAAATACCGGTTCAAAGAAAGCTTCCTTAATAGTACAGAACCACTTATAATTTCATAGGACAGAAAATATAAAAGTATAAGAACAAAATTTGTGTACGATACATGAAGTTTTGCTGGGTGGTATTCCTTTTTGTGCTGACTCATTTCACTTGGTACATGTCACTGGTATATTATTCATGTTATGAATGGTACTTAATGCAGTCTGCTCCAAACAGTGAGGTAACGAGGGTTCAAAATTTAAAAGTTATTTCTTGAATTTCATCTCTTCAAAATTACTTATTATATAGAGTAACTGATCAGCATCCTAATACTGAAAAGAAAATAGGGGGTCGCCGAACTGGTTTCTTCGACATATTTGATCAAAATCACAAACATATATATACCTGAAATGACATTTTTTTTACATTTTTGCAAATTTTTTTGTCCATATTCACATTTTGCATCAAGTTTTCCATGCTTTTCGGTTTTAGGATGCTGATCAGTTACTCTATAATATATGTCATTTTGAAGCTCTCGATTATGTTGATACAGGTATTTACAAATGTATTTTTTATTAAAAACTATTTGATCCCTCCTTACCTCACTGTCTGGAGCAGACTACCTTGAAGACAATTTGCATTTTGTTCGCACATATCGAATGTCAACCATGGTGTGCACCACTGTATTAAATTGGAACCAAAGCAAATCTATAACTAGATTCGCCACTTCAGCAAAAGACGGCCAGAGAAGACAAGGTCAAAGTCGTCAACCCAAACTTGACCTTCTCTTGAAACTTGAATGACCATTAATCGGTCAGGCCATTCGCCTAAACCCTAGAAATTACACATTTATTCACACACACTGGGGCCGGTAAAATATGTAACCTGGATGGATATAATAAGAAGAGATGGTATTTACATGTTATATGGCCATATCGGTTGGAAAGTTGTTGATGGTGGAAGACTCCGTTTGCTATCGCAACCATGCAACGGGTCCAGTCTGAAATGAACGTTTTTGACGATGATTTGTAAATGCGCAGTCAATTTTCAACGACATCTGCATGGGAAATTATATTATTACTTCTATGACATTAAGTATGGGTTATCCCAATCAGATTTATTGTACTCCAGACACTTTGTGCCCAAAATGTTTTTTTTTCTTACTAAAACACCATAAGGCATAATACAGTAATGATGTCTGGAAGACATTGCAAACTGGGTACATAAATAAACAGGTTTGCAAATAACACAGGCATCGGCTATAAACACTTAATCCACTCACTCAAAATACCAACAGCAAATTGTGCTGCCACTGTGAAAGAGTCTCGGCGCCAGGTAAATTCTTGTAGCTAGTAAACTGACCTTTTGAGCAGATCGCTGCACATAGAACGAACTCACATGACCTGTATATGCTTGCGCGATAGATCAGTAATCGCACCAACACATAATGGTTCTTTCCCCCAGCACCCTTCTTCTGCACATCATCAAGCGTGCTGTGTTTAAAAAATATTCCCAACCATATTTCCAGCTACAACTGTATGTTGGTGGAAATGCTGCCAAAGTCCCCAATATCATAATTAATTAGTGAGTAATAAACGTTTTTCTTGTGACATTGATTATAAGGGCTTACATTCCACAACCCACATGTACCCGATAGGTGAACCATCAACCCTGCGGCTATGTTTATTTCTTTAGCTCAGGTGTTCAAATACTGACGTATAAATAGTAAAAAAATGTATACTCATAACTATGATCCCAGATGTAATGACAAAATCCATAACAAAATGTAGATAAAATGACACTCCACATTCCAACTTGATCCCATGTTCGACGGAACTGAATGAACAAAATCTACCATGGTGATTATTGGATTGGATAGAACAAATCATCCGCTGATCTTCAAGTGACTCGCCCTGTCAGTATCAGACACGGGGCAATAATAGACATGATTCAGCGATATTGCAAGCGCGTTGATTTTTCCAGGCTGTGGTTCCATTGCTCCGTTGACTTCATAACGGTGATGTGTGCAGGGTCAGTACAGACCTCTTGACATTTCATCCTCAGACCTTCAACATCTGGGTTAAAGATCCGCGAGGGTTAACGCCATCGACCTTTATATGATCGCACCAAATTACCAGATATAATACAGCACATCCTTGTCCCTCGTTAATCTCTGTACTGTTATTGTGTATTCGCCTAGGAATTCGCAGTTTCAATTGCCTTCATTTATTGAACAGAAAATGGAAGCACGTTTTAAAATAATGAATTGTGTTGTTCAACTCCAACCTTCTCAAATCAATAATTGAAGGGGTTTAGTTGAAGCCTGTGATGTATTGTGACTACGGCATTAATGTGCTAAAACTAGTATTATGTATATTGACGTGATGTTTATCAATATTGACGTGATGTATATCAATCCGGTATTAGTCACCCACATAACACCACTGGGAACTGACTGTTTAATTGCCCCCTTACCATCTCTAGTATCTTAAGAATGGTATGGAGCGGTGAAGACAACATTTTCATCACCCCCATGATATCATCTTGAATTTACAATTTCATTTCGATCGTTTTCTGAATGGTCAATTTCCGTCCCCAGCAAAAAGAGAACATGATGATGGCGAAGACTCGGAGCTCTAGTAACTCATTGCAAAACTTACAAAATCATCTAAGCCAAACTTGCAGATATATTGTATATAGAAAATAAAATTCAAATGCTGTGGTGATTTAGGCTTCATAACCTGGTGCCACACTAGGTAACACAATCAAGTTTTCTCCCGCCCTGATATTACAACTGTCACCTCTAGTGCAGGCTCCAAATGCAGAATAACAATCCTGGCTCCACTGCATACAGTCAGCTGATGACATTGAGAGATCAGAAATCGTTGGAGAAGCTTAGCCACTTCCTACAGCGTTACCAACGGAGGGTAATCAACATTTATATCCCACACTCAGTAACTCACCAACGAGCTGTGAGGTTCGAGGAAAATCATGGACATAGTACAATGTTGCATAGTTGTACATGTATGAGCTATGCATATTATAGTTTGTGGTGGTCAAGTGGATGTCCATTTATTCTCTCAGTGCCGTTTTCCCAGTTCGATTTAATTCAGTTCATTCAATATTCAATAATATTTCGATGAATTGGTACAAATAAATGCCACAGTAATATATCCGAGTATATTCAATATGACAACGATTTGATGTGCATAGAACAGGATGAGCGCACAATGGTAATGATAATAGAAACATATAATTGGCAACATCAGCTCTAATCCTAGGTTCCATATCCGTGGAATATAAGCTACGAAAAGCATAGATCTCATACAGCCTACAAGATATCTTCGTAGCATTGGAGAAACCAAGGATAATATCCTAAATTGTATAATCAATGAGATACATAATCACCACTGACATTTTGCATGAGTGACATATTGGTTCCATGTTAAAGATAATTGTGCTGTGACAGTACGTGTCTTGTGGTGCGGGAACGACTTTTTACATATTCCCAGGATTTTCGATCAACTCTGATACGGAGCATATCGTAATATAATGAGTCCCACAGGGAAGATTTCCTAACGCACGATATTCACATATGATGGGCGTTTATGTTCTGACAAATGGTCATATCCAGTTTATTTGTCGAATGATAAAGTACTATAGATATCAAATAGAGAAACGGTCTTCTATTCAATTGTGATTGATAATTATCTATATAATTCATAATTATTTATTCAATTAATTATCTTTTTAATTGATAATTATGTATTCAAATATATAATTGATTATCTATTATTATTTATTACCTATAAAGGACTCGGTTTTGTTTGCTAGGAATACCTTGTACTTGGGTATTGGTTCCATGTTTATTTGTTATAATATTATGCATGCTCTGCATAAAAAAGATAGCACAAAGGATATGCAGCCGAATATATAAAGCTAGTAAATATAAATATAGAAAAGGGTGGTGTAAATTAGGCCTGTAGATGATTTAATGTGTCTTTCTCGTGTTTCGTGACGTGTATCCCTCGATATCTAGAATTTCATCAACATACGTTTTCACTCATGTCAGTAAGATCAGTACAACAATAAGAGTGCAAGTCGACCAGAATTCCATTCCGCACAAAAAAGAAATCAGTATTTTGAAGGCCAGCATATGAATGTATGCTCTTATTAGCCTTGGTTGATCCGTACAGTGGTCTGACTGGGTGATACGTTATCCTGATATATTACTCAAGTTGTGCTATAAGCGTCGGACATATCCAGTGAAGAAACCCAGGTGAATATGTGATGAGAATGTGGGAAGATCTCGTGAACGTAATGTACATATATTATAGACACTCGTGAACAAGTTCAAAAATGATTTTAAAAACTAGAAAACTATTATCGCGATATAACGAGAAAATATCTCGATATATAGCGAGAACTTGATCTCGACACTACATCTCCCACCAACTTGATCTACCACCATACAGGGGCTCGGAATCAAGAAACATCTGCTGCAAATATTTCCTGCCCCTAACGTAAATTGCAAATCCTGACGAACACCTGTTGACGGAAACGGTGCGTTGTACAGCGAAACGGAACTCAATTTCAGCCTACTGGCACTAGACAAGCTAGGTTAGGTGGTATCTTGGGTCGAGACGACCCCTGGTGTCGAATTTTTTTTCTCCGACTCGGCACTTCGTGTTTGGCTGTATCTCAGAAACAGTGCGTCGTAGAGCGAAATTGAGCTTACTTTCGGCCTACTGGCACTAGACACACTAGTCTAGGGGGTATACTGGTTCGAGACGACCAGTGGTGTCGATTTTTTTCTCTGATTCAATGTCTTCTATATCTCAGAAACGGTGTGTCGTAGAGCAAAACGGGCGATATTTTCAGTCAATTTTCGAAGATATCAGCACCAGAACAACATGTCATCACTTACTATCTATGAAATTAATTACCTGAATGGAGTTTTACCTCGACACAACAAGGGCATGCATACCTTGAGTGAAGACGATCCCATATTAGCTTATATTACGAATCACAATCTGAAAATACTGTTATGTTCTCTGGAAGTCATCTTGAGGCGTATACTAGCAAGTTGCAGAGTACATAAAGTATAAACAGGAGAGCAGATAAACGTTGTAAACACTTTATCCATCCAAAATACCAACACCAAATTGTGCTGCCACTGTGAAATAGTTTCGGCGCCAGGTAAATTCCTGCAGCTAGTAAACTGACCTTTTCAGCAGATCGCTGCACACAGAGCGAACTCTCATGACCTGTATAAGCTTGCACGATAGATCAGTAATCCCACCAACACAATATGGTACTTTCCCCAGCACTCTTTTTCTGCACATCTTCAAGCGTGATATGTTGTGGAACTTTTACCAACCATGCACAGAGTAATTAACAGTATTTGGCTGCTATTTTCACCTACAACTATTTTTTACAAGACTGCATATTGTATGTTAGAATCATGAAAATTTGCTGGCAGTGTTTCCCAATATGATACGTAACTGGAAAAAATGACCATTCTTTTAATTTATCGTGACAAGGATTAACAGGGTTGACATTTCATATACACATCCACCTCATACACGAGTAGCTGAACCTTCGTCCCTACAGTTTATTTCTTTTGCTGGAAACAGCTGTACTACTTGCTGACCAGGTGCGTCTGAACACAGGTGTTCAACAACTGATGCCAACTCCATGTCTTTGCATTCATTGTGTACTATCATAAATAGAAAATATGACGAACAGTGAATGGATACTCATGACTTTAGCTCCAGACGTAATCACGAATTTCAACGCAAAATTTCAGCAAAAATGGTACTGAGCGTGAGCGTTTCTAAATCATCACACGTAGGACAAAATCAATGATTCACAACAATCATCATTTTATCGAATGAAACAGGTTGTATGCTGCATTTTCAGTGAGTTCCCTTACTGTATCAGCAACATATTGTTATTACACACCGTTTCCATAATCGTTGATATTACACACGCGTTGTCTTTTCCAGGCTGTGGTTCCATTCATCTGTTGACTTCATAACGGTGATGTGCGCAGGATCATTGCAGACCTCTTGACATTTCATTCACAGACCTTCAACATCTGGGGTAAAGATCCGCGAGGGTTAACGCCATCGGCTTAAAATACAGCACACCCTTGTCCCTACTTAATCTCTGTACTGTTACTGTGTATTTGAATAGGACTTCGCAGTTTCAATTGCCATCGTTTATTGAACAGACAATGGAAGCAAGTTTTAAAAATATGAATTGTGTTGTTCAACTCCGGCCTTCTCAAACCAATAATTGGAGGGGTTTTGTTGAAGCTTGTGATGTAATGTGACTACCGCATTATTGTACTAAAACTAGTATTATGTAGATTAACGTGATGTATATCAATATCGACGTGGTTTATATCGATCCGGTATTAGTCAGCTTCTCACGTGGTGAAACCCACATAACACCACTGGGAACTGACCGTTCAATTGCCTCCTTCCCATCTCTACTATCTTAAGAATGGAATAGCGGTGAAGACAATACTTTCATTACCCATCATATTATCATGAGATTACGGTATCACTTCGATCGTTTTCTGAATGGTCAATTTCCGAAGCCAGAAAAAAGAGGCATGATGATGGCAAAGACTCAGAGCTCTAATAACTCATTGCAAAACTTACAAAATCATCTATGCCAATATATTGTGTATGGAAAATAAAAATCAAGTGCTGTGGTGATTTAGGGTTCATAACCTGATGCCATTAGTGGTAACACAATCGAGTTTTCTCCCACCCTGACATTACAGCTGTCACCTCTTGTGCAGTCTCCAAATGTAGAGTTACAGTCTTGGCTCCACTGAATACAGTCAGCTAATGACACTGAGAGATCAGAAATCGTTAGAGAAGCTTAGCCCCTTCCCACAGCGTCACCAACGGACAGTAATCAACATTTATATCCCACACTGAGTAACTCACCACGAGCTGTGGGGTTCGAGGAAAATCATGGACATGGTACAATGTTGCATAACTGTACATATATGCGCCTTGCCTTATTCTAGTTTTTGGTATTCAAGTGGATGCCTACTTCATTCTCTCAGTGCCGTTTTCTCAATTCGATTTAAATCAGTTTGTTCAATATTCAATAATATTCCGACGACTTACAAATAAACGCCCAAGTAATATATCCGAGTATATTCAATTTGACAACGATCTGATATGCATAGAATGGGATGAGCGCATAATGGTAATGATTACGGAAACATATAATTGGCAACATCAGCTCTCATCATGGGTTCCATATCCGTGAAATAATTGCTACGAAAAACATAGATTTCATACAGCCTACGAACCACGACGTTTGAATGTCTTTTCGTAGCAGTGGGGAAACCAAGGATAATATCTTAAATTGTACAATCAATGAGATACATAATAACCAATGGCATTATGCATGAGTGACATATTGGCTCCATTCAAAAGATAATTGTTCCCGGGATTTTCAATCAACACTGATTCTGAGCCTCTCGTAATGGAATGAGTCCCACAGGGAAGATTTCCTAACGCACGATATCCACATATAATGGGCGTTTACGTTCTGACAAATGTTCATCTCCGGTTCATTTGCGAATGATAAAGTATTTTATCTAACCTTTTGAAAAAGACGGTATATTTTTGTAAATGTTCTGCGTAAGAACCTAGCTCAATCTTTTTTAGTTTCCAAATATAAAGATATAAATATAGTGTAACAAAATCCATACAACTGTCGCGCTAAAACGTTCGTTAGGAACGATGCCAGAAAACCACTGGTGAGAGCAGCCTTCGCGGAAGAATCGTTCGCGGAAGAAGCGTTCGCGGAAGCACCAGCTGCGGAAGCACCAGCTGCGGAAGCACCAGCTGCGGAAGCACTAGCTGCGGAAGCACCAGCGGCGGAAGCACCCTTCGCGGAAGCACGTTCGCGGAAGAGTACGCGGAAGCACCGTTCGCGGAAGAACCGTTCGCGGATGCAGCCTTCTCCACGTGGTGACGGCTGCGGAAGATACGTTCGCGGACGAGGATGCGCGCGCAGCCACCCTGGCTATATAAGGGAGAGCGGACGGCCGCTCTGAGAGCACTGCAACAGCGACATCGACCGTGGGGAGATCGTCACCGCCACAGCCAAGGGACTCGACGAACTCCGTGCGGACGACTCCTTCTTCAGGGCCTTAGAGTCAACCGGGATTTAGACCGACTACCTGGAGAAACCATTCGACTAAACGGGACAGGAAACTTCAACGGGAAGGGACAGAGAGACGCCGCCGGCTAAGAACTCTTTTTAGTTGTGCCCTCGTGCACTATTTATTTTTGAAATGTGATCATACAGTGCTCCATGTCAGAACTTCATATTTGTACGTCACATGGGTGACCAGCCATACAATTGTAAGTTGATTTGATGTATATAAATCTTCAATTTATTTGCATCTGAGCTGCTTCTTGCCTAAGTGAAGCCGGTGAGCTACTGAGTGATGATACACTAGCGTTGGGGAACGCCAGATTAGTGACGGCTCTCGAATCACAACGAGCGGGAGTTACAAAAGTCTATACGATCAGAGAAACCAGGTTTTTTGGGCCACACCGAAAACAAGTCATTACTAAACGTCACATATAGAAAAGGGCAGTGTAAATCAGCCTGGAATGATTTAATATGTCTTTTTCGCGTTTCGTGACGTGTTTTGTCCTCGATATCTATAGATCATCAACTGACATCAGTAAGATCGGTACAACAGTAAGAGTTAAAGTCAACCATAATTCCATTCATCACAAAGAAAACTGTATTCTGAAGGCCAGCATATGAATGTATGCTCTTATTAGGCCTGATTTGATCCGTGAAGTGTTCTGACTGGGAGATACGTTATCCTGTGCTGTGAATGTCAGAATACCCATCCAGTAAACAAACCCAGGTATAGGTGTGATAATAAGACTTACGAAGATCTCCAGGGTACCTGTTTATATATTAGACACTTGTGAACAAAATTTTTTCAAAAACGAAAAAAATTACCTCAATAAAACGAGAAAATATCTATATACTAGCATAAATATATAGCAAGAAATTTATTTGAATATCATCACATACACGGATTGAAGCATCCGTCACATATATTTCCTGCCCCACAGATTGCAAAGAACAAAGCTAACGAGCACCTGTTGGAAAATTGTTATTAAACGTTATATAAGATGGCGCACATTTCTGTTATAATAGCGAAATCACAAGGACATCAAAAAGCCATTTTCCATCGTGCATTTTATACTATGCCAGCAGAGTTAACAATTCCTGAATGCCTGCATTTATTTAACACCTTGATTTATCATCTTGCGATCAGAGGACGTGCACTGGAATGACCGTATATGTTTCACTGGTGCCTTGAAGGACTCGTCGTGGTCAATTAGCTCTGTCATTTACCTACCTTTGCATTGAAATTTATTTGAATGGCGACACCAATTTGTACTGTTAGCCATGCAATATCTTTGAATATATAGCATGACAAATACTTGTGGGTCTTCGTATTTTATAACCGTGTGGAGAAAATTCTCAAATTATGTCAAAAGATGTCCACATTAATAACGAACAGGGCATGCAAAAGCATTCATTTTCACCTATGACCCGCCACATATCTCGGAATGATTGACACCTTGGATAACTGAACTACAGAACAGTTGTTGGAGTGAATGACCTTATACGAGACAATTGAAGGCTTATTTGTACCTATACTTGTCAAGGGAAATAAAAATAAAGGACCTCCTGTCCATTACCATCTCGTTCAGACAAGTTCATTGGCGCCTTCTGTCCACAATTTTGGATCCCCTTGAAGGTCATGGAATGTGGACATTTAGTTTTCTCTTGATTTTCAACTAGAGAGCCACTTTCTTTTGACCATCCAAAGCTAGAGATTTTCTAATTTGTTTGATGCAGAGCATCATTACAAATTGTTTCATAACAATGTATCGTAAGTGAACGCGGTAACTAGCCAATTTCATGTCATTAACTTCACTGATCCAGGTTGAAACACCAAATGACAATACTAGAATCAGCTGTTGATGCGTCAGTGTAAGCAGGATTTGCAATAAAACAGCGTATGTGCAAACCAATGCTTGTCGTTACTACGAAATTATCCAGTATATCAGTGCTGCAAACCGCCATACATGCAAAGACTGAAAGAATCTTGACTTGTTCCCACATTATACACGATCCTCGTAGACCGTTCTCACTTGTCATATGGTACATAACCCTAAATTATGACATTTGACATTCCATATCAAATATATACATGCCAGCAAATTGACGTTGACAAAAGGGTCTGATACATTTCCTGCCAACTCAAATTGTCAACGCTCACGGAAAATGAATAAACCCCTGGGGTTATGGTCAGGCGACGTGGTGCAGTGTTAT
Source organism: Terebella lapidaria (assembly GCA_949152475.1). Lineage (NCBI taxonomy): Eukaryota > Metazoa > Annelida > Polychaeta > Terebellida > Terebellidae > Terebella > Terebella lapidaria. The sequence goes on from OX424561.1 coordinate 19,016,337, forward strand.
GAAAGCATTCATCTGAGAACGGAATTGACAAGGAAAAAAATTTACCAAGTGAGTTACGCCTTCTTCCAAGCGAAACGTTCCGATATAAATACATACTAAAGTCGGCGCATAATTTATTGGCGCGAACATATCTCATGAAATCTCGGAACTTACTGACTTGATTTATATGAAACTCAGGCAAACGTTTGTACAAGACTGTGACCAAAGCTGCTGACGTGAAGTTGAAGTTTGTTATTCACACAGAAAATAATTATTTCAATAAATACGATTTAAAATGGGATTTTACCATTGTAACAATGAGCGGGAAAGCGGAACTTTAAAACAGTGGTGAATGCCAATGCAACAGCTCATTAATGCAAAGAAAAATCATTGGTCTGACCAGTGGTGTGCAACGATCTGAAGAGTAACATGTGATGACTTATCCTGTTCAAAAACTGATAGTGGTCATATTTTGATGTCCCGGAAAGGCTGAGAATCTTGGTTTATATTTAGGTGTGAAACTGCATATCAGGCTGAACAGGACAAAAATTATATATTTGATTAAAGTATATTGTTATCTCGCTAAATAGACGAACACTTTCAGTTTTCATCAATATGAATTGAGGATTTGGGGTGTCTAATTTTTTTACCAGCTTTGTATCGTGCCCGGCTATGCTCACGTTGCTCTGGCCTTTGAGTCCAATTGGAATCCTCTGAGCTCAGCTCAGTTCTGGTTAGGGGACTGTCTCAAGCTAAGGAACATATTTCAGAAAAATGACAAAATGTTTGTGCTCGATTGCGCTGTTGATCACTCGTGTTCCTGATGATATATTTTCAACGTACAGCGCATGCTTATATTCCTTAACAGATGAGCCAAAACACTTGTAACCTATAACACATGTATACATATATGTATAATATCTATATGCGTAATATGAAGTTGTCGTTCAAAATCATCGATGAGATCCACATTGATCGGGTCTTCATACATATGGGTGAATCTAGCAGTTCAGATTCGGACTGAAGAATTACCGTGGATATTGTAATGTGAAATATTTTCAAGCACGAGTAATAGAATGAATTTTTATCATTACATTTTCTTTGAGGAGGCCCCTATTCAAATCAGCTATTCCATTGATTTGTCTCAATCCCATACAGCATCAAAACGGCAAGCTAGAATTCCCATGTTAAAACCCCATAAGGATATATATTTTCCTAAATATACCGAAGAGAAACGCACACGACAGAAAAACAGACATTGTTTCACAATGGTCACGGTGCCGTTTTCACTTTATATAAATTTCAAATAATACAAGTCAGTATGTTCCGAGATAGGAGGAGATAGGTTCGCGCCAAAAATTATGCGCCGACTTTAGTATGTTATGGATAAGCTGAATTCTTTGGAATATGACAAATTGAGCTCACTCATTCATTAGTAAAACTTCAATGCATATCACGCACTTAGACCTGCATGGACCTACAATTAATCACATAAAAATTTTAATATTTTGAACTTGTAATCATGCACATATATATGCGATTGAGGTATGCACGGATGAATCTACATCATTCACCTTTTCCAAAGTTATAAAACACAATCAGCAGCAACAACAAGAAACGCCCGAAGTCACGCAATGTATTGAAACACTGCATTCCTCTACTCTGTGGACCATTACTTGGATATTTAGGGGTAGCAGGATATTCTTTCATAAATCTGTTCGGTATCAAAACAAAATAAAAGTATGCTTCTTCCTGCACGAATGGAAAAAAATTGTCGATTCCTAAGAATTTGACGCATTTCACTTCTGGCATCAACAACTACATCAATGTAGAGACAGACATGGCGGGTGTCATCATCACTCATTTCAACTGATGCTCTTGTTGATCTCTGGGATCGTATTTCTGGATACTTGAACCATTTACACTCATTCCAACCGATAGTGCGGTACGACTTGTCACCAAAATAGCTCCCGTAGGATTTTTGTGTCAAAATTGATATTTTTGCATTTCTTGGTTCACTTGGGTGCATAGTATTGGAAAATGGCGGGGTACAAATTTTCCGACCTCTGGACCCCCCTGTGGGGGACCTTTCCTGTCTGGGGGGTCCTGGAACTGATGATACTATCAGATCCACCAATATTTGACCGATTTTTGTGGTTTCAATGTCAAAATGGGGGTTTCTGATGACGATAAATCCACTGATGACATTTTCAAAGTGATCCGAAGTGAATATGATCAATTTCCAACGTACGCGTAATGGTCGCGGTGGCCGAACGGGGGTCCAATAATCAAAATTCGTCAATTTAACAAATAATGTCATGTAGTATATTTTTTTCAGGGTTTTCAGGTATGAGAAATTGAATGAAGCAATAATTTATGTCATCAGACCACTCATTTTAGAGTTACTGAGCTTCCAGATATATTAATCGAAGCAATTAAAAGTCTTCATTTTTTTACGGAATTTGTATTTCTTCATTTTAGAAATGCATAATTATACATGATGATGCAAATGTAGATTAATAACGAAATATAAGAAGCAATAACAATATGATACACAATTACTGGAATAAAATCACACTTCAGCTGAAATATGAATAAAGGACATTATTTTGAAATGATGGACAAAGATTGCATGATATCGGTTATATATCTGATAACATGATTTCTCAAGTTTACACAACTGATCATATAAAGTAATACATCTGTATTGTCAATACTCGGTTAATACTACAATTCACATACTTGAAATAAAATCAATGGAAGAAAAATCGCATCGACCAATTAAATCAAATTACAAACGAAAGTAAATCGCCAATAGAAGCACTTCAAGAAAACAAAAATAACAAGGTTTCCATAACACCATTAAAATAGCACCAGTCAAAGAACAAAATGCCTCATCGACTAGAAAAAAACCAGAGAGCAGAGGATGGTGAACCAATCAACCAGGCCAAACGAAACCTCAACGAAACTTCTCCACCATATTCCTTGAACAACAAGTACTTGGAGGAACCAATCATAAAGAAGAAGCCATTACGTTCTGAGGAATCCCTTTTAGGCGAACGTCATGTGAAATCCAAGGACTACACAAAAATTGGTTCCTTGCAAGCCATTTTACAGCTAAAACAACAGTCCCGGAGAAGGATCAGCAGATCATCTAATATTGACCAGCACGAGATTACAAGAACAGGTCAACATATGATCGTAGATCACCAAGTTAAGCCAAGAGGTGAATGACCATCAACTGGAAACAGGTGATCATGCGAATTTCCAATCAGACAGTAGAAACTCAGATCCCAGCATGTGAAGTTGACAAAGACAGACATGATGCCAATCTGGGTAGCACCAACTCACTGCTCCTGTCACAGTCCTCTTCACACCAAAGCCAGACGAACTCGAAGGTCATCACTCCTCTGTTCGGGAAGTCAACTACAGAGACTATGAAACGTTGTACACATTCCTGATGCTGACTCAGGGGATCTGCAATGTTGTTGTCAGACCAGAGAGGGAAACAATCATCACTCTGGATCTGGACAATGTACAAACGTGCCCTCCAGATTCAGCAGTCAGTTGGCAATAAGAACTGGATTTTCCAAGCAGGTGCACTTCACATTGCATTCTTTGCTCTGCATAGTCTGGGAGAAACCATTGACGCGAGTGGTATCGACACAGGTTCCATCGAGAGTGGTACATACACTTCTGCAGCCCTCTGTGGAAGCTTCAGTGGCAAAGACTACTTGTACAAGCATGGAATTGAGTATCACATCACAACATGTATGGAAATCATGATGATGAAATATGATGCAATCTTTTCAGTCATACTGCCTGGACCACTCTAAGTTCAATGCCATGATCACAAGGCAGCTTTCCATGACCGAAATCCTGAGATGACTGAGCTTGCAGACGACATACAGTCATTGCATCCTGATCCAGAGGCCCACATGAAACATCACGAAAAACGCGAGGGGCCAACCGACTGCTGAATCTGGAGGGCACGGTTGCACATCGTCTAGATCTAGAGTGATGATTGTTTTCCTTTCTGGTCTGACAACAACATTGCAGATCCCCTGAGTCAGCATCAGGAATGTGTACAAAGTTTCATAGTCTGTGGTTGACTTCCTGAACAGAGTAGTGATGACCTCCGAGCTCGTCTGGCTTTGGTGTGAAAATGACTGTGACAGAAGCAGTGAGTTGGTGCTGCCCAGGTAGGCAATATGCCTGTCTTTGTCAGCTTGGCATGCTGGGATTCGACGTCTTAACTTTCTGACTGGCAATTCGGATGATCACCCGTTTCCAGCTGATGTTCTTTCACCTCTTGGCTTGCTGTCACTTGTTGATCTATGACCATATGTTCACCTGTTGTTGTAATCTGGTGCTGGTACTCATCAAATGATCTGCTGATCCTTCTCCGGGACTGTTGTTTTAGCTGTAAAATGGCTTGCAAGGAACCAAGTTTTGTGTAGTTCTTGGACTTCACATGACGTTTGCCTGGTAGGAATTCCTCAAAAGGTATTGGCTTCTTGTTTATGATTGGTTCCTCCAAGTACTTGATGTCTAAGGAATATGGTGGAAAAGTTTCGTTGGAATAACGAGGGGCTGGTTGATTGGTTCACTATCCTCTGCTCTCTGTCTTTTCTGGTCGATGAAACATTTTGTTCTTTGACTGGTGCTATTTTAATGGTGTTATAGAAACCTTGTTATTTTTGTTGTCTGGATGTGCTACTGTTGGCGATTAAGTTTCCTTTGAATTGTGACTTGACTAGTGGATGAGAGTTTTCTTTGATTGATTTTATTTCAAGTATGTGCATTGTAATATCAACAGGGTATTGACAATATGGATATATTATTTTATATGGTCAGTTGGGTATACTTGAGAAATCATGTTATCAAATATATAACCGACATCATACAATCTTTGTGCATCATTTCAAAATAATGTCCTTTATTCATGTGTCAGCTCAAGTGTAATTTTATTTCAGTAATTGTGTATCATATTGTTATTGCTTCATATATTCCGTTATTAATTCACATTTTCATCATCATGTATAATTGTGTATGTCTGAAATGAAGAAATACAAAATTCGTAAAAAACGAAGACTTTTAATCTCATCGATTTATATATCTGGAAGCTCAATAACTCTAAAATGAGTGGTCTGATGATATAAATAACTGCTTCATTCAATTTTTCATACCTGAAAACCCTGAAAAAAATATACTACATGACATTATTTGTTAAATTGACGAATTTTCATTATTGGACCCCCGTTCGGCCACCGCGACCATTACGCGTACGTTGAAAATTGATCATATTCACTTCTGCTCACTTCTAAAATGTCATTAGTGGATTTATCGTCATCAAAAACCCCCATTTTGACATCAAAACCACAAAAATCGGTCAAATATTGGTGGATCTGATAGTATCATCAGTTCCAGGACCCCCCAGACAGGGAAGGTCCTCCACAGGGGGGTCCAGAGGTCGGAAAATTTGTACCCCGCCATTTTCCCATACTATGGACCCAAATGAACCACGAAATGCAAAAACATCAATTTTGACACAAAAATCCTACGGGAGTACATGTCATACTACACTACGATGTTTATCCTGAAATCCGTGGAGGAATCATCAAAATCCAATTCTGTGGGATGATCTCGCATATCGTACAGTTCACTGAGATAAACTTTTACTGTTAGATCTGGAAAATTGAAGTATCTCTAAGTCATTTTATATCCAGAACATCAAGATCACGGGAAGATTGTATTAGTTAACACAGGCATTGCCTGGAACTTTCTACAATTTAGTAGAACAGGGGAACATGCCCTTCATTCGTCGACGCATGCTTCATTGTTAAATATACAGTGTAGTATGAATTGCTGAAATACGAATCACACTTTGTCTAAAGTCCCCCGAATGGTATCATTGTTACAGATGTAGAGAACACTAAAAAATAATGAAAGTTTTATCACAGTTATCTGTACGTCGTGTGTTTTATTCAGGCTCTTCACATATCTGCTTTGGGACTTGGTTGAATCACTCACCTGGATCCAGGCATAATATTAACTATGTGCAAAGAAAATGGAGGTCAATATTATGGTAGGTCAGCCGCAGCAAGTGTAATAGGACACTTCACAGGTTTTAATTTCGCCAACCAGCGCGTGCTACACAGATATATCTAAACCAACTCTCTCACCCCCAGAATCTCCAGACTATAACAAAAATCACTGTTATTATATGGACCAATGTATGTGGCACAGACACTTCGATCCCATTTACTCGCCATGGGGAACTGATGTTTAGAACTTCTGCTATATGACTGCATCACGATAATCAAAGACATGAATGCAACACGCCTCAATCGAATGATCGAAGTTTATATCCATTTCCTGAAGCATTTCGTGAACGCAAAAAACAACACATGCACAGTGAGTATCAAAGGGACTGCAAAGCTTGATTGTTTGGCCCGCATGCTGTATCAATTTACCATCTCATGGTAGGCGGGATATATGTGGCCACGAATTGTTTCACGTTTTGAGGATGGAATCAGATTAAAAGAAACCCGATGGCAATAGTGAATCACCATGCACTGAAACAAACATTGTTATAAAAATGGTCCCAGATAAATAAATAGTTCTTCGTATATACATTCATGGAAGGCACTATTCCACAAAGCCTTGAAGAAGATATAATGGGGAGACATGAATTGCTGAGTCTTGAAGAGAAGAGGCGTTAATTCAGCCTGATTCCATGAGTCATCATTACTGGTTTGATATATTCGTTGTGATCTAACGCCGGTCGAAAGCAGCTTTGATTTTTTTCCACCGCCAATTCCATTTGGCCGATGATGCTTCAAACTTTAATGCATGTACATAGATTATCAAAACCAATCGTACAATGTCAAATATGGCGAGATAGTATTGTCCTAAGGTCAGACACACCAGGAACTATCAACTGTAGGTGATGATATTGCAGGAAATTCAAATGAAACATATGCCGAGACTGATATCCATCATCTGTGATGCGCGCATGCTGCGGTTTTTGATCTGGAGCAGACGCGCACGAGGTACTGTTACGTCTGCTTAATCCCGCTGTCACGCTCCTGGAGCAGCTCGGGATAACATCTGGCGATCTCCAGCGACACCGATCTCCAAGGAGATATTCCCGTGAAGACTTGTCCATGTTCGAACACCTGATATGAAGCAGCTAATAGGTGAATTGGATATGATGATGTACAGTGCATAGTGTAATCTGAGAAAATCGGGCAATATGGACAATTCATGGTGGGCAATATGTGACATCAGCGTCGGGAGCCATGCACCCTGACGATGTCGTTGACAACATAACGATACTTACTGCTGTTCATTTATGGTAAAGTTCACGTGGTATATCCGTCCCACAATGATGTATGTAGCCTTTGTGGTCAAACTTGGAGACCCTTCCATCTTCCCTGAGACCTAGGACCCAGGTAACAGTCAACATACCATAGCTATGTCCATAGTGTTCAGGGATATGGATGATATATGTCGTGGTAGTAATCAGAATCAGTTGATTTACGAGGAATGACAGATCATACATTTCAATATACATAAGAGAAAAATATCAGGAAAACATGTGATAAATTATTAGTCGTCTCATCAGAGAAATCAAAACAAAATCAGACAGGAATAAAGAAGAAACATTTGGGAGAAAGTAACAAGAAGAAAAATAGTAACAACATATACATGAGGACAAATTCAAGTCATCATAATGAACATCAAATCTATGTTAGAGCGGAGACGCTGAGCACGAGGCCACGTACGACAGAGTTTCTAATCAGGTATTAGTTCATGTGTATGTGGTAATTTCCCGAGAAGTTCATCCAAGTTTCCTTGTTTTGACCGACACAGCGAGACAGACAATGAAGGTCAAAGACATAACCCACAGTTATTGATTCGTCGGAATACGAGCACACAGGGACCAATACAATATCGGCCTGGATATGATATGACATTCACTTGTTTCAGACACGAGATATGGTTATGGCAGAGTTACTATTAGCCTGGGATTACATTGTACGAGTCTCTGCCATATATCACATATCATTATTTCCATTCCCAAGTCTCCAGATCGTTGACCAAGTGATGTCAAATGTTACATAAAATTCAGTGTGAAGAAACTTGCCATAAATCGAATGAAACGTCGGAGAGTTTAGAGGGAAATGTGTCAGACACAGTACAGGAAGTATAATAGAGAAGTGGTGTTTATAACTTCTTTTGAAGAGTGATCTTGAAGTTGATGGGAGGGGGTGTAGGCCTACACATTTTTGTTGTCATTGTCATTACACAAATTCCTGATAACCTGAACGTAAATCTGTGTTAATTCCAATGCCCCTGATATCATCATTAATAAGCATCGGTCTACATACAGCTTACTGAATTCTACCTGATGCACTACTTCCATTTGAGGGTTGCTACGAGCCCGAAGTTGAAGAGACTTCGTGTTTTACAAGTCGACCGTAAGCCCGAGTTCAATCCCTCCAGTGGCAGATATATTAATCTTTCCCGTACGTTGCCGGACTTCTGAATGCGGAACTCGTAATTTGTATTCCTGACACGGAGCGCGATTTTGTTCATCAGCGCTCCAGCAAAGAGTGTGGAAGGGAGACACTCGCTGATTTGATGTGTTGTGACCCTGGCACTTTATTCCAGACGCGCACAGACTCAGGCATGAGTCCGGTTGGTCAGCAACTTGCAGAATGGCCCCTGTATGGGATGTTTGAAACGCTGGAAGCTCGTACACAAAATCATTGATAGAGTGTGATATGATTAATTTACTGTTGTAATAGAATTATTTTGCAAGAGTTTCATAAAGTATCAGGCGATTCCGTAACTCTGACATTACCAAACCCCAATATGGGTAGACCCAAATATGGGTCTCTATACAATTGTGTGTATGAATATAGGCCTACCAATGAAATGCCAATTCATCTTGGCAATTGTACCCTGAATCAGCGATTTCGGGTAATATCACTCTTATGGGCTTTTAGTCACATGCAACAGAACACAACATGTTTTGAGTATCGTACTCACACAAAACATAGCAGTCAATTTTCACAAGCTTGTCACGAAATGCACGATTGCCCTGCAGTTTTGCAATCGATTTGGGCAGAAATCTTCAAGCGAAACTTTATGTCACATTTGATAAAAACACTTGGTCAAGGTTCCATCGCTTGGAAATGGAGACTCAGGAGATGTGATATATGACAAAGATTCTTACACTGTAATCCCAGGCTAATAGTAACTCTGCCATAACTGTATCTCATGTCCAAAACAAGTGAATGTAATGTCATATCCAGGCCGATATTTTATTAGTCCATGTGTGCTTATATTTCGACGAATCAATAGCTGTGGGTTATGTCTTTCACCTTGTATTGTCTGTCTTACTTTCTTGGTCAAAACGGAATAACTTGAATGTTGTTCAAACTTAGTTACCACTGCATACTTGCGCTTGCTTGGCCAGAGACAATTGCACTAATATTTTGATATGTGTGTAAATATATTGCCCTGAAACTTTCCTTCCAATGTTTCCATCATTTTATCCTCTTAAAAATAATTTTTTTTTATCCTCTTAAATTCTCTCCATTTTGCTTTCTTCTTGTGATTTTCGTTTTCTTCTTTTTCCTGTTTGATTTCATGTTGACTGTTCTAATGATGGGTACACAGCAAAACGACCAATTGGACTTGTGCGTCCCTGACAAGTCATCCTTTTACTTAATGTATATATTTCCTTTTAATACAACAATTTTTTCAAATCACTTTTTCTAAATCACAGATTTTCAGCTAGGAAAAAATGATCTGTAGTGTATGATCTGTAATGCCTCATAAATCAACTGATTCTGATTACAGCCGCGGTATATTTCATACACAGCCCTGAATATCACCCAAGACTGTGATGCATTGACTGTTACCTGGGTGTCGGGTGAGAGGTCCCGCTCAGGTATTCATACACAGTCACAATAGCGATCTTACGTTAATACGGTTACGGATGCGTGAGTTCACAACTGAATATATAATCCACCAATGGGCTAGCGAGAAGAGGACGGTCACGGTCTGATGGCGTTCGTCGTGACCGTCATGTCTCTATTTTCAATGACTGATGAGGACTGAATATGCAAATGCCGCAAGACTTTGTTATCACACATGGAAAACTGTTTAATTTTTGACTGAACTTACATATGAAAACAACACAAGAGTAGTGAGTAGACGGATACGGACAAGCTTATAGGATATATTTCCCACACATCATACAAAAGTTAAACTAAGTTGAATGTTTGTGAAGGAAAACATGCTTTTCTGTCAAATCACTGAAACATATATTTGTCTAAAATTACAGACAAAATGTTATACGAAGAATTGCTGATTTACTGTGATGTGCTCGATAACAGACTAAAGTGAGAGAGGTGGGGGATCATAGCACGTTATTACAGTATAGGCCTACTAACTGATTGTGGCCACATGGGTTCCCTCAAACTTTGAATGTATGTGTCAATGACGAAAACATAGTCGTAATTTTACTCGTGGAAATGGACGCATGTAAAGTATAACATTTCTGAGGGTGATTTTGGAGTGGCGCAAATTTTGGACTTGCAGAAGTACCACTTTTCTATGATCATGATCGAAAATAACATGTTTTTATCAATATACAAATATTCGCTTTATAAATGTAGCATACTTTCCGTTAGGACCCAGCCCCAAAACTTATCCCCAGTGCATACACTCATGTACATGTACGCGTCCCCTTCCACGCTTTAGATTGCCAACATTTTCAATGGATGTTTCACTGAGTTTCAAAATTTATAGAAAACTGCCGTTTGACTCTCTGGTGCAGTATGCCAACGTGTACGATGATATTTTTATCCATTCCTGAATTGCGGTCAAAAAGGAGTTTATTCAGGAAATTTTGCTCTTTGTGTTAGCGTTCTTCAACAGTGCAGTTGTTTGTATCGGGTGATCATTCCCGGGGCTATGCACGAGTTGCGCTCAGGTGAAATTGCCTCATGCATATATTCGTCACATTAGTAGAGTCTCCTCATTGAAAATAGAGACAGAACGGTCACGACGAACGCCATTAGACCATGACCGTCATTTTCTCGCTGCCCGATTGGTTGATTATATATTCAGTCGTGAAATCAGGCATCCGTAACCGTATTAACGTAAGATCGCTACTGTGACCTACCTCAGGGTTAGAGGGTCCCAGCATGGGTTCGGAGATGAGAGTCTTGGAATAGATTGAAGTCTTCGTGTTTGGCCACAAAGACTACATACATCATTGTGAAATGGACAGACAGTGTCAACTTTGCCATAAATGATTTAAAATAGCAGTGACTATCGTTATTTGGTCAATGACATTGTAATGGTGCATGGCTATACAGCAGATGAATAATTCATTTGATTTTCCATAATAAATCCTTATTAAATCGTCATGAAAAATATGGGTAATGTTTTGAAATGAACTTTTCGTGCATTTCGATCATGAATATTCCACATTAGATTCGTTAAATGAATCGAGGTAATTTTTGTGTAGGTATTCATTCAAACCTGAAAGTATTGTAAATCACGACATGAATGTACTTGGACATAATAATGATATGTGCTTATGTTTATGCGATTCCACGGGACAAAAGAAGTCATTGACACACAAGTGTATATTGACGACCCCATGCCACGCTATACATTCTATACCCTGACAAAAAGAAATCTCGAGGAACCATCGCCAAATTTATTATCGTGATATTTGCTCCGAACCAATACTATTCTTTTTTCGGCTTTATTTATTCTGCTCATGATCGGAACTGTGTCCATATCTTTCCCGTATATTTGCCACGGAGTGTCCGCTGTCCATCATGGTGAATTCACCCCGACTGAGCCCCCCGCCTGGACCCCAGTAGGCCTTGCGTTTACAATGTCATTGTCATCTGAGGTCACCGGTGTTTAAATGGCAAACAAACCATATACCCGTCTGTTATCATGGCTATTGGAGGACCTTTGAAGCGGTTGTTGTGTGTTGGTGACATTTTCTCAAAATCAGGCAAACACATGGTAAAGGCGGTGAGGTGGTTGCTTCCTACTGGGGTCCAGTTTTAGCACTCTGGTGTGAATTGACCGCAACAAAACCGTGTGTTGGACGTGCCCCGTACCTCCAGTGACTAGATGGAATGTGTCCATTGGAGTGTGCAGTAAAACTAATACACACCTGATCAATTGGACGATATATAGTGGCCGGTTTCATCGCCGCTTTGAAGTTCGTTTCCGTGGCGGATTGGTCTTAAAATATTCATGAATGGATAACTTATACACCACGTGGTGACACTTAAGGTATGTGCTTGGACTGTGTACATACTTGACCAGCCTATAGGGATATGATCACATGTGATTATTCGCTTGGCATGCATAGCTCTAAAACACTCGGTATGTTTTTGTTACAGCTTTCAGGAGAGTTCGCAACATACCACTTGAAGATGCAATATTTGCAAGAATTATATATAATTATTCCATTAAATGCAACACGGTGTGCCACGTTGTTTTCCAGTTGATCTTACATGTCCATATTTTAAGAACCCATTATCTCCGCTTGTGCGGCGCCTATATAATTCGGTTAATCTTTAATCCAATTAACCCACGAATTCCACTTCAATCCAAGGTCTGGGAGGTTTTTGGCAGCCCCAGTTGAGCAATCAAGTAAATATTGCTTTGAAATGTGCCTTGCTATCAACAATATGCTTTAGATTTAAAATTCAGTGTTACGCCCTTCTTTTGATGGTGTAGAATTATTTGTAAATCAGCACAATTATGTTCTCGTATTGCAACCTTAAAATCTGGCCGGCTTTCAGCAGTAGGAGTTTATCAGGTGGGCCATTACCATGTTTTATTTGATTATTTTCACGGTACAGTCACGCCGTTAGCCTATCGTGTAATGTTACCTGTTCATGTTTGATCTTTCGTTAGTCAACAAATTCACACTTTCTATCTGGTTCAACATGCACACCCTTCATCCAGCCACACCCGAAATCTGGGCGGAACAGGGTTCGTGTATGCATGCATGGTCATTATGACACACGTAAATTATTAAAAAAATAAACCTCAGTTTCATATTATGTCATGAATTTCTTAGCCTAGTAACAGGGTAACAGAGTAACGATTTTTGTCTGAAATCACTTCCCTGAGCATAAACTAGTGAAACATTTTCTTTCTCCCATGAAGATATTATTTTTGTTATATCGTGTTTGACGGACGTCCAAGATGGCCACATTCAAACTATCCATGCACGGCCCGAGGCTTGGGTATAAACACAGCAATCACTATGTTATAAACTGATACCCTTGAAGAGAACATTATTATACATAAAGGTTTATTTATTCCCGCAACCAGTTATGATTAGGTGATACTGTGTAAATAACTCGTCTTGGCATCATATTTACACTCGGTGTAGAAGAATATGAGTTTCCCGGTACAGGTGCGTGTTTTTTGTTTTTTTTTTATCGGACGTAAACATCACGAATCCAGCCATTGCTCGTGAAGGGTTGACTCAAAATCATGCAAAGAACTATGTAAAGTACCGTTTTCGTATTTTAAAGTTTTTATGTTGTCATATACACATAATGACCCATTCACATAATGATACTGTAATGGCCTAGCAATTGTATCTTATTAAATTTTTGACCTTAAATTAATAATTCGTGTCGGACATTTAATAACATGATGAGAAACATATCCACCCTGAGCCAGAAAACATATGGAGGTACATTGTTGAAGTTACCTGTATGTTTTGGTCAGGTACGGTCCACACCCTCCTCTTGACAATTCTATCGTATGAAATCTGGTCGAATATCGGCATAAAATCAACAAAGCGGAGTTCCTGTCAATATATACCACAATGTATCATATACGTGAAATATACAGCACCTGCATCAGGCCGCGTGTTATTTTGTCAACGACCGCGCATTTATTCAGCAGTTTCCATTATACAGTTATATGCGGGTATTTATTGCGTTTTTATCAAAGCTCTCGAGAACAATTATTTACTAGGTTATGGTACTCTGGTGTTGAATTCAATTGCCCCTTAAATATCAGACAAACGATACTGTATTGTTGTAGAGTTATGCGCTGGTAAACATGTTATACGCGTTTTGAAGGCGTTCCCACGAGCATTGTGAACATTAATGCAAACACGTACATGCCTTCTGATAGCAAGGTTTCAAATTGATTCATTTTCTCTCCAAAGAGCGAAAAATTATCAGTGATACCGATATTTTAAATTATAACATGACATGATTTGCGTGCTTTCCGCGATGTCATTCAAAGTACATAATAGTAATTAATGCATAAATGTGTAGGTAAAGCATATCGAGGTGTGTGCATGCCATATTTCGTTTCAGATAATCTAGATGAAACAAAATATTGGATATAGTTTTAAATAGCATCGGGTTATTACGTGCCTTAATAACTTACAAAAATATGACTGATGATGCCACCGTATAACTAACTATGTGACTTTGTTTCACGCTATTCGAGCGTGACTGCGACAGGCTAGCACATAAACACAATAAAACTCTCATAACATGGATGTATGGTTCCATTACCACGCCAGGAATTGCTATTGTATCATTGTTCTGTGCTTTCAGTCAATAGGTGAATGTTTGTTTGTGTTATGTCATGATTGTCCCAGTAAACACGCATGTATACTAGGTTTGATGAGGCCACAGGCTGCCAATACCTCCATGTATATATATCAAAACCTTAGCCCAATATGCTATCTTGCATGGAAATTGGACACTAATCTTTAAGACTGTAATTGAATAATTCCCTAAAAAAATTGCTAATAAGCGAGTTATGGCTTGTGGCGAGACTGGTAAATTGTTTTTGAACAGGTAAAGATATATACATCGACAGGAACTCTTATATATAGGGAAAATCCTGTATTGTGATATTCCGTAATATTCTCATCGAATCCCCAGTGTCGCTGATGCTGATTGTTCCTAATGAGTATTTAATTATTTTTCATTTTCGTCCGTTTCGTGATGAATACTGATGCGATTAAGGTTATGTAAATAGCGGTGATTCTGTTGTGTTGTTACTTCCATTGCAGTACCTAATTCCACTGTGGGATAGAATAAATATTTATTCTGATCAATGAACTTCTATAGATAACCCGTGTTACAAGCTGCAATGAGCAGTCTGTTCTGCAGACAGAAGTTAGTATTGCTGGGTTATAGTTCGTATTAAAGTAACAGAAAAGTGGACAGCGGCAGGCATTGCGATTACCTGTGTTCTTTGCAGTGAATGGAACACCTTGATAAATTCTGGGCGATTTGGCCATAAAAAAGATAATGTTTGTTTTATCCGATAAACACTCGCCGCCAGAGAAACTACCATCGTTTATTCCAGCAGACTATGATTTTTTTCTGACTCCTCAAACATGCGTTGTAAAGTTCATGGAAAGTTAGCAGCCTCGTCTACTTCTGCCAAGAAATCGTCCATGATTCGTGCAAAAACATCAAAATTAATGCTCTAACGTGGGAGTGTAATAAATGCACCGTGTTGTTTTTATACACATAGTACAGTGAAACGGTAGATTTGGTGCAGAAACTAGATCTATAGGAAAACAAAATGGTTTCAAAAACACACATTCTCCTGACAAAATTTCGTCATGTGCACGAAAATTGTGAAACGTCCAGGTCTATTATTTGACGGAAATCATATGAGAAAAAAAATTTAGTCACAAACAAGCGGCGAGCAATTTCCTGTCAGGTTAATTGCAGCGAAATATTCTCATGCGCATTGAAATGATAGGCTTCTCTATCATAATTTTATGTGTCGTCTGAAGGAATTTACGAAGTTTTCAATAGAAAGGGCCCCAGCGGTCGTTTTCTGGACGATTTAGAGCTTTAGCTCCTATCTCCCGTGTGGTGGGCCTAGACTACTGGGACCTCCACGGAATATAGCTGTAAATTCCCAAAGATAATTGTTTGTTTGGTGGGTTTGACTTTGACACTGCGGTCTGTTGTCACCGTCATCATCATCCAATCCCTCCGGGGACATTCCACGCCAAAATATTCACTTGAATGCGTGTAATAACACCGTAGTCAATACTAGTCAGCCCATAATTTATATCCGTGGCCCGTGGGAATACACGCACAGTTATCTTGCAATAAAACATCGTAACGTGTCCCAAGGTTCCAAGAGGGACCCCTGTGAACAGGTAGAAATTTCAGTCACATTCCTCTTGTAAAAATGACGTGTATTGTCGTGATTTTGACGGAAGTACAGATTAATATAAATTTAGACGGAGCGTGTAGCCTCCGTTAGAAGGTCAAATAGCACATATTCATTACAAAAACAAGAATATATTTTGTCTTTCTTCTGGCGGAACAAAAAAAATACATGTACACTATTTCTACGGTTATTTCCGCGGGCTAAAGAATAACATTTCGCGCGCATAAAGGCCGAATTTCTTTTGAAAAGTGACCGAAATCAAAGACCACACTTTTATTGGGCCATTCACGGACACAGGCGGCGCGAGCGGGCCCACGGCGGGCTCCCTCTATCGCTTGGACGGTTTGGGTGGGTCTGGGCGGGCCCCGGGGACCGAGAGCGAGACCGATGCAGCCTCGAAGCGTGTTCGTAGTCAATGTAGCCACCGTGGTTGTCGGGTCGCTCGGTCGGTCGTTCTCGCCGTGAATAGTGCAGGGATCTCAGCCAAAGATTTCGGCAGTTTGTGGCCCACCGACTTGCCCGTTACCTGTTCGGGCTCTAGGCAAGTATACTGCTGTTGAAGCAAACTTTCTCGATGTGAGAACGCCAGAGAGAAGTGGCCGTAGATAGTCTACGTTGCTCGGAATGGGAGCGGATCCTCGGGATATCTATGAAACTATATAGTGATATCACAGTTTGGGATAGCCTGCCTGAGGATGTCTTTGCTCTCGTCAGGTGTGACACCGAAGTGATGTGGATTAGCTGGGTTACGGAGATGGACACTACTGGATACCTCGGGGCTCCTGCTGTTGGAGCCCAGCCTTGTCACAGCAGAACTATGACAGCCTACACCGGCATGACTGCAGGTATTGTGCCTAACGAGGCAAAACTTGGTGCATTCCTTGAAAAAAAAAGCTAGTTCAAACTTTACACCAAACAATTGAAACTAAATTGAAGCATACTTAAACGCAACACGATTCTGTTACAAATATATTCCATTTTTCTAAATAGTATGTTATGGGACAAAACATGCAACTATGTGTAGGTAGTAGCGGTGCAGAGAATTCAGTATATTGTAATGTTGTTTGTTTTGCATTACACTCTGCTAGCTCGGGCGGACATCTGTACAAAGAAAACATTGTTTGAAGAGCTTGATTGAATATTTATGATAACACAGCCTTTGTTCTTTGAAAATCTATTAATATATGGAAGTTGCACCTTGGTGTAAATTGGAATAAACAGAGATAAGTTAGAAACTTGGTTATGAAGCATCTACTGAACATACATCTACATGTACATGTACATGTATCTGCCGATGATGAAATTGTCACACCTCTCTGTTGGAGGATCGTCTCCCACACCAATTACTATTAGCAAGTTTTCTTTCCTCCCTGTCTCAGACCGTCGTAGTTTGTCGCACGCCTTCGATCGCCACTAACCGGGCTTGGACACGCCCTAGCTGACTGCGACCAGTCTCCGAGATGACCTCCAAGGAGTCACTAGTCATGGATCTGGAGGAGACTTCGCCCTTCTTCCAGGGTCTGACGTACGCGCTCTGTACGCTGTGTGGTGTCTCCGTGCTACTCAGCATCATGATCGCCGTCATCAGCGTCAGCCACAAGCAAATGCGCAAGGACAAGTCCCTGACCTACGTCCGCTATAGCAAACTCCTCATGGCCCTCGCCAATATCGGCTCCGGGGTCGGAGTTGTCCTAGTCATCCTCTGGCCCGGGTCAGGATCAAGGGCCTTCTGCGAGACTGGTGGCTTCCTCGTACTGTTCGGATACCTCGAGTCCACGTGGATGCTGCTTGTCTGCTGCACGACGCTGCTGATCCACATGAAGGCAACGGTCAAGTCTCGAGGCCTCGCCTTGCGAGGTCCCATGATCCGCTCCGGACACAAGTGGAGCTTTCCGATCTTCCTACTGACGATGCTCCTGAAGGCCGTCGTTCTAGCGATGCTCGTCTTCCTCTCGCTGACGAAGAAGGAATTCTTCAAGAACTCGGACTCGTCCTGTCAGCTGATCAGTCTGATCGGCGAGGAAGCCTGGCAGTACACGGCTACACTGGTCGTCCTAGGCTGGGTGGCCGTGCTAGCCGCGACCATCCTCTCCCTGCTCAACCTGTTCGTCTACGGACCGCGGATCCTGGACTTGTGCCACGCTCGCTACACGACCGGTCTCAGGTACAGCTCCCGAGAGAAGTTCAGCCACAGGATGGCCATCGTCTACCTTGTGATGGCCCTGCTCTGGATAGTGGTGTTGATGACGACTACGGTCATCGTGTTCTCCGGAGAGGATATAATCACCGAGGATTATGTTAACCTGGCCCTTGGATACTCCTTCACACTGGCTACCTGCTTCAGCATGGCCGCCATGGTGGTGATTCTCATCGTCAACAGAAGGTGGCGCCAGCGCGGCGTCACATCCGGATCCGGTGACAAGGATGTTCTCCTGAAGGGGGCGCCACCAAACGCTCTCGCGTCCGTCATCAAACTTGCACAGCAAAAGGTCGGTTCCCCGTAATTCCACGTCCACCTAGGCCATGCGGAATAGGGGGTCAATTTATAATCACAGTTCTTTGGGGGTAATTCCACATTCATTTTTCAAATCATAGCAACAAAATTCGCACAAAAATATTCACGATTGTGTAATCGCCGAGAGATAATGGATGCTTGGAATATATATGGGGAATATTTATCTGACAGATTGGCATTCGCTAGATCGGGCTCCTTGAATTACACCCACACCATTAAATCACTGTTCTCAATGTGTTTGAGATCAGTGCTTTAAATCCGAGAAATACTGCTTTCTACGATGAAAGCACTGAAGTGGTGTTGTCGACACACGATTAGTTTGTTTAAAACAATCGATGTTTTTCCTGTTAGTTCATCGCAATTTTTGCAACAAATCTAAATTTATTTTGCCTTGTACTTACGGAAGCAATGTACCAAGACTTAGCGATGAGAGGGCATTATTGTGAATGAATACACGAAAGTGAACTGCTATGAACATCAAAAACGAGTATTGCCTGAAATTGATTCAATTCGTAAATTTGGAACTGTATCAAAACCTGTTGTTTTCCGGATGATATATAGCTCAACCTGCGCTGAACTTTTAACTTCAGATCTGATTTGAGTTTCGTGAGCCGACACAATGTTATATATTTGAGCTGAATATTTTTATCTCGTTCTAGAAATATCACTCAATTTGATAGGTGATATGGTTGCCAATTGTGAACATATCGAGTCCACCACAACAAAAATGTCGTTAGTTGATATGCATTTATTTCCTATACCCTTGATCATAAAGACTGGTTCGCAAATATTGTCTCCAAACATCAACACATTGCAAGCGACGCGCAATCGTTATTAATTAGTGTGTGTATTGTCTATTGTTCAACATGTAATTTGTTCGATGTCTTGAAGATGGTATATTAATTACCACGTTTCGCTGTAATGTTGACACTGTTTACCTGACCTGTGACATGCCACATTGGCCCCGCGTCAACACACCTATTGCTATCCTATCAGCCTGCTTTAAAACACATACCACACGACTCATTCGAACATTTCGCCTTGGGCAATGAAAGGGAAAAACACACACTTGCTAATGACGTGTAAACTTGGAGGTCATTGGGAAGAAACATGTAAATATTCGCTTTCTATTCTGTTCTTTTGTTATGTAAAGCTGGAGGCAGACGTAATGTAAATGTTAGCCTATAACAAGCAGTACAAAACATCATTGATTCTCAATGGCCCGCTGGTTTATTGACATAAATTCACATGACATAATCATGATATCGAATAGCCAATTAAAAGACTTGAGACAATTGGGCAGTACCACTCGTAATACATGTGTTTTCTGTTATAATATATATGTTGTGAAAGTCAGTGAATTTTTCAAACCTTTAGTGTAAATTTAGGTAAAATTTCATGTTCTGCAATGACGTGTACATGTACGTGTGGACCGATGCTTGTGGCTGAAAATGTTTCATGGTGAACCCCATTTTTTTCATATCAAAAACATGTACACGCGTTCGTCAGAAAAATCTATTCATTAGTTTTTGCGAAATACTGATTTTAGTAAAAAAAAAACAAAAAAAAACGGAATTTTATCCCAAATTTCTGATTGTTTATATTGCTGCTTGCTCAAAAGTCTGAATATAATCAGAGAATTTCAAAATTTAGCCCATCTGATCGGCTCATACATACGTAGCTATCGATACCTGTTCGAAATAAAAACACCAGGCTATACATGTAATAGTGACTTGGGTGTGGATTTGTTAAAATTACACATTAATGCCTAGTGTTCCCTACGATATGTTATAATTCGTTGACATTTATTTACACGTTGAAAATGAATTTCAAGAAAACACACACAAAATTAATTTATGTAATTTGATAATTTTAATTCAAACTTAGCGATGGTCCTGTAAATTGGGTCGATACCTATTGATTTCCCTACAGCATGCGTATGAAACGGAAAGACAATCATAATGCAAAAGCTTTTTGTTGTCTACAGTTTGAGTTCAGAGTTTTCAGCCCAATCATAGCGTTCTGATACACTCGGTGTGGGGCTGGGGTTACAGCTGAATGAAACGTCTGAATACCACCCCGTTATATGATACCCGCCTTGTTTTCGATGTAAACCCTGAGCAAACAGATAAAATAGAGATGATTTTGATTCTCTGATGTAAAACTTGAAAATTAAGTACACGCATCAATTCAATGTTTTGTCTGAATACATGTATTTCATTCTGGTTTTTCGCAAATACAAATACCGGTAAGGCCAAAAAAATGTATTATGTTCTGGTTAGGCACACGCGTCACTTTAAACCCTGCGCATCACTCGGGGTTTTTTTTTTCAACTTTTTGTTTCAAAACTTTCTGAAAGCCGATTTTCTTTTTCTTTTTTCAGTGAATTGACACTCTTATGCCGATTTTGGTGAGATAATGATCGGGTATAATGGTCCCGATTGTCTTTGATATTGCAAAATTTAGTGTATGGCTGACAGAGCAAATTCGACCGGGTTAGCTACATGTATCAGCAGGTAATTTTAGGGAAAAATGGTTGGCCGAATGGGCAATATTTGGCCGGTTTATTTGCCAGCAGTCAATTTTAGGGAATAAGAAAGAAAGAAAAAGAAAATAGCATCGCCGCATCACTTTTTCGGGGACCCTAATAACCAGAACCATAAATACTTTTTTTGGCCTAAGCAGTCAAATTTAGACCTACAATACAATCCAAACGTACACGTTCTCCAATAAACTCCAATAACCACATGGCCACTGACGATAGCGCCACCTCTATTTCACACCGTCAGGATGACGTCAGGCGGTACCAGGTGCAGTGGTTGGACAAGCGTGGTCAGGTGACAAGTGGCGTGATGAAGACCTTTCACCCAGGCTGCCTCGCGAAGTGGCGCTGTGAGGTCAGCGCTATCGCTAAGCTGAGCGTGGCCAGTCACCCGAACGTGGCCGAGTACCTGTGGGAGAGCCACAAGAACAGGTTCGCCGCCGACGTGTCCTCCTTTACAGGGGATCTCATCAGCCCGGAATGCAGGTGGGTCTCTCCTAGATATCGATGTACGTTTTCTTGAATATGAGATCCTGCTTCAGTCGCTGTATTCTGAGTCCTCCTGGATCTCCACGAGCTATAAACGTTATTTAGTGTACAAGCAGCCACCATGCATATTTATAAATTAGTGTCACTATGTCTGTGACAATATATCATAGCTATAACTATGTCTTGCTCCCAGAAACTACATAGTACATACCTGTATCTTCCATTCTCCGACAGCGTGACGTGTATGACGTACTACCCACACGGGACCCTGGGCAGTTACCTGAAGACCCGGAGCCACATGACGGAGGTGGGCCTGCACCAGGTCACCCTGGACATAGCCCGGGGCCTAGGCTTCATACACCAGAACCACCTCGTCCACAACGGCCTCACCACTGAAACTGTCTACATGGCCTCTGTGTCCGGGGTATGCTTTTCTGAAATTGATAGGGGGAAATCGCGATTTGTTCATGTTTTATAAACCAAAAAATCATCAGATAATAATATACAAAACAAGAATTTGGACACGACCTTTTTTATCCTTCACCAGAAGATCGGGTTGCGGTCCGTGATTGGTGACTTCGAGAACAGTTATGAGGTATCCGAGAACACGCTGAGGAAATCTCCGCTGACCTTTGATAGGCCGTACGTCCTGGACACGTGCTCCTTTGGCAGCCTCTACTCCATCTCCCAGCAGATGGACCTCGACAACAACAAGTTCGCGCCGGACATCCGCTCGTTCGGCATGATCGTCCTGGAGATGCTGATCGCCCTAGGCGAGTTTGACGAGCACTCGGGGATGGGGATACACTACAGGAGCAAGGATGTCCGGCGAAGCAGTCTCTATGACAACACGAGCCTCGTCTCCTCCCAGAGCCAGCCGGTGGATAGGAAACGCGTGGTCTCTGCTGGCAGTCAGCTCGATATCATGGGCAGTGACTCGCACTTGAACCGCTTGAATCAGGCCAGGAGTCACCACCAACACGGGAGTGACAAGAGCAAATGTAAGTGCTCGCCTCGGGTCACGGATATACGCGCCTTGAGGCCGGGAAGTGCGGACAGCTCTCTATTCCTCTATAAGTCAGACGGGGAACAACCCAAGACCGCGGACTCCTTACTCGGATCCTCGTGTCAAAAAGGGTCTGCGTTTTCCAGCACGAACTCACAGGAGAATATCAACAGAGACACGGGCAGGTGTGCTCGGGACAATCGCCTGTCATTGCAAGTGAGAGATTTGCCCATGAGTGTGTCTCGGAAACGTGCAATAGCAATCCAGAATCGAGACTTACCTCCCGTGCCACCGAAAAGTCAGACGTCAACCTCCTCCAAGTCATCAACGTCGTCGTCCAAGAGGCAGCACAAGTACAGCCGGCCAACATGTGACATCATCCGGCCGGTTGTAGCCGACGGTGTCCTCATGTCGCCGCCAAGGACTGACAACTCTGGTCAGAACCTAAACAGTTCCTCCGACGTCGAGAGTTACGACTTTTCGCCGTCCAGTGACGAGTTTTACAGCCTGTCAGTCGGCAGTCTCGGCAGTTTCGAGACCATTTACGAGGACGAGGAGAAAACTGTGGCAAGTAATAAAGGTTCTCCGCACTATCAGAATACAAACTCCATCAAGTCTGGTCACAAAACAGTCACAGGCAAACCACCCGTGTTCAAGCGCAAGGCACAAGACGAGGCAGCACAGAGGAAACGCTTCTCCATATCGTCGGCAAACGAAAGTGTGTTCAGTTCAGACAGTGGTGTCGGTTCCTATTTGTCGGATACATACTCGGACACCTATACTCATCGTCTATGGAAGGATATGCATAGAGGCCGCAAGGAGCTGGAATCTCCGGACACCACGTACCACCCGCGACCCGGCAAACATCCTTTCTCCAAACGTCACCCTGGCTCCGGTCACATCTGTACATCAGATCCTGGTTTCAGCTCAAACGGTCCCTGCGACTCGTCAGCTTCAAACACGGACACTCTGAGTAGTGATGAGCCGACATATGAGAGTATAGGTGGCCGCTCGAGCATAGACTCATCGCGTCTCAAGCTCGGTCACGCAACGCCACCATTGATGCAAGCACGAAAACGTACGGCTCTGATGACTCGGTCCTCTGACAGTTTGAAGATCCCCATGAAAGACCTGATTTCTGGGGTGCAGCATCCGGTCATCAAACAGCAGTATAGGTTCGCTGTACCAAGGCTGGGGATCTCAGCCGTGCTGGCACGTCGACCCTCGGATGTTTCTCTGAGTTCGGTCAACTCTCAGCGGAGCACCGACCTGCCACAGTCCGCTAGAGATGCCAAGGCATCCAGTGTGAACCTCTCCGGGTCCAGTTCCAATGTGTCCAGTGACCCGCGTGGGCGGAGTCCAGGTGGGGAAGCAGGGACCCAACCAAAAGGCGACGTCAGAAACACGTCACTTAGCAGCTCCGTGCCGTCAGTCGTCCAAGATTCGAACATTCACGCCGACGACACAACAGTCGGCAAGCAATCCAAGTCCACCGATAAGACGTCTTCCAGCCACGGTCGGTTCACCAAGGCGAGTAGGAGCTCCTCTAGGACCTCGTTGTCGAAGCCGCCCCAGGTCAGCCAGTACGGCGAGCTGGCCAAGTTCTCCAACTTCCTGGACTGCGTCAGTCTGGAGCCCAAGGAGAAGACGCGGATGCTCAGCATGCTCAAACTCATCAGTCGTAATGACCGACTCGGATTCATCGGCCAACAGGTGCGTCACTGCTTTGAAAATGCACGTGAATGTAGTATCGATCTAAGGAATACCACGTTTGACACAATTAGATGAAGTTGATGTGGTTACATGTATTTAATAAATTTGACACTCAATGTTCCGAATATCTAAGCCTATTAACACAAACAAGCAAATAAATATTATTGTAGCAGTATTGTACATTAAATTTTATGGGGACTATTTTATGAAATCATATGATACATGTGAATACGGTATGTGTGATAATGCACTGTATATTAGGCAATATTTAGTTTTAGATATTATGTATTTAGATCATATTCTGTACTAAACATGTGACACTCCATGGTAAAACCCCCCCTCAGGGACCCAGATATGGAAATTGAGTTTTTATCAGCAATAGGTAGGGGGGTTCTTGGGTTATCATATGGTATAACTTTTAGGCAGATTTTCTGAAAATAAGTGGTTGCCATGGCAATTCGAAAAATGGATGTCGTGGCCAAATAACCCGGTTTTTAGCAACATATTCCAGCACCAGCAAAAATAAACAAATGCATCATGTTTGAACAAAATATTCATGTTTATTCAATGTACAAGTATACATAATACTGATAATTCAACAAATTCAAACTAATTGAGTATCTAGCAGTGTATCAAACAATTGGTTGCCATGGCAACAACACTAAATAACGCAGGAATCAATTTCACGTGATCCCGAAAAATATCATTTTCATGCATGAAATCACATCTCATTCATAGAAAATGAATTCCACACATACTCAATTTGATACTTGCATGCTTTCATAATATATTATACTCATAAATAGAGAAGAATTGCATGGTTACTGCTCCAATTTCTATGACTACTTATGTATTACATAAGCAACACAGCCTTACAATACAGTACATTATCAACTCGACACATTCGAATCCACGAAATTTGGGCAACACATCATTTTGACACCACTAGTGACAGAGAACATCCAGTATCACTAGTACATTAAACATTTTGAGACATTCTATACATTATCTTCAAACATGGTTCCTGCTGCTTACATTGTATGTACATCTTTGTTGTCATGGTAACATATTAAACCATTTGGGTATCAGACCTCCACATGTCAAAGTTACAAATGCGCCTGAATGAGTAACTGTAAACCCATCAACACAATCAACACTCAAAATGACAAACCTTGAACACATTCAACACACAATAGGGCACAATCACAATACACCACTACAGTAATGTGGATAAAATTGTGTATTTACAGTCCTCACACCATGTAAAATCACACAACACAAGTCACTTGGCCTTTTTGGGACGAGAGCAGTCCGGTTCGGGACACGTGATCGAAGCTGACAGAGTGGATGAACACAACGGAGCAATCTCTTGGAACAGGTACCACTGGCGAGCCGGCTCCAGTCCAGTGGGGACAAGTTCATGAGGACCCAGATCTAGGGGCACTCTCCTTCCTCGTCCTTTCAGAATCTTGACACTTGTGCTCTCCTGGTCAGCGAAGGTTCGCAGCTGAACAGTCCCTGGGTTGGCGAGAGTGACAGCGAAGTGATGATAGGAAAGGACGTGTGGCACTGGCTTCAAAAAGTCGGAGAGAAAGCTGCTGAAATCATACCACTGAACATTCCGCTGCCCACTGGCGTAGTCATAGGTGACAACTGCGCTGTTCAGTCCAGCTGGTGAGGACTTGCCGACGACATTCACTATATCGTCCAGGGTATCGACCACTGTCCTCCCGTACAGGCGCTTGATCAAGCCGAAGCTTCGATCTGGGGCAAACTTTGTATGGCCCGTCAGCAGGAAGTTGAGTTCAATGCTGTCATTCAAACCAGCCAACACTCTCCAGCAGCAATACTGCACCACACAGTTGTTCTTGTTTTGGCCACAACAGTTGTCACAGTGAAGCGAGATGTTGCGGGCTTGGTGAGTGTTGGTGGCAAGGTAGTG
This sequence comes from Terebella lapidaria, assembly GCA_949152475.1. Taxonomy (NCBI): domain Eukaryota; kingdom Metazoa; phylum Annelida; class Polychaeta; order Terebellida; family Terebellidae; genus Terebella; species Terebella lapidaria. Next base: position 19,042,765 of record OX424561.1, read on the forward strand.
ATGCAGCATGCTGACCACAGTATTGGCTCCTTTGCCAACATTCTCACACTCGTCCACCAAGTAGTTTACCTGGTGGCCTGTTCCCTCGCAGTGTACTCCAAAGATCCCGCACTTGCGCATGGACTTGAAATAGGCTGGGCCCAACTGCTGTGGCGAGTAGGGATACTGCACGTTCTGGGCGTAGTCAAAGGAGTAGTGCATCAGATCTGGAGGCACGTTTGCGGCTTGCGAGCGCTGGAACTCCTGCTTGCTCTCATCACACTGCTGCTGGTAGTGGGAGCGCTGAGTAGCTGCCTGACGTAGGTGTTCCTGGGCGATACGCAGCTTCTCATTCTGAAGACCTTCAGGCATAGCTCTGAATGAAATGACAATATGGATAACATTTTGAATAAATGGGGAGAAATGTTTGATTATAAGGTACTAGTTCATGAAGATTACATTGTGTTATCAATGATACTGGCTGACAATGAATTTTATACTAAGTACTTACTTCGCACGCAACACAGCAGTGTTGTTGTCATGGCAAGTGGGGCACAGGTCACTGGATGGCTTCATGGCTGCTATGAAGGGTACATGCTGGTCCCAAATGGCGAAGAAAGCAGTCCTTCCGACTGGCAGCTTGTCTGCCTCCTGACATCTGGTGCTGTACAATGTGTACACAGAAGCTTTGGTCATGTCTGAGGGGAGCTTCATCACCCGGAAATCCCTGTGCTGCGGAAGGCGGCCTGGTAACGGGATGGCGACTGTCTCAGCCAACTTTGTCAAAAAGTTGACAATATCGACGGTTTCCGCACTGGAAATGACACGACCAGCATTCTTCTTGCCAGTGTTGCCATGTGTGCGAGGAACAAGGCCATGCTCCTCGTGGTGCTTCCTCAGAGCATCCAATCTGTCCTCGCCAACTGTGTGCAGGAAGGCAAACGTCTTCTTGCAGAGCTGAAATAAGTATTGGTTTTGATATCACTTGTCTAGTTATCTAGCACAAGATCTTCAATAATAATACAGATTATATATATATCTCACACACTGCTGACTGAATGATGTTGTGTACTCAGCAGAAAACAACATAGCGCGCTTCAAAGAAAATGAAAATCTAAATTTTTTTACCTTAGTAAGTTACTGTTTACACAGTACATTTGTATATATATGGTACAAAAAATTTGTAAATATTTATGCATGTGGATATTTATACTCGAAATCATTTCTTTCTCAGTGCATCAAATTTCCATTTTACCAGCCAAACAATTACTATAGTAGACAAATAACTAATTTGTTACCTGAAGATCAGCGAAGAAGAACTTGGTACATGGACGGAATTGATAAACAGATGATTTGCTGTGCTTCCCCCTGCCTCGATCTTTGCTGTGGGCCGCGTAACTGTCAACGAACTCGCGCTGTCTGCGATGAGCCTCAAAATTTCCGAGAAGGACCATGTCCAATTCCGCCTTGGAAAGCTCATGGCACCTGCAAATTATATACAGATACGATCAATACAAAACAAGCGTAACAGATCTCCATTCAAATGAATATACAAAAAATTATAGATTGAAAAAAACATTCAATCCGACTCCCCACAATTGTCAATAGCCTACATGCGAATGGTGGTTGCGAACGTTGTAAATAAATATTGTTAGATCTGAAACTGAATATATCCAAATCTAAATAACTCAACAAGAATATAGTTATTTTGAGAATGCTATATTTTTTCTATCTAGGCCTACTTGCCCACATTGGCCACATACAGAATATCTGTTACTAGTAAATGTCCACACATTTATCAGACAAGAAATTGAATGTTCATGGCAAACTTACTGGTTACGCTGCTTCTCCACGAACTGTCTCGAGAACTGTTGACAACAGGGGGAATTTCCCGGTCCCGACGAACAACCACATCCACGCTCCAGGAAAACATCCAAATAACCACGCTCGGTCAAGTCGTGCGGGCCTGGTACAACAGGAACGTCGTGAACCGCAGAGGTCAATGGCAAAGTAGGCACCTGCGCTGGCTGTCCGTGCTCAGCAACCACCCCCTCGTTCGGATCCTGGGTGGGGGGTCGATGTGGTGTGTTGGCCTGACACGGGTCAACGGGTGCAGCAACAAGGTCGCTCACGTGAGCCACGGAAGAACCTGCTGCTAGTGCTGGCAGTGCGTCGACAGTTTCCTCCACAAAAACATTTTCTGTAGCCCGGGAACTGAATAAAACACTGTCTATGTCATCCTCGCTTTCCAATGAATCGAATTCTAACAATTGGTGAACGATTTTCGTCGATTTTGTACCTGTTTTTCTCACTTTTTTCACCAATTGATCCATGTCACAATCCACAGCACTTGCCGGCACCCGAAAACAAACGACTGCGCATCCTAATTGCGCAGGGAGAGTCTCAAAACCCCGCTAAAACAAAAGGGACTGTCTCAACAGAAACAGAAACCACGTGGAAAATTTCTTATTCCCGCCATTTTTAAATGCTGACGTTTTTCCGCGTTTTTACGTCATTTGAGAAAATGCCGCTCGGCGGGGGGTTTTACGCTGGAGCGTCACACATGTTTTATCACTACTCTCTTGCAGTTAATGTCGCTGTTCAGTGACTGCTGGTTAGAAGATCCCGTGCCTTCTGCCGATGAAATATTACAGAGACTCAACTTGGTCTTGCCATCTGCGTCCGTGTAGTGATCATGTTTTACGCCAAATCGCGCATTTAAGAACATAATACCGACTATCAAATTTTAATTTATCTTTTTCACACTGTACAAGATGTCTCTTGTGCACAAGCTAATATTGCTGTATTGAATGTGTGGTATATTCGACCGTTTTACGAACTAATGGCATATTTTATGAAATATGTTGCTCCTTAGTTGTATCAGATTTCGGAAAGATACGAATGATTTAGGACTTGTCTGTTGCAATCGAGTGGTGTTTTGTTTCTTGTTTTGCAACAGAATTTTTATAGATTATGTACACTGTATATGCGAACGTTGGGTCTTCTACGACCGACAATATGGTGCTAATTGCAAATAACACGTCACTGTTGGAAATTTGAACTAACTACATGGCGTGCTGCAATATTGTGTTTTGTTATTGATTATAATACTCAAACTACACAGAGAAACATATGTATTCTAGTTTGCTTCTGAATATCTTCTGAGAAATTAGGCAAAATTGTTTGTTTCTATTTTCTTCCCATGACCCTACCTCAGTTTTTATTCAGAACTGATGTCACTTTCTAGATGCGTTATGCCGTTCACGTGAATAGAAGTAACTTACATTATAATGAAATTGGGTCGCGATTAGGTTTAACTGTACCCATCATTCGATTTGGACTGTGGAAGCTTTATTCAAATAGAACTGACAGTGTATATATTCGGGAAAATATGATGACAAAGTTGTCAAAGTTTTGTGTGTTTGCGTTTTAAGACATGTCAGTGACGTGCATGTGTATAACAGGTATACAGTTGAAGTGCTTTGGTCGTAAATTCATACTTACATATCTCAGTCCAGTAGATGTAATGTACCTGTATTTTCGTATCTATAATAAATCATATCGTACCATGTAATGTTGATGAAGCTTCATGCTTTTTTGTGTGCACATCACACATTACAACTGTACATCACGCACTGGCGGATTTAGAGGGGGTGCGCGCCGGGTGCACAAGTTATATGACATATAATATGTAAAGTGACAATGAGTAGTTTTGGGATAGATAAATTTGAATACGTGTATCAGGCTGGTACTACCAGCAATATTTACATGCATGTGTGGAATGAAATATACTCAATCAGAGCCATAGAGAGCTCAGAATCAACCACAGAACATGAAAAAAGCTCTGGCTTCTGGACCCCACGCCGAGTAAGCTACCACCTATCCACCTCACTTCGTACGGTCGCTTGACTCCTCTAACCAGCTTGCCACCAATACCCCCCCCCCCCCTCCAATAATAAATCTAGTCCGACACACTTGACTTCGTACTGAAACTGTCATTGAATATACACAGGCGATATTTTTTTTATTTTTTTTGTTTCAGAAAGAGTTCTGTATAACTCTGGATATAACTCTGGATGTCGGCATAACTTTGAAAATAATTATATCTCATCTTTATTATTAAACGATTGACCATCACCATGTCTGGTGCCTAAGAACCTTAGAACAGCCTTAGAATGGTAGGACTATTAGACGTTCCTTTCTTTGAAAATCTATCCTTTATTTACAACAGAACTAATCAGACTTCTGAAATAAAATTCTACCTATTGATTTAACAAAATAAGAGTTGTAAAATGCACCTTAGAAACCATCTCAGAGCCACTAAATTCAAAAAAAATCTCGGGGGGCTTACGGCGCTACGGCGCTACGCTCGCCCGCACTATTTCAAGATTTTGTACATTTAAAGAAGAGCACCCCCCCCCCCCTCCCCTATTCAAAAATCCTGGATCCGCCCCTGTCACGAGCGACTTGTAGGGCCTACGAGTAACAGCTATCTGGCGAATACCTGCACATGGCTTAAAATTTATAGGTAATTGACTGGATACAGTGTTTGAGGCCCGAGGTCGTGTCTGGGCCGTAGCACGCACGACCATGCGAGTGCGTCCGCGGCACAGACACGACCGAGGGCCTCAAACACTGTATCCAGTCAATTACCTATAAATATCGAGCCATATTAAGCCATCCAAAACGGAATTTTGGAGAGTTGCATTTAATGATAAAATCATGACCATGGTTTTCAGACCTAACCCCAATACTATAAGTTATCGTGGACTTCAGACCCCAATACGGCATGATATGCTGACTCTCTCTGGCTCTGAAAGATGATATGCTGACTGAAGGCAGATAGCATGCCGTATTGGGGTCTGAAGTTCACGATAACTTATAGTATTGGGGTTAGGTCTGAAAATCATGATCATGATTTTATCATTAAATGCAACTCTCCAAAATTCCGTATTACTCGCCTGAAGCCCACAATACAATTCTTAACCCTATACCACCTAAAATTATATTTTCCTTCTACATCTGTAGGCCTACCCCTGGTCATCTAGATCTGCCTTTTGTTTGTGTTTTCGATATAATATATGCGTGTATTTGTCATTGCATTGTTCACATCTTCGCCAATATTCGTAGCATTTCCAATTATGATATAGTGGCAGAAAGGGGAGAACATTCTGATTCATATACCACAAACATCTTCATCAGAAAATCGTTCTTGTGGAACATGCCACACGCACAGAAACCTAAAAATTCCCAAATTATTTCGTATTCCCATGGGTAGCTCTGAAAAACAGTCAGGCAGCATATAGGGTTAATTTTCCCCCATGACATGGTCATGAAGAGTGGTGAGGGGGAGTACACCTACCCCGAAACCCCCACCAGCTACGCCACTGATACATCCACTGAACGTGTTAGGTTACACGAAGCTGGGACCATTTAACGCATCTGTGCATATCTACATGTACATAAAACGATGCAACAAACCCTGACGAACATTTTGTTCGGCGTCAACGGTAAAAACTCGTCAACGGAAAAAGCAAACTTGAGCAAGAGACAAAGTCAACGTCGGTGAGTTAATCTGTCCCTTCCAACGCAAGCCCTGTAATCAAGTTGTGATACAAAACTTACCTATATTTTATGAGTGTATAGAAAATATTGCCTAAAAAATAATGCGGGCTTCCAACCTGAATTTCAGAGCTAAAAAATTTCTATAGTTTTCTTGTTTTGTTTTTTTTCTCAATTATTTTAAAATGTATGAAAAATACAGATCAAAAACTTGAGTTATGGTTCCACTGTCACGAATGTTGGTAGCGAATCACCAACAATGTGGAAGGACGAATCCGACCACGAATACCGGCGAATATTTTTGCTATTCAAATTGAAGATAAGCTGATAAGACACAGTGAATCCTTGTATAGGCCTATTGATCTTAGTTTGTCGAAATTTTCGTTCTGTATTATTTCTGGGTTTTGTATCTTTCATCGTTGTACATCGCCATTGTCGTACTGTGTTCTTTGTAAATCTTTGTTCCGATTCCTTCTACCTTCGGCGCCAGGTCGCACTGATTCGTTGTGTATCATTGTTAACATAGTCCGCTACAAACAGGGAGGTAATGACAAGTCAGAATTTAAAAGTTATTTCTTGAATATTATCTCTTCCAAAAACATATTTTATAGAGTAACTGATCAGCATTCTAATACTGAAAAGAAAATAGGGAGTCACCGTGCTGGTTTCTTCAACATATTCGATCAAAAATCACAAACATTTACTAAAATTACTTAATTTATGGTATTTTTACACATGTTTTTGACCCTATTCACATCTTACATCTTGCATCAGAACGGATACGGTGACCCCCTATTTTCTTTTCAGCTTTAGGGTGCTGATCAGTTACTCTATAAAATATGTCATTTTGAAGCTCTAGATTTTGTTAATGCAGTCATTTATTTTGGAAAACTCTTTGACCCCCTCCCCACACTGTTTGGAGCGGACTACCTTAAGTGAATATGGGCAAAAAATGTGTAAAGATACCATAAATTAAGTCATTTTAGTAAATGTTTGTGATTTTTGATCGAATATGTTGAAGAAACCAGCACGGTGACCCCCTATTTTCTTTTCAGTATTAGGATGCTGATCAGTTACTCTATAAAATATGTTATTTTGAAGAGATAATATTCAAGAAACAATAGAGATGGCATGATACTGGACGGTGGTAGTACGAAAGTGAACGGCGACAAAAGACGGCTGACCAGCCAGTTTTTCACAACATTCCACGGCAGTGTTCGATATTCCGGAAATTTATGTACGATATAAACCAGAGCGAATATAATACATGTAGTTATGATATCAGGATTATTATGATCTATCTTACGATGGATTCGAAATAAGCAACTGCGCTAATCAGAGATAATGCACCTTGTATTGTTCTCCGATGTGTCGTACTGATACAGACTTCCTTGGTTAATAAAGACCTCAGAGGAGGGAGTGCAGTAAAGTTGGATAAGTTACTCGACGTATGGTATTTGGCAATAATGACATAGCTCCACGCTTCGCGTTTCGGTTGTTAATTAACTGCCAAAGACCATACGCAATATTTAAAAACCAGAAATGACAGTGGATGCACAGAACACACTTTTCTATTGAAAGCATGTCGTATTCATATCGAAAGAAAATCGAGCCTTCTCGTGAATAACTTGAAGGTTGACGCATAGTAGGCGTACAGAACTCGACAAAACTCACCAGTTCTGGAGGTCTGTTCGCTGTGAACTCTTCGATATATCTAGCCGTAGACGTCTTGGACACGTTCGTAGTGCAGTCGACATTTGTCGACATTAGAACAATCTTGTTCAATATGAGTGGGCAGGTTCTGTAGTACGGGAGGGACTTTCATGGCGAGAAGGGGCTGGATTATAAGACGGATTTATAATAGTGTACAAGCTTCACGACAAATGAAGAGATAGAAGGAGATGTGCTCGACAAATACAAGAACAACCGACATGTTTTGAAATGCCAACCTACAACGAATCAGAACGACGTTGGCGAATGTCCCCCTGCACGAATGTCAATTCGTTGTAGTTCGCCATGGTCCCACATTCGTGACAGTGGGACCGGAGTTTTATTTGTCCAGCATTATGCTGGGGTACAAATTCTAAATGTATCATTTATTGGTGCTGAATAAGTCGTCATGTATCTGAATTTTCATTGCGTCTTATTGGAGGTTATAAGTCATTCAGATTGCTTCAAAATGTGGAACATCAGCTGTGCGTGTTGTTTCAAAATTTAGAACAATATTTTTTTAGTTTAAAAAAGCATCCATTGGTTTGATAGCCAAATATAATAGATAAAAATAATGTACATACTTTTAATCATTAATCAGTATTTATTCGACTTGGGTTCACATCACAGGTCATCAGCATGACGACTTGAATACTGTTTTTTTTTCAGTTAAGTTCAGTTCGATTCGAGATAATTATCAATGACTGATTAATAATAGCAATAATAATAATGATAATTATAACTGATTAATATTCTACAATGTTTGATTCCATTGGTATCTTGCCACCTCACATAACGTCATAATGTTCAACTGATTCTAATGTGGCATTCAGTTGCTAAATTTACTCCAGGGTTATCTACTCTGAATTCACAAACATTCAACTTGTCGCTTCCCGACGATAAGAGCGGCAAAATGGGACCTTCCACACTTGGGTCATTTGCCACCCTTACGCCGCATTTGCTCACGGCCGCATGTGTTTTTTGTTTTTGTTTTTTTCAATATTAGTTTCAACAAAATGGAGACCGAAGGAATTCTTCAGAATATATATCGCGCTAGTTTGTGTAAGATTTACAATTCATTTATTGTTACTTAAAACTTAGATAGTTGTAAGTAATCTGGAATAGTTCGATTCCCTGATTTGAGCGATTGCCTTTCATGTACTCATTGAAACGTTATATTTAGATATAAACAGTAAATCTACCTCTGGAAATGGCCTGTGACTATCCGCACACTAGATCATGATTGTGTTTACTATTTTCCGGTGCCCGACACCGAAGTCAGCTATACGCAATGCTGAGAAGCGACGTATGTCTTTCACTACACTTCCTGACTTGATGTTTATTTGTTAAATGCGCACATATATAATGCACAAATATTGTTTTCTTCGCAGAGATGGCGAAGCTGACGTTCTTGTTGGCGTTGCTGCTCCTAAGTTTCCCTGGGAATGAGGCTAAACAGTCGGACAAAGAGAAGATCGAGATGCTCTCGAAGCATGCCCTGATGCAATGGTTCTACGTGGAGGAGATTGCCAGAAACACCGGCCACTCGGGACTCAAAGCAATGCGGCTCCGGAACGAAGGCACCCGACCCTACCACGGCAGCCACTACGCCGACGACTTCACCTGCAGCTCGACGCACGACCACTCCGACTTCGTCAACACGTGCGGCATGGGCGAGATTGTCGCTGTTCTAAATGGGGTCGAGTTCAAGTCGCGACACAACGACTTCCTGCTGGTACAGAAGAGCAGGACGAGTCGGAAGTTCGGAGCCGTCGAGAATATCAAATACCCTGATGTGCCGCCGTCAGTCACAAAAAGGAGAAGTATTAGGAAACAAATGAAGGAACTGAAAATGTACATCAAAGCCTGGGTGGATCAGGACATTACGATCCGAGACTACAGGCCCTATTTCAAGGCCAATCTCTGCTACATGGAAGGCACCTGGACCAAAGCTGACCCCGACACCATTCAGGAGGCTTTCTTCAGCGAGCGTCACTGGTTTCAAGCTGACAGCTGGAACGACCTTTTCCAGAAGACGAGGTTCTCATCATACTCGGGCACCAAGGAGAACCTAGAAAACTACGCCTTCATGCCACGGACGCTGTGGGAAGTCAAAGCGAATGGCGATCTGGTCTTCGGACAATGGAACTACCGCATATTTTGCCACCCACTGGAGAACGATTTGCCCCTGAACAGATTAAGGGGTGTGGACGACATTAAAACGAGGATGTCCAACCTCAGGACATTTGATGAGTACCTTGAGAGCCGGAATGCTCGCTTCCAGATCAACCCTATCGACAGCGACAAGTTCCATGACGGGCCGACTCGACATGGACTGCTGGACGAATTGATGTTTGAAGTGCCAGGTATGGACAACTACGGCCAATATCTGGAAGATGACCAGCTCAACAACGTCATCAGAGAGTTCACAGCCACACCAAACGACCCGCCTCTCAACGCGGCCAACTACCACAGGTGGTACCAGAACCAGGAAAACGGCGCCATGGGAATCAAGGTCCGACACAGAGGTTTCAACGACGAGCATATGTGGGTGGCCATGAATACGCAGCCCAATGTCCTGCCCATACCGATAGAGAACTGTTACCAAGACACGTATGGTAAGAGGCAGTGTGAAACCTGGATGCAGAGATGGTCCTTTGCCATTCCCATGGAGATCATCTACACAACACCGCTCAATTCCTGGAACCCTTTCGACATCGATTACAAGGGCTTTGATAAAGACCCACTAGGTCAAACTGTGTTCGAGGACGAAGATGGTAACGTCCGAGACGGTAGTGATGACCCTAAGAAGGCATTCAATGGCACGAACAGCTCTAAGTACTACCTGACGCCTGCAGATTTCTACTCCAGCGGGGAGCTGGGAGTCGATCCGGCAGACACGCCTAAAAACTTCCTCCATGTGCTGGACAAGAAGGGAAGGGTTCGTAAAGTGTCTTCTTCAGGGATCAGGACCTTTCTGCCGCGTATGGCGGGCATCGACAAGAAGGTGCGCACCCGGTACATGATCCCAACCATATACGCGGAGGGCGACCCCATCATGAAGGAGCTGCAGGCGCTCAAAGACATCGTCCTCAACCCGGACAAGTATAAATTCATGTTGACCAACTGCCCGGGTCCGGTGATCAAGCCTATACAAAGAACACTGGTGGCGGGACCCGCCGGCCACGAGCACATCGTCACGTTCAACGCCAATGACCAGGATGCCTTTGAGGACGACCAGGAAGTCGCCGTCAAAACGAGCGTTGCCAATGGACACACGCATAATCTAGTGGTCAAGCGCTCGGGGTCAAATCCCACGTTCACCTACGAATACGTGACCTGTGGGGGTAGTACGGTATGTATTGACGGACATCCATCTACGCTCGAATAGGCCTGAGAGGAGGATCCAAAAGAATTCTGTACTAACATCCTGCTGAATAAAATTAATGCAAGCATTTGATTTGATTGCTTACTTCTCAATCGATTCAATGTTCGATCAAAGATGAGATCTACAACTAGCAAAATGCACCTTGTGAACACCAGCTTGTATGCCCTTATATCATTAGACTGTCGACAACAAAATTATCGATTCCAATTGACAATGAGATTACCGTATAATGTGCAGTAAGAATACTTCTCGAGTTCTATTTATTTACCGGTACTTATATCGTCGTTAAATAAGTTCAGACCACTTGATTATTGTAAACAACAATAAGGGAAAACGGGGCACATTGATACAGTTTATGCAACAGCTACCTGATACTCAGCGGTTGAGTTCGCCATTTGCACACGTTATCTTCAAGGGTTTGACATTAGATACATGTACATGCGGGCACTGCTGTCAGACACACGGCCGAGGGAACTCTCAACAATTCCAATTGCACTAAAAAAACAAAATTTCACCGAAACTAAAAAAAGATATTGTAATAAAATAAATAAAAATAAACACTTTGATTTACAACGATGATTTGACCCAAACACCACACCATGTTTCCGGAATATTCGAAATTATAGACGATGCAAACTTTTTTAGTAAGAATTTACCATGGACATTGTGAATTAGCACGATCCGACTAAATTGCAAGTTCCATTCAAGGAAACCAAATCGATATCGAAAACATTAAAATGTGGTAAACGTGTCTACAAGAGAGCGCAGTGTGAAAATATATGTTCACCCAAAATACTTGTAACAAAGCAGCACTTCCTACAGAGTTGTAGATAACAATATGAAGTCATGGGCCTCACACGAGCTTATAAACAAGATACTAGTAAGCATATTGATATCAATGAAAACAATAGCAGTTTTAAAAAGTAAGGTGGAAATCTCTATTCATATTAACAAGATATATCATGTTGGGGTGCGTCATGATTGACCAGCGTGATCAAAGAGTTTCCCGACCGGTGGAAACAGATAGGGAAACCCTAAACAATAGCGATTAATTCAAAAGTACGTCTGCACGGTGTAAAAATCCAATAATCACTCATCATTTATCGAACATTACTGCAATATAGAACCCGATCACTGACTTGGATTGAATCGTGTTGCTGACCATGAGGATTACTTCAGTTTTGTACATATATTATAGAGCTCATGATGTAGAAGAAAGTTTTTGAATTTCACCTGTCAGTTTCTAGACTGTAATCTAACAACTACAATAGTTGAGGAATTAAAAAGCAATTAACAGTCAACAGTTCCTGACTCAAAGCCTGCTTACTTGTTACAATCAGGCTCAGTATCTCTATAGTGCATGTAAGTCATTATCAACACATTGCGTGTGTTGAATTGAAAGAGGTAGATTCTTGAGGATGGAGACACGGTGACATAATGGTATTTGACTAAATAAACTACAAATTCGATCTACTAAAATACTATTTCTACAGATACTAAAATAACAACTCTACAGTACAGATATGCCTGTTAAAATACTAGAATAAGAAACAGATGTAACCTGAGGGGAAAATAAATATTTAAACCCAAATGAACAAATGTCCTCCTCGGTGACATAATGGTATTTGACTTAATACACTACAAATTCGATCTGCTAAAATACTATGTCTACAGATACTAAAATAACAACTCTATAATATAGATATGCCCGTTAAAATACTAGATTAAGAAACACAGCTAACCTGAGGGGAAAATAAATATTTAAATCCAAATGAACAAATGTCCTCATCAGCGACATAATGGTATTTGACTTAACAAACTACAAATTCAATCTGCTAAAACACTATTTCTAGTATTTCTGCAGATACCAAAATAACAACTCTATAATACAGATATGCCTGTTAAAATACTAGAATAAAAAACACAGCTAACCTGAGAGTAAATAAATAAATAAATAAATAAATCCAAATGAACAAATGTCCTCCTCAGTGGCATAATGGTGTTTGACTTAATATCTGCAAATTCAATCTGCTGAAATACTATTTCTACTGATACTAAAATACCAACTATATAATACAGATATGCCTATTAAAATACTATAATAAAAAAAATACAACTAACCTGAGTGTAAATAAATAAACAAATCCAAATGAACAAATGTCCTCCTCAGTGACATAATGGTATTTGACACTGAGAAGGCGGGAAAGGAAGTGAGGAATAAAGAACATTATGAATATTCATGACTAAAACTTTCGTATCATACCCTGTGTTCATTCAGGCGATAAACCAGTAAACATTCACACAAGTAAACAAACACACATGCACGTAAACAACCAAGCTACACATGATCGAGCATGAAAGTGAAACCAGAAGGAATATGAAATGAGTTTTTAATAAATGTTAGACATATACATATGACTCAACACTATTACACAAGTAAAGCACAATTATGATCAATGTATTGCCTCTTGGTGCCTGAATACAAAGCACTCAAATAACAATTATGAAAAACACGATAAAGTAAAAATGAGCAAAGATAAATGACCTCTTGCTGCCTGAATTTTTTAAATCAAAATAAAATCAAGATCAAGATAAAATATGAATGAGCAGATATTAGATATTACAATTACTATATGTTAGATAATACTATTACAAATTATTGAAAAATTGAAAATCTATTGATATCGAACAGCAGCTGTCTTCCGAAATACAGAACCTCCGTGAATGGCTCATTGATCCCTACACCTTGGGAAGACAGAATCCATCCTGTTTGGCTCAAAAAGGAGGCTCAATAGTTGTGAGTCGATTAACGTCACCTATGATGGTCAAACCCTTTCCAGTAAAACCTGTGTTAAGTATCTCGGCGCTGTACTTGACCATTCACTATCTGGTAGCCAAACAGCCGACACTGTAATAGGTCAATCTAACACCAAACTCAAGTTCCTGTAGGCAGACCAGACAATTTAACTTGGATACAAAAAGGCTACTAGTCTCAGCTTTAATACAGTGTCATTATGACTATGCCAGTGCTTCTTGGTACTCTGGTCTTACCAAGAAAAATCAAAGTTGTCTGCAGACCACCCAGAACAAAATAGTTCGATTCCTTATCCATGCCCCCCAAGGATCCACATCGGTCACCCTGACTTTGCACAGGTCAAAATGTTGCCAGTGAATCTCCGTGTTAAACAGCTCGAGCTCAACCACATACATAACATAATCCATGGTAAAGCACCTCAATACCTAACTTCTTCCTTTATTCGAAATTCTTCCCGCCACAATACCCGATCAGGCCCACTCTCTCTGGTTATCCCCTCTATTTAATCTTCTGGACAGTCCTCCTTCACTTTCACTTTTCGTACGAACTCTGGAATAGTTTGCCAGGTCACATCAAATCTATGTCTTCTAAGTCATGTTTTAAACATCATGTAAAACCTTTTTATTTGACCAACTTTTAGATGAGGAACTCAACCCTTTTATTATATCTTAATTTATCTCTAGTCATAAATTTCTAGTCAAATATACTCTTACCTATTGTTTATACCCATTATCCCTCTTTTCCAACTCATCTAGTTCTTGAATGTATCTTCTTGTTCCAATTTTCTGTCCATTTTCTGGGCTTTTTCCCATGTTACTTATTACTGTTAATTATATTTATACTTTTTCAATTGTATACAGTCCATTTACTATCCATTGTTTTTTTCTTTACACTCACTATTCTGTCACATGATTGTTTCAATGAACCACAATGGAAATAAGTGTTTTTACTTTCTTGCGTCATCCATGTATTTTTTTAATGTATTTACAACTTTGTATCTGCATTGAATTTTACAAAATAAAATCAATCAATCAATCAATCATTGATACGGCAGCGTATTTAGGACATGGGGGAAATATTTTTTTTATTTCGTACGTACAGATCAATAACTCGTTCGTACGAATTAATTTGTACATACAGATTCATATTTGTACGTACCTACTAGTTTTAAACACTCGCATGTATTGCTTGCTATATCATCCAAATTTGAATTGCTCGTGGTGGAACGGCTAAATCCATAGTCACACATTTCTTTCCCACACCCTTTGTTAATGTAAAGAAAGAGTGGTTTGTACGTACGAATCGCTTATCCGTACGTACGAATTGGTATTTCGTACGTACAAATTAGTAATTCGTACGTACGAAATAGTAATTCGTACGTACGGAAAAATTATCTGTACGTACGAAATAGTACATACAGATTATTTAATCGTACGTACGAAATAAAATAACACTTCGCCATGTCCTAAATACGCTGCCGTACTTTGAAAACAGTTTGAACGTCCCATGAGTCAATGTTCACGCGGCTTCTGAATTGTATGCAAAGGGGTGTGCCTGCCTTCTGACACAAACGACTGTATACTCTGATTTTACAAACTCGTTTACACTGTTTTTCGCTGATATTTTTGTGAAGCTAGATGGTATCGTTCTATAACTTTGCATACTTCACCTGGGAGTCAAACGGCAATTTTCTGCCGAATTTCAGATTTCTATCTTGGAAATTGAGAAAGTTGGCAATCTACCCCAATGTTAAATTTATCCCTATCATTGAATTTCTGGGTCCGCACATAATCTTGTGCATTTGCACGGTCTCGTAGCGGTGCAATCTTTCGAAATCAACATGCCTGTGTAAAATACACTCAGTGTGTATTCTGGTCCAAAATTACAGTAATACTTCGAATCCTGATGGATATTACCAGGACCAAACCCTCGAATATGCTCAGATTCTCGAGATCGGGACTTTAACATTGGGGTAGATTGCCAACTTCTTCAATTTTTGCGATATAAGTATGACATTTGTTAGAGAATTGCCGTTTAACTCCCAAGTGAATTATGTCAAGTTATAGAACGATAATTTTTAGCATCGCATAAATATCGTCAAAAACCGGTGAAAACAAGTTAGAAAAATCAGAGTATACTCTCATTTGCTCCCTTGACCCCCCGCTCCCAGAGCAATCGTCTACTAGGTACATTTTAGAATTAGTCCCTATCGTCATCGTCCTTAAGTCATACGTATGAAATAAAAAGTCATACGTTTGAGATATTAAGTCATACGTATGAGATAATAAGTCATACGTATGAGTTACTATCTCATACGTATGAGATTCTAAGTCATACGTATGAGATACTAAGTCATACGTATGAGATAATAAGTCATACATATGAGATAGTATCTCATACGTATGAAATAAGTTAGTATCTCATACGTATGACTTAGTATCTCCTACGTATGAGTTAGTATCTCCTACGTATGAGTTAGTATCTCCTACGTATGACATGGTATCTCCTATGTATGACTTAGTATTTCATACGTATGTGTTAGTATCTCCTACGTATGACTTGTTATCTCATACGTATGTGTTTGTATCTCCTACGTATGAGTTTTTATTTCATACGTATGAGATAAATAAAAAAATAACTTCCCTTTTTGGTGGCACGAACGGAGCGCCATAGATCCCAACATCTATACACTAATGTTTTAAACTCGTTGACAATCTACCTCAATGTTAATTCTACCCCAATAATGGAGGTCCGTGGTCCGCACACGACTTTGTGCATGTGCAAGGTAGTTCGCTCCAAACAGTGAGGGGAGGGGGTCAGAGTTTTTTTTTTAAATAAATAACTGTGTCAACATAATCTAGAGCTTCAAAATGATATATGTTATAGAGTAACTGTTCAGCATCCTAAAACTGAAAAGAAAATAGGGGGTCACCGTATCCGTTCTCATGAAAAACACGATGCAAGATGTGAATATGGACGAAAAAATGTGCAAAAATGCCAGAATTTATGTCATTTTAGGTAAATATGTGTGATTTTGATCGAATATGTAGAAGAAACGAGCACGGTGACCCCCTATTTTCTTTTCAGTATTAGGATGCTGATCATTTACTGTATAAAATGATGTCATTTTGAAGAGATAATATTCAAGAAATGACTTTTAAATTTTGACTCTCCGTTACCTCCATGTTTGTAGCGGACTACGTTAAGCTATGCAGTCTCTTTGAGAGCAGCATGTTTGACTTAGTTTGTGTAAACTCATACACCATCATTGTGTCTTGTGATCCGAAATAGCCACAATACTTCATTTCCTGGTGGATTATTATATTATACGACAACATATTAAAATATTTCCTTTTTTCAGTTTCCTTTTTACGATAGGAGTCTAGAATTTGGTAGACAATTGTCGTTTGTCTTCCATGTGAAGTATGCCAAGTTATAACACAATATCATATTATTATAGCATCGCGATGATACGAGTAAAAAACGGTGTATAAACGAATTGACTAGTGAATGGGTATAAGACAGTATAATAAACAACTGTATGGTTCGTAGGAATAGACTGTGTGCCACTGTCACATATATCAGACAACTCATCAATTTGCGACCTCCAAACTACGGGCCTAACTGTACATGTGTACATACCCACGTGACCTACAAACTGGTATTCATCCAGCGTCCCTGACCACGTGACAAGATTTCGCCAATCAGGACGCGGTACCATGCGGTTGATCCCATGAATTGGCAATATAATTCATTGGTACAATGATTAGCTTTCAGTGGATACAACATGGTTTCAAATCACATGGGACAACTTTCAGTTGCATACAACATGGTTTCCAATCACATGGGACGGGTTCAACCACATGGAATCAGTTTGCATACATTAAACAAGATGAAAGGTGGCTCAAATGCATGATTTCACCACAATATCAAATTAACATGAATTTATTTTCCGATGGTAATCTCCATGGCGGTAACATGCATCTGTTCCCCTGTGATCCATGTAGAATCATATATACTCAACGACGATCAGTTGTTGGCATGAACGATGCATGAATTCTTACAATGATGCTAAAGCTGTGGGCACAATGTTAAATGATTTACTATAGTGTCGTCTGTCCCAGTTGTCAATCGCACTTGTCGCGCGTTGGACAAACAGTGATCGCGGTCCACTGGCGAACTGTGAACTGCGATGTGCATTCACGCGATGTGACCAGCAAGCTGACACCAGACCCTCCGACATATAAGGACGCAACTTCTCATACTTACCCAGTCTCAGAAAACGCTTAGATATCTTCTTTTCAGTTCGGCTCAAAGAGACCAACTGGAAAACAGCAGCTGAAAATCACCAAGTTCTCAGTAAGTATTTTTTCCTTCTACAATAATTGTTTCGTGATTCGCACCTATACGTGTTGAAGTATAATAAAGATATTTTCGATCGACAATACAAAACGGATAATTCAACATTAATATATGAAACTTCATCAGAACATATATGCAATATAACAAACTCCAAACTATACCCAACATGATGCCTCAGAAGGAGAAACCTAGACTGTATAAGATATAAGATGTTACTCGAGGGATATTTGATCATCAAATCACATGTTTGATTAACAAAAAAACCACATATGGCCAATTTTTTTTTTTTTTTTGGGGGGGGGGGGGCCAGTGCCACTTCTAGCATTAAAACTAACTACCATTTTGTCATAATCGTAAGTAAGCACTTTTTTCTTTCACCACATAGTTACAAACAATGTTCCACATAAACCGTATATAATTGAAAGTTATAGATCTAATTTAAGATTTTTAAAAATCCGTTTAAACTGAATAAAAGTACTAATTTTCGAGCGAAAAAAAGTGGACAAATGAGGGGCGGTCCCTTCTTGGCGTTAGATAATGGCAAATACACAACATTATGCTATTTCAAACGTACAATATAGCTCATGGAATGTTTAGGATCAATTTTAAATTGTTCCATATCTTGGGCTATGATGTTTTAATAATAGCAGGAGGAGTTAAAGTGTGTCACAGTACGTTACTCATTTCCGTCAAATTTTTTCTTGATGTTCAACGTATATTTAATAAACTATTAAATAATATTTAGCTTGCACGTATATGCTATTTATGTAGTGCAACTGTCGTGCTTACAATAAATAAAACAACTTACACACATATGTCACATAAAAAAATAAATTTCCCGTTTTATAATACATTTAGTTCACTTTCCGTCAGCAGATAACGTACGAACTTCACCTCTTTTAGGAAGCGTTTCTGGTTTCCTGACACCCATCCATAGTCAAAAAAGTGTTGTCGGTGTTCCAGGCAAGCGCCTTTCACACTTCCGCTCTGTTGAATCGTTTTCACGAAAGGCGGCGCTCCAGCACCCGTCCGGCGCTCCAGCACCCGTCTTTCACACAATTCGTCCTTTGCATTCTGGGATACCGAAAATAGTTCCAACATGGATGCCTCTATGAATCGAAATAAATTTGAATGTTTGGGATATTTTGTTACTGACAGGACATATTGTCGAAAACTATACAATTTTTTAAGAGATTGTGATAGAATAACTCCAGTAGCGGTGTCCGTGGCAATCTTTAGTGCCTCTGAAAAATCCATGGCTGAGTCATGACTGTCGGGTCGACCCCTGGCCAGCCCTGGGTCGACCCATGCAAAACAAGAAAGCACGTGCTCGTGTTTACAAAACGCGCATTAATACGGACTATTTTGTTACCGCGCATTGACACTGTCCCCTGATTCAGGGGACCAGAGAATCGGTTATTACAAAGACGGGTGCTTCAGGCTACTGTATATTAATTATATTGGCCATTCAACTCAATGTTAAATGATCCCACTTTGACGGTCCATAACACCTTCCTAAAAAAAATCCCAGCCTAACCACTATGCTAGTTTTATCCCTCAACGTATTGGGCATCGCGTGGTAAGCATGAATATATTTGACGACACATGGGATTTTTCGCTATTCTGCCTTGAATGGACCCGGGGTGAAAATACCCAAAATTATGGGTACTGATGCCCATGCAAAACCCCTTTGATTCCCTAGCTCCTGAGAAGAACGCCAACAAGATACTGCCTTGAAAACCGGGTCATTATATCCCAGCACTGCGTTCTTTCAGGTGAATATACACTCGTCCAGAAGTCTGGCCTAAAAAATATATGAGGCGATGTTTAACAACAGTTTCCCTTTAAATTGCCTAAGTGAGGCGAACGCTCGCTGATTGGCTGAGGGAATTACTGTACACTGCCCTTCAGAGTGCCGTCTGGTGGACAAAACGCTGTTGAATGTGTCTTCTGCCGCGTAGCGGCGCTAAATACAAAGTCAGTGTTTCAGAGTGTCAAACATTTTCTCACATAACGTACGCAACAAAACGTAACGAACGCAACTAGAAACGACTCCTCATATGTACAACTATGCATTCACAACATAAATAGAGTCCCCAATACTCACAACGGTGCTCGAGACTTTTATTTATCGCATAAAATGTTGTTTCAACACACTCTGATATCACACGACATGCAGTTTTCAAAATGATGTCAAAGCTGAAAATGTTCTGTATGTTACTCTTGACGGAATGTATGTTACTCTTGACGTAAATCGAACACAACATACATTTCTAGTTGAGTAAAGTCGTGTGTGACAAGCCACATTCACATCGTAGCTTAAATTCAGGTCTGTCAATACATTACAGGTCCATATGCGTATACTCCACCCTCCACCCAGGCAATAAAGCAGTCAATGTTACGTACGTTATGTTTGACCGTGTTTTCCGATTACCGATAGTAACATACGAACTGATACTACCTTTTTATTCATACTGTTCCTAATTTTATTCGAGATATACAGTACCTCGCTAATGCTGACCATGGCAGATAGCCAAATTGGCATATTTTTGCCAACATTCAGACATCACACTGTCTGATTTGTTTTGTTTGCTACATGGTGTCAAAGCTGAAAGTCAAACATAACATACCTGCAATGTCAAACGTAACATACAAACAACTTCAAATTATCTGTGTCAACATAACATACGCAACATTAAACTACATATTTTATTTGGTTCCAAGTGAAATATTAACTTGTAATTGAGGAATAAGATTCCATAGATTGACTAAGTCCTCATTATACCAAGAAATGAAGGAAAAGTGGTGTCTCATACATGGGAACAAAACTAGAAGTTGTCGCTAAATGAACCTGACAGCCAATATCATTCTTTTTCATATTTTACATCTTTAACACAACCTGGACTGAATAAAACTGGTATTATGCATTCAGGTAAAGACAACTTTTGTATTTCAACACATATGACCTATTAATTGGCTTGCTTATATCATTACAGCATGATTTTGTTGCAGAGTAACATACGCAACGCCAGAGAGCATGTCTGCTGCATTTTAATGATAAAGCAGGTTTTATTACTCCAAATAGCCCAAATAGATGCTGCATTATGATTCCATGATTCATTTCTTGGTTTTCAAGCGAAATTTACCCAATAATAAAAGGTTTTTTTATTTTACCTAAATGTCCACTTTTTGGCCCCAGGAAAAAAAATTGGCCATATATAAAACATTAATCTTTTGAAAATTCGAACTCAAGTGATTTTAAACATTTCAATTTCTATGGGCGACGGATGTGATGTGAATGTATGTAAGTCTGTAGCGTTGTGACGTGGTGGCTACATAGTAGTGACACCATGGTTATAGCGTGAACGTGCGGACAGGTTTATAAGACATTCGCTGACAATTGAAAATTCGAACTCAAGTGATTTTCAACATTTCAATCTCTGTGGGCGACGGATGTGATGTGAATATGTGTAAGTCTGTAGCGTTGTGACGTGGTGGCTACATAGTAGTGACACCGCGGTTATAGCGTGAACGTGCGGACAGGTTGATAAGACATTCGCTGACAATTGAAAATTCGAACTCAAGTGATTTTCAACCTTTCGGATGTGAAGTGAATGTATGTAAGTCTGTAGCGTTGTGACGTGGTGGCTACATAGTAGTGACACCACGGTTAACTATCGCACAGATAGTTTCTGCCTGCATCTCCTCCGCTCAAAATATAGGAATGAATGACAAGCATGAGTTTATCTATAATCTGTTTTTTTCTAACTTGTTTACACCGACTTTTGACGATATTTTTGCGATGCTAAATGTAATTGCTCTTTAACTTGGCATACTTCACCTGGGAGTTAAACGACGATTTTCTACAAATTTCAGACTTCTATCGCGATCTCCTATTTTATCTCCTCTAATGCTAGCTTTCAGGCCAAACCGTATCTTGAGGATTTGAGCATATTCGAGGATTTGGCCCTGCTTGTATCCATCATGATTCGAAGTATTATTGTCATTTTAGACCAGAAGACGCACTGTTGATGTTGATTATGAAAGATTGCATCGCCATCGCTACAAAACAGTGCAAATGCAAGAAATTGTGTGCGGACCCAGAAATTTAATGACACGGCTACTCTTTCAAATTTCGCGATAGAAGTATGAAATTCGGTAGATAGTTGTCGTTCGACACCAATGTGAAGTATGTCAAGTAATAGAACGATACCATGTAGCATCGCAAAAATACCAGCGTAAAACAATGTAAACAAGATAGAAAAATCAAAGTATCAGTCTCATTTGGATACATTTCGGTGCGTTCTCGCTTCCTCGATATTTTCATTGCATTGCGTTGCGCAAATTACCTAAAAGCTAGGTTACTTATCAGTCAGGATCCATGCCTCAGCCGAATCCTGGTATGTTTTATTGGGGTTATAACTCTGCAGCTTGGAAATGGATTCTACGGAAGCTCATATTCGCCACATAGAGGACCGCAAATTTTTAATTACAGTGTAATAACGCTGTAATACAGCGTTATAACGCTCTAATTTACAGCGTTATAACGCTCTATTTTAGAGCGTTATTACGCTCTAAATTAAACCGTTCACCTTCCTAGCATATTTCCATTGTCGTGATTTGTAATAAACATATCTAGATCAGAATAATTCTGAGATTTCCCTACAAATGATTGAGCTGATGAACTAGCAGGTCCGATGATGTCTCTGGCAGTGTAAATTAGAGCGTTATAACGCTGTAATCTACAGCGTAATTACGCTCTAATTTACAGCGTAATTACACTCTAATTAGAGCGTTATTACGCTGTATTAGAGCGTTATTACGCTGTAATTAGAGCGTCATTACGCTGTAAATTAGAGCGTTATAACGCTGTAATTACAGCGTTATTACGCTGTAATTAGAGCGTAATTACGCTGTAAATTAGAGCGTTATAACGCTCTAATACAGCGTAATAACGCTGTAATGAGAGCGTAATAACGCTCTAATTAGAGCGTAATTACGCTGTAAATTAGAGCGTTATAACGCTGTAATTTACAGCGTTATTACGCTCTAATTACAGCATAATAACACTGTAATTAGAGCGTAATTACGCTGTAAATTAAAGCGTAATTACGCTATAAATTAGAGCGTTATAACGCTGTAATAGAGCGTTATAATGCTGTAATAGAGCGTAATAACGCTTTAATTTACAGCGTAATTACGCTTTAATTTACAGCATTAATACGCTGTATTACAGCGATATAACGCTGTATTAGAGCGTAATTACGCTGTAAATTAGAGCGTAATTACGCTGTAAATTAGAGCGTCATTACGCAGTAAATTAGAGCGTTATTACGCTGTATTACAGCGTTATAACGCTGTATTACAGCGTTATAACGCTGTAAAGAAAAAAGTGCATTCCTCCATCTGGCGAATATGAGCCACCGTAGGTTTCCGTTGAAATTTGTTGCGTTGATTCATACATGACTACAGGGCTTGCCAAATGGCCAAATTGAAGACCCAGTCGATAATCATACAGATCCTGAACGTTATACACCACCAATCAAATGTAACATACTTACAGGAAGCAGACAGCGTTTTAGGGTGCAGTTTCCGCCTATGGTTAGAATACTTATCATAGAACAAAAACCTACTACCTGCACAATAACCAATACGTAATAGATATACACTGAGCGCGAGGTGAATTAGAATATTATGGACCGAGCGGCGAAGCCTCGAGGTTTCATAATATTCTAATTCACCGAAGCGCGAAGTGTATATCTGACTTAGCTGCTGGCTCTATTGTTGTTAGTTATATACCTGCTGTTGTTAGTTATATACCTGCTAGCGGGTGTATAAGTTAGTTATCGACCTCTGGAGAACAATGGGACCAGTAGCTAATTGTTGGTAATATTATGATCAAAATAGCATGTTATATATCATCCACATTGAAAATACACTATGTAAGAGATATTGATTTTCAGTCGCAAAAATAACGTCTATACCCGTTGCCATTGTAAACTCAACCGCCAACTATATTAAAAAAATTCATCGATTCTGATATTTTCTAAGATTAATATAGAACCAAAATCACAAAAACATCTCACTCCTGAGTACAACGTTCTCAACAGCTAAGCATTGACGATATTTCCCATACGATCCGCTGATCTGTAATTAAAGTCGGCGCATAATTTATTGGCGCGAACCTATCTCATGAAATCTCGGAACATACTGACTTGTATTATTTGAAATTGATATAAAGTGAAAACGGCACCATGACCATTGTGAAACAATGGCTGTTTTTCTGTCGTGTGCGTTTCTCGTCGGTATATCTAGGAAAATATATATCCTTATGGTGTTTTAACATGGGAATTATAGCTTGCCATTTTCATGCTGTCTGGGATTGAGACAAATCAATGGAATAGCCGATTTGAATAGGGGCCTTCTCAAAGAGAATACAATAATAATAATTCATTCTATTACTCGTGCTTGAATATATTTCGCATTAAAGAAATCACAATCACACAATATCCACGGTAATTCTTCAGTCCGAATCTGAACTGCTGGATTCACGCCAGATGTATGACGACCAGTTTGGCCAACCATAGTTGTCGTTCAAAGTCATCGACGAGATCAACATTGATCGGGTCGTCATACATCTGGGTGAATCCAGCAGTTCAGATTCGGACTGAAGAATTACCGTGGATATTGTGTGATTGTGATTTCTTTAATGCGAAATATATTCAAGCACGAGTAATAGAATGAATTATTATTATTGTATTCTCTTTGAGAAGGCCCCTATTCAAATCGGCTATTCCATTGATTTGTCTCAATCCCAGACGACAACTTCATATTACGCTCATAGATATTATATGTATACATGTGTTATAGGGTACGGGTATTTTGGTTCATCTGTTAAGGAATATAGGCATAATATGTGATGTACGTTGAAAATATATTATCGGGAACGAAATTTTGCTCGAATGATCAACAGCGCAATCAAGCACAAACATTTTGTCATTTTTCTGAAATCTGGTCCATAGCTCCTTTGAGACAGCCCCTCACCAACCAACACTGAGCTGAGCTCAGAGGATTTTAATTGGACTCAAAGGCCAGAGCAACATGAGCATAGCCGGGCACGACACAAAGCGTTTAAAAAAAAAATAGACACCTTAAATCCTCAATTCATTTATTGATAAAGACTGAATATGTTCGTTTGTTTAGTGATAACAATGCACTGCAATCAAATATATAATTTTTGTCCTGTTCGGCCTGACATACAGTTTCACACCCAAATATTAACCAACATTATCCGCCTTTCTGGGACATCAAAATATGACCACTATCAGTTTTTGAACAGCATAAGTCATCACATGTTACTTATCAGACCGTTGCACACCAATGGTCAGTCCAATGATTTTTCTTTGCATTAATGAGCTGTTGCATTGACATTCACTACTGTTTTATCTTTCCGCTTTCCCGCTCATTGCTACAATGGTAAAATGCCTTTTAAAATCGCACAAAAATAGCGGTAGGGCTAAGAAAAATTACCGGAGTAATGTACCATGTCTGCGTCGGTCAATTACCATGTTTTTTTTTCAGTAAAACTGCTGCTCTGACATATCAAATTCACCACCAAATCCAAGGTGATCAAAAAAGCATCTGATTGCGACTGCATAGATATGCTCATCATACAAACCAAAGCTTCATCTACAGACATTCTGTCTGCATCGGTCAGTTTGCATTATTCAAGTTGAATGTCACTTCGACAATTACCGTTCAAGGTACGTGTAATCTTGGGTCAAAATCAAGGTCACTCAAATATGCTCCATATAGGAGACAGCCTATAGATATGGTTATATTACAAACCCGAGGTCCATGCACAAGTGTTTCGTCCCAGAGGTCAATTTGTATTGTGCATATCATGATTTTGGGCCTTCATGGCATATAATAATATATCAAACTTTTATAGCGCTTAATTTCGTATAACGCATTCTAAGGCGCAACATTCCTGATTAATAACCAATATCATAAAACGTGGTCAGAAATAGTTCGTGATCAAGATGACAACCGGCTGTGTTGAGAAGGTTAAGGGGGATAGGCATCCAGAAATAGATGTGTCTACAGGCATTCTGTCTGTATATGTATCAATGTGACATCCACCGTCAAGCTTTCAGGGAGTTCAGCTGCGGCAGCCCCCATTATGAAGGGATAAGTACCGAAAATTATCCGAATTATATTTCAAAGAGTGAAAAATAATTGCCTAGAAATGGCCCAATGTGGATAGAAACGTGACTTGGGACAACAACAGAATGGCCGTCACACACCAAGCGACCATACAAGAGCAACGAAACTTATACACGTCGAAAAGATACATAAGGGTTTTTTTTTAGTCAAAATCTCATAACTGTCTGAACAGATTTTGAGAAAATAGGGGATGTTCAGGAATAGCTACAATCTCCAGCTGGCAGCACTGTTTCATGTTTTTTTTTCTCGTGTTATCAGTAGATCTATAAGCGTAATTTTATCGCGATAACTTACGTCATTGATGATTACAGATGATATCCGTCATTGATTTGGCGCCAAAACGGATTCATAATACAATGCTGCCCCCTTTTGAATGATAGCTCGAACACCCGATATTGCCACTAAAGTCCAAAATTGAAATGCTCTAGGAGTTTACTCATTGCAGCTCCCATCATGGAGGATTGAGATTGGGTGAAATTTTCAAGTCCCAAATTTTCTTCAATGGCGAAACAAAAAATATGCTGGTACCTAATCAATTTGATACTTTTTCAGGAAAAAAATCCTAATAATTCCTTTTAAACTTTGAACGTCCCTTATAAGCTTCCTTGAATATATATAAGTATTCAATGATTATGTGGGGTATGTCTTGAAATTCGTAAGTGGTGACCAGTAATTCGAAAGTGGTGATTTATAAGTAGTGAGTCGTGTAATGGTATAAACTGTCCTCAAACGTTGTAGCAAAAAAAGTGTCGTAAATCTGAAGGACGTAGATTATGTCATATTGGAGCCACCGTAGACCTGTGTAATGTGTTCAATTTTTAAAAAGACAAGTCTGTAAAGACGTACGTCATACACGTAGGTGACACGCTTACATTATACATGCAAACGTGGATAAAGTCTTTAAAGATCAATCAGTTCACAATAGGGTGACATCTGGCACATCTCCTGGTGATCCAAGCAAAAAAAGTCATCAATAAATTTCACATAGATTATCCAGTGGGTGAACTTCCATTCTTCGTGAAAGTGAAGCGATTTCACACCTGTATGAGGCACATGAGCATGATACATACGAAAGTGTAAATAGGCGTGTTTGCTTTTGATATGATATACAATGACAAACAATGAATGATCAATTTGTACTCGGAAGAAGTAACTGACATTGTCGGATAGAGACATTGTAAACTAATATATTTCAAACGGAAATCTTCACACATATTCGATACAAATGCACGCATTATTCAAAGCCACACCTGAGAAGGGAGTCCTTCAGTTACATTCATACTGCGAACTTCGTAGAAATACGTGTACATTCACATGTAAGACACTGGACACTAAAATAATATTATAGCCTACATGAATCCATGTAGTACCGGCATTTAAATTTTATAACGATTTGATAAAGACCAATAAAATTTGGAGTACTTTGATCGCTGACTTGGTGTATATTGTTTTCATGCTGCAGGGGAGGGAGACGAGATGAAGTGGCAAGTTATCCTGGTAGCCATCCTGCTCCTTGCCGCTCTTTGTGAGGGAGCGAGAGGGACACGAAGGAGAAACAGAGGGAGACAGGAAGAGAAAAAAGCCACCAAGAAAAAGGCTTCGAGGAGGCAAAATGTCAGGAAGGGTGGGAAGAAGGACGACATGGCTATGAAGATCGCACGGTTGGCACAACAGGTGCTGATGGATCGGTTCTACGTCGAGGAACAGACGCGCTCTGAAGGCAACTCCGGCCTCAAAATCATGCGGATGAGGAACGAGGGAACTCGTCCGTACCATGGCACCAGCCACGCTGACGACTTCACGATGGGCTCCATCCACGACCACGCCGACTTCGTCAACACGTGTGGCATGGGAGAAGTCGTGGCCGTGCTCAACGGGGTCGAATTCAAGACTCGCCACAACGATTACCTGCTGGTAAGGAAGAGCACGGTGTCGTCCGAATACGGAGCCACTGAGGAGATCCCATACCCGGACGTCCCGCCCTCTGTCACCAACTGTGGCGATATTGACCACGCCATCGACGAGCTGAGAGAGTATTTTAGAGCCTGGCAGGAGCAGGACACTAACATCCGAGACTATAGGCCCTACTTCAAGGCCAACCTCTGCTACATGGAAGGCACCTGGACCAACGCTGATCCCGACACCATTCAAGAGGCATTTTTTAGCGAGCGTCATTGGTTTGAAGGTGACAGCTGGAGAGATCTCTTCCAGAAGACAAGGTTCTCATCGTACTCAGGCACCAAAGAGAACCTGGAGAACTACGCCTTCATGCCTACCACACTCTGGGAGGTCACGGACGACGGAGAGTGCGTCTTTGGGCAGTGGAACTACCGCATCTACTGCCACCCTCTAAAGGACGACCTCCCGTTGAACAGGCTCCGCGCCGTTGATGATTTGAAGATCAGGATGTCCACTCAGAAAACATATGAGGAATACGTGATGAGCCGAAACGCCCGCTTCCAGGTCAACCCAATCGACTCTGATGTCTGGTATGATGGCCCAACGAAGCATGGTCTGCTGGACGAACTGATGATCCAGATTCCTGGTATGGACAATGAAGGCGCCGTGCACTATGACAGAGCCCTCGGAAACACCATCAAAGAGTTCAACACCCCGCCAGGCGACAACACAGAACTGAACACTGCCTACTACCACCGCTGGTTCCAGAATGAAGACAATGGAGCCATGGGTGTCAAAATCCGAAAACGCGGTTTCAAAGACGAGAACTTGTGGGCCGCCATGAATGGCCAAGACAACGTTCTACCCATCCGAGTGGAGAAATGCTACACAAGCGACGATAGCACCAGAGAGTGTGAGACATGGGAGCAGAGATGGTCGTTTGCCGTTCCCATGGAAATCATCTACACAACACCGCTCAACTCCTGGAACCCTCTCAACATCGAGTACAAAGGTTTTGACAAGACGCCTATCGGTCAGACGGTCTTTGAGGGCCCAGGTGGCACCAAGAGGGACGGCTCTGATGACCCGGACAAAGCATTCAACGGTACGAACAGCGGCAAGTTCTATCGCATACCGTACGAGTTCTTCGAGGGCAACGAAATTGACGTGGACCCTGCTGACACCCCAAAAAATTTCGTCCACGTCCTGGATAAAGATGGAAATATGCACCGGGTGCGAGGCCAAGGCATCAGGACTTTCCTGCCATACATCCCGTCCGTTGGGCTCGTGCGCCAGCGCTACCCGATCGCTCCACTATACGGAGACGGCAGCCCCATCGCTAAAGAGCTCGAGGCTCTGAAGGACATCGTGCTGCACCCGGACAAGTACGGCTTCATGATCACCAACGACCAGGCACCGGGCGGGCCGCAGTCCATATTGCTGCGGCTGGAGGCCGGTGGGTCGGGCCACACCCACGACGTCATCATGACGGCCGACAAGCTGAATGCTCTTGCGCGCTTTGGCGAGGTTCAGGTCTGGTCCGAGGAGGCATTCAGCCATCAGCATCTGCTGACGATCAAACACCGAGACAGCGAGCCAGACGAGTTCACGTGGACGCTATGTAACGGGCAACCCGAGTGCCCAGACAACCACTCCCACGACCTGACCAAAGTGTGATCGATGAATCTCACAGCAGGACACTGCATTCATGTATCCTCAATCGCTTCCTGCAAATAAAATCTAGCACAAACATTCGCGCTTTTTATGCAATCCATGACCATATACACATATTTGACTACCTTCTACAGAAATTAAAAAGTTCTCTGTTGTAAGCAACAAATTTCGATTCCAAGCAAATTAGACATTTTCGAACATACATTTTTGGGCACACTCTTCAAGGTCGATGGTCAAAGTCAGTGCTCATACGATAAGCTATACGGTGAACCAAATCTGGAGTCATTGTTGTAAATAGAATCAACGTTACAGTATGGTCAATTTTGTGATTTCCATTTCCTGTGAGCATAGAGCTCTATGTTGTTGTGACAATGTTAATAATTTTATCCGATTTTGTCGCAAATCAGGTAGATGCAGTCGGCTATATTTCATAGGAAATATACACCATACATTTGGTGTGATAGTGATGCTGGTCGCATATGTTATTATACAGGATAAACTTATGAAAGTAGTTAGCAGTAAATATACATTAAAGACAAACACAGTCAAGTGCCACTCTGATACTTCTAAAGTGTGGACAGAAAGTCTCAATTTCAAATTGAAAGCAATAGCTCTCAAACTTTTGGGGATCGGTTGCCACTATTATGCACATATAAGATATTTTATAATTGTTGAAACATCGGGAGCAAAATATCAGGAAAAATACATATATTAAGTTATTTTATAATTGTGGAATATCAGGAAAGATACATACAAGTTATTTTATAATTGTGGAAACCTCATGAGCAAAATATCAGGAAAAATAGTTATTTTATAATTGTGGAAACCTCATAAGCAAAATATCAGGAAAAATAGTTATTTTATAATTGTGGAAACCTCATAAGCAAAATATCAGGAAATATAGTTATTTTATAATTGTGGAAACCTCGGGAGCAAAATATCAGGAAAATAACTTGAAAAATTAGCCCAAGGGCGAAGAAAGGTTACCGGACAGTATACATTTTAGATATTAGCCTTTTGTCCAGTGACCTTGAAAATAAAGTCACTGATAAATTCAAGGCCATGAAATTTTCAACAAATATATCACTTCTAGTATGTCCACAATAAATTCCTAAGCTGTAAAGTCGATAATAAGTGAGACATTAGCCATTCTGTTCAAGTTCAAGGTCATGAAAATATTCAGTATATATCATTCCTCTATATTCGCAATTGATTCCTATGCTGTAAATGTAAGTATCAATCTATTACCACCAATACAATCAGATTTTGATGATGCCAATAAGAAACGTAAAATACTACATTTTGCAATAGAAACAAACAAAGCCCGACCAAACAGTTTACCCAAAGACACACTGGCGTCTTCGGGGGCAGACAATGTGTTAAATGTAGTTGTTTCTACTGTACACCAGATGGAATTAGTATACAACTGCCCAACAACCTATGAAAATAATTTAGAAATCTGAATCTAACCCCATGGAATAGATACATGACAAGTACAAAAGTACCCAATCACAAGCCCGAAGGCTACTGAGTTGATGGTATCCTCGGGGACAGATTTAACGTCCGCCAGCAGTGACACCGACTCAGTGGTATAAATGTAAGTATCAATCTATTACCACCAATACAATCAAATTTTGATGATGCCAATAAGAAACGTAAAATACAACATTTTGCAATAGAAACAAAGCCCGACCAAATAGTTTATCCAAAGACACGCTGGCGTCATCAGGGGCAGATGTAAAGATGACAATAAGCGACATATTAGCCATTTTGTTCTCTGACCTTGAAAATGAGATCAAAGGTCAAATTCTAGATCACCAAAATATTCAGCATACATCATTTCCTATATGTTCACTATGGACCCCTAAGCTGTAAATTTGATAATAAGCGAGATATAAGCCATTTTGTATTCTGACCTTGAAAATAAAATGACTAACCTTGAAATTTAGGTCAAGGGTCAAATTCAAGGTCACTAGAATATTCAGCATATATCATTTCCCATATGATCACAATTGATTCCTAAGCTGCAAAGCCGCTAATAAGCAAGATATTGGCCATTTTGTCCTGTGACCTTGAAAATGAGGTCAAAGGTCAAATTCAAGGTCACGAGAATATTCAGCATATATCATTTCCTATATGTTCACAATTGATTCCTAAGCCGTAAAGTCGATAATAAGCAAGATATTAGCAATTTTGTCCTGTGACCTTGGAAATGAGGTCAAAGGTCAAATTCAAGGTCACGAGAATATTCAGCATATATCATTTCCTATATGTTCACAATTGATTCCTAAGCTGTAAAGTCGATAATAAGCGAGATATTAGCCATTTTGTCCTGTGACCTTGAAAATGAGGCCAAAGGTCAAATTCAAGGTCACGAGAATATTCAGCATATATCATTTCCTATATGTTCACAATGGATTCCTAAGCTGTAAAGTCGATAATAAGCGAGATATTAGCCATTTTGTCCTGTGAACTTGAAAATGAGGTCAAAGGTCAAATTCAAGGTCACGAGAATATTCAGCCTATATCATTTCTTATATGTTCACAATTGATTTCTAAGCTGTAAAGTCGATAATAAGCGAGATATTAGCCATTGTGTCCTGTGACCTTGAAAATGAGGTCAAAGGTCAAATTCAAGGTCACGAGAATATTCAGCATATATCATTTCCTATATGTCCAGAATTGATTCCTAATCTCTAATCTCAATATTAAGTGAGATATTAGGCTTAATGTGTCCCATTATAAAGCATAGGAAAATTTAACATGGGAAAGTCACATCTGGGCCGAGTTTGGGCCCAAAATGGCCCACTTCGAGTGATTCAAGCGCAACGAAATTTATACATCTCACAGAAGTACATATGAGGAGTGTTATGCATCAATAAGAAAAAAAGTTACTGAACAGATTTTGAGAAAACGACCATCAAAATCCAAAATTAGCCATTTTCGACGAGAACGGCCGCTATGACCTTGAAACCAAGGTCAGAGGTCAAATTCAAGGTCACGAGAATACTCGGCATATATCATTTCCTATATGTCCACAATTGATTCCTAGTCTCTAATCTCAATATTAAGTGAGATATTAGGCTTAATGTGTCCCATTATAAAGCATAGGAGAATTTAACATGGGAAAGTCCCATTTGGGCCGAGTTTGGGCCAAAATCTTCGAGCGATTCAAGCGCGACGAAATTTATAGACATCATATGAGTACATATGAGGAGTGTTATGTATCAAAAAGAAAAAAAGTTACTGAACAGATTTTGAGAAAACGACCGTCAAAATCCAAAATTGGCCATTTTTCGACGAAAACGGCCGCCATTTTGAAAAAAATGCGAAAATAAAAAAACTAAAAAATACCTCCTTTTTGAATTATTTTTAAGCATTTTTGTGCAAAACTGCAGAAAAATCCGATCGTAAACTTTAAAGATAAAATTGTTTACGGACGACGGACGGACGGACGACGGACGCAACGCCATGGCAATAGGTTATCGGACCATAGGTTCGGTAACCTAAAAATGGATCAAAGGCTTTCACTAGTTTTACTAGTAAAATACTAGTATACTATACTCCCCTAGAACAATAATTAATTGACCGTAGAGCAAAGGGAAATTTCATTTTGGGCCATTTAATTGCCTAGTAATATTCTAACTAGCATTGTCTTTTCGTTGCATTTGTACGGAATTTTGACTCATTAATAAAACACTGAATTTTATAATTCATTCATAATTGAACAACTGTGATAACCCATGATATTAAATATTTTATAAGATCCTTGAGCTCAAGGCTGGACGTCGCCTGTATTGTTGCTCAGTGCAGATCACTGTCGAAATATAAAGCTTTGTATTAGAAGTATAGGATGTTATATCTGACACATCTTCTGTTGCCTTGAACTTCACTCCAGAGGAGTTTAATACATACCTGTAGGTATAAAGCCAAGGTTGTGTCTACTACGAAAGTATGTATATTGGTCATTGAAGGCAAAAGTATTGAAGGTGTATGTATGTATTACATGCATATATGAATTTGTATATGGCTCGTACCTTGATGACCTTGAACTTGCCTCCAGGTTGACGTTAAAACTAGATGAGACCAAAATTAGCCATTGGAGACCAAAAACCTGGACAGCTTAGTTTGCATCATGATATGCACAACCATATACTTTGTAAATCTTGTGGTGTCTATTAGAAAACTGCAGGTATGTGTACGGTGTATCTTCTCTTGGGCATAGTTTTGGGTGGTCATGTGGAGTTCACCCGACCCTCACTAGAGATCATCTTGATTATATCCATGCAGAACCGACAATTGTATACTATCTGCCAGTGAGGTGTGATATTTTTCAAAGCTATAACCTTCTGATCACTTGCTCCACAAATGAATGCAAATTGTTTGGGAGACTAACATGAAAACAGCATCAACAACTGACTTCATACAGTACGACTTTATTACACACAAATATATATATATTGCAGTTGGATAGTAGGTGATGGTAGTTAACTGGTGAACAACACCCAGTATAATAGAGTGAAACCCTGGTCTACAACTGCTGAATACAGGCGGTTATAAAGTTATATTGTTGACAATATATACTCTGGTGAACTACACAGATGTCCTCAACTGTACATGTTATACATGACATACTGACTGAGTACAAGCATGCAACAATAGTTATCAATAACTGGTCAACAAGTCGCCAGCCCACAGAATACGTTCACGGGGACCTTCGAACCAATTCTTTCAACGTTACCATTCATTACTCAGTCCTTTCAGAACTGTCATCGTTCTCCGACACGAGAATACATTTCTATCATAACGTTTCCATTCCACTCACACCATCGGAATCCAGCTACTATTCGCGTAAAATAAATCACACACTGCCCCAAAACAGCATCAACCAGTGGACTAATGGAGTTAGTATGTAATGTGTCAGTCAACAACGATACAGATTTCTAAAGTATAAATATAAACAGTTAGACTTCAAATCTAGTTATCACCCTTGCACAAATATTAACGTTACGCCACGACATAGTTCATTCTTGTTCAATGTATATATTAATCATGATAATAAAACATATGATAGAGAGCTTCATCAGGGGCAGTGCCTGCGTTTTAAATTAACAATCAGAGCATCCTACTTTCATCGTAATCGTTCCAGTGAAATGTTTCCGACTCGTCAGAAGAGTCTGCAGTTTACACAGTAATTTTGGTAAACAATGAACAAACCAGTGCAGTTCAATCATGCACAAATTGTTGTATGTAAGGTACAGTTTCACAATTTCGTTTTTGGAAAACAGTCAACAACTTTGTCACAATAGACTTATCGGTAACAGTTCTCAAGGAATCTCTACTGTGCATTGTGAACAATTCATATTTTTCACGACATTTAGAAACAAAGCCACATGTGTATAGAGTTTACATCATGTTTACACTATAATGATAACAGCATCAAATTTGTGCATTCGACTTCTTTGTACATACATGTATATACATTGTGTATATATATATATATATATATATCCACCAACAAACAAGAGTATATAGTAATATTTTTACTTTGCTGAAAATATTTCATCATGCTAGTTATGTCTTGAATGGACATACTGGTACTGGTAGTCAAGTATGAGTTTAATCTTCAGGAATTAACAGTCTGAAATGCAACAAGATGGAACACACGGTGAAGAATCTATGTTCTCAAAGGTAAGTTTATCATCTTTGATACATGTATGGGCGATAAGAAGCTGATCTGGGATGTTGACAAATGGTGGACGGAGGGGGTATACACTAGAAAGAGTCATCTACAGCTCCGGTCAAAGTCTTGGGGCAGGCACAGAAACAACCTGATTCATCATTACATTCCTGAATCTCAAGTAGCTGCTACACGTGGTAGCGACTGGGGGGGGGGGGGAAGGGGGGGGGGGGGGTCACAACAGTTTGAGTGAAACGTACAACAGCAACAAACACTCGTGCTGAGGGAAAGACAACTAACAATTACATCTGCGAGAAACAAACATCTTGCATCACTGTGAATATATTTTCTGTCAGTGTTCGTAGATTTTCAGATTTCCAAATCGAGCAATTTCCCGTCGTCACTCACAGAAAACTTATCATGTTTATAGCAGACAAGAATGGATGGATAATAATTACATAGACACGAGATAAAGATCCTTCTTGTATGAATTATTTCATGCATCAAGGCCTGTTACGGCAAAGTATTAATAAAATAAACTGTGTTCTGAAATTTTCATCATGGCAAGAAACAATGCGTTATCATCACCCAGAAAGAAGCTATCATAGCAATTCACAGCCCATCACCAAAGCTTGATTCAGACGCATTGATGCAGAGCCTATACAGTGTGGTTATCATGATCAAACAGAATAAGATTCAATGTAAAACATGGAGCAAAGTCAATGTACAAATACGAAAAGCTTCTTCGAAAAATTGCAGGATGTACAAATATGATTGAACCCCCAACTTTAAGAATCATTCGACCTATGGCGTGAACATTTTTAGTCATGATCTTGTACGAGGAGACTATGATTTTCACTGTCTCTGAAATCTCTGAACAAAATATACCTAGCTTTACCAAATAATATCAACACAATATATTTAACACGTTTTTCACATTTCACTATAAGCTTTCAAATTTTTGTCTGGCACCTTGATGCACAATGTGTACAGGAACCCAATTCCTCAGCTCCGTTTTCCGACCATTTAAATACATAACAGACCAGGGGTGAGTCCAATCAATGCACAAAACAATACAAGTCAATAGGACTGAATATAATATATATGTGTATGCCACTATTATATTATAACAGCTATGACATTACATTTGTCATGAACAAAGAACTTGATTAGGAGCAGCTCAAACACATGGCACTGACGCCAATGGGCCCAAAGACATACTAGTATGCCCTGTCTATGATGATCAAGTGACCCCATCAACATTTCACTTGAGGATCCCCGGGGCCAGTCTCACAACTTGTGGGGTCTTCATACTATCGTACATCGACGGCACGAGGGTCACGAGCATGGGGCCCTGACTGATGACGTTCTGGCACCCGGAGACGCTGGCCTCAGCTGGCCTGTTGGACAGACTCTCGGTGCCGGCTGTCGGCTTGGGCAGAATTTTACGCATCAGCAGAGGGGTGGCGGGGACCTGCGCCTCTGGAGAGGACACGACCATCACATCGTCATCGGAGAAGTCAGTCTCTGGATAGTCCTCGTCGCTGGTGAAAGCGTCGCTCTGTAGCAGCGAGCCCAGACTTGTACCATCGTTCACTCCGTACAAAACCTGGGGAAGATAAAACATCGATCAACTCTGTGTCTACCATCTCGAATATGAACTTCAACTTTAGGAATAGACTTTCCACTGTTGTGAAACATTTTTCTTTGGAAATGTATTGCAGGCCTACCTCATTGAGTGGTTTTGTGTTGGTGATTTCGTATCCATAGTTGACGTCTTTGCCTTGAGTCAATAGATTCTTCAGCACGGAGCTGCCAGTCACAGCATTTTGATCTGAGCATGAGAGAAAACAGAGGCACATCACATCAATGCTTTTGTTGACATTTCAAAAAATCGAAATCCGAAGAAATAATCCATACAGTTCTGCCTGTGCATGATAAAGATGCCTTGATACCTACTGAATGAAAACACATTGTACAAGCAGCTTACCATTCGTGAGTGGGGCTGGCCTGAATTCATATGGCTGTGAGCCGCTATACAGCAGGTTGGAAGTGGAGTCTTGTTGACGGTCACACTCCACACTTATCTTGCAGGTTTTGGGCTGCGGTGGCCCTGTCTCCAGACGGTTGGTTTCCATTGGACGCTTGATCTTCGGCGGGCCGGCGTTGCGTTCGATGTTACCTACGGAGGCCCCGGGCATCTTGCAGGCCGCCTGCAGTCGGAGAACAGAGAGCGGTACCTTGTGCTTGTCAGGTTCTTCAGCCTCGTCCGGCTTGGGAGCAAACACCGACTCAGTCGTCCCCAGCATCTGGCTGTGATACGGAAACAAGGGATACATGGAATCAGGTTCACCAAGTACACACCCAGGTATGTGACACAGAAAGGCTGTTACTTTTAAAACAGGAATTTGTACTGAAGCACTGAAGGTGGTGACATTTCCCAAACAAATATAACAATCTTTCAGCCATTACCACCTCTTCATCATCACACCTGAACCAGACCATTACCTGTATTCATGATCCTCATCAATCAGTGGTACCCAGGTGGTGTCCAGAATCTTGTCATCCTCACCGTCCATTGGGATGTATGGGGCACGCAGGTCGAAGTCCACATCCTGCAGAGCGGTCAACATACGCAGTAGTATAGGTCGGACAGAATTAATATCCCCCCTCCCCCAAAGAATATTTGAATGCCATAAATGATACCCAATTTTACGGTTTGTATCCTTTCGGAGAAGACCTGTTAGAAAGTACATTTATACTCTCAGATCTCTAGCTTAGTTGGTACATGTCATTCACAAATGGAAGACAAATTCCTTCACTTCAACATCCCCTGATCATGGCAACAGAACTCACATCAAAATCATCGCAGAGCTCAGTCTTCATACTGGTCTGCTGATTGTTGTCAAACATGGCGGGCTGTGCCTCAGGCGGGTGCTGTGTTGCGGAGGTGTTGATGTTCTGCTCGCTGAGAGCAAAGGCAGCAGCCGCAGCGGACCCATCACACGTCAGGAAGGACAGGTCCAGTACCTGAGGCAAGATACAGCATTGATAGCCTTGAATAACAAACTTTGAGCAAGTACCACAAGACACCAACCCTCGTCATTATACTTGTGGGAGATTGTAGCACATACCATAGCACCAACCATTTATTAAAATTTTGTTCAATACATTATTGATAGCATGTAGGCTTATTAGGATACATATTTTTGTTGCACACCTGCCAGACCGGTCAGAACCTGCTCTGATTTTGGGAACAACTATTTAAGGCTACACAACGTGCTGCTCATGTCTGCTCGCAAGTCTCCGGTATTAACTACCAGTAGGCCTTGACCCCCCCTCTCAAGGTGTCGATTATGTTACCAGTCCTTACCGGCATGTCCGTGGCAGTGCTGGGTATCTCAGTGCTGCTGTTGTTGTTTGTGGCTGAGCTCTCGCGCAGCAGTTCGTCCGTGTTGCTGTTGTACATAGTCATCTCCACATCCTTCAACAGCTCATCACCACCTGCACATTGACAACAATCAGAAACTCTTCAGTTATGTTCTTAATGTAATCACATGGTGTTCCCCTCTATTAAGCACATAGCTAGGCAGAATCTATTGGAAGAGCTGTATCATAGGTAAAATGTTTACAGTTTCGAGACTTTAGTGCGTAGAGTCCAAAGTGCGTACCGTCATTCATGAAGTTGAGAGACGTCATGATGCTGCCAGCAGATGGAGCCAGCTGTGTCAAGTCATCCAAAATACTGACTTTACCTGTTGAAACAATGACATGTCGATGTTCATTGTCAGGAACATGACGATTTGCCGATGAGTGAAATTTCAAAATTGTTCCAACACAATATTGGAAAAATTCAAAGAAGAAAAGTGGCGCACCGTTGACGTCAGTGACACGCAGCATGTCCATGTCGGCGTCCTGGGGCAGGGGCGCGAAGATGGACTCCGTGCTGAGGACCATGCCGGAGGGTAGCGTGGGGAGTGGCGCCGCCGCGGGAGCCTTGCTGGCCAGCTGTACCGAGGGCCGTGTGTTCTGTCGGGGAGAGAGCACCCTTGCCGGAGCCTCGGCTTTCGCCATTGTCTGCACGTGCGACAAGACCACGTTCCTCTCTTCCACGTCACTGTAATCAGAAACAGCGCTCAGGTCATCATGGCGAACTTGGAACAAACTCGTGAATAGTTGTCTTCAGAAATTATGTTTAGTGAAATTCAGTGTTTGCACCGAAAAATATGGGAAACGGTGAAGACTTTCTGACACAATGGACTCTGTACCTAAGGACATAGTTGACACAGACGACGGACTGGGCCTTGTCCGTGCGCTGGTGAGTGATGACTGTGGCTTCCGTCTGTACCCAGCAGTACCCGCCACCGCGCGCCAGGAAACGGTACTGGCCAATCACAGCCTGGCCCTTGGAGAACACTGAAACACACGGAGAACACCCATGGTAATAAAAGAAGGCCTTGTACAAAACAATTGAACACATTAACGGTTGAGTTAGTATATCATGGTAAATGGTTAATACATGAAAGGTAGAATTATATGTGTCTTTTTAACTGTTTATTTCATTCTGACTTCGTCCAGGTACATGTATGACCTGGTGACATGGTAATACTGGCTATAATGTATACGTACAGCCCTTGCAGCCTTCTCTGATGATGTCTGCGTCCAGAGCGTGGTGGAAATCAAACACTGAGTGGTTTGTGATGTCCTCACTTCTGTAGCCAAGAAGCTTGCTGATCCTGCGAAACACAAACCAGCTATATGGTAAAAATTCTTACTACACATCAACATGTACATGTAATACTAGTAGTACATACTTTTCAACAGGATTTTTTAAGATACCGATGCACAAGATGTATGGATGCTTCAACAATTGTTTATGAATCTCCCATGTTCACTTATATATATGTTATCATGGTTATATATCAAAAGTTTGTCGTTTTTGGCTAGTAAATACATACAGATACACTTCTCATCATAGTTCTACACAATTATTCTGAGCTGGTCTTATAAACATGATACATATCAATGAATCTCAAGCATGATCCGGGCCGGGCTGAGCTAACCTGTCGTCGCAGTAGGTGAAGCGCATGGCGAGGCTGTGCTTGCTGACGAAGGTCCTGGAGTCCAGCGGGGCCTCGATGTTGGACGGGTGCGGGATGGGCTCCCCAATCAGCAGCAGACACGACATGTCCTGGTTGTCAAGGAGACCCAGCAGGCGACGGGACCCCGACCTCGGCGACACATAGCGACCGCTACACTGGATCACCTGTCACGACAAGGGAACAGACAAACTTTTAGCAATTGTCCATGGTACGGCATTCAAACAAACTTACACTGTCATTTACATTGTATGTGATTTAATAATTATTGTGAATTTTATGAGAAATGTATTGATAATCCTGACTTTTCGAAATGACACCCACCACTGTCTGGTGCAGTTGACCTTATTGAAAGATCTTGGCATATCATGCACATATGTATGGTACTATGATCTTGATATATTGTCATTGTTTGAATTCTGTATGTAATGGTATGCATAATACAGTGTACATGTACTTGTAAAATATTCAAGCACGTGCCTGGATGGTAAGACATGAACTTGAAACGTTCACACGTGGCATTTATTTAAAACTAAATCTTGCAATTTTTCCAGCCTGAGGATATTTTCCTGTTTAAGCTATCGTGACCATGGCAACAGCATTATTCAACAAATGGATACAGTGTTCAAACTTGGGTTTCAACATGCAAATCTGACATAATTAACCCAATTTTGCAGGAGGAAATATTGTTTTTTTGGCTGGGAACGGAGAGATCCGAGTGCAGAATGTCGTCTCGTTCGTTTCTCTCTGGCAGGTGCCACAAACAAACCACATACATCGAGTGTTACATAAACTTCTAATCAGAGAATTGTTCCTGAAGGCGACCAGCAAATCTTACAGGCACACGACCCTAGCAGCTGCCTGGACGAATCAAGCCGTGATGTAACACACATCAGATAGAGGGAGGTGTTCCCCACACCCGCTATCTACCGACTTTGATCCATGGCAGCGATGGCAGGATCCCAGTTTTAGCTTACTCAAAAGAATTTACCACACCCGCTTACTTCTCTGCAGCAGATATCCAAATACACACCATAAATACTGCACTGAGTGTGTTTAGATTTCTGCAATGTAAATGTCATAACTTAGTTTCCATGCCTTGTACCCTTGTACATGTATTTGTGTTGTATGTTATGTAGTAGTATTATGTATGAATCGTGTCTATGATGTTGTCTAAAAAATGTTAAACGTATCACCATGATGACCAACTTGTTACAAAAGCATCAGTTCCATTTTTCATATGATCTTTTCTGCAATGCCATTACACCACACGTTTATGAACATGGTGAACTTTGCTCATTCCAGCAAATTTGGTCACTGATTGGTTACACAACACACAGGTACAATGTAACTATGGTAACCACTTGTTACATGAGTGATGTATGTGATGTAATTAATTTCATGATTATCATGACTATAACTGTTGTTCTTACTGTTGTTTGAATACCATTATTGACATTACATGTGCATGTGGTAAGACAGTATAATAAGCAAACACACCTGTCTATATCGTATATGTATTGATATGTGGCTATCTGGTTATGATATGTTTTGGTGTCTGACATCCAGGACTGAGACACATGTAATCTGGATCTCATGATGCCATGGTTACCAAGACTGTGAGGCAAACAGATCTATCTCCATCACTGGTTAAGTTTTACAGACCTCTTCTTCCTAGCAAGTGTGTAATATCTCAGTAAACCGTCTAAATACCAATAACCACGACTTCACATGAAACCCCTGGGAGTGTTGTGTTAAAAGCTTGTTTTGTTTCCGCGGCACATAAACATAATAAACACGATAAACAGCTCGCGCCAAACAAACCACCAAATTGCCTTTAATCTGCGTTATGCAAATGTACGAGGATTTACCATTCATGTTCCCAGAAGTCAAGGTTAATATTGGGTACATGTAGGAATGGTAGTTCTCGATAGTCGTGTGCAGACATCATTGACAAAGTTCACTTGATGACCGGGATGTCCGTATGCAGTAATAGGTCTATATCTAAGGCTATTACACGTTATGCCTGAGCCGCGTGACTGAAAACAAGGACAGTGCCTGCACTCGATCTACGTCGCACCAACCAGCCAACCCACATTCCTAGAAACTATGCTACAGACGAGAAAGGGGAAAAGAACAAAAATTCAGCTTTTTCACACTTGTTCGTCATTGTAAACTGACCGGGAGAAAAAAAATAACGCCACAAAATTACCACTGTTTGAAAATATTTCTAGCCAACCAAACACATCAAAAACAACTTCTCAAGTTCTCATCGTGACTTGGGCAACTTGAGTTGGAGCAATTCGATTAAGCCCGCTTGTCTGGTCAATTTGCAGTACAGTACAGTGTAAGCGGACTACGGATTACACAATTACATGTGTCATCCCTAGTCAGGCTGTGTCCATTGTGCGGGCCCATGGTTGACATTTCCATTGCAGTTGTAGCCATGACAACCTGGTCTCCCGTATCATATCAGATAAACTCATCATCATCATCATCATCATCATCATCATTATTATTTGTACATGTTGTACAGATCTATGTACATGACTGATTGTATGCATGAATATTTCCTATGGTAACCGGACACATCTTTGAAAAAAAACACTCGCTCGTTACATGATCATGATTACTGGTATGTAATTAATTACTAGCTTCAACATGTTTAGTTGAATCATGTCAATTAAGTAATATACACGTACAATGTATACCCGCATTCATATCATACATTAGTAAAATATTACAATTACATGTAGTGGGCAAAATAGTTCATTTGTATATGGATAACTGTAAAATACTTCATTTGTATATGGATAACTGTCACAATATTTATGTATTACCATGTACCTACAACTACTTGCTGCGATAAGGAGAGACATTCTCACCTGAATTGTATGTCAATCATATCATTTTTATCAGATCCAGGTACAGACAATATTTCCATGGCAACAGTGTCGTTTTCTGATCTTTGATTGTACTCAAAGAACCAGGGGAAGGACACTTCATGGTACACAGGCGCTATCATTGAACTTGACAATAGGTGTAACTGCTAGATGTTATCCTAACTTCAGTTTCTGTTTAAAGCATCCATCGGCTTACGATGTTCATCATATTCATGGAATCGTAATGCTACTGTTCCTTTGACATAGAAAATTTTGCATAGAAAATTTTTAGTAGTTTGCTCATACATTGCACGTATACAATGATACAATTAAAACAACTACACAGTTGACAATTTTGACTTATTACCGGCATAAGCTTTCTACAGGTACATGTGTGTACATGTATGTGCGGTGCTTGGAATCATGAGCAAATATTATGTTTTCTCATTCTCTTTCGATGTTTCACCTTGTACATTGTTGTAAAGTTGAGAATGTGTCCTATAAAGTACAAACAAAATTTTTTTGTCTTGAATTAGGCTAGGAACGAAAACACAGAGCGAGCCTCAGAAAAAACTTGCATCTGAATAATACACATAAACCAGACCCAGATATTTTGTTTTTTCGAAAAGCTTATCAGTTCTGGGGTCATGTTAGAAACTGAGAATGGACTCGAAAATATTTGTACATGTATCGCGTGCAGTGCAAAAATGAGGCTTGAATACATGTAGATAAGTTGAATCAATAGATTATAATCCTGACTGGTTATGGCATGGTTGATTAGTTGATTCATCACTTATTGCAGTAATGACTGGGGCAGGAAACTATAAAATTAGCCCAAAGGCTAAGATAGGTTACCGGACAATTTTAGTTTGGCCATGGCAGCATTGGCAGGTAACAGACCTTGAGATTTACCAATCAAGGTTCGCAGTGTAAACATATGACCTTGGGATTTACCAATCAAGGTCATCCGTATGAACTTCGATGTAACCATTACATGTATGTGTGCGGCATTTGATATTCTATATGTTGGGTGGAATCGTTTAGGCCGCTCAGGTCAATTTACACATTCCAAGTCAGACATTTGGCACTCAAGGTCATCTGACGTCAAGTTCAAGGTCATCATTAGTTGTGCCATATATGTCTTCCTATATGTTCATAATGCAAACATGAGCTCTATCTGCAAGCATTTCATCTACAAAGGCAAATC
This sequence comes from Terebella lapidaria, assembly GCA_949152475.1. NCBI lineage: Eukaryota > Metazoa > Annelida > Polychaeta > Terebellida > Terebellidae > Terebella > Terebella lapidaria. Next base: position 19,087,248 of record OX424561.1, read on the forward strand.
TGGGCATTTTTTGACCCCAAAATGGCTGTTTTGACCTTTCAAGGTCATCCAAGGTCAAATTCAAGGTCACCACACAAGTCGCCATATATGACTTCCCATTTGAAAGTGCCAATTTCTAAGCTCTATCTTCAAGCGTTCTATGAGTGCAGTCCTGACAGCTCCCATTATGAAGGAAAAAAGTGCCGAAAATTTTCCAAGTCCAAAATTTTTTTCAAAGGGTGAAATTTTTTTTTTGCCTAGAAATGGCCCAAAATGGATAGTAATGTTATTTGGGGCGAAAAAATTTTTTTTCGCCGACTCGTCAAAAATTCAAAATGGCCGCCACACTGAGATCGGCGATTCAAGGGCAACAAAACTTATACACGTCACAGAGGTATATAAGAGGAATCTTTTTAAGCAAAAATCTCAAAACTGATCAGAGAGTTTTTGAGAAAATACAGACCAGGTGTAAATTTGAGCGTTTTTCGACCCAAAAATGGCTGTTTTGACCTTTCAAGGTCATCCAAGGTCAAATTCAAGGTCACCACACAAGTCGCCATATATGACTTCCCATTTGAAAGTGCCAATTTCTAAGCTCTATCTTCAAGCGTTCTATGAGTACAGTCCGGACAGCTCCCATTATGAAGGGAAAAAGTGTCGAAAATTTTCTAAGTCCGAAATTTTTTTCAAAGGGTGAAAATTTTTTTTTGCTCTAGAAATGGCCCAAAATGGATAGTAATGCGATCTGGGGCGAAAAAATTTTTTTTCGCCGACCCACCAAAAATTCAAAATGGCCGCCACACGGAAACCGGCAGATTTAGGGCAACCAAACTTATACATATCACAGAGGTATATGAGGGGAATCTTTTGAAACCAAAAACTCAAAACTGATCAGACAGTTTTTGAGAAAATGGCCGTCAAAGTCCAAAATTGAGCGTTTTTCGACAAAAACGGCCGCCATTTTGAAAAAAATGCGAAAATCAAAAAACAAAAAAATACCTCCTTCTCAAAATATTTTTAGGCATTTTTGTGCAAAATTTCAGAAAGATTCGATCGTTAACTTTAAAGATAAAAATGTTAACGCCGGACGGACGGACGGACGGACGGCTAGACGGACGGACGGACGGACGGACGGACGGACGACGGACGCAACGCCATGCCAATAGGTTATCGGACCAAAGGTCCGGTAACCTAAAAATGCGGGTCTGGTGTAATGTGAATACATCTTCGCCTGGCCTCAATCCTGAGCCACGGAAACAACGTAAATACCCACGTCTTTTACCCCGAGTAAAAACACTAGACACTCAATTCTGTTCTGATCCACGTGTTTGAACTGAGCCCAGACCCCCCCCCCCCCTCCCCCCCCCCCCCGGAATAACACTACCCTCCCCTCCATTACCTAATTTAACTTTTTTTTATGTGCGTCATTTACATGTAACAATATATTCATTCCAGTATTCAACATGATATTTTTCGTTGAAAAATTATCGTCAATGTTTCACGCAAAATGATGTGACTGGAGAGAAATACGATTTGTTTCATGACCTGAAGATATGGTAGGCTCGACAGGGTTGGACCCTGTCACGTACACTGTACACTGGGCCAGCGATCTTGCCCTAATCACATGAATCAGGGGACACACTCGGCTAATTTTGAACAATGCCATTGCAGAACACCGTTATCTAGATGCTCATGAATGCCTTCAATGTAATTTCTGGAGAAAATTTAAAAATTATGGCTGCACACTCTGTCTCTCTCTTTCTTTTTCTCCATTATCGCTTCATCTAATTGAACCATTGCTAGATATTTACTGTGTAGTTAGTGAAATATGGAGGAGAAAAACATTCATCACAAAACCAGAGTGCAGTTCTAATAGTTTTTGCGTGGCCCACACTTGTATGAGAGCGTTCATTATCTGATAAACTCACATGAAAGACAACTGGAAAACTCTAAGCTGTACTTTACTATTAGTTCCTTCAGCGGAAATAAACAAGATAAAGCTGAAAGCAGTCCAAGTGTTCATGACATTTGCTAATCTATTCTAGGCCGGGTTATGTATTGTAGTTTGTTTACATAATTCCCGCACTCTACGTACCGGCATGTAACTTCAATGATGTAACCTACATAATGTTTTGTCACACATAGATATCAGCATGATAATAACTGTATGATGATAACTGATAACTAGTGATAGCAGTTCTATTTATACAATTTCGGAAGGGGACAACCTCCAGTATAATTATTTCTGTCGGCGAGTGCAGCCAAAAAAAGTCAGCGTCAATTTTGAGCCCCATTCATCCTTTTCAAGTACCTTGTAAGTTGCGGACTTGAGGTTGATACTGCGGCCCTTGCTTGTGATCGTACACTTCATACGCATCAGGAACTTGCGCTCCTCCGTGCTGCCATCTGCTGGTGACTTTTCTGTCAGCACTTCTCGGATCTCGTCGTGATCGCAGGGGTGCGTAAACTCATAAATGCTGTGGCCAATCAGATCCAACTGCAATGGATACAGGCTATTCATGAATACATAAATCATACATACATGAATACATAAATACATAAAGTCTTCATCAAAGTTTGCACATCCAGATCTTTGGTGTTTTTTTTTTTTTTGCAATAGGGACTTGTTACTTTGAGAAGGTATCATTAATTGCATACAGCTACATCATTAAATATTCAATTCATATACATTATTAGTTGTACTAGGAATTTTATTCAAACATCTTGGAAGTATGTTATTGAAAACTTGTACGTCCCCAGAGACATACATGTAATACTCTCCAGAGAACTACCGATGAGACAGCTTCTCTTTGGCAAGAATTTGTCAACGCATATATACAATGTATGCTGATCTCACTTCAAATAAATCATATCATTCAACACACAGTTGGTTTTGTCAATGAAAAATATCCTGCAAGCAACTTAAACAATGGTTCAAGGAGTCACATAAACATGATAAACAGTTTCTCAGTGTCAGACAAAACGCTCGGGTCATATGCTGACAAGCTGTCTAATCATGCCTGCGTTCATAGCACGGCTAGCAGGCACAGCACACCCCAGCACTATCACTGCTACCCTGCTCCTGCTGAAACACACCATCTACACACATGGGACACCAACTAAAAACTTTTACCTCAACCAGAAAACACTGAGTACAGTTTGCCAATTGGATCGCAAATTTCCAGATCACACTTTCCCAGATAATATTCTTTACCATGTTTGCCAAAGAAATTTTCATCTTTTTTTTTTCAACAAACACGTCTAACTGTAACTGCCTCCGACCAGTGCAACTGAACAAACATATTATGTATTTTCTGCCACCAAAGTTGTGAAGAACAATTGATGTCATTCACGTCTATTGGGCATACAATATGTACTTACACTACATATATACCAATTAGTGCCCCTCATTACAAACATGTGCATTCATAATATCAAGGCAATTGTAGATTGAAAATGACAGTAGAGTGCTGGCACATGTATGTGTGTCAACGCGTGAGTCTCCTGTTTTCACTAAGCATTTACCCACAAAATACCAGCGGTTTGGATCAAGCTATCCATGTGGGTATCAATGCAAAAGGTCGGTATTTTTTCTCCCAGGCACCACAGAACAAGGAAAGAAGTTATACAATTCAGACACAAAGGATTCCCATTGAGATAACAGGTGGATCCCACAGGCCGGGTTCCGGTCCTGTATCCCAAACCTTCAGACTCCCAGTAGTAAACCAAAAACTCAGGTGATGGATCTGTTGATGATATAATGTCCTTTTTACAGCATGTCTGGCAATGTGGCTCAAGCAACGAGCCAATTTTGAAGCTCTCAACACATCCACAAGTACATCCATGGCTACTGACTTAGGAGAACCTGGTATCCACATGGCCCATGAATATCATCAGTCCTAGGTATCTATGACTACCCACCTGTGTCAGGCCCTGGTTTCCATGACCACCCAACTGTGTTAGGCCCAGGTATCCATGACTATCCACCTGTGTCAGGCCCTGGTTTCCATGACTACCCAACTGTGTCAGGCCCAGGTATCCATGACTACCCACCTGTGTCAGGCCCAGGTATCCATGACTACCCACCTGTGTCAGGCCCTGGTTTCCATGACTACCCAACTGGGTCAGGCCCAGGTATCCATGACTACCCAACTGTGTCAGGCCCAGGTATCCTTGACTACCCACCTGTGTCAGGCCCAGGTATCCATGACTACCCACCTGTGTCAGGCCCAGGTATCCATGACTACCCACCAGTGTCAGGCCCAGGTATCCATGACTACCCACCTGTGTCAGGCCCAGGTATCCATGACTACCCACCTTTGTCAGGCCCAGGTATCCATGACTACCCTCCTATGTCAGGCCCATGTATCCATGACTACCTGGTACCCACCTGTGTCAGGCCCAGGTATCCATGACTACTCACCTGTGTCAGGCCCTGGTTTCCATGACTACCCACCTGTGTCAGGCCAAGGTATCCATGACTACCCACTTGTGTCAGGCCCAGGTATCCATGACTACCCACCTGTGTCAGGCCCAGGTATCCATGACTACCCACCTGTGTCAGGCCCAGGTATCCATGACTACCCACCTGTGTCAGGCCCAGGTATCCATGACTACCCACCTGTGTCAGGCCCAGGTATCCATGACTACCCACCTGTCAGGCCCAGGTATCCATGACTACCCACTTGTGTCAGGCCCAGGTATCCATGACTACCCACCTATGTCAGGCCCATGTATCCATGACTACCTGGTACCCACCTGTGTCAGGCCCAGGTATCCATGACTACTCACCTGTGTCAGGCCCTGGTTTCCATGACTACCCACCTGTATCAGGCCCAGGTATCCATGACTACCCACTTGTGTCAGGCCCAGGTATCCATGACTACCCACCTGTGTCAGGCCCAGTTATCCATGACCACATGTACCCATATCCATGACTACCCACTTTTGTCCGGCCCAGGTATCCATGACTACCCACCTGTGTCAGGCCCAGGTATCGGGACACACTGTCTGCCAGGTACACTATGTCTCCCTCCTGGGACAGGATGATGAGGAAGCCCTCAAGTGCCTTCGAGTACTGAGCATCCAGCTTCTTCTGGATACTCTCACTGTAGTCGGTATTTGTAGCTACTTCTGCAAACAGAAAGCATGCAAATTGTTTCATTGTGTTTGACATGACGTTTTATCATCTCCCAAAAATTTGAAACACCCTCTCCAAAGACTCAGACAACTTTGAGACACCTAAAAGTCCTGCACATGTATCCACCATCCCCTATTCTGACCATTTCGAGACACCCATTCCAATGCTCTGACCAATCTGAGATGCCCCCTCCCCAAGGATCAAGATTCCAACTTCAAGATGACCACTGCTCTCTCAACAGTAGTACAGCATAAAACAAGGATTAAACTCCCTGCCCCCTCCCCCCCTCGCCATCCAAGACTCTTCCAACTTCAGAACGTACCCTCCCAAAGCTCTCCCAACTTCAAGACACCCCCTCACCTGCGCCAAGCAGCTTGCGGAGCCTGAGGTGACTGATGGCGAGCCTCATGATCGAGGCCTTGTCCTGTTGGAGGGTCTGTGACATGGGCAGGGGCAGGAGGCTGGCCAGGTCCGAGAACACCTCCGACTCCTTGTTCCGACGACATCGTGCTGCGTCACGAGACTTCTCCTTACGTTTCTCTGAATTTCTGAAAAGACACAAATAAATAATGTTGTTCAAACGTATTCACAATATAATCCATGTCAAACTTTGTCTGAATCATCCTGATCACAGCATGTAATACCCCAGTTACAGTAGTGAGTTATCAGGAGTTAGTAAAATACAAAAACATTTAAATACATGTACACTGTATAACGACTAAAAAGATTGTAGATTGTACACTACTAGTCTCCAGGTATCTTGGGTATACACGTAAGGGACCAACAGTCACCTTGTGAGGTGTAAATAAGGTGTCTTGTTAGTTGCCTGTTACATGTATGTATTAGTATACACTCATGTACCGGGTATGTAAGTATGTATATATACAAGTATATAGCAGAGCTATCATAATTCAGTGTGGCAGTTGATGGCGATATCTACATGTATTCCTTTGTAAATACATGTAGTCTTTCCATTGTAAATTCAACTTATTTTTTTCACATTTTTTATCATTACATGTGAGGTTTTGAGCGCTGGGCTGTCAGCGCTGTCACTCCGGTTGGGGTAAGTATAGACTCGGGACAGGATGCGAACAACCATAGCAATTTACTGCACCATCAGCAGCACTTTAATCATACCAATTAGTCAACAAAGCTGAGAAAAATAACCTAAAAATACGACATTCGTGGGAGAACAAATTTATAATCAGCACGATAAGCAGGATAACCATGATAACAATTCCTATCAAATGGTCATTTCATATCTATACTTTTGTACATGTATGATACAATGTCATTAGAAGGTCTCTTCATGTGTGTGTAAAGATGGAAAATTACCAGTAATAGTGGTGAAAAATCATAGCATCAGAAATACATTAGACCAGAAATACATCTCTCTCGTCATGTACTTCTGATTAGACCAAACTTCTTACTGGTATGTATTTTTGATCATGCATGTACATTCATTATGTCAATAATTACAATTATTACAAATACTATACATGTAATCTAAAGTCAGCTGTCTGCACTCATCTCTTAAAATTTGATGTCACAGATTTACATGTACACGTACACCTATTTGCTACCAGCATCTGTAAAATATCACTCCTGACCCGATGAAGGATCACCACGTGACAACTATTAAACCACTGCAATTAGATTTATAGCTATTTTAACACAAATTTTTAGATCCTGTTTGCAATCTGTCTGTAGATTCTTATTTACTGGTTTACATACTGCCTATTATTATGCTTTTCTGCATGATGGCTTCACTTAGGACTGTTCTTGACTAAAGTTCTAACACCTCTGCCCCCCTCCCCCCCTCCTACCCCCTTCCCCTTGATCAATCTATTTACAACAACTATTTTTGTTGTATATTACAATATATATTTATTGTACTTCCACATTTATGAACATCGGCATGCATGTCATGACTGCAAAAGAAACCGAAAGAAATATAATTTTCCTGGTGTTCTTGAAGTCCCCTTATGGCAAACCATGCAGACACACAAACACATACTAGTATATTGAGAGATAGTTATTTTGGAAATCTCTACATTATTTTTATCTGCACAATTTTATCTGCACAATGAACCTCGACTCGAGAGGTAATTTCTTTCACCAACTATTTTATAAGCATATAGATCTATCGCATACATGTCTGAACTTTGTTCCCGTTGTTGCAGTTCGGATAAATCTATGTATTGTGTTTGGGAGATTTTTATCAGCATACTTTTACGGGGGAACTTATCAACCCCTTTGGAGCTAGTATTGGACAAAGATCCAGAAAGAAGCTTACATGTATATTTTAACGAACTGATACATTCCAAAGTTGCACAACATTGTACCATTATCAGGAATTACACATAATAACCCCGGGTCTCAACAGAGACATGGTTGATGAACATGAAGAAAGAATCTAGCCACAATCATCTACCATGAAGATTTTAATGATAAACATCATCAATGCGGAAATTATCTCGATGGCACATCAACCAGTGTGTACTTGAATAATTATGTTGGAAAACTGCTGAATATTTTGTAATACTTGCAAGTAACAAATTATAAAATTGACAAATTATATGTGATTATATAACAGTAGTATATACATTGTACGTGTTCTTTATTTTTTACCACAATAAATTTTACTAGTATGAATCTTTTAATTCACCACACATAATAATTATTCACATAATGTTTCATCATCTCATAGAATCTAATAAATAATTTTTTTCTTACCTGTAAGGCATCTTGAATGTTTCTTTCTACAGTCAGCAAGAATATTTTGTATTTTTCAACACAAAACGAATAATTCCGTGAATATATTATGATATACAAATGAACAGCTCAAGAAACATGAGAAAGAGTAACTCTCGCAGTCCATCTAATTCAGTCTATAAACAGATTGATATATATACAAATGCCCATTTCCTAGATAAAAATATTATATCCATTGCAAATGCAATGCACGATGAAGTTCCATGGAATGATATATCCTCTACATGTGCTGCCTGTCAAGTTGTCAAGTTGTTTTGGTTTTTTTTCTTTATAACAGTTCCAAAAATGCTAGAGATGCAACGGAAAAAGTTCTGCAATTACTTCCCTCACAAATGATTATCCTTCGTATATGTACATGTATGTCAACATGTAAAACTCCCGATTACACCCAAGGAGGTATATAGTGTTGTATGTTAAAACACACAACTGAGCACTGCTGTTCCCTGTGCTTCACTGATTGTGTAATTAGATGTCGCGGTCACCAGAGCTTTGTGACGAAGAGTCAAGTTCTCCCTGTAACTCTCAGGGATACAGCGGCCTCGATCAGTCTGTTGTATGATGGTGTCAGTTAGCAGAGTCTGCTGCGCTCTCTCTCAGTCTGCCTCTCAACTGAAGGCTGCTACCCCACACAACAGCACAAGTAACTCCTGCAAGGCTCTCGCTCACACTTGACACAGTCCACAGTGCGTGCGTTCTCACAGCGATTAAACCCTCAGCATTGTTCCAACACAGTCAATACCGGGTGCACTAATCAGTCACCATGCCCCACTCTGATAGGGCAACTGGCATTTTGTTCAAGTCTGATTGGCTGTTGGCCCACTGACTGACTGAAAGATCCGAACGAGGGGAGAAATTATGTCTGCGATGATATTTTTCACCGTCTCACCCAGTAAGCGCAGTCATAAACAGTTGGGAGCAAAAAGATTCCATCGGGAAAAACTTCAGCAGCCAGTAAATACTGGTACAATGGATACCGTTTGATGCGGCGAGGTTTTGCTGAAGGTTATGCTACATTCTTCTGTGCTTGAATCGAAGTTGATAAACTGGCAATCGGCCTTCACAATATTTTCCTCGCCGTCTCTCTTAGTGCCTTCACTTCTTCACATGGACTCCAAATCTCACGAGGAATCAACGCCCTCCATAGACTAACCACAGTATTAAATTTACATGACTCAAATCCTTTGGTTCCTTTAGTTTCCGCCTCAGATTCTAAAACTACAGCTGATACCTGTGACTGTGACTATAGTGGACTTGATGTATGTACCTCGTTATCGCTATAAGTATACATGCACAGGAGAATCTTACAGGTCCACGATCAAAAACTACATGTAATCCCAAAATTTGTTTCAATACATGTATGTGCATGCACGCAACTGAAAAGTTCTGTGTACAAAACTGAATACAACTACTAGTATCATAGTCTGCAACAAATTTGTTTTCATATGTCACTTGTGATTTGGCATCATTTACGTAATATCATAATTATTATTTCAATAGAAGCTTTTGCTTTCGCAGAAATGCAGTCCTACATAAAATGTGTCCCCGACAGCTTTCATGTCGAAATAAATCATGTTTTGTTTGCAAACAGATACAAATTTTCCACGTAATTATCACAAATATGATTTTTGGTTAAATGTCATTTCGGGAGTGACTTCCTTGAGTAAATTCCGGTAAATCCAAATCATACACTCATAACATTGTATGAGAAATTCATTTCGTGTTTATCATATATTTACCACTGTATTCCAAAGAATATTAAAGACCATTACAGTTACCATGATTACATCATGTACATGTAGTTCACACCTTCATTTGATGGCAGAATATGGAGGACACTAGGAGAGGTACAGTATTACTAGTAGTTCCGGAGACTACTGTATTTTCACCCCTGCCAACGCCTCCCATCCCACATCACCCCCCCCCCCCCCCATAAAAAACATATCACACAAATCAATCACAAATTTTTCATGTGGGACTTTATAATTAGATTTTTTTTTCATAGAAGAGCAAAAAAAAACCAGCAAAAAAAATGTCACTGTCACTGGCACCGAGGTGTAGTCCAAGGTCACAGCATGCATGTTACAGATACATGATACCGGGCATTATATATAGTCATGTAAGCAATCATGACCATGTGACAATTAAATATATATGTTCACATATGTAATAACAACTCAGGGAATCTATACACTGTAAGCAGTTTCTATATTGACGAGAAAAGGACATAGAGTTTCACATGTCACAACTATGCAGTTCACTAACCCATTGTCATGAAAATGCACTGCAGGATTTTCATTTTCTGGCTGTACATGTACCCTGTGCCCTTTCCACACATCTGTATGAATATGTGTGAATCAATTCAAATATATAAGGCATTCGATTGAAGTGTTCAATTTCAAATGAAATCATAAACTTATATTCACCCCGAGAGGAATAAACAAGATGGGGGCAACTTTTGCGTGTGTCTTTTTTTGTGAGGAGACTGCTCACAAAACATGACATACATTTCGCCAGCCAAGGAGACAACACCACATTGTTTTGCAGTCTAGCAGTTGCTGCCCTGTATCGTATATCAGCCAACAAGCTAGAAACCGCCTCAGCATAAATATGCATAGACTCATCTGGTTACAACTGTGTGCCTCAACCCTGCCTAATTCAAGATCTATTTACCCTTGTTTTATTCAAATGGAAGATTCAAGACACTACATAATATGTAAATGAACTTTTTGCATCAAGAAAAAAATGTGTAGCCTCCATTGTTTGTACAACCTTCCTGATGTATTCAATATCTTTTGACTGTTGAGTGTCCTTTTTATCCAAAACAGATATCACGCCTAACATGCCTAAAAAGGTCTTCTTGTGCTAAATTTGTGTCAAGTCATACGATAGGGAAACTTTTTATGCACATGATACAATATAAAAAGTGAATATTTTTCATAATACATGTAATGCATGTTACATGTACATGTACCAAGTTGTTATGCAATCTTTCATGGTTTTACAAGTTACCACATTTCTCGTGTTTACGATCACAGATATATCTAGTGTCGATCAACATCGAAACGCTTCGGATTACTTCTGTTGTAACACTGCAAACAACAACTTTTCACAGTAATATTCCACAGTCATATTCTTGAAAATAAGGCTTAAAATTCAACAAGGTAGCAGCATTAAAACTTGAACTCAAGGTCACGAAATGAGAAATTCCCCATGATTTCTGTTTGTTTTTGACAAGACTGTACGTTGATTTATGTTGGGAGAATTCAAAACGCACTAACGGATCATTGCACAAAATTTTAAATCAATTATTGAGAAATGGTGATGTGTGATGCAATATTGCCTCCTTCGAACCACTTATATAATGAAACATTTGTCGTTACAATCTTCTATTACCATGCGTACGGTACAAGTATATGCAGATGCAAGATGTTCTGACTGTATTTCTATTTGGGTATGGAATACTACATTATTATATTACGATTATAAATCAGGGGTAAATGCATGTTTGTCAGTTTTGGCGCTGATGTATCCAGTGTGTACAAGACTTTACATGTACGTGTACATTCATGAACAGTTAGGAATTAAAATCCGAACACATATTTTTACACACATGTACCATGTGTACAGTGCTAGCATCCATTAGGCAATGGTGGTAAGCTTTGCAGGCTGAAGGATTGTGCAGACAACATTGGTATGCTGCTGCATCCCACAAAGTCGCAGTACCAGTACATGTCTGTACATCTAGCAATAGACTGCCAGGATAAGGAGCCAATCACCATTGACACTGTCACCATCTCCCAGACTGATAAGTACACATCTTGGATCTCTGATCTTTGAACATTCCATTCTCAATGCAAGTCCGCCATCACATCTCTAGCAAACATTTAGACACTACATGAGAGAAATTTTGTCATTCTTGGCAAAAAAACTCTGACTGTCCATATGTCATCAAGTTAAAAGTGTGGGAGAATGCGAAAAATGTATTATTGTGAGTCATGGCATACTCCTGATCTAAGGGCTGCGGAATCAACATACATGTACAACTCCACTCTCAGGCAGATGCTGGGAATCCGCAAAACCACGTGTAATGACCTTGCTCTGGAAGCTGATGTACAAATGCACCAAGCTCTAAGGATTACATCCAGGATCGACAGAAGCGGTTCCTTGCCAAGCTAAGATATAAATGTACATACATGTATGTACATACTCGGGACTGTCACCAAAACGATAGATTTGCAGACCAAAAGGACCAATGGGCAGACAACGAGTTGGAAGCTGCCCCTGGCAGTGCCCCACTATGAGCACCAACTCATCCCTGTACAAGATTTGAGGCAGGGTGCGAGATTCTGAATCACCCCTGAGATGCAAAGCTTACTGTGAGTTGAACCCTTCTGTCCAATCTGCTCTGATTCTCCCTTATCCTCAAGTTGAACAACTACCGAAAGGACTACCTCAGACTAAGGTTCTCGTCTCACCACCATCGGATCGAGATTGGACGTTGGTCCAGGATTCCTCCTGATCACTGATCAGAGACCTTGCCAATGTGGACTCCCCACTCAAGACATGCCTTGTTTTGCCCTATGACTAAACCATTGGGAGTACAGATTAGCACACATCGGTTGAACTGCTTTCTCATGAAATGGAACTGCTAATTATTCTGGTGTTTTTATTAATTATTTTTTCAGACTCTGGATATACATTTTCTGATTGTTTTTTTTTTGTATTGTTGTACTTAACATCAATAAACTGACCACCACCAGACAATAATAGATGCAATTACCACACATTATCACAATTATCCATGACAAAACACTATCATTAAGATTTGGATTTGGAATTGCCTGTATTATCCATCTCAGTTATCATGGTTACACTACAGGCTCCCACCTAAGGTAGTACCAGTACGTGATACACCCGTGTACAATACATGTATAATTGACACAGCAGGTACTTGTACACTTAGATCCTACAAAAATCCTGCTGACACCTGTATGATCATAACCCTGATAACCTGACAAAGCTTTTTATAACCGGCCCACAGGGAACATCTTCCAACACTTCCTTCCCCAGGAAATTGAGATTGTTCTCCATAAAAGCCTAATGAATGCCCCGATGATGTCCATCGCTGTGTCACCCATTACACCCTGGGCGGAGAGGTGGGGGGGGGGGGGGGGACCAGAGTAAGTGAAAAGCACCACTCCATCCATAGGGTTCACAACCTGTACCCCGGCCAGTGACAGGTAAAAACTGTGTCGCAAGGAGGGATCTAGCGAGCGAGCGTGTGGCGGTAATTCCTGTCCTTATCGCCTTTGAAGGTGAAGACATAGCCACTGGGAGGCACAGACGGTCTGCGGAAACTACTGCAGTGCTTACATCTCTATATCACTCGGGTCATCGCTGATGCGAACGTAGCGTACGGACGATGTAACGGGGAGTGGTTAATGGCCAGTTTTGAAGGTTAAATGGTGCATTAATAAATGTCCGGGCACAGTGGGTCAGGCAAAAGGGATAGATGGGATCGAAGTCACACCCACTAATGGATCGTGGCCATACGGTATACATGGTGCAGAACACAATACAAATACAGTACAACACCCTGTACGTGCCCCATTGCATGCTTAAGCAACCATATGGACATGATTCGTTTTATGCATCTTATATAATAGAGGAATAATCAAACAATACGCAGTAGATTATTGTAGCAAGACTTCCTTGGATGAAGGTACATAGAATGAGAAGTGAAGCACTTACAAGATGTCAACTTTAAGTAATGGTTCTAGCCTTGACCTTTTCCTGGTGCCTGGGACCATGAACCTCACACAAATCTTACAGTAATTGTATAGTCACTCCTACATGTAGTGTTCATCTTCTCTCACATAATATCAGGTGCAATGTCATGTACATGTACATGTACATTTATGTATGGCAAAAATGTATAAAAACGTATATATGTTTGCAATAACATAATCATCTGACTGATAAATTCAATTCTCACTGTCCTTTTCATTTTGAATAACATGATTGTACAAAAAAGAAGTAGTAGCAGGTCATTGACAAAATATATACAAATGGAATGTGATCACATATCCCCGTGGTAAACCTATCAATATATTGTCCAAAATAAATATTTTCCAGAGTCTTCATCCTGATTCATTCATGACAACAGTTTTCGGACATTAAAGCACAGTTCAGCAAGGTACATACATGTACTGTATACATCATACCAGTCCAGTAATTTATACACTATCAGAGAGTGAGCTATTGTCGATCAAAGTTGGCACTACGAATGTGAGGAACATTTCTCCAAAAACTAACACGTGATCAGCCCAAATTTATGCTGGATTATCATTTATAATAGCCACTGCTTGCACAATCACGTAATCCCTCCCACAGTTGTACCAAAGTAAGGAAAGAAGATCTTATTAGTACATGTAGGGTCATTACCCTAACTATGGAGAACTTTCCTGGACTGGTATTGTGTTCAAGGCACGGTGCATTACCCTGATTGGGATCTGTTCCTCTGTTCCTAGGTCTCACATGTATCTGTGCTGACCCCACAGGGCATTCCAACATTTCCACTCCTGAGAATAGCACTGGCGAGTATGACAATGTAGTTTGTACTCCCACGGGGCAGACCCTCCAAGGCCGCTGTAATCTTGTTAACAAAGGACTGCACCGGAGGTGACAGGAGAATGACCAATCACCGCCGAGCTTTTGTCCCAATTAAGAAAGGTAAACTTTTCTCTGACTATGGCACTTGAGCAGGCTTGTGTACAGGGTTAATCGTGGTAATTGGGTACATATATCTACTGGTACATGCATGTTTATTGTGTGTTAATAAACTACTACTAACTCTACTATGTCAGATTGACAGTGGATTTTCAGCAGGCAGCATGTAAATATATTCTCTGACGTAGATATCAGGATGCTGCAGCCTTGTGTTTAGTCGAGTAAAAACAAAATTCTTTTATTTAATTCAATATACATCTTCTGAAGCCGTGTGTTTTAGTGGAGTACTAATAAAGGTCCATAGAAACATTCCTCTATTTGATTTGATTAGTGGAGTAAAAACAAAATTCTTTTATTTATTTCAACATACATGTACAGATAAGAATGCTGGAACCGTATGTCTGGTGGAGTAATGAGACTGAAAGAAAAACTCCTTTATTTAATTTCAATAACATGATGATAGATACACAACATCTAGATGTATTACCCAGTGACATGTACTTGTTGTTGAAATATCCTGCATGTAAATAATTCAGTGTTACTACAATGTAATATCTACCAGTACTATGCACTGGATTATTTAACAAGCGTCAAGGTTGGTAACTTCACATTCCACTTGGAATAAGAATACAACATTACAATCCCAATGTGTATTACATACATGTATATGTATGGAGTTACTCCGCACATGACAAAAATGTTTTTGTAGTCCTGTCCAATACAATCATTACATTGTCATGTACATACATGTACATGTAACTCCCATCACTGGCCGGCGGCCACAAATCACAGACATCATCAGCTACACATGAGTGAGCGGCTGTCTTCGTTCAAGTGCAATATTTTAGAATATTTGGGCACATTATGACCACTCACAAATCCAGGCAATATTGCAGAATATTTGGGCACATTATGACCACTCACAAATCCAGGCAACATTGCAGAATATTTGGGCACATTATGACCACTCACAAATCCAGGCAATAGTGTAGAATATTTGGGCACATAATGACCACTCACAAATCAAGGAGAAAGTGCCTGGCGTTGAGCATAATGACAAGAATCTATGATAATTCTAAATTCTAGTCAGCACTCTAAATCTATTCATAATTTGCCTAAATGTTTCATGCATAAATTGCGAAATCATGCACGTCAATGAAAGTTTCAACCTCTGTGAGGAGACATTGTATTTTCATCAATTGGAATTCAATGAATACCGTCATGCCTGCAAATGCATACTAAATGCAATTAATAAAGTGCAACCAAATATTTAATACATAAGGTGCATGTACTATGTATATCACTCCAGCAATTCTGACTTCACTATCAGCACAATTGGACCATATCAGAATGCAAAAACACATCTTCGAAGAGAACCAGTCTTCAGGATATTTTAAATTACTGATAAGAAGATAATATTGTTGGCCATTGAATTCAGCGGTGGTGAGCTCCACATTATATTCGGCAGGCCATTTTGAATTTAGTTGTTGTAACCCCCACAAATCGTTTGGTGGGCTATTGAGTTTAGCAATTTAAGCGTCACCAATCAAATGATCATGATGTTAGGTCATATAACACGATTTACATGTACACGTAGTTTGACCAAGATCTATTACCGTGGTGTCTTCCTTATTGTCAAATCAGCTTCATGTAAATTATAGATAAATCACATGTCAGAATTCTGAAATAGGTTTTTTTTTACAGTAATGTGACTACCATCGGACTATCAAGAATATATCTTTCGAATCTGAATGACATATATATCTGAATCAATATGTCATACAATATCTGCTCAGTAGTACATGTTTCCTTGTACACCCATGCGCCACCCTGGATACAGTATGTACACTGTGCATGAATGTCTGTACCTCACATTACTAGTACTTAAATGGAACAAAATAAATCATCAGCCATAAAGTTGCATGACAAGCAAATCCTGGTGTCATGTTTGTGTTTATTTATATAAACAATCATGTGCATATATACAAATTTGTCTTTTTTACTACATGCATAACAGTAGGACATTCCACAGACGGTTGTACCTCCACGTAATATGTTTGTTAAACATTCTTGACGTCTTTTTGTCTATCATTATAGTTTTTTGCAAGTACATGTAATTCCATTTCACTGTATGCGATATTCTTGTTTTCAACAAAACTGAAAATTTCTGAAATAAGTATGTCATACCGGGTAGTTGTAGTTGTAAACAAGGTAAAAACGTGACTTGCATGTTCACAAATTTATAATCACTGCCATGCAATGTCATGAATATGCCCTACATTCGTTCAATAAACATCAATTTCTGTTGTTTACAAATTTCCGTGGCCTGAACTAGATAACGGATGCACCGGCTTTCCCTCCACACTCTCATCTGAGCAGGCCACTAGCGCATGAAGTCTAGGGCCAGCCTGTGTCAACCAATCAGGAGCCTGGAACCTAATCCATCCCCTTTGCTCAAAGTTTGGGCTCGGTAAATGTAACATGTCAAACTGGGGTGGCAAACTATAAATAAACATGAATTCATAATTATTCAACAACACTGGTTTCAGCATGGATGTTTGTCCTTTTTGACAATAATAAGCTTGCCCGAGTTGTTGTTTGTATTTCAGGCCTGTCAGGAGTCTAGACTAGAGATATAAGTACGTCTTGACATTGTTGGGGAGCCACATCTAAGTATTGATTCTACTGTGTTAGGAAAACGTGGAACTTAGTCTCTGCTGCGCATGCGTAAGTTTCAAGTTTTTTGTTTACAAGTACATGGTTATTACATGAATGGTTTATCAAATAACCATGCCACTTCCCCAGGCCCTGTAAATACCCGTTTGCGAATCTGGTATTTTTTGCTTGGGGCCTACATACAAGTACATCAACACATAAATACTTACGATGTAAATATTTACATACAGTTTTCTATTTTGTTATCTATCTATCTATTTTTACATACAATTATAAACTATTTTGCAAAATTGGCTATTTTGGAACATTATGTGGTACATGTAGGCCACATTCCATGCATACCAGGTATTTATATGTGTTTTCTTATTAGTTAGTTATCACACAAAATGCACTTCAACACAAAATGTTACTTCAAATAAATTTTATCTTTGATCAAATGGCGAAATCTCATGCAGGCGTGAATGCTACTTGCCACAAGGGGAAATGCCCTGAAAGGATCAAGCCTGATGCACTGACACTGAAAATTGTAAAATATTGTAATCTCATAATGAAGTGTGCACAAAAAGTGTAACTGCCAAGCCACGAGAGCCCTATATATTGATAAACCAAATCCTATCAGGAGTATTAAGTAAGATATATATTATATGTAAAATCTGAATGTTGTTAGATGATAGAAATTGGTTTTCCTGTTGAGCCAGTAACATTGGTACATGTAAAACTTTGATGTATACATGTATTACCGGTACTTGCATACTAGTATCACCGGTAAGAGATGTAAGGACCAAATTACAAAATATACCATCACCCCATGAGTTTGCAATCAATGATCATGGCTTACCATATAACTACACTCAAATACAGAATTACAACATCACACGTTTACATTTGTATAAACATACGGGTATCCAATAAACTGACAAAACTGTGTGAGCATGGTGTTGACTGGTGGAGCTTTGGTTCTCGACTGACAATCATCCTGACAGATTGGTGCATAGATAATGTATACTATTAAACGGGAATTTTTTGCGACTTGAGAATTTCATGGCTTTGATGTCCAGACGATTTCGCAGCGTTTTAATTTCGTGGTTGAAGAATGAAGATCAATAGATTTCATGAGACAATAATTGCATGTCACTTTTATCGGTTTGCACTAAGAAAACATTTAACATGTTATTTAGGTCCTAATTGCAATAGATATTATGTGACATTTCTCCCCCACATAGTTGTTGGGCCTTACGACTGACACAATTCACAGGGGAATAGCAATCTAGCACTGACAATAATTCACACCTTGCACAATAACACTGCTCGTGTCATTTTATATTTCATGATCATTCTATGGTATTATATTATCGGTAGATAGGGGCCTACAGTACTGATTTTGCAAAACCTCACCAAAATGCTAGCACAAGTAACCTGGCATTTAGCACGCGTTCGCCCAACTTCGCCTGACGTAGCATCATGCGATTTGATGCTAGCATTGTGTATGCGAGCATTGCTCAATGCTAGCATCACTTCTTGGCACTGTGGCACAATAAAAGCATTTCGCATTTCGTATTTTTTTGTGAAGGCCATTATATGCTCGCATATGCTTGCAAACACATGGTCGAGTGGTTTATAGACAGTCTGTATCATGTTGATCGTATGGGCAAATGCAGTGTTCAAGTTCAGTTCATATTAAAGTCTGTATTTGCGTCCGAAAATAAGGATGCTCGCATCTGTGCGAGACAATGCGCGCCTGTTCAACAAGACGGCCGCCTGAGCTAGCATCAAGTCGCACGTAATCACATTATCGCACGGCCTTGCATTTAGCATGTAGCATTCGCATGGCTAGTGAGGTTTTCTGAAATCATTACTGTAAATACAACAATAACAGAAACACATATTTTTATTTTTCGTGGCAGCCTAATGTTCACGAGCTTCTTAACTTAGCGATTGCCTTTCTACCACAAATTCGCAAAGTAAAACGCATGCAAAAATTACTTATTTTATAGTATTCTGATTTTCTCAACTCACTTACACCATTTTTTAGATGTTCCATGACTGTTGAGAAGCATGGATAGTGATCCTCCAAACGAACAAAATCAGTTCGATGTTTGACAGCTTCAAAACCGCACTCAGCATCATAATCATACATTTTTATCACTTGATATGACCAGTAAGTTAATTATCCTGGATAATCACATTTTTGTGTACATTTTCTGCATGTTTGAAAAGTATAAACCAAATTGACGAACTACCTCTGTTCGAATCATGCATTTTCAGTGTTTTGGTTGTCGTGCAACGTCACAGGTTGCATGCCCCCTTACACATGTTACACGGTGTGCATACAAATCGGAACTGAATCAACTGATCATGGCGCAAGTCCCTTGTTATAGGTAGTGATCAGTTCCCCATATGTACAAGGTGCAAGTAATCTGAGTAGTACTGTTGCTTCCACCTCATAAATCTTTTGTGATCCACTTGGATGTTACTTTCGTGTAGTGCATGAATTTATGGTGTGAAAACCGCCTGTTTAATACGGAGTCATCATGCTAAAAATTAAAGTCAGTGAAAACTGTTTAGAATCTCTAATTGAATTAGTTCAAGAGCATAGGTGTTTTGGCCGAAGTATCATACACTGCGCCTTAATACTACTCGTCCACTAAACACATGCCATTTAATCCGTCTGTCACCTTTTTAATCCTTATTGAATATAGAAGAAGGCGCAGTGTATGATACTTGGGCCGGTGTTTTTATGACCAACAATAAATCCATACCATAAAGATGCCGTCAGACAGGAAAATAATAATATGGAGCAGCAGTGTAGGCCTACAATGTCTGCATCAGCAGCAGTTCACATGAACTTCACAGGCTATTATCATATAATGTTTCATACCTGGTAATCATAATATGACGGACACATCAAGACAGTGGTTATGCATACAGACAATGTTGACGGACAGACACGCTGACGTAGCTTAACACTGTTTCAGGGCTAATTAGTGTACCTCCTTGTGGAAGAAGAAATTCAGCTAGTTTTTCAGACTTCTGACATCTCTCAAATATATCTACATGTAGTAGTAAGAACCTGGTAAGTACGGTATATTACAATATAATATACTCTGATTTTTCTAACTTGTTTACACTGGTTTTTTGGCGATGTTTGCGATGCTAAATTGTATCGTTCCATAATGTGACATACTTCCCATGGGAGTCAAACAGCAATTTTCTACCAAAATTCAGCCTTCTATCGCAAAAATTGAAGAAGATGGCAATCTACCTCAATGTTAAAGTTCAGCCCAAAACGGAATCTCGAGAATCTGAGCCTATTCGTGGAATTGGTTCTGTTTATAACCATCAGGATTCGAAGTATTATTGTAATTTTGAACCAGTGGACACATTGGGGTGTATTCTACACAAACATGTTGACTTTGAAAGATTGCACCACTACAAAACCAAGCAAATGCACAAAATTGTGTCAGACCCAGAAATTAAATGACGAAGCTGATTTGAACATTGCCATTGGGATAGACTGCCAACTTTGTAAATTTTCGCGATAGGAGTCTGAAATTTGATATAAAATTGCCGTTTGACTCTTGTTATAAAATTGCCGTTTGACTCCCAGGTGAAGTATGCCAAGTTATAGAACGATATCATTCAGCATCGCAAAAATATCGCCAAAAACCGAGTAAGGTGCGGTATTCGACTTTCACCATGGTGATCTAACCCCCCTCATTGGTTAGATAGACCCCTAGCACCAACTCAAATATACCATAGCTCACTAATGTGCTCATACCGCACCTTGAACCAAAAACCGGTGTAAACAACTTAGGAAAATCAGAGTAAACACACATACATACATTTCTGGACAAATAGGGTATGATTAATACTAGCGGGTATGGTATAGTCGATAGGCTAGATCTATACGTAAGCTAGAGAATCTTACTATCAGAGTTACGAGTCATCCGACCTAAATTCACCGCATCCCAAAATTCGCCAACTCAATATTATCAGAGCTCAAAAACTCGTTTTCTGGAGAAAAAACTGCTGGTGCAAAGATTGAATATCAGAGTCTCGATTGATGATAGAACTGGTTGGTTTCGTTTGCATTACAAGGTCTGAAAACCCTGTTGGCGAATTTGGGAATGCGGCGAAATTAGGACGGACGGCTCATAGTGAGTAGGCCTGTGCGCAGCCCACTGCAGCATGACTGCAGCCTGCAGGTGCCAGACTCTGACTGAGGCTGTGAGTATCTCAGTACATGTCTCAGTATGCTATGGGCTTATGGCTGTCAGTGTCAGTCAGTGACAGTGTGATACGGTGTGATATCTTACCTTCGTTTTCCTTTGCGGCTGGCCATTGTCAGTGACAATGGATGAATGTCTCTCGTTCACTGCAATATGCGGATTTTTGTGACTTCCCACCGACTTTATATATGTGTATTGCCTTGTTTATTGTTTACAACGATTCTTGTTTTCGTTTCACATTCTGCAGTCTATACTCACTGACCCAATAGTTAGGGAGCGTCCATTTTCTGACACATATCCATGATATCGATCGTTCTCTATCCTGGACCTCAGTCAGGTCGGGTTATTTGATATCTCGATTTATTTGTTATCGGGTCAGGCCTAATAGGGTCAGCAGGGGGATTTTTCCTAAATTAAAAAGCGGATATCTATATATAGATTTATTATTGAGGCATATCAAATAACTGCCTCCGAAACTCAGATATATTTTCTCGTTTGTTAAATTTGTTGTTGTTTAAAAATTGTTTTTGTTGTTGTTGTTGTTTAACATGTGTGGCCCCGGGATGTGTGGAAACAATCAAATTGTGTGTCAATTAAGGAATCAAGTTAAAAACAAAGTCTAGACCGATTTATAACATATAACAAGAAAACAGGATACGTGCTGACTTAATATAGCCTAGGCCTATGCCTATAGGCTATAAGCTCATCTGTACAGGATGTCCGTACATATATCTATATGTCACATTTACTATTGTAGGTAATTTTCTGTGCATTGCTGTCCACATGGTCTATGGGCAGACAATTTGTATTTAATAAAGTAACATATGCATACATTGGAGCCAGACCCCAGCCCCCCCCCCCCCCCCCCCCCACTTGCCTTATAAACCGGCATGCATTCACATTTGACACATTGATGCCATAACTCGTTTACAATGGGATAATGACATTGTTCCGACACCTCACTGATCCGACACCCCAATGTTCCGACACACCACTGTCATCAAACTGTATTGAAACACTATTGTGTTGGATCCAACTGTCATCTAACTGTATTGAAACACTCTTGTGTCGGAACATCGGGGAGTCGGAACAGTGGGGTGTCGGAATATAGGGTAGACCCCAACTGAAGAATGAAAACATTTAGTGTACAAGTATTGCAACTGTGAGCAGCGCAGTCAAAATATTTTTGAAATGTTCCCAAAACTGTGCCCTGAATTATGACATGAATATAATAACTGTTACCTTAATTGTTAACTTAATCAGTAGGCCCTAATATATACATACCTATATATTCTTCATATTGGGCTCCATAGTTACTGGCATTATCATGACGTTGCCTCTATATTAATTCATCACTTGTTACAGTCATCATGCATTTTGAAATTAATTTTTTCAGCGAGTTATATAGTACTCTATGGAGATATTAGACCTACATTTAAAAATTATACTAAAGTCTAATATAGGTTGAATCACCGGGCATTTTTAGTTTTAACCATTGGAAGTATGACCTTGAAATGACCACCAGTCAACCCAATGTCATCTTGGTCAAGTTCAGGCTCACCAAAAGAGTCACCATTGTATGATTTTTCATATGCTCATAATGCAATAATCAGCTCAAACTTTTTTCTGTAACGGCTAATACACATTCAATGCAAGGAGTGACCTTGGGATTTGGCCTTCAGGATCATATGAAGATCAAGTTCCAGTTCCCAAATGATGTGCAATATAAATTACCTATATGCTTCAGACGTGGGATTGAACACGCGAGGTCATCAGAGGTCAAATTCAAAAGACACCATTAATTATGCCATATATGACTTTCTATATGCTCATAAGACAAACATAAGCTAGGTCTACAACTGAGCATTTTGTCTGTACAAGCGAACTTACACATTTTCGGTCAGGCATAACCCTGAAATTTAGCCTTCAAGGTCATCTGAGGTCAAGTTCAAGATCACCAATCAAAAGTGCACCATATATAACTTCCTACACGCCTATATTATAAACATAAACTCTATGTACAAGTATTTTGACCCCAGAAGCCAACTTGAACATACCAGTCATTCATGGGCACTTTGGGCACACATACCAGGCTTTACGAGCCATTTAAAGCTCTCCATTCTTACATCCAAGATCGAGGACCCTAATTAGCATGTTCTAAAGAAAATATCTCGAAACATGCAGATGAGATGAGATAAACCAAGGCCAAAAGTAGGCAATTTTCAATATATTGAAGGTCAAACCCAAGGCCACCACACAAACCGCCATATGACTTCCTATTTGAAAATGCTAATATCGAAGCTCTATCTTCAAGCGTTCTAGATGAACAGTTGTGGCAGCTCCCATTACATGTATGCAGAAAAAAGTCTTTTGTCAATGGGGCATTTTTTTTTTTGGCTGAAAATGGTCCAAAACGGATAGTAAAGTGATTTCAGACCCAAAAAATGTTGGGTTTCTAAAATTTAAATTTTAAATTTAAACTAATTTATTTTACAACAATTGACGAACAAGATATATCCAGTTGGCTCGGATCTTGGCGTAAGGGAGGTCATTATCGTCGGAGGACACCAGAGAACCTGGTGAAAACCCAGTTTGGCGACCACATACCATCTCACATACTGCCGATGCCGGGTATCGAACCCGCGCCCAAACCGAAGTCAGCCCACATACGAACTGAGCTAACCGAGCAACCAATTGTTTTCTTTAATTGACTTGTCGAAAAAAAATCAAAATGGCCGCAGCATGCAGACCGGCTATTCAAGGGCAACCAAACATATAAACGTCACAAAGGTATATAAGGGGAATTTTTTGAAACAAAACTCTCAAAACTGGTGGAACAGTTTTCGAGAAAATGGCCCTCAAAGTCAGAAACTGGCCGTTTTTTCGTAAAAATTAAAAATGGCCGCAATTTTGAAAAAAAAAAAACCTCGAGATTCATAACACTAAACATACCAAGAAATTTCACGAAGATTCTACTGTAAACTTGAACGGTATTTCAGCGATCTATTTGGTTTAAGGTGCGGTACGAGCACATTAGTGAGCTATAGTATATTTGAGTTGGTGCTAGGGGCCTCTCTAGCCAATGAGGGGGGTTAGATCACCATGGTGAAAGTCAAATACCGCACCTTAGTCTCTATTTGGGGACCTGAAAACTATATAGGTCCAAACATGAGCATTATAGCAATTCTTTGCATGACCATATAGGACCTAGCTATATATGCACGATACTAGTCTGGTGTGGTAAGCTGATACATGTAAGAGCATCACACTCGGCGATGGCACGTGCCAGTGATCGTGAGGGATAAATGACATTGTTCTGACACCCAAATGTTCCGACACCCCACTGTCATCTAACTGTTGTGTCGGATCTAACTGTCAAAAAACTGTATTAAAACACATGTTGTGTAGGAACAATGGGGTGTTGGAACATACACTGAAAAAATTACCTCGTCATAAACTCGTCATTATGACAAACTTATGGGTTGTCTTCCCAAAAAACACGTTTTTGACGAGGGTAAAGTCGGCCTTGTTAAAGAACTCGTCACATTGACAACTTTGTGTCGTCATATGCAGTGCCACATACAGACACCATTTTTATGTTCAATGTCATGCATGTTAAAGCAGACTTGCAGTGTGCTTGACAGCACAAGAACTTGACACGTCGTCAAGTGCATTTGACGCAGTTGTGACTTTGGGCAGAGTTGCTCTGGACTCTGTGTGCGTGCAGTGCATGGCCCATCTCTCGTAGAAGTTAATAAAATTTGATATTGCTGCAATAGTATATTATTCCAAATTTGCATAGTAGGCCTACAGATGAAGAGGATTTGACAAGTATTTGACAAGTTTACGGTTGTCAAAATTTGTCGCCGACGAGGTTAAAGTTCTCCGTTTTGGCACAGTCAAATTGACAGTCGAAAACTTGTCATTTTGACAATTTTATGACAAGGTTATTTTTTCAGTGTAGGCGCTGGACGCCCATCGTGTTGCGTGGTAATGTGGAGTTGGTTGGACTCTTATGAGATAAGCTCGCATTTGAATCGTTCTGTAATGTTTCATTTTATTTAGAGCGTTGGGCTTCATCGAGCATAAAATAGTATAACTGGATTTGAAACGAATTATTTACTATTCATAATATTAATCTGGTAAATCTCTTAACATTATTGTCATAATGAAGTATCCCGCAGTAAGTGTCCTTCAAAAAACAAGGTCACACGACTTGTTTACACCAGCGCCGTCTACTGAAGAGGGAAGAAAGTTCTGGACTATTCTCAAGTTTTCTCGATGTACCTACCAGATGGCAGCACTGTATCACAAGGTCGTGTGGAATATTTTCAAACATCATGACGACACCTTCAAAATATCATGACGTTCGAAATGTGTTGGTCAAAATCCATGAAATAATTATTAAGCACATGGCCACCTTAATGAAATATAATGAATTGTAAATAATTATTTCTTATATATTATAGTTAATCTGACGCCTGCATTTGTTTTAATTATGGAAATGTTAAATATCTCGAATCATGTAAGTTTGAAGGTGCACCGATAGTTTACATGCATGAATAAAGGATAAATATCAAATTCTTTTATCGAATAATTGTTCAGACACCAGCTATGAACTATCCATGAATCCGTATTAGAATCTAGTATTTATGTGATATTCCAGTGAGCTTGGAATTATGACCAGTGATCACCAGTTGGAAGCAGTCTTGTTTTGTGTCTTTCTACTAATAAGGAGGATGTTGCATGCTACATTAATGAACCCGAGTTGACCAGTAGTGACCAGAGCTTTGTTGTGACTAAGATACAATTCCCACCAAAACACCATTAGCTACCACTACAATACTGCAAATGAGCTCACTTTTAGAATCATTTTGTTCACTATAGTGAAAGGATGGCATGTCACATTGATATAATATATCCTACAACAGGAAAACAATTGAAGAGATGAAATGTTTATTTAGAAAGGATGACATGACAGTCACACTGATATAATCAAACCTACAACAGGGAAACGGTCGAACAGATGAAATGACTATTTTTATTTCCATGAACTTGCAATGACACATGCACCTGGAAGACAGCTTCATGTTTTGTCATCCTTTAGATGTCCCTTTAAAAGTGCATGCAGCCTGAGCTCATACCCAATACATTCGATTACAGTTCACACAGCTGTTTTGCTATAATATCAAATACCATGACAGCAAACTATATCCAGTGTGAGAGTATGCCCACAAATACACCTGGATAGACTCTCTAAAATTGGCAACGGTGTACTGGGTAAGCAAAGTTTATCTGAGGAATCATGACTGATGTGCTTCCAAATCGCACGAAAAGATACAATAGCACTCAATTGGATATGTGCATGATCAGCAATACCAAATTTTTCTTTGAGATTTTGCTGAAACATAACTCCCAAGTTTCAATCAAGTACCAGAGTCATGCACATGAATACATAATTTTTCTTCCGATAACATGGTAATCAAACTTGTAACAATCATCTGATATCAGACTCTCTGTTGAGACAAGCCATCAAGAGTTCTATTTTGTTGATGAAATTCTTTCCCTCCATTTTGTCGAGGTGTACTTCGTTGAATGGACCGCCAATGTGGGCCCACTTAGGATCAGTTACAAGACTGCCTGGTGCATCCAGTGCCGACAGACCACGAGGCTTCTGCAGGCAAACACGAATCCCACTCGCAGGACCACTCTTGACCGACAACACTCTGCAAACATAAAGACTCTATTCAGAAGCTGTTCGATTACACAACACTTATTATGAAGAACATTCGGCAAATAATCCTCAAACTTCATAGGGAATTTAGGGATCAACATATACTATAGGTATCACTCAATGTTAGTCTAATCAGTGAACTCAGTGAGTTGACCATGTTGGCCTGTTCTTGGAAGTTTTACTGTAGTTACCTGTCTCCACTTGGTGAAGTGACCATGATGGCCTGTTCAAAGAGATTTTACTGTAGTTACCTTTCTCCACTTGGTGAAGTGACCATGATGGCCTGTTCTAGGAGGTTTTACTGTAGTACCTGTCTTCACTTGGGTGAATGACCATGATGGCCTGTTCTAGGTGGTTTTACTGTAGTTACCTGTCTCCACTTGGGGAAGTGACCATGATGGCCTGTTCTAGGAGGTTTTACTGTAGTTACCTGTCTCCACTTGGTGAAGTGACCTTGATAGCCTGTTCTAGGTTTTGCTGTAGTTACCTGTCTCCACTTGGTGAAGTGACCATGACGGCCTGTTCTAGGAGGTTTTACTGTAGTTACCTCTCTCCACTTGGTTAAGTGACCATGATGGCTTATCCTATGAGGTTTTGCTGTAGTTACCTCTCTCCACTTGGTTAAGTGACCATGCTGGCTTATCCTAGGAGGTTTTACTGTAGTTACCTGTCTCCACTTGGTGAAGTGACCATGATGGCCTGAGCAGTACCAATGGACTCCATCTCTCCCACCCCAACATAGCTCTGTGAAGTTAGTGACAGACTTGTCCAGCCCATTATCTTGGACAGGTGCTGCACTGTGTTAATGTGGTGTTGTGCAACCTACAAAAGACAATCAGAAATCACATACAAATACAAAGAATTGTGCCTTTCCTGTTGTGATACTTCCCCGGATCAATGAACTATTGCAATATTGCAATCACAAGAAAATTGGTATTGCAGATGAAATCATCATGTGAATAATTGTGAATAATTCAATTTTCCGAACCTGGCCGAGAGTGAAGTCTTTGAGTTCCTGTTTCTCCCATGACATATCAATGACTCGTCCATCCTTGCACACAACCTTCATACAGTCCACGTATATGTGCAGTGTGAATGAAGTCCTGCGAAATGGTAGATCATAGTACTACTCAGACAAGACCGTCATGCTTTCTTTACACAAAAGATAGAATTGAAACATTTACACACACAACATGATGTATAAATCATTTGCACACCTGACATTCTCGTAGCCTGTGGAGGTGATGTTCACTTTGACCATTGCCTCAACAGCTGAGCTTAGGCTGCTCCAGTGAGCGGCAATCTGAGGATCCTGAACCAACTGAGCCAGCTCGTCCAGTACCATGATAGCCCTGTATATACAACACAGGCAAAGTCTATTGCGTAGTTCACATCATACAGTTCCATCTAATCATCCCATAGTACGCACACAATAAACCACAGATTTCAACACGTGTTGTACTGACCTGCGTCGTAGAACAATATGTCTGGCTTGCTTGATAATCTGTTCCAACAAGGTTTCCCTGGAAGTTACATAATTGCAATATTATTCACCTAAAGCAGTTGCTTCCACATTTCTCAAGAAACACCAGTTGGGAAAAGTAAAGCATGTACTATAGTACATCTGAGTGGACTACAAGACTCACTGTTGGCCGAGCTCCAGTAGTTCACTGCCTGTGAAGGCCTGCGGTCCGGCCAGGCGACGTCGCTTGCTCATGCCCAGCAGAGCCGTCACGGGGTGCGGCATTGTGTGGTATGAGTTGTTGTAGTGAACCTGAGTCAGCAGCTGGTGCAGCGAGTGTTCCAGGACATAGTTCTGGTCGGGCTTGGGAGGCTGCATTGGGAGCTGTTGGGAGCGAGTGATGTACATAAAGGATAATCTTCATAAACTCATAAACCAAGGAAACTCAAATTTGGCAACATTTTGCTTGTATTTTATTCAAGTTAGGTTTTGAAGGTTATTGGATAATGCTTGGGCTGTTACCATGGTTACCTCACCTTTTTGTCCTTATTATTTGAATGCCTCAATGCGATACTCAGCTGAACACCAGGGAATAACTGAAACACAGCATCCGACAATTAAAAATATATTTTGCATACTCATCTAACATACATGTGCCAATATTTTCAAATCAAGATTGGCAAATTGGATAATCCATATGATATATGGACCCAATTTGCAGCTACATGTATGTAATACAGCTATGTAATATACCATACCTATATTTTCTTCAGTGACATTACTTACATGTGATAGGATATGGTTGCCAACAACTATATGAGGAAGGGGAGATTTTGACTGAACGGCTTCCTTTGCAAGCTGGAACATACATTATTAGCCTAAAAAATCACAGACAGGTTGAACACACTTCAACACAATTCAATAAGTTTACTGCAAGCTAGTAGTTGGAAGACTGACACGACGACGTGGTTGGAACTGACCTGAGCAAAAATCTCCTTGCAGAAGAGAACATTCTGAGCACTCTCGAGACGCTTGTACCACGGAGCCTCTGGCGGGAGAGTGCCGGGCGGCGAGTGCAGCTCCAGGTCAGCGCTCGCCAGGGTCGTGTCATCTGTACAGTATTAGAAGGAATGTCAGCCTCGTGTTCTATAGGGGGCTGGAGGGTGGTCTTCAACACTAAGAGCCACATTTAGGTATCATATATCAATAGCATACTATTATCAGTCTTGTCATTTAATTGCCATTTAGAAGTGAGTCATGTTGTAAGTGCACATTATCTAACCTGCAAGTTTTTTGATGGAGACCTGGATGTAAGCCACACCCTCGAGGTCACTAGGTATGGTGACTTGTAGTGCACTCTTTTGACTGGGATGTGGAGTGGGGGAGCTGGTCGTGGCTTCTTTGGACTCAATCTCACTCTTAGTTACCTCAAATGTACCACTTTGCCAGAACCTCGACCCAGCTGACAAATCATCAGATACATTCATTGTTTGTTTTCCATCATCATCAGTTAAAAATCATGTTTAACTTTGATCAAATCCCATCTCAGCTGAAGTACATTAGCATATATATATATCATTAATATGTTAAATCAATTGCAGATGAAAAGTCATTCAAATGTGCATATAGATATTGAGATAGTCCAGCGTTTGAGCCACACTGACCAGACTTGTAGCTCAAGTCGCCCAATATGTTGCTGCCGACTTTTTTCAGTCGCCACCGTTGTCTTAGTTTGAGAAGGTCATAGTGAAAATCTGGGTTGGTGCGCTTTGAGGCTTGGTCCTGAGACTTTCTAAGTCGCTCACTGCCAGCACTCAGTATTGCTGCTGCTGATCCCAGGGCCTGGAAATTACATGTAATTTACCAGTACATACAGAATCGCTGTACTGCTCACCTACTTACTTGTAGCATTCTTCGTCTCTCTAATCCTATCGCTCTAGAACTACATTTGCATAAGTGTATATTGATATGTTGAATCAATTGCAGATAAAAGGTGTTTCAAATCATTTGTACTAAAATTTATTATTTCACTGCTGCTTCTGCAGAGTGCACAATACTATACTCGGATTTTTCTAACTCGTTTACACTGTTTTTCGCTAATATTTTTGTGATGCTAAATGCTATCGTTCTATAACTTGGCATACTTCACCTGGGAGTCAAACGGCAATTCTCTACAAAATTTAACATAGCTATCACGAAAATTGAAGAAGTTGGCAATCTACCCCAATGTTAAATTTAGCCCTATTATTTAATTTCTGGGCCCGCACACAATTTTGTGCATTTGCTCGGTTTTGTAGCGGAGCAATGTTTCAAAATCAACATGTTTGTGTAGAATACACCCAGTGTATCTCCTGGTTCAAAGTTACAAGAATATTTCGAATCCTGATGGATGTAAACAGGACAAATTCCTCGAATATGCTCAGATTCTCGAGATCCCGTTTTGGGCTGAAATTTAACATTGAGGTAGATTGCCAACTTTTTCAATTTTCACGATAGCTGTCTGAAATTTGGTGGAAAATTGCCGTTTGCCTCCCAGGTGAAGTATGCCAAGTTATGGAACGATATCATTTAGCATCACAAAAATATTAGCGAAAAACAGTGTAAGCGAGTTAGAAAAATCCGAGTATAAATAATGTACATGATGTATGTGAATAGTGCCAGACCAGCTGAAACTAGACATAAAAGCCTATAGGCTTTGTGGCATCCCCCAATTTGTTCTTATCATTTCAAATGGTCATACTGGACTGAGAAAAGGATACATAGGCCATTGTATGTGGGTAAGAGTGAGAGCTCATCAGACAGTTTCTTACCAGAACTGCTTTCTACCATCTTGACAACTTGGCCCACCAGACATTTGCCACCCAAAATGACTGGACAATTGCCCAGCCAATATTCAGAGTACTACCCAGCCAATATTCAGAGTACTAGTATATTTAATCAGGATGTTCGTGATATTTTTCAGGTGCTCCTGTCAAATGTAAAATGATACGTAATGCTGTGTCATCTTGGCCAATTTTGTGATTCCAAAACTGGTACAAACAGTGGAATATTCGCATTCACATTATAACCAAAGCCAAACATTCCCCAGCTAACTAAAAAATTAGCCCAAAGGCTAAGATAGGTTACCGGACAATTTTGGTTTGGCCATGGCAGCATTGGCAGGTAACAGACCTTGAGATTTACCAATCAAGGTTCGCAGTGTAAACATATGACCTTGGGATTTACCAATCAAGGTCATCCGTATGAACTTCGATGTAACCATTACATGTATGTGTGCGGCATTTGATATTCTATATGTTGGGTGGAATCATTTAGGCCGCTCAGGTCAATTTACACATTCCAAGTCAGACATTTGGCACTCAAGGTCATCTGACGTCAAGTTCAAGGTCATCATTAGTTGTGCCATATATGTCTTCCTATATGTTCATAATGCAAACAGGAGCTCTATCTGCAAGCATTTCATCTACAAAGGCAAATCTGGGCATTTTTTGACCCCAAAATGGCTGTTTTGACCTTTCAAGGTCATCCAAGGTCAAATTCAAGGTCACCACACAAATCGCCATATATGACTTCCGATTTGAAAGTGCCAATTTCTAAGCTCTATCTTCAAGCGTTCTATGAGTACAGTCCTGACAGCTCCCATTATGAAGGAAAAAAGTGGCGAAAATTTTCTAAGTCCAAAATTTTTTTCAAAGGGTGAAAATTTTTTTTTGCCTAGAAATGGCCCAAAATGGATAGTAATGTTATTTGGGGCGAAAAATTTTTTTTTCGCCGACTCGTCAAAAATTCAAAATGGCCGCCACACTGAGATCGGCGATTCAAGGGCAACAAAACTTATACACGTCGCAGAGGTATATAAGAGGAATCTTTTTAAGCAAAAATCTCAAAACTGATCAGAGAGTTTTTGAGAAAATACAGACCAGGTGCAAATTTGAGCGTTTTTCGACCCAAAAATGGCTGTTTTGACCTTTCAAGGTCATCCAAGGTCAAATTCAAGGTCACCACACAAGTCGCCATATATGACTTCCCATTTGAAAGTGCCAATTTCTAAGCTCTATCTTCAAGCGTTCTATGAGTACAGTCCGGACAGCTCCCATTATGAAGGGAAAAAGTGCCGAAAATTTTCTAAGTCCAAAATTTTTTTCAAAGGGTGAAAAATTTTTTTTGCTCTAGAAATGGCCCAAAATGGATAGTAATGCGATCTGGGGCGAAAATTTTTTTTTTCGCCGACCCACCAAAAATTCAAAATGGCCGCCACACGAAAACCGGCAGATTTAGGGCAACCAAACTTATACATATCACAGAGGTATATGAGGGGAATCTTTTGGAACCAAAAACTCAAAACTGATCAGACAGTTTTTGAGAAAATGGCCGTCAAAGTCCAAAATTGAGCGTTTTTCGACAAAAACGGCCGCCATTTTGAAAAAAATGCGAAAATCAAAAAACAAAAAAATACCTCCTTCTCAAAATATTTTTAGGCATTTTTGTGCAAAATTTCAGAAAGATTCGATCGTTAACTTTAAAGATAAAAATGTTAACGCCGGACGGACGGACGGACGGACGGCTAGGCTCACGTCCGATACCTTGTGGGACTTTTACGTTGTGGGTTTTTTTGTACGGTACATTGTGTGGCTTTCAAAAAAGTTCGCACGTTTGATACCATGTGTGTTTATTTGTCCATGTCATTGTGGGACTATGTCCAACTCGCTGTGGGTTTAATAAATTGTCTCAGAAATAATAAGTTATGGATAAGATACAGTGGGGTCCAAAAGACTTTGACCACATTGAGTGTGTCATAATAACTAGCGTACAATAGAAGACAGTGTTTATTACATGCGGACTCTAAAGCTAAATCCTCTGCTCATATTTATAGACATGTATCTCAAATTGATACCAGAAGGTTTATTTCGGTAAAATCAACAAATTTTACCAACAAAATTAGATAAATAAGGAAATGTGACATATTTATTATATGTCACCAACTCATCCTAAACTTGTGAAACACATTAAGATAAGAGGTTGCAATGAAACTGATATTGACCAACACACAATCACCAACCACATTGCACCCCAATCCTGTTATTTTTCGCATTCCATCAATTTTCCTAAGCAAATTTAAAAACATTCAAATTTAGAGTTTTTACCCAAAAAAATATTTTAATGTTGCACAATCAAACTTTCTGAATATCTGATGTTATTTGTGTTTACATACATGAGAGTGACTGAAAGAACAAATAACAGACAACTTAGATTAAATAAATTATATTTTAATGATAGGTTTTAGAAAAGGTGATATTATCAGGTTGGTCTAAGACTAAAGGACCCCACTGTATGCATTTTGCTGGTCACTCAATGACTAAACTTTTACTATTATTGCTGTATATTTACAGAAGAAATTCAAGGGAACAGGCCTGACAGACAATCTCTACATTTATAAGCACATATATTCTACATAAATCTAACAACTTTTACTGCACACCCTTCATATGCTCAAATATTGATTAGAAAAATACAATGCTGAGTTCATAGAGCAATATTTATTCAAAAAGCTGCTCAACAGATATCCCAGTTATGACCAACAATAGCTTAGTGAACAGCACTGTTCAGCATCATACAAAGTTTATTCAACGGATCATCAACTCAACATTTTGATTGCTTCCAGCGAGTAACAATATTTGAATAATCTACATTATACAACATGCCACTTATCTACATTATACAACATGCCAAAAACAAAACTTTGTACAGTCAGTTTGATACTTTGTGAATAAATAACAAAAGAGTCACCTCATTTCATATCTCAAGGTTTTTTGTTAAATCTTTTCAATTTCTGCGACATCTACTTCGGTCCACTTTGCACGGCTCATTGGCTTTTTCAGTTTTGCTCTTGTTAACTCAGGGTAGTTGCCAGAAAAGGTCAGATGACGCTCAGATCCAGGATGTTAACGTATTGATGTCCGGGCAGTACTCGGATCCAGGTTAGTGTAAGTGGGAGCACTGCTAGGATCTAGCCTGTCTGGAAAAAAACATAGATAACATTTATTTTCTTAGAAAATAATCCAATACATGTATATGATTCGGCTGATATTCTATTCTGTACAGTATCAGAAATATTATTATACTAACTGCAATTTAGATATGTACCTTCCATTGTGATTCCACTCAATTACCAGTAACCAGTTATTTTCAATGCATTCATAACATTTCGTGGCTTAAATGTTAAATGCACAACAAATTGTCTGACAAGAATAACTCTGTATACAATCATAAACCAATCAAAAGGAGGCTCAATTTATGCAATATTTATGGCTGACAATACAAACCTGTGATATCTGCGTATTGTAATTCACTTTGGTGCTGTTTAATCTTGTGAGCAATGTCTTTCAAGCATTCATGGCTCCTCATGGATCCATCTCCTAAAAGAACAAGAATGTATTAATATTTAACCACAGTCAAATTACTTCCCTACTAGCATCAATGCAAACCCGCAGACACAAGTTTGGACACACAACCACAATCAATACATAGTTTTAAACGGTTACGACAAAAAAAAAAATTACTGACAATCAAAGTAGATTTGCGTCAATGGAACACATGAATTAGGAGCCAAAAATCAATGTACCTCTTGTACCTGAGGTGCAAAACCCGTATTTGTTACTGTTCCAAATTCCTGCTCTTGTTGTGGTGTCAGGATCCGACAAGAATCACAAGACATCCTGGGTGTAGCTTAATAGTAAACCGATACTGGTCAACTCCTCTGAAAGACACAAATGCAAAATGCAACTAATGAATAAAGTGATAATTATGTCCTAAATGTTTGACTGAAATGTTTTCTTATTCATGTCTGCGATATCATAGTAGAGTGTTTACAGGAGGTCAGTATAAAATGAGGTCAGTATTCTTCACAGTCCATTTGCTATTTTCACGTAATTATAAGAACCAAATCGATTGCAGTTTTGTTGTTCATCCATTTACTTGTATCAGGTTTCTCAGTCTTCGTGTATTAAACTTTACATAAATCTATTGGGCCTAATAGAAGCATGTGCCCTTACACGGCCCTAATAGAATAGCGCCCTGCCCCCCCCCCCCCCCTCCTGAAAAAAAACTGTAATGTTTTCAGCTTTATAACTACCCTTGTATCCTCATAACAATGGTCTTATAATGTTTTATCTAGGCTATTTTGTCAGCAAATTAACACATAACAAACACTATATTATATATGATATCAATAATTAAATTATTAATTAAAGATGTGCACTATTAAATGTTGAGTCTTGCATTGGAGCACCGCTCTTCCATTGGGACTAATAAGATAACATAAAATCATAGATTTACAGGATGAAGCTCATGCAGCTGAGACATTCTGTCTATGCATTTAACTAGTCCTGCAGCCGCTCTGTCTGTGCCTATTGCACAAAGACCGTAGGTCTAACCGAGTTGAAAATGTAAAAATTACATAAGTGGCCGTAACTTTCAGTACTACTCAACATAGTGACTTGTGAGTTTAAGAATAATATAGGTGCATTGGATAGCTTGTTAAAGATCATGTCCAGGATGATCTGCTAAAAGAACTGTAAAAATGTTGCCGATGTGAGAAATGTCATGAACTTTATTTCGGGGTGATACAATGATAATAATACTTACGGCATTATATCAGACCGCACGAAGTTTTGAACAAAATGCCCCATTCATCCTCCATCTCACGGACCTGTGCAGGCAATGGGAGAGGCCATTTCTTCCATTTTATGTACACAAACATCCTGGAAATGAAATAAATGATCATTGGTATAATCTAAAACAGACAATTCTCAGTCATAGCATATATTTGTTATGTGCACATTTACCACCATAAATTTTACATGTCAGCCACTTTGTGTTCTACTTTGGGGTTCTCTCTGCCAAATTTTATATCCAAACACACCATACCATGTCATGAATACCTATGTCGTACCAAAACCTCCTTCAACCTTGTGTAAAATATCTGCCTGAAATTCTGTGTGCCTTTATCCTGTTTATTATCCATACATAAACAACACTTCTTCCCGAAGGTATTTGTATAATATCTTCGGGAAGAAGTGTTGTGGATGATCAGTCAATACAACAGTCAATATTTGTTCTATTAAATATTTTATTTTTATTTTGTTTGAATGTCTGCAAACTTATAGGTTTCTCAGCAAATTCATTTCTGCGAAACTACGGTGCTCAAAAAGCTAAACATGCACTTATATAGCAACTATTTCCGAACTGTTGTAACATATTTCATGATTTTCCCACGTGACAAATTCTGTCAGACGAATCAGCTCGGAATTTACCTAAACATAACAAATTTCTCTGTTTAACAAGAATTTTTTCCTGCCAATACCTGTGAGTCTTTTCAGTTAAAAAGTTTGTGTGGCTTTATTGTCCATACTTCTGTGTTTATTCCAACAACATGTCTCTACTATTCCCTACCAAGACTTATGTGTCTTTTCAGTCCAAATTTGTGTGGCTTTATTGTCCATGCTTCTGTGTTTATTCTAAAAACATGTCTCTACTATTCCCTACCAAGACGTGCGTGTCTTTTCAGTCCAAAGTTTGTGTGGCTTTATTGTCCATACTTCTGTGTTTATTCTAACAACATGTCTCTACTATTCCCTACCAAGACGTGTGTCTTTTCAGTCCAAAGTTTGTGTGGCTTTATTGTCCATACTTCTGTGTTTATTCTAACAACATGTCTCTACTATTCCCTGCCAAGATTTGTGTGTCTTTTCAGTCCAAAGGTTGTGTGGCTTTATTGTCCATACTTCTGTGTTTATTCTGACAACATGTCTCTACTATTCCCTGCCAAGACTTGTGTGTCTTTTCAGTCCAAAGTTTGTGTGGCTTTATTGTCCATACTTCTGTGTTTTTATTCTAACAACATGTCTCTACTTTTCCCTACCAAGACTTGTCTGCTTTTCAGTCCAAAGTTTGTGTGGCTTTATTGTCCATACTTCTGTGTTTATTCTGACAACATGTCTCTACTATTCCCTACCAAGACTTGTGTGTCTTTTCAGTCCAAAGTTTGTGTGGCTTTATTGTCCATGCTTCTGTGTTTATTCTAACAACATGTCTCTACTTTTCCCTACCAAGACTTGTCTGCTTTTCAGTCCAAAGTTTGTGTGGCTTTATTGTCCATACTTCTGTGTATATTCTAACATGTCTCTACTTTTCCCTACCAAGACTTGTGTGTCTTTTCAGTCCAAAGTTTGTGTGGCTTTATTGTCCATACTTCTGTGTTTATTCTGACAACATGTCTCTACTTTTCCCTACCAAGACTTGTCTGCTTTTCAGTCCAAAGTTTGTGTGGCTTTATTGTCCATACTTCTGTGTTTATTCTAACATGTCTCTACTTTTCCCTACCAAGAGTTGTGTGTCTTTTCAGTCCAAAGTTTGTGTGGCTTTATTGTCCATACTTCTGTGTTTATTCTGACAACATGTCTCTACTTTTCCCTACCAAGATTTGTCTGCTTTTCAGTCCAAAATTTGTGTGGCTTTATTGTCCATACTTGTGTGTTTATTCCAACAACATGTCTCTACTATTCCCTGCCAAGACTTGTGTGTCTTTTCAGTCCAAAGTTTGTGTGGCTTTATTGTCCATACTTCTGTGTTTATTCTGACAACATGTATCTACTTTTCCCTGCCAAGACTTGTGTGTCTTTTCAGTCCAAAGTTTGTGTGGCTTCATTGTCCATACTTCTGTGTTTATTCTGACAACATGTCTCTACTTTTCCCTGCCAAGACTTGTCTGCTTTTCAGTCCAAAGTTTGTGTGGCTTCATTGTCCATACTTCTGTTTATTCTGACAACATGTCTCTACTTTTCCCTGCCAAGACTTGTGTGTCTTTTCAGTCCAAAGTTTGTGTGGCTTCATTGTCCATACTTCTGTGTTTATTCTGACAACATGTCTCTACCTTTCCCTGCCAAGACTTGTCTGCTTTTCAGTCCAAAGTTTGTGTGGCTTCATTGTCCATACTTCTGTGTTTATTCTGACAACATGTCTCTACTTTTCCCTGCCAAGACTTGTGTGTCTTTTCAGTCCAAAGTTTGTGTGGCTTTATTGTCCATACTTCTGTGTTTATTCTGACAACATGTCTCTACTTTTCCCTGCCAAGACTTGTGTGTCTTTTCAGTCCAAAGTTTGTGTGGCTTTATTGTCCAAACTTCTGTGTTTATTCTGACAACATGTCTCTACTTTTCCCTGCCAAGACTTGTGTGTCTTTTCAGTCCAAAGTTTGTGTGGCTTTATTGTCCATACTTCTGTGTTTATTCTGACAACATGTCTCTACTTTTCCCTGCCAAGACTTGTGTCTTTTCAGTCCAAAGTTTGTGTGGCTTCATTGTCCATACTTCTGTGTTTATTCTGACAACATGTCTCTACTTTCCCTGCCAAGACTTGTGTGTCTTTTCTGTCCAAAATTTGTGTGGCTTTATTGTCCATATTTCTGTGTTTATTTCAACACGTCCATGTTCTTGTGTTATTCTCAAGATCAGTTCAACTATATTTTCCCAAACCTCTGTGTTTAATTGATCCACCGTGGGTTATTGTGAATGCCTACCTGAATTGCATGCTGAATTCGGCCTTGTTTTACCCAATATTTGTGAGTTTAATCAGTTAATCTGTTCATCACTTATGTGTTTTTAATGTCCATGTTTATGTGTTTCAGTTTACCTAAATAAAAAATCATGCTCAATGAAGCTCTTGATAGCCTCATAACAATGATTTTCCTTTAATATCATGTGCATCTATGCAACTTCTAAAACAAATTCACACTCTAGATCTACTGAACTCGATTTAGGAAAACGTTCAGCTTTTGGGTGCAGCAAAACACCACATTATCGCCCACTGTGACTTGCAACTATAAGGGTCTTCGTTTACATTACCAAGTCATATTTTACTAATTCGACAAATCTAATTGATATGCATCTCCTTCAATTTACTGTGCATTGCTAGACCAGACATACAGCATAAATTATTTCGTAGAGTGGCGGTCGAGACCCTGTGAACAGCCGAAACACGAAAGTCCCACAAGAAGAATGTCTGACACCGCCACTCCCGTTTTCTATTCTGATTTCTTCTGTAAATCTGTATTCTCACCAGCTGCGATTTACGCAATGTATGTGAGATACAAGAAACACGTCTGGTGACACCACGACTGAGATATATCGATCTCCTGCCGGGTGTGCACTTTTCGCACCCCTGTATAAATACACAAAGACAATAGTTCCCATGTTCGAATTATTTTGCAGTCATTCGCTAGGTGACAGCACCTATATATATATATATATATATATATATATATATATATATATATATATATATATATATATACCTATATAAAAAATAGTTGTTTATTTACATCTTGACAACGGCAACAGTCTAGACGCGCACGAATATACGGACTATTTTTTATGTCAACACAATGGCGACAATATTGTAAAATTTGATTGTTTTGTTGGAATATTGCTTGTATTATAGTGTTTTTCGTTAACCCCAAACTGACTTATGGTGAGAAAGAGAATCTTATGTCTTGTTTTGATGAGATGGAGAAATCTCAGACTCGTCATCAGCTGTCCAGGCTCGCCTAAAGGCTCGCCATGGACCACGCTGAAGACTCGTCTGAGATTTCTCCATCTCATCAAAACAAGACATAAGATTCTCTTAATCGGTGTTACTTTCACGTTGGAATTTCCATCGAGTTTGGTATGTTGCAGAGATACGTACAGAAAACAACGAATATACAAGTTAAAACAAGGTAAAAACAAATCTTTTTCCTTCTGATCCTTACCTCAAATTTTCGTCTGACGCCATTTTGGATGACGAAAATGCGCATGCGCACGCAACCCGGAATCAGAAAGAGACCAAAAGTATTGCACAATGTGCACCATACTCTATGATCGTCATGATGCACCCATATAAGGCATGTATTTTTTTCATGCAGTGATGTCCATACTTGGACAAAAATTCACGTGATGGACATTGGACAAAACATTGTGCGACTTCACAGGAAACGAACGAGAAACACACAAAGCATCATTTGGCGAATTTTTGGAGGATGCCTTGTGTGGCTAGTCCCACAGTACGAAAAAGACACACAATGACCTATTGGGCGGAAATTAAAACACACAAGGTATCAGACGTGCGAACGGACGGACGGACGGACGGACGGACGACGGACGCAACGCCATGCCAATAGGTTATCAGACCAAAGGTCCGGTAACCTAACAATGATGATTTGGTCATTGCATGTGAAATAGAGTTGAATAACAAAACATTCAAACAATACATGTTTGTACAATATAAATGCAGACAGGGCAAATCATCCCCCAAGCATGTTGTGTCATGTGTGTTGGCTTATTAACCAACTATTGTATCCTGTGGGGTGGAACTTCTTTCTTTTACCATGTACACACACTAGTAAACCAGGCTTTGGAGGGGGGAGTGAGGGATTATGCATGGATATGAGCCTGGGGTCAAGTTGGACATGCTAGCTGTATCACTTGTCAGGCATGACTGAGCAGGGCTGGCTGAGAGGGCGGAGCCTATTGCTGTGCTGGACAGACTGGCTGATCTTGTAAGGCATGACTGAGCAGGGCTGGCTGAGAGGGGCGGAGCCTATCGCTGTGCTGGACAGAGTGGCTGATCTTGTAAGGCATTACTGAGCTCTCATATACTGCACTGGCTGAGAGGGCAGAGCCCAGCCTCATGCTGGACATGCAGGCTGCAGTCAGTGAATACAGTAGCATGGCTCAGTCACAGTATTACATCTGCATGGGGGCAGGCGAGGGAAAAATATAAGTCCAAAAAAAAAAAATGCGAAAATCAAAAAACTAAAAAATACCTCCTTCTTGAATTATTTTTAAGTATTTTTGTGCAAAATTTCAGATATATTCGCCTGTAAACAAAAAAGAAATTAGCCCAAAGGCTAAGATAGGTTACCGGACAATTTTGGTTTGGCCATGGCAGCATTGGCAGGTAACAGACCTTGAGATTTACCAATCAAGGTTCGCAGTGTAAACATATGACCTTGGGATTTACCAATCAAGGTCATCCGTATGAACTTCGATGTAACCATTACATGTATGTGTGCGGCATTTGATATTCTATATGTTGGGTGGAATCGTTTAGGCCGCTCAGGTCAATTTACACATTCCAAGTCAGACATTTGGCACTCAAGGTCATCTGACGTCAAGTTCAAGGTCATCATTAGTTGTGCCATATATGTCTTCCTATATGTTCATAATGCAAACATGAGCTCTATCTGCAAGCATTTCATCTATAAGGGCAAATCTGGGCATTTTTTGACCCCAAAATGGCTGTTTTGACCTTTCAAGGTCATCCAAGGTCAAATTCAAGGTCACCACACAAGTCGCCATATATGACTTCCCATTTGAAAGTGCCAATTTCTAAGCTCTATCTTCAAGCGTTCTATGAGTGCAGTCCTGACAGCTCCCATTATGAAGGAAAAAAGTGCCGAAAATTTTCCAAGTCCAAAATTTTTTTCAAAGGGTGAAAATTTTTTTTTGCCTAGAAATGGCCCAAAATGGATAGTAATGTTATTTGGGGCGAAAAAAATTTTTTTCGCCGACTCGTCAAAAATTCAAAATGGCCGCCACACTGAGATCGGCGATTCAAGGGCAACAAAACTTATACACGTCACAGAGGTATATAAGAGGAATCTTTTTAAGCAAAAATCTCAAAACTGATCAGAGAGTTTTTGAGAAAATACAGACCAGGTGCAAATTTGAGCGTTTTTCGACCCAAAAATGGCTGTTTTGACCTTTCAAGGTCATCCAAGGTCAAATTCAAGGTCACCACACAAGTCGCCATATATGACTTCCCATTTGAAAGTGCCAATTTCTAAGCTCTA
Organism: Terebella lapidaria; assembly: GCA_949152475.1. Taxonomy (NCBI): domain Eukaryota; kingdom Metazoa; phylum Annelida; class Polychaeta; order Terebellida; family Terebellidae; genus Terebella; species Terebella lapidaria. Next base: position 19,129,860 of record OX424561.1, read on the forward strand.
TCTTCAAGCGTTCTATGAGTACAGTCCGGACAGCTCCCATTATGAAGGGAAAAAGTGCCGAAAATTTTCTAAGTCCAAAATTTTTTTCAAAGGGTGAAAATTTTTTTTTGCTCTAGAAATGGCCCAAAATGGATAGTAATGCGATCTGGGGCGAAAAAAATTTTTTTCGCCGACCCGCCAAAAATTCAAAATGGCCGCCACACGGAAACCGGCAGATTTAGGGCAACCAAACTTATACATATCACAGAGGTATATGAGGGGAATCTTTTGAAACCAAAAACTCAAAACTGATCAGACAGTTTTTGAGAAAATGGCCGTCAAAGTCCAAAATTGAGCGTTTTTCGAGAAAAACGGCCGTCATTTTGAAAAAAATGCGAAAATCAAAAAACAAAAAAATACCTCCTTCTCAAAATATTTTTAGGCATTTTTGTGCAAAATTTCAGAAAGATTCGATCGTTAACTTTAAAGATAAAAATGTTAACGCCGGACGGACGGACGGACGGACGGGTGAACGGATGGGCGTTACGGGCGGACCCAATGTTAAATTTCCTATCTTAACTTTCCCCATAAGTCCTGAAAAAATCCCCATAAGACCGCACTTTTGGCTTAAACTGTGGTTGTGGGGCGTTTTCAGCTTTATTCCCCCTAAGAAATCCCCAAAACTCCGTTCCGTTTGCCCGGACGGACGGACGGACGGACGGACGGACGGACGGACGGACGGACGGACGACGGACGCAACGCCATGCCAATAGGTTATCGGACCAAAGGTCCGGTAACCTAATAAAAATGTGGACGACGACGACGACGGACGACGGACGCAACGCCATGCCAATAGGTTATCGGACCATAGGTCCGGTAACCTAAAAATTAGCCCAAGGGCTAAGATAGGTTACCGGACAATTTTGGTTTCAAGCATTGTAGGTGACATAATGTTTTGAGATTTACCAGTCAAGGTCATCTTTGTGAATCTCAATGTCACCATCAGGTATGCTGCATATGACTTCGTATGTTCATAATACAGAAGGCCGGAATTGAGCTCCGTTTCGCTCTACGACTCACCGTTTCCGAGATACGACCAAACAGGAAGTGCCGAGTCGGCAAAAAAAAAGTTTTATCAACAAGTATTTCGTGTGTAGAGGCCAATTTCAGATTTTGAGATTCGCCCTTCAAGGTCTTTAAGGTCAAGTTCAAGGTCACCAAAACATGTGCCATTTATACATGACTCTTTTACAGGCTTATACACAATCCTAACCTGTATGTGCAAAAGTTTATGCTTCAGCGGCCACTTTCAAGATTTCAAGTCAGACATTTAGCACTCAAGGTCATCCAAGGTCAAAATCAAGGTCATCATCAGTTGTTTCATATATGACTTCCTATATGTTCATAATGCAAACTGAAGCTCTATCTACATGCATTTCATCTGTAGAGGCAAATTTGGGCATTTTTTCACCCAAAAATGGCTGTTTTGACCTTTCAAGGTCATCAAAGGTCAAATTCAAGGTCACCTCCCAACTCGCTATATATGACTTCCTATTTGAAAATGCCAATATCTAAGCTCTATCTTCAAGCGTACTATGAGTACAGTCCTGGCAGCTCCCATTATGAAGAAAAAAGTGCCGAAAATTTTCTAAGTCCAAAATTTTTTTCAAAGGGTGAAAAATTTTTTTTTGTCTAGAAATGACCCAAAATGAATAGTAACGCGATTTGGGGCAAACAAAATTTTTTTCACCGACCCGTCAAAAATTCAAAATGGCCGCCACACGGAGACTGGCGATTCAAGGGCAACAAAACTTATCAACATCATAAATGTACATAAGGGGAATATTTTGAAACAATAATCTCAAAACTGATCAGACAGTTTTCGAGAAAAGACAGGCCAGGTGCAAATTTGAGCATTTCTCGACCCAAAAATGGCTGTTTTGACCTTTCAAGGTCATCCAAGGTCAAATTCAAGGTCACCACACAAGTCGCCATATATGACTTTCCATTTAAAAGTGCCAATATCTAAGCTCTATCTTCAAGCGTTCTATGAGTACAGTCCCTGCAGCTCTCATTATGAAGGAAAAAAGTGCCGAAAATTTTCCAAGTCCAAAATTTTTTTCAAAGGGTGAAAAAAAATTTTTTGTCTAGAAATGACCCAAAATGGATAGTAACGCGATTTGGGACAAATAAAAAATTTTTCGCCGACCCGTCAAAAATTCAAAATGGCCGCCACACGGAGACCGGCGATTCAAGGGCAACAAAACTTATACACATCATAAAGGTACATAAGGGGAATCTTTAGAAACAAAAATCTCAAAACTGATCAGACAGTTTTTGAGAAAATGGCCGCCAAAGTCCAAAATTGGCCATTTTTCGTCAAAAATGGCCGCTATTTTGAGAAAAATGCGAAAATCAAAAAAATAAAAAATAACCCCCTCTTGAAATATTTTTAGGCAACTTTGTGCAAAATTTCAGGAAAATCCGCCTGTAAACTTTAAAGATAAAAATGTGGACGGACGACGGACGACGGACGATGGACGGACGACGGACGCAACGTGACGGCAATAGGTTATCGGACCATAGGTCCGGTAACCTAAAAATACACCCAAAAAATTTTTTCCCCCTGGAAATTGCCTGAATCAAATTATGACATTGACAGGAATCGCCCGATTTTTTTTTCCAAAATGGCCGCTGGCGGCCATCTTGGATTTCGGATCTCGACGAAAAACAATAGGGGTTAGGAGCAAAGTATTTCGGATGAGCTGTGAAAATTTCGGAAAGATAGATCAAGGCGTTCAAGAGTTATGATCCGGAAACCAAACGGCGGAAGAAAAAAAAAAATTAGGCCAAGGGCCAAAGATAGGTTACCGGACAATGTTTAATATTTTAGGTATTAGCCAGGTCACTGGTTGAATTCAAGGTCAAGAGAATATTCAGCATATATAACATTAAGCATATATCATGTCCACAGTTGATTGCTAAGCTGTAAGTTCAATAATTAGAGAGAGATTAGCAATTTTATGCTGTAGCCTTGAAAATGAAGGGGCAAAGGTCAAATTCAAGGTCATCAAAATATTCAGTGTATATCATTTTCTATATCATGTATATCATGTCCACAATTGATTCCCAAGCCATACAGTCAATAGAGGAGCAAGATATGAGCCAGTTTGTCCTTGGACCTTAAAAATGAGGTCAGAGGTCAAATTCAAGGTCACGAGAATATTCAGCATATATCATTTCCTATATGTCCACAATTGATTCCTAAGCTGTAAAATCGATAATAAGTGAGATATTAGCCATTTTGTCCTGTGACCTTGAAAATGAGGTCAAAGGTCAAATTCAAGGTCATGACAATAATCTGCATATATCATTTCCTATATGTTCATAATTGATTGCTAAGCTGTAAAGTCGATAACCAGCGAGATATTAGCCATTTTGTCCTGTGACCTTGAAAATGAGGTCGAAGGTCAAATTCAAGGTCATCAGAATATTCAGCATATATCATTTCCTATATGTCCACAATTGATTCCTAAGCTGTAAAGTCGATAATAAGCGAGATATAAGCCATTTTGTGCTCTGACCTTGAAACTGAGGTCAAAGGTCAAATTCAAGGTCACGAGAATATTCAGAATATATCATTTCCTATATGTCCACTATTGATTCCTAAGCTGTAGAGTCGATAATAAGCGAGATATAAGCCATTTTGTGCTCTGACCTTGAAAGTGAGGTCAGAGGTCAAATTCAAGGTCACGAGAATATTCAGCATATATCATTTCCTATAGGTCCACAATTGACTCCTAGTCTCTAATCTCGATATCAAGTGAGATATTAGGCATAATGTGTCCCATTATAAAGCATAGGAGAATTTAACATGGGAAAGTCCCATTTGAGCCGAGTTTGGGCCAAAATGGCCCACTTCGAGCGATTCAAGCGCAACGAAATTTATAGACATCATAGGAGTACATATGAGGAGTGTTATTTATCAAAAAGAAAAAAAGTTACTGAACAGATTTTGAGAAAATGGCCGCCAAAGTCCAAAATCAGGCATTTTTCGTCGAAAACGGCCGCCATTTTGAAAAAAATGCGAAAATCAAAAAACTAAAAAATACCTCCTTCTTGAATTATTTTTAAGTATTTTTGTGCAAAATTTCAGAAATATTCGCCTGTAAACAAAAAAGATAAAAATGTGGACGACGACGACGACGGACGACGACGGACGCCGACGGACGACGACGGACGACGGACGACGGACGCAACGCCATGCCAATAGGTTATCGGACCATAGGTCCGGTAACCTAAAAAAAAAAAAAACAAGCCCTCCATAAGGGGGCCCTGCCCGATATTTTCAATCGGGATGCCTAAATATATATACCTTCCTTTTTGCTACTACAAACAGCCCATTTTTTGGTTCATGTTGTTCAGGAGTGACAGGATCCAGAACCATGTAACGTTTCTCCTTAGCTATGTTGAGGACATCGAGAAGGACACTCATCTCAGTCAGTGCTGACCTATAGGAAGGGAACAGTATCAACAAAAAACATCATACAGTTATCCGTATATATATGTTACCTACTTTGGTCATCATTGACATATCAAGCATGCTTGAAGCTTTCAGCATGATTAATTGATTATAGCAGTACATATACCAAATTTGTAGAAATCTACACAATGGACCATATTACAAGTATTTATTTATATAAACTACAGCTGCATATACCAATATGCTAATTTATTGCCTGCTAACTACAACACTGTTTGACATGTATTATGTAAACATACTTGAGTTTGTTACGGACACTATCCCATGGCCACAGGGACGGCTGGAAGGGAGCCTCCGATTTATCGTCCGATTCATCCTCCTCATTTTCCCCCTCAGATGTTAACTTTCCCTTTTCTGCACTTTCCTCCTTTAGGAAGTCAATCTTATGTGCCAGTTTTGTCAGGTTCTCTGACATAGACAATGGCCTGCAAACCGAAAGAACAAATATAAGTTTTGTTCAGTGTTAGAATGGTAATTGATAAAAGGATATATGATTCATACAAGAACTCATTCTGTGTGCCTTGGACTGTAAAAATTTTCAGTCAGTTTTATGTCACTCATGTATACAAGTAATTATACCACACTTGTATGTCAATTCGCTTTTTGAATGTTTGTCACAGGCTCTATGCAAAAATATATTTTTGTGATAGAAATATGGACTTTGGTATAAAATTGCTATTTGGCTAACAGGTGAAGTATGACAAGTTATAACACAAAACCATTTAGCATTGCAAATAACTGTGTAAAGATTTAGAAAAATCAGAGTATACATAATTTAAATCATGTTTTATATTGTACAATTTTGTCACTGATTGTATGAATGATGTGTATGTATGTGAACCTAAATAAATGAAACAAAAATACTAACTTTGACACAATAAGGCTCATCATAATGTAGTGGGATCTAGATAACGCTGGGGATCTAAATACAACACAATCGGCCGCATCGCTTGGGCTGTAACAAAATAGGCCTCATCATAATGTAGTGGGACGTTGAAGCCAATGAGGGTATTCTGAATATTACATTCTGGAATAGATTAACATGCGCATTTCAACCAGAATCATCTACCAACCGAACAGAACTGTGAATTCTAGAACTGTTTTGCTAATTCGAAACACGCATCGTTTCAGTTCATGCACATTTTTCTCCACATTCTGAACACGCTTCAAATATATTAAATTTAGTGAAATTATTATTGCTAACATGTTCCTGAAAAATTTGATCAATGAACTAACTGTAGTAGCATTTGTGACAATTTTGTGCAGTCTTTAATATAGAAGTGTGAATTTCGTATGTTTGTATTTTGCAATAGAAATAAAAGTTATACATTGTTGATTTGGGGGAAAAAGTACCATTTTTAAGTTCAACTGTTGGACTCTACGGAGCACATGTACAATTTAGTGGGCAATCCTGTTTCTCTATGACAATGATGAGTTTATCAGTGGCACAAAATGATAAGTAAAGATAAAAAGAACATCTAGTTTGCAATAAAGAACACTTTTCTATCATAACCAATTGTCATTCAGGATCCTAAGTATGGGAAATTAGTTGGTAATGAAATTGCCCACGTTATTGTACATCCTAGCCGACTCTACTTTTATATACTGGATTTAAATGAAAAATAAAGTAGCCAGTGGCGAATCTAGTGTCAAAGTTCGATGACTGGCATTTAGAGTAAACCATACAGTTTTCAGACACTTAATGTGAAATCTCAATAATGACTGTAGCGAAATATGCTAGATGATTTATTTTACATGTACCGGCATATGCTCGTAAATGTGGTAAAAGTTATAAAGTCGTATGGAAATATTATATTGTCCAGACTTCGATATTGGTGAATTACGAACTGTGAGTTCAAATGACAGTAATCGGACATCCCAGACAGAAATCGGACACCTTATGTGTCTTTAAAAATAATAGCTATATCATTATAATTTCAGGCTATATAGTCAATCGGTAGTTGTTGCAAGGCTGAAGATCAGTTATGAAAGAAGAGGACAGGGAGAAGATATAGAATACACCATACATACAGTTTTCGGACACAAACACTAACAGGGAAGCTAACATTGTTGAACTTATCAAACTACATATCCCTGATAACACATTGCCGAAATTAAATTTTCTTCAAACCAGCAAAGACCACTCGAGTCAGTGCTTGAGCAAATTTGTTTGCAACATTTTAACTGATATAGATAATTGGCGGTAAATCATGAAGTGTCCGATTTCTGGTGGTGTCCAAAATTAGGCTGGTTTACTCAAATTGTTAGGGCTTCAACAAGTACTCGGTTAACTGGTCACGGTTCGGTTACAGAGTGTAACCGGTTACAAATTTTGTGACCGGTTAATCGTGAACGTATTTTGCACCCTCGTAATTCAGCTTAAAACACTTCACATCAGTCAAATTTCCGCCCAAACGCGTTGAATTGAAGTGATTTATCACTCTCCAATCCAAATTATTCATCAAAATATTGCATATTTTCACGTCAAAATGACGTCTAATGTCGAGTTTTAGGCGAGATTTTGACCGTTTTTTGACACGGAGATTTGATGAAAAGCGAACTGTGAAAAAAAAATGGTGTTACTTTGGACAATATTTAGCTCTATATTTTTGGACCAGTAACCGGTTACGGTTCGTTACAAGCTAACAAGTAACTGGTCACGAAATTTTGTACTCGTTGAAGCCCTACAAATTGCCCCCAATGAGTCCAGTTCAAAGTTTGATATATAAATCTATATTTGGACTAGGGCCCGGACGAATCGAAAATTTCCGACCCGGGTACCAGTGTGGTCTGACCCGATCCCGACCTGGGTAACCCGTCCAAATACAGATGAAAATTGAACGGGAATCACTGGAGCAAATACGAGCAGTTTGTAACACGTAAACGCCAGTCATCGATATTTGACACACACTATTTGTTTCGTCGGTGTTTATTTTCGAGTTTGAAAGAGATCACATGATCTCATAAAACTACTTTCGATTTCTTCCCGATGAATTTCTTGTCATTCTCGTGATTTTACTAGCGTTATCGCAAATTTTCAAGACAAAAACTATATCATTATTCGTTCTCGGGTACGGGTAATGAAATTCCGACCCGGGTAATTGTTTGACCCGCCCCGAATTCGGATACCCGTTGACTCGTCCGGGCCCTAATTTGGACGAATTACCCGGAGCGAATCGGGTCAGACCACACGGGTAACGGCCGGTCAGAAATTTTCGACTCGTCCGGCCCTAGAATTCAAAGCATGGCTCAAACGAACGGCCAACGGGTCGGATTGAAATGAGATGGTTGGGCGATAATAGAAGAATCACAGTCGTCAACGTGCGCACAGGATTCCTGTAGCGGAGTTACAGGAAGCCTGCTAAAAACAACAACATAATCTGAGAAAATTGATGGTGGGTGGGTATTTTTGGTTGGAAACACATCCCAAACGAGGTTTCCAGCAAAGCGACTTCGCAGATAGACTAACATAAAGATATTCTTTTGGGTGGTAGTTTTATTTGTTGTTGACACCTTCGTTATTATTAACTATAAACACATGAAGTGAGATTAGTCCTCAATTATCGTCCGATTGCCCCTTTTTTCTACATGAAATCACCATATAATGGAACTTTTGCCCACTGCTAATGTGTATGGGGGTTTATTGGTTCACAGTTGATCAAATTCAACAGTTAATGGAAGGTGACACTCGTCTGTTTGTGTTTGTCAAGCAGTTGTTTATCGTAGCACACACGAGATATGTGCTGCATGATTCACGTAACAGGCGCTGAAGTATTCACGTAACAGGCGCTTCAGTGTTCAAGTAACACTGGATGTAAAATTGCCCTAAAATTTTTCTTTCCACTAAATTAACTTCGTACACATCAATATAAACACATACAAAGGTCAGATTCATGGATTGTGCATTGTACTGGAAAAGTACAAGCATATATGCTGCATTATTCCTGGCTGGATCTCATCAATTGGCAATGCAAGTACCACTAGATGTAGAATTGTCCCCGAATCTCTCTTTCCACTAAATTTACAGCAAAATTATTTATTATATTTAACAACTGGAACGGTATAATATGTATGTACACTATATACATAAACTGAATACATACAGTGCTCACCATGACCTCTCTGATCAGTATTGGGACCAGCATGGGACTGGATGCAGTGTTGTACAATGTCATCCGTTTGCTCTGATGAGAAACTGCAGTACCCACAGTCACCAGCTATAGTAATTCTCTCTAGGAAAGTTGCTAACAAAAACACACACGTGAGATAGGATAGGTCCATGCAACACACCAATACTGATTTCATTGAGAACATGATGAGCACTGTGCATTCAGTTTATTATATTCACAGAGAGGAACCGTTTGTCTGATTCTATGTGCATTATTCTGATAAAACATGCTGGATCAACGACAAATGTCTCAACACAATCTGATGGCACGTGATCTATTTACTCTATAAATCATTGCAGAATATGGATTATGTTCAGTTTCTTATGCAGTGTTCATCGTTGTTCATACATTTGTCACACAAAAGTGGAACGGCTAGGTGGTGGAGCAGTTATTAATAATAAACCACCAACTGCAAAGCGTTCGCATTAACCTACCTGGGTATCTGGACAAAAATTAGTCCAGTTGACATTCTGATTGTCCCTAGATGTGAAATCAGCTACAGAATCAAACAAAATTGATCATAGACTAAAAATAACAGAAAAAAACTCGATTCTATGGGAACAAACCTGATTCTATGGGTAGGTTTATTTGATAACCATGGAACTATAGGCTACGATCTGTCATCCATGTTATTGACCTTCTTCTAGAAACAGAACATAAAATCAAGCTTCAATACTATATTTATTCAGGATCAGCATCGAAAAGCTGTTAGTTTCATGGCTATAACAAAACCCTACTCTTAGAATCAGGTTTGTTCCCATAGAATCAGGTTTGTTTCTGTTATTTTTATTCTATGTCCAATTTTATTGGATTACGTAGCTGACTTCACATCCAGGAGCAATCAAAATGTTAACTGGAATAATTGTCATGCAATTGTGGTCAATATATCCTGGTAAGTAACTGGAATCGCTTTGTCTTTGGTGATTTATGATGGCTAACTGCTCCACTGCCTAGCCGTTCCACTTTTGTGCGACAGATATATGGAGAGCGGTGAACGCCACATAAGAAACTGAACATGAATCATATTCTGCAATGATTTAAGAAGTAAACAGAACATACGCCATCAGATTGTGTTGAGAAATTAGCCGTCGATCCAGCATGTTTTACTGGTGCCCCGCAGCTTACTTGCCTATTTGCCCATAGAATCAGACTTTTTGCCCATAGAATCAGGCAAATGCACATAGAATCAGACAAACGGTTCCTCCCTGTGATATTGTTCCAGTTATTACACATAATAAGTTATTTTGCTGTAAATTTAGTGAAAGAGGTGTTTGGGGCAATTTTTCAACTAGTGCTACTTGCATACTAAATTACTTTACAACGAAGAAAAGGCATTGCCAGTTGATGAGATCCAGCCAGGAATATCGCAACCTATATGCTTGTACTTTTCCAGTCCAATGCACAATCCATAAATCTGACCTTTGTATGTGTTTCTATTGATGTGTACAAAGTTAATTTAGTGGAAAGAGAAATTTTAGGGCAATTTTACATCCAGTGTTACTTGAATACTGAAGCGCCTGTTACGTGAATACTTCAGCGCCTGTTACGTGAATCCTGCAGCGCATATCTCGTGTGTGCTACGATAAACAATTGCTTGACAAACACAAACAGACGAGTGTCACCTCCCATTAACTGTTGAATTTGTTCAACTGTGAACCAATAAACCCCCATGCACAGTAGCAGTGGGCAAAAGTTACATTATATGGTGATTACTTGTAGACAAAGAGGCAATCGGACGATAATTGAGGGATAATCTCATTTCATGTCTTTATATTTAATAATAACGAAGGTGTCAATAACAAATGAAACTACCACGCAAAAGAATATCATTATGTTAGTCTATCTGCTCAGTCCCTTTGCTGGAAACCTCGTCTGGGATGTGTTTCCAACCAAAGATACCCACCTACCATCAATTTTCTTAGATTATGTTGTTGCTTTTTGCAGGCTTCCTGTAACTCCGCTACAAGAATCCTGTGCGCACGTTGACGACTGTGAGAATTAGAGGTAGGGGATCTGTATGAGAATAAACTAAATCAAACACATGCAGGAGATTTTATTCAAAGTAAAATGAAACATGTATACACACTGAACGTATATTTCGTGGCCATCTAGAGTAACTTCTTGTATTTGACTTTCTGTTAGCGTTTCAACACTGACATCAACCGAATGAGTCGCCATTTTGTTTTGTTTCCGTAATACATTTAGTTTCGGACTTTTTTACGCGCATCCTCACATTTTTGGCTGGCTCAATACCTTGAACATTCCCCCCCCCCCCCCCCCCTCATTTTAGATCTAGATACGACTATTCATTTACACACAAATAGCTACAAATCCCTAAAATTCTAGAAACAATTCAGAAAATAAAGTATAATATGTACTGAATGTTATATTATTTAATTTTTGGATAATCAATTTATATACCGGTGTCGATTTTCTGTGTGCGTGGTTGAGTGGATAGAATTGGTGGCTCTCCAGTGAGGCTCACAAGGCGAGAGGTCTGGGGTTCGTGCCCTCAGCCAGCATTTAGTATGTGGTGTTGTCCTGATTAATTAATGATAACAACGTTTGAATAATGAAAAGGACATTGTTTGAAGCTCAAAGCTCTGAAGCTTACAAAGTAACAATTCTCCAATTCCCACCCAAAGTATTACATCCCACGTACTACTAGTTAACTATAACAATATAATAATAAAAACAAAAAAGTAAACATTATTGCTAAGAAGACAAATAACATATAATTAACATATTGATCTAGTACTGGTACTCATACTTGGAATGTATTTCTATTCATGAGCCAAGCTGTAATTTTCGAGCTTGGACTTTTTAACAATTTTTTTTACTGACAGCATTGTGAATATTTTCAACATTAAATCCAATATTGCTCCAGAGTTTGACACTTTCCATCTTACACAGAGGTTTTGCAGCTGTTTTGAACTTTTGATAGACAAAATACCTTTGGAACTAGCTCGTGTATTATAATTGTGGGTTTGCTAGTTTCGAGAAATAGTAATTGAATATTTGTTGACAGAGTACATGATTCCATGTAACATTTTCCGATTTGATTTGATTCGATTTGATTTGAATTTATTCAGGCTTGTGGGAGCATAATACAAAAACATATACAGTGGTCATATATAAATGACATATAACAACCGACATATATTTACCAGTTTACACTGATTGGTACAAAAACTATACATTTGAAGTTAAAGAGGATAGTATTAAAGTACACATCATAATAATCACAATAATATTGAACTAGTAGATTCTACTACTATTTATCAATCCCACTTGCCTAGTCTCGCGGCTTATTTCCAGTGTGGTCTCGGGATTCAACATGGGGGCGGAACCATTTCAACCATTACTCCGAGAAACTTGGTGACATGTACTTGTTCAACATTAAAGCTATCAATTTTGACAGAACCCTCAGTAATTTTTTTTTATCTTTGTAAAAGTCATGTAATTAGTTTTGTTCACAGGTGAACAGTCAGTCCTGTTGCTGATCTTAAGATACAAGTATGTTGTCAGAAACTTGCTGGTGAAACTTAGACAGAATACCAGTTCAAATATTACTTGTAGATATATATAGACCTTAAGGCCTACCACGACATTTTACATTTTTTAGATAGTGTATATGGGCGATCATGCCCAATATCTTATTTGTCATGATATGTAACGAAAGTCAGGTGTGTTTGGTTAAGTCGACGTAGTTAACTTATGTGTTGCACATTTCTGTTTGACTATCTATGGATTTAATGTCAATATTCATGGTTAGGGTGTAGGCAAGTTCAGTGGTGTGTACATACAAGTTTGTTTGCTCTATATTGATATTCAGCTCCTAATGATATAACAATTACTTATAGTAGTTGGAACCGCTTTTTTATTTTAAACTTTGCTGTTAAATGATGACCTTCGTGGTGATGTTCATATGTGATGCTCAACTATATATGTTCACAACGTCCTTATTAAGGTATAAACCTAAACCAGCTCGGATCCCATCACCACTGCTCAGGATTCCGGTGTTACGGTTATCAAGGTGCTTACAGTGAATAAGTTTCTTTTTCTGAATACTTCTATTGGTCTATTCTACAATAAATATATACAATAGAAAGGATATATATAATCTGAAATATACACCAGAATTTATTCGAATAATATTTGTTATGTATATGCCGGTTTTGTACTATACTGGTACTAGTATTTGTTCTTATTCGAAACTAATATAACGTTGTTTTTAGTGCGGTCATGTGACCAATAGGCCTAAGTAGCAATCGAGGTTTTCCTAAAATAAAAAATACAGTAGGTACATACTTTCTTCCAAAGTAAGTTAGTTTGTACAGAGCACTGGCTACATAGATATTAAATCTACAGTTTGCGTTTTCACCTTCGAAGTTCACTTTAGTAAACTTAAGCTGCCGTCAGACTATGCGAGTCAGTCGCGGCGACCGAGTCGCAGGCCCCCGGTCGCACGTCCGGTCGCATAGTGTGACATGGTCGTGCGACTCACTCGCAGGTGAGGTGCGACTCAGTCGCATGTATCAAACATGTTCGATTCCATGCGACTGAGTCGCATGTGATTAACCAATCGCGATGGTGAGTATTAGGGCTTCAACAAGTACTCGGTTAACCGGTTACGGTTCGGTTACAGAGTGTAACCGGTTACAGAATTTGTGACCGGTTAATCGTGAACGTACTTTGCACGCTAGTAATTCAGTCTGAAACACTTCAAATCAGTCAAATTTCCACCCAAACGCACTGAATTGAAGTGATTCATCACTCTCTGATCCAAATAGAATGTTTATTCATCATAATATTGCATATTTTCACCCAAAATGACGTCTAATGTCGAGTTTTAGGCGGGATTTTGACACGGAGATTTTATAAAATGCGAACTGCGAAAAAAAATGGTGTTACTTTGGACAATATTTAGCTCTATATTTTTGGACGAGTAACCGGTCACAGTTCGGTTACAAGCTAACGAGTAACCGGTCACGAAATTTTGTACTCGTTGAAGCCCTAGTGAGTATTGTCACGTGAAATTTCAAAATAGACCGACCACACATGCGGACAGTTGAATTGACAAGATGGAGTGGACACAGGCTGCCGACGATCTGGGTAATCCCGGAAATGACTCCCTCGCTCTTTGATGTTAAAGTTCAGAATACAGGAACAGAGACAAGAGAGCCTCGGCGCTGACGACCATCTCTGAGAAGCTACGAACATCTGGTAATTTACAACTGAGTGGGCATACTAAGTATGGTTCACTAAAATATTAATTACTAGTACACTGAGCTCACTGCCGATGTTGACCAGTGCATTATCCATTTCTAAAATGTAGGCCCAACGTCACGAACGTCGACTAACATATTAAGCCCACACCATGCTGCAGTACTGATATCGATCTGGATCTAGGTTGACTCACGAAAGTGAGTCCATAAACCGACACCTCGAATCTAGACATGTTTACAAGGTTATAAAATCTGATGAAGGAAGGAAAGGGCGATTTACCCAATACTAGGCCTACCGTGCATTGGATTTCAAATTACATCCATGTAGTGGAGAGCCGGGCACAGCGTTCATGCTACATATGTTTGTTCGGATATTTATCAGCAGTTCTTCTTTTTTTATAATAGACAGAAAATATAAGAAAACATTCGAAAGAAATGAGCCACTCCTGTTCCTCACACAGGTGTAGAGGGTAACTTTCTCCAAGCTGGCTCCAGGTGTATGCTACACCAACGGTAGGCCTACAGAGCGATATCAGAGCAGAGAATCGAAAAAACATCCCGTATGGTGCAGATCTATGGAATTTCCAAAAAGAAAAAATCGTAGGCCTGGTTTTGCCGTGCATGGGCTTCATGGTTGGCAAGCATGGGCCTGGTTTTCAATCACTCATGCCATATAACTTTTCAGTGCCAAACAAATGAAAAAAAAACCTAATGAATTCGCTTCTTTATAAGTTGTAATGTGGTTACAGTCGCTTCTCTGGAGTATATCTAACTTGCTCATCAATCACCACAATGGACAAGCCCGATTATTTCAGTGTTAACGCAAAGATGCAAGGACCTGGCGTATTCCATGCACAGGCGTGAAGAATTCTATTTGATATTTAAAGATAGATATATTAGTTTCTGTTAATGGTGCAGGATGCTAAATGGGCATACCCATTAAAATACTGGATGAAATGAATATTAGACATTTATTCATCATTTAAATGAAAACACAATATGAAAGGCTGGGACAGCCATGACCAAACGATGAACGGGAGGGAAAGCTCCAAAAGACAAACCAAAACTCATATTGGATATCGGAATCTCGCTCTATTTATGAGTTGAGAGCTAAGATGTTTAATAAGAGCGATGTAAAATCAGGTCTTCATTAATTTGCGTGGCTATTATGATACATAAGGAGCCCTAACGTTACTTGCACGTTGACGTAGTAGAGAGTAGTGGTAGAGAGCCTTAGATATGACAGGCACAAGAGTCATAAACTATAACAGAGCAAGAAACATTACAATAATTTAGACTGAGGAACACTCCCTATGCAGAACTTTAACAGAGCAAGAAACATTACAGTTATTTAAACTGAGGAACACTCCCTATGCAGAACCTATGCAGATATTAAATAACCAATCCGTATTTTTTTCCACTCTACGAATTTTTTCTCTCTGAATTTTAGGGGGTGCTTTCGCACCCAATGCACCCCCCCCCCCCCCCCCGTCCTACGGCCCTGCTTAAGCTCCTGTAACAGATTACTGTAGGCACCACTTTCGCTCCGCCGTTTCATCCATGGCTTCACCCACACGCTCCTTTTGTATTTTCTGCTTTGTTTTTGCCTTCTCTTTCGCCTTCTGCGCATAACTTTTGCTGCCAAAAAGGCAACAAGGCGCCGACGCGTATCTTCGTTCATGTTGGAACTACAGAAACACCCGTCTGCCAACCGATTCTTTCTAATTCGCGCTCAAATATATTGTCACGTGAAATGCGACTCGATCGCATAGTGTGACCAGCGCCGGTCGCAGCGACCAGATCGCATGCGAGTGGATTGCGACTCGGTCGCTGCGACTGCCTCGCATAGTCTGACGGCAGCTTAGGAACTTGACTTGACTTTAGTACTGTAAAATGGGAATGTGATGTAAAACTTATACAGCTGTAGTGTAGTTCAGCCCAATAACAGAGTTAAGTGCTAGTCCCTTCCTGAGGCGACAACGGTTTTCGCCTGACACCCTGTCACAGTGGGTCAGGATTTGTGAACTTATTTCAGAACAAAACATGTTTTGAATGCATGAAATACACACTGTGTATCATATTCTTCCCCTCTCAGTTGTTTCCAACGATTTATGTCCCTCAATTTCAAGTTTATTCCATACTTTGTCACTTGACAGCTGTTTGTTTACATTGTCATCATGGTGCAGTTTTGTCATGCTACAAAGCTGTCACTCAAATTAGCCAATCAGGAAACTTCATACAATCAGCTGATGATAGGTGTGATGTCATAATCCGGGAAATATCCCCTTTTTGGGCTTTTGGCGCCAAATCTTAGATTGAAACATTTTAGCATGTGGTTGAATAGGGCTCTGCCCGTGAATAGTGCTAGCTGTAGTGTATATCTATATGTAATATCTCCCTGACCATACGAGCCGTCCGTCCTAAATTCGTCGCATTCTCAAATTCGCCAACAGGGTTTTCAGACCTTGTAATGCAAATGAAACCAACCAGTCTTATCATCAATCGAGACTCTGAAATTCAATCTTTGTACCAGCAGTTTGTTTTCCATAAACGGAGTTTCTGAGCTCTGATAATATTGAGTTGGCGAATTTTGGGATACGGCGAATTTAGGACGGATGGCATTCATGACATGTATTGAGGTATTGTAACTAAATTAACACTTCTTGGCCCTTTAAACACACAGGAGGAGGACAAACTTGCAGATTGCTTGAACTTGCTTTTAGTTTGATATCATAACCATGCAATTCCCTGTATCTTATAGCTTACAATTATCATATTTATGTGTTTGTTCTCATAGGCACGCAACTACATGCCGGGTAAGGATGGCATTGCAGAGGAATATCAGGGTGGTGGCAGACTTGCTAAAAGTCAAGAGGAGTGTACTTTCGAAATCAACCACATGTGGTTTCTGTGGATTTTTGTGGAAGCCGGGGAGTAATTCTCTATTCGGTGGCAATTTCTTCCATGTCAAGAACCACTCTAGAAAAACTCTTGCGACATCAAACACTTTACAGCAATTTTCCTTGGTGGATCCCAACAAAAGCATGACATTCAGGAATAGGAAACAATGTAGATATTCACGAATGTTCTCAACATGCAAGGCCAATGCTGCAGGTGCCGATAAGAGACATTCCTGGCTTACATTTAGTGATCCTGCTCTCAACTGGGATTATCTTCTGGATGTGAATAATAAAGAAGCCATAAGGGAAAACATTCACAACAGGAAAGGTGTTGGAGATATAGATAAGCTGGTAATGATTTATATATTTTATATTTTGTCAAAAAAGCAATAGCATTATATAGAAATAACCAAACATTTTCGTGATTGCATCATGATCAGGCCTACATGTAAATCATGTCAATATTCAGCAACCAAAAATTACTTCTAGTTCTTCAATATTCCAGCATGCGCTCCTTGAAGAAATTCAGCAAGCTGAGGTTTGTACCTTGTCTATAATCATTTTACAATATTCAAATAATAGCATCTATTGATTCTTTAGAATGTATACACAGTATAGAACTGACAGTTGTGTAAAGTAATAGTAATAGACATTAATAGAACAGTTAATGTACAGTAATTACATCTCCATGTATTCACACATCCCCAGGATAAAGATATAACTAAACTGAAGGAAGATTTCATTAAGACAGCCCTGGAGATACCAAATATCAGTCACCCTGATTCAGTAAGCAATGATAAAAGTTTTGTCATTTTATGAATAATTATTGCAAAAATTTTATCCCACAATTTTTTGGCATATACATTGTATATTCATGAACCTGTTTAACCTATTCACAGCCCATTGGGGATGAGTCTGAAGCTGTCACCAAAACTCTTGTTGGAGGAAAACAAGGTGAGAAAATGGATCGTTTCTGCATGTTTGTTTCCTGATTACATAATAAGGATGGTAGGTGATTCTTGATATAATGTACATGTATAGTTATATCACTCTGACTGTCTTACTATGGTTACAGAGTTCGACTTCGAGCCACAAACCGTCGATGTTTTGGGAGAACACCTTGACACCCTCAGGACTAAGTATAAACAATAGGAACTTTTATTCATGTCAATAACTTTATATTGTATGTGTACATGTTCTATGCTTCGTATTCAAAATGAATATAAAATAGGATGTATGCATTCTGTGTACATATATCCTGTTCATGCACATGTATTTTGCGAGATACAGAAACATGAACCACGTGCTGTGTCCAGAGTTCAGCATGCATCATCAGTTATGTATACATCTCTTGCAGGAATGTATCTCTGACAACTGGAGACAATACTTACTACCTGAAGGGAGCCTTCGCTATGCTGGAACAGGCGCTCGTTCGATACACTGTAGATGTTCTCAAGAAAAAGGCAAGTGTCACAGATGTTTTCTGCTCTGTATAGTATGCATTCAAAGCTTTGAATGTATGTAGATGCATGCTAACCATCGTACATGTATATGTATTTAATAAAATTATGAGTATTAGTTAATTTTGGATATCGATGTGTTCAAAAGTATTGATGTTTCAACTGTGTCTATACTTTCACATGAATTTATATCAATATTTACTTGCAGGGATTTCACCTGTTTTCAGTGCCAGATCTACTCTATCCACATATCATAGTGAGTAAATAATTATGTACATACGGTATGTACATGTGATACTGTATGTAAACGCACAAATATTTCGGTTCTCTCTAATATCAGTTAAAGTCAAAAGTTGTTAATGAATGATAGGATACATTAATTGTATAATAATATGATATAATTAAAACATCTCCAATAATTCAGAATCACCAATAGCAGCAATGTTGCACCACTGATTCTGATTTAGACACCGTCTCGTATTGAAACATTTTGTCGATATTTTTGCGGACAGGAAGGATGTGGTTTCAAGACGACCGGTGTCAACCAAGTGTATAAACTCCGACCTGAGATCTATGGCAGAGTCTGTCTCTCTGGGACTGGGGAAATGCCATTGGCAGGTTTGTAGTTCTGTATTTGTACAGAAAAAAAGCATGTTCCTGTTCCACCATCCACATTGATTCAGATTTATTTGAAAATCACAGGTGCTCTTGGATTATACTGCCCATATGAATGTTCGATTCGGTCGATATTATTTGTTAAATAATTGATTTGAAACCTATTTTCTCCAAAAATATCTTTTTAGGTGGTCTACACTGTATAATACTTGTTCTAATATATTTACATGAGAAAACTTTCAAATACATGTTCAACAATTTACTGATTATGTGTATTTGTGTTGAATTCATATTCAATTCTGTACTGCTATTGAAGGATTCTGTATGAACCAAGTTTGGCAAGCAAGGGATCTTCCACAAAGGTACACTATGAGTCATGTAAACAACCTGGAGTTGTCATTGCTGCACCATAGATAACATATGTTCATGATGTTCCATACAATGATGCTCCATACTGATTGAGCGTGTTGAATACGACTAATAAAATTTGCAATTCTCTATGGATATTATTGACGTGATAAATGAGTGCAGCCTTCAGCTGAGCTTGTATATGTGAGAATGTTGATGTTGGCAGATACATGTAATCCCCAGGCAGTATTACCTACCGGTAGTAATACTTCATCCATTACAGAATGATGGCAGTGAGTCAGTGCTACAGAGCTGAGGCGTCCAACACACTGGAGGAGCATGGTATCTACAGAGTCCATCACTTTCTCAAGGTCCATTACTTAACATTAACATGCTAAATTAAGCTTTGCACTATGGATTGTTGATAATACTAAATGTGACATAGGTTAAGGGAAAAATGCTTTATTATTCTGAGTTCACAAGAATTTTTGTGCTGAATTGTGCTGAATCACGCCATTATATGGTTGTAAATGAATGTTTCACGTTTCTTTTCCAATGGAAGGCAATGAACTTTCATTACAGTACCCTGTCTAGAATATTTGAAGTTCTAAAGACATACGTTACATTTACAAATGAGATGTTCATAGTTGTACATGTATGAAGTATGGTGTTTGGTTGTGGTCTAGGTGGAGATGTTTGGACTCACGACAAACTCAGGTGTAGAGAGCGAGGAAATGCTGGAAGACTTCATCAATATAGAGACTGAGCTCTTCACAAATCTTGGTCTTCATTTCAGGTATGATGACTGATATGACATATTCAGAATTTTTGTGAATATGAATAGCTGTATCAATACCTTTTTACAGGCACCTAGAGTTGTCAGACAAGCAATGTACTATAGAAGCTTTAGTTACGATTACAACTGTGTTCACAATAATGTTATATCTCATTATAACTAATGTACCCCTTTAGAGTTTTAGACATGCCCACTCACGAACTGGGAGCATCTGCACACAGAAAATACGATATCGAGGCTTGGATGCCTGGCAAGAAAGCATGGGGAGAGGTAAGGCAGAAATAACAAAAATATCTTATCAGCTATTGCTTGGAAGATAACAATAGGTAGAACAAAAATATTGTATCCCATAAACGAAGTTGAGTAGATACCATGGTTTTGTGATTGTTACACCTCTGCCGCATCTGTATACTTTCTTATGAACACCCTACTGATCACAAGTCCGAAACAAATTAAGCACATTCTTGCATTGGCCGACAGGGACAATAGAGCATCCTGGGATATACTTAGGTGGCAGGCATCGACCGGAGTGAATATAGTTTAGACACTTTGTACATCAATATTATTGTACCGACATTGGAAACAGTTTTTTTTCACTCACTGGCAGATTTCGAGTGCATCCAACTGCACAGATTATCAGAGTAGAAGACTATCTGCTCAGTACGAAGACACCGATGGCTCAAGGGAATTTTGCCATACGGTGAGCAAAATAGTTTGTATTTTGTAATACCTGTGCATTGATTATGAAGATGTATAAATGTATAATGAATAATAGACATGTATAAATGAATTATGATATGCCATTTATTCTTCAGGTGAATGGAACCGCATGTGCTGTCCCACGGATGATTCTTGCCATAGCTGAAACTAACCAGAACCAAGTGAGATTGATGTCAATCGTTGTTCAATTGTTATATTGAGAAGATTATACTGGTATTTATACCAGTTGTCTGTTGATTATGGATTTGTTTACTGTTCATATCATTAACCTTGCTGTTTTCTCACAGGATATGACGATTGAAGTGCCACGAGCCTTACAGCCATACATGAGAGACATGGAAAAAATTGTTCCACGTCATGATGCTTCTGTCATGAAACCAATCAGATATACCCGAACCTTGAAAAAGACAATGCACAGTCAACAGGTGTGAATTAAGGGGCGATAAATTAAATTCATGTTGCTTGAAATTGCAGGTGTGTTGTGCATTTTGAATAAAACCATGAAATAACCGAGTGTTTTGTGAAGTGTTTCATCGGCATAATCGAAAGGACGCTCAGGCTGCTTGTGTTTAGATTTAAATACATGTACATTGTATGTATCAGTCACTGTATCACTGAACACACTTCAGCAGATATTATGATTCAGTGTTCATCACATGCAAGGCCAACAGTTAAATTAACAAGCTTGGATGAGAGCAACCATTGTCACACGCTAAAACATTGCTCACATCTACATGATTAAATGTGAGCAAAATGGCAAGTGCAAATGGTACGAAAATGATCAAATGATAAGGCACTGACTAAATGCATTTTAGTTTATGATAGTAATAATGACTGATGATGGTTCATTGGAGGGCACACCGATGTAGTATCAGCGACTATATTTACATGTGTACACAATATACCCAGAAATACATGTGTTATGACGTTATGTCATTCTGATGTATCTTAATGGCTAGGTGACACAAGTACATAATAAGTAAATACTGTATACAGTGGATCCTGTGTTTTAAGACCACCCAAGGGACCCCAAAAAGGTGGTCTTAAATGACAGGTGGTCTCTCATGACAGGTTCATTTACATGATTAAAGGCCACTTGGGACCAAGTGGAGTGGTCTTAAAACACAGGGTGGTCTCTCAAACCAGGTGGTCTTTAACACAGGATCCACTGTACATATATGTTGAGTAAATATATTTGTTGAGTAAAAATATATATACTGTAGTAACAAGAGGCCCAATGAATACGATTCAAAATCCTGTTAGCTCACATAAAGTACATCTTGTATTGAAAAGGCTAAAGCAATCATCACAGTGCCGAAACCGACTATGGTAATGCGCATTACCATAATCAAAAATGGCGGCATGTATTTGTGGTTCGAATTTGATCGAGCTTAACAACTTCAATGAGAAGCTATTTTGAAGCATTCAGAAGTCTATGATTTAAAGTTGATTGTGCTGCACATAATTAATAAGGCGAGATACGGAAAAATAGGCTTTTTCTACGAGATATCAGCGACTGAAAATCGTGGCTGACTATGGTAACGCCGAAGTCCAAGGATACACTGACTATGGTAACGCATAGTGTCGACTATGGTAATGCATTCACTACTTCACTGCAAATAATATATATAACACAAGAATTGAACTGTAATTTATACGATATTCGTATATTTACTACAGAGAATAAATCTATTTCAGGTTACAGTACATTTTTTTTCTTTAAAACTGCATATACTGGGTGTAGTACTGTGTTGAAACCCATGTTGACATCATGAGATATAGAACCACTGAGTCGCATGTGATTAGTCCCGATACAAATGTACCGGGTAATTTTATGACAACAGGATCGATGGACTGAACACAGTTTGCGGACGATGTTCCAATCACAGTCCGTCACTCCGACGTCACTGCCCCAAATACAGGAACAAGGACAAGGGTGCGTCGGACTGGTAAATATTGAAATATTTGAATAAAATGGGACACTTCTTACCCCTCGCACATCAGTTGTAAGACAGTAGCCTCGACGGATAGAATGACATTCACAGTTAGTGGATCATGGAGTAACATAATAGTAGTATAATTGGGGTGCAAATTCCCAGAGGGCCAGAGGCTCAAAGAGCATGGTTCCAAAGTCAGTGCCGACATACCGGTAGTAATATTTACCCAGACAAACATGGTTTGTTCTTGATAGGATAAAAGGCCTAGATAGAAAACAAAATGAACGGTGCCACAGATATGACCCACAGGCCCAACACACTCCTTTTGTAACCTCTATTTTGCCTTCTCTATCGTATTTTATATGATTGTTGTCGTGAAAAGGCACCGACATAGCCAACATTAATGATGATCCATGTTCACACGACAAAAACACCCATCTGTCTAGTGCCTACAGATTCTCTACAAATCGCACTCAAAATATATCGTCAATTTACATGCGACTTGAACGACACAGTGTGTCGCCGCGACCAGATCGCATGCGATTGGCGTGTGAAATGTGAAATGTATTGGCGAGCGCAAGCTTAACCTCTTGACCGCCAGACCTGAAAAATTGTCCCACGCCGGGCATTTTTTCTAGGAAATTTGCAAAATTAAAGAAAGACCCACAGTTTATTGAAATTAATTAAACAAAATATCTAGCCTTATGCAAGCGACACCATTGGGCCTTGGTGTGTTCTGGTTACCATAGCAACAACCACTAAACTTTTCACAAATCTTGAAATAATATTCACGAAAGAATGCAATGTTTTCACAGAATATTAATATCCCCATGTCTTTGATTATGAATGTAAGTATCAATCTATTACCACCAATATAAAATATTATACATGCAACTCAGTTTCTTTTATTGATGTTAAATGTAAGTATCAATCTATTACCACCAATACAATCAGATTTTGATGATGCACCTATATAGATCTAACTGGTACAAATGACAGTGAATTCAGTGGAGAATACCTTTGCTCAGCATGCTCACACACTTACATACATCTGTCAGACGACAACACCACGGAAAACCCAATAATTTCTCTTTCCATTACATGCATTCCCATTGTATTGATGTACTGATTGTATTGATCTTTGACTAACATATTGATTGTAACGAACACTACAACAGTTTCATCGATATACGGAAGCTGCGTGGGGACTTTTGACTGAAAAATATAGACCGTACAAGAAGAAACATGGGAGTGACTTTGCGCCGGATATTTCCGGCACATAGGCGTCACACAATTACGTTTTGCGCCGGAAATATCCGGCGCTGTTGGCGCTGAAGAGGTTAAATCAAACCTGCATTGTCTCCCGTTTTTGAAATTCCTCAACATTTCTGACGATTTGATGGGGAAATGCACAGATTTGTAAAAACTCAAATGTGACTTTATGCTAGACCCTGCGTTTAATCAACAACTTGGTGTTTCTTATCATGCGTAGCATAGGTCTGAAATAATAACATTGAAGGAGTTGCTGACCTGTGTACAGTAATAAAATCGCAAATGTTTTTTTACATGGATTTGTGATAAAATAACAGATGATTAGAGAGTTTTCAGCACATATATTCTACCCCTCAAATCATTGTTATGTTGACAAAGAATTGTGTTTGTGTACGAAAGCCCTATCGCATTACCATAGTCATTAAATTTCCTACAAATCACATTACCATAGTCTGACATTCGCGTTACCCTAGTCAGGACACAATTGTCCACACTCCGTTTCCACTAATATATCGCCAAGTGTACATAATCGGGATTAACCTACATGTATCAATTTCGCTATATTTCGAAGATCCCCTCGATTTATACACGTTATATGCATATAAATTCGCGAGCAAATTCGAACCACAATTGCCTGTCGCCATTTTTGACTATGGTAATGCGCATTACCATAGTCGGTTTCGGCACTGTGATCATGTTGGTTATAGGCGCATTTCATCATTTGTTTGACTCGGTGATACTCCAATAGAAAACTATGAATATCAAGATTCAGGCATATCAGTGATGATTCAGTCACAAATATACAGATTTATACATAAATCCGTAAATATATAGATCAAGATAGATGAGTAGCTTCAAAAAGAAAATCAGCTACCGTATACGGTACACTATTGTTCAAAACTATCAAAAGATAATTATGCCAATTAGGTCTTTTCACATCCTCCAAGCTACCAATTGATATACATCTACATTTATCAAGTGTATCGTGTTATAAATTGCGCGACAATACAACACAGAAAACCAGACCGCATCATTATGACATTTTTAAAAACTGAAACTAGTTTTCGTCGTTGCTGCCCCCTGGCGAATGTTGGCTGAAGGTTGCTAGCTGACGTCACAAAAACCGCGTACTTGGGGACGACACGATGTCAAACTCAATCGGAAATGCCTGAATAAAGTAAACAAAGGCATTAAATCACCGAGGTTTGCTTGTGTGTACAGTTTATAGCTTCATAGATACAGTTAATGTTGTTGAAATTATCAGACTCGCGTCGCCCTCGGGAATTCCAACGTCCAAACCATCGCCATCGGGGACAGTCGACAGGAGCGGATCCAGGGATTGTCCTTTTTGGGGAGGGGGGAAATAGCTAGGGGTGGGGGAGTGGTGATCCCGATCATAAGTACCAAATCCAGAAAGGCAAGCAGATAGATGGTGGATTCGGCCTTATCGTGAAATAGGTCCCGTTAAATATTTCGTACGTTATAGCATTGTGTGACCAAAGTTCGGGATACTATAGTCGGCGTCATTGGTCTGTGAGCGGTGTTTTTTCGGCGATTACTCCGTCAATATTTAAGATAATCCGATGGAATTTTGACAGGAATGTTATCTCTGAACCGCCTAATTAGGAATGCATTTTCGAGAAGATTGGATGCGAAGCAAAAAAGTTGGCCCATCTCGTCCATAGTAGAAATCTGGTGAAATCGGCCGTGGACCGCCCCCGATCGCCGTAGCATTTCTATAGATAACGTTTTGACGTTTTCCTATTTCGTTATATATAGGCCAAATAGACTAACTTTTTTGTTTACACACCAATCTCTCTAAAAATTCATACCCTATTAGGCGAGTATAAAATAACACTCTTGCCAAAATTTCATCGGAATATATGAATTATCGACGGAGTAATCGCCGAAAAACCACCGCTCACAGACCAATGACGCCGACTATAAGCTGTTTCAATCTGTATTTGAAGAATATGACTGAAATATCTGATGAATGTCAAATGAAAATCAAAACTAAAATTTTTTACGCTGACAGTGATGTGTTTTATGGAAACCTTCCACGAGATTTCGAATAGCAGCAAATTTGTTTACTGACGATGTATGCAGTGCCCCTAGCGAGTGAAAGTGTGCCTAAGTTCGGGATATGGCAAGCCATCATTCTAATATGTCTATTAAACCATACAATTAATTCGAAAGATTGTGAACAATTTAGGCTTCATAAAGTTGGTGATCAAATCCAATATTAGTCACTTTCGCAATATTAGACATAATGGCGTGCCATACTAAATAATGGGTGTGGCTTATGCCCAACTAATTATCATAATCAAGATGGCGACGGAAATTTCCTAGCAGACGCTGCTGGTGTGATTATTAGGTATTGTGTGCTGTACAGGCAATATTTTCAATTTTGCATTTGACTGTTTTCTTGTATGGAACTTGAGTCAGGTGTCAACAACAACATATGATGTTTATGTGTATTAGACGGACTGGAAGGAACAACAATTTATTGTAAAGGATATGATGTTTGTGGTGTATATGGTGTGAGGTGACTGGTTTTAATTACAGGTGTTTACAGCCCTCGGGTTACAAGCTACGCTTTTGTAAACACCTGGGATGTGTCCTATATTTTTGTACTATTTTGAATTATTATGTATTATGTTATATGCACATCTCGAATAAAATACAATACAATACAATGTAAACAAACAATGATGGTAATGACGTCAAAACGGCATGCAAAGCCAAGCTTCAGCCTCACTCCCGAACTTTGGTCACCCGACGATAATGCTTTATTATCATGATTATCAGCCATTATGATTTTAGTGTGTGACCCCCACCACCACCCTCCAGGATTCTCCAAGTTATAGAAGTTGACTGAAAACATTAAAATGGTGTTACTGTTTTAACTGAATAAGCCTTGTCATAATGTAGCGGGACCTATTTCACGAGAATGCAGTGGATTCTAGTAAAAAATTTGGTGTTACTAAAACTGTTGCAGCCGTTTTGTAAGAATAATTTTATGTTTGGCAGTTTGCTGTGGCTGATCTGTGTGTAGTGTTCAGCTCGATCCACATGTGAGTTTCCATGACGAGATGAACAGCATACAGCCTCACGCGGACCTGTCCCACCCACGCATCCAGAGACACGTGGCGGCCATGCCTAACCGAAGCCCCCGAACTCCCCGCAACAGCCAACCACGCAACCTCACAGGCCTCTTCCTTGGAACAGTCAGTGCCATCTTATGGATCTACTTACCATGACCTGATCCTAGAAGTCCAACATAAATATCACTTGTGATTTGCTTAATGAATGTCTCTAGAACTCTCATTATATATAGTATACACACTTACTTAGCAAGTTAGCATATTTATACTCATTTAATGACATGAATGTTGAATCCTACTTACATGAAATGTATTCTTTTATAGTTCACTTCTGTAACCCAATATGCTCTTGATATTTGGTTATTTGATATATGTTTTTTTGGTATTTTCCAGGGAAGGAGCATACAACCGCCACCTCCGAGCAGGTGTAGTGCACCAAGTCAGTACTCCAAAACCACCCGAGTCATGCCTTCCAGACGCCCTCGTACACCAACTGAACAGCGCAGACATGTACGGGTGATGATGTCATTACATAAAAAATTTGCACAATGTCAAGGAAAACTAGACTCCAGTCTCAATTTACTGCGCTTACTCTCATGTCTTTTAGAAATCTACCGGTCTGCTGCTCTTCTCTCTCTTCATCCTCTGCTGCAACCTCTTGTAGTTTTTCTATTCCTTTTCATACTGTTCTAGTCTTTTCTCTGTCCTCTTCCCTTCCTCTCCTCTCTCTTCCTGACTACATTGTACTACTAGAAAATTGACGTTGACTACCGCATCTATATGCTTGGTAGTACCCGTGAAGAGGCCTACACAGCCACTGAGTATGAAAACATGACCTGTAATGTTCCCCAATTTCCCTTGATGCCTCCGTCACGGTATCCACTTCACCCCGAACAGAAGAAGGTTGAAATGCTGAGAATTCGAGAGGAACGAAGGGGCTTCTCTGGCAACCCCATCAAGGTATGCGGAGAGTATTGTCGAGCAATATTATTGAGATCAGATGAAGCAGGACTTTTGTCTTCGTTACTGATAATTGGTTGTAATCGGGAAATGAGAATCAGTTTTCTTTTGAATATATTACAGAATCATCAGAGAGGTTTGTCAGCCGGTGAGACTGAGACCAGTGCGAATCAACCTGGATCTAATGATTTCTGGGACTTGACAAGGTGCGTGAAGATGTCATCAATGTAATGTCGTCATTTAAAGTCATAGTAGCAAGGTACCATTACATGTATGCTTTTATTCATGTTCAGATAAAGACATTGTGGACATTTGGTGATAAAAAAGATGTTCGCGTTAAAGCTATAATCACTTTTAGAATTGACAAAATTTATTCATTCTGCGGTAGCTTTATATTGTCTATAGAATGAGAAATTGTACAAATTTAGGCCTGAAAATGTGTATTACGTGCCCAAATTGAGTTGCCAAATCAAGATTCAAACTCGGGCCAGTCTATTTCGCAACAATTTTTTCCTCAAAGTGGCCCGCCTTGCGAGCAAGTTCTACACACAGTCTCAGAGGTCATTGGTATTTGTCTAGATACTGTGGCAACCGGCAATGTAGGCTGACTGTTTTTATGCACTGTTTTCCTATATATTTCCGACCATCTTGAGATGTACTTTCAAGTTTTCGTGACAAACAAAAATGCTAAATTTGGCTGATTTTAAAATTGATTCCAACTTTAATTGGTAGTTAATAACAGCGACATGTAATCGAGTATATTGAGCCAATATAACAGTCGCCTCCACATGCCGATGAAAAAAATAGCTTCTGCAGTTTCCGTAATCGGACATCAGTTGAGGCAAAATAAGCTTTGATGGCTCGCCAAAAACGTAAAATATGTAACTTGGAGGCCAGCTCAAAGATGGAAAATAACTCCAAAATGCATGCGATTCAAAAGAAAACACGCTAGCAAATACTGGGCATCTTGCTGGACATCTGGACATCTTGCAAGTCAACAAACCTCAGTTCTGCGTGAATAAATAGTACTGATTCTAAATATCAAGACAAAGAATGCCGTATTCCCCGACATCTCACCGGTTCACTTGAAATGTCAAACAAACACCAGGGGAATGAATATGCGACATGCAGTTTATCTTGCTTGCTACATGTACTTTCAAGTCTGCCTCGACTGACGTCACCAACCACATTACCCATCCTAAAATCGTGATCAAAATCTTTGGCAATTTACGGAAGGGTGGCCTATTTGATTCAATATCCCGAAACCCATTGATTGTATTTGTAAAATTCTTTCGAATTAGTTGAAAACTATTCATAATAGACTAAATGAAAAGCAGTTTCATCGGCATGCTACTAGGTCTTTAATCATCCAAGTTAAACATCTCAGAAGAAATGTCAGAAGAAATGTCTAGATTCTGGGCTGAAAATAATTAGGCAGTCACACATTTTGCCCATTTTTCTGCCCACAGACAGACAAACAGACAGTTCACGTCGAATAATAACACGGGGCTGTCACACTTGGAGTACCTGGCCCCAAACCCGGATGGCGCAGTCCACATGGGACCCTTCCCTCGCACCCTGGACGATACGCTCGCTGAGGAGATACAGCTCGCTAACCAACGCCGCAAGCAAGCTGTCGGCCTCATTCACTGCTACAACAAGATCTGCAAGGTCAATCCATATCTCTTATGGGTTTCTGGAATCTGGTCGCAGGCAATCAGCATACAGTGTGTCCAATGTGCTCAATTCAGCCGTTGCAGAAGTATTTTTGCTCTGTCAAACTTTTGCGTGAAGTAAATCCTCTTAAGACAAAGGCAGCATGGATTATTCTAGTAACGTGTATTGTTTCCAGGGTAACCGAGATGCAGTGTACTCGTTACTACCTAACAGGCGAAGTCAAAATATCGCCGACTCTAGCTCTCACACAACCGGCTTCTCTGTCAAGTGAGTGAAAACAAAACACTGGAAATATTAATCTTCATCGAATAAATACTAGCTCAGTTGTCCATTTGCAGTGTGTTCATTGCAAAAATATTTACTTCCTTTTCAGAAGGTTTGCATATAGTTGAATTTGTAATAAGTGGTTTGTACATGTGTTGTATCCCTCATGATATGAGCTCCAATGTGTGTGACGAATAATTGCAGATGATTGAAGGTGGCGGTTTCAATTAATATTGAGAAAATAATGAATCTTATGTTATGCATCTTACTGTGGCATGTGTCCTACCCAACTGTGTTTTGGTGGATGGGAAATGTTTTCCGGGTGAAGAATGTGTGTATGAAATACCAAAACTTCCAAACAGGCAATTCAAGCATTAGCGAACAAGTCTGACATAATTGAAAAAATAATCCAATGTGAAATCACATTTTGCATCAATAGCATATACATGTGGCATACTTTGCCTGTGAAACCATAATTCACTCATAACTTATCAGGTTGGCGGC
The DNA here is from genome assembly GCA_949152475.1 of Terebella lapidaria. Lineage (NCBI taxonomy): Eukaryota > Metazoa > Annelida > Polychaeta > Terebellida > Terebellidae > Terebella > Terebella lapidaria. The sequence goes on from OX424561.1 coordinate 19,160,336, forward strand.
CCCTCATGAACATGTACATTGCCTGTTGCAGGAGCTATAGGACGCCCCATGAGGCCCAAATCCTCGGACATTTCCCAACCCCACAGGAGTCCCGACCAAGGACGATGGAGGCCCTGACAAGCAGCAGACGTCCACATGTCCCAGGGCCGTACTTCTTCAAAGGCTACAATTCTAGCCGCAGCAACGAGCCACGTAACAGCTACAAAGGTACAAGTCAGAAGTGAACAGTGTCTCTTGCCAATGCAGTGCTGCAACAGTTCAAGTTATCCTGTGGATTAGACTTGATTTTGATTCTGTACCATTACAATATGTTTGTCTCAAAAGAACATATGATTGGCCTGCCTGGGATCGAGTTACCGTCGAGGGGAAGAACCTTCCACGGACAGAGCTCCTCTCCCCGCGGCAGTAACTCACCACACCAACCAATGGGAGACTCCAGTCCACCCAGCAAAACACAGGTCAGTGGTGGGGTTATCACCTGAAATACTGCTTGTAAATCTGGCTGGTGAATGCACCTCTAAATGATTCACATCACATGTGCATAATGTTTTATCACACTGTAGGTAACAGCACAAATTGCAGCACAAGACTAATGTATTCATGATTATAATATTTGATAGGACCATTCCACATCGAGGGATCAACCCCGTGCCCCCAGTACCTCGCCAACATCACGCAACCCTCGCCTGGACCCTATAGCTCAGGCAGCCCCATCAGACGCAAAATCTCAAGAAAAACCCACAGAAATTCATGGTGAGGGCACAACTTTACTGTATCTCAATATCAGTTTGCCCTTTCCATCATGAATCGTCATTCTGTTTTGACTTTTGCTGGAACATTGCAGATAAGGTAGAGATTTCCCTGCCAGCAGCCGGATCACAGGAGCAGTCAGATATTACTGCCGCTGATCCTGATGGCGCAACTGTGGCTGAGTCTTCACAACAGGAGGCTATCAGTGCCAGCACAGCACCGCAGCTAGACCCGAACACCAAGTCATCGGGAGTCAACATCACAGCCACCAACAACACCAATACCTCAGACACCAAGTCACCGAGTGACAATAATACAGCAGAAAACCCGGATGGAACCAATGTAAATCTGGACACTGCTGCTCCAGACGTAGATCAAGCACCAGCCATTGCCATGGGCGATACTACTGGGAAGGAGGGCCCCACCCAGGACTCGGCTGTGGTGGATCACAGCGGAGCAGCTGACCAATTGCCAGTACCACCCATCGTTATAGCAACAGCGGAGGGTGCAGAAGATGCCACTCTCGAAAACAATCCATTCACTCGTAAGTGTGCACGCTAGGATAGGATGTGTGTCTTCACACTTTGATATGAAAATATCACATTCCAACTCAATGTAATATTAAGCCTGCTTCTGCGTTAAATTCTCAGGTCCAGCTGCTGAAGGTCAAAATATCGAAATTGTCATGGTACGTACAAGTGACCCATTATAATATTTTGTTCACGGAGTTCAATGCCAGTTATGAGTTACAACTATGATAGTTGTATAGAGCTAGATATAGCAGTTATTGATGGTCGGTCTTCATACATGCATGTGAACTTCATTCACTATGGTGTCCTGATACCACTTTGAAACCCCCTCTTGACAGAGAAGTCACGGTCGCCAAGACGAGATAAATGAGCTACTGAAGGAGCACGCTCAGATAGTCCAGGAGATTGAGCAGGGCCAGAAGAGTTGTATGGACCTTAGCAAGGACTCCAGTCAGCTGGATCCACCACCCATAGATCCAGGAGCCATGCAGTCAGGGGCCGAGGAGTCCACCACACCCAACCAGGAACAGGCCGAGTAGAATCTGTGTGTGTGTGTGGGGGGGGGGGGGGGGGGGGGGTAGATAAGTGGAGGAATCTTTTAAGAATATCGGGGTCAGACTAGCTACGAATGTATGTTAGTTTTTGAAGACAATCAAGAATCTGTGATTTAAAGTACTAGGAACATGAAAATATGATGTGAACTCAAATGATAGACCTGGTTTTGCTGAGTAAAATGCAGTTTACTGCATGCCAATATCTCTATTGGTTAAAATGTTATGGCCATTTGAATGTCACATTTTGGCAGGTTATGACATAGGCTGGATTGAACAATTCAGGATTTTATGAGCAGCTAATTAGTATGCAAATGAGGTATTCGTGACGTAGAAGGGGGAACATTTTTAATTAGGCAAGTTTGTGTCTTAATATAATTGATCTGGTCAGAATTATTGCAAACCTAATCTTGAAACATTGATACGCATGATCAATAATCAGTGTTGTTCAAACTGTTACTGTTGCCATGGTTACTATTCACCTGCTGGAGTCCCTAGCAACCATTGGTTGCTATGGGTCCTAACTGCCAGAAATAGGGGTTCTGACATAATTTGATTATTGTATATTAATTATGCATGAGGAGTCAATCCATTTTCACCTTTGGTTTTGTTTGCTTATCGATATGACTGTGGATTTGGGCCATAGCAACCCTGGTTGCTAGGGGCTTTCCATCAATACTGGTGACCTTGGCAACTATCCGGATGTGAAATTCATTGACTATCAATTATGTAGAGCATGTGGAATGAGCTTTGTTGAATAATTGCAATTTCTTAAGACTTCAATAAGCCAATAAAACCATCTAATTAAAAAATGTTCCCCCTGTGACGTCATGCATACAAATTTGCATATTAATGAGCTATATGATTTTTCAAATTGTACTTTGGGCAATTTGAACTTTGAAACACTGTAACTTTTGAAGGAATTGAGATATTCACATGCTGTAAAAACCGTTCTGATCAGCTCACATGGTACTTTAATTTGAGCTCACATCATATTTTCATGTTCCTAGTACTTTAAGTAACCAAATACACTGGGTCAGAACTGAACAGTGTGTATACTGATGTATAGTTGTTTGTTCAACAAAAGTTGTGTGAACTTATTAAGGTATAATGACTTATACCTATGTCCATATATTGGCATTGTTTGTAGTCAATTAAACAGCAAAAATCCAGCATTATACATGTACATTTATATCAGTATTCTGTGCTTAGATTTTGAATGTGTTGTGTGCCTATTGCATGTCCCAGAAGGGTTTTAATTTTGTACATATCATAGCAGGATTTCAGTTATTTTTTCATGCAAACAGTGCGTCAGGTATTGAATATTTACCTGAATAAATTTCGCATACATATCAATTTTACATGGTAATCATAGCATGCAGTCTTCCATTCCATGGGCGTCTCTGCTCACATGTATATTCTCAAATATCTATTGTCCTTTTGTTCGGATGGATACTTGGACTGAAGATCAATTATATTTACTGTATTGGTCTTAATAGGAGAGTGATGCTCTGATGCAAGACTTTCAACAAATAGTTGAAATTTAGGAGACATTTTGAGAAATCCTTGATATGATCCCTATACAGTATTTAATGTGTATTAATTTTGTTGAAAATGGCCTAGATGTGATGTTCTAAACAACAATAAGGTACAATACTGAATATGTCAAAATCTCATATTTTGAGAATCATAATACCTATTGTACATGTATTCGTGTCATTATACTGTCATATTAACTGCATATCTGGACTTTGGTCAATAAATACATACAGTGGTCCCTGTAAGATAAGACCTCACCTTTTGCCTGAAACATGAGGTCTTATCTTACAGGAAGTCTTATTTCACAGGTTCATTCACTTGTTAAATTGATCTTTGGGGAATACATAAGTCTTTACAGACAGGGAAGTCTCATTTCGGAGGTGTCTTATCTTACAGGGACCACTGTACATACATACATACAACCAATATATCGGATGGATATGCCAGCCTGTTACCATGGTTAAAGGGGTACTAATGGTAATGCCTGATTCTCAAAAGTGCAGTATTATATTTACTGGTTTGCAAATGTGACCATTTACTGTTGACTGTGATATATTTTATATTTATTACATAAATAGCTTTTAGCATAGCATTTTGTGTACTGATTATATAAACTTTCTACTATACATGTTTGTGTGCCAAGTGCTTTGTGCCAAATTTTAGGTCTATTTATAGCAAACATACCATAGCCAACAAACAGTACAAGGTACCATATGTACATATAATATAAAGTATGCAGTACCTCAGAAGTTTGTGCAAAACTATGAAGATAGAGATGAATGAAGTTCGATAATTCTCTCTCTTATGTTTTGTGTCGGCATACACTTGTATCATGACTAATAAAACACATCATATGTTGAAATAAAATGATGCATCAATTCTTTCGGAAAAATGTTGGCTCTGAGCTGATAGAAGTTTGTTGCCAGTTATCCATTTGTGTCAGTCCATGGCTGTTGTTATGTGCAGTAAATACATCACTGATCCATGTAATCTGATCATTGATGCTTTTGCATGCTAATTTAAATTACCATAACACTTGACAGACCTGAAGAGTTTTATTGAAGCTCACCTGTGATTTGTACCACTTGGTGCACTGATACTGAACACCAATTGGTTTCTTGCATAAATTTGAAAGATGTATATTGTATGGCTCACCATCATAGTATACCGGTGGAAAACCAATGTACAGAATTTTTGTTCTTACACTGTTACATGACTTTGACAATATATTTTGTGGTGGTCATACTGATGTGGAACCAGTTACCGATATGAGATTAACTTGAACAAAATACATTTACAGCAATAAAGGTCAATATAAGATAATGTCTTCAATATCATTTCTTGCGCTAAGCTGTGAAGCATACATGCAGACATCGCTGTCCGTGGTGACAATAGGACAGTATTAGTATACAGTGGTCCCTATAAGATAAGACTGCCTTTTGCAGAGAATATGAGGTCTTATTGTACAGGAAGTCTTATTTCACAGGTTCATTTACATGTAAAATTGATCTTTCGGGAATACAAAAAAGTCTTTACAGACAGGGAAGTCTTATTTCGGAGGGACCACTGTACAACTATGTATACCGGTAAAGTGTATTTTTGACAATAATACTATGACATTTTTGCAAAATCGACTAGGGAAAGAGATCTTCCTATAAAAGCTTTTTCAGTGAAGCATGTTTGATTGTATAAAGTGAGATATCGTTAAAGTCAAGTTGAGCTATTCACAAAGTTTCTGTGGTTGGTATCCATGAGTACTATAAAGTTGATTTCTCGCGTATGAGCCATGGTATTGGCAGCATGATCAGTCCTGAAAGAACCATCCAAGCCCCTGATGTGTAGAACGTTGGGTCATAGCCTCCACTGAAATCATGCAGCCAGCCTGAGTGAACGGAAAAAAATATTGGTTACCACCAATACATGCAATATCACGAACTAATAGGTGCAGTATTCACCAATTATTGTCCTGCAAAGGATTTAATTACAAAAAAGTTTACAATGGCGTATCAAACTAGACGTCAAGGCCTAAAGATGCCTTGGAGGCATTTCGGTGTTAGGACTAATTCGTAATATTTAAAACATGTTCGCCACGGACTCTATGTATGAAACACCGTTTGCTAGATATTGACGAAAATGAAAAATGTCGACTCAGCGAAAACAATTTTGGGTCAAGGTCAAAGTTCATCCATCATACCCCCGCCCCCCCCCCCCCCAGCCCCAGGCATGTTTGTCTAGGACAACGAGTCCAAAAATAATGTCTGTTTCGCTCTACGACGCACCGTTTCTGAGATATCGACGAAAACGAAAAATGCCGACTCGGTAAAAATTTCGGGTCAAGGTCAAAGTTCATCCATAATACCCCTTAGACATGTTTGTCTAAGACAACGAGTCCGAAAATAACGTCCGTTTCGCTCTACGATGTACCGTTTCCGAGATATGCAGGAAGCCTCAAGGATGAGTCAGCGAAAAGTTATTTCGACCTCTAGGTCGAAGGTCGTTTGACGGATCAATCCCAAAATCGATAGGGTTCTGCCCTGATGGTATATAAACCTCCATGCAAAGTTCTGCAACTATTGCCTGAATATTTTTCGAGTTATCGTCCGGAAACCAAGTCTCATAATCGGCCTTGATTTCATCCTCACGGACCTCGGAGTTGAATCAAAAAAAAAAATACCCCATAGACATGTTTGTCTAGGGCGACGAGTCCGAAAATAACGTCCGTTTCGCTCTACGACGCACCGTTTCTGAGATATGCAGGAAGCCTCAAGGATGAATCAGCAAAAAATTATCTTGACCTCTAGGTCAGAGGTCATTTGACGGATTGATCCCAAAATCAATAGGGTTCTTCCCTGGTGGTATATGAACCTCCATGCAGAGTTCTGCATCAATTGCCTGAATATTATCGAGTTATCGTCCGGAAACCAAAAACCTTGATTTCATCCTCACGGACCTCACGGACCTCGGAGCCGGCTCAAAAACAATAGGGTTCTTCCACATATCATTTCTGACTAGTGGTGAAAATTTGACAAGAATCCATCTAGGCAATCTAAAGTTATCGTCCGGAAACCAAAACGGCGGAAGAAGAAGAAAAAAAAAAAATTCTGCTAAAACCATAAAGGCATTTCTGCCGAAATGCCTTAATTACCAATACCTACCAGCCAATGGCGTGCCTAGAATGGTAGCCACACCCTGCATGAGTTGTGCCAACCCGAAGCCACTTGTGGCCCGTTCCAGACCCACAATTTCCACCACACACATCATCTGAATGGCGTAAGTCACACTGACAAACAGACCGTACACTGCTGAGAATACACACAGACTCCAATAGGTCGTACACACAGGCACTAGCAGAGTATCCGCGCCCAACACTACCACAGAAATTGCATAGAGCATGTTACAGTTCACTTTCGGATGGTCCCCGAGATTTCCCATGATGAGTTGTCCCACAGTCCGACCAATTCCAATAAATGATGCCAATAATATCAAGTTTGAGATAGATGTGATTTCGAGCTCGATGGCCCTATCTATCAGGAACACATAAGGCACTCCGACCCACAGGAACAGAAAGAAGTTCGCTGTGCAGAACAGTAGAAACCCAGGGCTCTTCACGAGGTTAACATCCAGCATCGTGGTGACCACCAGCTTCAACTCACTCCAGACTTTGGTCAATGACATTGGAGTTTTTGTGTCAGTTTTGAATGAGTCACCTACATGTACCTGTCTGTGAGACATGTCGTCAGTCCTGCAGTACAGACCGGGACTGCTGGCACTCCTTGGCTTGTCGTACAAGTCTACCATGTCAATGACCAAAGCCCCACTACAGCGACCTGGCAAGTGTAGAGAAAGGTTGGAGCCTTCAAGGTACTGATGGCGACTGGAGTGTGAGCCATCCGTGCTCAAATCTGTGCAAGACTGTGACCGTTTTGACTGCTCATGCATCCTTGGCACTAGAATGTCATTTTTAAATTCATGATTGCTGTTTTCCTGAGCACTCATCAGACGTTTTGCGTCATCATCATCACCATCCTTGCTACTAGCTGGATATCCCATCAGCGGAGGTCTGTACAGGCATCCTGCGAGCACCATGTGGAGACATAGGCCTCCCGTGATGAGGAGAAAGCCCCTCCAGGAGTAGATCCCGCATAGGTACTCCATGAATGGCGGGAACAGCATGCTGCCGAGGCCTGAGCCGGTCACCGCAAGACCAGTGGCCAGACCTCGGCGTTTCTCGAAGTAGTATGTCACAATCAGTAGAGCTGGGAGATATGTCATCACCAGACCCACGCTGCCTAGAACTCCAATACTGGCACAGAGAAAATTGACAGATGTCGCGTATGCACTGAGCACTAGGGAGGCTGCAGTGAACAGTCCACCGATAATTGCAATAATCCGACAGCCATAGCATGTGATCAGTGCGCACACGATAGGACTGAGTATCATTGGCACTCCGTAGAGCAGTGCAGCAATCAGTGAAGTCTTGCCCTTGCCTTCGCCAAAGTTCTCCAGCAATTCTGGGAAGAGGACTCCAAAGGAATAGCACCAACCGTCTGCGATGAAGTAAGCCATGAAGGAGCCAAGCAGAACCATCCAGCCCCAGCCGCCATCCTGGGCGATAGGTACTTTTTGCACCATCCTGTCCTTCATCTTCTCTCAAGTCACTGATAGCGCAGGTTCTGAAAGTGAACCACATTTCAAAATAAATCTGTTCATTAGTTATGAGTTACTATATATGTTGTAAAAAATGTGTGGAGTGAGCCAAATCTAAACTTTCACTTTGCAACAGGAAGTACAAATATAAATGATATAGATCAAGGGATGCAGATTCTCCACTACTACAGTAAACAAAACCATGGAGTACAGAAACTGAGCACATGTAGGATATAGTGGACAATACTACTGGCTGCTAGTGGCTAAGACACACAAAATCATATTGTCTTTGATCACTCCAAGGTGTGATTGCACAATCACTCCTGCTGGGCCTAACCTGATTAATGTTATCACAAGGTCACAACAAAATGCAAGATCCAGATACATGTATGAGGTTAAACAAGGTGTAGCTAATCAGAGTTTCATGCATATAACCATACAATGTTTTCACAAGAAATATAAATATAAATTTGTTGGTGGTGATTTATGATTTGTGATTGTATGAGTTGGTAATATGTCTACTGTAACATGAACCATTTGAGCTACATTTTGAGCAGAACATCATGTCACAACGTATTATATAGCTTTGGGAAGTGTCCTTCTATAAAGTGATTGTAATTGATTACATGTACTTTGCAAAGTAATTGTAATCAAGTACATTCAAAATAAATGTAATTGTAGTTGTAATTATAATCATGGATTGGAAATCAATTGTAATTGTAATTTTAATCAATTACATTTACATGTAATCAACCCCAAGCCTGCTACTAGGTGGAATATCCCCAAAGCTAATGGATTATTGGCAGGAAAATCACAGCTAAACCTTCCTAAATCATTGGATTGATATCGGACATTTTAGGGCAAAGGAGGGGGGTGCTCTACTATTAGGGCACGTGCAACTATAAGGACCAATACGGTAGTCAGTAATTATTGCATGCCGTATAGTCAGCATGCCGTATAGAAATCATAGTCAGTTTTCATTCGTTACACATGTATTTGTATGTAAAATGTACGTATGTTTTGGTCTGAATAATTATCAACAACTAACAACAGTAGTCTCTGCTTAAATAAGTCTTTAGCTCAAATCAGTCTCGGTCGTGTTCATACAAAATTAGACAAAACATGGGTTTGTCTATTTCTACTTGGAGTACGTAGCGGCTGACCACCGTGGTCACCAGAAGTCAAGGTTCGACAGGAAGTTTAAAATGACGACAGATAGGCTCCGCCTAAAAAAAAGTCCCAAATTGAATGTCCCAAATAAGCTTTGCAAGTAATATCAACATTGATATGAACTTTCAGTATGACCTGATGATAGTGTTATAAACCAAGTCATGCCCATGTCACCAAAAATATATCCAAAGCACAAACAAAGGTCCACGGACATCTTGTGCCATCCATTTCGTCATGTGCATGTGCTGGAATATTTTGAAGGTCAGATGTTTGTAATGAGGACAGAGAAACCTTATAATCAAACGTTAATATGCAAAATTGTATGCATCTATTCTAAGTATAACTGAATTTACCAATAACTAACACTGGTTTACTTGATATTCACATCTAAATTGGTTAACTTGACATAAACATGACCTGTTCTGTGCAGAGAGGAATTCCGTTGTTTACTGGGTTATCCCCATGATATGACGTCATATGTTTACCGATAGAGGGCAGGCATGATGAGAACTAGGGGGCAGCACTATCTCGAGCGGGCTTCCCGCGAAAGGACCATATCATACCACGTGTACGATATGGGACTAGCGGCTATCCTCGGCTAATTAACCAGAGTACTAGAGTAGAGACATAACAGTAAAGTTATGTGTCTTGTACTTGTATATTATTTTTAATGGATTTATTATTTGCATTGTTTGGGAGTATGCAGAAATATCTAGACCGGGTCTGATTTAGGGCCTAATCTAACCATGCAGTTCATGAACGTACATGTATGTAGGGTAGATTAAGGTCGACCGATACACTTAAGAATTCGACCCGTGTTCACGATTAGGCAATATAATTTTTTCAGGGTCTGATGATAATTATATTACCTTAGTATCCATACGGTCCGAACTCGAATGTTTTTATCGTTTTAATGTGAATATATTTTTGTACTAAGAAAAATATAATCGGAGTGTCTCTATTGGTGAAACCTGACTGATTCAGGTTGACCGATACAGTACGTTCAGTTTGACCGATACACGAACTGATACCACACACATATCTTCGCGTTTGAGAGCACAACTGTGCGAATACTAGTAGCGTGCAAGTGTGTACATATTTATTGACTCACAAGTTATGGTATCCGCGTGAAACCAATATACTTTACATACAGTGTGTCTGTAGGTAGTGACAATATTAGACTACATGTAGGGACTACATAAGTATGGAGACATTCAGCAAAGACAACGTGGAAATAACGTAATTGCATGACATTGCATATGGGAATTCAGATGATCCTTCTGATTATCAACAGATTAAAGGCGATTGCAATATATTTAAATAAAACACCTTGTGGTACAACAATCATCAACAAAAATAACGTGCATGTCACGGAAACACTCAAGAATACATATCATTTACATATTTACATATAAACTACATGCACTTAAGATATAACGCTTGCCATGATCATCGAAAACTCAGTCCTCTTCGGCACATGGCACATCGAACCAGAAGTTGCAGACATCACATACTGTTATACAGTAGCGGATTTAGAGGGGGGTTACTGGGGTCAGGACCCCAAGCCCCCCCCCCCCCCTTCCGAAAAAAATACATAGGCAGGTTCAGGCTTCCTGCCCGAAAAAAAAATAATGTTGAAATGTTTATAAAAAAAAAATTTAATCATAATAACCTTGTTTGAAATGTATACTCAGGAGAGACCAAGAAGCTACCACAGGACATAAAAAAGGGTTCTGGCTTCTGGGGTCCGCCAGCGGGCTCCGGACCCCCGGCCCAAATGTACAGCTTCTCTTCTACATTTCTTTTTACAAACTTTTCAGGACATAGTCATCAATGAATTTTGAAGTGCAATATATACCCAGGAGAGCCACTAAATTAATTTAGATCATGAAAAAGGCTCTAACTTCTGGCGCCCTTTAGCGAGCCCCAGACCCCCGGCACAAATGTGCAGCTTCCCTTCTACATTTCTTTTTACAAACTTTTCAGTGAATCAATGAATTTTGAAGTGCAATATATACCCAGGAGAGCCACTGAATTAATTTATATCATAAAAAAGGCTCTAACTTCTGGGGCTCTTTAGCGGGCCCCAGACCCCTGGCACAAATGTGCAGCTTCTCTTCTACCTCTACAAACTTTTCAGAACATGGTCTTCAATGAAATTTAAAGCGCAATCATTCTCAAGAAAGGCCACAAAATTAATTCAGAACATAATAAAAAAAAAGGCTATGACTTCTGGGGCCCTTCAGCGGGCCCCAGACCCCCGGCCCGAATGTGTCGGTTCCCTTCTACATTTTCTACATTTTTTTCCTATATCATGTATATATGGCACATATGTGCACAATTGATTCATGAGTTGTGAAGTCCACAATAGGTGAAATATTACCCATGTTGTGCTCTGACCTTAAATATAAGGTCAACGGTCAAGTTTATGGTCACGACAGTATTTAACATATGTCATTTTACATATATATGTGCACAATTGATTCTTAAGCTGTAGAATTGAAAATAAATGAGATATTAGACATGTTTGTCCTGTGACCTTGAAAAATAGGTCAAAGGTCAAATTCAAGGTCACGAGAATATTCAGCATATATCATATCCTATATGTCCACAATTGATTCCTAATCTATAATCTCAATATTAAAGGAAATAATAGCAATAATGTGTCCCACTATAAAGCATAGGAGAATTTAACATGGGAAAGTCCCATTTGGGACTCGTCGATTTCATTAAAAAAATGTCTGGTCATTGAAGATCATTCAAGGTCAACACTGAAACCGCCATTTCTGACTTCCCATTTGAATGTGTCAATAATTTAAACTTCGTATTGAAGTGTTCTAGGGGTTTACTCCACACATATCCCATTACATGTATGAATGGAAAAGAAAGCATTTCGGCAGAAATGCCTTTATTCTTTCAGCAGAATTTCTTCTTCTTCTTCCGCCGTTTTGGTTTCCGGACGATAACTTTAGTTTGCCTTGATGTATCCTTGCCTAATTTTCACCACCGGTCAGAAATGATATGTGGCAGAACCATGATCGAAGTCCGTGACTTCCGTGAGGATGAAATCAAGATTGATTTTGAGACTTGGTTTCCAGACGATAACTGGAAACGTATTCATGATGTGGCTGCGGATCTTTGCATAGAGGATCATATACCACCTGGGAAGAACCCTATTGATTTTGGGATCAATCCGTGAAACGACCTTTGACCTAGAGGTCGGAAGAGTTTTCGCCCAGTCATCCTTGAGGTTTCCTGCATATCTTGGAAACGGTACTTCGTAGAGCGAAACAGGCGTTATTTTTGGACTCGCCGCCCTAGACAAACATGTCTATAACGGGTATAAGTATTCATGATGTGGCTGCGGATCTTTGCATAGAGGATCATATACCACCTAGGAAGAACCCTATTGATTTTGGGATCAATCTGTGAAACGACCTTTGACCTAGAGGTCGGAAGAGTTTTTGCCCAGTCATCCTTGAGGTTTCCTGCATATCTTGGAAACGGTACGTCGTAGAGCGAAACAGACGTTATTTTTGGGCTCGCCGCCCTACACAAACATGTCTATAACGGGTATAAGGGATGGCCTTTGATCTTGACCTCGCTGAGTCGGCATTTTCCGTTTTGGTCGATATCACAGAAAAGGTGCGTCGTAGAGCAAAATTTCGGATTCATCGCCCTATACAAACATGTCTAATGTGTATTATGGATGAACTTTGACCTTGACCTGAAAAGGTCCGGTAACCTAAAAAAAGATGTCCATATTGCTTTAATAGTTTGCCTACACGGGTGAGTGGTGTAGTCAAACTGTATCGGCCGCAATAAAATGACACACTAACCTGGTGATCAGTGCAGTCTCCTGCTGCATTTTCGATTCGAATACTATGACAACGCTTCCACAGTGGTGACCATTCTTCCTTGGGCGGCGACTCTGAGCTCCCTAGTCCAGCAGACATCACGAGGATAACCAAAACCAAGATGGAAAATGTTCGCGTGCACACGATACACGGTCTACTGCCATCCATGTTTGGAGCACCAAGTCTTGACGTAGAGACGGCCCGTGAGGGGTCTGTTTATTCTGTTTCTTAGGGCAGCATCTGTACTGCATGCGAGTAACCTAAAACATTCACTCCAGTGTACTCCGACACGGGGGACATCGTGTTTCGCGATATATGCTTGACGCCTGTTCAAAGCTACTCTTTACGAACTGTAGCTACACCTTACTTTGTGCCGTCAACACAACAGCAATGTTTCGTTTGTCATAAAAGTATTCACTGAATATAGACATATTTTGTTGTAGGACGGTAGGAAATCATAATACAACTTGTAGTTACACTACTACTCTTCTCTGGCCAAAGAATATACACTAGCTTTTCAGTAAGTAATTGAAAACATACCAATTTTCACAGAACAGTGTTATTTTGTGATATTACTAAAAAACTTCAGGGGTAATGATGCTTATCTTCCTTGAGTAACTTTTTTGTTATCTAACATCGATATTCGTGTATCATTCGCACATGTTTCGGATTTAGGTGCGATACTAACTCTTAGTTTTCAGGGATGTTCATGTTACGTTTCACTTGTGTGATAAATTTATTTAGATACGACCTACACTTGTAATGGATACGTTTTACGGGCATGGTAATTTTTGGCCTTTATTCTTGTCGAGTGATCAAAAATCATAGTAGTACTTATGAATAAATATATATTTAAATATTTCCAGTTTACCTATTATAAGAAACCTGTTTGGACACCTTTCTGACAGCACAGTCATGGCGTTAGTGTCCACAAATGATGGCGATGTGATCGTAATGAACAATGTTTTGAATTCTTATTTGAAAGCAATTGTATAAAATTCGTCGACATTAATCATCAGAGATTCACAAAAAGAGAGTCTTAATATGACATCATATACATCGCCCGATACAACTTCATTTCCGCCAGGGGTGGAAATAAAACGTGGCCTCTTCATATCAGGGCTACATATTTCATAGGGATGCAATGTTTCCCACGGAATGCTTTCAGGCCCAAAAACAACATCCCAATCTCCAGTTGATATCATTAGGTTAGGTTTTCGACAGAATATATGATATACATACATCATTTCCTATAAGTTCACTATGGACCCCTAAGCTGTAAATTTGATAATAAGCGAGATATAAGCCATTTTGTAATCTGACTTTGAAAATAAAATGACTGACCTTGAAATTTAGGTCAAAGGTCAAATTCAATATCATTAAAATATTCAGAATATATCATTTCCTATATGTTCACAATTGATTCCTAAGCTGTAAAGTCGATAATAAGCAAGATATTAGCCATTTTGTCCTGTTGACCTTGAAAATGAGGTCAAAGGTCAAATTCAAGGTCGTGAGAATTTTCAGCATATATCATTTCCTATATCATGTATATGTTCACAATTAATTCCTAAGCTGTAAAGTCGCTAATAAGCAAGATATTGGCCATTTTGTCCTGTGACCTTGAAAATAAGTCAAAGGTCAAATTCAAGGTCACGAGCATTTTCAGCATATATCATTTCCTATATATTCACAATTGATTCCTAAGCTGTAAAGTCGTTAATAAGCAAGATATTGGCCATTTTGTCCTGTGACCTTGAAAATGAGGTCAAAGGTCAAATTCAAGGTCACGAGAATATTCAGCATATATCATTTCCCATATGTTCACAATTGATTCCTAAGCTGTAAAGTCGATAATAAGCGAGATATCAGCAATTTTGTCCTGTGACCTTGGAAATGAGGTCAAAGGTCAAATTCAAGGTCATGAGAATATTCTGCGTATATCATTTCCTATATGTTCACAATTGATTCCTAAGCTGTAAAGTCAATAATAAGCGAGATCTTGGCCATTTTGTCATGTGACCTTCAAAATGAGGTCAAAGGTCAAATTCAAGGTCATGAGAATTTTCAGCATATATCATTTCCTATATGTTCACAATTGACTTCTAAGCTGTTAAGTCGATGATAAGCAAGATATTGGCCATTTTGTCCTGTGACCTTGAAAATGAGGTCAAAGGTCAAATTCAAGGTCACGAGAATTTTCAGCACATATCATTTCCTATATGTTCACAATTGATTCCTAAGCTGTAAAGTCGCTAATAAGCAAGATATTGACCAATTTTCCCTGTGACCTTGAAAATGACGTCAAAGGTCAAATTCAAGGTCATGAGAATATTCAGCATATATCATTTTCTATATGTTCACAATTGATTCCTAAGCTGTAAAGTCGATAATAAGCGAGATATTAGCAATTTTGTCCTGTGACCTTGGAAATGAGGTCAGGGTCAAATTCAAGGTCATGAAAATATTCAGCATATATCATTTCCTATATGTTCACAACTGATTCCTAAGCTGTAAAGTCGATAATAAGCGAGATATTAGCCATTTTGTCCTGTGACCTTGAAAATGAGGTCAAAAGTCAAATTCAAGGTCACGAGAATATTCAGCATATATCATTTCCTATATGTCCACAATTCATTCCTAGTCTCTAATTTCAATATTAAGTGAGATATTAGGCTTAATGTGTCCCATTATAAAGCATAGGAGAATTTAACATGGGAAAGTCCCATTTGGGTTGAGTTTGGGCCCAAAATGGCCCACTTCGAGCAATTCAAGGGCAACGAAATTTATACATGTCACAGGGGTACATAGGAGGAGTGTCATGCATCAATAAGAAAAAAAGTTACTGAACAGATTTTGAGAAAACGACCGTCGAAGTCCAAAATTGGCCATTTTTCGACGAAAACGGCCGCTCTGACCTTGAAACCAAGGTCAGAGGTCAAATTCAAGGTCACGACAATATTCAGCATATATCATTTCCTATATGTCCACAATTGATTCCTAGTCTCTAATCTCAATATTAAGTGAGATATTAGGCTCTAATGTGTCCCATTATAAAGCATAGGAGAATTTAACATGGGAAAGTCCCATTTGGGCCGAGTTTGGGCCAAAATGGCCCACTTCGAGCGATTCAAGCGCAACGAAATTTATAGACATCATAGAAGTACATATGAGGAGTCTTACGTATCAAAGAGAAAAAGAGTTACTGAACAGATTTTGAGAAAATGGCCGCCAAAGTCCAAAATCAGGCCTTTTTCGTCGAAAACGGCCGCCATTTTGAAGAAAAAGCGAAAATCAAAAAACTAAAAAATACCTCCTTCTTGAATTATTTTTAAGTATTTTTCTGCAAAATTTCAGAAAAATTCGCCCGTAAACAAAAAAGATAAAAATGTGGACGACGACGACGGACGACGGACGGACGCGCCATGCCAATAGGTTATCGGACCATAGGTCCGGTAACCTAAAAAGACTCCCACCGCGACAGGCTCGCTTCACTCCATAATTTTTTATATACCAAGGGCATGAAGTGGGATTTATACCCGGGAGCTGCCAGGAAGCTACCACAGGACATAAAAATTAGCCCAAGGGCTAAGAAAGGTTACCGGACAATATACATTTTAGATATTAGCCTTTTGTCCGGTGACCTTGAAAATAAAGTCACTGATAAATTCAAGGCCATGAAATTTTCAACAAATATATCACTTCTAGTATGTCCACAATAAATTCCTAAGCTGTAAAGTCGATAATAAGTGAGACATTAGCCATTCTGTGATGTGACCTTGAAAATGAGGTCAAAGTTCAAGTTCAAGGTCATGAAAATATTCAGTATATATCATTCCTCTATATTCGCAATTGATTCCTATGCTGTAAATGTAAGTATCAATCTATTACCACCAATACAATCAGATTTTGATGATGCCAATAAGAAACGTAAAATACTACATTTTGCAATAGAAACAAACAAAGCCCGACCAAATAGTTTATCCAAAGACACACTGGCTTCTTCAGGGGCAGACAATGTGTTAAATGTAGTTGTTTCTACTGTACACCAGATGGAATTAGTATACAACTGCCCAACAACCTATGAAAATAATTTAGAAATCCGAATCTAATCCCATGGAATAGATACATGACAAGTACAAAAGTACCTAATCACAAGCCCGAAGGCTACTGAGTTGATGGTATCCTCGGGGACAGATTTAACGTCCGCCAGCAGTGACACCGACTCAGTGGTATAAATGTAAGTATCAATCTATTACCACCAATACAATCAAATTTTGAGGATGCCAATAAGAAACGTAAAATACAACATTTTGCAATAGAAACAAAGCCCGACCAAATAGTTTATCCAAAGACACACTGGCGTCATCAGGGGCAGATGTAAAGATGATAATAAGCGACATATTAGCCATTTTGTTCTCTGACCTTGAAAATGAGATCAAAGGTCAAATTCTAGATCACCAAAATATTCAGCATACATCATTTCTTATATGTTCACTATGGACCCCTAAGCTGTAAATTTGATAATAAGCGAGATATAAGCCATTTTGTATTCTGACCTTGAAAATAAAATGACTAACCTTGAAATTTAGGTCAAGGGTCAAATTTAAGGTCACTAGAATATTCAGCATATATCATTTCCTATATGTTCACAATTGATTCCTAAGCTGCAAAGTCGCTAATAAGCAAGATATTGGCCATTTTGTCCTGTGACCTTGAAAATGAGGTCAAAGGTCAAATTCAAGGTCACGAGAATATTCAGCATATATCATTTCCTATATGTTCACAATTGATTCCTAAGCTGTAAATTCGATAATAAGCGAGATATTAGACACTTTGTCCTGTGACCTTGAAAATGAGGCCAAAGGTCAAATTCAAGGTCACGAGAATATTCAGCATATATCATTTCCTATATGTTCACAATGGATTCCTAAGCTGTAAAGTCGATAATAAGCGAGATATTAGCCATTTTGTCCTATGACCTTGAAAATGAGGTCAAAGGTCAATTCAAGGTCACGAGAATATTCAGCATATATTATTTCCTATATGTTCACAATTGATTTCTAAGCTGTAAAGTCGATAATAAGCGAGATATTAGCCATTTTGTCCTGTGACCTTGAAAATGAGGTCAAAGGTCAAATTCAAAGTCACGAGAATATTCAGCATATATCATTTCCTATATGTCCACAATTGATTCCTAGTCTCTAATCTCAATATTAAGTGAGATATTAGGCTTAATGTGTCCCATTATAAAGCATCGAGAATTTAACATGGGAAAGTCCCATTTGGGACGAGTTTGGGCCCAAAATGGCCCACTTCGAGCAATTCAAAGACAACGAAATTTATACATGTCACAGGGGTACATATGAGGAGTGTTATGCATCAATAAGGAAACAAGAAAATGCAGCAAACTGCGGAAGACGACATTAGAGCTTGAGCACATCATCAGCACCACGACAGCTGAATGTATCTTACACAACGTCACCCTCCCCCCTCACCCCACCCCCACAAAAAAAGAAGCCATAATTGTACCCCTACATGATTCCAATTCATTTCCGTATACTAGGATGAAAAATATAGCCTACTTCATTCATATTACTAATAAGTAAACAATTATTTTAAAATCGATCAATGGAACAGATACGCCTGCTAAAATGATATGGAACCTCATTAAAATATCCTCAAAACATTGTAAATTATGAGGAATATCTGCATCTGATATCATCAGATATAGCCTAACACATGCCTTTACTGGGCAAATTAAAATACCAGTTAAGAATAAAAAGACTTCGCAATCCAGCACAGAACACCAGCTTAATCGTCATTTTATAAAATACGTCAAATTACGGTAAATGTAGCCGTGGCATCGCAGACGAATCGTTGTGTTTACTTCATAACGCCAAAAATGTCCACACGCAGATGCCCACATGCACGAATTGCTGAACAGAAATTGTGTTCCAAAATACGCGTGATTGTGGTAAAATTTGCTTTGCATTCTGGGAACGTCAATTTCCATCGGCTCCGCCATTTTGGGACGTTTTTAGATAATTTGAACATTTTACGCAATTTTCTCAAACCTAGCACAACGATTTTATGCCTGTGTATCTGTGGAATAGCCGAAGTTTCCCATCAATTCGAGATATTTTATGTCAAGGACGAAGAAAATCTTCATTTGAAGTAGGTATCTAAACGTTTACATGCCAAAACGTGCGTCGATAGGTTGGCATGAAACCTCCATGAAAAAGTCAGCACATAGGCATGTAGAGGGTTGGGGGCTTCGCCCCCAACGCTCTAATGTCAAAAAGTTACTGAACAGATTTCGAGAAAACGATCGTCAAAATCCAAAATTGGCCATTTTTTGACGAAAACGGACGTTCTGACCTTGAAACCGAGGTCAGGGGTCAAATTCAAGGTCACGAGAATATTCAGCATATATCATTTCCTATATGTCCACAATTGATTCCTAGTCTCTAATCTCAATATTAAGTGAGATATTAGGCTTAATGTGTCCCATTATAAAGCATAGGAGAGTTTAACATGGGAAAGTCCCATTTGGGCCGAGTTTGGGCCAAAATGGCCCACTTCGAGCTATTCAAGCGCAACGAAACTTATACACGTCATAGGAGTACATATGGGGAGTGTTATGTATCAAAAAGAAAAAAAGTTACTGAACAGATTTTGAGAAAATAGCTGCCAAAGTCCAAAATCAGGCATTTTTCGTCAAAAACGGCAGCCATTTTGAAAAAAAATCGAAAATCAGAAAACTAAAAAAAACTTTTCTGCAAATATTTTTAGGTATTTTTGTGCAAAATTTCAGAAAAATTCGACCGTAAACTTTAAAGATAAAAATGTGAACGGACGGACGACGGACGGACGGACGGACGACGGACGCAACGCCACGGCAATAGGTTATCGGACCAAAGGTCCGGTAACCTAAAAATGTGAACGGACGGACGGACGGACGGACGACGGACGACGGACGCAACGCCATGGCAATAGGTTATCGAACCAAAGGTTCGGTAACCTAAAAAAGGATCTGGTTTATACGCCGTATAACGTTGGACACCCTCCTTTCAAATTTCTGGATCCGCCCCTGCAGTAAAAACTGACTAGTGTACTGCGCGACTACTATTTTATTGGGTGTTGTGGCCTATAATCGGAACTCGAGACGTAGGGGGGAATGATTCAATAATGCAATCCAGACCCGTTGGTAGTGCATGTATATTTACGTGGGTGGGCTTTAAAATGTGTTGCCTATCATTATCATATAACGCGACAAAACACTTCCTGAAGCTGTACTTCCTGAACGAGGGAGTGGTGTTATTACGGAAGCCCAGAACGGCCAGCTAGTATTTTTCTAGAGTTTGAATTTGTCTAGTTATTTTTTTCGAAATCCTGAGAAATATTTTCAAGATTTCGACTTTTCGTTTTTTTTTTACTTTTCGTTTTTTTCGAATTTTCGCTTTCTCGACTTTTTGACTTTTCGTTTTTTCGAATTTTCGACTTTTTGTTTTTTCGACTTTTTTTACTTTTCGATTTTCGTTTTTTGACTTTTCGTTTTTTTTGACTTTTTGATTTTTCGATTTTTCGTTTTTTCGATATTTTGACTTTTCGAATTTTCGACTTTTTGAATTTTCGTTTTTTCGACTTTTTGAATTTTCGTTTTTTCGACTTTTTGATTTTTCGAATTTTCGTTTTTTTGACTTTTCGTTTTTTCGAATTTTCGATTTTTCGTTTTTTCGACTTTTCGTTTTTTCGACTTTTTGACTATTGCAATCATGTCTATGTGAGTACATGTACAATGACAAAACTAGGTGAGTGTGTTTTCCAGCACGCGGGAAAGATCGAGTTTGAACTGGCGGAAGAATACAAGAGAGCACGAGACCGAAGGTCGAGTGCTTTCTGGTGTTCTTCCGCCAGTTCAAACGAGATCTTTCCCGTGTGCTGGAAAACACACGAAACAGGTTTTGTTTTTATCACATGCTATGAATTTATGATTCTGGAATATTTGGAAACCCAACCCCTGTAAATTAAAGTAAAATTGTACCAAAGATTGCGAGAACTTCTTACAATCTTTGATTGTACTCAAGGACCCTGAGTGGAAGACCTGTAAACATGTGCGTTGCTAGGAAACAATATAAACAATGCAGATCACCGGGTCGTCAAATACTTTGTATTATGACGTCACGGTGGTTGTACGTTTTCTAAATGGTTTTATGTTACTAAGGCTGAATCGCGTGATGTTTCATTGTGACGTCATAGAACACTCGTGCTTTAATTGTTCTTTAAAGAAAAACGCATTCAGACAAGTGCATGTGAATATGTGAAATGTGAAGCAAAAATGTGAAGAAAAAAATAGTGCAAACATGATGTTTCCGGCAAAGGTTATCACACTGTCGGAAATCACTGTGTGTTCCTACTGTTTGTAGTTTAAGATAAATTCATAGCATGTGATAAATTCAATAACCAAGTCTATGGACATGTATACAATGGCCCCTTGGATCGCCAACACACACTTTTTCCAAGAAAATGTGATAGTCTTCAATAGGACTAAGAAATGTCTGTGTTATTTGCGATATTTTCTACTAATATTCAAATAATTAATCATGGTCACAATCAGATTATGCTCATAACCCCCACCTATAATCCATTAGATTCGAAAAAACGAAAAATCAAAAAGTCGAAAAAACGAAAAGTTAAAAGAACGAAAATTCAAAAAGTCGAAATCTTGAAAATATTTCTCAGGATTTCGAAAAAAATAACTAGCTGGCCGTTCTGGGCTTCCGTAGTTATAGCATTCGCGTTCCGGTTAGTTTTAGGCCTGACTGTACGATGCAAGAACAAAAAACACTAGACGCTTCCGGTCGCCTACGACCGCTTGTGTTTATCCCCCGTAGCCCCATCACCCCTGTCCCCCCAAATATATTACTGATAAGCATGAAAAACTAGATCAAGAGCTAAAAAAGATTATCAAAGAAATGTAAAAATCTTAACATGCTTAAGCAAGAAATGATTTTTCTCCCACCAAAGTTGCTTTATTGACCTTTCAATGTCATTGAAGTTCAAATTCAAGATCACCACTGAAATCACTGCGTATGAATTTCCATTTCGACGTGTTCGTAAGATAACGAAATTACAGCAAAATCAAACTTTTCACCAAAAGTTATATTTCAAGTCAGAATATTTGACAAACTTGGTTTCAATTTGAAATTAAGTTGACCAAAGTAAAAGTTGACCAAATCTGCATGTCAAGATGACGAAATTGTAGCCAAATCGAATTTTTCACCATAAGTTATATTTTTACCCATATTATGTGCCACACAGTGGAACTACAGACATAAAATCACTACTGAACACAACCTTTTCCTCAGTGAACACAATAGTATATGTTAATCGCCTTAACTATTTTTACTGTGCTCAATCATAGATTTAACTATCAAAATTGATGTTACCTTATTCAGGCATTTCGGCAGAAATGCCTTTATGGTTTTAGCAGGATTTTTTTTTCTTCTTCCTTCTTTTTTTCTTTTTTTCTTCTTCCGCCGTTTTGGTTCTTCCGCCGGACGATAACTTTAGATTGCCTTGATGGATCCTTGTCAAGTTTTCATCACAAGTCAGAAATGATATGTGGAAGAACCCTATTCTTTTTGAGCCGGATCCGAGGTCCGTCAGGTCTGTGAGGATGAAATCAAGGCTAATTTTGAGACTTGGTTTCCGGACGATAACTCGAAAATATCCACGCAATAGTTGCAGAACTCTGCATGGAGGTTCATATGCCACCAGGGAAGAACCCTATTGATTTTGGGATCCATCCGTCAAACGACCTTTGACCTAGAGGTCAAAATATTTTTTGCTGATTCATCCTTGAGGCTTCCTGCATATCTCAGAAACCGTGCGTCGTAGAGCGAAACGGACGTTATTTTCCGACTCGTCGCCCTAGACAAACATCTCTAAGGTTTTTTTTTTATTTTTAGATCCGGCTCCGAGGTCCGTGAGGTCCGTGAGGATGAAATCGAGGCTGATTTTGAGACTTGGTTTCCGGACGATAACTCGAAAAATATCCACGCAATAGTTGCAGAACTCTGCATGGAGGTTCATATGCCACCAGGGAAGAACCCTATTGATTTTGGGATTCATCCGTCAAACGACCTTTGACCTAGAGGTCAAAATATTTTTTGCTGATTCATCCTTGAGGCTTCCTGCATATCTCAGAAACCGTGCGTCGTAGAGCGAAACGGACGTTATTTTCGGACTCGTGAGGTCCGTGAGGATGAAATCGAGGCTGATTTTGAGACTTCGTTTCCGGACGATAATTCGAAAGATATTCAGGAAATAATTGCAGAACTTTGCATGGAGGTTTATATACCACCAGGGAAGAATCGATATCTCAAACGACCTTTGACCTAGAGGTCGAAATAATTTTTTCCTGAGTCATCCTTGAGGCATCCTGCATATCTCGGAAACGGTATATCGTAGAGTGAAGCGGACGTTATTTTCGGACTCCTCACCCTAGACAAACATGTCTAAGGGGTATTATGGATGAACTTTGACCTTGACCCGAAATTTTGTTGCCGAGTCGGCATTTTTTGTTTTCAACGATATCTCGGAAACGGTGTGTCGTAGAGCGAAACGGACGTTATTTTCGGACTCGTCGCTCTAGACAAACAGGTCTTTGGGTATTATGGATGAACTTTGACCTTGACCTGAAATTTTTTTGCCGAGTCGGCATTTTTAGTTTTCGTCGATATCTCGGAAACGGTGCTTCGTAGAGCGAAACGGACGTTATTTTCGGATTCGTCGCCCTAGACAAACATGTCCAAGGGGAATTATTGATGAACTTTGACCTTGACCCGAACTTTTTTTTGCCCAGTCGGCATTTTTCGTTTTCGCCGATATCTCGGAAACAGTGCTTCGTAGAGCGAAACGGACGTTATTTTCGGACTGGTCGCTCTAGACCAACATGTCCAAGGGGAATTATTGATGAACTTTGACCTTGACCCGAATTTTTTTTTGCCGAGTCGGCATTCTTCGTTTTCGCCGATATCTCGGAAACGGTGCTTCGTAGAGCGAAACGGACGTTATTTTCGGACTCGTCGCTCTGGACAAACAGGTCTAAGGGGTATTATTGGTGAACTTTGACCTTGACCCGAATTTTTTTTTGCCGAGTCAGCATTTTTCGTTTTCGTCGATATCTCAGAAACGGTGAGTCGTAGAGTGAAACGGACGTCATTTTCGGACTCGTCGCCCTAGACAAACATGTCTTGAGGGTAATATGAATGAACTTTGACCTTGAACCGAAATTTTTTTGCGGAGTCGGCATTTTTCGTTTTCGTCAATAGCTCGGAAACGGACGTTGTTTTCGGACTCGTGGCTATAGACAAACATGTCTAAGGGGTATTAGGATGAACTTTGACCTTAACCAGAAATTTTTTTGCCGAATCGGCATTTTTCGTTTTCGTCGATATCTCGGAAACGGTGCGTCGTAGAGCGAAACGGACGTTATTTTCGGACTCGTCGCCCAAACATGTCTTGAAGGTATTATGGATGAACTTTGACCTTGACCCGAAATTTTTTGCCGAGTCGGCATTTTTCGTTTTCATCGATATCTCGGAAACGGACGTTTTTTTCGGACTCGTGGCTCTAGACAAACATGTCTAAGGGGTATTACAGATGAACTTTGACCTTGACCTGAAATGTTTATTTTGCTGAGTCAACATTTTTCATTTTCGTCCATATCTAGGAAACGATGTGTCGTAGAGCCCATGGCAAACATATTTTAAATATTACGAATTAGTCCTAACACCGAAATGCCTCCAAGGCGTCTTTAGGCCTTGACGTCTAGTTCAGTAATATTGATAGAAAATATAGCCATGAAATCACTGCTGAACATAAGATATTCCTCATTGAGCCCAATAATAAATGTTCCTCACCTTAACTATTTTTATTGTGCTCAATAATAGACTTAACTAGCCAAATTGATGATAAATTATTCAGTGATATCAATGATACCACACCATAAAATCACTACTGGACACAACTTTTTCCTCATTGGATCCATTAATAAATGCCCTTCACCTTAACTATTCTGATCGTGCTCAATAATAGACTTACCTATAATAGATAATAGACTTAGCAATATATAATGTTAAGTTACTCACGATTATCAATGGTACTGCGGCCATAAAGTCAGTATTTGACACAATCTTTACCTTGTTGAGCCCAATAATAAATGTTTCTTTGCTTAACTATAATATTGTGGTCAGTAATAAACTTAATTAGGTAAACTAATGTTATATTATTCAAATTAATGTTAACTTATTCAGTAAAATAATCTCTTCACCCAAAACCATCAACGGTAAATTTGTACACATGTCCAGTGTGAATTGTTTGCAGATATCAACCAAATTGATAATTCACATTGTCGTGATAAGTTATCCCATAAACTTATCAATATTTATTAATTTTTTCCGAAAAACAATAGGTTTCGTGCCTGAGCATTGCTTAACATGCCTGTTCAAT
Organism: Terebella lapidaria; assembly: GCA_949152475.1. Taxonomy (NCBI): domain Eukaryota; kingdom Metazoa; phylum Annelida; class Polychaeta; order Terebellida; family Terebellidae; genus Terebella; species Terebella lapidaria. The sequence continues at coordinate 19,185,899 of OX424561.1, forward strand.
ATTTTAGTGATTCCTATAAAATTACAACTCCTAGAGCGTTCACAAGCCATGGGTGTTGAAATTGCTGATTTTGTCACAAAATGTATCGCCAATCGCCATTTTGCTTGCTATGGCACCCAAAATCCACAGGTGCCGTATTCTTACCATAAGACATGTCCACATGAATTATTATAAAAATTTGCAAACTGTAGCGCGTTCACAAGAAAGTGTCTGCGGACGCAGCGGCAGCGGCGGCGGCGGCGCGACGATCGCAAATACAGTAGATCTAACCGCTGAATTTTGATCGTAGGATACAATTATACGTAAAGCAAACTCCTAAACCACCGGCCTCCTCCGCATAACCACCCGCGGAGGAGTGATCACGTTCTTGCGGAGGATCGATCACGTGCATGCGGAGGTCCGATCACGTGCATGCGAAAGACCGGGCATGCACATGCGCAGAACGACTTCCTATGGAGTGGACAATAAAAGGAGGCAGCTACAGCTCTCTGAGAGCTCAGTCAGGGCAAGACACCATGCAAGACACATCTCCCTGAGACGGTTCTGTCCTCCTGGGACAGGCGAAGGAAGGACTTTAACTTTCTGCACCTCCGCACGATTTGACCGCCGCAGTGCGGAGCCCCAGAGACTGAGACTCCATGTAAGGGAAACTTAACGGGGAAGGGTGTGGGCCCCAGATTATGACAATCCAATGAATCCGGTCCATCGGCCCTTCAATATAAGAGCCCCGGTCATCTTGACAAGCGGGAGGGAAGACTCTCGTTAACCTCCGTAAACCGTGGACCAGTGAGAGACGCCCCCTGATGTGCGGAGACACCCCGTCTCCGCAGTAGACGTACCTCCGCATCCGCGGACTTGTGAAGAAAGTCCTTGACGATACTTTGCACCCGCGAGGGAGGTCCACTGACGTACGGAAACACCCGTCTTCGCAGGCGAAGGACCTCCGCACCCGCGGAAGAGGGAAGTGGAATGAACGTGCGGAGGACTCTCTGCAGTGAGGAGGACCCTCCGCAGTGACGAGGACCTCTGCAGGACGAGATCCTCCGCAATGATGAGGACCTCTGCAGTGACGAGGACCCTCCGCAGTGAGGAGGACCCTCCGCAGTGACGAGGACCTCTGCAGGACGAGATCCCCCGCAGTGACGAGGACCTCCGCAGTGAGAAAGACCTCCGCAGGAAGGACCTCCGCACCGACGACACCTCCGCGTAAACAAAACAACAAGCAACACACGGCACCAAATCGTAAATCGCTACATACGCATGTCCAATTTGTAAAAAATTGGGTTTCTTTTTATTATAAACCTATCACGTTCACACGTGGAAAGTTCAAAGCTACCACGTTCGCACGTGGAAGTATTTAACGCTATCAGGTTCACACGTGGAAACTTTAAAACCTATCACGTTCGCACGCAGAAAGATTTTAGGCTCCCACGTTCACACGAAGAAAGTCCAAAGCTACCACGTTCATACGTAGAAAAACTATATGTGTTTTCTCGTTCGCACGTAGAAACTTTAAAACCTATAACGTTCGCACGCAGAAATCTCTCAAGCTTCCACGTTCACCCGTGCAAGCATATTACCCTTCCACGTTCGCACGTAGATAGATTTAGCTTTCCACGTTCACACGTAGAAAGATTCGAAGCTACCACGTTCACACGTGGAAACATTTGAGTCTACCACATACTTTTTGCACATGCGAATGTGGTAGCTCTGAAAGTTTTCACGCGCGAACGTGAAAGCATCATGTGCTACCATGTGTGAACGTGGTAACTTTGAATCTTTCCACGTCTGAACGCAGATGACTGAAATGTTTCCAAATGTGAACGTGGAAAGTCTAAAACGTTTTTACGTATGAAAGTGGAAGTTTCTCCTGAAGTTTCCACGTGCGAACGTGGACGCGCTAAATGCTTCCACTTGTGAACGTGGTAGCCTCGGACTTTTTACGTGCGAACGTAGTAGTTTTGAATGCTCCCACGTGTGAACATAATAGTAACTGACGAAGTAGTAATCTCACCTGCGAACGGGAAAGTGTTGAATGTTTCCAAAGAAAAAATGTTTTCTTTTTGAAAGAAAAGACATAAAAAGGCTAAGAAAGGTTATCTGACAATGTTTTTATATTTTAGATATTAGTAATTTTGTTCCCTGACCTTGAGAATGAGGTCAAAGGTCAAATAAAAGGTCACTAGAATATTCAGGATATTTATCACTTCACGTCCACAAGTGATTCCTAAGATGTAAAGTCAATAATAAGTGAGAGATCAGCCATTATGTGCTCTGACCTTGAAAATGAGGTCAAAGGTCAAATTAAAGTTCATCAAAATGGTGAGCATACATCATTTCCTATATGTACACAATGTGTATCCAAGGCTGTAAAGTCGATAATAAGTGAGATATTGCCATTTTGTGCTCTCATCTTGAGAATGAGGTCAAGTGTCAAATTCAAGATTGTCAGAATATTCGGCGTATATCATTTCCTAATGTGCACAATTAATTCCTAAGCTGTGAAGTCGATGATAAGCGAGATATTAGCTATTTTGTGTTCTGACATTGAAATGAGGTCAAAGGTCAAATTCAAGGTCATCATAATTTTCAGCATATATCATTTCCTATATATCCACAATGGATTCCTAAACTGTGAAGTCGATAATAAGCGAGATATTGACCATTTTGTGTTCTGACCTTGAAAATTAGGTCAAAGGTCAAATTCAAGTTCACGAGAATATTTGGTATATATAATTTCCTGGATGTCCTCACTTGATTCATAAGCTTTAAAGTCGATAATAAACAAGATATTAGCTGTTTTGTGCTCTGACCTTCAAAATGTAGTCAAAGGTCAAATTCAAGATCATCAGAATATTCAGCATATATCATTTCCTATATGTCCTCAATTGATTCCTAAGAGCTCTGTAAAGTCGATGATAAGCGAGATATTAGCTATTTTGTGTTCTGACATTGAAATGAGGTTGAAGGTCAAATTCAAGGTCATAATATCCAGTATATATCATTTCCTATGAGTCCATAATGGATTCCTAAGCTGTAATGTCAATAATAAGCGAGATATTACCCATTTTGTGCTATGACCTTGAAAATGAGGGCAAAGGTCAAATTCAAGGTCACGAGAATATTCAGCACATATCACTCCCTATCTGTCTACAATTGATTCCTCAGCTGTAAAGTCGATATTAAGCGAGATATTAGCCATTTTGTGCTTTGATCTTGGAAATGATGTCAAAGGTCAAATTCAAGGTCATCAGAATATTTGGCATACATCATTTCCTATATACACGTCCACAATTTAGTCCCAAGCTGTAAAGTGGATAATAAGCGAGATATTAGCCATTTTGCCCTTTGACCTTGAAAATCAGGTCAAAGGTCAAATTCAAAGTCATCAGAATATTCGGATTATATCATTTCTTATATGTGCACAATTGATTCTCAAGCTGTAAAGTCGATAATAAGCGAGATATTAGCCATTTTGTGCTCTGACCTTGAAAATGAGGTCAAAGGTCAAATTCAAGGTCATAATAATATTCAGCATATATCATTCTCATGTGTCCATAATTGATTCCTAGTCTCTAATCTCAATATTAAGTGATATATTAGGTATAATGTGTCCCATTATAAAGCACAGGAGAATTTAACATGGGAAAGTCCCATTTGGGGCCAGTCGAGAACATGAAAATGGCCGCCACACGCAGACCGGCGAATCAGGGGCAACGAAACTTATACACATCACAGAGGTATATGAGGGCAATGTTTTGAAATAAAAATCTCAAAACTGTCTAAACAGTTTTTGAGAAAATGGCCGCCAAAGTCAGAAATTGGCCGTTTTTCGTGGATAATGGCCGCCATTTTGAAAAAAAAAGTGGAAATCAAAAAACTAAAAAATATCTCCTTCTTGAATTATTTTTAGGCATTTTTGTGCAAAATTTCAGAAAGATTGACCCGTAAACTTTAAAGATAAAAATGTGGATGGACGACGCCGACGACGCCGACGGACGCAACGCCGAGCCAATAGGTTATCGGACCATGGGAATTACGATGAGTGTCACAGATCGTGATTCGTGAAGACAATGCCCATGTACATCTTCCAGTAAATAATGAAACCCGCCTGATGCCACTTTCATACAACCATACTTATACGATAGCTCATAAATAATATTGTTTTCATTTAGGATAACAAAAATATTCACGGTGTCTCCACGACGTGTGTTAACTTGCCCGAACTCTTACTTGCTATATTTTTATACTTTTAATATTTTTTTTCTCCAACTGCAAAAATATATAAGGGAAGTTATATAAGCTCCATTGGTGCCGCGAGTGATTCCAAACTTCCAAACGGGCAGTTAAAGCCAGACACAAGTCACGTGAGTAAAGTATAATTTACTCGATTGCATTTTGCAAAAATGGTGTTTTACCATTCTGGTTAAATTATCATCCATCACACGATTGAAGCTCTCCAAAAAGGGGGCTTTACACGCAGGTCAAGCGAACCTGAATTATTCGGAGGAACATTTGCGCCCCTGAATTATTTGGAGTGGGGGCGTGAGATCTTTGGAGGAAAACGTGAAGTAGGCTGCTAAAAAGCTGCAAATAACTCGCGTACGATGTGTGAACAGACAAAGCAATGCCACCATAGAGTATGGGATATAGTTCTGTATACAGGTTCCCTAGCTAGCGTGGAAGTACTCTAGTTTTGCACATATAAAAATTCAAAAGTACACTAACTCCAAAGGATATCAATAGTAAGATAGTACTAGAATATCGGCTTTTGATTGTAAGGTGTTTTATTGTGTTTCTGTTTCAACCTGTGTGTTTTTTTACCGGGGCATGATTTACTGGGAGGGGATAATATTCATATTTTCCAAAAATATCAATAATTGCGAATGTACTTATGTTGTGGTTTAGAAGGCTATTCGGTGTCTCACTTTAGAAAATACCTAATCCTCAGGGCAAGCACTGACGGGGAAAACGGATCGTTCAGGGAGGCAACTTTCTTTTTCATGAATTTCCAAAAGATTCAGGTACCTCCTCCCAATAAATCATGCCCCGGCCAATAAACACATTGATATGACTTGAATGAAACAAAAACACAATAAAACACCTTTAGCGCAAGCCGATGTTCTAGTATCACCTTACTTCGGAGTTTTGAGTGTTTACTGACGCAAAACCAGAGAACATTCATTGTGTTATTAGTCCTGATGGGCTCATTTTTATAGGTGTTCAGAATCGGTGAACATGATTGTGGATAAACTAGGGAAGCTAATGAACCAATATTTGTGTCATTAAATACATAACTATATCCCATACTCTACGGTGGCATTGATTCGTCTGTACATACGTCCTTGGCGAGTTATTTGCGGCTTTTTAGCAATCTGCTGTCACGTCTTCCTCCAAAGATCTCACGCCCCCACTCCCAATAATTCAGGGGCGCCAATAATCCTCCGAATTATTCAGGTTCGCTTGACCCCAGAGATTTAACTCACCAGAAGCAACACAGCATTCGTCCACCGAATACAGGCCCTTTGAATAGTTCACACCTTCGCTTCCTTGCAGTTCAAATTGATACTTTCAGAGTGACATTCATTTATCATTTACTATGAATTTGATGAATGTGATAAGCACCTTATTTGTTGTGTGCTGACACCTCATAGGCGGAATCACCATATTTATTTAGTCGGGTACTGGCATATATTTCGATGCTTCGTCAAAGATCGGGTCCATTTGTATGAAAATTGGAAAGGTACATTTGCATATGTGTGTTTTAGATATTACCCATTTTGTCCCGTGACCTTGAAACTAAGATTCCTGGTCAAAATCAAAGTCACGAGAATATTCATTATATATCATTCCTATATGTCCACAATTGATTGCTAAGCTGTAAACAAATAAATAAATAATGGGAGAGATTATAAATTTTGTGCTGTGACCTTGAAAATGAAGTCAAGTTCATGTTAAATGTCAGTCAAATATTCAGCATATATCATATCATGTCTCAAGTTGTAAAGTCGATAATATACGAGATATTAGCCATTTTGTCCTGGTTAAATCTCAAATTCATGGTCATGACAATATTCAGCATACACCTTGAAATTTAGGTCAAATGTCCAATTCAAGGTCGCGAGAATAATCTGTATACCATTTCCTATATGTTCACAAGCTACAGAATGGTAGGAATGGAAAGTGTTAAGAATATATCCGGAGTAAAAGTTTTGCTGTTTTTTTTTTAAATTATGAATTAAATTAATATCTCGCCTATTATTCCCCAGTGCTCAAGTCTTCACTCCAGGTTTTTTTTATGCGCATATGCCTATATCCTATTCTAAGTGCGATTCTAATATGATTCTAATACATCAGCGTTATATCAGCGCGTGCAAAAAACCACTGCCTGGGCAAACAGATAGACAATATTTGCGACCCCCGCTGTACCATACAAACATCCCTGACATCTGACATGAGACATTGTGAACTACAGTTCACAGCATAGTAAACGGGCGAAGCCCACACAATAGCGTGCAATATATGTCCACCGTGGAATCACTCCCTGCCCGTCACTGCGGGAGACCTCGCAAAACGGAACCAGCTGAAATTATAGACTGGAGGCCAAACCTGCAAAAGGCCGTTATTTTGAGAGTTAGTATGCACGGAGACACCCATTGGCGAATGTGGTATCATTGAAAAGCTTAAGACCTAAGGATCACATTTTGACATATCCCGCCTTTTGGGACAGGGGCGGTCACCATGGAAACGGGCTCGGAAGGTCAATGACCTCAAATTTAATCAAGTGTCCTGCTAGGCATACGGAATGGCGTAACATATCACTGAAAGTGCTCGTTCAGAAGAATGGTTCAACCGATTGGGTTCAATTTTGGAACATAGACAGATGCTGGTACAGGGTATGTGTTGGCGGAGTGAACCCAATGAGGTGTCAAGAATGGAGGTCCCGGGGGTCGGGATCACCACCCCCTGGAGTTCGCCCCTTCTCCAAATAATGACAAAAATTGATTTGGGGTTCAAAAGTTTGTTTGTTGAAGAGACCAAGCAATATAAGAGTTATTAAATGGCACCATTCAAGGACAAGACCAGTTAGGATTGCAATGATACCAGCATCGCTTTTAGATGGGGCCGGTTACCATGGTAACGGACGTTACAAAAGGTAGGCGTCGGGTCTATTTTTCACCCAAAAATGGCAAGATTATCGGGGTTCAGGCTGTATGAAAGTGTTAATGATCGAAAACATGGCTATATGAGGCTACCAGCATTGTTATAGATGAACATAATATGGGACAAGGACATGCTGATAGCACCGTGACCTGAGGGTGGGGCTCGTTTCCATGACAACAGGTCTATTTTCCCATAAAAAATGGCAAAAATAATGAAGATTTGGTTGCTTTAAAGTGTTGATATTTAAAGACAGATCAACGATCTTGTCTCATATGGCACACACGTGGGACAGAGACGGAATGCTACCTCTGTGACCCCTGGGTGAGGTTCGTTGCCATGACAACAGACGTTTCTTATGGTAGGCGTCGGGTCTATTTTTCACCCGAAAATGGCAAGAATTACGGGGTTCAGGCTGTTTAAAAGTGTTAATGGTCTAAGACATGGCTATATGAGGTTACCATCTTTGTCATAGATGAACAAATTATGGGACACGGACATGCTGATAGCAGCGTGGCCTCAGGTGGGGCTTGTTTCCATGGCAACAGGTATATTTTTTCCATAAAAATGTCAAAAATATTGAAGATTGTGCTGCTTTAAAGTGTTAGTGGTTAAAGACAGATCAACGATCTTGTCTTAGATACAACACACGTGGGACAGGGACGGGATGTTACCACTGTTGCACCTGAGTGAAGCTCGTTGCCATGGCAACAGAGGTTTCTATTGGTAGGTGCCGAGTCTTTTTTTTCACCCAAAAATGGCAAGAATTACGGGGTTCAAGCTGATTAAATTTATTAAGGGTCGAAGACACGGCTATATGAGGCTACCATCTTTGTCAATATATATATATACACAATATGGGATACAGACATGCTGGTAGCACCGTGGCCTCAGAGTGGGGCTTGTTTCTATGGCAACAGGTCTATTTTCCCATAAAAATTGGAAACTATTGAAGATTGGGTGTTGAAAAAAGTGCCAATGGTTATAGACAGATCAACGACCTTGTCTCAGATAAAACACACATGAGACAGGGACGATATGCTACCACTGTGGCCCCTGGGTGGGGCCCGTTGCCATGACAACAGTCTTAACAATCCGTGTCAGTTCTATTTTTTTGCACCAAAATGGCCAAGGTGGAAGAATGGCCATGGTGGACGAATGGGTGGCGCCCCTAGTGAGTTATTTGTGCAAATAACCGTTTGTTATGTGGTCTATGTATTGAATATTTCTTCATCATATTGCATGTCATCACTTGCCATTGTATAAGCAAATAACAAAAGCCGTTTTGAAAAAAAATCTATCAAAACATTGTGCAGCGTGGTGTTGAAACCAGTGGTTGGCGAGCGCACAAACTATAGGGGTTGGTTTGTTCGAACGGCATTCTGAAACTATCCGGTCAACACCAAATATACATTGTTTCCATTTATATACGATATTCCATGTAATTGGCCAATTTTTGAGGGAATTCCTCACAAAATAATCGACTGGAAACAGTTTTTATACGGAATATGTGGTGTCAAATCCAATAACTAACGCCTAAAAGACTGAAATCAGGTTGTTTTCGAGGATACTACGAATAAACAGATGTTTAAGTAATTATCAAAGTTCTGGGAAGTTCCTTGGAATCGATCATTTTTTTATGCAAAAAAATAAATAATTTCGAATCCTGTGGGATGCATTGCGATGACAGGTGGAACTGATATCTTCATAATATATTTGATGAAAGCTAATAACATATTTTATTATTCAAATAGGAAAGAAATACAAGGCATACAAGACTCAAGCAACATATCCACATTGATTTTCAATATCCAGCAGTCGGTTGAACATGTCGTTGAAAAGGATTTTAGTAAATGTCCAACAATCTGGTTAAAAATTCACCATGTCATTTCAAAATATAATATTCCATGAACCAAATGGTCAATTTTCTTCAAATTTCACATTTTGGTCACTAAGGTCGATAGCAACAAACTATCAAATTTGGAAAGATATCTATGGAAGCAAATATTTAGCCCCAAAGGTCATCATTGGCCTCAAAATTGTCAATAGATAATAGCCAGAATTCGGCAAGACTGGAGTTTATTACATACAGTTGTAAAGGATAAGTTTACAAAGAACAATATTTTACATTCAAATAATTTCACTGCAATTCCTGTTAATTATTTGTTTCTATTGTGAGCCAGTTTTCTACAGCTGATAGTCAGATTCAATTCATATGACTAAATGGATTTTTGAGTACAGGACCGATTTTACATTTCTGAACGATAAAGTTTATCGAACAAGTAATCATACTTCGGTGCCCCTGATCATGCTGATAGGACATGACGACATGACTACGTCGTTTGTACGAAGTACTACTTCGTTTGCAAGATGTAGTAAGTCGTTTGCACGAAGTAATACTTCGTGCAAGTGACAATCTGATCACATGCAAACTCGAGAACTTCAAAAGGCTAATATCAGACGAAGTCAGTAACATCATCGAATCTTCACTATCGAGATTATCGCGAAGTGATCTATCCCAACTTGGCCGGTGAAAAAAATGTCAGGAGGTTTTGCTGTCCTTGATAACTGCAATTGTGAACTCCTCGCTCTGCGGTGGTGTATTTTCGTCTTCACTCAAGCGAGCCTTGATCGCTCCCATTGTGAGAAAAAACCATGGGTCTGACACCGAAGAACGGTCAAACTATAGACCGGTATCGAACCTTCCATTGCCATCTAAAATCATTGAAAGGCAACCGACCAACAGCTACGACAGTACACAGTGTCTGGTTTCGAGGAAGCACTCTATTCAGCATACCAGCGGCACCACAGCACGGAGACTGCATTGGCCAATGTACACACCGACTTGTTACAGGCAGATGACCAGCGTCAGGTAGGGCCACTGATATTTCTTGACTTATCAGCAGCCTTTGATACTGTTAATCACATCCTGCTCCAATCAAGGCTTCTTCCGACTACAACATCAGAGGAGCTACCCTTACCTGGTTTGAACCCTATCTTCCCAACCGTACACAAACAGTATGTATGAGCGGATGTCCTCAAATCAGTTTAAACTGAACCAGTCTAAAACGGACATCGTTCTGCTGGCCTCCAGGTAAACCATCGCACGTGTGCCTGATGCTCCCTTTGAAATTCGTGTTGGTGACTCTGTCATACAACAATCCCCCGAAGTTAGGAACCTTGGTGTGCTAATAAACACCCCCCTCTTCAATATTTTCCAAGTTTTATTAGAAAATAGACCTATTGCCATGTAGCCCCACCCTTAGGCCACGGTGCTATCAGCACGTCCGTGTCCCATATTATGTTCATCTATGACAAAGTTGGTAGCCCTAAATAGCCATGTCTTCGACCATCAATAAATTTAATCAGCCTGAACCACGTAATTCTTGCCATTTTTGGGTGAAAAAGACCCGACTCCTACCAATAGAAACCTCTGTTGCCATGGCAACGAGCTTCACTCAGGTGCAACAGCGGTAGCATCCCGTCCCTGTTTCACGTGTGTTGTATTTGAGACACATTCGTTGAGCTGTCTTCAATCATTTACACTTTAAAGTAGCCCAATCTTCAATATTTTTGACATTTTTGTGTGGGAAAAATAGACCTGTTGCCATGGAAACAAGCCCCACTAGAGGCCACGGTGCTATCAGCACGTCCGTGTCCCATAATTTGTTCATCTATGACAAAGATGGTAACCTCATATAGCCATGTCTTCGAGCATTAACACTTCTGAACAGCCTGAACCCCGTAATTCTTGCCATTCTCGGGTTAAAAATAAACCCGACGCCTACCATTAGAAACGTTTGTTGTCATGGCAACGAGCCTCATCCAGGGGCCACAGAGGTAGCATTCCGTCTCTGTCCCACGTGTGTTTTATCTGAGACAAGATCGTTGATCTGTCTTTAAATATCAAAACTTTAAAGCAACCAAATCATCATTATTTTTGCCATATTTTATGGGAAAAAAAACCTTTTGCCATGGAAACGAGCCTCACCCTGAGGCCACGGTGCTATCAGCATGTCCGTGTCCCATACTATGTTCATCTATGACAATGATGGTAGCCTCACACTTTTATAAGCCTAAACCTCGATATTCTTGCCATTTTTGGGTGAAAAATGGTCCCGACGCCTACCATTTGTAACGTCTGTTGCCATGGCAACCGGCCCCACCCACAAGTGATGCTGGTATCATTGCAATCCTAACTGGTCTGACCCTCGAATGGTGCTATTTAGTAACTTTTATATTGCTTGGTCTCTTGAACAAACAAACTTTTGAACCCCAAATCACACTTTTGTCATTATTCGGAGAAGGGGCGAACTCCAGGGGGTGGTGATCCCGACCCCCGGGGCCTCCATTCTTGACACCTCACTGGTGTCACTCCGCCAACACATACCCAGTACCAGCATCTGTCTAAGTTCCAAAATTAAACCCAATCGGTTGAACCATTCTTTCGAAGGAGCACTTTCAGTGATATGTTAAGCCATTCCGGGTGCCTAGCAGGACGCTTGATTGAATTTGAGGTCATTGACATTCCGAGCCCGTTTCCATGGTGACCGCCCCTGTCCCAAAAGACGGGATATGTCAAAATGTGACCCTTAGGTCTTGAGCTTTCCAACGATACCACATTCGTCAATGGGTGTCTCCGTGCAAACCAAATTAAAAAAAACTGGATTTGGCCCCCGGTCTATTAGTGCGTTTTTAGTATATCTGGGCCCGGGGCCCGGAAAATAATTGATTCCTAAGCTGTAAAGTCGATAATAAGCGAGATATTAGCCATTTTGTCCAATGACCTTGAAAATTAGGTCAAATGTCAAATTTAGGGTCACGACAATATTCAGAATATATCATTTCCTATATGTTCCCAATTGATTCGTAAGCTGCAAAGTCGATGATAAGCGAGATATCAGCCATTTTTGTGCTTTGATCTTGAAAATGGAGTCAAACGTCGAATTCGAGATCATCAAAGTATTCGGTATACTTCCTTTCCTGTATGTACACAATTTAATCCCAAGCTGTTGAGTCGATAATGTGCGAGATAATAGCCGTTTTGTGATCTGAGCTGAAAATCAGGTCAACAGTCAAACTCAAGGTTATCAGAATATTCGGCATATCATTTCATAACAAGAAGCGAGATAATAACCATTTTGTCCTTTGACCTTGAAACTTAGGTCAAAGGTCAATTTCAATATCACGAGAATTTTCAGCATATCATTTCCACAATTGATTCTTATTCTCCAATATCAATATTGAGTGTGATATTAGAAATAACGTTTCCCATTATAAAGCATAGGAGAATTTAACATGGGAAAGTCCCATTTGGGCTCAAATGCCCCATTTCGAGCGATTCAAGGGCAATAAAACATAAGCGCATTACATGGGTACATAGCAGGAGTTTTATCCATCAATAAGAAAAAAAGTTGACCATTTCCTCAACTTCATATGCAGGTTTATTGCATTATAACAAACTAATATTTGGTTACACGTTCATCCATGTACTATTCCATTCTAGAAGTTTTGAATTAGGGAAAAATAACATGAAATGAGTAAATTGGTGATTTTCTACGAAGAAAGACGAATTTCATGGACTGAAATAGTGGTGCATTTCTTCAGCCCCTTGTGGGTCAATGATGCATCGCCTGCTAACGGGTCACATCTGCATCTCCTATCGGACTCGGCAAACCACAAAAACAAATCACAGAACCCCCTCAACCCCCATGATTCTAGCGTGTGCTTACCATAAGGTGTTGAATCGCTCATCTAATGTCAAATTTGGTGCGTGACACAGTCAACTCTAAGGGAGCAATTGATACATTTGGATGGATGATAAATTATCTGCTGTCATGTTGTTTAATCGCAGCTAATAATCAGTATCAGTGTATATATATTGAACATAACTACAGTATTCTATTGAATAGTTCTCCGATTTGAGTATGCATACATCACCGAACTCAACAGCCTAAAGTTTAACTTGACTGTTTTCCGTAAATTTGAAGAAAAACACCACCTCCAGTGACCAAATGTTCAAACTGATTGCGCACTGTGATAATTCTCTGTATACAGGTACAGTCCATGTGTTGATGCAGACGGAAATGGACCGGAAGGGAAAAGAATGCTAATTTTTGTTCATAATTCAATGCAATCAAATGGGTGAAAAAAACTCACTGTTATCCTATGCACATGCTTCACTGTGCCGTGAGGTAATGTCACCACATACGGCGCTGACTAATGTCATTGGAATTTCCAGAACTACTGGGAAACGGACTTTCCCAGGACGGTCGCACAGAACAGTTACTGAGCTGATCTCACTTACCGTCAAAACAGGACTTCTCGTCATATACACATGTTTATCCCGTATAGTGCAGTTAATACGAACTTTGAAAATATATACCTGTACAGCATAAATTTGACTCGACAAGTAGGCCCCTAGCCTTATTAGGCATTTCACACGCTTTGCTAGACTGCGCCCGAAAGTGTCTTTGCCGGAATTTCTATTATATTTAATTTCAATTTTCATGTAGCAAAATTGCCGACGTCGAATACGCAAGGATTCACAACATTTTTGCAAGTGTGAATTGCAATATGTGTCCAGTTGGATGAGATGTTTCAATGAATCTACGAAGGCTCGATTGGCTTTAAAGATGGAAACGGTTTGGGTTCCTCGTGGCCGGCTATTATCACGGGCAGAACTTAACAATGTGAAACTACACTCTAATAAAAATATAAAACTCGAATTCAGCGATATATGATATACACTGGATACCCACCCGAGCTTCAATTAAAGCAATTATCCAGTGGATTCAAGTAGACTATATCAGGATCATTCGAGACATATGTGACATTTCACACGGGAATATCTGCATATATTGTGTATCTTATTATAAGTTTCCAACTAAATTATATTGATTTTTTTTGCTGATAAGAAACAAAAAGATCATGCTGTTATTTTCAGTAACGTTTTATTAACATGACACAAACAACCACTAGAACATACAAATCAACATTTCATTTAGTATGATAATGACTCAAAAACAACATTTCTATTTATGTATCAATTACACCATAGTAAACACTGTTTATTCACCATTAGGCCTAACTACTGCTCATTACATTCATGTTTCTGCATAAATTGATAATGTACGTTTGATCACATGAAAACATTGAGGTGTTATCGGTGGATATCTGTTTGCTGAACGAGAAAACAGCTTTTACAATGTGCAAAAATATGAAATAACAAATTTTATTTGTCACGCACTCCTTCTCTATCATTCACACTTGTGCATACCAAACGAGTATGCTATAATCGTATATAAATAAACGCACCAACTCACTCGTCTGTAATTGGCATTCAACAAATGCCCATAGTTATTATTTGCAACAAAACAAAATGAAAGCATCTATATAAATATAATCCAGAGTATAATATTGCCGAAGACACAGTTATATGTCACAAATACATCAAATGATTAACATTTCACAAAGTTATACTAGTCTAGTACACTGAGTCTATACTGAAAAATATCCATTTACATGAAAAAAAATTCGGAATTCGGCAATAACTCGTCTCTGCTGCAATACTGGCATCGAATGGTGATTGTTCAGATTCATAATACCACACACCTCGTGATAATTTGGTGGAAAGTACAGAAATGTGAACTTGAATTGTGGAACTCAGCTATGAATAGTGACGAATCCTAGTAAACTGGTAAAAGGCTGCTGCCTGGCTCCCTGACCTTGTGACCTGCTACTGAGCATTCAGTGGCCCAACTCCTACACTTGTCATGTGGTGCATTACATACCGGTAGTGTATTCCCGCAGCATACTATAGTATCTTGGAGATTGTCGCAATAGTCCATACATATAAGATAAATGAGTGTAAGAGAGATGAGTGTTGCACAGCAGACTGCCGCTTGTCGCCGACGTGAGGTCACTTTGTAAACACGTTATCGTCGTCTACACACCGCAGTGTCTCGGAGCCGATCAGCTCGACGTTGAATGGAGACTCGGGCCTGGCGTTGACGACCTCCAGCTCCATCTGGATGTCCAAGTCCTCGACTACGACGATGTCGCCGTCGCAAGCGTCGAAGCCGTGGAGTTGCCCCGCGGGCGGCGAGCTTTCGTCCTTGTCGCTGGCGTCCGAACACGTGCTGAGCCGCGTGTTGCAGGTGCGCGGACAGATGTCGTGTGTCATCAACATATTCCTCAGCATCTCTTTCTCGTGCTCCAGCTTCTCGATCTCCTCTTTCAAAGTATCGTTTGCCTTTTCGAGCTCTTCAGATTGCTGTCAAAGCGAAACAAGTTAATCTCACTAGTCACTACTGTATTTTATTGCAGCCTCGGTTGTATACGTGTATTACATACGTAAGCTAGGGCAGTGTTTAGGCTCACCTCTTGAAGACATTCTGACTTTTCTCTCCTCTTATTACGACATTTCTGCGCTGCAACCTTGTTACGCTCACGTCTTCGCTTCCGACGATCTTCCTCCTCCGCTGTTAGCTGTTGAAATAATACGTGCTTTGATTAATGTTCGTCATGTCGTAACTTGAAGATGCTTTTCGTTGATCTTGTGGATTGTATACAGTACACATGGGCTGAACGGACCTTAGCATTGCTTTTTATCGTGATAGTTGGTTCCATGTTTCCACTAGTGGATTGAACGTTGCGTAAGGTGGTGAAACTTTTAGACTTATAGTTTTTATACTGAGTAAAATGCAATTTTTATTCACAATGACTGATATTGTGAAGCTATATATTAGGCTATGGTGTGACATGTGTGTTTTAAAGGTCGGTACACTGACATTGTTCTACGTGCAGTGGTTGATAACTTTCCACAATTTCATCATTCCCGTGGCCTGGAAGCCACGACTTGTTCGACTTCGACCCCTAGAGCGGTCCCCCATAACTATTGCATCAGCCACTGTTGGGCCCATGACGTGGGGAATCGAGCGGTGGACCGTTCTAGAACTTTGGTCATAACGCAAACGTGCATGTTTGTGTCTTTGCCAGCGTGGCTGCATCCAGCGAGTGCGACACTGAGAGAGGCAATGGATGACTCATCATTCCACCAGCGGGCTAAGCGTTACTGCTTCGCTCAGCGTTATCTCTGTATGCGACCTTCAAGTGATGTGTGAATACACCACAGCCAAACAAACCTTGATTTTTTGGACGATCAATAACAAGAGTAAATAAAATTACACACATGTGCTTTGTGTTAAGGGCTAAGTAGGTCGGGGCACATACTTTTTTTTGCAAACATTTATATACTAGGCCCAGTCATGTAAGCCTATGCACGGTGGTCAATTTCATTTGGTTCATCTTTAAAAGAAATTGATTAATGTTATCCCTTCTTTTATAGTCATGATGTATCACATGTGACCAGGTAGATGCAATATATATAAGAGTGGATCAAGTATCATGATGTCACACCGCGATCTTCTCTCGTTCTCATTGCATGGGATTGGCATGGATGACGGCCAAAAATGACTTTAACTTTATCATGAGACATAATCTTTCCTGCAGAAAACAATCATATTAGGACCCGATCGACTCACGGTCTCTACGCTCACGGTCTCTAGTTGCACCCCCATTGATGTACATATTATTTATCACTAGTCTTGGATGGTGCATGGACGTGAAAAGCTAAGGAGATAGCGGGATTGATGTCTGGTTATTCTCACCTCTTCTTTCTGCCTCTTCCTGCGACCAAAGTCGACCTTCAGCGTGTCCTTGCCCTCCTCCAGTCGCCGCTTCTGGATGTTGCACTTGAGTTCCTCCTTGATGAGTGGGGTCAGACTGCCCGTCTCCATGGCTCTGGCGGCAGCACGTGCGATCTCCGGGTCCAGATCGGTCAGGTCGTCGCCCGTCATCACTGAGAGGGTGTCGGACGATCCGGCCTCCGAGTCCGCGTACGACGCCACCGAGGCCGAGGAGAGCTCGAGCATGTCGTAGCCCGCGTCCTGGACGAGGGCCGCGTCCTTGGGATTGCTGAGGTCGAGCACGGTGATGGGAGCGTCGCTGGCCGCTCTCCCCTCCAGGCTCTGCCCGGCCCGGTCCCTGTGTGGTCCCGCCATCTCCATCACGGTGGTCGGCAGCGCCGGGGTCGAGGTCTTTGTGACCAGTTGCTGATTGTCGTCACCCATCGAGGCAATAATTGTGTAGATCATGTTGAGTTCTGCAATGGGCAATCACCTTATCATATACAGCATTTTGTACTTTTTCGTAGGGAATCGGCTCGTTCAAATCGTTGGGTAGGCTACTCAATAAATGTTTGTCAGGGAAAGCTAAGCTGATGCAATAGTTTCATCACTAAATGGACATTCTAGATTAGTCCATCATGGTTTGTCAATAGCCATGCCCGATGAGATATTCAGTATGCACACTAGATATCGTCTTAATCTCATGGAGCACATTGATCTAGTTAGAATTGCACATACAATATGCTAACTGTGTAATTACGTAATTTATGGGATAAAATATATTTTTTACCCAATTTACTGCACCAATTATACATATATTACTGATATGATACACTTGAGTACGTCAATGTACGTTACCTCGACTGCAAATTGCCAGTATAGCCTGGGTAACTAATGGCGGGAAAACTGTGTACGTAGCTGATACGTATGAATGGCGTCTGCTAAAATCTTGGGAAATCCCAATGATTCGACTGATTGCTGACATTTTGCTTACCTTTCAAATTCAACTGTTTGTGTTCTCAAATTCATTCCATGAATACGTTATTTTGGCTTCTCGTCTTGGTAATTAATAGTGTGTCTATGTCAGGTGGCCAGTCTTTTATGAAGGTAGCTGTTTCTTGTGATTTTGCAATATCTGCTGTGTGCCCAGGCACCGTGTGGTATCGGGTTTTGTTGTGGCTTTTCTATGCAAGCAAATTTAGACAACACGTCACCTGGAGGGTTGTCCAATCAGGTCACAGCACTGTGGACCGATAAACGAAAGCGAGGCAGCATAAGTAGTGGTTATGTGAGAAAAAGTATGACTCATACCGCATGTGACCATTAACCATTGCTCTGGCGGGTACATATAGATCTCTATAAAAACAAATGCTACAGAACATGGCCGGCTCAGTCCGTCGAACACGGCCATTCGCTAGGGGCAACTCGAGCTGGTATCCTTAAAGTTCGCGCTTGAACGATTTTTGTTCCTTTGCCAATTTAATTGCCCGTGTGACGAAATGGACTCTCGCCCATAGCATGTAGTGCCAAATATTGACAAATAATTAGTCATAATGCCCCTTCCTCATTTGATCATATGCACCTTTATGTTTCAAAAAGAATCCTAAGATCATGGGGACATTTTCCTATAAATTCAATTTTGTGTTAGTTACAGTGATAAAAAAAAACCTGAGCTATATATATAAATATAGTCATTAGCGAAAAACACTTTATGCACCATTGTGTTATTCTGATTGTACGCATGCACTGTTTAATAAAATATATGCATATATTTATTAATGTTATATCTTCCTTTTTTCTTTGGACAGTCAATCCCTTGAGACAATTACTAAGTTCCACGTGTCCATTTCTGTGCTGGCGGTACGTGGTTATCCGCAATCGTGCGTATGTGAGTCAGCGTTTTCACAGAGCTTCGTGTGGTACACCCCCTCCACCGTGCCTACATAGAGATAAAAAATCCATTCCTCCGCCAGAGTTATGAATGAAAGCGTAAATATTGATGTTGTAGATGTAGAACGAGTATATGTCTGACACATGATTACAGATGATCAGGATTAGACATATATGTGTCTACATACAAAAAGAAAGTATATATCGAACGGTTGTGATAGTCAAAAAGATTGTGCAACAAAAAACAAGACTGAAGGATCTTAAAATTGGAGAATAAGGGAGAATCGTTTTCTTGTGACACTGTATATACTTGAAGAACATATTTAATTGGATGGTTGATGAATGTCGACATAGACTACCTTTCAATGGATATATTGTAGGTGGACTCTCAAACTACCTTGTTTGTCAATGCAATTTTATAGTGAATTGAGATATGTGTCTATATGAGTAGACATACAATCCCATCTATAGACACTCATTGAACCTATGTCATTTTTTGGCAGGTGTCATCGTTTTTTAGCTGATCGGTGACTCACAATCAGCGACAACATTTATACTATTTGTATGTTTGCACTATACATGTCATGTAATGTATAGTACACTTATAGGAAGACATCAATGGAGGGTGTGAAATACATCGCGGCCGACATCAGAACTTTCTTGTCAAGTGGCTGAGTCATAATTGTCAGTTATCACATCGTTACAGATTGGTTAACATTGGACGAATATTGGCGACGTATTGAAAATGTTATTACGATACAGTGGTCGAGACCAAGTCGAGACGATTATTCACAATTTGTTTTATCGAGAGGAAATGGATCGGAGATGATTATTCATATAATTGAAACTAACAAGGGAATCATTACAGTTTATTCGAATAGCATAGTGAGGTAAGTAACTGATTGCTTTCGCAAAATTAATTTTTGAAATCGATTTGTGTCTTCACTTTGGCTTTGTTCCATTTTGGTTGGCTTTGGTCCGGTAACCTATCGGCATGGCGTTCGTCCTCGTCGTCCGACGTCATCCCTACACTCGCCCTCGTCGTCCACATCTTCGAAGTTTACGATCGAATTTTCAAAGATTTTGCATAAAAATGCCTAAAAATACTTAAATGTGGACGTATTTTTTATTTTATTATTTTTTAAAAATAAAATTTTCTCAAACACTGTTAGTCAAACACAAATAGTTTTGAGATTTTTGTTTTAAAAAATTCCCTGATTCAAGCGAATAAAAAATGTATCATATAACTTAATATCGCCAAGATAATGCTAAACTGGAGCCTCTTCGAGTGCACTGCTGCTACCATCACCGCACCCGCCTCCCATTGACACATCTTAGATCCCCCAAGCTAAGTATGCCCTAAAAATTACCAATTTATTTTGTACTGTATTGATAATGGAGATAAATGAATTGAATTGAATTGAATCTGGATATCTAGGAGGTAAGAACGGTCTATTATACGATGACGTTATGATAACGCCAAGATAATGCTAAACTGGAGCCTCTTCGAGTGCACTGCTGCTACCATCACCGCACCCGCCTCCCATTGACACATCTTAGATCCCCCAAGCTAAGTATGCCCTAAAAATTACCAATTTATTTTGTACTGTATTGATAATGGAGATAAATGAATTGAATTGAATTGAATCTGGATATCTAGGAGGTAAGAACGGTCTATTATACGATGACGTTATGATACTTTTGTATCATCATAACGTCAAGATAAAGTCATGTAATCTGTCATAATGCGTCCGCCATATCACTTGTGCTCACGCTGTTATGATGACGTTATGATGTTCTCTATCATATCATAACGTGCACGGTAAAATCATCAATGGATTTGTCATAATGCGTCTATTTTATTTCTTGTGCTCACAATGTTAGCACCTCAATCGACGTTACCAGGTTACAGGGAACTGGAATTGATACTCGGCATAGATTTTATTACTATTAGCCAGGCACGTCCCCAGAGCGGGGGGGGGGGGGGGGGGGTGCAGCTGGTGGGAACGCAACACCCCCCTTCCCCTTTTCAGTCTGAAGGACTGTCATCTACTTATATCCCAACTAGCACAGAGCTGTCGGACCGACGTTGGCTATGGTCGACAGGAGTGGCACAATAAATACTCTGTCGGACAGACGTCGGGCCAACGTATGCGTCAGTCGGCATTATTTAAAATAAAAGGTCACCAAACAGCCACTTTCGCACTAACGTCGGGCCAACGTTCGCTAGAGTTGCCGAAATTTGTCTGATATTTTAGTCAACCAGCCACTGTCAGTCAGAGGTCGGACCAACTATTGTTTGAGTTGCAATACATGCCAGAAATCTCAGTCAAACAGCCATTGTTGGACCTTCATCGGGCCAACGTTTGCTTGGATTGTGAATATTCATCTGAATCTCAGTCAACCAGCCACTGTCGGATTGACGTCGGACCAACGTTTGATTATTCTGGCATGATCGTCAGTTAACCACTGTCGGGCCAACGTTTGATGGACGTCGGTTACCAACTGTCAGACGGACAGTTTCTCAAAGTTACACGATAAAGTGACCTTCATTTCGATTTCATTTCGAAATCGATTTCAAATTTGTATGTATCATTATGCCAACATTGGACCAACATTGGTACGATGGGTTTTTTTTCATATTGTTAGGCCGCCGTTGGCCCAATGAGTACTATGTAGGCTCGTTCCAGCGTTGGGCCAACATTGTTGCAACATGACATGCCAACATAGATCCACTTGTGGCTCACCGTTGGGCCACCAGCAAGCCAACCCTGCATGGTTGGCTGTCCAGAGTTGGGCCAACATTGTTCAGGTGGACAAAACACCGTTG
This sequence comes from Terebella lapidaria, assembly GCA_949152475.1. Classification (NCBI taxonomy): domain Eukaryota; kingdom Metazoa; phylum Annelida; class Polychaeta; order Terebellida; family Terebellidae; genus Terebella; species Terebella lapidaria. Next base: position 19,207,469 of record OX424561.1, read on the forward strand.
GGCCAACAATGGCTGGCCACTGTTAGCCCGACAGCTGCACATCTGTTGGCCCAACGTCGGTCCGACAGCTCTGTGCTAGTTAGGATATATATGGCCCTACGTTGTATGGAAATCAGATCCGTAAGCCGTTCGATCAACCAGGCTTTTTGTGTGTTCACTCAAATAGGCCCGCTGAATCATTTACCGAGCAATGTCCATTTGGCCTTCAGCACTACTGGATGCGCTCAATATGACTGTTAGTTCTCGAAGAGTAACATTACTTTATATACCCAGAATAGTGAATGATGGCCACAGGAAACGCCAGAAACCATTCAGCTTCTGGGGCCCTTAAGCGGGACCCAGACCCCCGCCGACTGCTGGTAGCCGAACATTTGAGCATTATTCATTCAGTCAACTACATACCCTTTATGTGTTGATATTTAACAATATTACATATATGTACACCATTTAACGACCTAAGAATAGTTGAAGGTATATCTCAGTAGTGCTCTCAGACACTTGAATTTCAGAAAAAAATTTCGGGGGGCTTACGGTGCCCCCCGCACCCCCAGACCAATTTGTTTCAGTCTCTAATCGCACCCCCTTTTCTTAAAGCTGGCGACGGGCCTGATAGCCCCCTATATTGTATTACTCCATAATGTGATCATTGTATGTGTGTGAGTGGCAGTGGATACTGCAACATATAGCTAGATTTAGAACCCCCAAAAAGTGTTCTGAATTTACACCTTTTTATACCTTATCACCTGATAAGCAAAGCTATTTGTCTTTTGTCATTTGGTGCACTCTTTGTCTGTTGTACATAGATAAGTTCTCTATGAGAAGAGATTCTCAAAATAAGTGTGATGATTATTTTTTTTCTGCTGAAATTTTCCAGATTTTCGTTGTGACCTCGAAATATCAAAGTTGTTTTTAGCTTATGGGGCTTTTTCTCACATAACCACTTTGTCCGTGGGCATTGAAAATTTTGTGGGACAATTTTTAGGTTACCGTTCCTTTGGTGGTCCGATAACCTATTGCCGTGGTGTTGCGTCCGTCGTCGTCTTCCGTCTCATGGGGCTTTTTATCTTTGAAGTTTGCAATCGAATCTTTCTGATATTTCCAAAAATCCTTAAAAATATTTCGAGAGTGAGATATTTTTTTATTTTTTTTATTTTAGCAATTCTTTCAAAATAGTGGCCATTTTTGACGAAAAACGGCCAATTTTGGACTTTGACGGTCGCTTTCTCAAAATCTGTTTAGTAACTTTTTTTCTTATTGATAGATAACACTGCTCATATGTACCCCTGTGACCTTGAATAGCTCGAAGTGGGCCATTTCGGGCAAAAATGGGACTTTCTCATGTTAAATTCCCTATGCTTTATAATGGGACACTTTTTTTTTTAATAAATATCTCACTTAATATTGAGATTAGAGATCAGGAATCAATTGTGGACAAATGGGAAATGATATATGCTGAATATTCTCATGACCTTGAATTTGACCTCTGACCTCGGTTTCAAGGTCAGAGCACAAAATGTCTAATATCTCACTTATTATCGACTTTGCAGCTTAGGAATCAATTGTGAACATATAGGGAATGATATATTCTGAATATTGTCGTGGCCTTGAATTTGACCTAATTTTCAAGGTCAAGTGACAAAATGGCTAATATCTCGCGTATTATCGACTTTACAGCCTAGGAATCAATAGCGAACATATAGGAAATGATGTATGCTGAATATTCTGATGACCTTGAATTTGACCTTTGACATCATTTTCAAGGTCAGAGAACAAAATGGCTAATATCTGGCTTTTTATATCGACTTTACAGCCTTAGTAATCCATAGTGAACATATAGGGAATGATATATGATAAATATTCTGATGATCTTGAATTTGACATTTGAACCGATTTTCCACGTCAGATCACAAAATGGCTAATATCTGGCTTGTTACCGACTTTTCTGCTTAGGAATCAGTTGTGGACATACTATAAATGATATATGCTGGATGTTCTTGTGACCTCGAACTCACCAATGACCTTTTTTTTTTGAGGTCATGGGACAAAAGGCTAATATCTGAAATATATATTGTCCAGTAACCTTTCTTAGCCCTTGGGCTAATTTTCCCGTCATAATGGGAGTTGTGCAAAGTAAATTCCTAGAACACTTCAAGATAGAGCGTAAGTATTGGCACATTCGAATGAGAAATCATATACATGTATTGCGGTTTGAGGGGTGACTATAAATTTGACATTCAATGACCTTGAAAGGTCAAAACGACCTTTTTCGAAAAAACGATGATTTTTGTTTTTGGCGCCCATTTTCTCAAAACCTATTCAGACAATATTCCTCAAAATGCATAAGATTCTCCCTATTTACCTTTGTGATGTGTATAAGTTTTGTTGCTTTTGAATCAACGGTCTGTGAATATATGTCATTAATGAAAAAAACTACAGAAAACAAATGTTAGGCAACATTTTACGAACATGTTTTGACAATAGATGTTTTGACAAAAGATTAATGTAACAATTTATATTTGGACAAATCAATACCCAGTGTAATTCTCATGATCTGCCGGTAAGCTGCAGCAACCTTGATGCTATGTTTTGAAATTGGATTTGAAATTTTTCATGCGCCAGTCTTTACCTAAAAATGTGTGCCATGATTTTCCCCCTAATCTCTTTAACCAGTAACCACCATAGGCGCCATATGGTACTCAAGTTCTGATGCCTTAGAATCATATAAGCGCCACATGGCGCTCTAAAGAACAGTTTCCCTCAGAAATTATCATTTTAAAGTAAAATGTTTCTAAACATCCAGATATTATTAAATACAACCTACTGCTGTTATTCAAGTTAAATTTATAATGTAGAACATTGGACTATTCCTGTAGGTCATCAATAAATGTAAACAAGGGTATTTAGTGTAAGATCCTGAGTTCAGGAAGATCCTGAAAACTGACTAAATTGTGTACGGAGTTGTCAATGCTAATGGATTCCTATCTCACTTATCAATATCAATTTTATCACCTCCAGCTTACAATGGCCAATTATATATGGAAGCTTTACTATTAAGCTCAGCCTAAAACATTGAAGCTTTACCATTCACCACGGCCTCAAATATGTGAGCTTTACCATCCAGCTCAGGCCTAAAATATGGAAGCTTTACCATCCTGCTCAGGCCTCAAATATGGAAGCTTTACTATCCAGCTGAAGCATAATATGTGAAAGCTTTATCATCCAGCTCAGGTATAAAATATGGAAGCTTTACCATCCAGCTCAGGCCTAAAATATGGAAGCTTTACAATCCAGCTCAGGTCTAAAATATGGAAGCTTTACCATCCAGCTCAGGCCTAAAATATGGAAGCTTTACCATCCAGCGCAGGCCTAAAATATGGAAGCTTTACCATCCAGCTCATGCCCAAAATATGGAAGTTTAAATTCTCCATCCAGCTCAGGCTGAAAATTTGAAAGCTTTACCATCCAGCTCAGGCCCAAAATATGGAAGTTTCGCCATCCAGCTCAGGCCTTAAATTTGAAAGCTTTACCATCCAGCTCAGGCCTAAAATATGGAAGCTTTACCTTCCAGCTCAGGCCTAAAATATGGAAGTTTTACCATCCAGCTCAGGCCTAAAATATTGAAGCTTTACCATCCAGCTCAGGCCTAAAATATGGAAGCTTTACCATCCAGCGCAGGCCTAAAATATGGAAGCTTTACCATCCAGCGCAGGCCTAAAATATGGAAGCTTTACCATCCAGCGCAGGCCTAAAATATGGAAGCTTTACCATCCAGCGCAGGCCTAAAATATGGAAGCTTTACCATCCAGCGCAGGCCTAAAATATGGAAGCTTTACCATCCAGCGCAGGCCTAAAATATGGAAGCTTTACCATCCAGCTCAGGCCTAAAATATGGAAGCTTTACCATCCAGCGCAGGCCTAAAATATGGAAGCTTTACCATCCAGCGCAGGCCTAAAATATGGAAGCTTTACCATCCAGCGCAGGCCTAAAATATGGAAGCTTTACCATCCAGCTCAGGCCTAAAATATGGAAGCTTTACTATCCAGCGCAGGCCTAAAATATGGAAGCTTTACCATCCAGCGCAGGCCTAAAATATGGAAGCTTTACCATCCAGCGCAGGCCTAAAATATGGAAGCTTTACCATCCAGCGCAGGCCTAAAATATGGAAGCTTTACCATCCAGCGCAGGCCTAAAATATGGAAGCTTTACCATCCAGCGCAGGCCTAAAATATGGAAGCTTTACCATCCAGCTCATGCCCAAAATATGGAAGTTTCGCCATCCAGCTCAGGCTGAAAATTTGAAAGCTTTACCATACAGCTCAGGCCCAAAATATGGAAGTTTCGCCATCCAGCTCAGGCCTTAAATTTGAAAGCTTTACCATCCAGCTCAAGCCTAAAATATGGAAGCTTTACCATCCAGCTCAGGCCTAAAATATGGAAGTTTTACCATTCAGCTCAGGCCTAAAATATTGAAGCTTTACCATCTGGCTCAGACCTAAAATATGGAAGCTTCACCATCCAGTTGAGGCCTAAAATATGGAAGCTTTACCATCCAGCTCAGGCCTAAAATATTGAAGCTTTACCATCCAGCTCAGGCCTAAAATATTGAAGCTTTACCATCCAGCTCAGGCCTAAAATATGGGAGCTTTACCATCCAGCGCAGGCCTAAAATATGGAAGCTTTACCATCCAGCTCATGCCCAAAATATGGAAGTTTCGCCATCCAGCTCAGGCTGAAAATTTGAAAGCTTTACCATCCAGCTCAGGCCCAAAATATGGAAGTTTCGCCATCCAGCTCAGGCCTTAAATTTGAAAGCTTTACCATCCAGCTCAGGCCTAAAATATGGAAGCTTTACCACCAGCTCAGGCCTAAAATATGGAAGTTTTACCATCCAGCTCAGGCCTAAAATATTGAAGCTTTACCATCTAGCTCAGACCTAAAATATGGAAGCTTCACCATCCAGTTGAGGCCTAAAATATGGAAGCTTTACCATCCAGCTCAGGCCTAAAATATGGATGTTTTACCATCCAGTTGAGGCCTAAAATATGGAAGGTTTACCATCTGGCTCAGGCCTAAAATATATGGAAGCTTCACCATCCAGTTGAGGCCCAGAATATGGAAGCTTTACCATCCAGCTCAGGCCTAAAATATGAGTTTTACCATCTAGTTGAGGCCTAAAATATGGAAGCTTTACCATCCAGCTCAGGCCCAAAAGATGGAGGCTTTACAGTCCAGCTCAGGCCTAAATATGAAAGCTTTACCATCCAGCTCAGGCCTGAAATGTGGATACATGGCTATGTGGTGGATGGTTTGAGGACCTTGCGATTGACCTCGGAGGAGTCGAAATGGCATAGTGTAGTCCTTTTGGGGTTATTTGTACTTATTAATAAGTCTTAAATAAATTAGCCTTCTAAAGACAAGATACTTCATGATAAATCTTTAATTGTATAAAGTTCCAAATTCATGCTGGCTTTTGGTAGGTTTGGACTTGACCAGACTGTAAACAATAGAAAGAGTTGAATATACAAACTGTAGATGGGAATGCCAACAAGGAACTCTGATGTACCCAAGTTATAGTAACGAGTCATGAATAGAACAACAAATATTCGACTTTTTTTTTTATTAAAAACTGTTAAAGAAATCCAAAACAAAATATTCTCTTCATAAATATAGATGTATGCAAATATACTAACACACATATGGCATGAAAACAATATACCATTTTACTTTTGCTACTGACCTCAAAGCAATATGCATATTACTTGATATCTATAAACAGATACTAAATCCATGAAAACAACGACTAGGCACTATGTACAAATTGTTATCAAAACGGATGCAATCATGATCATCAGTAAATATACAAAAGTACAGCATATCTATAAAAATATTAGTCCAAATCCCGAAAGTGCAGAAAAAAATTGAGTGACAAATCTGAAGGAACTGGTCATGAATATCGGATGTACATGTACATGTATTTGAGCAAACACACAGGCCTCAGTTGAGTTATCCCAAAAATAAGATCAAGAACAACTGACAGTGTGTAAGACAACAAATATCTAGTGAAACTACAAACTATCATTATCCCAAATTTCTAAGTAAAATGAGCACTTGGTTTGTACTGTACAGATTATCATTACACAACAAAAGTCTATATTGTTAATTGTTAGTTATAAAGCTCAATCAAGATATGTCTTTGTATGTGAAACACACCTCAAACATTTCTCACATGATTTCAGAAATGTAAAGGAACTTTCTACAAGTACAAACCATGATTGATACATATTACAGCAGAGCATTTGGCTTCTGAGAAAATAATTATCTTTACAGCTACATACACCACAAGGCGGGAAGCTAAACACCTCGATCAAACTAAACAACATTTATTTGCAAGTCAAAACATTGAACAATAGCAGCAAATGTTACACATTTCGGAAGCACGACTTAAAATGGCATCAGTGTCTTTCAGTGGATTGGTTGCATTCCTGATAAGATATGTGATTAGTTTGCAAGATAATGTATCAGAAGTATAAATAAATGCATATTGCACACCGATTTGCATATTATACATATAAACAAACATGCACCAGAAGACGCCTTGGTGAACAAAACATAACATATAACAAAACAAGTCATCTAAGCTTAAATTAGCACTGCACTACACTACTGGTGTAAGCCAATTAGCTTTTCAGCATGTAGCTGATTGGATATAACATGTTCTCTGAAAGTTGACACTTCACATTTACAGGGCCATGAGAGTTGTGGGTGAGGAGAGGTTCTCTGAAGGACTGCTGCTGCCCTCAGTGGATGCTCTGTGCATCTGACTAGCACACGAGGGGGTTCCTGTGATGGGAGTCAGGCCGGTGTGGCCGTCAAGCATGCTCTCCAGACCAAAGTTGAAGACGCCGGATGGGGTCGTGATCGGCACTCCCGTGGCCTCAGTCACGGTGCAGATGGAGATTTTAGGGTGCGGAATGGGCAGGGAGTTCGGCCGGGACATCGAGCCACTGCTTTGGGCAATACTAATACTCGATGATGGAGCCTCAACATGGGACTGTGTCGTTGATGTGCCGACTGTTGCTGTTTTGAGTACACTGGGGTAGGTGATGTCCACGACCTCAGCTTTGACGGAGGAAGCGGATGCTGTACTGACTACAGGTGCAGAAGTCTTGGAGCCAGAAATGGCGGCGGAACACACAGGTTTGTGGGCCTCCAGGAGGAACTCGAGCTGCTCTTTCTGTTGATTGAGCATTTGGATATCGTTCTCGAGCTTGGACTGTTCTTCCTCTAGACCCTCAGATTCCTGTGAAACATACAAGTAAAACACCATTAGTCATTCATGGTCCTCCGAGTTTTGATCCTCACTATCGAAAGCCACTATAATGTCTGGTCAAATTTGTTACAAATGTTTTTTTTTTCGTGCAGATACATACCGTGATCAATTTGTTTGTGAGATCAACCCTCCTTTGACGGCATTTGGCTGCAGCAACTTTGTTTCGTTCCCGTCTGATTTTCCTTCTCATCTCTTCCTCAGGTGTCAACTGCAAGCGAAGTAAGCATAGAATGTTAGACTGGAAATACAAATATAATTTCATCTTTCAGGTGCATCTTGATTCTCTTCGACTACACTCAAAACAGGGAGTACCATACAATTACTGAAAATGCTTACATTTTGATCAGCTCTCTTTCTCCGTCTAGATGGCGTCGATGAGCCAGTGTCCACACCGTAGGATTGTGCCATCGGGGAGCTGTCATCATATCTCGAACGCTTGGTGTTGGACGGCATCCACAGTGACTCCTGACTGGACTCATCCTCGTACATGGAGTAGTCATACTCTTGTTTGACCATTGCTGCGGCAGAGCTTGAGGGCCGCACAGGGTCGACCACGGGAGGTACAAAGCCGCTCTCCCTCGCAAGGCTGACGGTGTGAGGAGTCGGCGCCGACGACTGTTGCAGGTCCAAAAACGTCTGCTCCAGGTTGGCCAGCGTTGTGGGCGTTAGAATGTCCGTCGTGCTGGTTGGTGCGAAAGATGTGCTCAAGTTCTGCAAAAAATTAACAGATGCGATCTTTTTAATTAAGTACAGAGGGTGTAATGATATGTACATGTATATATATGACAAGAGCATATTGTAAATTCCATGTGATGTGTGCGTGACCAAGCTTCCCTATATTGAGGAACTAGTGTCACTGTCATAATTTAGTCAACTGGTGTAAAGTGGCCCACACAGGCTTGGTTATTTGTGTAATTTATTCGTAAGCAGGTCACACACAAGTGACGTCAGTTGGCGATCCCACGTACTCATGTTACAAATATGACACTGATATCAGTCAGCCTGATTGAAGTGCTCCAAAATTAAGTGATTAAATCATATCCAAATTTGTAGTTCACATTTACTGCTTTCCACATGCTCATTTTTTGTTTGATCAACATGCAATCAGCTTTTATAGATTCAGTGGTCTAATGAACGTAGTATAACTTAGTCAGTAGGCCTAACCCCATGGCCAGTCCAGGGTTATTTATTGTGAACAAAAGCACAAAACATGCAGAACATTTTTGCGGTTGACAAAAATAAATATATGTATTGTGAGCAGACACTTCTGCAGGCGCTATCAATGACATGTTTATTGAAAGCCGCAGCCCTGCTGTAGGGGTTGCATGTCATGTGTATTGCAAGCAGGGGCCAGGGGTCTTTGTTTGACTGAGGAAGCCAGTCTAATGACATTGCCTAGGCCCACATGCAGAATGCAAGCCCGTACAATTATGTAGGCCTACCATTCTAATTTAGTGCTAGAGAAATGGTGCAATGTATGTGCAAGTATGACCTATAGCTATAGTTGGTACAATATCAATATATTAATCACTTGCTATTATTCGACAGATATAACTAAAAGAATGTTCTAGAAAACAAAGATAGCGAGAGGGCCGTACGCGCGAGCAGGGAGGGCCGGGCGCTGACTGTAAAACTTACGAGGGGGGTGGAGTTTTCTGCCGACTGAAAGGATGTCAGGATGTCAGCCACTGCGTATTTTGCCTCTTCGCTCTCGAAGCCACTCTGACCAGAGTTTGTTGGATGGTGCATAGTAATGTACATGCAAAACGTGTAAATTCCCCTTTAAATGTCTTCGATAGGCTTGTTGCTTCTCTCTTCTGTAGATCTATGCCACCTTTCCGCCTTTTTGATGTTGTCTCGCCTATCGATTCGCTTCTCTGTCCAAGTCGGTGTTTTGAGTTCAGTTCAGTTCTGAGTCAGCCAGGGGAATGCCTCCTGCTTTTATACCCTCTGACTAACAGCGGCCGTAATGTCTAAAAATAGCGAGTGATGTCAGGCGCTAAAACTGAGCGACGTCCCCCTTTACCACGAATCGCATGACGTCAACCAGGTCGGAATTACCTCTACAGCCAATCACAGTGCCCGGTTGTTTATGACGTACAAGTAGGTGGAGAATCTTCCATCAGACCGCCGCGGTACACAACATTCGATCTTGTTTTTCTCGGTACAGGGTGTCCCACTTTGATGCACTGGGTCAATGCGGGGTCTCATTCACTGCATCAAAAACGCTACTGGGGCTTGTGCTCTGACATACCTCTTGAATATCGTGTCATATTTGTGACTAAATGTTTGCACAGAAAAATACCCGCTAATTAAAGTGGCTTTGATTTTTTTTAATTATAGGCTTTCGTGTACATTGTAGGCCTACGTACGTGTAGGAAATGATATTTTCCATTTATTCCACCATTCAGAATGGGACGGCAATGACGAAACATCGTTCAATCATTGATTCGTTTCGCTCCGCTAATCAGCGTTCTCAGAAAACGATGTAAACAAACACGTACCCACGCAGTGGGGCACGAAAGTTCATGAACCTAGGTAAACCTATAGCAAAAACAACAACACAAGTTGAACAACAACAAGTGTCAACAACATCACCAACCGTCACTACAAAAATTATCATTTCTGCAGAAAATGGATATACTCATTGTTGATAAAGCCCACTGAGAGCTCCTATGCTGACCATTTTTTTTGTAAAATATGAATATCTCAAGTTTGAAAATATTAATTATTAGTGTGGACACATTGATTGTGGTTTATCCAAGTCAAGATAATAACAATTTATTGCCTCTTATAACTGTTCACTGAAACTCATCATACCCTATAACACAAGGTTAATTTCAAGCAGAAATTTCAGTGTGAAATATTGTAGGACCAGAGCTCGCTCTATACATGGTTAAGGGCCGTATGCTGATCCCACACTTTGGTGAAAGATAACTACCTTCTGAAAGTGTACTTTGTTTAGGGTTCGTTAAAAGTATCTCTCCAAAGTTTGAGTTGCTATGCTCATTGGTATTCTGATTACTACTTTTTACAGAGTGCTCTTTCATCCAAAGCTCACATACAATTCCTATACATCCCTGTTTCTAACACTATGGATAGGTAATTCAACTTCCTTTCCAATGGTATGATATATGTGGTGATCATTGTCATGGAACCAGCATAGACTACTTATACTATTGCCAAGTGCACACTTTTCATTTTTCTATATGAACATCACGAAAAAAATATTTAGAGATACGCGTTTCCAAGACTTGTAATAAAATCATTTTGTTTCGTTCAGTGGACCTTAATGGACAGAATTGTACTAGTTGGTGAAGAATCACCGGGCTTTACGTGGGTAAACTCAGCCTATGTGCTACTTGGTTTGTCAAAACTACACGTGTACAGTCAATCGCACCTTTATCACCAGTTACATGAAATCGCAGTGCTATAATCAACTGGTAATCGTTACAGGTACATCATTACCTCTTATGCATTTCCATAACATCGGGATTGCAGGGAGCATAATCGTTGTTTAGGGAATGAAATCATTCGTGAATATACACCCCCAGTGCATTAATGTATAGACACTTCTATCTGCCTGCATTCCTTTGCCGATATTACTTATTTTGGTTATTGTGATCCGGAAATGCACCTTCTCGTCCTCATATTATAGTCCAATGTGTCTAAAATCCGTGAGGTTTTGAAAGTTACCGGGTATGCTTACACCAAGTAGGCTATACACTAAAATACAAAAATAATGTGTTTAATTGATAAAGCTCATGTTCTTCATTTATTTGTGTGCACACTTTATTGAAAGTATTCCTAAAGGGACCTACTAGTCTCCCCCTTTAACTTTTCTTTCACATCGGCGGCTGAAAGGGCCCGGGCCTACAAGTTCACTCTGATTGAAAGTGAATAACGAGCATACCGACTTCCAGGGAAAGTGTGGGTGAAAGGGTTACTTTTCGGAAAGTATGGTTTAAGTGTGGGATTAGTATACGGCCCTAAGTATCAAAGGTGTAAAAATGTGGAACAATTTGAATGTGAAAATGCATACTCTAAAATCTGATAAAATTGTCAAAGTCAACTAAGTAAGTATTAAAATCTTACTTGTCTTACAACAACACGTATAGGCTACTGGTATAGCCATGATGTACGTGTAAAATATCGACTATACATGTACGTCCGAGCCGATCATTTTGATAACATCTTGGATACCAATTAGGTATAAATATTGTGGAATAATATGCAATTGAAAATAGCAATAACTTTTGAACAAATCACGATATATGTATAAATATGTAAAATTGTTCTGTTCGGTCAATATTTGTTCATAAACATCAGCGCCGAGGATTAGTGTAGGCCTATTCTTGATGAGCTATGTATTGTCCCGGACCGCCTCCCCTAATACGAATCTTATAAGTTACGAATCTTCTTACGTTACCCAGGATTGAAAATATTTCGGGACCATTTCCGGCGGATGACCCCAACAAATTGATCATGCATGCATGTATTACAATACCTCGATCGATTGGTAGCCAGGAGTGTGTTGTGTATGGGTTTACCATCTTATTCTTTATTCATTTGTAATTGATAGTGATTAGTCAATTCGGTGTACGGGATAAAATGTCAATGTTTTTGTTTTGTCATCTACATTAGGTATCTACATGTATCTATCTATCTACATGCGTTGCTGTTGGTCTAAATAATTGTATGAATAATTATGTAGATCTATGTGTCGTGAAAATCATGCGTTCGTTGTACCATGGGAATATAAATTTCATTTTGGAACTTTTTAGTTAGTTCGAGACATGGCTTCATTCGTGTGGGCTGTCATGACACGGTAGAATTAACCTGGAGGAAACGCATCCCACGTGATTGTAACGGTCCAAATGGGTGACACCATCGTAAAACCTCTGCATGCGTCCCTGTATGCATGCATGGTTGGCCATACGTACATAACATAATTTCTTATCTAATATATACCTACGTCATGTGTGTGTGTCTGTGTGATCCTATCACGCCCAGGCACACAATGTTCTGGTTATTGAACTCGCAAACCACCATATATGGAAGTCCCATACATGTTTCTATCGTCCACTTGAAGTATTGGATGTCGTACATGAAAAGTGGTTACGTCATTACTGACATTTGCCTTTTCATTCAGATTTAACGGATAGCGAATTTCTATTATTGCAGATAAGCATAATAAGGCTGAGCATGGAATTTTTGTGTAAGTTATATATTCAACTCCACCCCTATTTCTATATTTTATATAGCCAGACAACTTGGTTATTGCTTCGAGATTTCAATAATGTTGCTCATATACGAACTAGACGTCAAGGCCTGAAGATGCCTTGGGGCATTTCGTGTGAGTTCTATTCCTACCTAACATTTACCTAAGAGACCGCGTAGAACCATAATGACTCTGAATCTGTCCGTGGTCAAAGTTTAAGTGACATACCCCGTCCTTAGGCATTTTTGCGTTTCGCTCTACGACGGACCGTTTCTGAGATATGGCAAACAGGAAGTGCTGAGTCGGCAAAAAAAAATTGGACACCAGAAGTCGTCTCGACGCAAGATACCCTCTAGACTAGTTAGTCTAGTGCCAGGAGGCCGGAATTGAGCTCCGTTTCGCTCTACGACGCACCATTTCCGAGATACGGCCAAACAGGAAGTGTGGAGTCGGCGAAAATAAATTCGACACTAGGGGTCGTCTCGACCGAAAATACCCACTAGACTAGTTTGTCTAGTGCCACAAGGCCGGAATTGAGCTCCGTTTCGCTCTACGACGCACCGTTTTCGAGATAAGGCCAAACAGAAGTGCTGAGTCGGCGAAAAAAAAATTGACACCAGGGGTCATCTCGACCCAAGATACCCACTAGACTAGTTTGTCTAGTGCCAGCGGGCCGAAATTGAACTCCGTTTCGCTCTACGATGCACAGTTTCCGAGATACGGCCAAACAGGAAGTGCCGAGTCGGAAAAAAAAAAATCGACACCAGGGGTCGTTTCGACCCAAGATACCCCTAGACTAGTTTGTCTAATGCCAGGAGGCCGAAATTGAGCTCCGTTTCACTCTACGACTCACCATTTCCGAGATACGGCCAAACAGGAAGTGCCGAGTCGGAGAAAATAAATTCGACACCAGGGGTGGTCTCGACCCAAAATACCCACTAGACTAGTTTGTCTAGTGCCAGAAGGCCGGAATTGAGCTCCGTATCCCTGTATGATGCACAGTTTCCGAGATACGGCCAAACAGGAAGTGCCGATTCAGCGAAAAAAAAATTGACACCAGGGGTTGTCTCGACCCAAAATACCCATAAGCCTAGTTTGTCTAGTGCCAGGAGGCCGGAATTGAGCTCCGTTTCGCTCTACGACGCACCATTCCCGAGATACTGCCAAACAGGAAGTGCCGAGTCGGCGAAAAAAAAATTCGACATCAGGGGTCGTCTCGACCCCAGATACACACTAGACTAGTTTGTCTAGTGCCAGGAGGCCGGAATTGAGCTCCGTTTCGCTCTACGACGCACCGTTTCAGAGATACGGCCAAACAGGAAGTGCCGAGTCGGCGAAAAAAAATTCGACACCAGGGTCGTCTCGACCCAAGATACACACTAGACTATTTTGTCTTGTGCCAGGAGGCCGAAATTGAGCTCCGTTTCTCTCTACGACGCACCGTTTCTGAGATACGGCCAAACAGGAAGTGCCGAGTCGGCGAAAGAAAAATTCGACACCAGGGGTCATCTCGACCCAAGATACACACTAGACTAGTTTGTCTAGTGCCAAAAGGCCGAAATTGAGCTCCGTTTCGCTCTACGACGCACCGTTTCCGAGATACGGCCAAACAGGAAGTGCCGAGTCGGCGAAAAAAAAATTCGACACCAGGGGTCGTCTCGACCGAAGATACACACTAGACTAGTTTGACTAGTGCCAGGAGGCCGAAATTGAGCTCCGTTTCGCTCTACGACGCACCGTTTCAGAGATATGGCCAAACAGGAAGTGCCGAGTCGGCGAAAAAAAAAATCGACACCAGGGGTCGTTTCGACCCAAGATACCCCCTAGACTAGTTTGTCTAGTGCCAGGAGGCCGAAATTGAGCTCCGTTTCTCTCTACAACGCACCGTCTCCGAAATACGGCCAAACAGGAAGTGCCGAGTCGGCGAAAAAAAAATTCGACACCAGGGGTCGTCTCGACCCCAGATACACACTAGACTAGTTTGTCTAGTGCCAAAAGGCCGAAATTGAGCTCCGTTTCACTCTACGACGCACCGTTTCCGAGATACAGCCAAACAGGAAGTGCCGAGTCGGCGAAAAAAAAAATCGACACCAGGGGTCGTCTCGACCGAAGATACACACTAGACTAATTTGTCTAGTGCCAGGAGGCCGAAATTGAGCTCCGTTTCGCTCTACGACGCACCGTTTCCGAGATACGGCCAAACAGGAAGTGCCGAGTCGGCGAAAAAAAAAATCGACACCAGGGGTTGTTTCGACCCAAGATACCCCCTAGACTGGTTTGTCTAGTGCCAGAAGGCCGAAATTGAGCTCTGTTTCGCTCTACGACGCACCGTTTCCGAGATACGGCCAAACAGGAAGTGCCGAGTCGGCGAAAAAAAAATTCGACACCAGGGGTCGTCTCGACCCCAGATACACACTAGACTAGTTTGTCTAGTGCCAAAAGGCCGAAATTGAGCTCCGTTTCGCTCTACGACGCACCGTTTCCGAGATACGGCCAAACAGGAAGTGCCGAGTCGGCGAAAAAAAAATTTGACACCAGGGGACGTCTCGACCGAAGATACACACTAGACTAGTTTGTCTAGTGCCAGGAGGCCGAAATTGAGCTCCGTTTCGCTCTACGACATACCGTTTCCGAGATACGGCCAAACAGGAAGTGCCGAGTCGGTGAAAAAAAAAATCGACACCAGGGGTCGTTTTGACCCAAGATACACACTAGACTAGTTTGTCTAGTGCCAGGAGGCCGAAATTGAGCTCCGTTTCGCTCTACGACACACCGTTTCCGAGATATGCAAGAAAGCCTCAAGGATGAATCAGCAAAAATTCTTCCGAGCTCTAGGTCAAAGGTCGTTCGACGGAGTGATCCCAAAATCAATAGGGTTCTTCCTTGGTGGTATATGAACTCCCATGCAGAGAATACTTGCCATTGCATGAATACTTTTTGAGTTATCGATCGGAAACCAAGTCTCAAAATCAACCTTGATTTCATCCTCACGGACCTCACGGACCCTGGAGCCGCCTCCAAAACAATAGGGGTCTTCCATGTGATATTTCTGACCAGTGGTGTAAATTTGGACAAGATCCGTTCAGGCGTTCCCGAGTTATTGATCGGAAACCAAAACGACGGAAAGTAAAAAAAGAAGAAGAAAACAAAAACAAAAAAACAAAAAAAACCAGACAAAACCATAAGGGCATTTCGGGCCGAAATGCCCTAATAAGAAATCATGTCATGAACTGTCAAGCCGCGTTCTGTATTCCAGTTTTGATTCACATATGTTGTGAAATTCTAGTGTGTATACAAAATATAGGATGGACACCTATATATTATACAAGTTCTTTTGGTTTGGACCGCATCTATTTAAGTCATGTGTAGGATACAATACACTATTATTCAGCTGAGAACATACGATATCAAACAAGAAGTCGTCAGATTTATGTCTCTCGACATCCAAGTGCTGCACACTGATGCACTCATACCATATATTGTGTCGAAACAGTTTACCTCACATAATAGCTGAACATTCGGTCTAGCTGCAAGCAAAAGTCAGGGCGACTTTCGAACGTTGGCAAAGTAGTCTACGAATGACATTGTGCTGGTGATGGACAATACATGTATCTCATTTTATCTATGTACTCGTAGACAATATATATTTTCTCGCCGTCATGTATGTATATGTACATGGCAGCTATAGTCATCTGATTTCACTGCAGCCACATGTTGTCATGACTATTTATATGACTATTTATTAACCTTATAACAATAACGATGAACCTTCATAGTTACTACATGCACATGTATATAAACCATGTGTTTTGTGATGATAACTGGATGGATACAATTTCAAGTAAAATTAGTAAAATAAGGTATAAAACTGGCTCGATAGTTTGTAACTCACCTTATATTGTAATCCACAAATTAGACAATTTATTCACTGGTGAATCCTATCCCAGGCTAGATCTACTCTGAAAACTCGCGTGTTCAGTATATTTAAAATCTCTTTTATAAGCTTGTACAATCTATTTCATGAGTCAATGGTGAATAAATGTATTCAGCGAGAGTGATTCACTTAGGCTATATTGATACACATTGATCTGTATAATGTGAAACCATTTACAACTTACTTACCCTGAGAAAATCCGGATCACGTGAGCGAGTGTTATTCCATGATCATGGTTGAAATTATTTGTCTGTGTTCGTAATAGACATACATTGTAGATACAGTTACCCAGCCTGACCCAGGTCTGGCGTGGTTTTGTCTAAGTGAATAAATGCGTGTTGGCTTGTCCACTCACGTGTGTCGTGACTTCTGGGAAATGTTTACATGTATGTGGGCCGCGGTACGTGCGTGTTGATCACCGAGGTCCATACATGTACATGTAGGCCTAGGTACATGTGAATAAGATCTAAGGGTGACAGCTAAGTGCCTATAGCGCATACCCCATACAACGGACATGTATAGATGTCTATGGCGGAAGTAATTTTTAACTTCCGAGTTGATTCCTGGTATTGCTGAAGAGGATCGTAGGCCTATTATTAATTCATATTGTGTTCAAGGGGGTCTTGCTGTAAACATTGACATCACTGAGTCCGTGGATAACAATTCTCAGTATTAAAATTCAAATCCAAAACAAGCGCCCCGCCTTCGCAATTTCCAGAAATTTTGGAAGTATTGTTCAAACAATGAATTTATCCTGTTTTGGTGGATGCATGGGTATGCATTTCGTGTATCAGTACATATATACTAGGTCTTGCCTAGTCACATAATTGTGGAGAAACTATACATTGAAGTGAATTTTCTTGGAATCCACAGGTGCACGTATTACTGTTCAGCACCTTGCAATTTTTGATTGCATGGACAAACACGACTATTTAAAACATTATTAGTATTAGGACCAGGGAAAATGTTGTTGAGAAATGTGCAGATTTTAATAGTAAATGTGGCGATTTTGCCCAAAGATCCCGGCAGGAGTTTCATTGTAACTATTCTTATTCTGGTCGCTTCGTGTTCGAAGCACGTGCGTTGCATGGCTATGCTCTCTAATCCTCTCGCTCCACTATACTGTATAACGAACTCATAAAACCACCGTCCTCCTCCGCAAAACCACCTGCGGAGGAGTGATCACGTTCTTGCGGAGGTTCGACCACGTGCATGCGGAGGATCGGCCACGTGCTTGCGGAAGACCAGGCATGCACATGCGCAGAACAGCTTCCGGTGAACGCCCAATATAAGGAGGCAGCCACAGCTCTCTGGGAGTCAGTCGGGGCAAGGTACGAGAGGAGACACATCACGGTTCTGTCCTCCTTGGACGGGCGAGGGAGAGGACTTAGAGTTTTCCGTACCTCCGCATATCTTGACCTCCGCAGTGCGGAGCCCCAGACTCCATGTATGGGAAATGTAACAGGGAAGGGTGTGGGTCCCAGATGATGACAATCGCATGAATCTGGTCCAACGTCCCCTCAAATATATGAACCCCTGCCCTCTTGACTTACAGCTGACGGCAAGGCGGCGATCTCTTCTTGCACAGTGGTGCAAGCGTGAGGGAAGTCTCTGGTGAACCTCCGCAACCCGCGGACCTGTGAGGGACGTCCCCTGATGTGCGGAGACACTCCGTCTCCGCAATAGACGAACCTCCGCAGCCGCGGACTTGTGAAGGAAGTCTCTGACGATACTCTGCACCCGCGGAGGTGGCGAGGGAAGTTTCCTGACGTGCGGAGACACCCAGTCTCCGCAGGCGACGACCCTCCGCACCCGCGGAAGAGGGAGGTGAAGCAGACGTGCGGAGGACCCTCCGCAAGGACGAAGGACCTCTGCGGAGCCACGGAACCTCCGCAGCGCGGAAAACCTCCGCAGAGAGAGGACCTCCGCAGAGACAGAGGACCTCCGCAGAGGTGAGGACCTCCGCACCGGCGACATCTCCGCGGAAGACAGCGGGACAGACTCCGCAAGTATCTACCTCCGGAGACGGAAGAATTGCGGAGCAAGGGAACCTTTGCTCCGCATGGACTTCGCGCAGGAAGAGACTGACGCTAGTTTTGATGCCTAACGTTAAAAGCAGGGTCTTAGTCTAAACCTGGACCCGGTGTAACCTTTTAGTATTGTAAAGCCCGGTGACTTAGTCTAAACCTGGTCACTGTGTAATTTGGGGAAACATTACATATATTTTGTGAGTGAGTAACTTGTCGTATTTGGTAATAAAACCCGTGTCTTTGAATCAATATGTCTTCAGCACTTTCCTCTAACCAGAGAAATACTATGGAATTGCGGACGTCTCACCATTAATTGTCTATAGCGTTCGGACACAGAGACGAGAGGTACTACAAAAAGACTATACGAAAAATAAACACAACGAGAAAAAATAAACAACAAACTCAACAACCACGGCACCAAATAACCATCAATCATAAAATCGCTACAAATGTAACAATGGTCTCACATACGTCATCTCGTGCTTCGGGTTATAAATAGAGGATGACGGGTGAGCTCGGCCGTGAGCTCCTTGTTCCTTTCCAGCTAAAATTGGGATGTAAGGCCCCGGGGACGATTTCCAATTGGGGGCCCAGGAGGGGGACCGTGCTGAACCAGGGCTCGTCCCTGTGATCACCGGTCTCTCGCCCTGGGATGGTGCGACACAGGTTCTGGCAGACCATCAGGCTGTCCGGGGTTCTATCCCCGTGGCGGACCATCGGCGAGCCGGCCACAGCTAACACCACGGTGATGATCCTGTATTTGAGTGGTGTCCTTACGTCCAGGCTTGCTCGGCGGACTGCTACCTGGTTAACGTTCTAAAGTAAATACTGCACCTGCAGTGACCCCTGGTGAGTGGACTATCTGCAAGGATCTGGAATAGCAGGGCATGCGCCCGTGGGGGACCCACGGGGAGCGCTCTATCCGCGGGAATCCGGGAGAGCAGACGGTGTCAAACTTTACATAATTTTAATGTGATCTTCAACCTATTAAATTTGTTCTTAAGCCTATTAAAACCTGTTAATTGGATTATTGAAATTATAAAAAGGGATATGATCATGTTCATGCTTTTAAGAAATAGGCCATTTGTGGTAGGCCTATATTTTTAACCAGAAGACAAATAACGGGTATACCAGTATATTCATGGCTGTAATTTCCGAGCAAGTATACGCCTTTTTCCAAATTCTGAGCGAATATGAAGTATAAAAAACTGAACACAGAATTATATATGTTCTGACAGGAAAAACTGAATACTAAAGTTCTGACAATTTTCTGTAGGCCTACTCTGATTATTTAAACTTGTTTACCAACTTTTTTGGCGCATAAATTTCACTCACTAAACCTAAGCGTTGAACGACAAATTTCTACCAAGTTACAAACTTGTATCGCAAAAAAAATGAAAAAAAATATTTGGTGAAATAAATTGTTTATCACATGCTCAATGAACACAAGGTACAAATTCAATTTGATCTGACGATCTCAACAAAATTACTATAGGCTTATACTCATGTATCGATCTAGTAATGGCAAATAAGTAAATAAATCATTGCAAGAAAGTTTAATTTGGACTGGACATTGGCTAATAATATTATGTTATAGAGAATGTTAGCTGTGGAATCAGAGCCTCTTCACACTCTCAGATTAATTTAAGGTACTTTGTCATATTTTCCATACACACGTTCGTAACGTTAATTGTTCCCTGTGACCCAATTTTGCATGAAATAAAGAGATTTTGAATTTGGTTTGAATATCATAAATCTAGATCTAGGAATTGTTTGTACTGTAATTAAGACGATGAAAACGTTCTGTGACGTTGCCTAAATTATGGGCTATCTAAGAACAGTAGAGACTCTCTACTGGCTATTAATTGCATGATTCCAATGATTGAATAAATCCACCCAGAGGCAGAGCCATCCATCTAACCGCAGGACCTTTGGTCCTACATTTTTGCGCTTGCCGCTTCCTCGGCGCATGCGCATTGTTCAATATCCGCTCACAAGTGTTGGATTTTTGCGAGAAAGATTTGCATCATTTTTAGAGAAAACGCGTTATATAGTGACAGACATCCATAGTGTAGACAATTATGGCGAAGTTTATACCTCGTAGCGTAGGCAGGGGTGAAACATCGCATGACAGGGGTGGCTCGAATCAGCGGTTTCAGCATCGTGGTCGGGGCATGTCATGGCCGCGGGGTCGTGGACGTGGGGGGTTTTCTGACCGGGGTAACCGGGGCGGTTATAACAATTTCCGAGGCCGAGGTCAGCGTGGACACTTCCGGGGCCGTGGCTCATTCATTCCCTCAGATAAGGGTCCTGTTTCGATAATTTATCCTGATGACCCGAGACATCCAGACTTTGACAAAGATCCACGGAATGCAGGATTGAAAGCTCGCGGTAAAGTGCGAGATGAAGACATGCGACGGAGTGACGATGAAGATTCACCAGAACGGCGTGGACAGGACAGTCGAAGGGAACGGGAAGATGACCTCACAAACATGAGCGATGAAGGGTTACGAATCACCGTTGAGAACAAAGCTAGCTCGATGACTGTTGCAGATCCTTCTTTTTATGATGAAATTCAGCCACGGCAGGCCCCTAGTACTAGTAGTACAGGCCCAAATGCTGCTCCTAGTTCCCGGGCCTCGAAAGAAAAAGAAAATTCTGAGGCACAAAGTAGCAGCAGTACACGATCCAAAAAACAATCGAAGGTATCTGTCGTTATTTTTCAACATTCAGTCACCAATGTAGAGTATAAAATTTTAGTTACCAGCAAGACATTCTGTAAAATTTCAGGTCAAACAATACTAACATTATTGGGTCATCAGAATCGGGTCATTGCAATAGGTAAAGGGCTGAAGCAGGCAGATCTGTGCGGTGTCTATTGTGTTTTGCGTTTTCATTCTGATCCTACACTCTGTTGTTGCTGCCATGTTCAGTGAAATCAGACATCAGGATTTCTCTTGAAGTCAAGTTTGTTAAAAGAATATGTTCAGCTACTATTTGATGTATCAGTTTCATATCAACTCGCTTTTGACAAAAATTTTCCACAATGTCTTGCCGATGACAAAACTTAGCCTAGTTTAGTGATGTGTCCTCAACATCGGAGATTCTGTACTCGTGCAGGCCCTACAATAGTTTCTTGGGGTTGTCCTGCGATATTTGTAGGTAATTGACTGGATACAGTGTTTGAGGCCCGAGGTCGTGTCTGGGCCATAGCTGCATAGACACGACTGAGGCACAGACACGACTGAGGGCCTCAAACACTGTATTCAGTTGATTATTATATTATTATATGCCGCATCATGATATGCACACAGGTCGGGAGAGATGCACTACAAAACCAAAAACGTCTTTTCCCCGGCGCATAAATTCGAAATTGTCAAAAGACCATCGGTTGCTATGCGCAACGCCGCTCAATATGAAGGTCAATACCACAGTATATCAGACCAATTGCACTCTGTGTAATCCACTGTAGCATTTTCGTAGGCATATGGTATGTTATTTCTAGTACTGTAGCTTTGCAACGAAACATTGCAAGGTGATGCTAATATCTAGTATTGTCCATTAAAAATGTGACTCGCCTTATAAGTTGAAACTGTTTGGTTAACGGACACACAGGTCCAGATTGTTGATCAGGGTTTTTCACTCAAACACAAAATTTGTGATGCACATTTCTAAATGTGTGCTCATTTGTTGTAGCGGTATAGAATAATACATGCATGTTACATAGAATACAGAAATTACGTGCACTAGTATATGAAAGTATTCATATCTGTGGCACATTTCTCATATACAAATGATCACTGGCAGGGCTAGTTTTCGTAAAATTTTGCGAGAATCCTATTCCCCTATACTCCATTATATTTGGCGAGAATCAAGGGCCATTTTGCAAGAATCTTTGCGAGAATCGATTCTCGGATTCTCGCCGAAATTCTAGCCCTGACTAGTATGTCTCAAAGTATTTAATATCCATGTTTCTACAATTAGTTCAGTTGCGTAATCCTGTTACTGCATAATGCATATAGTAATCAGATAATTTGATTAATGTATCATCAGTGACCCATTGAGTGGCAAGATGGCATTTAGTCCATTTGGCAGCACCAATCTGGATTGTATAGAGTAATGGGTGAGATGCATTGCATGTGACGAAAATAGAGATGGGTATGGTAAGTGGAACCACTTGATGGAATCAATATATATTGTTCTTGTTGCTGTTTTACAGAAATCTAGCAAGGAGTCTATAAGAATCACAGTGGGTAATGATCGATTTGCTGATGACTCCCAAGATGGTAGGCCATCAGCCAGCCCAGCCACAGAATCAAAACAGGATTCTCCACATGAGTCAGCTGATCGGGAACATTCTCAAAGTTCCACAAGAAATGAAGGTAGACAACCGATAAGAGATGGCAATCAAACCCGCGGGCCACCGAATCCCCGCGATCGAAGTCAAGACAAATCTCGCCGCAGCAGGTCTTTGAGCCGTAGCGGGCGCAGAAGTCGCAGCAGGAGTCGAGGCCGGTACCGCCGCAACAGAAGTACGAGTAGAAGTAGAACTGGCCGGCGGAGAACCAGGTCACGAAGCCGAGACAGATTCCCTGACAGGGGAAGGAGAGGTCCATACAGAAGCCGCAGTCGGGACAGGTTTGGCAGTCATAGCCCTAGAGGGAGTAGGCGGCGTAGGAGTAGAAGTCGGAGCCCAGGTTGGAGACCTCGAAGATCTAGGAGCCGCTCCCGGGGCAGGGTAAGGCGCAGTTACAGCCGAGGCAGGAGCTACTCTCGCAGCCCGAGCAGAGGTCGCATGCACAGTCGTAGTCCAGTAAGACGAAGCAGCAAGAGTCCTGGAAGAAAACGAGACTGGAGCTGCGACCGATTCAGTCCTGTCAGTGACACGAGCTTGGGCTCCCCCAGGAACACTTCCGTGGGTCCTGGAGGTGATACAAGACATGACTTCAAGCAGAAAACAAAAGATAACCCAATAATGGACTTCTTGAATGACTTCCCCAAATCTGGTGACCGTCCTCCCCCAGAGAAGTCTGCTGTTGCTCAGGATCCGTCCAGGACACCACCATGGCTGAAAGACAGCAGCAAAGCAGCTAACATACTAGAAATAGAGAAGTACCTTGAGAGCAAGTTGAAAGAGGCTAGAGGAGGATATGAAACCAAACAGGAACCACAGTCGCAGGAGCCACCTCCAACAAAGTACAGCACTAAACCGAGGGAAATGACATCAATTAACCAATCTAAACACACAGAACTACCTAAACAGACAACACCTTCTGGTTGGCATGAAGTACAACCCGCCAGAAATCCGGAAAAACCGGAACGTGCTGAACGTCCTCAACCTCAAACTAGAAAGGAACCTGAACCGTTTGATATATATGATGATCTCTCAAAGAGAGAAGAAAGTCAAAGACTGGCTACTCCCCCTCCTCTTGAATCTAAACCTGTGAAATCAATTTTGAAGAATAAAAAGCCAGATTCTCAAAAATCGAATGATACTCATGGTGACCCCTTCATCGCCACGGAGGAAAAGCCGATGCCAGGGATGGCATCTCTCATGAACATTGAAGATGAAGATGCATTTCTGTATGGCGATATATCAGAAACGCCTGTGGAGACA
Source organism: Terebella lapidaria (assembly GCA_949152475.1). Lineage (NCBI taxonomy): Eukaryota > Metazoa > Annelida > Polychaeta > Terebellida > Terebellidae > Terebella > Terebella lapidaria. The sequence goes on from OX424561.1 coordinate 19,231,602, forward strand.
GTCGCTGCCAAAAAGCCAGAGAAGAAGCCTGCGACACCTGCAGAGGTTGGTAGTGAGCTTGATTCTGTCTATCTTGGTGGATATAGTGGAAACAAAACAGACCCAGGCTGGGAAGTGGCTGAACCTGCTCAAGGTTTCTCAGATGATTTCCAGAGCCCTGGTGAACAATCAAAATCGGATGACCCTAAGACAGAGTCTGACAAACTGTCAGCTGATCCAACCATACAGAACATACTGAAGTCCATAGGGTTCAACTTTGAACTCTCTAAGCTTATGCAAGAAAAGGCTGAGAAGTCTAGAAAGAAGGAAGAAGACCTAGAGACGTATGGAATCAAGCAAGGCTCATCGTTCCTGGGAGGACATGTCCCTGGACCTGACATGCACTCTGCTCTAGGTGCTGCCAACTCGACGCCAGAACCTGCCGAAAGAAAACAAAGACAAGAAAGGAAACCAATTGGTGACAGAAAGGAGTCCTATGAAGAACGAGCCAGAAGATATCTTGAAGAGCAACAGAAACAGATTCCACCACGTGTTGATGATGGCTATGGATCCACTGGATACACTCAGCAGCAATCCTTTGAAGATAGTGGCTACCCACAGCATCAACAAGATTATTACGATAATCAATATCATCAGCAGGGTTTTGAAACATTTGACTACAACAATCAGTCAGCCCCTGTGCCCCAGTCAAATTTGTCTACAATACAGAGTGAGCACAGCTCATTCGGACAGGGAGCTCCCATGGATCAGGGTGGATCACAATCTGGTTTACATGGTCTACAAAGTCAGTATGATGAACTGGAAAGTTACAGAAATGATGAAAGGATGTACCACAGAAGGGAGGATGAATTTGAGAAGAGGCATCACAGTGAAAGTAGAGATTTTGAGGCAAGAGTTGCCCAGAGTTCATCAAGAGACAGGGCTCCAAGTTATGATCGAGGCGAAGCCAAAACTTTATTTCCAATCATTCGGGAGAAGTCTCCCTCTCGATCCATGTCTCCAGCAGCAGAGCGGCAGTCCAGCTCGGGGTCATCCAGGAGAACTGTCCTGCCGCCCAAGCGAGAATCCAGAGAGTCTCCTGCCAGAGAAACAAGAAGAACTGATACCAAACAGACAACCAAGCCTGTCAAAACTGAAAGTACTGACAAGAAGTCCATCAAAAAGGTCTCGACGATGAGCACCAAGGAACGAGAAGAGCTGGTCCAAGAGATCAACGAGCGAGCCAAGAGACTCAAACTTCTGGAGAAAGAACTGTCACGCCTGAGGAAACAGGAGAATGAACTTATGCGAAAGAAACAAAGACAAAAAGATGGGCACAAGGATCAGCTTCTCGAGCAGAACACACAGCTGCAACAGGAAATCGGTCAGCAGATCAAAGTCCTGCGGCGGGCTGCGGAGGTCAATGCCCGCCTGCTGGTCGCAAGTCGCAGAGATGACGAGGCTGACATCGACTTCCTGGCTCTTATCAAGGAGGTATTGTGTGAATATCTGGATAGAGTTGTGGATGTATTATATTGTTATTGTTGTGAATGCATTCGAACATGCAGCCTGCTTTCATTGCTGGGGAAATAAGAAACTTATTATATTGGTGTATTAGTGCTGTATTATTAGTGTGGTAACATCATGCAAAATTTCACTGTGAATGATTATGATGTATCCTAACTGTTACTTTTTGAAGCCATCTGATCAAAAGCCAAGCTTAAAAAGATCTCCCAGCCCAAGCCCAAGGAAGACAGTGAAGAAAGAGCCGAAAGAAAAAGATGTCAGCGATTCGAAAGATGGTGGTGAAGAATCTAAGAAGATGATGAAGTTGAAGTTTGAATATTTTGATCCAGGCAATCATTGGTGCAGACAATGTAATCATGTCTCCACTAATGTTTATGAGTTTTTTGGACATCTTCAGTCCAAAAAACATTCAACAGTAAGTTATAAAACAGGTTTGTTTTACATTGACATTTGTACCTTAAGATGAATGCAGTTTTGTGTACTTGTGGTTGTAAAATGTTGAATCATAATTTTATTCACTTCACTAAATCATTGTGCTGCCTGTCCTTGAATAGAAGTTGGATCCATACGATAGACCGTGGATCATTTCTCAGAAGGAAAAGCAGAAGGAACCTGCCAGTCAATCTGTTGCTGCAGCCTTTAAAGGTATAACTATTTGCTGGCAAATGTGGAATTTGAGGTAGGAGACTCATTTATTTAAGTACATGTTAATAAGTTATCATGTTCGCATAACCTATACCACATTCTGAAGTTTGAACTGCCAGTTAATGTTTTGCAGGTGTGGAGTTCATCATGCCAACACAAGCTTTCTACTGTTCGCTGTGCAAATCCTTCTCTGGAGATATGACGTGTGCTGAAGAACATGTCAAGAGTTCCGAGCATAATGAAAAATACCAGGTACAACCCTTGTGATGGTAAATTTGGTTTGTCATGAAGTAGCAGCAGCAGTCGATGAAGAGAGTGAATGAAGGAAGTCCGTAAGTCTTGTCACCAGTGGTACATGTACCTGATGTTTGAAGTTGCGGCCAGAACTTGCTGAGGTACAATGTAAGTAAGCCTAGTGGTAATACAAAAATAAACATACTGCTCACTTGGCATGTACAGTACATGTATGTAGCGAAGTTCCCCATGTATTTGCAGGAGTATGTTGATGAGAACCCATTCTATGAGCGTCGGTACCAGCTGGACAAGGCTGCGGGGCTCTCAACGACCTCCGTCACGAAGGACGCACGGTCCGACGATGAGGGTGACCACAACGCTGAGAAAACCAGCTCCAAGAGCAAACGCAAGCAGGAGAGAGAGGACTCGCGCCCCAAAGATGAGTCTCGGTACAAACAGGAGCCAGGCTCCAAGGACAAGGGTGACTCCAAATACAAGGACGAGACAAAATACAGGGAAGATTCCAGGCACAGGGAAAACTCACGATCCACATCCGAGGAGAGGACAAGGCGCAGCGAACGAGCCAAGCGGTACGCAGACTTTGAGGAAAGTGAAGGGAAACTCATCCGTAAAAAGGCGAGGCTGCTTGAAGAAAAGAAGAAGGCAGCGGAAAAGAAACGACAAGAATCAGAGCCACAGGAACGAAAAGAAGGAAAAGAAGCAAGACGACATGAAGAGGAGATGGACTGTGGCCTAGTTGAAAAGAGAACTATAAGTGCTGCACCCAGACCATCAGAGCAGAAATCTTTTGGAAAGTTGTTGTGGAAGGGGCCCATGATTGGCAAAGCTCCGTGTTTCAAGAAAGGCAAAGCACCAGCCGCAGAGCCCCCAAGTGAGAAGATCTCTATCAAGCTGGGTGGTAGACTTACCCGAGGTGTAGCCAAAACTTCACCAATGCCTGCCTCAAAGGTCGTCACCGATATACAAGACGTGGAAGATCCTGCCAAGGACCCCAACTATGTCTCCAAGAAGAACAACTCAAAACAGCTCAAAAGTGACGGTTCTCCAGAACCCCTCGATATCTTTGTGACTGTAGGCAGGAAAAAGGAAACCAAATCAATGCCAACAATTTCTTGTGATCCAGGGCCGATCAGACAAAAGGGTCCGTCTCCAACCGTCATTGCCGATGCGTTCAGTGGCAAAAGTGATGACAAAAATCAGGACGTGGAACCGAAGGACAAACGACAGTCGAAGAGAATGGAAGTGGAACCTATTCCAGTACCACGGGGCACAAAGGAGGAAGAACGTGAGATGAAGTTGTTGGGAATAGAGTTCAGTGACACAGTCACTGTCCCAGTGAAGCCGACCCAGTTGGTTCTCCCCCCATCTTCAAGAGCCTCTGACCCCACCAGCATGACCTCCACCAGCACAGACAAGATCTACGATGTTTTCTTTGGCAGCAAGGATGGGAAATCTGACAACAAGGGCCAAGACAATTAAAAAATGGTACATTAAAAACAACTATTGCACTTGATTAAACCAAATTTATGTTGTCTATTTGACCTGTAAATTTACTTTGCTTGTATGATTACTTGGGATATTCAATGTCAGAGATTGCAGCTACTACATGTGTTTCACATATTTTACAGGTTGTACTTTCCCGAGATCGTTTCTGGATGACGGAATGATACAGTGATATTCCTGGTGAAGGTTTCTATCAGTGACAGACTGGAACGAATAGACAATGGAGTAATTTTGTTATATACGCATGAACAGACACAGGAGTGTTCTAGAAACAGCTCAGCCGCTGTTGTTGTTCAGAAACTTCATACCTGGCTTGTGAAAGCTAGTAAAAGGATTCTGTTGTGCTGACAAATTTTATGTGGGCTGAGAAGATTACTGTGGGATTTTTTTTTTTTTTTTCAAGTACATATAAGACATGAATTAAGTCCGATTCAGACTAATTGAATCAGAAATTGAGATTTTACGTTTGGTCAGTTGACCACTGAGTGAAAAATTCATAGTCCTTGTAACTTCCCCAGAGTTATAAAAAACTTGCATGAAGATTTTCTGCAGTAATCGGCATGTCCGTGCCACTTTTGTACAGGATGTGTTTCCAAGCATTTAATGTAGAGTTTGGTGTTTTATATACATCAGTAATGATGTGCTGCTTTTGAGTTATGGTTGGAACCATACTGTCTGTCTTGGGTTCCTTGAATACACAAAAAGTGATGATATTTCCACTTTCTGATAGATACTTGTTTGTTTGTATCGAAAAGGTATTAGATCAACATGTTTGGTTGCAAATCCACATTTTCTCTGATGGACGTTCACAGTCTTCGTTGAAATGAAATATTAGTAGCTTCTGTTGAATTTATGCAGGATGAAGAAAAATTGAACCCTTTCTTGTTGATGAATATCCTCATCCATGCTTGGTGAGTCTGGCCTGATCTATTTTAAGCTGAATTTTAGAGCTAACAAGGGACACATTTTGCATGTTATGGATAATAATCTGTTGTAGATAAATGAGCATGTATGTAGTCATCTATATACCGGTATTATGAAAAGAGGCATGTCTGAATATAATCATGGGAGTCCCTTGTCTGCTCAGAATCTGGTAATCTTGGAGCTATTGTCTTCTGTTGGTGTGCTCGTTTCATTGTGCATACTGTATGAAAATAAATGACCTTCAAAACAGTGTTGATTTTGACGCTCTGGAGATATCGGAATAAAATCTGAGTGGCAGATCATGTAGTGGGCTCTTCTGATACTTACTGCCTGTACGAATTTGGATTTGACTCTGATATCCCGATGAGATGGGGATACATTTATGTCAAAGTAAACCATGGTTGCGGTCATTGGGGCTTGCGATTGTGAAATAGCGTATCAAATCTTTGAGAGGCTGGCAAAGTAATACCGAATTGTAAATATCCAATAGAGAAGGTAGTAGTAATCAAAGAGCAGCCAAAAGGATCTTGTTTCGATAATTTCTAATCGGTCACATCCTTGGCTCACTTAACTTGGCTCAGTACTCGAATATTTGGAGACAGTTTTCATGTCTTGGAAAGTAATGGCAACGTGCACTTCCACTCTGTAAGAGTTTCCCAAGAGCCTCCGACAAGGCAGATGTCCGAGCCATCACAGGGGTGAGTACTGTAAAAACACTTTTTTTCGCGGGTATTAGATTTCGCGGTTTTTACCCCCAGGCAATTTCGCGGGGATTTAATTTCGCGGTTTAGTGATTGCCAGTAATCGCGTAAAGAATTTGCAGTTGATGGACATCACAGTATATCAATGCAATTGGTGTGAGAAATGGAAAGTCACAGGAAATCAAATCAGATTTTATTTGAAAATTTAAACACAAACGTCAAACAAGTCATGCTTAGTCTGCAAAAGCTTGAACTTGGTGCAGATGTCATCGGCACCAAGTTCAAGCACGTGCCATGCAGACGCTAGCGACCGGTATCTAGGCACTGTAACTAACGTAATTCTGCGCGTTATGATTAGCAACAGCGTATTGTGCTATGGACGGCCACAAACCTCAAAATTAATTTTCGCGGGAGACTTATTTTAGCGAGGTATTTAATTTCGCGGATCTACCCTTACCGCGAAATACGCGAAATAAGTACCGCGCGAAAATTAGTATTTTTACAGTATAGCAGCTGCAGTATGCAGTTTCCAGTGTGTGGTCGTAAATGATCCAAATGCAAGCACTGGGTAATAAAATACTAGTATATAACATCTATCATGTATATCAGGGGTCTACATTTTAATCGGAACAGGGTTTTCTATACAGGGAGAATCATTTTTATCAACCTCTCGTATACTGTCCAGTTATCCTTTATCAGCAAGATGGCTCGAGTTTGTGGCGTATATATATCTGATATATGGGAGCTGCTACAGCAGCAATTTATCTAACTAGGCCTGTACTCGTTTAGAATTTGGAGAGATAACTAGCCGGAGCCGTTCAACATTTCACGGGGTATTTGTTGCATGACGGTTAATGCTTCAGGAGTATTAGTATCAAGGCGGTCTTTTAGGCCCTATATATGAAAGTATAATCAATCTTCTCGATCAGGACCCACAAGAGCAATGAGAAGGCATCAGCCCACGTGTTGAGGCATGTGAACAGAACATGTGCATGGAACGAGACAGAAAATAGGTTTGCAAGAAGAATATTACAAAATACATGCAGTTTAAAATTATACAAATATTGGTTGTGCATGAATAATACTGATGAAAGAATGATGGTGCGAGAATTGTTCGATCCCGTGTCAGAACTTCAGAAGTGCCAGAATGTCATCATCATGATGGTTCCGTCACGCCAGGAATTGTCAATACTGAACCGAAGAAGCTATGAATAAAGTTCTGCAAATGTGGAAAGTATATGTGCTGAAAGTTCTACATGGGCCAGAAAATTGTACAGAACACCAAATTTCATTATATTAATATTAGTAGTTGGCTGGCATAGACTAAGTAACGAGCGATTATAGAGTGACTAGTGATCATTGTCAATGGAACAAGCATAGCAACCCCTAAAACTGGGTTTCAATTAATCCGCAATGCGGTACACTAGTACCTAAATGTAGTACTGCAAAATGTAAAGGTTCATAACTAACATAATTGGTAACAAAATAGGCAAAATCAGATAAATGCGGCTTGAAGAAGATCGTCTGACACCAGTCTTGGAACAGAACACCAAATAACTTCTGATCCGATCAATCCTGCAAAAATCAGGTGAAGCCAACAAATAAATCACGGGTAGACTTATTCTTGCCACCCAAAGGTTCAGATACCAGCGTGGTCAACCCGACCGGTGTCAGTGGGAAAATACCGCAAGACAATTCAAGGTCATTTGTCATAAATGCGTTTACGTACATGTAAAGCCCCAGTCACATGATTACACTTGAACTCCGATAAGGATGTGATCTGTGGAAAACCGTATTCAGTCCCTTAACGCGTTTCTGGCGGTCTCGGACAGATGCAGGAATCATCCCTGCTGATGTGCAGAACATATTTCCGTACTATTTGAGACCGGCAACGCCAAGTTTGGACACATCTCAATTAGATCTCAACATCTCATTTAGTTTGCTCCCTGTAAATTCAGTGAAACTAGAGATGAGGTAGGCCCTACTTTGTGCAGCCTTCCTTGACCCGAGTCACCCGAGGTCTGTCGTAATAAGAAGGCCATCGATAAGATTATAAAGAATAGCAGGACAAAAAGACTGCAATCTGCTGGATATATAGAGCCTTTGATATTTATCAATCGCCTTAGGGTTTGGATCGAAATGGCGCCTCTGGGAGTGTCGTAAATGGAACCCATAGAGGAACACCTTGGTCGATCAGATCAGAAAGGGATAGCCGATACCGAAGGATCTTCTGCATGCACCATGAATCAGGGTTGCATTTTCGTCAGGTCAGGTTATGATCACGAGACCTGGTAGCTGGTCGCAAATTAGGTACATAACAGACTGGTTGGAAGCTGTGCACATCTCCTATATCCTCATACAGAGGTCAGTGATCTGATCATTCGTAACTCCGGTTAATATCTCACTAGTCTGGCGGCCAGGACGGAAAAAAGTGGTAAGACCATGGGAAATTAAAAAAAAAAACACCCCTTGGAAGAAACTGCCAAACCTGCATGGTCCGGCCTCAATATATTGACTGTCCGATGATTTGTACTGGTTGATGAGCACACAACCAGAGGAAGAGAACATCCCATGCATTGTTATACATGTACTCTGTGGGATGCCGACATCTCCTATACTCATTACGGTCCCTACTTCCCGTACGTGGTGGTTCTGAATGAGATGAGTGGCATCCCTCTAGGGACAAGTACACAGTCCTAAAACCAATGACATCTGAACGTGGAATTTTCATAAATTTGTGTCATTATTAGCTAATCTGGTGTGTTTCCGATTGGAGGAACATGAAGATTGTCTAGCCTGGTGTCATCAAGCCGGCTGGACTGCAGTCACCCCAGCCTCTGGTTCGGGCTCCTTTGTCCCTGGCTGGTTCCATGTCACTATCTGGTCCCTCGCCAGGGCACTTTATCACACGCCTCTTCACTCACCATCGGACGTTCCCATGGAAGTACACGTATATACTGTAGCGATTTTAGGCCGAAAAAATTGTGTAAAATGTCAGTTTTGATTGGTTGGGGTAGGTCACGTGACACCTAGCCCAAAATGTATAAATACTGCCGACTCCTGCGCCTTTTGACCCTGGGACACCCACGTCGCAGTTCAGCCGAACTTGTCAAATGGCCGAAGAGCGGAGAAGCAATCGAAAGTGTCATCTCTAGATGAATTCACAACTATTTCAACCGGCTGTATGATTCGCCAATAAACCTTGAACTGTAGCCGAGAGTTGATCTTTGAGCCGGCCCAGCCGACTCCGTGTTCGGGTATACAGATGGAATGAAACCGAAGTTGAACTTCGAAAATTTCAAGAAGTAAGTCAGTCAAAGTAATGAGAAAGAGACCGGAAGACCAGTCTGGTTGAAGAAGAGTAGTTGATAGAACTCCAGACTACATGATCGGTGATCCCTAATCCGGGCACACAAGGAGCTGCAGCCCCGAACATACTACCACCGAGATGGCCTGCAGCTGGAGCACCGAAGCATCTCTGCAGCCGAAGTACCAGAGTCGACCGAGACGGAGTACCAGAGCCTCCTGAAGCACCCCTGAAGCCGGAGTGACAGAGTCTCCCAAAGTACCCCTGTAGCCGAAATACCGGAGCTTCCCAAAGCATCCCGATAGCAGGAGGACTAGAGTCGGCGAACCAAAGACCAACATCCAGACATTCAGTTGACCAAGAAAATCTGAAGTAGAATCGACCCCTAGATCCGTTACAGTACTGTATTTGTTACTCTGTATCTGAACTCATTACTAACGAGAGGGCAGTCCAGTGGCCACAGTTTCTGTCACCTTCATTCCTCTACACCCCACTCTCTCCTGCCCGCCAACCAAATGATAAAGGTCGTAGTTGGGTTAAGGACACAAGTACCGGTTCCTTTTTATATGTGTGTATCGTCCACAGAAACCATGGTTCTCGGACCTTCTGGAATGAAATCGGAAAAAAACTGCATATATACTTCCAGATCGCTGAGATCTACTCAAACCACCTCGGTTAACATGATTCGTCAGGCTCCCACGAATCTGAAACTTTATGCTTAGATATTGTCGAGTGTTGGTAATGAAAGAAGAGGTTCCCAAATTAAATGTCCTCTAGGTTTGCTCGATGGGATTGAAAATCGTTGGCAGTGAACCAATGAAAAGGAACCACCTTGGTGCCATCACCTGATGATTATTCCAGTCGAAGTCGATGCTAGACTGAATTCTGAACTTCTGCTTGTGAAGTTGAACCAGGGTCCAGCTCCTTCAATGCTTGCATGTTACCATTCAGCAATCTCCAAAACATTGAATACTGAACCTGGTATGGATTTTGGACATGTTGAAATTTCAACTGCCTCTTCAACAGCTCTTAACTGTCTCTTCAAGTGCCTCATCACATGTCACCGCCACCTACAACCGTGCTTGCGACCTCCACGCCAGACCAGCGGCTGTCGCCGACGTCGCACCCGACACACATGACGTTCCCAGCAACATACGACATCAGGTTACCGATCTCAGACATGGCTCATCACAGGTCACCACCATTTGCAGCTGTGCTCGCGACCTCCACGCCAGATCCATGGCCATGGCACCCGACACACATGACGTTCCCACCAACATACGACATCAGATTAACGATCTCCGATATGCCTCATCGCAGGTCACCACCATTTGCGGCTGTGCTCGCGACCTCCACGCCAAGTCCATGGCCATCACTGACATCGCATGTGACACACACGACCTTCCCGACGGTACACAACATCGGAATACCGATCACCGACATTGGTGCCACGGAACTGCAGGTGTACCAGCCGCGCCGGTCACCATCGTTGGCCTTCCAACACCGCCAGCGCCAGCTCCTCCCGCGATCCCAACAGCAAACAATGCGCCTGAGATCGGACTACTGATCTCTGATGTGACCCATCGCAGGTCGCTGCCACCTGGGGCTGTGCTCACGAAATACCCGACCATCCCGGCAGGACACAACGTGCCTAAGATTGGAGTACCGATCCCTGATGTCCTTCATCGCAGGTCGCTGACACCTGCAGCTGTGCTCGCGACCCCTGCGCCAGACCAGCGGCCATCATCGACTTTGTGCGCAACGCATCAGATCTTTCCCGATGGGACCTGACACGCCGAGGATCGGTATACCGATCGTGCCACAACAGCACCGGCATGTGCCAGTCGCCGTGCCGACCCCTGTCACTACAGGGAACCCTTCAACTCCAGCCACTCCCACGATCCTGACAGCACACGACGCGCCTAAGTTCGGAGTGCTGATATCCAATGTGCTTCCTCGCAGGTTGCTGCCACCTGTGGCTCTGCTTGCGACGACTGTGCGCAACCAGCGACGATGTGGTGCGCGACGCACACGTTCATCCCGATGGGTCACGATGTGCCAGAGAACGATATACCAATCTCCGAACCTAGCGCCACAGCACCTCAGGTGTACCAGCCGCCGCCAATAACCATCGGGGGCCCTCCAATGCCTACAGTGCCGACAGCTACCTGCTCCTGTGATCCCGACGGGGCACAACGCGCCGAAGAACAGTATACCGATCTCCCAACAGACTGGTACAGTACCGATTTCGCAAAACCTCACCAAAATGCTAGCACAAGTAACCTGGCATTTAGCACGTGTTCGCCCAACTTCGCCTGACGTAGCATCATGCGATTTGATGCTAGCATTGCTTTTTGGCACTGTGGCACACTAAAAGCATTTCGCATTTTTTGTGTGAAGGCCATTATATGCTCGCATATACTTGCAAACACATGGTCGAGTGGTTTATAGACAGTCTGTATCATGTAGATCGTATGGGCAATTGCAGTGTTTAAGTTCAGTTCATATTAAAATCTGTATTTGCGTCAGAAATAAAGGATGCGCGCATCTGTGCGAGACAACGCTCGCCTGTTCAACTAAGACGGTCGCCTGATGCGATGGCATCGCGCCCACTGGTCGCACCATGCGAGTTGATGCTAGCATCAAGTTGCACGTGATCGCACGGCCTAGCATTTAGCATGTAGCATTCGCATGGCTATACCGCATCATTTGTGTTAGACCACGGCAGGCAATCACGGGATAGCAGTGCTATCCCGGGTGCCTACCAAGGATCGGTGTACCAGTATCCTCAACCCATAGACGTGCCTTCACACATCGGTATACTGATGTCTTCATCGCCTACTACGACCAGCACGATTACGCTTCATGAAGAGGTGACCAACCCCCACGCTTACGCACCATGAAGGGGTGTCCAACCTGCCCCGCTGGTATAGTCAACCTATGCCTGCTGAATGGATTGATAAGGTGTTGACAATTTATGAATGTCTGACGGACTGATTGTTGTTCTCCTTTGCATATCATGATAACAGTATCATGTTACTATAAATATTGTACACATCCTATATCACATTTTGTATGTCATCATTTTATATGTTAAACCCAATGTCAGTGAGGCATTTATCGCGCTTGTTGTGCACTGTCTAAAATCTCATGTCATGTATTTCTACCCATGTGTCATCCGTACATGCCAAGTGGTAAGAAAGACCACTTAGTCGTCGATGAGGTGACGGGGTGGCCAACGCGCCAAAATGAGCCTCTGCTCACCCTATGTAACATTCAGGGGAACGTCCAAAAAGGAACGAGAGAATGCCACACACAAAACCCATGCGCGCCAAGACACGGTCTGTCAACAAACTCATTAAATAAAATTCATCACGCTACCACATTGCCGACCAGTCGTACCAATTTACCCCTCCATTAACTGCGTGCCCGATGAATGGAAAGTGAAGTCGCTTATGTGAGAATGACATTCATGCCACAGCCATTACTAGTAACCGTGTGTATCGTCTGTGCAAACACTTCGATCAAACTGTTCGTTGTGTGCTGTCGTGTGATAAGGAAGGAATAACTGTTCAGGTCACAAGGTTACCGCGAGTGCAGATGGACACTCAGGCCGTTCGCAGCACCACCATGAACTCCCAGGAATAAATCAATAGTGAGTGGTCATGCAGAAAAGCACAGTAATTAGACTAGCAGCCAGTACAAAATAGGAGGATATTATTGGATTGTGTTTTCCAGAGCGACAGTCGGACTAAAGGAAAAATGGATGGTGGGAGTGTACCCCTGTCATGCTTGACTGGTGTCATCAACCAGATACTGAATGAACCTACGCTTTTCAAAGTGTGATGGCTTGCCTTCTGTGTGTAGCGAGACAAAAAAATGTATGCACGCCGCTCACCGACTGGAAGACGAGACCATCCACAGTAAAAAAAGTTGGACCTGTGAGCCTGGGGGATCTTATCCCTGGGTCAGAGAACTGTCGGGTCAATTATCAATATTTAAAGCTGTGCCATTGATGTCGTGCTATCATTGATAAATGTCATGCTAACCCACTCACTTTTATGGTGAATGAACTTTCGGGCATGAACAATAATCCTGGTCGCAGGCCGGAAGTCGTGCTATGGACACTGCGTGCCATGAATATTTCCGTTCCCTTGAGAATGTCGACAAAGAGTTATGTTACATTCTATGATTTTGTGGTATAATATGTTGTGCCTGTCTATTGTGTCATGCCAAGTTTCATTGTAGCTTGACTGTTGACGGACCGACTGACGACGTTTGTTTTGACTGTTAGGTATTTTCATTGTCATATTCCTTTATCATTGTTTCGCTGGGCGTGTGTGTGGGTATCCCCATTAGGACTTTAGCTTTTCACGTTTAGATTTTGGTAGGTTTCACACAGGGTAAACTCCGAGGGCGTAGTTTAATGAAGGGATGTTATGTAGCATATTTTTTGGAGAGTAACGGTCCGCAACCCTCCCTCACATGTGATCTCAGCTACATACTACATAGAACATCAGCATCCATGAATAATTCTCAGCCCTGAGGGTGCCGCGCCCTTCTCAGAACCACACATGCCAACATTAACACACGGTCCATAAAACCACACCACAAACCTGCGTCATATATACATCCACACATCCCATGAAACCACACACCGCCTCCATCACGTGCACAGATTATGGCATTACGTCATATTCCCCCAATCAGAACAGATCTGACACCACATACCCTGACCAATTAGACATCATGTACACCGACTTGTACCCAGACACATGCAGACACCCGCACTTGCCCCTGTGTGAGAAAAGAGAAGTCCACGAGGGAAGACGTGTTGTTCATGGACATCCTCAGAGGTGGTGTATTACATTTTGTGAACTAAACTGACAAGACTTTGGATAATCTAGAAGGAGTGTGAGAGAGACGAGCTTGGAGTCATTTTAGTCGTGCCTCGATAGACAGTTGTGCAAGTAAAGGATATCATGCCTTGAACACTTGGAGTCGTGCTTTGAACACACAACACTCGAGAACACTATACGCGCGATAGGCCTGGTGAGACCTGATGAACTCCTATTTCGTCACACTTGTTTAAACCATTTTAGATCAGAACCGTATGAACGCTTGGATCAGCTGTTGTTAAAGTATCTCACTCTTAAAACGGTCGCCCTTTTGGCACTTGCTTTCCTCTCGTGGAAAGAGTGTTCCATGGTTCACCTCGATGCCGCTCCTCCTTTCCTTGACGAAACTCCCCTGGGTCCGGGTCTGGAGGACGCCCCGTGCGAGCCTTCCGCCTCTATGTCAGTCGAACTAGAGAGCACCATCTCATCAAGCGTCTGCTATTTGTTCCTTACTCGAGACATTCAGCACCATCGTCCTGTGACCAGAGTGTAATATCAACTACTAGTAGATGTCAAGGCCTAAAGATGTCTTGGAGGCATTAAGGTGTAGAGACTATTAAAACATTTATTTATGTTTGCCAGGAATGACATCCGTTTTGCTCTATGACACACTATTACTGGGATCCCAAACAAACAAACAAAATGCCGACTCATAAAAAAAATTCGCGGTCGGGGTCTGTTCTGCTCTACGAGACATCAACGAAAATTTCCGAGACATCAACGAAAATGAAAAATACGCACTCAGCAAACAAATTTCAGGTCAAGGTCAAAGTTTATCCCTGTATAAGACATGTTGTCTGGGGCGAAGAGTCTGAAAATAACGTCCGTTTCGCTCTACAATGCACCGCTTCCAAGATACGGACAAAAACGAAACATGCTGACTCAGCAACAAATTTAAGGTTAAAGGTATCCCAAATACCCCTAAGACTAGGACTAGGGCGACGGGTCCAAAAATAATGTTCGTTTCTCTCTACGACGCACGATTTCCAATATATGCAGGAAATCTCAAGGATGAATCAGCAAAAATGCATTCAAGCAATAGGTCAAATTCGTTCGACGAATTGTTCCCAAAATCACTAGGGTTCATCCCTGGTGCTATATGAACCTATATGCAAGATTTGCAGCCATTGCATGGATACTTTTCGAGATATCGTCCGGAAACCAAGTCTCAAAATCAACCTTGATTTCATTCTCACGGACTTCGGATCCGGCTCAAAAAGTATAGGGTTATTCCACACATAATTTCTGACCAGTGGTGAAAATTTGGCAAGGATACATCAAGGCATTTTCTAAATGTAACGTCGTCCGCTATCCGGGATCCTCGAGGCTAGTCCTCTCACCACGGTCACGGCGGACGCATGCCCACTATCCTCAGATCCTCGCGGATAGTCCGCTCACCGAGGGTGACTGCGGGTGCAGTGTCTACTTATCATCAGAATGTTAACCAGGTATCGAAATTGTCCCCAGGGGCCCATAAGGGCCTTAGCCAGAGAGCGAGGACGTAGCGCTCATGGCCGAACCCTCCGTCATTCTCTCTCGCCTTGCTCAGCTCTGAGACAACTTCACTGAACAAAACGGCTCCAAAGTATTTATAGTCCCTGAAGCACGAGAAACGACAGAAGTGATGTAAGACCATTGTTACAGCATACTGGGCGAGAGAGTTGCAGGGCGTTGCCAAGCAGCGCGTGCTTTGAACAGAAGCGTCAAAAAAAGGTCAGAAACAAGAGTATTTAGAAAGAATCACCTACCGCGATCTCGGGCAAAATCGCCACATAAAGTCATCGTCCGGAAGTCAAAATGGCTAAAGGAAAATAAATTCTGCTAAAACCATATTTAAAGGCATTTCTGATGAAATGTATTAATAAGAGACCACACTCCCACAAAAATGTGTGACTACATGTAAGCACATGCTTGTCCAGAAAATCAGGGTGGCCACAATGCCAAGAGACCACTGCCTCGCTGAAGTTCCTATTGTTTATCACTTCCTCGCCGGCAATAATTCTTTTGTTTTTGCTTGCACAATGCACATAGCAATATATGAGTTCTGGCTCTCCTTGTATTACACTCTCTGGCCATATGGTAGACCTTTGGATGACCAGCACTGACCAGGTGACCTTGAACTTGACCTCAAACGTATCTTGGGGAATGTACATGAACACCCTTGCAGATTGCCTGTGCAGACCAACTTGGGGAACTGAAGTATTTATATTATAAAGCGGGCGATCTTATTTTGGAAGGTCCACTTACAAGCACTAGGATAGGGGATTGTTACTGTGAAGGTTATTGGTGACCTCCAACAATATCCCTGTGTTTCACCATCTGGGTTGGACTATAATCAAGAGCAAAGAGTTTGTGGTAAAGTCTTTGTCCAGATCCAGACCATGATCATTATACATTTTACGCATAGATATTCAAGTCATTGACTAAATGACATACTTTATTGTTGTCAAAAACATACATTGTTGATAAAACATACATATTTTCAACCTCATACAAAACTTTGATTACAGATTAGTAGTATAGATAGAACATGCTCGAAACCAACATGTACTGTGAACGGACTGTTTTTGCAGGGATTTTGCAGTTTTTTTACTTGGATGATTGATTTGGGAGTATATCTGTGGTTTTGTCCTTTCTCTATACACAGTGGTCCCCCTCCAATAAAATCTACTCTTCTGTCACAAAATTAAGGTCCAATGCCATGCAAAAATTTCTTTATAGAGGGGGTCTGTATGTTATTCTGTTCAATCGGGAGTTCAATTTTGCTTACAAATGTAGTCAATAGTAGACTTACTGCGAAATCTGCACAAAAAAATCCACCTGCTCACAGTACAGGTTGTCAATACTAATAAATCCAAAGTGTCTAATCACATCTAGTCACAAATGTGTGTAAAGCAACCCACAAAAAGATTATTTCTCAAGAACCTTTTGGTCAGTATCATTGTAACATTTGAACAATCAGTTTCATTTGATAATCATACAATTTGGGCATGTGCAACAGCTAAGAGTGACATGATTGGTATAGGGTGCTTGTTATGATCTACTTGTGTAAGAAAGATACAGTTTTTGATTTGAACAATCAACATATTAACCGAATACGACATGTACCCATATCTGTAGTAAGGGGTGTGGGAAGAGATACTGAACAGACAATAACATGGAACATTTCATGGACATTCCTGAGCATGGATTGCCGAGTTGTCCTCACACAAGCACTGGCAACACAACTCACTTAGATAACTCAATCTGGTAAATGGTTTCTCAGTAACGAAAACAAGTTGATGTGGAATGATAAATGAGAAGACTGTATTGTGTATATGCACTATTACTATGGAAAAGTATATGCTGATGCGTTCACTGACTTCATGAAATTGAAAACAAATTTTTCAATATTGCAAAATGTGACCATCACATAACGACAGATTTCTGCAAAATAAAATTCCAGGTTTGAATGTTGAAGCACGCAGCTTGTTTATATAATTCTGCTAGAATGTTGAAGCATGCAGCAATTTTTGTCAGCAGGCTATAGCAACTGACTGCTTTTTTTCTGATATCAAGGTGGGTAAAATAGCATCAGTCAGCATCCAACATAAAATGTCATACACGAGATTCAGGTGATATACAGTGGTACAAAAACATCTTCACAAAGAATTTACAACCGAGAACAAGCCATTAAATTATATGAAATGGGAAAATGTTTTTTATTCTCAAACATAAAATCGACGAAGACGAAACGGGAATAAATCCACAACAGAATCAAGTTCATTTCGAATAGATCTTGATCAACTTTGTTAAGCTACAATAATAACTCACTGTAATTCCTCTCAAATAACATGGAAAATGAATCAAAATCACTCAAGATATACAGTAGTAAACATTCAGTATGCATTATTCCCATCATTTGACATGATCCACACAGAAACAAAATACAGATATTCCACTAATCACTTTAAACCACATGGGAACATGGATTCACATGCAGATTTTCTTCTTGCATTCCCTGTACAAATGAGACCTAGTAATGAACAGTGATGTGTGCTTTTAGCTTCCTCCAGAAATGCTGTGTGTACATGTAAAATTAGTCCTAGGGGCTGCAAAGATCACAGATGTCACTGGATAGTTAGTGCAGCTGCTGCGTAGCTGACTGACGAGTCCCGCATAGCCTTGCACTGTCCCGACTGTGCATACTTCACAAACTTGAAAGAATATCGGTGGCCATTTCCGTTTTGGCGAAGGCAGGATATAGCCTTGAGAGAAAGGACAACACATCTGCATTAGGAACCATCTAATACATTCATCCAATCACAATCACATATTATAACCTACATGTGTAAGATACAGCTATTATCGGGACCACACATAATTGACCTATCGCCAAAGCCCCCAAAAGTTTCACAAGTTTCACAAATTACATCAGCAAACTTCTCTTTGGCCAATAATAACGTTTTGCAGAATGCGTCGTGAATGGCGTAAAAAGACTCGGACAAATTGGTTCAGCGATAGGTCAATTTCGTCACTCACATTGAGTAAGACTCCGATGGGATGGCGACCACATATGGTGTTCTGGTATTTTCTAAGGTATTCACTAAAGGCTACAGGGTCCATGGATTCTATTAGATCCATCCCCTGAAACAAGAAAGTACAAAACATGCAACATTAGTTCTATTCTCTGTGCAGAAAAAACTATATACTAAATTTCATGTTTTAAGTACTCTGAACCGGTTGCTTGCTCACCATACGGTCCAACTTCTCAATGGACTGCCAAATCTCCCCATCAGACTTGTCGTAGTAGGTGTACTTAAATCGTTGACCTGTACAAGAGATGTGGGAATCAAATTTTGAATATCCTCATCATGTGCTTTCACAATATCCTTGCAAACAACAGTAGTAAGCTGAGTAATGGAAACGAGATGGCATATGATGTTCACATCTTACGGTGCATTAGTGTCCACTCAACAGTCAACACACACTTAAACATGTTAAACCAGTAGTTTGAAACTTATCAAAATTCCTACAAACCCCAGTGGCAGAAGTCTGATGAGATGACAAACAGGTTTTCTGGGTCAGCTAGGTAGTGAGCGAACAGGCGACCATAAACTTGCTCCTTCTCAGCCAGCAGTGATCCGACCAGTACAGGTACGATCGTGAAGTCTCCTCGGCGGCTTCAACAAACACGCAACAGTTGTAAGGTATGTATGTGTATGTACTGTAAACGTACTCAACTTTGCGGGTATTTAATTTTGCGGTTCTGTACCTCAGACGTTTTGCGGTGGATTTAATTTTGCGGTTTTATCTTCATTTCACTTTGTTCTCCCTATGGACAAATTTTTGCGGTGGATTTAATTTTGCGGTTTTGATATTACCGCGAAATCCACAAAAATTAATACGTTTACAGTATATGCTATGCAAAATTTGAACTTTCCCTCACCTTTCCATCACTTTGGCAATGTAAGGCAAATGCATCTCAAGGCTGTGTTCGTCTTCGTCCGTCTGTATCCCCATAGAATCAAAGTGCCCTCCAGATCGAAGTTCATTGTATACTAGGAAACATGAATAGTGTACAGTTGTATACTAGGAAACATGAATAGCGTGCAATTGTATACTGGAAAATATGAAAAGCGGACAACAGTTAAATTGCACATACCAGGTATATGGGATTAGAGTGTGAATACCCAAATTCTCATTCTCATAATCTCATATATGTGTATGTCCATGGAACATATTCAGCTATATTACATACGATAAGAGCCATGTATCTGGGTGAGAATTTGGAGGCCATAGACTGCTTACTTTGTTGATCCACAGTCAGATCGTAGAAGGGTGTCTGATATCGTTCTACGGATGACAGCGCACAGCCGGACAGTCGCACGTGGTGGGACGGTCCAAGAATGAACACACGTCGGCTGTGTATAGACGACAGAATAACGATCACCCAGTACATGTCTAGATATTCACTGGTCAACCCTTGTAAACAAGATTTAACATGAGAAGTTCATGAGCTTACATCCTGCTTGGATCCACTTGTCGATATGCATGTGCACCACATGAGCCACAGTAGTAATATCCAGCGTGCCTGTAAAATGTAAATACACACACATGTATTAACTTTAATCTATCAATCTATGATCATAATTAATCAGTCTCACAGCAGATTTCATGATAATGAGATTAGAGTGAGTATAAGACCCACTGGGTTCCACCGGTTACATACGGGGCGATGATGGCCCGAGCGGGGGCTTGTCCAGCAGGGGCCTGGTGCAGCCAAGACGTCAGCTGCTTGTTCAAGTCATCACCTGCTCGAAGAAAATGCAAAAAATTCAACATATATCTTTAGGGTGTCATCAATAGTGCTACGCCGAACGCTCAAAAGCTTGAACAATCATTTGAATTTGCCTGAAACAAGCGTTCTGGCATTGAACAAGCGCTCTGGCATTGAACAAGCGCTTTGGCACAGTAAAATATTGAAACAACACAGTCACAGCTCATAAATGACTGAAGGGGGTAATCGCGAGGGAGCATACATTTTAGAGTTATTTGAGAGTGTAATACCTGAGTTCGGATATGTTTTTAGGTCAGGTCATCTGAAGTGGGTCGGGTTCAAGTGGTACAAACAATCTTACAAAGCCATTGTCACTCTACCATTGTCAAGTCACTGTTACTTACACAATATTCGATTTTGCCTGTACGACAATGAGTGCTTTGTTTACTTCGAGTTTGCCGCGTCATTCTCGTTTGAATAAGGTGCATACGATTACGAACGTTATGCTTAACACTTGACCTGACCTAGAAACATTTACAAGCTGGCTCATTGTCGTTACACAGAACATGTTTTTCGTGTCATAGATATCAGGGAAGTAAACTCAGACTCTAACAAGTATTTTTTTCTTGTTTCAATTCAATTCGTTTATTAAAAGTAGATCTATAAAAAAAATATCATGATTATTAATTAGGCCTAAAAAAATAAATGCTGTGTTTAGGGTCAAGTGCTCAAAAAAAATTAGAGTAGGTAGGTAGGGATTTTTTTTTATTTTATGAAATATTTTTATTCTTTAACATCCGAAGATGGACATGCCTAAAGGCAGAAAAGAGGGACCATGCTTATAAAATATTATTATAAACAGTTCCAAATATGCTATGTGTAGTGCAAAAAAAAAATATGAAGAAGATAGAATGAAACAACGACTTCAATGAAATAAATTGATGTCTGGGAATCAATGGGAACGACTTGGCTATTATAGCTATCTATGTAGGTCCACAACCACCGTGAACTGGCTGTTCTGGATTTATGCACCTCCCGTGGAAGCAGCGCTAAACTGCTAAACTCTCCCTCAGACTAGTCAAGACTCAGAGTCTACAGTGTAGTGGTGTATCCAATGCCACTGCCACTGCAGTTTGCCCCCCCCCCCCCCCCCCCCACCCCACTTGTTGATGACTTTTCCAGTCAAGCTGTATAAAAAAAAAAATTGTATAATAAAAAGCTGTATAATAAAAAAAATTTATGCTTTGTATACATTTGACTTGCCACCAAATTAAATTAACCGTGAAATGCCAGAACAGGTGGCTGCCAGGCTGATGCAGATCAGTCAGTTTCCCACCGGGGAGGCCACTGTCATAGATGGGGAGTCAACTTTCCCATTTCTTGAAAAACATTTTATGCATGATATTCCAACATGATACTAGTATGTTACTACAGGTATTTGTGACTATTGATTGCTTTCGTCAGTAATCAGTGTCAGGGGAAAGCTGTGTTCATGCTCACACACGTGCACTGGGAAACACTGGACAAGGCACCAGACAGTAATTGTGTGGGTGTGACACCCCCAGAGAAAGCTCTCTAATTTTACGACTTGTGATGGAGCTGATTGTTGACATTGGGTCAAACATGCCAGAATTGTTTCGCTCCCGATAGTGACAGGCTGCAAAATTCTCCTTGAGTGATCCAGTTAGATGTATTCATGAAAAAATAAATAAATAAAAAGTTTAGAGTCGGGTGCTATCAGCTAGAGTCGGTCGGACGACCCTAAACACAGCATTTTTTTTTTTAGGCCTTAGAACAGTGGAGATGGAATGAAATTATCCACCAAACTCGGCCTTAACAAAAACAATTTGATTATTTTCACAACACAAGACGCAGTTTATTTCTCGACCTCCCAAATGAAACCAAGAAACAAAGATCTGTGACTCTCATTCTTTGGCAGACTTGAGTCTTGGCCTGGCAAATCATGGGCAAATCAGTACAATTTTTTTGCTTTGGAACTCACCGTTACTGGAGTACCAACTACCCGCGTGTGTGGCTCGGCGCACTTTAGACATACTAGTCCCTATTTTGTGCGTATATGCGAGATTTTATACGAGATATGTCGGCCAAATGGGGGTTATTTTTCGAGGTAAACAGAAACTCATCAAAGACGAGGAACGATCAATGATGAACGGAAATACAGAATGCGCATGCCCAACATCACAGAATCAATCGTTCTCTCGCCCATGCTGAAGACAGGTGTTCCACGATTGTACCGATTTTCGGATTTACCATGGACCCACACTATGGAAGCATACTTTGATCATGCGCACAACTCCCTGTCGTGACAAATTTCACGTTAAGGTGATTTGTTTTGATATTGGAAGACACCTTGCTGAGTTTATCATCTTAAGACAACTTGACATGATTTTTTCATTAACTTACCACAAGTCACAATGGAACAGGTTAATATGTGGATGATCAAAGTATGCTTAAACACTCCACATAGACACAACTTTGCTGATATTTAATTCAGCATTGCATTCCTGTTAAAACATTATCTGGAATGCTATTTATGAATATATTTATTTTTTAGAACTGAATCTTGAAACTGTTAAAAGCATATACATGTAATCATTTGTATCAAATGCACATTAGAAGAAAATAGTCTTATTTATTTCAATAGACCACATATACACGATCAAATGACTTCCACGTGTTCGAAGGCAGTAACAACATTTATATGAGCATGTACAAGAATATACAGGTAACACCAGACAGATTACCACTGTAACAAACAATTGTTTCCACATACCGGTGGTACTAAATTTATTTTAGGAGAAAATAAACCTGTCTATACAAGTATGCACATAATACATCAGAAGTGAATTCACAAAAGTTTGATCAGGTATGGAAATTTATATTACTCACTTATTTTTTCATCTGTAAAACTGAAATTATTATCCAGAAATTATGTACCACATCCCACTGTTGTGAAAATAGAATAACTCTGTATATTTAATAGTATGTGAAAGGATAAGCCTGCAAAGTATATCCACAATGATTAATAAATGAGTGCACATATTCAATAGAGCCAAGCTAGTGTGTATGGAAACAGCTCAACAGATCAACTCACTTCTGGGGGGGGGGGGGGTGGGGGGGGGGGGGTTGACTGGAACTCACAACTGATAACTTCACATGTTATATGCAATCCCTGTTATTTTAACACAATATATCCCTTCTCCCATAGTTACAGATCCCTTCTATGACTAAGTTTTTAACTCCAACCATTTACATAGATTTTTGCATATTTCAGCAATGGCAAATGGTATCAAGGTTTAACTTGACATACTCATGCCGGTACCTCACTTGGGAGTCGAACGTTAATTTAACATACAATTCCAGGATTTTATCTGAAGAGTGAATGAATGGATGGCGATATTTCAGATTTCCATCAAAAGAACAAATTGGAAAACAAATCTTATTTGGGGCCCAGGTGAAAGTATTTCAAGTTGAAGTTACATGTAAGTCATGATACATGTATATACGTCAGGGTCATTGACTCAAGGGCAAAAATAATGTGTAAACAGGTATAGTTGTATAGACAAGGACAGTGATTGTCACACGAGTTTGTTGATATCATAACACTTGCAGTGAATGATTCAGTAGGTGCTGCCAATTATCAAAATACATGTACACCAATCATGAACATTAGTACATGAACATGACTAGTAATACTTCACTGGCTTGATATCATCAGGCTACAAATATTGGGATGTATACATGTACCTATAAAATGTCACACATATTCAGTCAAGATACTGTGTTATTATATGAATAGTCATGTACCAAAGATATTCATGTACTAAACAGTGACAAATGACAATCTACTCAGTTTCAAGTTCTTGGATATGCAGTTCACTGGCCGTTGATCAGTACTGTTGTTAGTTTTTGATGACACCAGTGTACAGGAAAAAAAATTACGCCAGAATCCTTCAACAAAGCAGTGTGTGAGCAAATGTGCACAAGGAATCAGCATGCGCATTGGACAAAGACACCTTTGCAAGAACCCAACCATAAACACACCTGCAAATCATACAAAACACTCATACACACAGACATACACAAATCCTAATATGTATTATCACACATACATGTAAAGATACACTATTTCAGAGATTTTATACAGCTGCCTTTTAACAAGTACACAATCTATCAAGTGGAGCAGATTACAATATACACAGATCTCAGCAGATTTCTCTCATTCTCTATAAATGTACCTTGGAGAATACAATGCTTTAGATGCATTTCAAGATACCAGTAATATTAGTGACGAGCATCAACTGACAAGTATATTGTGTTATGTGATTGTCTGAAAACTCTTGAGCACTGATCCTGGCATAACTTGGCAGAATAGAGCACCAGCTGGGAACTGTCACTACAGCCAGTGTGACAGGCTCGAGTCCGACAGATATATCACAACCTATAGCACTGGGACGGTCACGGCACTTCACTGACGGCCGTCAAGAATCGGGAATCATCTCAACGTCTTCACTGCTGTCCGTGTCATCCGAAAACTTCCTCTTCAACTTGCCTGTAGACATACGTATAAATACCGGTAAACACTGTACCAACCATCCTTCATCATTTACATTAGATCAGGTTCTGTACATCTGCTAAAAAATATCCAAGTCATGACATATAATTTAACATAGGGTAATACTAAAGTGAAAATTTGTCTGTCGTACCAGTCTGGTGTGATGTTTGCCCATTCTCTAATGTAAGTCTTGCCCGATATATAGGTTCATACTCCTGCAATGAAACACATGTCCTTTGTTTAAATAGTCAATACACATAACTCATGCATGTACAGTAGCTTAAATTTTCCTTTAGAAATATCTGACAGACCTGCTTGAAATCAACATATTTTCACAAAGACTATACAAGACAGCCACACATACACACCATGAGCTGGTTGGCGAAGCTTTCATTTGGACTGATGCAGAATCGTCTCTGTTGGACATGTTGTAAGGCATATCTGATGGAAAAATGCAATGCCAATGCCAGATTTCATACACCAGTAGGTTCAGTACATCTATATAATATATAACAAAAGCAGTGAAAGCTGAATGATCAACGATATATGGAACTATTGTAAACACAATAATGTCTAAGACAGAAGACAGCTGCACTTACTTGTATGTTACACCGTACTTCTCCATTATGTAGGCAATGACTAAGGCAGCACTGAATAGGGATAAAGATATGTAAGTATAAATCAATATTTGAAAGTATGTGTACTGGTACAGTTCAACATTTTACATCAGCTCCCAGCAGCAGCGTAGTGTACAATAACTCAGATGTGACTAGTAGTCTGTATACACATATGTTCGATGATACAGATGCTGGTATAGTAACTTATATTTGGACTATAAAATTTCGAACTGAGAAGCAATCGATAATCTTCTTGACTTCTTCATTGCCTTACCTTCTGGAAATGCCAGCATTCCCATGCACGAGTGCACTTCCTACAAAGTGAAAACCAATCAGAAGTCCTCATGGTACTGTATGCAGTCTTATTCATGATATCTAGGGCCAATGGGCCATGAAAAAATTCATGACCTGAAAGCATCAATCAATATAAACTGCTACAGTTTTTGGTCTCACCTCCATTATTCAGACAGCTGTCCAAGAATTCCTTCACCTGGAAAATGAAAGGCAAAATTTAAACTACTGTGCATAGAAGGACATACTGATGTTTACTACACATACAAATTATGGATTTTGCAGTGTGCTGATATATAACACTCTCGCTTTACCTTTGGGAAGTGCTGGATTATATTTTCTGTCCATGTATCTGCTATGTTCATTGTCAAATACCTGCAGAATACAGATATCTATACATGAGCAGCTACTGCCAGCTGGCATGGTTAGTAACAATCAACTGGAATGACGGCAAGTTTTTAGCTAATTTTGCCCATACTGCATTAGTCAACATCTAACTGATTTATATACCAGTATCCATGTTTTCCACAGTTTTGCACCAGTACATGCATGTACATATACTAGTGCAGAATATTGACTCACACGAAATGCTCGGGAAAATTTGGTCGGATGAAATTCGCTTCAATATCTTGTCTGATGCAAACCACATGAGTAATCCCATGTCTCTGTAGTGTTTCAAGCTGAAAAAAATATGATCCATTATCGTGATTTATCATTCTCTCATATCATATGATAAGATCATACTGAGATCATTGTATTAGAGACTGTGAAATGTGAACAGTGTCATAAAGAATTTCACATGTCCAGGGAAGTGCTTGGTTTCCATGCACCATTTGCAATACGAAAACAATATATTCATTTTGAAAAACAAAATTTATGTTCAAGTTTGTACACATATTAGGCAGCAACATTCCCGAACTGTACATATCAGGTTTTGGCAGACATACCTTAGTTTTCAAAGCTGCAGCATATGGTCCAAGAAATAACCCCGGAATTATTTCCTGAATGGGAAGACATATTCATATATGTTTTACTAACGTTACTTGGTGAATAATGAATATGATAGAAAAAGGAAATTGGTATTTGTAAACCTGAAGCTGTATGCTCTGTGTATTATAATATTGGTATACTAGTATACTGATCTGGCTTTGGAACTGATGCATTCAAAAATTGGCAGCACTAATGCCCAATTAATTGGTATATTTTAGTAACAACAGTTTAATTTTATTCCAGTTGTGATGATAAAAATTAGCCCAAGGGATAAGAAAGGTTATCGAACAATATATGTTTAATTCAAATTCTGTGACCTTGAAAATGAAGCCAAAGGTCAAATTAAAAGTCATCAGAATATTCGGCATATATCATTCATAATATAACGCACTCATTTCGTAGAGTATAACTGTGTCAGATTACACTCCAGATGTATGAAAATCACTGGAGGATTTCATGCTAACATATCTTCGACACTCCTGTAAATAGTACAATTGAATGTGCATTATTCGAGTAAATAGGGGAAAAACATTGATGTCCAAATCAGGCCCGTTACTTTTGGTATCTATATTTCAAACCTAAATTCTACGTTCTGTATAATATTCAATTATTCATTATCATTTCGATGTCATTTTCGGAAAATTATTCCATAAAACCGACATATTAAAGGCGACGGACGGTGAAAAAATAATATTCAGGATTTTTTCCTTATATCATAGAGTCGTATGGATTATAAATGATAGCATCAATATTTTCAATGAATATGCATCCTGATGCCCTGTGGGCGCTCTGTAGTAGAGACTCCCTTCAAGAAGCTTCCAGCGAATGGTGTGAGGTCACGATAGGTAAACCTCTGACGTTTTGGTGGCAAAAGGGCGCACGACCCTAGTTCGACATACAGCATTTAAATGCAGATTGCGAAAATTCTGCCGCAGTGACCCCCAATTTTTTTTCAATTTTTTACATGTGTACAATCCACTAGACATGTATACTTAATCTTAGAAGTTTCTACCGTATGGATCTTTTTCTGGGGCTGCTGATTCATTTTGAAATTAATAATATGTCGAAGGATAGCTGAACTCTTTCGGAAGTGTTTTGCAACAAATCCAACGCGGTGACCCCCAATTTTCATTCAACGATTTCAATCTACACATATCACTTGATAATCAGACAAATTTTGAGAAAATTCTGATGAGCACATATTCACCTGCGAGTTATAACTCATCACCCCTCTTGAAATATTTTCCGATTAGAGACCATGTTAGGGCATGGATTGTGCATATTTTTCAGGTTTACCATACATTTCACCATAACAGTGTCATCTATATACTATCCTGAACATGGTGGCAAATTTTCATATCCTTCTGCCCAAAAATGGGTGTGTCGCAAATATTTAATGAATGCCATCTCATCACATGAAAATTTTTCGACCTCACCGAGGAGGTCACAGCATCCGCGGAAAACGTTCAGGTATCTATACAGCTGTATGGAAAACGTAATGACCTATCGTGACGTCATGATTCTTTTACCTGAAACACACAGCATGGCTGGGGCACTGTGAACAGCAGTTTGATCGTGCCAGACGCGCATTATATCGATGGAATTCGTACATTTATTTATTTTGTAGCATATCATATGAACATAAGCAGTATATTTGTGCAAGAAAATTTTTTTACTGTCCATCGTCTTTAAAACAATTCCAACACCAATACATTCATTTTATTTTGGGGTTAGCATGTAGCGCTTTTGGTCCCCTTTAGCGTATTATGACCCATAAACAATTGTCATTCTGGATCGAACTACTAGCATACTAAACAAACTGGGAGTACATTTTTCTACCAGATAAACATGTAAGCCATATCGGATTACACAAATCGCAAGAACACTGACCTGCATTTCACGTCGCATTGCATACTCCCAATCCTGGAAAAAAGGAAATTGTACATCTACATGAAACAAAAGCTTCAATATGACCAGAGCAATGACGGGTAATTTCAATTGTTCAGTATTTTTTATCTATCAGCATTTTAGTGTGGTGTCGGATTATGTTCTGATCAACAATTCAACATGTATAACATCAGAATCCCATGAGCAATGATAAGGGTTTCTGATAATATGTAACTGTTCACATAATATGTGAAATCACGGGAGAATGGAAGCCAGTGCATATCGGGCAGACATTATGCAGCATCGCGGGCAAATCCAATACTAGTTTGTGGCCTATACATCTTGTCCTGCAGATAAATTTTCCAAGCTGCTTATAATAGAATATGCCTAATGAACAATGGGTTAAAATAACCCGCCGTTACTACGAATTAACAATAAGGATCTTCAGAAGTGTCTGAACAAGATGTTATAGACCGAGCATACTGAGGAGTGAGAATGGGATTGATGGGTTGATGAGCAGTAAAAAAGTGACTTACTGCACCAGCACTAGGGCCACCAGTGGCACTGGTGGTACTGCCACTATTGTTGACATCATCAATTGTCGGTATTGCGGACCTACTCCGCGAGTCCATAATGCTAACCATACTACTACTGGTTATTAATCATATCTATGCTATCATGGAAACACATGATAACCATCTGCAAACTTCGTTAAACTGCAGACTTCACATATTTGACAAAGCCAATGTTTTGAAAACGCTAAGCATGTTTCCGGTGCAGTGTACAACTCCGCAGTAAATTATCGAGCAATAAATCACAGGAAAGGAACAGTTACGAAAGAAATCGGTTTTTAAAAATAATAATAACACTTCGCCATCCTTCCGTCATTGATGGGTCTAAAGTTGACCAGTAGTTTTGCGATTGTTGCATATAATAGGCAGATCCCATTATAGTGTCTGATAGAGAGATTATTTCTCCTATTTATCTATGATAGGCCTATTATTGACTTTAACGAGATATTGAAAGTCTGGTGTTCCACACTCGGGTCAGAGCAAGGTCAGGGCAGTACTTATATAATGTAGATCTAAATTACTCCCGATCTAAATTACTGGATTGGCACTGCCACTGCGGTACCACAACCGTTTTACCGGTATGTTAGGGTAATACCGCCATCACCATAGGACACCTCCATGCAGTATTGTGTAGCGTTTTGAGGTAGTGGTGTTGGGTGTTTGGTACCGTTTGAGGGTTTTATTCTTTTATCTCGTGTGTTGCTACAGATCCCGAATTCGGGAACCACACTCTTGAAGATTTAGAGTTTATGTGATCGTATTCTTCTCTATTTTATGGACCCCTCGTTGTGTTCTAAAAGTCCGAGAAACGGTTTGATCTAAGCAAACCGTCAAGTTCACTTCAAGAGGTGGCAGAGTAGTTATTGCCGACCACCTACTTTGGTCCCCGAGCCTGTAAGACCCTAGACCCAGGATAATGCCTAGGCCCCGAGTCATGCAAGCCGGTTGACCTTCCCCTTTGTTTTCCAGCAGATTTACCCTGGTGGAACAAACTGGACCCGAACAATCAAATTCAGTCAAAACTAGTTTATATTTAATTCATCAAGCGTGCTACAAAGTACAAGAACCGTTTAATACAATCAGTGATTCATAAAAAAAGAGTCTCAGGATCTTCCCCCGCCGTGAGAGCGATCACTCCCTGTAGTTGATGCCTGCTGATTCAGTGTAGGGGCAGGTAGGGGTCGCCCGTTATGTAAGCTACTCGCCCGCAAGCGTTGTGGGCAATACTGGGGTCGCCCTCAGGTCTCCTGACGATGTGGCGGGCGTGTGGTCGCCCGCAGACGCGGTGGGCAACCCTTAGGCCGCCCGCTGGTCCACTGGTGCTGTTTTGGGCGTGGGATCACCCGCTGTGCAAGTGACTCGCCCGCAGACGCTGTTAACCACCCTTAGGTCGCCCGCTGGTCTCCTGACGAGGTGGCGGGCGTGTGGTCGCCCGCTGAGCAAGTGACTCGCCCGCAGACGCTGTAAGCAACCCTTAGGTCGCCCGCTGGTCTCCTGGTGAGGTGGCGGGCGTGTGGTCGCCCGCTGAGCAAGTGACTCGCCCGCAGACGCTGTAAGCAACCCTTAGGTCGCCCGCTGGTCTCCTGGTGAGGTGGCGGGCGTGTGGTCGCCCGCTGACCAAGTGACTCGCCCGCTAAGCAAGACACGAGTAGGCAAGTCGGCCCACCGTTAGGTTCGCCAGCCCCGGCTCCTTAGCCCCTCTCTCTCTCTTGAGATAACGTACTCGGATCACGGTCCCTGCTGTTGTGTAGGAGTGACGTCTCCCCCGGCGTAGGGAATCCAGGGAGTTCCCTGAATCCCTGGCTGTCCCCGTCCAAACAAAGCGAAACAAAGTTCAAAGTTCAATCACTCACTCAGACATCCATCCACACAGGCTTCGTGGCAAGTGAGCTGCGAGTTTCTTCCATCCGTCGGCAAGCATTCATCAGGATATTTCGAAGGTAAGTAGGCTTCAATTCTTGGCAAGTCCGTGACTGGACGAAGTGGCGTGATCCTGCCGGCTCATGCGTCCGTGTTCCAGTCCACGCCACTGATCTTTTCCCGTGACACTGATATTTCCCCACCCGGCTAGTCGACCAGCACGTGCAAATGCTTAAAAGAGCAGCAGACTCCAAAATTAGATGAAATATTTTCCCCAAATTTCGTTACACGCGCTGGAAGGAGTCTAGGTTCTGTTGGACGTGAACCCCTGGTCAGGCCCTGGCCAAAGGTCGATGTGAAGTCCACGACGTCGAGTGCCCAAACTCTCCCTTCGAGTGCCGTCACCGGCTTTTATAGCCCTCGCCCTTCGCCCGTCACCTCGCCCTTCAATTCGCCCTTCAACTCGCCCTTCGCCAGTCAACTCGCCCTTTGGTCCTGGCGTGGAATTGACAGTGTTGTAGGCCTAGTAGAGGTGTCGGTGACGTCACTCAAAGTGGTGTTTTCATGAATGTGTCTCTCAGTTCATGAAGTCAATGTGAAAAAGAGAGTTTCCGACGAAAACTACAGAATTCGTGCATTTCTGTAGTAAAATCCCCAAAATGTTATTAATTCATTACAATTAGTGGACTCGATGTGCCGGCCCTTTTTGTTACAATTGTTTTCGTATTTTACCTACTCATCCAACATATGATTTTCTTCACGGTAATATACTGACTCTGAGGAACTTTGGAGGATGCAATTAAGGCAGTGTCACTGGCGACATAGCGATCCCATTGAGTTACCACTATGGTTTTGTTGGCGGTTTGACGACGATCATTGTAGTACTATATGGTGTTGGGGGCAGCATCGAAGGACCATTGAGGTGCTACCGTGCGGGGATGGCGGTGTTACTGAGGTGATGGTGGCACTGGGGCATTGCAAAACCATAAGTCTGCGAGGCAGCTATAAAAAAGGGATGTGGTTTTAGATCAAATTCAATACTCTTTTACTTTGCTTAAGACATTGCATCACCCAACAATTATGTCGCAACATGTTACAAGGGAGAAAGCCAGCTAGAAGCGCCCTCATACGCCTTGCCATGAATTGCTCTGAGAGTCTCAAAGCCATTTTTGGCAATCCTACGCCCCTTCAAAATCAGAAAAGGAGTCTTCACATGATGATGTAATTATCTGCCATTTTCAATACTCGATTTGTACTGCTTGAAGACTTTCAGAACCCTGAAATTGATCGCCAGTCGCCAGTCCACTTTTTTAGGTGATTGCATGGCGGTTTTACTGAGGACGGATGGCGGTGATGGAGATGTTAATGAGGTCCTTGTAGGGTTCCACAGTGGCAAATGGCGTGGTGTTTTCCGCAGTGCTATGGCGGTCAAATGCGGAATCACTGAGGAACCAGGACGATCAAGGCGGTGCCATGTCGGTTTATGTCATACAAGCACCGCAGTGACACCACAAACCCAGTGTGATGGGGTATAATTAGCACTTCAATCTATTTAAGCCTACCAGCCCATTTGGGATGATAAATATTATTGTTGGCGTGGTTTTTCATTCGTCGTCTATCTGTCTGTGACCAAGCATCTCGTGTAATTATTTCATTGATTTCCAGCAAGCGTTTGAACGGTGCATTTTGATACTCGCGAATACACGGAGCGTTATGATCGCTAATCGATATTGACCGTCGATTGAATATTCATATCTTGTACGTGATCGTATTGCGCAATAATTATATTCCGTCCGAAATATTTATACTGACGCATAGTATCCGGCTGATATTATTTAATATTAACTCATACATAGTTAATACACATTATTAACAGTTATATTGAAAAACTAGATCATTCGCATTTCCTTGCCATGGTTACATGCTTTCATTGACCAATGACCTGACTGGACGCTGTGACCACTGTGACGTCAATAATTTACTGGTACTCTCGTGGTCAGTCTATCACGAGCGGTCCACTTGGACAGACGGGACAGTACAGGAGTTGGGGGAAGTGTATGTATTCATATATTTTTATTATTCGAAATTATTCTGAAATTCATGGGCTTGTATGCACATTAGTTGAACCAATTTGCAATTTAATTATTCAGTTGGTGTGATTTATCTGTGGGACGGCCCGTGCTTATGAAGGGGCATGTATTACCATAAAATGGTGATATTCTCACGGGGTATGTGTTAGCCATGAATTCTCCATTATTGATAAATTATTGATATATTACTTTGGTGAAATAGCAATTGCTGATTGATGAATTGTGTGGAAATACAGTGTAATTTAATTCCAGATTATTATTTTCATGCTGCAATATTTTATTTGTTTTATTTGTTGCTTTTATATTTTATATATATTTGTTTTAGGATTTTGTTAATAAATAAAAGTCGTTCGAGCCTACTTTGCTTTATGTCCATCGTCCAACATACCATGACCCAATATCTCATATATATCCAATATCTAAAATAAAAATATAACCACTTTATTGCTGAAAATAGCCAATGTGGTGATTTTGTCTGTAGATTAGGATGGGCATTTTGGTCACAACACGACCTCATACTTCAGATTTAAGCTCGCATCACCACGATGACGTTTGTCATTTATTGACTGGTTCCACTCTTTCATGTAACGTTTTCCCTCGTGCTCGTGCGCTGGCGTGCACTGGCAACTGGGAATCTGAGAGTTTGGTCTTCTTGATTGCCAGACCGCATGAAGATGAGCGCTACTTGCTGTTCCTGTTCTCGATCAGGCTAGGGACGAAATTACTCCTGGAGATAACCAAATTATGAGCAATCTCAGGGGAGAGGCCTTCATGCTCCATGTCAGTATGTTGAGCTAAAGGCCCTACCCTGGGGCAGTAAGAAAAGCTAGGCTCTGCCAGTCCATTGGGCAATTAATAACGTCGCTATCCTGTTGGTTAAAATCAATGGACCTCATTGTCAAAGATGTAGGCCTATGCTGCAGACTTGCTAAATTTGAATAAATTAGTAAATGTGATAACAGTTATCCAACCATTATAACTTTTCGGTGCCAAAACAACCAAGTGATTGACACTTCAATGATTTTTGTGAATAATTTGCTTCTTTATAAGTTTTAATGTGGTTACAACCATTATTCTAGGACATATCTAACTTGCTCACCCATTACACAGTCAAGACAATGGACAGATCTGATTATTTCAGTAGTAACACAAATGCGAGAGTCTGTTGTTTCCAATGTATATGGCTAATTCTGTGTTTTGCTTCTGGTATATTTACTCGTTATGTTGCAGGATGTTAGATGGTGAAATCCTGAACCTTGCGGAGCTTGGGATGGTGGGATAAATACCTGAAATTCTAGATATGTATGTCAAACCTGTCGACCAGGCATGCATTGCCTGACAAGTCTTAACTGAAAACATTGCATTTGAATGTGAGGTTTGCTATAGGTCTTTTTAACATTTGGCATGCATACGCCCCACTGAGAAGCACAGTCATTGCCAGTGCCTGAAGTGCCAGGAGCTAATTTAGCAGACGAGCCGACTCTTAGATAATATGTGACATGTATTTTGTATATGCATTCATGTAGCCTGGAACTCCTGGACCCAGAAAGCCATGGAGGCAACTACTAGTATCCGAGCATGTGAACGTGTTACTAGATTCGCCGACAGCCCACCGAGGGGATGAAACCTCTGATACCCCGATGGACTGGGAGCCTGTATGCACCACCTCAGGAAAGACTGCAGTCACTAATGAGAGCATGGTGCCAACACACAGCCCCTGATGAGAATTGTACCCTGGAGCCATGGGTTCACCTACACTAGTGGCAGAGGATCACATCCTCGCTCAGCGTAACACTGGCTGCTCAGTTCTGAAAACAGCTCCCAGAAATCCGAGCTGCTGGCAGTATTTATAATGCCAGCTCAAGAGCACGAGGGTAGGCTAAAACGTCACGAACAGGCAACAGTGGAACTGGTCGATAATAAATAGACGGTATCATGGTAATGCATGCTTCGAACATGAAGCTACCAAAGTAGGAGGTATCATGTTGCAACCACTGTCCTGATTTTTGGACAAATTCGCCACTTCTTATTAATGTAGGAGTAGTTTTGTGAGGCATTCAAAAAGCCACAATGACTACAATATGGGCGATGAATTTCCTAGGAAGGTAATCCTTCAAAGGCATGTGAATGCTCACAGAGATGACAGGCCATTTCATTGTTCATTGTATGATAAATAGTCAGGTCCAAAGATGATCTTACCAGAAATTAATGTAGGCCCAATGCAACATAGGTTTGCATGCATAGTACATGTATGGTACATTAGGAGCCCTAACAGTACTTGCACGTGAACTTCTGCTAGGTTGCCATCACACAACCCAGCCCATGCCACGCAACCACGCCTACAGACATTTTGGGGGGAATTCCATACACCAAACTGCGACTCGAAAGGGCCATGTAGATTGGCATCTGCAGAGAAAATGACTACAGATAGATCTTATGGTTGTATTATGGGCATATGGGGAATCATATATGGTGGATCTGTTGGTGACCTTGAACTTGACCTAGATTCAGACTACTTAGAATACACGTTTGACCTAAGTCTACTGGTACATGACATCTGATATGGGTCATGGGTCATCAGTAGGACTGCCATCTGTGCATGCTTACATAATATGTATACATATATTCTAGCACAAGGAGATTGATATACAAATGTGGTGTTCAATTTCTGCTCGGGACTGCATGAAGTTCGTAACTCAGTTCGTAAGTGGGCTGACTTCTCACCAATGCAGTTGGTTTAGGCGCGGGTTCGATCCCTGGCCTCGGCAGTATGTGAGGGGGTATGTGGTCGCCAAACCGAGCAAGTGGGTTTTCACCAGGTTCTCTGGTTTCCTCCCACACTAATGACCACCCTTACGCCAAGATCCGAGCCAACAAGAGATGTTAATATAAGCTGATGCTTGTTCATCAATTGTTGTAAAATAAATAAAGTTTTAAAAAAAGAGGCAATGCACATGTCACATATCCCCATTCCTGAGTCATAACAGGAAATTCCCTGAATTCGTTCCCGCACATGACAAAGTCACAGCTGAGTGATCAGCCTGAGCCCACATCACACGTCTTGCTGGGATCGACCATGATAAATTTCTTGGCCACTGGTGGAATTCCAACTTACAACCTCACAGGTTTCTGTCCTACAGCCCAACCAAACCGTAACATGATTGAGCATGCATGTGCAATCACAGCAATTTTACTTTTCTGTCCACCGCCATTTTTGCTTGGCAGCTTTGGATTTGTTTTCCCGGTGTAAACATGGAATTAAGTCTGCAAAATAGTCTATTTAATACAAGCCAAAGTGCTTCGGAATCCTCTGTTGTTGTCTTGTACCAGTTGCGAGAAACCAGTGTCGTCTCAGTCCAATCTGGCCACCAGTGCTCATGATCATCAGGTGCGGGATAAACACACTTCATCAATGAAAGAAATACTTAATATGTGTTTATTTTGCATGGATCTTGGCTCGATGTCCACAGAAGACCTGAGGTAGGACCTGTGTCGGAGGTGGCATCCATCTACATTCATGCTTGCGACAGAGGGCTAATGCAATGACTTATGGACCCAAAAGGATGTCCATAGGCTGACAGACTCATGGGGAGTGATGCCAGACCGTTTGTCTGGTATGAAGATGGTTCCTGCTCTATTGGGGGTCGTTTCCTGTAACAATATGAGTCACAGGCTTCTCTGGTGTAAGTCGTTTGACGGGCACGACCAGGGACCAGCTAGGCAGCCTTCTGTTCCTCTCAGGACTGATTCTGTTTCATCTCTGAAGGACCCGATAAAATCTGTCAGGCCAGTAATCAGGGGAGGAGCAGGGCCATGTAGGTGACGATTGGGATCATTCCGCATCGAGGATTCTAAGGCCAACAATACTGAGCTAGGCTGGGCTGAGCTGGACTCTAGGCCCCTATTTGGAGTCATCTCAGGGAAATCGGATGGTTCTCGTTGGTGACAGTTTGTTAACCATTCTGGATTACAGACTTTCTATAATTATATAGGTACATGTATGTTTCCATGGTTAATGTTGAGCTTATTAGAGCCAACTTCTTATCAGTCATTCTAACAATCTTTGCCATAGCTTTGCCATCATTTTGGCGCAGCACTGATTTTGGGTATACACATTATACATTACAAGGGCCTGACAAGCCCCCATTGGTATTGTGGGGGGTGCATGTGTAAATTTGCGTGATTCCTTGATTATCTTTGACCTTATAGTACCTGAATTCCTAGCAACAATGAAAAATGATAGTTGTAGGAGAAAGGTATTTTGCCATAGCAACAAAGTTATTGGGCCTAAATATTAGGCCTACTTGGATAAATCTGTGGAAACAGAGTGTGAATCTATCAGGCACAAACTGACCCCCCATAGTTACATTTATAAGAGGATATGTTTATAGCAGTGAGATTCATACCTCCGTCTTACTTGAAACTGGGGGTCCAAATGCATTACACTGGTCGATGCTGTGGAAACGAAACAGGTCCTACACGATGATGGCACCATATGTTTCGGAATGCTATACTTGCTGATGCCCTTTTTCACCAGACAAAGTTATTGGGCCTAAATATTAGGCCTACTTGGGTAAATATGTGGAAATGGAGTGCGAATCTGGCAGCCACAAACTGACTCCTCTTAATTACAATTATAAGAGGGTATGTTTATAGCAGCGAGATTCATACCTCCGTCTCAGTTGGAAAAATTGGGGTCGAAATGCGTTAAAGTCATAGTAGCAAGGTACCATTATATGGTTTTATTCCTGTTCACATAAAGACATTGTGGACATTTGGTGATGAAAAAGGTGTTTGCATTAATTGGTAGCTAATAACAGCGACATATAATAGATTATATTGGGTCAGTATTACGATCGCCTTCTCCAGCCGATGAAAGAAATAGCTTCGGTAATTTCCGTAATCGTGACGTCAGTTGAGGCAGAATGTGCTTTGATGGCTCGCCGAAAACGTAAAATACGTAATTTTGGTGGCCAGCTCAAAGAAGGGAAAATCACTTCAGATTGCATGCGATTCAACAGAAAACACGCAAAAACCAGCAAATACTGGACATCTTGCAGTTCAACGAACCTCCGTTCTGGGTCAATGAATAGTGCTGATTCTAAATATCAAGACAAGAAGTGCCGTATTTCTGCCATCTAACCCCTTCACTTGAATTGTCAAACATACATCAGGGGAATGAATATGCGACATGCAGTTTATCTGGCTGGCTACATGTACTTTCAGGCCTGCCTCAACTGACGTCACAAACCACGTGACCCACACTAACATCAGGATCAAAATCTTCGGCAAATTACGGAAGGAGTGCCTATTTGGTTAAATATCTCGAAACCCATTGATTGTATTTGTAAAATTCGTTCGAATTTATTGAAAACTATTCATAATAGACTAAATGAAAAGCACTTTCATCGGCATGCAACTAGGTCTTTAAACACTGGTCGGTGCTGGGGAAACGAAACAAGTCCTACACGATGATGACACCACATGTTTCGAAATGCTATTTACTTGTATCTGATGCCCATTTTCACCAGACAACGTTTTTTTATAGAAATTATGAAATGGTTTTAATTAATCTACTCAACCCGTTGTGACATATATCTTTCCTTTTATAAAAATATATATTCAGTCTTCATTTGCCGCGATGTTGTCAGTTCTACTTCCGGTTCATCATCTGGTGGAAAAAAAGTAAATAAAACCGGTACTCGTAATTGTTTCATACAATAGGTAGATCTATATCGTATTGATTGATAGTTTTGGGTGTCGCAACTTTGTATGGTGTTTTTAAAACAACATAATACTTCGTGGCATACCTACAACTTCGTAAATTTCAAATGACTTGGTTACTATATATATATAGATCTAGCAATACGTGAGTTCGGAAATGTTTTCATGTCAGGTCAGTGGAATTGGGGCGGGGTCAAGCGGTATAAACATAGCCAAACCATGCTGTCACGCTACCATTGTCGAGTCACTGATAGTATTACGTGACAAAATGGCGGGCCTCACAGGAATTCTTGTTGCTCTGATGTTTTCGTCTTTTTCACATAGTTTTATAACGACATACACAGATCAGAACGTATTTTCTGATTTCGGAACATCCATAGATCCGAACTTTTGGTTTAACCTACAAAGAAGAGATACAGAATTCGTTATATCTTGGAGTAAAAAACTGTCACTACTGAACTTGGTAACCAACGACGCGGGTGTACGCGGGAAGGTCAAGGCCACAGCTGTCCGATGTAAACAAACATGGCGGCCCGTGAAGACGAACCACTACCTAACGGTGATTTTGATTCTCCTATCAGGAGATTCTCATCCGAATCCAGGACCCGTGAAGTTCCCCTGCAGTGACTGCTCAAAACCAGTACGTTCAAACCAGAAAGCTCTCCTTTGCGATGCTTGTGATCAGTGGGTGCATGCTCGCTGTATCAACATCGACTCCCCCACTTACAAGACTTTGGCCGAATGTGATGACACTTGGTGGTGCCCTCGATGTGTCACTGATCCTTCAGTTGATCCTGACCTCAGCGCCGGTGATCCTGACGACACCACGAACAGCACTGCCCCTGACGAACCTTCGCACACGACCTATGTCACGAGTGACGAGACGGATTACGACTGTTTCAAGAAGAAGGGACTCCACTTCATCCACGTCAACACCCGGAGCCTGCTCCCCAAACTGGATGAACTGCGAGTCCTCGCCATTAACACCAAGGCGGCAGTCATCGGTATCTCCGAGACCTGGTTAGATGACACCGTCCCAGATACAGAAGTCTCGATCCCAGGATATTTCATCCAACGACACGACAGACTGCGTACTGGAGGCGGTGTGTGTGTCTACGTTCGCTCGGATATCGCGTTCAGTCCTCGCAAAGACTTGGAGGTAAACACAGAGACTACCTGGATTGAACTGTACCTTCCAAAGACTAAACCAATACTAGTGGGAATCTGCTATAGACCACCTATGGACTCTAACTTCTACAGTTCACTTGAAGCAAGTTGTGGTAATTGTTCTAATTTTAATGAAAATGAATGTATATTGCTTGGTGACTTCAACTCTGATTATATTGCCATGAACTCACACAGTAACCAGTATTGTTCTCAACTAAAACAATTTATGTATATGTTTGATCTTAAACAACTGATCACATCTCCTACTAGGGTAACTGACCTAACTTCTACCATCTTGGATCTGATTCTGGTTTCCTGTCCCCAGAACATTAGTCAATCTGGAGTCATTACTACGGGTTTCAGTGATCATATGATGATATATTGTACTCGTAAGGTTCAGCGTCCCACTAGTAATAAACACAATACGGTTAGACTTCGGTCACTCAAAAGGTATACCAAAGAACTATTGCATGGTCAGTTACAATCTGTAAATTGGTCTAATGTTTTAGAGTGTAACAATGTAGATGAGGCATGGTCTAATTTCAAAGAAATTTTTCTTGGTATCATAAACAAAATTGCACCCTTAAAACAAGCCCGTGTTAAAATGAACACGGACCCCTGGATGACAGGCGAAGTACTCCACCTTATTCATGAGAGAAATAGTGCTCTCAAAAAGTATAGAAAGACTGGACTAACAAGTTGGTATGACAATTATGTCAATCTCAGAAACCAAGTACAGAGCAAAAAGGCTGCTGCTAAATCAGAATACTTTGCGAATAAGGTGGAGGAAAATAAAAACAATCCCCGCAAGCTTTGGCAAACCCTAAAAGACCTTGGCACATCCAAATCCAAAAACACTCCCTCAAATCTAGGACTTAAAATAAATGACGAAATCTGTTTCGACAAAGCCAAGGTTGCTGAAAAATTCAATAATTTCTTTTCAACCGTTGCCTCATCTCTGCAGTCTAAACTCACCCCTGGTAGTGGAAAATTTGGTATGACCCATGTGTATAAGTATTATGAATCACTAAAGAGTAAGGATACAAGTTTCAGTTTTGATGTTGTTACCGAGGAGTTTGTCCAAAAGACTATCCTCAACCTAAATTCGAACAAGGCTACCGGTTTGGATCAGATTCCCGCTCGCTTTCTAAAAGATGGTGCCGAGTTCATAACTTCTCCACTCACACATATTCTAAATTTGTCCCTTACCACTGGTATAATTCCATCTGACCTTAAGTCTGCTAAAATTTCACCAATATACAAGAAACAAAGTAAAACTGAAGCAGGCAACTACCGTCCGGTCTCAATCCTGAGCATAGTGAGCAAACTTTTCGAAAAAGCTGTTTATGAGCAACTAAATCAATATCTCTCAGACCACAAGCTCTTATATGAGCACCAGTCAGGTTTCCGTCCCTCGCACTCCACAGATACCTGTCTAGCTCATTTGACTGATTTTATCAAAAGCGAGCAAGACAAAGGTAATTTTACAGGTATGGTACTTCTAGATCTACAAAAAGCATTTGACACTGTGGAGCATAGTACCCTTTTAAACAAGCTTGAAGCCATTGGGCTTCAGAAACCTGCTGTTGACTGGTTCAGAGCCTACTTATCTGATAGGCAGCAGTGTGTCGAAGTTAATGGCGTCACTTCGTCACCTGCTAATGTGGTCTGTGGGGTTCCCCAAGGATCCATATTGGGTCCCCTACTGTTCCTCATATATGTGAACGACATGCCCACTGCAGCAAAATGCAAGTTGCTGCTATATGCAGACGATTCGGCACTCCTTATAGCTGGCAAAAATGTAGCTGATATTGAGCAACGACTCACTGTCGAACTTCAGTCCGTACAAGAGTGGCTTGTGGAAAATAAGCTATCTCTTCACCTTGGAAAGACGGAGTCGATATTATTTGGCTCTTCCAGAAGGCTGAATGGTACAAAGCCTCTTGACGTCACCTGCGATGGTCATTCTATTTCCAGTAATTCCTGTGTGAAATATCTTGGCGTTGAACTTGACCAATCGCTTAGTGGGAGCCATATAGCTGACAATATTATCAAGAAATCTAACGCCAAACTAAAATTTCTGTATAGACAGGCCAGACACCTTAATGTGGACACTAAAAAACTCCTTACGTCAGCTCTGATTCAATGTCACTTTGACTATGCCAGCACCTCTTGGTATTCTGGCCTTACCAAGAGACTTCAGAATCGTCTACAGACCACTCAAAATAAGGTCATTCGCTTTCTTTTAAGCGCTCCCCCTAGAACCCACATAGGGTTCGAGGAATTCAAAGCCGTCGGTATGTTACCAGTGGAAGTCCGCGTCAACCAACTTAAAGTAAATTACATACATGACATGATTTATGGAAATGCTCCCAGATACCTAACCTCCTCCATTAGTATCCAAAATTCCCGCCACAACACCCGATCTGGCCCAATGTCCCTAGTTATCCCATCTGTAAAGTCTTTTGGTCACTCCTCTTTCCGGTACACATCAGTCACTGCTTGGAATGAGTTACCAAGTGATATCAGAACAACAAGTGTTAAATCAGTTTTTAAGTCCAAAGTCAAATCTTTTTTATTCAACAAGTTCTATCAAGAGTCACAAAACCCTTTTATTTATTTGTAACATTCTAGTCTTTGTTGTTAGGTTATCTAGTCACCATTATGTTGTTATGGATTTAAAATTCTATTTTTTCCATCTTTTTTTCCAATTTTTGTCTACTTTTGTAGTTATATTTATACAATCAGTCATTTACACTTGT
The DNA here is from genome assembly GCA_949152475.1 of Terebella lapidaria. Classification (NCBI taxonomy): domain Eukaryota; kingdom Metazoa; phylum Annelida; class Polychaeta; order Terebellida; family Terebellidae; genus Terebella; species Terebella lapidaria. Next base: position 19,274,136 of record OX424561.1, read on the forward strand.
GTACTCATTTATACAATTATATTTATACTTTTAGGCAACCTATTTTGTCATGTGATTTAGATCCGGACCACAATGGAAATAAGTGTCTTCACTTTCTTGTGTCATCCGTGTATTTTAATGTGCATTATAATGTTATTTATACTGTATGTTATTTTACTGAATAAATTCAATCAATCAACTGTCACCAACACATTACTCGATTTCGCCTGTACAATACTAACCTCTTTGTGTACTTCGAGTTCACCGCGTCACTCACGTTTGAGCATGGTGTGTACGAATGTTTTGTTTATACCATTTGACCTGACCTAGAAGCATTTCCGAACTGGCTTATACTACTAGCGTCAGGGTACCTAAAATCCTAATAATCGACCCTGTCCTTAATCATCGACCCCTGCAAACACTGCCAATTAGCTGTGCAAAACAGACATCTGACAAAAACCACATTGAAAGTACTTCTAATACACATTTAAGCACATTTCACATTTTAGTTTATTCAAGTTTTGTCCAGCCGTTTGCAGGGGTGGACGATTAGGACGATGATTAAAGGGCCACTGTATGGGATTCGGCTTTTAGGGGATTTCCAAGATTTTTCTCCCGACGCTTCTATTTATAGAACAAAACATCAGATGACGTTTTTGGCCTAGGATCTCTGCCGAGCCGACCTGGGCTGATCTGACAATTGGTTCGATTTGATTTGATTTGATTTGATTTTATTCGGTAAATAATGTAAAACATATAACAGAAATACATGTATATGAAAGACATTAAAAACCAGGATAACACATGAAAGTGAAAACACTTATTTCCAATGTGGCCCTAGAAAATATCACATGACCCTCATAGTACAGTATAATAAAGAAAAGAAAAATAAGGACAAAAAAAAAAAAAACTAACAATTGTATAATTCGAAAATGATGTAAAAGATCACATTTAAACTAAATATATGCCAAAAGGGGCAACAACAAAAAATATTAAAAATAAATAAAAGTGTTGGATTCCTGGTTGACAATTTGGTTCGGCAGAGATTCTGGGTCAAAAACATAATCTGACCTTTTGTTCTATCAATAGAAGCGTCGTGAGAAAAATCTTGGAAATCCCCTAAAAGCCGAATCCCGTACAGTGGCCCTTTAAGTATTCAATAGCCTTACGGTGTATCTGCTTATAGCCCCCACTCCCAGTCTGAGCGACGCGGAGTGTCTGAGATGGCTGTCATTCACCCTCTAGGTGGAAATCGTTTGGACATCTTTTCAATTTATAAATCAAAATCTTCCACCTTTGTACCCTCTAGGCCTCGTCTATAGACCGAGACGACATAGGGGATACATATTTGACCAGCCCAAGCGACGCGGAGCGCGTCCAAGATGGCCCTCATTGGTGATCGGGACGAAAACAAATAAATCACGATTATGACAGTTACCTGGGTTGACACGCCAAATTTTCGTATTGTATTCACTCAGAAACACGAGAGGACCCAAATTATGTATGAAAACGCGCACTTAAATACCCCGAGATATTGTTGAAAATCCCCTCCAAACATTGACTTTAGCCTTAGCAGTCTCCTACCACAAATTTTACCAGGAAGGATTAGTGATGTTCGGAGGGGATTTTGAGCAATATATCAAGGTATTTAGTTGAGTTATCATGTGTAATTTGGGTTCGCTCCGCGTCGCTTGGGCTGATATTTGATAAACAATCAATGAGTTATTACTAAAATATCCCAACTTGAAACGAGAACCAGATTTTGACAACTTGACCAGTTGACACAAGCTCATGGGCACATCCATTTTGCCAGCTGTGTTGACCCCACAATTCACTTGGTGGCGCCACTTCTCATTATAAATCTCAGATCATGTTGTGGCACAATCGAATCTGATGTCATACTGTTGGCGAAATGGATAAACCCATGACCCGGCCAAGAGCTTGTCAAAATCTGGTTCGCGTTTTCAAGTTGGGATATTTCAGTGATAAAGTCATTCATTGTTTGTCAAATATGTATCCCCTATGTCGTATCGGTATATAGATGAGGTCTAGAGGGTACAGTTGTGGAAGATTTTGATGTATTAATTTAAAAGATGTCCAAACGATTTCCGCCCCGAGGGTGAATAACAGCCATCTCAGACGCTCTGCGTCGCTCAGGTTGACTAGTCCCTTACTATGCAAGTGCTATATTGACTATACAATACTGTAAACCCATTTAAGTTCGCTCCCATTAAAGTTCACGTTTTTTAAATATTGACTGTTCGCTAACCATTTAAGTTCGTGTTTTGTTTATTTTTACATCAATTTCAATGTAACTTTTAAAGTTTGCGATCCATTAAAATTCGCTATTTTGTTAAAACCGCGAAATCCACGAAATAAAAGGGTAACGAACATTAAAGGGTTTACAGTAATACATCACTGTGCCGAGTCATTGGCTGGTGCCTGGCCGCGAAAAATGAACATATTGATCAAAGTATTTGAGGCATATTTATTTTTGGAGTGCAGTGAAAAGTACCGGTAGCTCCCCAACCTGGTGATCGATGTGGGCGGTTGATGGAGCCACATGACACCCAGCCTTGGTTAGAAATCGGAAATCACAAGTCTTCTAAATTAACTGGTGTGGCTGTAAAGTAACTGATGTGGAAACTCATGAAAGGGTCCTTTTTCTTGCCTTGACAACTTGTGAAGAGTGTGGCACAGTTTGAGAGTGCCTGTAATAGTTCTTCGTTCTGTATTTATATTTTTTGATGCTTCAATCCATCAATCTTTGCTTGAATTCTAGTCTTTTGGATTGAAGCAATAGATGTGGAGTACAGGTGATAAGGCCGCCAAAGTGATCAGGCCGCCATTGAAAATTATCAAACTGCGGGCTAAGTGATGGAAAACACTCGTCATGTTATATTGTGCATTAGCCTATGGTATGATGATATGCGGCCTGATTGCTTTGGCGGCCTTATCACGTGGTAACAATTGATGTTTATTGTTACATAAAAATCTATTACAGGCGCTCTCAAACTGTGCCACACTCTTAAGAAGTTGCCACTTTTGCGGCTAACCTTCAGAAGTTGCTACTTTTGGTACTTTTGGAGGCTCCGAGAACCTCCCAAGAAAAAAATGCACCAATCCATTATAATCTCCTTTGTAAGCACCGATTAAACATATATTTCCACAGATTCAGTGCTGCACACTCAAATATTCCCCTGTAATTCCAAAATCATATGAATAAAATATCTATAAAATATATGGTGCAGATAGCTTTTCATTGATTGGTCACACGCACATATGCCCAGAGTGACACACCAAATTTGGAGTTTCAAACTTGGAGTCAAACTGATTAAGTGATTTCCAACTTGCAGTCAAACTAATTTACAGTAGATCCAGCAACCAATTTGCTAATAATTATTTGCTAAAGCCAAGTTCATGTGAAGTTCATTTTGAATGGTTTTGGTATTAAGAAGTACATTGTACCCCCGGTATGTTTTCTTTGTATTTTGGCAGGTGGCGGCCGAGCCATGAAGTTGTGTCCTGCAATTGTGCTTGTTCTATATGAGTTTCTGGCTCATGCTATGGGACAAGATCAGCTGTACAACACCCTACATGGAGCTGTTGGAGAGGGAAACTTCACATACTACAAACTGGTTCACATGGGGTACATCCGCCTCATTCTGGACACCCTGCACGGTGACGCAGACCTGTATATTTCATCGGAAACAACAACACCCACTTACGAGGACTATGAAATCAGTGCCGTAACATGTGCCCAGGATATCATTGACATTCCTCCTGACTTCATGAGACCAGTGGCAATAGGAGTGTATGGACATACTTCATATGAGAGAAGTACTTACGCATTACATGTCATGGTGATAACGGACTATGAAAAGGGCTATCCAGAGGAATTAGGGACATATGATGAAACCCAGTCTAGCACCCACTCAAGATCAGGCTCCAAACAGCATAAAAAACATTTCAACTCTACACCAAAGGAAGAGGAAGAATCACTTCTGTGGACTATACTTGTCAGCGTTCTCAAAATATTGTTCGATATCTTGGTCTGACATAGATTACTTGCCAAGGGCGTTTGGCATGCGTCCGGTGTTGCTCAACATTACTGGGAAAGATTTATATTTTCGCAAATTGAACAAGAATATTTTATGAATACATGTGAAATAAGACTGCAGTAAACAAATCAGGGCTCATACAGGGGTAATACAAACCTCTGAATATGTCTGACAACTGTCTGTGTTAATTCTGAATAGCATGAAACAAGTATTCTGCCTTGATTGTTTTGAACTCTTGTAAGTAAAATTACTGTAGTGTGTTTGTTATGTTATACACTTTACATTTAATAATTTGTACTGAGTAAATTCACTGTTTTGGTGCAAATAGAAGCATGACATGCGCCACGCATTACCGTGGGGGAAAAAGTTTGGATCTAATTTGAGGTTTGATGTTGAAGTTTGTGCACAAAAAATACTATCTGTAAGTCCTATTTTGTGTTACTGTGGTCTAACTTTAAGAACATACAAAATAGTATAAATAAAACATTCCTGAGGAACTTTTTCTAGTGCGATAAAGTGGATCATAAAGAAATGACAACTATTTGGGATCAAGGGACACTTTTAAATGCTTCTGTGGGGACCATTATACTAGCAACAGAAATTTCATTGATATGTAATTTAGTATTAATATATGAAAATTGAATAGTCAAGATGATCTTTTTTTAAAGCCTGTATAGCTGTGATAATGAAACATAAAAACTTTCTATCACTGTGCATAGATCTCTAGACATGTTATTGTTTAGAATGACCATGTTGTAACAACAGCTGGTCTTTGTCACTGATTGTCATTCAAAGTTAGTGAAAAATATGATCACAATTCACATCTTTCGAATGTTAGCATCTAACACTGTCACAATGAGGATCAATGGCAAATTAGGAACAGTTATATTTCTGTGATTGTCATGCTTATCATGCATGTGATATAAAAACACAACAACCTGGAGTAAGGCAACATTGTGGGTGTCAGTTGTGAAAATGTGTATCATACATGAAGTACGATAGTAATTGCTGGTACAGTGATTCCCTTCAGATAGGGGTAAGGCTTCCCCTCTATAAAGACTTACCCCTCTGTAAAGATTTTTTCCTATGGCGCTAGGATGCACTTATTTGGTAATTGAGTGTAATTGTCTCATGACCTATTTTCATTGTATGTGGTAATTATACCAGTGGAGTAATGTATTCAGTTTGTGAATTATGTATTTAAAAAAAATTGTATTTCAAATGAGGAAAGATTAATGTAAATAAACTATTTTTTAATCATCATTAATTGTTGCTCTAAAATATATAGGTGCGTAGAACCAGTTGAAAACTCAATGCCGGAAATTCCTGCTGTAAAGTTCTGTCTGAAATAGAATCGAGGGATATTCCTAAACTATCATTTCAATGTGGACATTGGTTGACATCAGCATTTCTGTAAAATCTCGAGATATTTTATAATGGATTTTGTATGTATGGACGAAATTTTTGGCCAGCCTAATTCCAAAATTAAATTTTTCAATTTTTAGCGTGAAAACAGGGAACATGTAACGTGTAAATTTTGGGTGTTAGTTGCTCAGTGGTAGAGCATTTGTCTCACAAATGAGTGGTATCGGTCTCTTACTGGTGAATTTAACACCAGATATGTTGTTCTCCGACCTGGAAAGGACATCCAAACCTTGGTAATGGGTGAGGATTATGGTTACATCACCAGGATTCTCAGCGTTGGTGATGGGGAAGCTGATAAATGTACCCTGATCTGCTTCAGGCCGCTATATATAAATTGTGACAATGTCGCACATGTACACCACTCAAGTGACACAACTCAAGACACCACTGAAATAAGTGTGCACTTTCGTGGGTTATCTTGAGGGCTGATCCACTGAAAAAAAATCCAATCCACATGCATCTACAAGTCTTTCACATACACAAATCGTTTGAATATTGGGTATTTCCCAACAAACAAAAAACCTCGTGAAAGGGAGTGGGATGCTATCATATCCAGATCGTAACTAGAAGAGGTCATTAAAAGCAAAGTAGGACAGATAAACGATAAGACTGCAGAAGACTGGGAACATTTCAAATACTATTCTAGTTGAACGTTGTTTAAAAAATCTGAATTTTGTTATGTACCGAGCTGTCATCTGCCACTTCCGGTGCATTATTTTTGACAACGAACCGGCCGGCAAAAAACTCGTGAAAGTCGTCAAAATGGCCAAAATCCTGAATATTGACCACCGATTCCTGGCTGGCGGTGCCTTGGCATTGTCTGCTGGTGCAGCCATATACTCTACGTATAAATACAAGTCACTACAACGTCAACAAACAACGGACAATGTATATGAATCAAAGAAAATGTTGAATGAATATTTGGTTTTCCATTACGGCGCTCCCACTGATGTTCTCACTTATTCATATGGACCAAAGGATTCGTTGGATTTCCCAAAGAGATGTGCAGAGCTGTGTATGAAACATTCCAAGAAAAATGTAAATATAAAAATTCAAAGTTGCATGTAACCCGAATTATAGTTCAATACATTAACAGATAAACAACAGTATGTTCACATTTGACTTAATAATTGTGATAGCCTCTTATGGCATTATCGATAAGACTTATGTGATGTAAAATGATGATGCTGACCGCAGTCTTCAAAATGTGTACTAGAAGACTGCTTCGTCTATGTCAATATCATAGGTTCATATATAATACTGCAATGGGGCTACATGTCTTCACCCCACTTCTGTGGCGTCCCATTAGCACATTTGTTTGATTTATTCAAGGAAATCCTTAAAAAACCTAATGAATGTGTAAAACATGCTATAACGCATGATAGCGTGAGTATGCTAACTCACATTGTACCTTGGGGTGATAATGACAAGCAATTAGCAAAACTGAACGAATGAAAATATGTCTAATTTTGGTCTCAAAAGTTTGTGGATGCGAACATAGATGATTTTACAGTAATTTTGTTGCAGTTTCAGGTATTGTTGCAATGTTGACTTCTGTAATAGTTATCCATGTTAGGCCTAAAAAAATAAATGCTGTGTTTAGGGTCAAGTGCTCAAAAAAAATTAGAGTAGGTAGGTAGGGATTTTTTTTTATTTTATGAAATATTTTTATTCTTTAACATCCGAAGATGGACATGCCTAAAGGCAGAAAAGAGGGACCATGCTTATAAAATATTATTATAAACAGTTCCAAATATGCTATGTGTAGTGCAAAAAAAAAATATGAAGAAGATAGAATGAAACAACGACTTCAATGAAATAAATTGATGTCTGGGAATCAATGGGAACGACTTGGCTATTATAGCTATCTATGTAGGTCCACAACCACCGTGAACTGGCTGTTCTGGATTTATGCACCTCCCGTGGAAGCAGCGCTAAACTGCTAAACTCTCCCTCAGACTAGTCAAGACTCAGAGTCTACAGTGTAGTGGTGTATCCAATGCCACTGCCACTGCAGTTTGCCCCCCCCCCCCCCCCCCCCACTTGTTGATGACTTTTCCAGTCAAGCTGTATAAAAAAAAAAATTGTATAATAAAAAGCTGTATAATAAAAAAAATTTATGCTTTGTATACATTTGACTTGCCACCAAATTAAATTAACCGTGAAATGCCAGAACAGGTGGCTGCCAGGCTGATGCAGATCAGTCAGTTTCCCACCGGGGAGGCCACTGTCATAGATGGGGAGTCAACTTTCCCATTTCTTGAAAAACATTTTATGCATGATATTCCAACATGATACTAGTATGTTACTACAGGTATTTGTGACTATTGATTGCTTTCGTCAGTAATCAGTGTCAGGGGAAAGCTGTGTTCATGCTCACACACGTGCACTGGGAAACACTGGACAAGGCACCAGACAGTAATTGTGTGGGTGTGACACCCCCAGAGAAAGCTCTCTAATTTTACGACTTGTGATGGAGCTGATTGTTGACATTGGGTCAAACATGCCAGAATTGTTTCGCTCCCGATAGTGACTAGCCCTGAAAACAAGGCAAAAGCAGGGTGTATTTTAAGATTTTTTTTTTTTTCGTTCACGAGTTGAAGTGACCGAGGGTGTTTCGTCATTTTCTCCGTGGATTCTCAAATGCATCAGTTCAAGGCAAGCAGGGTGAACGAAAAAAAAAAAATCTTAAAATACACCCTGCTTTTGCCTTGTTTTCAGGGCTAGATAGTGACAGGCTGCAAAATTCTCCTTGAGTGATCCAGTTAGATGTATTCATGAAAAAATAAATAAATAAAAAGTTTAGAGTCGGGTGCTATCAGCTAGAGTCGGTCGGACGACCCTAAACACAGCATTTTTTTTTTTAGGCCTTATATCACAGCTGTTCTATGTTCCATACAGACTGGAGCTCCCACCAGGGCTTTAGATATTGGCTGTGCAGTTGGGAGATCCTCCTTTGAGTTGGCAGCCATGTTTGATGAAGTGATAGGTTTCGACTACAGTAGTTCATTTATTGATGCTTGCAACCTTTTGAAAACGAATGGAAAGATGTCATATAGTGTTGTGACAGTAGGAGATTTGGAGAACGACTTGGAGGCTGTTGTTAATCCTTCAATTGTGAGTAAACTTTTCTCGGATGGTTATTATTTTCATACATGTATAGCAAAATTAGGCAAATGTTGAAATCATTTACTGTATTGGTTCCTCTTGTAGCCTAATTACTTTCCTTTTGACAACAGGACAGGAAGAGGCTGATATTCCAACAAGGGGATGCGTGTGATCTTTCCCCGAACCTGGGTCAGTTTGACTGCGTGTTGGCCGCTAATCTCATCTGTCGACTTCACACTCCGAAGGACTTCTTGAATCGTCTGGCAAGTCTGGTTGTGTCTGGAGGAATTCTCGTCATCACATCCCCGTATACCTTCTTGAGGGAGTACACTCCAAGGGTATGACTACATTCAATACCAATAGCTCGAGTGAATGTTCTTTTGATTATGTCAACATACATACTTATGAATTAATTTCTAAGGTGCCAGCCAGTGAAACTGTCACACAGTATGTCACTGCCTTGTACCTGGTGACTTGGTATTTCAGGACAAATGGATTGGTGGATACAGGCTGCCAGATGGTACAGAATTCACTGGGTTCGATGGATTGAAAAAGACACTAGCACCAGCATTTGATTTTGTTACAGAAGAAGATATGCCGTTCTTCATTCGAGAAACAGCACGCAAAAATCAGTGGACTGTGGCGCATGCTACTGTCTGGAAAAGAAAGTCTTGAGTTCTGTGACTAAATAGGGAGAATTTATAGGAATGATCACTTTTTTTACTTTCCAATACACATCATTATTTTATGGTGACCGATGGGTACACAAGTTACTGGGTTGATCTCGATAGAAGCATGGTGATTTAAATACAGATGAAAGTCAGATTTTATGATCAGATGTATCATCAAAATTTCAAACATGAACAGAGCCAATGTATTAAATTACTAAGTTATCACATGTTGGCATACCTGGTACAGGAAACAAAACATTGCAGACATTCTGGTGACCTTGCAGGGTTGCACTCAACCTCAGATAACTTTGAGTGGTAAATCCTAAGACCATGTTTGAACTGAAGTGTGTAACATGTTACTGCAGAGCATTTCAAATTGTATTATGAGGATTGTATTATGAACATAACAATATAGGAAGTATATGTATGGTATCCTTGAACTTGACTTACATAATTGTATCCCCCGAACAAAGTTCGGCGGATACTATGGATTTGGCTTCGTCGTCCGCGCCCGCGTCCGCAGAGATTTTCTTGTGAACGCGCTACAGGCCGCAATTCTCATCTGATCACCATTATTTTTTGCAGGCACATATATAATGGTATGATCCCGACACCAATCGATTTTGGTTGCCGTGGCAACTGAATTGGTCGTTTGGGGACACATTTTGCATTGAAAACAGCCTGTTTGAGACACATGGCTTGTGAACGCGCTATAGGCCGCAATTCTCACCCGATCACCATTATTTTTCGCAGGCACATATATTATGGTAAGATCCCAACACCAATCGATTTTGGTTGCCGTGGCAACTGAAAACAGCCTGTTTGAGACACATGGCTTGTGAACGCTCTAGATACAGATGGCAATTTTTGACGAATCTCGATAATATTTGGAAGTGTTGTTGGGAAGGGCTGTCACACGAAACCAATCGTTTTTTAGAATGATCATATAAATATTAATGTGTTAACAGCCTAACTTATTACAGAATTTTGAAATATCCATTTTGACATGTACGATCATTCCAATAGCCTGTACAGTGGAAGGTAATGACACTGGTTTCTTGTTCAGAATGGAGAACTGAAGTTTTCAGTGAAAACAGGAGAAATATTTATTATTAAGCTCAACAAGGTGAAAGTATGTCCAGTACAGATTTCATGGGTGTACTGAATAAGTTAACATTATTTTTACTAGTTTAGTCTATTATTGACCACAATAAAAATAGTTAAGACAAGAAATATTTATTATTGGGCTCAACAAGGTAAAGATTCTGTCCAGTAGACATTTTATGTCTGTAACCAAATAAGTTAACATTTTTTTTTGCTAGTTAAGTCTATTATTGACCTCAATAAAAATAGTTAAGATGAGAAACAATTATTATTGAGCTTAACAAGGTTAAGGTTTTGTCCGGTAGAAATTTCTGGGTGTAACCGAATAAGTTAACTTTATTTTTACATGTTAAGTCTATTATTGACCACAATGAAAATAGTTAAGACAAGAAATATTTATTATTGGGCTCAACAAGGTGAAGGCTTTGTCCAGTAGAGATTTTATGGCTGTGACCAAATAAGTCAACATTATTTTTTTGCTAGTTAAGTCTATTATTGATCACAATAGCTTTTTATGAAAACATTGATCAACTTTTACTTTGAATTTCAACTTGAGACCATGTTTGGCTCAAATTATGAGTTAAAATATAACTTATGGTGAAAAATTCGATCTGGCTCCAATTTTGTCATCTTGAAATGCAGTTTTGGTCAACTTTTACTTTGAATTTCAACTTGTTTGGCACATATTATGAGTCGAAATATACATGTAACTTATGGTGAAAAGTTCGATCTGGCTCCATCTTGAAATGCAGTTTTGGTCAATTTTTAGTTTGAATTTCAACTTGAAACCAAGTTTGGCACATATTATGAGTTAAAATATAACTTATGACAAAAAGTTCTATCTGGCTCCAATTTCGTCATCTTGAAATGCTGTTTTGGTCAACTTTTACATTGAATTTCAACTTAATACCAAGTTTGGCACATATTATGAGTTGAAATATAACTCATGGCGAAAAGTTTGATCTGGGTCCAATTTCATCATCTTAAAATGCAGTTTTGGTCAACTTTTAGTTTGAATTTCAACTTGAAATCAAGTTGGGCAGGTATTATGAGTTAAAATATAACTCATGACGAAAAGTTTGATCTGGCTCCAATTTTGTCATCTTGAAATGCAGTTTTGATTACCTTTTACTTTGAATTTCAACTTGAAACCATATTTGGCACATACATATATTATGGATCGAAATATAACTTATGGTGAGAAGTTCAATCTAGCTCCAATTTTGTCATCTTGAAATGCATTTTTGGTCAAATTTTACTTTGAATTTCAACTTGGAACCAAGTTTGTAAAATATTCTGAGTTGAAATATAAATAGGTGAAAAGATTGATCTATGATTCTGTATTTTCGTTATTTTATCAAACATGTCGAATGGAAATTCATATAAAGAGATTTCAGTGGTGATTTTGAATTCGACCTTCAATAACCTCGGAAAATCAGTGCAGCAATTTTGGTGGGGAAAAGAAAACAGTTGTGACTTGAGATTTAACATTTCTCTGGTAATCTTTTTTAGCCCTTGCTCTAGTTTTTCACACTTGACAGTGATATATTTGGGGCAACAGAGATGATAGGGCTACGGGGGATACACCCAAGCGGTCGTAGGCGACCGGAAGCGTCTAGTTTCCTATGGTAAACCTGAAGGCCACTTTGCTGAGAAAATGGTCCTTGATCGAGCTTAGTATTGTTTTTTTCTGGTTTCAAGCAGCCATATCTATAGTGGTCTTTTGGTGAACTTGAAATTTACCTATGGGACGTGCTTGGTACATATCTGCAATCACCAGCTAGTAGCACTGTTTTTCGGTAAACATGAGTCATTATTCTGTTTTTCTGGTGTTGCCAATATATACATAATTCTATCGCCCTAATGTATGTTAATGTTGATTGCAGACGATTTTTGTTAGTGATTCGGTGCCAAAAATTTACCACAATTACAATGCTGCCCTCTGTTGAATGAGAATATGAAATGCTCCATTGTAACAGCATTGCACCTTCACATCTGCCTTCCTCAATAACATTTGTTAGTTATTTAGTATTATTGTATCCCCCGAACGAAGTTCGGCGGATACTATGGATTTGTCTTCGTCGCGCGTCCGCGTCCGCAGACACTTTCTTGTGAACGCGCTACAGGTTGCAAATCTTAACCGATTCTAATAATTTTTTATACAGACACATCTTATGGTAAGATCCCGACACCAATCGATTTTGGTTGCCATAGCAACCAAATTGGCTGATTGGCGACACATTTTGTTCTCAAATTAGCCTGTTTAACACACATGGCTTGTGAACGCTCTATGGGTGGGAGTTTTCAATGAATGATGATGAAATCGCACAGACTCGAAGAGAAAGGGCCTCACACGAAACCTATCGTTTTTCAGAATGATCTAATAAATATTAACTAGTTAACGGACTAACTTATTACGACCATTAAAATGCCGACTTGAACATCTGTGATCAATCCAATACCCTGTACTAGGAAAACAAATAGCACTGCATTCTTGTTCAGAATAGAGAACTGATGTTTTTAGTGAAAACAGATCGATATTATCGAATAAGTTAACCTTAATTTTACTAGTTAAGTCTATTATTGACCACAATTAAAATAGTTAAGATGAGAAACATTTATTTTTACGCTCAACAAGGTGAAAGTTTTGTCCAGTACAGATTTCATGAGTGTAACTGAATAAGTTAGCCTTATTATTACTAGTTAAGTCTATTATTGACCACAATAAAAATAGTTAAGACAAGAAATATTTATTATTGGGCTCAACAAGGTAAAGGTTCTGTCCAGTAGAGATTTTATGGCTGTAACCAAATAAGTTAACATTATTTTTGCTAGTTAAATCTATCATTGATATCAATAATAATAGTTAAGACGAGAAACATTTATTATTGAGCTCAACAAGGTAAAGATTTTGTCCAGTTGAGATATCTGGGTGTAACTGAATAAGTTAACATTATTTTTACTAAAACATTGATCTGGCTCGAATTTCATCATCTTGAAATGCAGTTTTGGTCAACTTTTACTCTGAATTTCAACTTGAAACCACGTTCAATCTGGCTCCAATTTCGTCATCTTGAAATGCAGTTTTGGTCAACTTTTACTTTGAATTTCAACTTGGAAACAAGTTTGTCACATATTATGAGTTGATATATAACTTATGGTGAAAAGTTCGATCTGGCTCCAATTTCATGATCTTGAAATGCAGTTTTGGTCAATTTTTACTTTTTAATTTCAACTTGGAACCAATTTTTAGGTGAAAAGTTTGATCTGGCTGTGATTTCGTTTTTGTTATCGAACATGTCGAAATGGACATTCATATGCAGTGGTTTCAGTGGTGATCTTGAAATCGCCCTTCAATAACCTTGAAAGATTAATGCAGCAATTTTGGTGGGGAAAAAGAACAGTTGTGGCCCAAGATTTTACATTTCTCTGGTAATCTTTTCTATCCCTTGTTCTAGTTTTTCACACTTATTAGTACATGTAATATATTTGGGGCAAAAGGAATGATAGTGCTATGGGGGATACACCCAAGTGGTCGTAGGCGACCGGAAGCATCTAGTCTTAACCTGACAGGACATTGTATACATTATCTCCGGTGACCCCTCCAGTCTTTTGGCTAATATTCTACTTGGGATTAAAATTTACAATCCACGTCCTGCTGTATGAGAATGAAGTTAAAGTTATGGGTGTTTCATGCCTGTATTCAGAAAGATCCAGAAACTTGGATGAAGTAGTAACATGAGTTACTCATTTGCAACACCAAAGTAATTTGTGTGATTGGAATTGTACAGAAATGATACATTTAATATGGTTGAATTACAGATTTGAGATGTTATTAAATTTGTTGTGATATAACATGGGAGTGAAATGTTTGTGATACATTTGTGAACATGTATCTAGATTATATAGATGGATTATATAGGTTCATGTAATACTGTAAACATTGTAAAAGCGGTGTATTTAGTGTGGGTTCAAATTTCACAATACACGAAAGTAAAACCCTGTGAATATTTTGGGACTAAATTTGTGAAACTAAAACACTTTGAAATGGACAGATATCCAAATTTACAAAATTCAAAGCCTACGAAATAATCCCCTACAGTAAGGTGTTTCACAGTAACGCGTTTCAGTAAAATTTCAATAATATAGTTTGGTGTTGAAAAAAATGTCAAATTCTGGAAAATCATGCAACTTTGGAAAGCACCTCGACTAGCAACAAAAATTCGTACATCATCAATCATTTCATATTCACAACTGTAATGAGTATGAACTGTGGTTGAGGGAATCAATGTACTAATACTACTGAAAACTGTCACATGTTCCAAACATCTGTGTTCAGGATCCTTCGAGTTTGAACGCAAGAACAATTCCCACACTGTTCAATAGGCAAATTAATGGACTGGTCTTTACTACATGCAACTACCTGTAGTTACCACTGGTATGACGTGATGATCAAATGCAGTCCCACCATTCCAGGCTGGGAAATGCTAAACTACAAATAGCGTTCCACAATTTCACCTTCAACCCAATGATTAGACCTAATAGTCAAGATATCAGAAGTTGTTGGACATTCACACTGCAAGCCATGTAAATATTGTCCATGAATTTTGAGTATTCTGGTGTCAAACACTGGTACTGTCTGAACAATGTTGAAGGAGGTTGACACAAGTATGGATTTTGTATTGAAGTTGTAAAATTATGTAAAACAAATAAATTGTTTTGTTAACATAAATTTCTCATTGGCTTAATTTCACATCTTGGATATCCTGATAAATCCACTTGTTATTGAAGGTATAGTTTTATTTTCTGAATGGAACAACTTGTTTAAAAGTTTTATTGTGGACATGGTGATGAAATTATCTTCTCAATCCTACCGACACAGAACAGAACATCAATGCAGATATTTAGTTAATACATCTCATTACCCGCCTATGAATGCTAACAGGACTGGTAGAAACAAAGGAACATCTCGTGTAAATGCACAAATATTCACATGACAATTAAGAGTTATATAATGGAATACAGGTTTGATCATAGCATTCTCAACCATCCATTACATTTTCTATACCAGTATAGACATGATGTACCTTAAGATCCTTCATCTTCTTTTCAAACAACAATGTGTAGTGGAATTAGACTTTCTACATGTACGTTAAGGTGATTTCCATACATGCATAAAAGACAAGGTAGGTGAAATTGAGTTCAGGCTCATATGAACATATTATGAAAAAAATTTGTAACCTCAAACTTCCTGAAACGTGTCCTAGCATCTTCGCAAGTGTTAAAATGTAAATCCTAAATATATTTATGACACAATTGTGCCCATGAATGGCTCTGTTTTGTATACAATAATGATTCCCACAATCCATTAATTTGCAATGCCCAATACAGGTCTCTGTGATCAACAAAGCCCATGGCACATCCAGTGTGAATGTACGTCGCAGTCACCGAGAAACGGAGCGAGATGTGCTCTCCTGGCTCTGTGTATGTTCTGCCAGCTTCTCTCTGAAGTCATTGATGAAGTTGAATTGCTGTAAAAAAACAAATACAATACATTTTTGTATATTAATCAAATAACACATCGGGGATTTGCTGCAACAAAATTTGAAACATAATACAGGAATGTGTTTACGGCATAATATATATTCATCGGCCCTGACGTGTCACCAGTTTGTTCAAAGTGAAAGGCCAATCATACTGATTGTGAGGTTTTGAAATATTTGCTATCTGAGTGTTCTGTCTTGTACATGTTACAATAAAACATTTCAATATGTACCAAGTTGCCAACCTTAACAGACTGTACGGCACCAGAACCACGGAGCTTCTTTATATTCTCAATCACTGCTGTTGAATCCATGGAATCTTGCAGCCACATCAGTAAACAGGCAACAACTGTTGAAGGATACGAAATCATACATGTTTGTGACCAACACGAGGAATAAATCATTTGTACAATATTATGCGACTGCAAAAGTTGGAGGAAGTGCAAAATCAAGTTAAATAGTTTCAGTATTAGAAACTCTTTATGTCATCATTAAACTTTTTGTTCTCATGGGATAAATACTCAAACACGATCTTCCAAGCCCTCCAAAGCAACTGTCAAACAAACCAGAAAACAAAATATATAACAGACAGTAGCAACAGATTGGCATATCAATTGCTATTGGGAAAAATCAATAATATTAAAGAATGTAAAGCATTGGTATATTGTATACATCTTACTGTATTATAGTTTTCTTGCCCTGGTCAAGCGTTGATCGCAGGTCTTCCAGAATGGAAATCATCTCCTCAAATGATGGAGTTTGTCCATCAGGGAAGGGGTTGTGGTGGACTGTTATCTCTTCCTGCTTGTAAGCTTCGAACAGCTGAGATGTTCTGTACTTGGACAGTTCTCCCTTTGAACACAGCACAAACACATCCTCCACATCCAGGGACTTCAGTGTTGCTACATAGAAAACAAGGCATAAGTATTAAAATTCAGATAATAGTTTATTGATATCAATATGTGATATTATTCTGTAATATTATTCTCTTGTACTTACCGATGTCTGATTTGAGGCTTCTCCAGGTGTCCTTGAACCTACAACCTGAGGTGATAAATCCATGAAAGGATATGTTAAATTTAGGTACTGTGGTCTATGACCTACATCATTCTGCAATCACCAAGTTTACAGGGCGGGGGGAGGGATGGGGGAGAATTCATGGAATGGGGATAATAGGAGACTCGTGTAAGGGAGACCAGTGTATGCAATTACTAGCTATATAATTATTGAGGTATCATATATATCTCCTTGGTCTTACCTGGTAAAGCACAAACTCCGAGCTCCCCAGTTCCTCCAAACTCGGACAGATCCAACCTGAATTGTGATAGAAATACTCCATCAAAGCTATGGACACAAAATATTAATTTTTTTACTTACATTAAATTCTTACAAATGTACCTACCAGTCTACATGTAGGGGGGTTGTATCGATTGGAGTGTTATCATTCTCTTCATCTGATGAATTAAAGTCCATTTTAGCTTCCTGTTGGAATGATTGGTACAACCTACATAAACAAATATATAAATGTCATGTACATACATGTATAAGAATATATACAATTATGTGCAGGTGGGATCAAGAAGCATGGCACCAATGATGGTGCAGCCCACCAGCATATTTCTTCAAATGGCAGTTTTTTCCATCGCATGAATCGTCAAAATGATTGTGAACCTCTCCTTCAAGAATGATACAGAATGCATGTTTTTCTATGCCCAATATACAGACTTAAGGGTGATCTTCAATAAGTTTGTCATTAACCTTCAATGACATAATTTCGACCTCAAGAACTCAAGATTTTCTACGGTCAATTTCAAGGTCACCCAAATATTCACTCCTATGGAATTTTCCTCTCAAATCTGAAGCAATGATTGATATGTTATGTCGTGTGGTTTTTTTTCCAAAGTTTTACATCAATTCTGGTGCCACACAAACAAGGAAAAATTTGATAGGTCACATGATCACACAGCAGCACGTCTACAGAAAGCATAATTAGTGACGGGAATCATTGGTCTGTGAGTGGCAGTTTTTTCGTGGTTATTTTGTTGATGATTTATATCAATTAATTTTTTGATTTGGGAAATAAACTTATCTATATTCTGTATATATGAATGAAAACGTTAGCCCATTGGTGTATGGTGAATGTCCGATATCGAGCCAATGGAGAAATATAGGCTGCTATTAAACGTCAAAACATTATCTGTAAGAATGCTTCGAAAGTTAGGGAAAGTTCACGATTGGTTACACACACATTTCACCAGATTTTTACTCTGGGGGAGATTAGATAGGTGTGTAAATATAGTAAGATTGATAATGTCACATGATGACATAAGTCACATTGCCGGTGTGACCCTGCTCCACGGCTGAACGATACCTTCGATGATTTCGGGAGGTTGGAATATGCACAAGGAATAAGCTTGCCAGAGTTAATCCACAGTGACTTGGTCACTGTCACTGTGAGTCAATCTAGAACAGACAGAGTCATGTCATATGGATCAACAGAATTTGATCATGTTGATCCGGTTACCACGGGTTATGCCCGTCACAGTCGGCACAGCCACAGGCTCTGGCCGCATATATATAAATCCATTCGCAAATAGGCCTAGCACGCAGAACAGGCTCTTCAATCAAAGTCTAAAGAGGGGGGGGGGGGGGGGAGAGTGAGGGCTCCCCTGCTCTTTGATTGAAGTGCCTGTGGCACTCAGCATGTCGCTCCCATCATGTCATGTCTCAGAGTCATGACCATGATGTATCAGCAGAAATACATAATCTCTCTTATGTATTTCTGGTACCAGCCATGGGCATGGCCAATCAATCACTCAGCCAATGTACCCACGTAGTACGATGACTGTTATGATTTGAATGATGCAGGCTTGAGTTTACAAGAGATATTGACATGCACAATCATTCGGACGACTGAAGAAATGCTGATGAACACAAATGACACAAGATCATGCGTTAAATTCCAATGTGTGTGTTTATCTCAGCTGTGAGTGATGTTTATCAACACAAATTTTCGCGCTTTCATGAAATGCCCAAAACGACTTGCGCTTTTTATGGCTGCTTGCAGTTCGGATTGCATGGGCAAGATATACCGGGAAACCCCGTAAATAAGCCCTCCCGATAATTGGCACATGGGCGTATTAACGGAAGAGCTTTCCAAAAATACGCCCGGGGCGTATTTTCAGCATGTTCTCGTTCCATGGTAAAAAAAAAAAGTACTTCAATGAATAATGCGAGTTAACATTTTACCAAGGCCTACATAGATCTATAATATACGAGTTTGACATCGTTTCATACCCTACATATAATATTCAGCTGCTATATTCTCTCTCCGGTATAATATGGTATCATATTTTCTGAGAAAAAAAAATTCGCGATTTTCTTTTTTATCAAAGCTGTATCTAACAGTAGTGATAAATTCCAGGATGTGAAGAATGTACATAACACAATCATGTAAGTGCACAATGCTACTGTTAACGACATAATCAGTATTTGACAGCGCTGCCTAATAGATCCATTGTATATTCACAAAAATATTCAACAGTTTATTCCCAAAATACGCCCCTGGGCATATTTTTGATTTCAATTTTATAGTTCTCTGAGGGCGATCTTCCGTAAATACGCCCGGGGTTTATTTACCGGGGTTCCCGGTATGCGTGATCAAAGTAAATTTGTGGCCATTTATAGATTTTAATAAATAAATAAACAACCATTGACAATATATTCGTTATAAAGCCATTTGCCGATATTGGCATTTGGCAATGTTACTAACAATTTGAAGAGCAGAGGATTCCAACTTGTGGGTTTTATGATGTGTAGGGTAAACCATAGCCACGCTTGCAACGGTTCATTATCGAATGAAGCGTTGCAAGCGTGGCTAGGTAAACCAATAATAGTATAACAAGTGGCTTTAAATTAGCATTACTCACGGCTGAAGTTGAACTATATATTTAAATGAGCTAGATCTAGCATCATATTTTCATATAGTGAAGTCAAGTTCAATATAAAAACTCATATGATTTTTTGCCATAATTTCGTTTAGAATGGTCGGATCAACTTGAAATTTTGCTCATTTCCATTTGGTATAAAGCCGTATTCTTTCACCAAATTTCAGACATCTATCTTGAAAATTGAAAAAAGTTGCAATCTACTCCAACATGAAATTACACATCAAACATGAAATTTGCGAGTCTGAACAGAACTTGGCATGTTGTTCGATGTTTTCATTGTACAGTACTTTGTGAGACTGATATTTTATCAGAATACACCTGTATGATTCTGTAACGTTTGACGCCCGCTACCTGGGGCGCAAGCGCCCCGCACTGAGACACGGTCACGGCGGGCGTCGTGATTACTAGAACTTCAATCAGGTAACAGTCCGTCCGGACCAATCCGGCCGTCATACATCACATCAGAATACATCATAGACATACACAATACATTATACATCAGTTATGGTAATGTAGCCATATGCGGAGCCTGAGATGCCATTGGAGCGGCACCACAGAACTCGCGCTCATGGGCATGTTGCTGGCCGGCCTCGCCGACGGCACTGCCGCAGGGGTAGAACTCAGCCCGATGGTTTGCCAGAGCCTGTGTTGCACCATCCCAGGGTGAGAGACCGGTGATCACGGAGACGAGCCCCGAATCAGCACGGTGATCATAAAGATCACGAAATCCCCAAATTTGTTTGAATTCCTGTGAAATGATTTGTGTCCAACATTTAACATTGGAGTAGATTGCCAACTTTTTCAGGTTTCAAGATAGAAGTCTGAAATTTGGTGAAAAAAATTTGGTTTTGTGCCAAATGGAAACATATAAAATTTCAAATTGATCTGACAATCCCAAACGAAGCTATCGCCAAAAATCATATGAGGTTTTGTGTTGAACTTGAGTATATACTCTAAACCTATAGTATACGCAGCTCTATAGTATAATCTAAAACTATATTGGAGACATGGGCTAGAGGGGGGGGGGGGTCGTTTCACTGTCTGGATAGAAAATTATTTTTTTATGTGCGAGCCCCGAAGGAGCGAAGTCACACTTTGGGATCTGGGGGCATGTGTGATAAATGGTGGTAGTTGGTAGCATCTGACGGATATTCAAGATGAATTTCACACATATAACATCTTCCACCAAAAAAACAACTTTCCGAAATTAAGTTGGTTGCATCCTTGTTGCATCACATCTCCACATGACCCAGTTCTGACAACAGTACCTGAAAAAAACGAAACACCAGGTGAATTGGGGAAATAGAGACACCATTAAATACAAAGAACTGTCAAGAGAATATACTAGTGTACCTGCAATGTGCAGGGCGAGAGCTGAACGGCTGAACAGACTGTACTCTACGAAGCTTCAGTACACAGCTGCATTTACATAATAAATCACAGCAATCCTCTGAAGAAGTAAAATCTTGATTCGCTATGATCTCCAGAGCTGAAGACACTCCTAGAAAAAAACCCAGGACACACTATGTCACATGGAGAGAGGTTGCTAAACCATGCTCTTGCTGTAGCCTATACATCAGAATATGAAGTCTATAAAAGAACACTATGATCCAAACAGAGGCAGATTCAAGCCATCTACCGAAAAGAAAACGTAGAGGAAATAATGGATGCTTGTGAACACGACCAAAAGCTAATCTACAGGCTCATCAGAGAACAGGAAAAAACCATGACAGACTCAGAGACCATTATATGTACTTTGACGGGAGGAAACTCGAGGGAGATGACCTCTGCAATGAATGGGCAGACTACTTCGACGCCCTAGCTAACCCCAAAGACCTCCCTGAATGCAGCTCCAGTTCCTGTGAACATCAGGAACGTGCTCATCCAGGAGAGAGCTGATACTGAAGATTAGCTACTACTATCCCCTATCACTTAACTACTAGTGGAGAACAAAGTGAAGAAACTGAAGACCAAAGAAGCCTTGACGGGTTTGGAATAACTAGCTAGCACCTGAAGTATGCCGACTCTCTGGTAAATACAGCAAAAAGATCAGGGAGACAGAAGATTTCCCGAATCAGATGAAGTCGGGAATTGTCATACCAGTGTTCAAGAAGAAAGGATCATCAAACATTCTGGACAGCTACAGAAGAATACTAAGTAATGGTCACCTCCTTCATCAGAAAGATCCCAGGGATGGCCATCCTTATATTGGTCAAGGAAATTGTCAGCCCGAAACTAAACAAGCTTCAAAAGGGGTTTTGTGATGCCGCTAGTGCTGTAGACACTGGCTTCATCCTGTTGGAGTGCATTGCCGAATCTCCAGACCAGCGTGAATCCATGCTGAACAAGCTGTTTGATCTTGGTGTCACTGGCCAGCTATGGTAGCTCTAAAAAAATATGTATGGTGAGATGACCTCCAAGGTCAAGTGAAACAGTACGCTATCCAGAGGATAATAGATAAAAAAAGGTGTGAGACAAAGGGGGGGGGGGGAGGCACAGTTCAAGGTCAAGTTCAACCACCTGTTAGAATCCCTTGAGACCTCGAAGTTCGAACCTGGGGTTCTGTTTAGGTGCCACCGATTGCAGTGTATTGACCTGTGCTGATGACATGGCCTTAATCTCACAATCACTTGTAGACCTGCAGGCTATAATGGATTTTGTGGCACAGATGAACCGGTACCAATTCAGTACGAAAAAATCGAACGTGATGATGATAAACAGCCGATCTGCGGAGGCCTGGGAGTGCAGACATCCATGGCGCCAGTCAGAAAAAAAACAATTGAAGTCAGCTTCAGTGAGACACACCTTGGATTAATTAGAACACCAGACTTCAAAAGTGATGAAGCTGTATCCGAGATCCAGAAATCACGCAGAGCTCCATTTTCCACAAAGGGAACCGGCGTGTATGGCTTCAATGCTCTACACCCAGCAGCATCTGTTTTCTCCCGAGATTGACGAATGGCCTAGAGGTAGTGCCCCTAGCAGAGAAACATCTAGCAAAACTAGAAGCCTTCCAGCGCCACATCCTGAGACATGTATTGCACCTGCCCCAAGGAACAGCTAATGCAGCAGTCCTGCTCCTGACAGGTGTACACCCAGTGAAAGCTCTCTTGGATAGGAAAGTGCTGATCCTCTTTGTGTGCCGGCTCTAGGGGTCGAAAGAGTGACAGATCCTGCGTAGGCAGCTTGCAATCAAAGATACCAAATCAAAAAGCCTCACCCTCTCCTTATGTGCTGTTTCGACACCCCCCGGAGAAACCAACATGGAAGAAAATGCCAAAATCTAGCATAACCAGCTACTGGTTGGAACGGCTATAATGTGAGGCATCTCATATTAAGATCACCATGGGCTTCCTGATTAGGAGCACCTGCAACTTCAGTCAGATGCATCACATCGTGGCACGAACTGACCACTTGACGAGAGACCTCAACACAGGCCATAACAAGTCCAAGCCAGAAAAGCCTGACTATGAGCTGGGAGTGATCTGTGCCCTCTTTGCAAGTTGGAGCCGGAAGACCTCACCCAATTCCTGATGTACTGCCCAGCCATAGACATTATGTATGTCGATGTATTGAATTAATTAATTAGTTAATTTATTTATGCCCAGATTCAGCAGAAACCAGTTGGACTTGATTACATGGAAGCATATATCACTGAAGCACTCGGTAGTACTGTGTAGCAGTCCTTCATGTCTGATCCACAGAAGATGACACACCTCATAATATGTAGATGGCCGATACCTCAGCCTGAAATGGAACCCTCGCCCTGATCTGGTGTACCACGTCTGGAAGGGATCATCAGACGCCTGTGCTACAGTCTGCACTGTTTTAAATGGAACAGCCTGCCACCAACAGTGCGAGCTTGTGACAGTCTGTACACCTTCCGGAGGAAACTGAAAACGTATCTGTGGCAAACATATTTTTGAAGGAACTATACTCTGATTTTTCTAACTTGTTTACACTGGTTTTTGACGATATTTTCGCGATGCTGAATGCTATCGTTCTACAATTTGGCACACTCCATCTGGGAGCCAAACGGCAATTTCCTACCAAATTTCAGACTTCTATCGCAAAATTTGAAGAAGTTGGCAATCTAAC
Source organism: Terebella lapidaria (assembly GCA_949152475.1). NCBI lineage: Eukaryota > Metazoa > Annelida > Polychaeta > Terebellida > Terebellidae > Terebella > Terebella lapidaria. The sequence goes on from OX424561.1 coordinate 19,298,075, forward strand.
CCAATGTTAAATTTCAGCCTAAAACGGGATCTCGAGAATCTGAGCATATTCGAGGATTTGGTCCTGCTTACATCCATCAGGATTCAAAATATTATTGTTATTCTGGACAAGAAATCACATTGGAGTGTATTCTACACAAACATGTTGATTTCGGAAAATTGCACTGCTACAAAATCGAGCAAATGCACAAAAGTGTGTGCAGACCCAGAATTTGAATGACAGGGCTAAATTTAACATTTGGGTAGATTGCCAATTTTTTCAACTTTCGCGATAGAAATCTGTAATTCGGTAGAATATTGCCGTTTGATTCCCAGGTGAAGTAAGCCAAGTTATAGAACGCTACCGTTTAGCATCGCAAAAATATCAGCGAAAAACAGTGTAAACGAGTTAGAAAAATCAAAGTATATGCATTAACATTTCAATGTGGTTTTATTTGCATGTATTCATACAGTAACTGGTTCTTATTTAGTCCATGTTTTGTTGCTGTATGTTTATCTAGTCCGTCTAGTTCATCTAGTTAATTTTATTTATCAATCTAGTCTCGTGTGTTTATTTATTTTATTATTATTATTATTATTATTATTATTATTATATATATATATATATTTTTTAAACTCTCTGTAAATGTACCTGTATCAAAGTAATTTGTAGCATTGCTTTTATTCGTTGTAAGGCGCACTGATAGGACATATATATTGTCCTGACATTCGCGCCAAAATAAGCATTGGTAAAATAAAAAAAATAAAAAAATAAATCAACATTAAAATAAACTTTTAACTAAAAAAATTGATAACAAATGATTGTGGTTGGAAGAGATGTGATATAGTCTCTCAACAAGTTTTATAGGATTTTATAATGGAAATTAGGCTACGTAATCGCTCATGGTACTCCCAGAATAAGAGGAAAAAACAGCAAAAGAACTGTTTTGGCAGTTTTCTATAACGCCCTGAAATAGTGCTCAGCCTAGTATGGTTGAAATATGGTGAAATATATCCGCGTTTAATTATCTGTACAATATATATAGGTGACATTTATTACCCAACTGGTCTATCCGATTAATTTCGTAAAATCCTTTCCATGAATGACAAACTCGTGCAATTTGATTGGCCACTGAGTACGAGCTGGTGGAAACTTGCCACAATACGAATCGTCAAAATGGAAATGCACATCAGTTAGTTCATATAAGTTATTTTGCTTACGCACAACCTTATTTTTGTTCAAGAATCTACAATTTAAACTATATGAACACAGTTTATCAGAAAATAATACTTCATTTGATAGTCATCAAAAAAAAGAAGAAAAAAAACGGGCACTAAGTTATTTCGTTTTCTGAATGGTATTGTTTGTTTTGGTCACGCAGGACACGTGCGAACATCAAAGAATGTAAACAAAACATTGGCCCCTAAAATACCGTGAAATGACCTGATGACAGTAAGATGTTCACTGAGGTAATTAACAAATACCCGGCAGTATCATTCATGAAATAGACTAGATCCAATACATACCGTATTTATGATCGCTATGACATATACCAGTATATAGGAATGCTGAAAATTTGTGAGCGATAATAGGTGTGTTCAGGTACATATTATTTAGGTTAGTAACCAGGGAGTATAAAGCTGTAGTATACTCGGATTTTTCTAACTCGTTCACACTGTTTTTCGCTAATATTTTTGTGATGCTGAATGCTATCGTTCCATAACTTGGCATACTTCACCTGGGAGGCAAACGACAATTTTCTACCAAATTTCAGACAGATATCGTGAAAATTGAAAAAGTTGGCAATCTACCTCAATGTTAAATTTCAGCCCAAAACGGGATTTCGAGAATCTGAGCATATTCGAGGATGGTCCTGTTTACATCCATCAGGATTCGAAATATTCTTGTAACTTTGAACCAGAAGATACACTGGGGTTTATTCTATACAAACATGTTGATTTTGAAACATTGCTCCGTTACAAAACCGAGCAAATGCACAAAATTGTGTGCGTGCCCAGAAATTAAATGATAGGGCTAAATTTAACATTGGGGTAGATTGCCAACTTTTTCAGTTTCCGTGATAGCTGTCTGAAATTATGTAGACAATTGCCGTTTGACTCCCAGGTGAAGTATGCCAAGCTATAGAACGATAGCGTCTAGCATCACAAAAATATTAGCGAAAAACAGTGTAAACGAGTTAGAAAAATCCGAGTATAGGCTGGGATGGGGTCAAATACAGATTGTCAAATACAAATACTCAAAGCCAAATTCAAATACAAATACACACTCCCAGAGTCGACCAAATACGAATACAAATACAGGAGCACATGTACAATTTAGTGGGCAATCCTGTTTCTCTATGATAATCAATGACAATGATGAGTTTGTCAGTGACACAAAATGATAAATACAGATAAAAATTACATCTAGTCTGTAATAAAGAACACTTTTCTATCATAACAAATTGGCATTCCGGATCCTACAGCTGTAAGTATGGGAAATTAGTTGGTAATAAAATTGCCCACGTTATTGTACATCCTAGCCCAAATACATTTCTTCAAATACAAATGCAAATATTTATTTCTTAGTAATCCGTCGTTTTTGAGTGGTATTTTTGACGCATTCAGTGGGCTTTTATGTCGCTGTCATAAATTTCCTCTTTGGTTATCTGATTTACATCTACACAAGAAAATATAGGTTACGCCACAAAAAAATTCACTTCTGTGTATTTGACTGTATATGATTCCAAATACATCAAATACAATCCTCAAATACAAATTCAAATGCAAATACGCCAGTACCGAAATTGCCAAATACAAATACGAGATTTAGTGTATTTCAAGTACAAATGCAAATACGTATATGACCCCATCCCTGGTAGTAGGAGTATAGACTGATAGACGGTGTATACAGCTGGTATACAGCCTATACTAATTTATACAGTCTAAGGCTAGGATGTATAATAACGTGGGCAATTTTATTACTAACTAATTTCCCATCTTTTTATCTGTATTTATCATTTTGTGCCACTGATTAAGTAAGTAAAGTTAACATTTACTAAACGCTCCTTTATAGAACGTGGTTCCAAGCAAGGGCGCTGTACACTTTACCCCAGTCTTACTGTGTACAGCGCTGTATAATACATGTATTATACAGCGCTGTACACAGTAAACCCCAGTCTAGAATGACTACACAGCTGCCACAATCCGGCGCTACACTATTGATTACATGGAATAACCACAGTTCGAAAATACGCATGTTTCGAAATTTTGTTTATTTACCATCCAACCCGGATGTGACGCAATTAACTCATCATTGTCATTGATTATCACTAAGAAACAGGATTACCCACTAAATTGTACATGTGCTCCCAGTCTAATGTTCATTGGGGAAGATCTTAGTCTTATATCATACTATCGACACTATATGGCTCTTAATACCTCTTATATTAGGGACCCCTAGATATCCAAACATATCATGTGTACATGAACATATATGGTAAACAACATGGTGACATCGCCCTTTGTTAGATATCTAGGGGTCTTCTTGCATAAATGACGCATTTGCATCATCATGATCATACTGTCAGTGTAGATGACGTTTACGTATACGTTCCAATTTCCGGTACACGTGGCTTTCTAGTCTAGAGGTCCCTATATTGGGTTACCATGCAGGTTACGTGATGAACCTTGTGGAAGTTGTGCCATGACCAATGTATGAGCCATCCGTCCTAAATTCGCCGCATCCCAAAATTCGCCAACTCAGAAACTCGTTTTATGGAAAACAAACTGCTGGTACAAAGATTGAATATCAGAGTCTCGATTGGTGATAGAACTGGTTGGTTTCATTTGCATTGGGTATTACATCACATTCTTAGCATCGTGTACCATCAATCTTTAGCATCGGGTATCATCAATTTCTTATGCATCGGGTATCATCTAATTTCTTTAGCATCGGGTATCAACAATCTCTTTAGCAGCGGGCATCATCTAATTCTTTAGCATCGGGTATCATCATTTTCTTTTGCGTCGTTATCTCATTCTTTAGCAGCGGGCATCATCTCATTCTTCAGTTTCGGGTATCATCTCATTCTTTAGCTTTGGGTATCATCTCATTCTTTAGCAGCGGGCATCATCTCATTCTTTAGTTTCGGGTATCATCTCATTCTTTAGCTTTGGGTATCATCTCATTCTTTAGCAGCGGGCATCATCTCATTCTTTAGTTTCGGGTATCATCTCATTCTTTAGCATCGGGAATCATCTCATTCTTTAGCTATGGGTATCATCTCATTCTTTAGCTTCGGCTATGATAACGTTCTTAAGCATCAAACTTAATTACGTTTTCTTCCTTACTGCGTCCGTTTTTTTTTTCACTTCATGTCCATCATCATCCCCCCATTAACCCCTCACCATCGTCATCCGTTCATTCATCGAATTTATGTTTTTTTTTTGTTTTTTTTTTCGTTCTATTATTCCCTCACTGGTTTTAAAAGTAAAGTTGAGATGTGCCTAATTTCTGTATGTTGAACTACTATTATAATAGTGTTTTTAGGTTACCGGACCTATGGTCCGATAACCTATTGCCGTCACGTTGCGTCCGTCGTCCGTCCGTCGTCCGGCGTCCGTCGTCCGTCCACATTTTTATCTTTAAAGTTTACAGGCGGATTTTCCTGAAATTTTGCACAAAGTTGCCTAAAAATATTTCAAGAGGGGGTTATTTTTTAGTTTTTTGATTTTCGCATTTTTCTCAAAATGGCGGCCATTTTTGACGAAAAATTGCCAATTTTGGACTTTGGCGGCCATTTTCTCAAAAACTGTCTGATCAGTTTTGAGATTTTTGTTTCAAAAGATTCCCCTTATGTACCTTTATGATGTGTATAAGTTTTGTTGCCCTTGAATCGCCGGTCTCCGTGTGGCGGCCATTTTGAATTAGGGCATTTCGTCCCGAAATGCCCTTATGGTTTTGTCTGGTTTTGTCTGGTTTTTTTTTTTTTTTTCTTCTTTTTTTTTTACTTTCCGCCGTTTGGTTTCCGATCAATAACTCGGGAACGCCTGAACGGATCTTGTCCAAATTTGCACCACTGGTCAGAAATATTACATGGAAGACCCCTATTGTTTTGGAGGCGGCTCCGGGGTCCGTGAGGTCCGTGAGGATGAAATCAAGGTTGGTTTTGAGACTTGGTTTCCGATCGATAACTCAAAAAGTATTCATGCAATGGCAAGTATTCTCTGCATGGGAGTTCATATACCACCAAGGAAGAACCCTATTGATTTTGGGATCACTCCGTCGAACGACCTTTGACCTAGAGCTCGGAAGAATTTTTGCTGATTCATCCTTGAGGCTTTCATGCATATCTCGGAAACGGTGCGTCGTAGAGCGAAACGGAGCTCGATTCCGGCCTCCTGGCACTAGACAAACTAGTCTAGTGTGTATTTTGGGTCGAGACGACCCCTGGTGTCGAATTTTTTTTCGCCGACTCGGCACTTCCTGTTTGGCCGTATCTTGGAAACGGTGCGTCGTAGAGCGAAACGGAGCTCGATTCCGGCCTTCTGGCACTAGACAAACTAGTCTAGTGGGTATTTTGGGTCGAGACGACCCCTGGTGTCGAATTTTTTTTCGCCGACTCGGCACTTCCTGTTTGGCCGTATCTCGGAAACGGTGCGTCGTAGAGCGAAACGGAGCTAAATTCCGGCCTCTTGGCACTAGACAAACTAGTCTAGTGGGTATTTTGGCTGGAGACGACCCCTGGTGTCGAATGTATTTTGGCCGAATCGGCACTTCCTGTTTGGCCGTATCTCGGAAACGGTGCGTCGTAGAGCGAAACGGAGCTCGATTCCGGCCTCCTGGCACTAGACAAACTAGTCTAGTGGGTATTTTGGCTCGAGACGACCCCTGGTGTCGATTTTTTTCTTGCCGACTCGGCACTTCCTGTTTGGCTGTATCTCGGAAACGGTGCGTCGTAGAGCGAAACGGAGCTCGATTCCGGCCTCCTGGCACTAGACAAACTAGTCTAGTGGGTATTTTGGCTGGAGACGACCCCTGGTGTCGAATTTATTTTCGCCGACTCGGCACTTCCTGTTTGGCCGTATCTCGGAACTCGGCACTTCCTGTTTGGCCGTATCTCGGAAACGGTGCGTCGTAGAGCGAAACGGAGCTCGATTCCGGCCTCCTGGCACAAGACAAACTAGTCTAGTGGGTATTTTGGCTGGAGACGACCCCTGGTGTCGAATTTATTTTCGCCGACTCGGCACTTCCTGTTTGGCCGTATCTCGGAAACGGTGCGTCGTAGAGCGAAACGGAGCTAAATTCCGGCCTCTTGGCACTAGACAAACTAGTCTAGTGGGTATTTTGGCTGGAGACGACCCCTGGTGTCGAATGTATTTTCGCCGAATCGGCACTTCCTGTTTGGCCGTATCTCCGAAACGGTGCGTCGTAGAGCGAAACGGAGCTCGATTCCGGCCTCCTGGCACTAGACAAACTAGTCTAGTGGGTATTTTGGCTCGAGACGACCCCTGGTGTCGATTTTTTTCTCGCCGACTCGGCACTTCCTGTTTGGCCGTATCTCGGAAACGGTGCGTCGTAGAGCGAAACGGAGCTCGATTCCGGCCTCCTGGCACTAGACAAACTAGTCTAGTGGGTATTTTGGGTCGAGACGACCCCTGGTGTCGAATTTTTTTTCACCGACTCGGCACTTCCTGTTTGGCCGTATCTCGGAAACGGTGCGTCGTAGAGCGAAACGGAGCTCGATTCCGGCCTCCTGGCACTAGACAAACTAGTCTAGTGGGTATTTTGGCTGGAGACGACCCCTGGTGTCGAATTTATTTTCGCCGACTCGGCACTCCCTGTTTGGCCGTATCTCGGAAACGGTGCGTCGTAGAGCGAAACGGAGCTCGATTCCGGCCTCCTGGCACTAGACAAACTAGTCTAGTGGGTATTTTGGCTGGAGACGACCCCTGGTGTCGAATTTATTTTCGCCGACTCGGCACTTCCTGTTTGGCCGTATCTCGGAACTCGGCACTTCCTGTTTGGCCGTATCTCGGAAACGGTGCGTCGTAGAGCGAAACGGAGCTCGATTCCGGCCTCCTGGCACTAGACAAACTAGTCTAGTGGGTATTTTGGCTGGAGACGACCCCTGGTGTCGAATTTATTTTCGCCGACTCGGCACTTCCTGTTTGGCCGTATCTCGGAAACGGTGCGTCGTAGAGCGAAACGGAGCTAAATTCCGGCCTCTTGGCACTAGACAAACTAGTCTAGTGGGTATTTTGGCTGGAGACGACCCCTGGTGTCGAATGTATTTTGGCCGAATCGGCACTTCCTGTTTGGCCGTATCTCGGAAACGGTGCGTCGTAGAGCGAAACGGAGCTCGATTCCGGCCTCCTGGCACTAGACAAACTAGTCTAGTGGGTATTTTGGCTCGAGACGACCCCTGGTGTCGATTTTTTTCTCGCCGACTCGGCACTTCCTGTTTGGCCGTATCTCGGAAACGGTGCGTCGTAGAGCGAAACGGAGCTCGATTCCGGCCTCCTGGCACTAGACAAACTAGTCTACTCGGCACTTCCTGTTTGGCCGTATCTCGGAAACGGTGCGTCGTAGAGCGAAACGGAGCTCGATTCCGGCCTCCTGGCACTAGACAAACTAGTCTAGTGGGTATTTTGGCTGGAGACGACCCCTGGTGTCGAATTTATTTTCGCCGACTCGGCACTTCCTGTTTGGCCGTATCTCGGAAACGGTGCGTCGTAGAGCGAAACGGAGCTCGATTCCGGCCTCCTGGCACTAGACAAACTAGTCTAGTGGGTATTTAGGGTCGAGACGACCCCTGGTGTCGATTTTTTTCTCGCCGACTCGGCACTTCCTGTTTGGCCGTATCTCGGAAACGGTGCGTCGTAGAGCGAAACGGAGCTCGATTCCGGCCTCCTGGCACTAGACAAACTAGTCTAGTGGGTATTTTGGGTCGAGACGACCCCTGGTGTCGAATTTTTTTTCACCGACTCGGCACTTCCTGTTTGGCCGTATCTCGGAAATGGTGCGTCGTAGAGCGAAACGGAGCTCGATTCCGGCCTCCTGGCACTAGACAAACTAGTCTAGTGGGTATTTTGGCTGGAGACGACCCCTGGTGTCGAATTTATTTTCGCCGACTCGGCACTTCCTGTTTGGCCGTATCTCGGAAACGGTGCGTCGTAGAGCGAAACGGAGCTCGATTCCGGCCTCCTGGCACTAGACAAACTAGTCTAGTGGGTATTTTGGCTGGAGACGACCCCTGGTGTCGAATTTATTTTCGCCGACTCGGCACTTCCTGTTTGGCCGTATCTCGGAAACGGTGCGTCGTAGAGCGAAACGGAGCTCGATTCCGGCCTCCTGGCACTAGACAAACTAGTCTAGTGGGTATTTTGGCTGGAGACGACCCCTGGTGTCGATTTTTTTCTCGTCGACTCGGCACTTCCTGTTTGGCCGTATCTCGGAAACGGTGCGTCGTAGAGCGAAACGGAGCTCGATTCCGGCCTCCTGGCACTAGACAAACTAGTCTAGTGGGTATTTTGGCTGGAGACGACCCCTGGTGTCGAATTTATTTTCGCCGACTCGGCACTTCCTGTTTGGCCGTATCTCGGAAACGATGCGTCGTGGCGCGAAACGGAGCTCGATTCCGGCCTCCTGGCACTAGACAAACTAGTCTAGTGGGTATTTTGGCTGGAGACGACCCCTGGTGTCGAATTTATTTTCGCCGACTCGGCACTTCCTGTTTGGCCGTATCTCGGAAACGGTGCGTCGTAGAGCGAAACCGAGCTCAATTCCGGCCTCCTGGCACTAGACAAACTAGTCTAGTGGGTATTTTGGCTGGAGACGACTCCTGGCACTAGACAAACTAGTCTAGTGGGTATTTTGGCTGGAGACGACCCCTGGTGTCGAATTTATTTTCGCCGACTCGGCACTTCCTGTTTGGCCGTATTTCGGAAACGGTGCGTCGTAGCGCGAAACGGAGCTCGATTCCGGCCTCCTGGCACTAGACAAACTAGTCTAGTGGGTATTTTGGCTGGAGACGACCCCTGGTGTCGAATTTATTTTTGCCGACTCGGCACTTCCTGTTTGGCCGTATCTCGGAAACGGTGCGTCGTAGAGCGAAACCGAGCTCAATTCCGGCCTCCTGGCACTAGACAAACTAGTCTAGTGGGTATTTTGGCTGGAGACGACTCCTGGCACTAGACAAACTAGTCTAGTGGGTATTTTGGCTGGAGACGACCCCTGGTGTCGAATTTATTTTCGCCGACTCGGCACTTCCTGTTTGGCCGTATCTCGGAAACGGTGCGTCGTAGCGCGAAACGGAGCTCGATTCCGGCCTCCTGGCACTAGACAAACTAGTCTAGTGGGTATTTTGGCTGGAGACGACCCCTGGTGTCGAATTTATTTTCGCCGACTCGGCACTTCCTGTTTGGCCGTATCTCGGAAACGGTGCGTCGTAGAGCGAAACCGAGCTCAATTCCGGCCTCCTGGCACTAGACAAACTAGTCTAGTGGGTATTTTGGCTGGAGACGACCCCTGGTGTCGAATTTATTTTCGCCGACTCGGCACTTCCTGTTTGGCCGTATCTCGGAAACGGTGCGTCGTAGAGCGAAACCGAGCTCAATTCCGGCCTCCTGGCACTAGACAAACTAGTCTAGTGGGTATTTTGGCTGGAGACGACCCCTGGTGTCGAATTTATTTTCGCCGACTCGGCACCTCCTGTTTGGCCGTATCTCGGAAACAGTGCGTCGTAGAGCGAAACGGAGCTCAATTCCGGCCACCTGGCACTAGACAAACTAGTCTAGTGGGTATTTTGGGTCGAGACGACCCCTGGTGTCGAATTTATTTTCGCCGACTCGGCACTTCCTGTTTGGCCGTATCTCGGAAACGGTGCGTCGTAGAGCGAAACGGAGCTCAATTCCGGCCTTCTGGCACTAGACAAACTAGGCTTGTGGGTATTTTGGGTCGAGACGATCCCTGGTGCCGAATTTTTTTTCGCCGACTCGGCACTTCCTGTTTGTCCGTATCTCGGAAACGGTGCGTCGTAGAGCGAAACGGAGCTCAATTTCGGCCTCCTGGCACTAGACAAAGTAGTCTAGAGGGTATCTTGGGTTGAGACGACCCCTGGCGATGAATTTTTTTCGCCCACTCTGCACTTTCTGTTTGGCTGTATTTCGGAAACGGTGCGTCGTAGAGCGAAAAGGAGATTAATTTCAGCGTTTTTCTTCGATTCAATACTAGTATATGTTAGGTAGGAATAGAACTCACACGAAATGCCCCAAGGCATCTTCAGGCCTTGACGTCTAGTTTTTGACGGGTTGGCGAAAAAATTTTTATTTGTCCCAAATCGCGTTACTATTCATTTTGGGTCATTTCTAGACAAAAAAAAAATTTTCACCCTTTGAAAAAAATTTTGGACTTAGAAAATTTTCGGCACTTTTTTCCTTCATAATGGGAGCTGCAGGGACTGTACTCATAGAACGCTTGAAGATAGAGCTTAGATATTGGCACTTTCAAATGGAAAGTCATATATGGCGACTTGTGTGGTGACCTTGAATTTGACCTTGGATGACCTTGAAAGGTCAAAACAGCCATTTTTGGGTCGAGAAATGCTCAAATTTGCACCTGGCCTGTCTTTTCTCGAAAACTCTCTGATCAGTTTCGAGATTATTGTTTCAAAATATTCCCCTTATGTACCTTTATGATGTTTATAAGTTTTGTTGCCCTTGAATCGCCAGTCTCCGTGTGGCGGCCATTTTGAATTTTTGACGGGTCGGCGAAAAAAATTTTGTTTGCCCCAAATCGCTTTACTATTCATTTTGGGTCATTTCTAGACAAAAAAAAAATTTTCACCCTTTGAAAAAAATTTTGGACTTAGAAAATTTTCGGCACTTTTTTCCTTCATAATGGGAGCTGCCAGGACTGTACTCATAGTACGCTTGAAGATAGAGCTTAGATATTGGCACTTTCAAATAGGAAGTCATATATAGCGAGTTGGGAGGTGACCTTGAATTTGATCTTTGATGACCTTGAAAGGTCAAAACAGCCATTTTTGGGTGAAAAAATGCCCAAATTTGCCTCTACAGATGAAATGTATGTAGATAGAGCTTCAGTTTGCATTATGAACATATAGGAAGTCATATATGAAACAACTGATGATGACCTTGATTTTGACCTTGGATGACCTTGAGTGCTAAATGTCTGACTTGAAATCTTGAAAGTGGCCTCTGAAGCATAAACTTTTGCACATACAGGTTAGGATTGTGTATAAGCCTGTAAAAGAGTCATGTATAAATGGCACATTTTTTGGTGACCTTGAACTTGACCTTAAAGACCTTGAAGGGCGAATCTCAAAATCTGAAATTGGCCTCTACACACGAAATACTTGTTGATAAAACTTTTTTTTTCGCTGACTCGGCACTTCCTGTTTGACCGTATCTCGGAAACGGTGAGTCGTAGAGCGAAACGGAGCTCAATTCCGGCCTTCTGTATTATGAACATACGAAGTCATATGCGCATACCTGATGGTGACATTGAGATTGACAAAGATGACCTTGACTGGTAAATATCAAAATCATATGTCACCCACAATGCTTGAAACCAAAATTGTCCGGTAACCTATCTTAGCCCTTGGGCTAATTTTTTTGTCATTGCACTGAATTTAGGTCTACAGTCTTCGGACTCACACGTCACAACTTGTGCCTCAAATATGCTGTTCAATATTATGTCATTAGGCATCCCGATTGAAAATCGGGAGGCCTCATGTTTTTGTCTGTTTTTTTTTTTTTTTTTTTTTTTTTTTTTCTTTTTTTTTTCTTCCGCCGTTTGGTTTCCGGATCATAACTCTTGAACGCCTTGATCTATCTTTCCGAAATTTTCACAGCTCATCCGAATACTTTGCTCCTAACCCCTATTGTTTTTCGTCGAGATCCGAAATCCAAGATGGCCGACAGCGGCCATTTTGGGAAAAAAATCGGGCGATTCCTGTCAATGTCATAATTTGATTCAGGCAATTTCCAGGAGAAAAAAATTTGTTGGGTGTATTTTTTTTTTTTTTTTGGACTTGGAATTTTTCCCTCGCCTGCCCCCATGCAGATGTAATACTGTAACTGAGCCATGCTACTGTATTCACTGACTGCAGCCTGCATGTCCAGCATGAGGCTAGGCTCTGCCCTCTCAGCCAGTGCAGTATATGAGAGCCCTGCTCAGTAATGCCTTACAAGATCAGCCACTCTGTCCAGCACAGCGATAGGCTCCGCCCCTCTCAGCCAGCCCTGCTCAGTCATGCCTTACAAGATCAGCCAGTCTGTCCAGCACAGCAACAGGCTCCGCCCTCTCAGCCAGCCCTGCTCAGTCATGCCTGACAAGTGATACAGCTAGCATGTCCAACTTGACCCTCAGGCTCATATCCATGCATAATCCCTCACTCCCCCCTCCAAAGCCTGGTTTACTAGTGTGTGTACATGGTAAAAGAATGAAGTTCCACCCCACAGAATACAATAGTAGCCAACACACATGACACAACATGCTTGGGGGATGATTTGCCCTGTCTGCATTTATATTGTACAAACATGTATTTGAATGTTTTGTTATTCAACTCTATTTCACATGCAATGACCAAATCATCATTGTTTTAGTTAGCTGGGAAATGTTTGGCTTTGGTTATAATGTGAATGCGAAAATTCCGCTGTATTGTACAAGTTTTGAAATCACAAAATTGGCCAAGATGACACAGCATTCTTTTAGTCACGTATCATTTTACATTTGACAGGAGCACCTGAAAAATGTCACGAACATCCTGATTAAATATACTAGTATTCTGAATATTGGCTGGGTAGTACTCTGAATATTGGCTGGGTAATTGTCCATTCATTTTGGGTGGCAAATGTCTGGTGGGCCAAGTTGTCAAGATGATAGAAAGCAGTTCTGGTGAGAAACTGTCTTATGAGCTCTCACTCTTACCCATATACAATGGCCTATGTATCCTTTTTAGGTTACCGGACCTATGGTCCGATAACCTATTGCCGTCACGTTGCGTCCGTCGTCCGTCCACAGCTGTATCTTTAAAGTTTACAGGCGGATTTTTCTGAAATTTTGCACAAAAATGCCTAAAAATATTTCAAGAGGGGTTTTTTTTTTAGTTTTTTTATTTTCGCATTTTTCTCAAAATGGCGGCCATTTTTGACGAAAAATGGCCAATTTTGGACTTTGGCGGCCATTTTCTCAAAAACTGTCTGATCAGTTTTGAGATTTTTGTTTCAAAAGATTCCCCTTATGTACCTTTATGATGTGTATAAGTTTTGTTGCCCTTGAATCGCCGGTCTCCGTGTGGCGGCCATTTTGAAGTTTTGACGGGTCGGCGAAAACAAATTTTTTTGCCCCAAATCGCGTTACTATCCATTTCGGGCCATTTCTAGGCAAAAAAAAATTTTTCACCCTTTGAAAAAAATTTTGGACTTGGAAAATTTTCGGCACCTTTTTCCTTCATAATGGGAGCTGCCAGGACTGTACTCATAGAACGCTTAAAGATAGAGCTTAGATATTGGCACTTTCAAATGGGAAGTCATATATGGCGACTTGTGTGGTGACCTTGAATTTGACCTTGGATGACCTTGAAAGGTCAAAATAGCCATTTTTGGGTCGAAAAATGCCCAAATTTGCAGCTTTTCTGTCTTTTCTCGAAAACTGTCTGATCAGTTTTGAGATTTTCGTTTTCAGAAGATTCCCCTTATGTACCTTTATGATGTGTATAAGTTTTGTTGCCCTCGAATCGCCGGTCTCCGTGTGGCGGCCATTTTGAATTTTTGACGGGTCGGCGAAAAAAATTTTTTTTGCCCCAAATCGCGTTACTATCCATTTCGGGCCATTTCTAGGCAAAAAAAAAATTTTCACCCTTTGAAAAAAATTTTGGACTGAAAATTTTCGGCACTTTTTTCCTTCATAATGGGAGCTGCCTAGACTGTACTCATAGAATGCTTGAAGATAGAGCTTAGAAATTAGCACTTTCAAATGGGAAGTCATATATGAAGACTTGTGTGGTGACCTTGAATTTGACCTTGGATGACCTTGAAATGTCAAAACAGCCATTTTTGAGTCGAAAAATGCCCAAATTTGCACCTTGTTTGTCTTTAATCGAAAACTGTCTGATCACTTTTGAGATTTTTATTTCAAAACATAGTAATTGGGGTTTTTGACATGATGTGTATAAATATGTATATAGTGTATAAAGTGCCTTGAATTGCTCAAAAGGCTAGAAATTTAGGCTGAATAGGCCCCAAATTTAATTTTTGGTCGTTTTCCTTCAAATTTATCTGATCAGTTTTGAGATTTTTGTTATAAAACATGCTAATTGGGGTCCCTGACATTGTGTATAAAGATGGAGTGCTTTGAATTGCTTAAAAGGCCCCTTGAGTGTGTAAATTGGCCTCTACAGCCAAAAAATGTTTGTAGGTATAGCTGGAATTGGAAGTCATATACATGTATACCACATATATATGTGGCTTTTTTGGGTGACGTTGAACTTGACGTCAGATGACATTGAGTGCTATATCTCAGTGTCACGTCCAACAAGAAATGTGTAAATTTCGTTTATAGACAAAAGACTTGTAGATAGACCTTGTATTTGTATTTTGAACATACATGAATACAAGGTTATATGCTGCACACTTAATGATGACATTGAAGTTCACGAAGATGATTGGTTTATCTTAACGTCATATCTCACCTGTCCTGTTTCAACTAAAGTTGTCCGGTAACCTATCTTAGCCCTTGGGCTAATTTTTTCTCAGTCCAGTATGACCATTTGAAATGATAAGAACAAATTGGGGGATGCCACAAAGCCTATAGGCTTTTATGTCTAGTTTGTTATATTTCCTATGAGAGCATGAATAAACTACTACTACTACTACTACTACATTACAAGGTCTGAAAACCTTGTTGGCGAATTTGGGAATGCGGCAAATTTAGGACGGACGGCTCGTAGCCGATGTGGGCAATTTCTGGATTCATAAATGACAATTCAGTCGGCATGAATTGGTTATGATTATGATAGTAGTTTTTACTTTAATTATTGATCATCATAGAGAATGAAGCATGCCCTCAACATCAGACAGGTTCTCCCTCAAATTATATACAGAACATAAAACAGATAAATCCAGCATTGCATCTAAAGCCACGTCGTAAAAATAAAATGTTTGTAGACACAATCAAACAGGTATGACTGATTTCCCAGCAAGAAGCACAGGGATGGATGTGAAAATATCAGAAATCCATATATCTTACTGTATGATAGATGATACAGTGGACATGGTAGAGATGATCTGTATTTGTGTTTGCAATGCTTTTATCATGTTTATTGCTGTATGGCCTTTGCTGTTTCACATCGATAAAATTGAATGATTGATTATCAACCATACTATATGTACAGTACAATGTACATATTCATCAGAGGATCCTTTACACAGTACATTGACTACACTTGTATTTTTCAGGATCAATAAAGTACTCATGTTGTGTCTCCTGTTTTCTTCAGGTTAACAGCAATCCAACATGTCAACAATAATTGGAAGTCAAAAGCTTGTGGATAATGATACATCAATATTGACTCACATCTCAGCATCATCAGTGACCGAATATACAAAATATCATAAAGGAAATCAACTCCAGCCTGATCACAGTGTAACCGTGGTGAGCAAGCAGTACGCTGGGATGGGTGGTGTTGAGGCTCTCCGGAATAGTCACCAGCTGCTTGTAGAGTCTAGAACATCACTCATATCCAAACATGGAGGGCAATCTCACACCAGTGATAGCCAATGGAACAACTTCAATCGGCAACAAGTACTCAAGGTGGTATCAGACTGGTTTGAAGACTGGCAGCCAACACAACAAAAACTTATGCTATCTGGAATCATCAGCAGGTATGGTTAATACTAAGATGTGGAGCTACATGTAGACTAAGTATTTGTATATATATTCATTATGTATACAAGTAATCATCTTTGAATTACCCTGTCTGAATTTTTGTTCCTCATCTAGATGCTCTACGAATCAACTCGAAACTTTGGCAACAACGCTGGAACCGATATTTCATCAGGATTTCAAGGCTTTGCGTCATAGAAAGTATCACCCACGAGCAGTCAACAACAGCAGTGACCATTTGACACAAAAAGGAAAGAATTCCCATGCTCATGTATCAAATAAACGCTCATCAATTGTGAGTGACAAAGTTTCAAGCACATCAGCTAAATCACAGAACAGTCGCATCTCAGACGTGAGGTCTACATGTACCAAATCACACAGCCTTGTACCAATCCATGAGGAACTCCAGCCGGCATCAGAAAAACCTCCTGCATATTCAGATAATCACCGAGATGTACTTCGAGATGTTATCAACACATTCGCTGATCAGATGTCTCATACCATTACATCAGGTGTGCTAGAATACTTTCAACCACCACCGGAAACTGTGGAAGAATGTGCTGAAATTATCACTGGAAAGGCAGTTAATGAAGCTCTAGCCTTAGTGCAAAGGGATCAAATAACACAGGCGGAGGCAACAACTGGGAACGAAGTTCCCATGAGGGGTATCGCAATGACACATGGTGAGGGCAA
The DNA here is from genome assembly GCA_949152475.1 of Terebella lapidaria. Classification (NCBI taxonomy): domain Eukaryota; kingdom Metazoa; phylum Annelida; class Polychaeta; order Terebellida; family Terebellidae; genus Terebella; species Terebella lapidaria. Next base: position 19,314,659 of record OX424561.1, read on the forward strand.
ATTATCACCTACAACTCGTCAACAGGAAAACAAAGCATCAGATGAACAAGAGAACCAAGAAAATTGCTTGCCTTCGAAAAAACGCCGAGCCTCAAGACCTCTACTGAGGGGCAAGCGATCCAGTTTCTCCAAGCTGACACACACAAATAGAAAAGAAGATATCATCAATGCATACTTGTTTGCCGGATCAAAAACATACACACTGAAAGATGTCATACAGAACGAGCTGAGGAGTAGCGGGGTGTTCGGCAGACAGGTTAGCATGGACTGTATCGACCTTCACCTGTCAGATAAAACATCGAGTCGGAGGTTGGCTGCAGAACATCACAATGCCTTGCAGAACCACTGCGTGCTGCGACCGTTGTCCAGGACCTCCACAGTCAGAACTAGCTCAGGTCAACGGAATTCTTCACTGAGCCATGAAGGCTTGGCAGGTATTTAAATATGACTCTCCTCTGTAACATTACAACATTTATTGATTGTCAACATATGTAATATCATTAGCTGTAAATGTTCGCTGGCAACAGTTGAGATCAGGAAGGAGTAACTTAGTTGCCTTCCTTTGGTTTTCCATGTTGTTTTCAGAACCTGTAATCCTGAGATCTGGTCAGGTAAATAAGCCAACAAAATTAAGTGAGCTTCATGCCAGAGACAGTCACGTGAGGCCATCATTCTTTGAGTATCAGCTACAACAAATCTGGCAGGTATTCGTCCTCGAAATTTGAATCAATTTCATGAAATTTACAACAAAAAATCTGTTTATAATATGCAAGACTGAAATATATATACCGATACACCTCCTGCCCAGTGGCTTTCTGAGTGGGGAGGCCATGAGAAGCTTTCACTGCTGACAGAAGTCATCAAGCTGTGTGGGAGTGGGCTGATCAAGTACCTAACACATTGTCTGTCGGATAGGTCAGTGTCTCTTATTGCTACTTATTAATCATGTTTCGAACACTTACCGCTTACCGGTATCATACTATTATTTTCGTTCATGCTACTTGAATTAGCTATAAATACATGAAGTGATTTCTCAGGATGATCTAACACCTATGGCACCAGTACCAGATAGTTTGCTGTATACATACTGTCCTTTTGTTTAATGTTTTGTTCGTTGTATTCATTTTCATGATATTTACTTGTTAATTTGTTTATGTCAATAAATCTATCTATCTATCTATGATTGTACGTGTGTACCAGACTGAAAGAGAGGTTGGACATCAGCTGGCTCCCAGATCGTCTTTTGCTTCTGATCTTTTCATACCTGGACATGGACGATTTACACAACGTGACCAGGGTATTTCTCCACTGATAGCACTACATAACAAGTGCAAGGCAATGCTAATCGTAAAACACACATCTGTTCCTGAGAAATGCTCCTTTGAGATACCGTACTGATACATTCACATGATATTGTACACACTGTACATTCCTGGCAGGTTTGCAAAAGGTGGCGTCATGCTGTCGCAATGGATGAGCTTTGGATGATCAAATGTCTGGAATTTGGTAAGATTTCTCATAAAGTAGGCAATCATTTATCCAGCTCAAACCAAATTATTTAGACTCAGGACTAATCTGTCTTATCGGTACCCGTCTTGGCTGGAATGTTTTAGCACTCTTGTATTTGTGATTGATACAGGTCAGTTTGCGGGTATTCCTGACATCATACAGCGAGTGACTGGAGCTAGCCATGGCGACCTCAGCATTGACTGGAGGACGGCCTACCTCGAGCTACAACGAATAACAAGAGATGCGAAGTCTGCCCTCAGTAAACCCAACCCAATCACCGTGCCTGGTCAGTCTGCTTCACTGTGCACTTCAGATTGACCGCTCTGATCATTTTGGGATGCTTCTCAAATTATTCCGCCATTTTAAACAAGTTCACAGTTGACTGAGTAGGTCCCAATCGTTCATTTCAGAGCCATGTCTGTCAAACAGTGAAGAACAAGTCCCATCCATCAAAGGTAATTCCTGTAGATATTGATATATTAGTAACTGGCATGCTGCATATTCTATACTTCTTTGTATAAATATGTACATTTCAATCTGTATACATGTACATGTAAGTACTGACCAGTAAAATAATATGTTATTCAATATTCTTGTACATGTTCTAATAGTATATCCTGACAGTCTCTTCTGATCTCAGAGGGTTTCTTTTATAATCAATCAATAACTTGTCTAAATTACTCTGATGACTATTCCTGTCAGTGAGATTATCTGTTCAGCCATATTTATAACTTTATGTATACAGTGGTACATGTATAATTCAGACAGTGATGATGAGACTTCCAGCTTGACTACTGAAGCAAGTCAGTATGATGAACGTTTATGTGCACTGTGTGATCTGTTAGCATGGTTTATCGGTGGTATTGCATGCACCAACTATACCTATAAAAGTCATGGTATCGTGCCAGTTCCTTACATTTCAATGAAGAGAGTACAGAATAAAAAAGCAATATGAGTGTATACATCTTTCTTTAGATAGACTCTCTCCTGGCTTGTTCGAAAATGATTTGTTAGAACTTGTTTAACATGAAAAAAATTCCCTGCCGATTCAACTGAGTGATGATAAAAATAGTGATAATAATCGCGATAATGATAGGGTCTGGGATATCCACATATGTGTTGAAACATTCATTGTCTACAGGCTTCAGTCTTTGACCATGCACCAGACAGACATAAGTCTTGTACATGGATATTTTTGCATACAGTACATGGATATTGCTACATTGGTGTGTTGAAGTGGTATGCATCAGTATGAAGTTCCTAATCAAAATATTTCGTAGAAAGAGGATATTTCTCTCCCATAATTTCACTCTCTGTGAAGGAAAATCTTGCATATTGATTTACTTTTCACCTGCAACACCCTCAAGCAAATTCAAATACCTGGTTGATATTCCTAATCATTGAAAAAATTCTGTGATATTTGCTGTGTCTAACATATTAACCCCTCTGCCCCTGTCACAGGCATACATTTATCACAGCATTGGAAAAGGTAAAGTCATACAAGTAATGTATTCATTGTTTTGTTTACTGGTATTTTCTACATTAGGAATAGGCTAATTCTATGTCAAGTTTTACCATTTTTGTAGGCCTTTCAGTTGCACGCGGCTACTACATATATTACATGTATGTGTAAATGTGCATTGCACAACATGTACAATTTTTGTTAATTCTTGGTTTGCTTGTTTTTCGCATTCAAGTGTCGGCACTGAAAATTTGTGACACTTATTCTGTGCACAACTACATGTATAAAATACCAAAATAGGTATAATCTGTGTTAAAAAGAGTGATTTCTTATACATGTCATATTTATTTTGAATCCATGTATCCACTATGTCTGCACATTTTAGCGCCATTTTGCACAATATAATGTAATGTATGGGATACTGTGCATACGTATATATTGCTGCAAAGTAAAGTACATGTATACTCTTGCACTAGTTACATACGGTTTAGAGACAGAATAATGATACTCGTATCAATATACTGGTTACCGTGGTAACCTGGTCGGTGATATTGATCACCGGAGCTGGCATTGAGTTCAATAACATAAGTTTTAAACCCGGGACAATGATGGAAAAGGTTGTGTCGCCAGCTTTCAACCAAAGAATGTATACTATGCTTCCACTGTATGCCATAGTGTCTTTGTTTCAGCCTAATTTGATGATCATGATTCTCCTCCAAACACTATTACTTGATGTTAGATTTAATGTTTGACTTGAGCAAATACTGTTCCGGCCATGTGATGCCTGTAATATTGATCAGCTGCTGGTATTGACAGAGGCAAGTTTACCACAGGACTTTATTGAGTGGTGTGGTCAATTTACAGTACCGCTATGATTGTGCTTGACGAGCCTGCAACCCGAGATGTAAATCAATCATATCTCTATGGTATACGTGCATGGCTCTGGCCTAGCACTGCACATGCATGCAGGCTCTGTGTTGTGGCTTATGTAAGTAATAGATGGGACATATGGATTGACAGCCTTGCAGTTGTCAGGGACAAGCTGGTATTAAAAGAGGACACCATGGGATATCATTAAATATCGGACATTATGATTTATTGGATTAGTGTGATCAGGAACACATATTTGACGATGTAATATTTGGTTTAACATTTTATATGTGTAACTTATGAACTTGAGATTATCACTTGCATATGAATATGTGTATACATGTAGTAATGTAAGTTTCCATTAAAAATCAGAATGAGTAATAATTGAGAGATTGGTAAAAAAAATCAACTAATAGTGAATCACTGTGATACTTTACATGTAATATCAATGTTTCAATGTCAATATACATGTGAAGCCTGCATGTGTCTTGTATGTGATGCAAATGTACTGATTTGATAGATGTCGTGAATTTACTCTGACAAAATGATAATGGTAAATGTTGCCGATTCACAATTCATAAATACATATAAAAAAAAATAATGCAGGACTCTAGGCGAATTACAGAATACAAAATATATCTACCAGGGAAATTGTTGACATGACACAAGCTTTTGTCGTTCCCCATCAGCTGAGTTGCCACTGAAGCGTGGAACTGCTGCACAGCTCGCCCGAGAGTCCTCTCGTTTGAAGCGAGGTCACATGACCAGTGAGGAGGAAGATGATTGGTGGAGCCAGCGGGAGACACAATCAGAGCGAGGCCACCCCCGGGCCCTGGGGCGGACTGCGTCCCCTGAGAGCGAGGTCTTCTCTCTGCCTCGACTTGATTCCTTGGTTCCCGGAAACGCTCGACTCAGTCGCAGTCTCGACGGCCAACGTAATAATAATAATAACATAGTATAATTTAATTTACCAGCAGAATTTCATTCCTGGAGTAAATACGATTCTAAATTGTAAGATCAAATTCTGCTGGATTTCTATATTTATTAAGTGTTATTCTAGTGATTGTATCCAAAAGTTGCTCCCGGGATAGCAATATATAGCATAGAAACTCTCCTGATAATCAGTGGACACCACTCCGGGCCTGTCTCCAAGGAGCAAGGGACGAACACGCCTGCTGCTCAAGCGACCACAGCACTCCCGTCCATCCACACAAAAACACGTGTCACTCGCCAACGTGCCCTCGGAGGAGACTTCAACCACCGTGGATGGCGAGCTGGTGGGGGCGGGCAGCAAAGGTGCAGAGACCGCCGAGAACAAGTAAGGCTATGGTGCCGGTGTCTTGTACATGAGTTATCACTTTGTATTGAAAGATCAGATGATTTGTTGTGGTCATCTGTTGTGAAATTTTGGCAATTCAATAGAATACATTGAATTCTGACGATCAAACTGAAATTTTTTTTAGCTGTACTTGCTGTATCATATGTTGATTACTCTCGAATGTCTGTTGAACATCACTGCTATTTTCTTGCCCATAGGGCAATACTACAGTGGATCAGAGGTAAGAAGAAGCCGGAGAACCAGGAAGGAGAGATGGCGCTGGATGTACGGCCAGATCTAGTACAAGCCACAGATATCCTGGTAAGTCTTGTTTTTAGGACTGGCTTGAGTAAACTGATATTTGGATTGAGTTTTCTGGATCAGAATGTATATGGGCCTCCTCTGAGCTATACTGAATGTGTACAAAATACAATATGCTGGTCTTGGAATAGTTTTGATCATGGAAGTCAGCAGAGCTCCACCATGTACAGATGTTCTTATGACAAACTTGTCTAGAACTATTACATGTATGTACACCATCAATAATACTGCACTTGTTTCTCTGCAGGGAAAATCCCACGCTGGCCACCAGCTCCGCTGGAAGGACAGCTTCAGAGCCAACAAGAAATACGCGGGACAAGTCCGAGCAGTGCGCAGAGTGCGCAAGTTCCATGTAAGTGGCCAGTCATGGGGTCCAAATGACAACACCTGATTTCTATATCCAAAAGACCTCTCTACACAAAAACGCACTACATGACTTCATTTCTTTAAACAGATAACTTTAAACCTTGCTCCTGTTTTACTACCATGGCAGGGTCACATGGATGCGGTGTTGTGTGTGGAGTTCGGCACACGACGCCTGTTCAGTGGAAGTCTGGATCGCTCTATTCGAGTGTGGGACGTCAGATCTGGCCGCAGCATACACAAGATGTATGGACACAAGGTAGAAATATAATGCCACCAATCAGTTGTCAATGGTTGTAAATGCCAAGTAGATGTTTGACCATGATAAATCAAAGATATAATATATAAGTGTTGTAGGCCAACATGAAATTTATGTGGTATCATAGTGTCATTCAATATATAAATTGTTGAGTAACTTCCAGCATTTTAGTCTAACAAGATATAAAGTTCAATATTAAAGATGATTGCATGTTGATGACAGGGAGCAATAACGTGTCTGAAGTTTGACAAGAACACTCTCTATTCTGGTTCCTGGGATATGGTCATCATGGTAAGTTCCAGCTAATGAATTTTCTGGCCTATCTATCTAAAAATGCAATTCTCAGTGACTGGGTTCTGTTGGCATTGTTTGTCAAATACACTTGATATATATAATACATGTATAAATGTATCTTGGTGTTACCGTGACAACAGGTGTGGGATCTGATAACATTTGAGAGGCGACAAGTTCTCACTGGACACCGTGGCACCGTATCCTGTCTGGCACTCAGCAAACACTACTTGTAAGTGGACGCACTCGAAACGTGATTTTACATCTTGTTTTGTAAATCTGCATGATTGTTTAACAGATGTAATGAAAGGTTTCTAATCGAAATTGCAATACTTGTCAATTATGTCTTACAACTCGCACTATTCGTCAATTTGCTGCAGATTGTCCGGGTCCCACGATGCCACGGTGCGGGTGTGGAATAGACTGACACTGCACTGTGACCGCATTCTACGTGTGCACGAGTCACACATTGTGGGAATGTTGTTCAACGGAGAACAAGTCGTTACTGCTTCCAGCGACAGGTTAGAGTCACTAATTGTAATGTTCAAGTTGATATCAATTTATGTATTGTATGACTGGTTTAAAACAGAAATAGTCAATGAATGTATCATTATAGTGGACAGAGTATTGGAGTTTCACGCAGACATGGTGTGTGCTGAATTTCTTTGTTTGTAGGACTGTGTGCATCACCAACATACAAAACGGCGTCACACGGAAAGTGGTCAGAAATCATCCAGAGAACATCCATTCCCTTCTGGTCAGTGACTAGAACATGCTTTATGTGTCCAATAACTGCGTAACTCTAACCTGCAATAAGTATTAGAAATCTGTGAAATTCACTGGATGCAGCAGAGTATCGAGTGATGTTTTGTTGTGTAGGTGGAGGGTTCGCTGCTGTTAACTGGCACACATAATGGTCGTGTGTACTTCTGGAACATGACAAGTGGGGAGAGTGAGGCGGGTATACAGGCCAGCTCCCCTGAACACCCCGTCAACAGCTTGGCCTTCCACTGTGGACGCTTCTTCACCGCCTCAGGGTATGAAACTGTGCAGAGCAGTGAAAAAAATTGAAAAAAATTGCATGCAAGATGGTGTGAATGTGACGGGTCAAAGTTTTCTGTTGTGATGTATGGTGTACATAACTTGATTAGTCATGTCATGACTATTCTGTCTGATTGTTCCCTCAACAGAGACCAAACAGTCAAGGAGTGGGATTTGCTGACGATGACCTGTGTGAGGTCACTTCAAGGTCACAAGGCGCCTGTCAGGGACTTCAAGGTCAAATTTTCGAGATAACAATAGCTTATATACCAATAGATCAGAAAGCCCAAATTAAAGTACATGTAGAAGCACTCATGGAAGCACAGCATACATAAATTAGTGCAGTTGTGCACCTACAATTAAGCTTACACGTACATTGATGTTATTTTATGGTGCATTCTGGACCACAGAACAAATCCATTCAGCAGTTAGTCCTTTGAATGTGATGGCTATATCTGTGGCAATTATTTATCCCTCACAGGTGTCTGACAAGAGGATGGTGAGTTGCTCTAATGACGGTCAGATCCGTGTCTGGGACCTGGAGCTGCCGGAGGACAAACTCGCGGAGGTCTCGGATGACCAGATCCCCTACGAAGTCATCAATCAAAGGGACCTTAAAGGATTGTGAATCTGTCACAGTATCTGATAGATTAATGATAATAGGGCAGTGATAAGGGGAAATGTGGTTTGGGATGTCAAGAATATTTGCGAGATGTGTGATTTGAAAATGTCAATAGGCGTTTTGGTTTTTGAGATGTGTACTATTTTCTGATTGTAATGTGATAATGATCATGATGACATTCGAAGATAGATTTTCTGTCAGAAAAGTTTCTCTTGAACAAACAGTGTATATCATGAATTTTTGATAGTCCGTTGTGATAATCAAATGATTGATGTTCATATATCATTTATGCGTAACATGTATGAATTCAAACAAAGTACCAATTACTGCATGCAATGTAGTGGTATTGGTACATTTTGTCCTGAAATAGGACTGACAGGGAATCAATCAAACAGTTGCCCATGACTAAAGAAGTTATTTATGTTTTTATTTCTTTGATATGCAGTATTTGCTGATGTTGTCATAGTAAATGTGTGATTTTCAATTGTCCGTGGGCTATGTTGTTTTGATGCTTCACAGTGTGTCGAGTATAAATGTATTGTGTCATATTCTTGTATGTGTATATGTAAGTAACCCTGATTGACATGACCGGTATGATGACTTTCATGCTACATCTTTGAAGATGTGCCTTTGTGTACATTGCATTTACTCAGGGAAATGCTGGTAGCTGTGATTAATAATTCTGTGATATTATGAATATTTAATGACACAATATTTATTGACGATAATGTACTCAAATATATATGTAGCAGGAATCCATAAGACATCCAATGTCAAATATAGTTTGTTTGATATTTATCAACTAATGAAGGATACGGGGTTCCATGGTAGTTGTGACGCACATAATATATATGTAGGTAGTTAGTCTCACAGGCACATGAATTGTGAAATATTTACAGGAAAACATACTTTTAGTATATGGTATTTAATTCTATGCTGATTATATGTTTTATTAGGCATCCCGATTGAAAATCGGGAGGCCTTATGTTTTTGTCTGTTTTTTTTTTTTTTTTTTTCTTCTTTTTTTTTTTTTTTTTTTTTTTTTTCTTCCGCCGTTTGGTTTCCGGATCATAACTCTTGAACGCCTCGATCTATCTTTCCGAAATTTTCACAGCTCATCCGAAATACTTTGCTTCTAACCCCTATTGTTTTTCGTCGAGATCCGAAATCCAAGATGGCCGCCAGCGGCCATTTTGGAAAAAAAAATCGGGCGATTCCTGTCAATGTCATAATTTGATTCAGGCAATTTCCAGAGGAAAAAAAAATTTGTAGGTGCATTTTTTTTTTTTTTTGGACTTAGAATTTTTCCCTCGCCTGCGCCCATGCAGATGTAATACTGTAACTGAGCCATGCTACTGTATTCACTGACTGCAGCCTGCATGTCCAGCATGAGGCTAGGCTCTGCCCTCTCAGCCAGTGCAGGAGATCAGCCAGTCTGTCCAGCACAGCAATGGGCTCTGCCCCTCTCAGCCAGCCCGGCTCGGTCATGCCTTACAAGATCAGCCAGTCTGTCCAGCTCAGAAATAGGCTCCGCCCCTCTCAGCCAGACCTGCTCAGTCATGCCTGACAAGATCAGCCAGTCTGTCCAGCACAGAAATAGGCTCCACCCCTCTCAGCCAGCCCTGCTCAGTCATGCCTGACAAGTGATACAGCTAGCATGTCCAACATGACCCTAGGCTCATATCCATGCATTATCCCTCACTCCCCCCTCCAAAGCCTGGTTTACTAGTGTGTGTACATGGTAAAAGAATGAAGTTACATCCCACAGAATACAATAGTTGGTTAATAAGCCAACACACATGACACAACATGCTTGGGGGATGATTTGCCCTGTCTGCATTTATATTGTACAAACATGTATTGTTTGAATGTTTTGTTATTCAACTCTATTTCACATGCAATGACCAAATCATCATTGTTTTAGTTAGCTGGCAAATGTTTGGCTTTGGTTATAATATGAATGCGAAAATTCCGCTGTATTGTACAAGTTTTGAAATCACAAAATTGGCCAAGATGACACAGCATTCTTTTAGTCACGTATCATTTTATATTTGACAGGAGCACCTGAAAAATATCACGAACATTCTGATTAAATATACTAGTACGCTGAATAATATTGGCTGGGTAATTGTCTATTCATTTGGGGTGGCAAATGTCTGGTGGGCCAAGTTGTCAAGATGATAAAAAGCAGTTCTGGTAAGACACTGTCTGATGAGCTCTCACTCTTACCCACATACAATGGCCTATGTATCCTTTTTTCTCAGTCCAGTATGACCATTTGAAATGATAAGAACAAAATGGGGGATGCCACAAAGCCTATAGGCTTTTATGTCTAGTTGTGACTTTATCTGAAATCTGTGATAGTTTTATGTATTGTGTGATTATATATTTGTACACGTACATATCGTGATAAGCTTATATTCATGCTATTCAATAATATTATCAACATTAACTTGTAGAGATTAGTAAACATAATTATCTAGCTTCATTAACCCTGTCAAATCTGGGATCAATTCCAAGGCACCGCTGATCATGCTGATCATTGCAAATAATTATAGAATTTTCTTAGTTTCTTTAGACACGGGACGGGCTAAAATATTCTCCCTTTGAATTGATTCATGAATGTTTTACCAATGTATACTGTGCCTGTTAATAAAGTGTATACTGTGATGATTTTTGTGCACATCACCTTTTTGTTGTTCGTTATGCTTAGCCTTGACTAAAGGTATTCCGCTCACCACTGGGATCAAAGGAGTTGGCATATGTTAGTGAGAAAGGACACGTCAGTTGCTCATCAGAAAGCTTACAATGCCAATATGCAAGATACAGATATAGCCAGCTCAACCAGTGAACCAGACATGACAATTTACCCCAGGTTATCTGAGGGCAAATTTGAGGTATCTCATTATGTGACCTTTATCCCGATCACTCAATGTCATTAAAATACACACCAATAAAAGGTTCCTGTATGAGTCCTATCTTCATAATGAGCCAGGATCAAGTCCTAATCACTTAAACCATAGTCATCTGTATGAGATTTATGAGTGTTCCGTCTGCACAAATCAAGCATTACAGCAGCCGTCGTACCATGCAGGCTTCATTGTTATCGTTCTAGTGGCTACGAATTAACCTATCGCCAAACCAGTTTGTCCGAGTCTTTTTACGCCATTTACGACGCATTCTGCAAAACGTTATTATTGGCCAAAGAGAAGTTTAACGACGTAATTTGTGAAACTCGGACAACTTTTGGGGGCTTTGGCGATAGGTCAATTTCGACACATTCTTATATTTTAAATAATCTGTGAACGTATACTCTGTCAAACTATATTGACAAACTTCTAACTGAAAAAACAGCATTTCTGTTCATTGACATTGATCTGTAATCAATTTGAACATGTGTCTCACACAGTCTTGCCATTGGACGTGGTAAATTCACTTCAATTTATGAGTAGGTAGTACCATCTTAATTAGAACATACTAAATATATGTTATAATCAAGATCGCATTCACATTTGCTAAATGCCCTGAACGTAACACTTTGAATGGAAAAAAAATACAAACACAATTTTCACCAGACAGTTTGGTAAAAATTATGTTCAAGTTTTTGTTTGTCTCGCTTTCTAAAAAACTATTATCGTAATGGACGACTTTCACATGTTTAACGGATGACCACGAAGATTGTCCTCAAATTTGAGGCCTGGATGTTATCTTCCAGTTGAAGGTTCTGTTTCAATAACATCTCATGGTTTTTCTTTGCAAACACCCACGGCTGTTAGCCTTGATCTGGACAAAACTGCTGCCATCTGTAAAGTTCCCATGACGTGTAATTTCTCCGGGTGGAAATGCAATTATGATCTTTGTGAGTATTACCAGCATAATGACTCCATGGACTTGGTGGTACAATAACGTAAAAAGGTCGTCTGCAATAATAGACTGTTGAAGAGAATGGAAGTTCCCATTGAGAGAATTATCCCACACCTCACTCATTTCTAGAATGGGGACTATTTGAAGTGACACACTTGACCAGACGGCGCAAGCACATAATGCATTTGACCAATTTGCACCAGGCTATCAACTGAAACCTTAAATGATAACGTTCTTTCCATACACGCCGAGATAAGATGTTAAAGGGGTAGATAAGATTCGGGTGGGAGATGTTCAGACTACAGCTGTTGATAACTTCCAATAATAGTTTTGGCCCATTACTGCGACTCAGTATCTTGACTATTGCTCATTGTCATGTGACGATTGCTTCAACAACGGATTAGAAAATAAAGAGGATAACACATTTCGTTGGCTAAAATCTGAACAGAAGTTCTGGGGAGTACAAGAAGCAGATATATTAGGAGTATAATTCGAACCACTGTGACACGAACAGAAAGAACCGATTTTATCTGAGGGGAACAGTTTGGAGGCCTATGGAGTACCTGTCAAGAATAAATATGTCCGGAGATACTAGGCTCATACCGCCCGGCCACTGGTTCAGAATGAGGCCTCCCTGGCCAGCCACATGCACATTGATGATTCTGATCGCGGGAACCGTGACAGGAGGGGCGTATCCGTTGTTCCATGGAGCGGATCGAGACAAGTCAGGACACACTTTCATTATACCGTCTCTTTCATCCGCCTGCTATGCGAGATGCTCGGCAAAATGTGAAGATACAGAGGTATTATAGCTATTTTCAAGACCAGCTTATAAAATATTGTCGGTTCAATTAATAAAATATTAGTGTAGGCAACCATCAAAAGTATATACTAGTAGGCCTTGATTAATTTGTATCAATAACAGTAAATTATGTGGACTCATTTCAGTCCGGAATATCGCTACCTGTATGGCATATACCAGAAGAGCTGCTTCCTCCGGTAGTGTATTAGTCTGGATATTTGAGGATCACACACACATAATTTGTGTGCAATTACTTTGGTGACGTGACCAGTATTTCATTAATATATGACGAATGACTAATGCAAAAATGATTGAATAGTGTATTCAGTTTTCGTACATGTAATCAACCACGAACAATTTTCTTAATTTCCTACATATGATCACCAATAGGCGTTTACGTCAACAGGTGAATGTGCCACCAGAATTACTGGCCAGCAACAGTGTAAGTTTTCCAAGTTATTATTGTGTATATAAATGTATATAATCTAACCACAAATGACATAACACACTATTATAACTCTTTTAGATACGCACACTTACTACGGATCTGCTACAATTTTTAATAATATCTCTGTAATGTAGAACACAAGCCTATATTATATATGTTTGTTGTTCTAGGACGCATGCATCCGCTACTACTGTAGTGTTTATATCAGTGATGAGTGGTTGGCCTATTGCGTGAGTATCTTTGTAGTATCATTACTCAATTCCACGTAAAAAATCATGTGCGTGTTGAGGAAGCGGGCCCAGTGTCATAAAATCGTTATATTTTTATCCTTGGTATATTCATGTCAAAAATCCCATGCGTCATGTCCTATAATCCTAATTTTTACGCGATGTCTAATAGAGTAGGCTATCTTATCAAAATACGATGGATAAACTGGTATTTGAGTGGCCATTTGTTGAACATTAAATTTGTTAAACATTAATATATGGACCTTGTTAGTGGGGTGTTGTGTCCTGCAGTTCTGAAGTAAGTTCATGTATCAGTGAAACACGCTTTTTGGCCGTAATTTTGTTTTGGAAATCGCATCAACTTGAAATTTTGTGAAAATTTGTGTTTCTTATTTGGGTATCAAGCCGCTATTTTGAGCCAAATTTCAGAATTCTATCTAAAAAATTAGAAAAGTTGGCAACCGAGGCCAATCCCAACGTTAACTTCAGCCCATTATTTCAGTCTGCACAAAAGAAAACCAAGTTTTAATCGATGTTTGAATTATATATTGCTTCAAAACGAACATAATTATTTACTTACGGTAATATACACCGATTATGCCTTCCGACTCCAAATCCACGCAATATAGGTTTACTCTGTAGACTGAATCTTCAAGCCCTGAATTTGTTGGAATTTATTTGATCAACCAAACCAAAACTACGGTCAAAAAGCGTGTTTCACTCAGTGAAGCGTCTATAGCTGTCTACTGATCAATCTGGTATGTGTGCCACAGTGCCAGGGATGTGTGCCACAGTGCCAGGGATGTGTGCCACAGTGCCAGGGCACGTGGTTTCGCGCGCTGCTTTTTCGCGCCAAAATATCTTGGATAGATGGCGCGCGAGAGTGTCTGGATTCACGACACGTAGCGACCTCTGTCAGCAAGTCAGCGTGTCAAGTGACATGAAGTTTAGGGCGGGACATTGTCGCATCGATCAGAACACTGCAAACGATTCATAAGCTGCACAGTGCCACCGTTCATGGATTTATGGAACTAAAATGTTCGGAATTCGTGTGGCCAACAATAATTATGCATGCCAGGAACGAGCCATTCCTGAAGAGACAATACAATAGCCTACAATTGCACACACCGTCAGCCAAATGACTTTATCCCCCCACCCCTGTTCAGCCGCTCGATCACCAATGCTATACAGCTGTAGAATGCAATATGATTTGCCATCCGAAATTAAAACGACGAATCAACTTCTCCAGGTCTATGATCTACTATACTTGTCATGGTTCAATATTGCACATTTATATTTCATGTGTATTACAGGAGCGTAGCCACTTGCCTCAGTCAGTATGTGTAAAAAGTTGTGTTAATACTGGTTAATCAGGGTGAACTCGTTTATAACTCTACCCAGTTGGAGTATTTTGAATTGCCATGGGAGAGAATTTATTGCAGTAAAATGTGAGCATTCACGCATCCATGTATATGTAGGCTATATCCTGGAAAACTCAAAATATTGTTCCAGTTCAAGACTGGCGTTAGTGCGTTTCAATGTCTCTTCGATCAAACACTGCTAAAATTGATTAAAATTATATTCAAACTAGCCTTTCAGCCTAGATGAATTATGCCTGCAGATTTATAAGGCATATTTATATCAATAAGTCATTTAATGTGTATGCTATACAAGAGGGACAGGAATAGTGCCATGACCTTATACATTATAGGCCTGCTCTGATTCTTCTGAATCATTTACACTGTTTTTTGCTCATATGATTGTGTTGCTTATCGTATTGTGTCTTAACTTGGCCTACCTTACCTGGGAGTCAAGCAACAATTTTACCAAATTTCGGACTTCTAAGGCAAAATTTGCAAAAAGCAATCTATTCCAATGTCAAATTTCAGCCCAAAGCTGCTTCTTGTCTTGAAGGAATTTGAGTATTTTTCTTGTGTACATCCACCAGAATGCATTGTTGGACCAGAAGACACATTTTTGTGTATTTACACAACAATGCTGCTCTCAGAAGATTCCACAGCTACGAAACCAAGCAAATGCATCAATTTGTGTACTGACCAAGAAATTCTATGATGGGCTAATATTAACATAGCAGTAGGTTGCCAACTTTTGAAAATCTGAAATTTGGTAGAAGATTGCCGTTTGACTCCCAGGTGAAGTATGCCAAGTTGTATCATGATACCATTAACCATCACAATAATTTGACCAAAAGAACAAAGTAAATGAGTTAGAAAAATCAGAGTATAATGGCACTCACAGAGGAAGGGCTGCAGATGCATCCCAAAAGTTGTGAACATTTCTAACACTGTACAAACTTGTTAAAGTTAGTTCTTGCCTCTTCCAGACAGGAGATCCTGAATGCTACAGCAGCTGCCTGAACTTGACAATTATTGGTAACTTTTTTGAATGGCAATAATTAAAATAACATCATATTTATTGTGAGAGTAGATTCAGGGCTGCCACAGACATACAAGTTAAAAATCTTGATTCTTCTGTAAATTTATACATGCATTAATATTTTTGAAGATCACCAGATTATCGGAAAGTCGAGCAGATCTTCCATAATTAGGTTACCGGACCTATGGTCCGATAACCTATTGGCATGACGTTGCGTCCGTCGTCCGTCGTCCGTCGTCGTCGTCCACATTTTTATCTTTTTGTTTATGGGCGAATTTTTCTGAAATTTTGCAGAAAAATACTTAAAAATAATTCAAGAAGGAGGTATTTTTTAGTTTTTTGATTTTCGCTTTTTCTTCAAAATGGCGGCCGTTTTCGACGAAAAAGGCCTGATTTTGGACTTTGGCGGCCATTTTCTCAAATTTTGTTCAGTAACTTTTTTTCTCTTTGATACATAAGACTCCTCATATGTACTTCTATGATGTCTATAAATTTCGTTGCGCTTGAATCGCTCGAAGTGGGCCATTTTGGCCCAAACTCGGCCCAAATGGGACTTTCCCATGTTAAATTCTCCTATGCTTTATAATGGGACACATTAAAGCCTGATATCTCACTTAATATTGAGATTAGAGACTAGGAATCAATTGTGGACATACAGGAAATGATATATGCTGAATATTGTCGTGACCTTGAATTTGACCTCTGACCTTGGTTTCAAGGTCAGAGCGGCCGTTTTCGTTGAAAAATGGCCAATTTTGGACTTTGACGGTCGTTTTCTCAAAATCTGTTCAGTAACTTTTTTTCTTATTGATGCATGACACTCCTCCTATGTACCCATGTGACATGTATAAATTTCGTTGCCCTTGAATCGCTCGAAGTGGGCCATTTTGGGCCCAAACTCAGCCCAAATGGGACTTTCCCATGTTAAATTCTCCTATGCTTTATAATGGGACACATTAAGCCTAATATCTCACTTAATATTGAAATTAGAGACTAGGAATGAATTGTGGACATATAGGAAATGATATATGCTGAATATTCTCGTGACCTTGAATTTGACTTTTGACCTCATTTTCAAGGTCACAGGACAAAATGGCTAATATCTCGCTTATTATCGACTTTACAGCTTAGGAATCAGTTGTGAACATATAGGAAATGATATATGCTGAATATTCTTGTGACCTTGAATTTGACCTTTGACCTCATTTTCAAGGTCACATGACAAAATGGCTAATATCTCGCTTATTATCGACTTTACAGTTTAGGAATCAATTGTGAACATATATAGGAAATGATATATGCTGAATATTTTCGTGACCTTGAATTTGACCTTTGACTTCATTTCCAAGGTCGCAGGACAAAATTGCTAATATCTCGCTTATTATCGACTTTACAGCTTAGGAATCAATTGTGAACATATAGGAAATGATATATGCTGAATATTCTCGTGGCCTTGAATTTGAGCTTTGACCTCATTTTCAAGGTTACAGGACAAAATGGCCAATATCTTGCCTATTATCGACTTTACAGCTTAGGAATCAATTGTGAACATATAGGAAATGATATATGCTGAATATTCTCGTGACCTTGAATTTGACCTTAGCCCTCATTTTCAAGGTCACATGACAAAATGGCTAATATCTCGCTTATGCTTGAACATATAGGAAATGATATAGGCTGAATATTTTCGTGACCTTGAATTTGACCTTTGACCTCATTTCCAAGGTCGCAGGACAAAATTGCTAATATCTCGCTTATTATCGACTTTACAGCTTAGGAATCAATTGTGAACATATAGGAAATGATATATGCTGAAATTCTCGTGACCTTGAATTTGACCTTTGACCTCATTTTCAAGGTCACAGGACAAAATGGCTAATATCTCGCTTATTATCGACTTTACAGCTTAGGAATCAATTGTGAACATATAGGAAATGATATATGCTGAATATTCTCGTGACCTTGAATTTGACCTTAGCCCTCATTTTCAAGGTCACATGACAAAATGGCTAATATCTCGCTTATGCTTGAACATATAGGAAATGATATAGGCTGAATATTTTCATGACCTTGAATTTGACCCTGACCTCATTTCCAAGGTCACAGGACAAAATTGCTAATATCTCGCTTATTATCGACTTTACAGCTTAGGAATCAATTGTGAACATATAGGAAATGATATATGCTGAATATTCTCATGACCTTGAATTTGACCTTTGACCTCATTTTCAAGGTCACAGGACAAATTGGCCAATATCTTGCTTATTAGCGACTTTACAGCTTAGGAATCAATTGTGAACATATAGGTAACAAGTATAACGCCATGTTTTTAGAAAAAACATGGCAGAAAACCCGGCCCTTTTATATTTACATGTTTTCTATGGACTCACAATACTGATTGTCGAGTTCACATTGTAAGAAGATGTCCCATAAAACTAGGGTAGACATTTTATTTCCATATGAATAAGTCATACCGATGTGTATGCAGTTCATATAGAAAGTCAGACAATCAGTCACATCAGAGTAAATGATATGGGAAATTGTGTTGAAATTGTGTGCATCCTCAGCCAATTCATCTCCCTCAAGTCTATTTAGATGTACTGTATCTTTGTCAGATACCAAGATTGCTAGCCGGGCTCTGTTAAAAACATCCCACTGAATTCCAGTTCCATAAGTCGCCCCAGAACTCTGAACCTTCTAGTTTAAAATCCCGCATTACCAATATCTTCCAACATCACTATGGGTATACACAAAGCGCCTTTATAATCTTCTTAACACTTTCCGCAATCTGGTCGGGTCTAACCCCTTCCCGTAGATATGCAAGAAAATTATCGATAGGGCATAACAGCCTATCATGAATGATGCACAAAAACAAATTTCCACTCCCTTTAAATATTTATTAACAGGTGGCAGGATTTGATGAATACGTTTAGGCCTATTACAATGAATAGATGTGTAGTTTCTGCACCCTAGGCCCCTGGGAATAATAAAATTATATAATAGGGTTCATATAAAATAGGAAAATTATGCCTTTATTAGCTAATTATTTCAACGACTGGTGTACGGTAAAAGCTCGGCTTCGTCACGGTGGTCTTGGCTATTTAATGCGGTCGCGCTTGTAAAGCAATTTTCATGCTTCACATTCATTATGCTATAGACTAAGCTCATTGCCAACAAATAATCCCCAGTGATATCCAGATATACAATGAAATCAATTCGGAAAGAGAATTTCAAACTATTGTCTGAAATGATTACAACTAATGTATCACTGTCCATCGCTGCAATACAACATATTTCTACTGGTTACGTGTTGGCGTAGTAATATAGGTAATTATAGTAATTAAACCAGGTCAGACTTATGCGAGTTCCAAGATAACTGGTAGGAGATTCGGTAATTGCACTTGCACATACCAGCCGCAAACTAATTCAAAACAGCGCTCTCCATTGTCATGCAATTACTGTTATTAATACATTAAAGCCAGCAGTGTTCTTCGATCAGTTTAACGGGATGTACCGGGTTTTATCGCAAATTTGCGAAACCCACACCAGTGTATGCTGAATCTAAGAGAGTCGTCCGGAGAAATCGGAAGACAGGAGATACATAGGGTGAGGTCAACGACAATCACATATACCCGGCCCTGAGGGGCCGGGAATGATATATGCTGAAAATTCTCGTGACCTTGAGTTTGACCTTGACCTCATTTTCAAGGTCACAGGACAAAATGGCCAATATCTTGCTTATCAGCGACTTAACAGCTTAGAAATCAATTGTGAACATATAGGAAATGATATATGCTGAAAATTCTCATGACCTTGAATTTGACCTTTGACCTCATTTTGAAGGTCACATGACAAAATGGCTAAGATCTCGCTTATTATCGACTTTACAGCTTAGGAATCAATTGTGAACATATAGGAAATGATATACGCAGAATATTCTCATGACCTTGAATTTGACCTTTGACCTCATTTCCAAGGTCACAGGACAAAATTGCTGATATCTCGCTTATTATCGACTTTACAGCTTAGGAATCAATTGTGAACATATGGGAAATGATATATGCTGAATATTCTCGTGACCTTGAATTTGAGCTTTGACCTCATTTTCAAGGTCACAGGACAAAATGGCCAATATCTTGCTTATTAGCGACTTTACAGCTTAGGAATCAATTGCGAACATATAGGAAATGATATATGCTGAAAATGCTCATGATCTTGAATTTGACCTTTGACCTATTTTCAAGGTCACAGGACAAAATGGCCAATATCTTGCTTATTAGCGACTTTACAGCTTAGGAATCAATTGTGAACATATGGGAAATGATATATGCTGAAAATGCTCGTGACCTTGAATTTGACCTTTGACCTATTTTCAAGGTCACAGGACAAAATGGCCAATATCTTGCTTATTAGCGACTTTACAGCTTAGGAATTAATTGTGAATATATAGGAAATGATATATGCTGAAAATTCTCATGACCTTGAATTTGACCTTTGACCTCATTTTCAAGGTCAACAGGACAAAATGGCTAATATCTTGCTTATTATCGACTTTACAGCTTAGGAATCAATTGTGAACATATAGGAAATGATATATTCTGAATATTTTAATGATATTGAATTTGACCTTTGACCTAAATTTCAAGGTCAGTCATTTTATTTTCAAAGTCAGATTACAAAATGGCTTATATCTCGCTTATTATCAAATTTACAGCTTAGGGGTCCATAGTGAACATATAGGAAATGATGTATGCTGAATAGTTTGGTGATCTAGAATTTAACCTTTGATCCCATTTTCACGGTTAGAGATATGGCGATTTCAGTGGTCACCTTGAATTTGACTTTCAACTTTCTCGGCTTTACTCTGTATATTTCTCCGGTAACCTTACTAGCCCATTGGGCTAATTTTTAGGTTACCGGACCTTTGGTCCGATAACCTATTGCCGTGGCGTTGCGTCCGTCGTCCGTCGTCCGTCCGTCCGTCCGTCCGTCCGTCCGTCCGTCCGTCGTCCGTTCACATTTTTATCTTTAAAGTTTATGGTTGAATATTTCTGAAATTTTGCACAAAAATACCTAAAAATATTTCCGGGAAAGGTTTTTTTTAGTTTTTTGATTTTCACATTTTTTTCAAAATGGCGGCCTTTTTCGTCGAAAAATGGCCAATTTTGGACTTTGACGGTCGTTTTTCTCAAAATCTGTTCAGTAACTTTTTTTCTTATTGATGCATGACACTCCTCCTATGTACCCCTTTGACATGTATAAATTTCGTTGCCCTTGAATCGCTCGAAGTGGGCCATTTTGGGCCCAAACTCGGCCCAAATGGGACTTTCCCATGTTAAATTCTCCTATGCTTTATAATGGGACACATTAAGCCTAATATCTCACTTAAAATTGAAATTAGAGACTAAGAATCAATTGTGGACATATAGGAAATGATATATGCTGAATATTCTCGCGACCTTGAATTTGACCTCTGACCTTGGTTTCAAGGTCATAGCAGCCGTTCTCATCGAAAATGGCTAATTTTGGACTTTGATGGTCGTTTTCTCAAAATCTGTTCAGTAACTTTTTTAGGTTACCGGACCTATGGTCCGATAACCTATTGGCATGGCGTTGCGTCCGTCGTCCGTCGTCCGTCGTCGTCCGTCGTCGTCCGTCGTCGTCGTCCACATTTTTATCTTTTTTGTTTACAGGCGAATTTTTCTGAAATTTTGCAGAAAAATACCTAAAATTAATTCAAGAAGGAGGTATTTTTTAGTTTTTTGATTTTCGCATTTTTTTCAAAATGGTGGCCGTTTTCGACGAAAAATGCCTGATTTTGGACTTTGGCAGCCATTTTCTCAAAATCTGTTCAGTAACTTTTTTTCCTTTTGATAAATAACACTCCTCATATGTACTCCTATGATATCTATAAATTTCGTTGCGCTTGAATCGCTCGAAGTGGGCCATTTTGGCCCAAACTCAGCTCAAATGGGACTTTCCCATGTTAAATTCTCCTATGCTTTATAATGGGACACATTATGCCTAATATCTCACTTGATATTGAGATTAGAGACTAGGAATCAATTGTGGACCTATAGGAAATGATATATGCTGAATATTCTTGTGATCTTGAATTTGACCTCTGACCTCACTTTCAAGGTCAGAGCACAAAATGGCTTATATCTCGCTTATTATCGACTCTACAGCTTAGGAATCAATTGTGGACATATAGGAAATGATATATTCTGAATATTCTCGTGACCTTGAATTTGACCTCTGACCTCAGTTTCAAGGTCAGAGCACAAAATGGCTTATATCTCGCTTATTATCGACTCTACAGCTTAGGAATCAATTGTGGACATATAGGAAATGATATATGCTGAATATTCTGATGACCTTGATTTGACCTTCGACCTCATTTTCAAGGTCACAGGACAAAATGGCTAATATCTCGCTTGTTATCGACTTTACAGCTTAGCAATTAATTATGAACATATAGGAAATGATATATGCAGATTATTGTCATGACCTTGAATTTGACCTTTGACCTCATTTTCAAGGTCACAGGACAAAATGGCTAATATCTCACTTATTATCAATTTTACAGCTTAGGAATCAATTGTGGACATATAGGAAATGATATATGCTGAATATTCTCGTGACCTTGAATTTGACCTCTGACCTCATTTCCAAGGTCCAAGGACAAACTGGCTCATATGTTGCTCCTCTATTGACTATATGGCTTGGGAATCGATTGTGGACATGATATACATGATATAGAAAATGATATACACTGAATATTTTGAAGACCTTGAATTTGACCTTTGCCCCTTCATTTTCAAGGCTACAGCATAAAATTGCTAATATCTCTGTGATTATTGAACTTACAGCTTAGCAATCAACTGTGGACATGATATATGCTTAATGTTATATATGCTGAATATTCTCTTGACCTTGAATTCAACCAGTGACCTGGCTAACACCTAAAATATTAAACATTGTCCGGTAACCTATCTTTGGCCCTTGGCCTAATTTTTTTAGGTTACCGGACCTTTGGTCCGATAACCTATTGCCGTGGCGTTGCGTCCGTCGTCCGTCGTCGTCGTCGTCCTTCTACATTTTTATCTTTAAAGTTTACGATCGAATCTTTCTGAAATTTTGCACAAAAATGCCAAAAAATATTTCGAGAGGGAGGTATTTTTTAGTTTTTTGATTTTCGCAATTATTTCAAAAAGGCGGCCGTTTTCGTCGAAAAATGGCCAATTTTGGACTTTGGCTGTCGTTTTCTCAAAATCTGTTCAGTAACTTTTTTTCTTATTCATGCATAACACTCCTCATATGTACCTCTGTGACATGTATAAATTTCGTTGCCCTTGAATCCTAAGGGCCATTTTGGGCCCAAACTCGGCCCAAATGGGACTTTCCCATGTTAAATTCTCCTATGCTTTATAATGGGACACATTAAGCCTAATATCTCACTTAATATTGAGATTAGAGACTAGGAATCAATTGTGGACATATAGGAAATGATATATGCTGAATATTGTCGTGACCTTGAATTTGACCTTTGACCTCATTTTCAAGGTCACAGGACAAAATGGCTAATATCTCGCTTATTATCGACTTTACAGCTTAGGATTCAATTGTGAACATATAGGAAATGATATATGCTGAATATTCTCATGACCTTGAATTTGACCTTTGACCTCATTTTCAAGGTCACATGACAAAATGGCTAATATCTCGCTTATTATCGACTTTACAGCTTAGGAATACATTGTGAACATATAGGAAATGATATATGCTGAATTTTCTCGTGACCTCGAATTTGACCTTGACCTCATTTCCAAGGTCACAGGACAAAATTGCTAATATCTCGCTTATTATCGACTTTACAGCTTAGGAATCAAGTGTGAACATATAGGAAATGATATATGCTGAATATTTTTGTGACCTTGAATTTGACCTTTGACCTCATTTTCACGGTCACAGGACAAAATGGCCAATATCTTGCTTATTAGTGACTTTACGCCTTATGAATCAATTGTGAACATATAGGAAATGATATATGCTGAATATTCTAGTGACCTTGAATTTGACTTTTGACCTCATTTTCAAGGTCAACAGGACAAAATGGCTAATATCTTGCTTATTATCAACTTTACAGCTTAGGAATCAATTGTGAACATATAGGAAATGATATATTCTGAATATTCTCATGACCTTGAATTTGACCTTTGACCTAAATTTCAAGGCCAGTCATTTCATTTTCAAGGTCAGAATACAAAATGGTTTATATCTATCTTATTATCAAATTCACAGCTTAGGGGTCCATAGTGAACATATAGGAAATGATTTATGCTGAATATTTTGGTGATCTAAAATTTGACCTGTGATCCAATTTGCAAGGTCAGAACAAAATGGCTAATATGTCGCTTATTATCATCTTTACAGCTTAGGAATCAATTGCGAATATAGAGGAATGATATATACTGAATCTTTTCATGAACTTGAACTTTGACCTCATTTTCTAGGTCACATCACTGATCACAGAATGGCTAATATCTCACTTATTATCGATTTTACAGCTGAGGAATTTATTGTGGACATACTAGAAGTGATATATTTGTTGAAAAATTGTTTTCAAGGTCACTGGACAGAAGGCTAATATCTAAAATGTATATTGTCCGGTAACCTTTCTTAGCCCTTGGGCTAATTTTTTAAAATTTCCTTTTGCATGTTTTGTGCTGATATTTCATTGACGTTTGATATGGCTGGCTAGCAAAGAATTACTTGTTGTAACAGAGGCAGAGCAGATCGAACCACCCTGTGAGCCTGCAGACTTGACATTGGAGCAACTGACCCCTTACGATGTCCAGTTGTCATGGTTACCGGCAACCAGCCGCACCCAACACAAAGTGATGTACGTGATCCAGAGGAAAATAATGAGCAATGACACTTGGATCTCATGGCTGAACATCAATATGGTTAGCACTGCTGATCCTGAACTTTGATAGCTATGAAAAGTAATCATCTGATGCAAGTGGTCTGTAGTTATGTATCATTCTGACAAGAAATGTGATTAAGATCCCTAACGAGAACAACCATAACATGATTTTTAGCTTACCGGCCCTTTGGGCCGATAAGCTATTGTCGTGGTTTTTCGTTCGTCGTCCGTCCGGGTCTGTAACTTTTTTAGGTTACCGGACCTTTGGTCCGATAACCTATTGCCGTGGCGTTGCGTCCGTCGTCCGTCGTCCGTCCGTCCGTCCACATTTTTATCATTAAAGTTTACAGTCGAATATTTCTGAAATTTTGCACAAAAATACCTAAAAATATTTCCAGGAAAGAATTTTTTTAGTTTTTTGATTTTCGCATTTTTTTCAAAATGGCGGCTGTTTTCGTCGAAAAATGGCCAATTTTGGACTTTGACGGTTGTTTTCCCAAAATTTGTTCAGTAACTTTTTTTCTTATTGATGCATGACACTCCTACTATGTACCCCTGTGACATGTATAAATTTCGTTGCCCTTGAATTGCTCGAAGTGGGCCATTTTGGGCCCAAACTCGGCCCAAATGGGACTTTCCCATGTTAAATTCTCCTATGCTTTATAATGGGACACATTAAGCCTAATATCTCACTTAAAATTGAAATTAGAGACTAAGAATCAATTGTGGACATATAGGAAATGATATATGCTGAATATTCTTGTGACCTTGAATTTGACCTCTGACCTCGGTTTCAAGGTCAGAGCGGCCGTTTTCGTCTAAAAATGGCCAATTTTGGACTTTGACGGTCATTTTCTCAAAATCTTTTCAGTAACTTTTTTTCTTATTGATGCATAACACTCCTCATATGTACCCCTGTGACATGCATAAATTTCGTTGCACTTGAATTGCTCGAAGTTGGCCATTTTGGGCCCAAACTCGGCCCAAATGGGACTTTCCCATGTTAAACACTCAGCCTAATATCTTACTTAATATTGAGATTAGAGACTAGGAGTCAATTGTGGACATATAGGAAATGATATATGCTGGATATTCTCGTGACCTTGAATTTGGCCTCTGACCTCGGTTTCAAGGTCAGAGCGGCCATTTTCGTGAAAAATTGGCCAATTTTGGACTTTGACGGTCCTTTTCTCAAAATCTGTTCAGTAACTTTTGTTTCTTATTGATGCATGACACTCCTCATATGTACCCCTCTGACATGTATAAATTTCGTTGCTTTTGAATCACTTGGAAAGGGCCATTTTGGGCCCAAACGCGGCCCAAATGGGACTTTGCCATGTTAAATTCTCCTATGCTTTATAATGGGACACATTAAGCCTAATATCTCACTTAATATTGAGGTTAGAGACTAGGAATCAATTGTGGACATATAGGAAATGATATATGCCGAATATTCTTGTGACCTTGAAGTTGACCTCTGACCTCGGTTTGAAGGTCAGAGCACAAAATGGCTAACATCTCATTCATTATCGACTTTACAGCTTAGGAATCAATTGTGGACATATAGGAAATGATATATGCTGAATATTCTGATAACCTTGAATTTGACCTTTGACCTAATTTTCAAGGTCACAGGACAAAATGGCTAATATCTCACTTATTATCGATTTTACAGGTTAGGGATTAATTGTGGACATATAGGAAATGATATATGCTGAATATTCTCGTGACCTCGAATTTGACCTCTGACCTCAGTTTCAAGGTCAGAGCACAAAGTGGCTAATATCTCGCTTATTATCGACTTTACAGCTTAGGAATCAATTGTGGACATATAGGAAATGATATATGCCGAATATTCTGATAACCTTGAATTTGACCTTTGACCTCATTTTCAAGGACACAGGAAAATGGCTAATATCTCACTTATTATCGATTTTACAGCTTAGGGATCAATTTTGGGCATATAGGAAATGATATATGCCGAATCTTCTTGTGACCTTGAAGTTGACCTCTGACCTCGGTTTCAAGGTCAGAGCACAAAATGGCTAATATCTCGTTCATTATCGACTTTACAGCTTAGGAATCAATTGTGGACATATAGGAAATGATATATGCTGAATATTCTGATAACCTTGAATTTGACCTTTGACCTCATTTTCAAGGTCACAGGACAAAATGGCTAATATCTCACTTATTATCGATTTTACAGCTTAGGGATTAATTGTGGACATATAGGAAATGATATATGCTGAATATTCTCGTGACCTCGAATTTGACCTCTGACTTCAGTTTCAAGGTCAGAGCACAAAATGGCTAATATCTCGCTTATTATCTCGCTTATTATCGACTTTACAGCTTAGGAATCAATTGTGGACATATAGGAAATGATATATGCCGAATATTCTGATAACCTTGAATTTGACCTTTGACCTCATTTTCAAGGACACAGGACAAAATGGCTAATATCTCACTTATTATCGATTTTACAGCTAAGGGATCAATTGTGGGCATATAGGAAATGATATATGCTGAATATTCTTGTGACCTTGAATTTGACCTCTGACCTCGGTTTCAAGGTCAGAGTACAAAATGTCTAATATCGCGCTTATTATCGACTTTACAGATTAGGAATCAATTGTGGACATATAGGAAATGATAAATGCCAAATATTCTGATGACGTTGATTTTGACCTTTGACCTCATTTTCAAAGTCACATGACAAAATGGCTAATATCTCACTTATTATCGATTTTACAACTAAGGGATCAGTTGTGGACATATAGGAAATGATATATGCTGAATATTATCATGACCTTGAATTTGACCTCTGACCTCATTTTCAGGTTCACCGGACAAAATGGCTAATATCTCGCTTATTATCGACTTTACAGCTTAGAAATCAGTTGTGGACATATAGAAAATGATATATTCTGAACATTGTCATGACCTTGAACTTGACCTTTGACCTCATTTTCAAGGTCACAGGACAAAATGGCTAATATCTCGCTTTTTATTGACTTTACAGCTTAAGAATCAGTTGTGGACGTACACTCCCCCCTCCAATGGACGGCCCCCCAGATGGACGGCCAAACTGTTATGTACGGACAATTGTTCATTCACGAACCCACTTCAATGATAAACAACCCCAGATGGACGGACACCCGCAGAACGCGGACAACGGACAATAACTATTGTAGAAACCGGCCGTAATGAGCGGCCAAAACGGCCATAATCTTAATCACGTTGATGTCTCGCTACGAAATCTCGCCAGTGTTTACATCGTTAGTCGCCAGGTGTCAGAGATCGCAATTGCGATTGGCTATCAGTATCAACAAGCATTGAGCCAGGCATTCAGTGAACCATTCAGTGAATTGGAAACATCGGGGTGAGGAGTGGGGGAGAAGTGGGGGGACAAGTCGGGGGGGGGGGGGGGGCGTAGGCCTGGTAGTGTGGACCCAAATGTAACTAATGAAGTGTGTAACCATGCAGACTCGTCTCCGCCACAGTGTTTTTACAACGATTTTTCACATCAGTAATTTTGCGTTGTCGTTTGTGACATCTGAAATGAAGCGCATCACTGGGTGTCTTTTTTCACAATTACAATAACATGTCCCTTACAAACGTGATAAAAACACCTTGATTTCTGTGGGTATAAATATGAGAGGATATCTATTCCTTTTCATAATTTTTGCTTGTCTCAGACTTACAAATCACGAAATCACAATTCAATACAATGAGCGGAAAATGCAAAACTCTCAGACTTGAACAACGTGTAAACGTAATCAAGGATCTCGACAGTGGAAAGTCTTGTCAACCGTTGCTCAGTTAATTTGTTTCTGTCAAACATTGTGACAAAATGACTCTGCATGTTTTTATAATCTTGACATTAGAATTATAAAAAAAAAAGAATATACTGGGTCATACTAGTATACATTTGATAAAGAAATCAATACTTGATATTGAAATATATAAATAAGTAAATGAATGAAAATATACTGAAGCAACAGTGAATACATTGTATTCAATACTGTTTTGAAACGGTGATGAACACATAACGGTGCACCTTTAATGAAAGGACACCTCCAATGTAAGGACACTTTTGCTTGGATATGTGGGTGTCCTTACATTGCAGGTTTTACTGTACTAGAAATGACATATGCCGAATATTATCGTGTCCTTGAATTAACCAATGACCTTATTTTCAAGGTCACGGGACAAACTACTAATATCTAAAATATGTATTGTCCGGTAACCTTTCTTGGCCCTTGGGCTAATTTTTTTGACATGATGAATTTCCCCATAAATTTGTCAGAACATACCTTGGGCCAGTATCTAAAGCGTTTTTTTAATTTTTTTTATTGAATCATTTTTGCCTATTTGGCGGCCATTTTTGACGAAAATTTGCCAATTTTGGACTTTGATGGCCATTTTCTCAAAAACTGTCAATTTTGAGATTTTTGTTTCAAAACATTCCCCTCATGTACCTCTATGATGTGTATAAGTTTCGTTGCCCTTGAATCGCCGGTTTGCGTGTGGCGGCCATTTCGATTTTTTGATGGGTCGGCGAAAAAAAATGTTTTCGTCTCAAATCAAGTCACTATTCGTTTTGAGCCATTTCCAGCAAAAAAAAAAAATTTTTTTTTTTTGGCCAGTGAAAAATTTTTTGGACTTTTTTGGACAATTTTTACTTCATAATGGGAGCTGTGCAGAGTAAACTCATAGAAGACTTCAAAATAGAGCCTAAGTATTGGCACATTCAAATGGGAAATCATATATTGCGGTTTGAGTGATGACCTTGAATTTGACCTCCAATGACCTTGGAAAGTCAGAAATGAATTTTGTCTTTGGTGGCCATTTTGTCTAAATCTATTCAGGCAGTTTTTCTCAAAATCATGTATAAGATCCTCTTCATGTACCTTTGTGATGTGTAATTTGATTTCGTATTACAGTCCATACAGAAAATGTGTTTCCAGCAACATTTACGAACATGTTTTGACAATAGAGTTTAAGATCAGTGTAACAATTTATATGTTGGAAAATCAATACTCTGCATTTCTCATGATTGCCGGTAAGCTACAGCACCCTTGGTGCTATGTTTCACTCTTTCCCCTGGGAAGATATCCTGCATTTTATATTTTACATGTTTTCAATTGTTGAAGTTTGAGAGGGCCAAGACAAATCTGCAGATGTAACAACGACCATACTACACTACACTACTTATTTTCATGATTGAAAAAAAAGTTTAAAATTGACTGGTATTAATTTCCTATTTTCTTAGACAACCTGCACAACCATGCAACTACGGGTGGATCCATGCGATGATGTTGAGTACCGAGTATCAGCGTACAACCAGTACGGTACACAGGGGGCGTCCAGCGAAGTACACAGGAAAGGTACAATCATTGATACTTGACTAGGTGTAACTTTGAACATTTTCAAATTATAAGAATTGCAAAAGTGTTGGAGCACTTGAACTTAGGTAATAAAAGGGAAAACTATTGTAGACACTTTTAACGTCATCTCAACTGAAACAAATGAGCAGAAAAAAAAATGGCAAAACCATAACATTGCATGCCCTACCCTAGTAAAACTTTATAATTTACATGTATAAGAAGACAAGAGAGAAGCACTCTCTTCATTTATATGCAATAAATAATTTTCTTCTCAGATTTACCACAACCAGGTCGTATAGAAGATCTATCACCATCAGTGACGCTGCTGGAGTCAAATTATTTTGAGTACAAATTGGATTTTCAAATCCCATCAGGTAATCTTTGTGTCAGAAAATTCATTGTTTGTAATAATTTTTAGGTTACCGGACCTATGGTCCGATAACCTATTGCCGTGGCGCTGCGTCCAATGCCGTCCGTCGTTGTCGGCGTCGTCGTCTTCGTCAGCCGTCCACTTTTTTATTAGGCATCCCGATTGAAAATCGGGAGGCCTTATGTTTTTGTCTGTTTTTTTTTTTTTTTTCTTTTTTTTTTTTTTTTTTTCTTCCGCCGTTTGGTTTCCGGATCATAACTCTTGAACGCCTCGATCTATCTTTCCAAAATTTTCACAGCTCATCCGAAATACTTTGCTTCTAACCCCTATTGTTTTTCGTCGAGATCCGAAATCCAAGATGGCCGCCAGCGGCCATTTTGGAAAAAAAAATCGGGCGATTCCTGTCAATGTCATAATTTGATTCAGGCAATTTCCAGAGGAAAAAAAAATTTGTAGGTGCATTTTTTTTTTTTTGGACTTAGAATTTTTCCCTCGCCTGCGCCCATGCAGATGTAATACTGTAACTGAGCCATGCTACTGTATTCACTGACTGCAGCCTGCATGTCCAGCATGAGGCTAGGCTCTGCCCTCTCAGCCAGTGCAGGAGATCAGCCAGTCTGTCCAGCACAGCAATGGGCTCTGCCCCTCTCAGCCAGCCCTGCTCGGTCATGCCTTACAAGATCAGCCAGTCTGTCCAGCTCAGAAATAGGCTCCGCCCCTCTCAGCCAGCCCTGCTCAGTCATGCCTGACAAGATCAGCCAGTCTGTCCAGCACAGAAATAGGCTCCACCCCTTTCAGCCAGCCCTGCTCAGTCATGCCTGACAAGTGATACAGCTAGCATGTCCAACATGACCCTAGGCTCATATCCATGCATTATCCCTCACTCCCCCCTCCAAAGCCTGGTTTACTAGTGTGTGTACATGGTAAAAGAATGAAGTTACATCCCACAGAATACAATAGTTGGTTAATAAGCCAACACACATGACACCACATGCTTGGGGGATGATTTGCCCTGTCTGCATTTATATTGTACAAACATGTATTGTTTGAATGTTTTGTTATTCAACTCTATTTCACATGCAATGACCAAATCATCATTGTTTTAGTTAGCTGGCAAATGTTTGGCTTTGGTTATAATATGAATGCGAAAATTCCGCTGTATTGTACAAGTTTTGAAATCACAAAATTGGCCA
The DNA here is from genome assembly GCA_949152475.1 of Terebella lapidaria. Classification (NCBI taxonomy): domain Eukaryota; kingdom Metazoa; phylum Annelida; class Polychaeta; order Terebellida; family Terebellidae; genus Terebella; species Terebella lapidaria. The sequence goes on from OX424561.1 coordinate 19,346,338, forward strand.
AGATGAAACAGCATTCTTTTAGTCACGTATCATTTTATATTTGACAGGAGCACCTGAAAAATATCACGAACATTCTGATTAAATATACTAGTACGCTGAATAATATTGGCTGGGTAATTGTCCATTCATTTGGGGTGGCAAATGTCTGGTGGGCCAAGTTGTCAAGATGATAAAAAGCAGTTCTGGTAAGAAACTGTCTGATGAGCTCTCACTCTTACCCACATACAATGGCCTATGTATCCTTTTTTCTCAGTCCAGTATGACCATTTGAAATGATAAGAACAAAATGGGGGATGCCACAAAGCCTATAGGCTTTTATGTCTAGTTTTTAAAGTTTACGGTCCAATCTTTCTGAAAATTTGGGAAAAGATACCTTGAAATAATTTGAGAAAGTGGTATTTTTTATTTTTTTTATTTTTTTATTTTTTTCAAAATGGCGGCCGTTTTCGTCGAAAAACGGTCAAATTTGAACTCTGGCGGCCATTTTCTCAAAAACTGTCTAATCAGATTTGAGATTTTTGTTTGAAAAGGTTTTCCTTATGTACCTCTGTGATGTGTATAGGTTTGGTTGCCCTTGAAATGCCGGTCTGCGTATGGCGGCCATTTTGAATTTTCGATGGGTCGACGAAAAAAAATTTTTTCGGCCCAAATCGCATTACTATCCATTTTGGGCCATTTCTAGACAAAAAATTTTTTTTCACCTTTTGAAAAAAGTTTTGGACTTGGAAAATTTTCGGCACTTTTTCCCTCCATAATGGGAGCCGTCAAGACTGTACTCCTAGAACACCTGAAGATAGAGCTTAGAAATTGGCACTTTCAAATGGGAAGTCATATATGGCGACATGTGTGGTGACCTCGAATTTGACCTTGGATGACCTTGAAAGGTCAAAACAGCCATTTTTTGGTCGAAAAATGCCCAAATTTGCACCTTGTCTGTCTTCTCTCAAAAACTGTTTGATCAGTTTTGAGATTTTTGTTTCAAAAGATTCTTCTTATGTACCTTTATGATGTGTATAAGTTTTGTTGCCTTTGAATCGCCGGTCTCCGTTTGGCGGCCATTTTGAAGTTTTGATGGGTCGGCAGAAAAATTTTTTTTTGCCTCAAATCGCATTACTATCCATTTTGGGCCATTTCTAGGCAAAAAAATTTCACCCTTTGAAAAAAATTTTGGACTTCGAAAATTTTCGGCACTTTTTTCCTTCATAATGGGAGCTGCCAGGACTGTACTCATAGAACACTTGAAGATAGAGCTTAATATATGGCGATTTGTGTGGTGACCTTGAATATGACCTTTGATGACCTTGAAAGGTCAAAACAGCCATTTTGGGGTAAACAAATGCCCAGATTTGCCTCTACAGATGAAATTCTTGTAGATAGAGCTTAAGTTTGCATTATGAGCAGATAGGAAGTCATATATGGAACAATTGGTGATGATGACCTTGAACTTGACGTCAGGTGACCTTGAGTGCCAAATGTCTGACTGGGAATGTGTAAATTGACCTGAGCGGCCTAAACGATTCCACCCAGATATATCTTTGTATTATGAACATATAGAATATCAAATGCCGCACACATACATGTAATGGTGACATCGAAGTTCACACGGATGACTTTGATTGGTAAATCTCAAGGTCATATGTTCACACTGCGAACCTTGATTGGTAAATCTCAAGGTCTGTTACCTGACTATGCTGCCATGGCCAAACCAAAATTGTCCGGTAACCTATCTTAGCCTTTGGGCTTATTGTATCCCCCGAACAAAGTTCGGCGGATACTATGGATTTACGATCGTCGCGCCGCCGCGTCCGCGTCCGCATCCGCGTCCGCAGACACTTTCTTGTGAACGCGCTGCAGCTTGCAAATATGAACCGATTTTGATAATATTTTATATGGACATGTCTTATGGTGAGATCTGGACACCTATCGATTTTGGTTGCCATAGCAACCAAAATAGCCAATTGGCGTAACATTTTGTGCTCAAATTAGCCTGTTTAACACACATGGGTTGTGAACGCTCTACGGGTGGGAGTTTTCAATGAATGATGATGAAATCGCACAGGCTCAATGAGAAAGACCATCACACGAAACCTATTGTTTTTCAGAATGATCGAATAAATATTAATAAGTTTGAGAGGTTAACTTATTACGACAATTAAAATACCTACTTTGACATGTGTGATCACTCCAATAACCTGTACTATGAAAGCAAATTGCACTGGATTCTTGTTCAGAATACAGAACTGATGTTTTTGGTGAAAAAAGAACAATATTACTGAATAAGTTAACATTGGTTTTACTAGTTAAGTCTATTATTGACCACAATAAAAATAGTTAAGACGAGAAACATTTATTATTGAGCTCAACAAGGTGAAGGTTTTGTCCAGTAGAGATTTCACAGGTGTAACCGATGAGTGAACATTATTTTTACTAGTTAAGTCTATTGTTGACCACAATAAAAATAGTTAAGACAAGAAACATTTATTATTGGGCTCAACAAGGTAAAGCTTCTGTGCAGTAGAGATTTCATGGCTGTAGCCGAAAAAGTTAACATCATTTTAATTAACTAGTTAAGTCTATTATTGACCTCAAGAAAAATAGTTAAGACAAGAAACATTTATTATTGAGCTCAACAATTTAAAAGTTTTGTCCAGTAGAGATTTCATGGGTGTAACCGGATAAGTTAACATTATTTTTACCAGTAAAGTCAATTTTTACTTCAAATTTCAACTTGAAACCAAGTTTGGCACATATTGTGAATTAAAATATGATTTATGGTGAAAAGATCGATCTGGCTCCAATTTCGTCATCTTGAAATGCAGTTTTGGTAAACTTTTACTTGAATATCAGCTTGAAACCAAGTTTGGCACATATTATGAATTAAAATTAAAATTAGATCTCAAAGTTGATCTGGCTCCAATTTCGTCATCTTGAAATGTAGTTTTTGTCAACTTTTACTTTGAATTTCAACTTGGAACCAAGTTTGGCACATAGTATGAGTTGAAATATGACTTATAGTGAAAAGTTCGATCTGGCTCCAATTTAGTCATCTCGCAACTTGGAACCAAGTTTGTCAAATATTCTGAGTTGAAATATAGCTTTAGGTGAAAACTTTTATCTGGCTGTAATTTCGTTATTTTTTTCGAACATGTCGAAATGGAAATTCGAATGCAGTGATTTTAGTGGTGATCTTGAATTCGACCTTCAATAAGCTTGAAAGGTTTCACACTCACAATGTACATCAGTGATATATTTGGGGCAACAGGGATGATAGGGCTATGGGGGATACACCCAAGCGGTCGTAGGCGACCGGAAGCGTCTAGTTTTTACTGAATTAGGCATTTATTTGTACACCCTGGGAATGAAGATAATACCCGATTTCATTAATAATCATCTCAGCAAAATGCATGACCGTGGTTAATCTCTGATTAAACTCTTACATTTTATTGATCAGGATGGGAAGGGAAGGACATCACGGACATGGAGCTGTATGAACCGATCACACCAAGCTGTGTGTACAACTTCCTGCCTCCGACGGCAACCTCACCGGAAATCATCCAAGTATTGCTATAAAAAAATAATATATTTGTAGTTCAAAAACTGTAGTTATATACCTAGATCTAGCTCTTTTCCATGTACAGGTGTGACATTCTCGAAGCACTTTACAGTTAATAATCCTGAAGACCTGTCGATCCTGGGAGGCATACGGTTCTTGAATAAGTTTATTTTGCTTCTTGTTACAGCATGGTGCTGGTAACGGAAACTGGACCTTCATAGTTTATTTTTTTGAGACGGCCTATCCATGCACCTACGAAACTAAGGCAGGTCATATACTTGCATCTAGATATTAATCGGTGAACTATGCATGAAATCAAGTTAATCATTCGGTTTCTATTTCCAGATTCGACCAGTGACAAGCTGTGGAGTTGAAGGAGAATACCTTGACATCACAATATTTCTGGATGGTATATACATGTATATGATTGTTTTCTAGATAATAATCATCATGAGTTATTAATACCGGTAGATGATCAGGTAATGCAGTTTATACTTTGATTTGTTTATTTGCTGATGTTATAAATTGTATACTTCACCTGGGAAGCAAACTGCAACCCTCTGCCACATTCTGTCATAAAAAAAATTGGCAGATGACATTTTAACTATATCATGATACCTATGTTATTACCATAAGACCGCATGCAGCATGTATTATTCCAGACTGCTCAGAAATTGAAAACTTTCACTGTCCAAGAACACCATGTAAGTGCCTGATCAGTATAATATGTTTGAATAATTTTAACCAAATATAAACCAAAAAGTATTAAAAAAAACAAGAGAGAAACATACCTTGCCACAGCTCAGATTAAATTTTATATACTTTGACAAGTAACAAGCGGGACATCCACATACGGGAATGCCAAGGTACACAGTGCACAATCTTCCAACTTTCTTGACACAGATGAGCCGCCGGGGCTGGTTGAGAACATCTCCGTTCAAGTGACGACTGGTCACCACAAGGTGACCTTTGCGTGGGAGCCGCCCATGGACAAGGGTACAAACGGGGTGCATGGATACGTGGTCCAGTGGGGCCCTCTGTACACCAACCTCCCCTCACCCCTGCTACAGATACACGAGGAGGACATCGAATCAGTGCCACAGGCGAGTCAGGAATTCTGTATAATTCAGCATTCAGGAAATTTGTATGGTCTCATCAGCAAAGTCAATAAGATGCATTCTTCTTTTCAAATCTATCAAAATAAAATCTTCGTTGTTCATGAAACTGTCTAAACATGTAATCCCAAGAGATCTATTATCACATAATATTATTCAAGAAATTTTATCGTTGAATTCTCATTTAATGTAGGATCAGTTATCGCTAGAAGCAGATGTGGAAAACCTTGGCGTAGAATATGGGGTCAAGGTCAGTCCAAGATCATAACAAAGAAAACACCAGTGTAATATGAACATTCACGATAAATTTGTTTCACTAAGTAAATCTTGGCCTGCAGGTTGTTGCAATTGATAACATCAGCCAAATGTTTGTGAACAACACTCTGGGCATTTCTCCAATCTACCAGACATTCAGTATTCCCGAAGGAAAGCCTAAACCCGAAGGTAAGCAGTATGACTTGATATGAAAAAAAATGTGGCATTGAGAAGCGTAATGCAGATAGAAAATGGGATACAGATTGTACCATATACATTTTTTTTTCTGTAGAATTCATTGATTCATTCTACTACATTTAGGTGAAATCACATTTGGGTTATTTTGAGAATCAGTTATTGTTCATTACCCCTTGAACCCTCCTTGGACAGATGAGGAGGCGCTGGTGGTGAATGTTGTCGTTCCTGTGGTGCTCAGTGTGATCGCAGTGGCCGCCATTCTCACAGCACTGTTTGTTGTACGACGACATCGGGCTGCAAAGTCCAGCCAGTTACTATCCCTGAGAGGCGACAAAACTCAGGGGGTCTCCAGCCTCAAGTATAAAGTGGAAAAGTTTGTAAAATCCCATCATCTTAGAACTTAGAATCATCGCAACTGAATGATTTGATAAGAAATTTCGGAATGAAAAATTATATTAAATAACAAAATACCACCACTTTGATTTCAGTTGCATGGTTCCTAACCCTCTGTACGAAGACCTGTAAGTACAAGATTAACTAGAATGATATAATACTTGCAATACACATGTATGCAAAATCCCTGAGTTCATTCTACTCTTCACCAGCCTAAACTACTGGTACTACATGGTCCTCTTTTATCTTTTGTGGTAACTAAGGGATGAGATTTGTACAATATAACGCAATAAGCATAAAATTACAATTAATTTTTAGAAAATTACAATCTTCTCCCTCAGATCAGAGTTTGGCCTCAAGCTGGTGGACCCTGATGAGTGGGAGATCCCGGTAGGCCATCTAACCCTAGGAGAGGTGCTGGGGAGTGGGGCCTTCGGGCAGGTGGTCCGCGGTACCCTCAGGCTCACGGGACTGTCCCTCCCCAGCATCCCGGCCACACCTGACAGCCATGACCAGGAGCTAGTCGTGGCAGTCAAGATGCTCCACGGTCGGTACATAGTATGTTCTTCATTCAAAGTTTGATAAATACCTGTGTCAGTGATTGCCTTCAACAGTGTATGAGTGAGAAAGATGTTTCGAAATGTACTGATGAAGAGTATGGCACTGGAAATGCTAAATCGCTATAGTATACACCATAGATGATGTCATATTTTTCATGACCGACATTTAAATATTTCGAGGGAAATTACGATCTATGTCCCCTTCATTACATTTTGAATTCGTTCATGTCTGTGCAGACTATGCTGGCAGCTCTCAGCACCAGGACTTCCTGAAGGAGATAGCATTGATGAAGCGACTGTTGACGCACCCTAACATTGTCAGCATGGTGGGCTGTTGTACGCAGGGTCAGCCGCTGTGTCTTGTAGTGGAGCACGCCAGCCAGGGAGACCTGCTTCATTACCTGCGCTCCTACAGGCATCTGCTTCTCAACGTACGTGGTGCCGACTAGGGGAGGTTTTCAGTTGCATTGGTATTCTGGGCCATGATCTCATAAAAAATCTGTTGATTTTAGTTTTGGTTACAAAATTATATTTATATAGATTTCAGGGAAAAAAGGTTACATTCTTTATGTATGTTCTAAAGAAATTGAAGATCACCAAAAATTATTTTTCGTAAAATATATTCCTTGTTCATGTATGTATATGTAAATGATTTTTTGTTCACGTAGTGTGTTTGTAGGAGTTTCTTAAGCAAAAATCCTTACACTCTGATTGCAGCAGAGGAGTTCTGATGACTCGGAGGTACACCTGACCTTCCAGGACCTGCTCTCCTTTGCCAGACAGATAGCCGTCGGCATGGTCAGTCTCATACTTCACAACACACATTACTGCAATCATTCAAATTGACACTCCAATTAGTGTTGGGGCGAGCTCTCGAATGATCTATTAATCGATCGAGCTTGGGCTAGAAACGAGCACTCGAGCATCAAATTGAATGATCGATCATTTTTTTAGATGAATAAATTTTATTTGAAACGAACAAAAACATCCCTCATAAACATGGTAAACATGGAAAACATGACTGAAATTTGACAGAAAAGTTAATCGAGCAAACACACATAGCGCCACCTATCGAATGGGCCAGACATCAACAGAGGTGGGGATCAATTATTTTTACACAGAATCGAAATCTTTGTCGTTTTTTGTTGGACTTTTGTAAGTTTATCTCATCAAAATAACATATCTGCTTAAGTTTTGATCGTGAACAAACACCCACAGAGGCCAATAGTATCCATTTCTGGTATTAATTTATGCCATGTTGTATCATTGAGCATCTGGACATTCATATCTCCTATTATCGCCCACTTTCCGAATTTGCCTGATAGCTCGAGTTTGCTCGATCATCGGTCGTTATTGTGCCAGCGATGATCGAGCTTGAAATTTTCACCGAGTCTGAACACTAACTTCAATGTATAAACTTGCACCTACAAATAATGATGGTCACCCATCATATGATGGTCATGATGCACTCATTATACTATTGGTGTATTGATGTGTGTGTAAAGTAAACATATATATGCATTTAATATAAGTGGACATACCCTATATACTCAGGTATATGACACGCGGGTATAAGACACAGTGGAATCTACAGATACACCTTAAGGATCTTGGTTGATTCACAGATAAGACGCAAATATTACACGTAAAATGACCTTGTGAGTTCACTTGTTCCAGGAGTATCTGTCGGAGAAGGGTTTTGTTCACCGGGACCTTGCCACAAGGAATGTGATGGTCGGTGAGCGAGGCACGATGAAGATCGGGGACTTTGGTCTGACGCGGTACATCTACAGTGACGAGATGTATGTGGCGGGACGTGGCGCCAGACTCCCAATCAAGTGGATGGCCATCGAGTCCATTGAGGAGTACAGCTTCAACACTGCCACCGACGTGTGAGACGTCCTTCTCTTTTTGACATGGAAATTAGTTGAATTATTGTAACCTGCAAAAGTAATGAGGAAAAAAATAATTGTCTCAATTGGTGACAGTTTTCTCTGACTTTCTCTAAAAGTTTTTAAATTTGCAATACAGTATAATATGTTCGGCATCAGCAGTCATTGTTCAGCGTGGTGTCTCATTTGCCACAGTTGGTCATTTGGCGTGTTGCTGTTTGAGTTGACGACACTTGGAGGTACACCGTACCCGACAGTCCCTAACAGACACCTGCTCAGACAGCTCAAGTCTGGCTACAGATTGGAGAGACCCGACAACTGCTCGCCTGAACTGTGAGTACCTACATGTAATGTACCTGTCATACCTGTTGGTTGTCTTTTCACTGTGTCACTCAGATATTGTCTGATTCGCATTCTGGACATATTGGTTAGTATGGATTTATAACCTGTATTGTTAAATTGACAATGGAAATTTTTCTTCTTTTATTTTCAACATTCTCATGGACAGTTAATTTGCAAAATTGTTTTTCCTTGGGTCCATGACTTGCGTACAAGTTGTACTTTGGCCAGAATCAACACATGACTCACTGCATAACTGATTTTATCTGGCATGTTTGGTTGCATTATGATTTTAACCTGCATGACTAATGCACTGTCCAGGCAGTGCAAATTTTATCAGCAATTAGTTTCTGGTTGCATGAATTGTAGCTGATTGTTGCTGATTATGAAGACAAATCATTGATATTGTTGAAGAAAAAGCATCATAAATCAAATGAAGTGAGTGATTCCATGGAAACGTCTTTCGAAGGTTTTCCCCCATGATTTTAGAGATCACAGATTCGATTGCTCATTTATTACTATGAAATGTACTTGATGTAAAACAAGATACTCCTGCAGATCAAGCAGGAAACCCAATTGCAAACTTGGGCTTGATCAGATACTAGGCATCTGATGTTCATTTAGATAGGGCAGATATCTTCATGACATTGTGACAAATCTTATGGTCTTACATGGTACCCCTCAAAGAAACCCCTTTTTCTGCAGACGTGTCTTGATAGACATTCACGGAAGAAATTCTGGGAAAAACTTATCAGCTATATATGACTTCTAAAATTATAACGTGGGTTCGTTAGAAGTGGGGATCTGAATGATTTCTGACTCACATATCGCCCTGTGAAGTCGATCGTCATCGGGCGGCCAGACATGCGTCAGTTGTTATGCGTCCTCACGGGCTGGCCAGCACGGCTGGGAGGGAGAACAAATACAGGGCTTGATGTCGGCCCGTCAGGTCATCGCTCGGGTGACGGGGGCCAGCCATCTGCCAGTGACAGCTCTGATTTCTTCGTGCTTCCTCAAAGGAAATTGATTCATATGGAAACTAGTTAGATCACGGGGCTGCCTTTGTAAACATCACAGCTTCCAGAAGTGATATTACATGGAGATATGTGGCATGTCAATGTCAAACATTACATATACATGTACCTCGGTGGTTATGATGGGACATTTTAAAATGTATAGATGTGCAAGCATTTTATTAGAAAACTAAATAAATTTATAAGTTGCAATATGGTTTTTGATCAGCTGCAGATATACTTATATCTGTCACTTATTTAGTGACATGCAATTAGAGGAAGAAATTTGTAGAGAAGAATATTCTTTCAGGAACATTGAGTATTTTTTCTAGCAAAAACACTGCATCTTTAAGGTCAGTGCATGCACACATCCCATCTTGTTGTCTCATCTCTAGCCAAAATATAACATGAAAAACTTTCTTTGGACACTGGATGATGTGCGGGATTCAAATTTACTGCAGGTGGTGACCAAACGATCTTTCCACCATCCTTTTCTCTCACATGGAGAAAGGTCAATCCATTCAGGTAAACACAGTAGTCAAATAGTGCGGCTATATTACGGCTTATTCACAGGCGATAACAGTAATATTACACCCTGTAATAATCTTTTACCAAGGTCAGTTGACACCTGTAAAGTTGTTTTCAAAGACAGGATGGGGGTGGGGGGTTGGTACCTCCCTGACACCCAGGGTCCATGTGTGGAGAATGTTACACACACATGGCATGCACATGGCCTCGGCAAACCTCCATCGGCAGAAAAGCGGGGCCACCGCTGGCATGTCCAGCTGCAGGTCGTGCCTGGTCCTATATGGGGCGTTATCAGTGGGGATGGGGTGGGAGGTGTTGGGGGTAGATGATATGTCCAAAAATGGGTTAATTATTCTGTATCAGGCTGTATTTCTTCACGATCATGTTTGGATATGGTGGTGAAAGGTTTTCTCGAATGTCAGTGATATTACTATTTATAAATCTGTTCGACAGCTGGTAAAGTCAAGATCAGCGAATTGTTTTGGACAGGAGTTACTCACTGCATGAGACACCGTAAAGTTTCAAATCTATGCTCAGTTTTCGAATCCAGCAGTTTTTGTCACAAATGGACTGTGACTAGTCAATGCGACATTCATCATCTGCCCGGCAGCAACAACGGAGATTCGCCGTATCAATGCATCGTGACTCAGACTGTCATCTTTGTGACATCCTCCTTATGACAGGTCCTAATATAGAATCTCGATCTCTTCACTGCTCTCTCATGATGCTCGCTCGCTTCTGTCCATGAAACTCTCACGGGCTGATAAATGTTTATCCTGGACTTGAGTACCAGCTCAATTAAGCTTTTCACACCTACATGACGGCTGAAAAACTGCCATAACCTGCTCCTTTATTCTCCAGGTTATGGATATCACTCTAAAGGCCTTTAATTCTCCCCATGTTTTACGCACATGTATCTCATGACTTTGCACAGGTTTTGACAAATCTGTAATGCCGAATACTCCCACAATATCGAGATATAATGGCCTATAAGTTGGTAGTTGTAGACACCTGGATTACACATTTACGGGCTGGATCTGTCACCTGTACACTTTGATGTTACGGAGCTGTTATCAGGGCGGTATTGCACCTTTCTGATGTACTCAGGTGGGCTGAGTGCTCATCGAGAGGTGTTCAAGATGTCCTCATGTGGCATCTTCTCGCTCTCGGCAAATCAGAAACAATACGGGGCTGGGACCCTCATGAAAAACACAATAGGAATATGGCACTAATGGAGTTATTGATAGAGTCCAAATTGCCATGCTGCTTTCATAAGGAACTCACGGAATTCAGTTAATTGCGATGACGTGGTTAGTGACCACCTGTGACTGTCGAGGCTTGTGCGCCCTAACGTGTCAGTCCTCATCATGCCACATTGGCTGAGTGGGCTAGGGCAGGGGATTAACCATTCCTAAAAGCGAATTTGGAAGTGTTTCGCAGAAGAACATGTGTGGAAAATCTGTTTTCTTTGTATACATTGCATAGTCATTTATTGCTCTCCAAAATATGGCCAGCAGATAAATCTTTTATGAAGTCCCGCATATGTCAGGCGGGATCAGGCAGACTGGCCCTCCGAGTTGTATGTTTATTGTACATTATGGTTTTGATCTACATGTAGGTATTTACCTAGATTTGCCAGCAAATTTCACCAGATTGTAAAAATGTGTTTCCTTCAAGAGATTCGTCTATCACATGTGAGTGCAGAGCAGACTTTCAAGTGTTTGCATTGAAAGATATATACATGTTGATTTCTTTAGAACAGCTCATATCAGAAAGTGGAGAGAACTAAAAGAACTCACGGAAAATGTCTGGATTCCATATTTCCTTATGCAGATGTCAAATATTTTGAAAATTCTTAATTTTTAATACATAATTTACCATTGGAATTTTCATGTAATCGAGTGTAATAGAATGTAAATGAAATTATTTTATAATGTTACCCATGTATGTGTGTATTTACACAACGTGAACTATCTGGACATTTATTGATCGCAAACATAGTACAGCCTGAAAAATGACCAGTTGTGAAGATTGTGTTTTGATAAGCTAAGTAAGATATTACGCAATAACCAGATACTGTTATAAATCCAGAATTCCCCAGAGTTCTCCCGCTCCCCATGCATCATGAGTCATGCATCAATTACCAACCCGTTCCTGGCATGTTTAAGATCTTACACTAATTACATAACTAGACTACACTAATGAAGACCTAATGAGAAGTCATAACTCATGACTTTCCGTTTCCTGGTCACAGTGGCGGGTTCTGCAAACAGACAGTATTTTCCGGAAGATGACTAACTGACGGGTATGTTTCTAGGGATGACTGTGGGCCACTGACTGTGACTTTTACGCTTGTTCCACGCGCGCGGTAGGGGCTGACTTCAAAGGCCTTCATTTCCTGCTAGACCCACCCGCCAGGGGGAATCAATGGCATGGGGTCAGTGGAGTTTACACAAACCTACGGCCAGGAAACAATGCAAACACTTCACTACGCTCCAGCACGCTAATGTCTTCTGGCGGGGAGTTTGGAGTTTCGACAGTGAGCTCGCTTGCGGAGAGCAAAACGAAACCATGGCAGATATTCCACATGGATCGCAGATCGCGCCCGCCCCATGCGTCGGACAAAAGTGCCACTTCTCTCAGTACATCGTGGAGTGCACAGTGTTCACCTATAGCTTTGTTTACACAACAATGTTCCTAAGATCTCTCTCTATCTCTCAAAAACCAATTTTACATTCTTCAATTTTTCAGCCAATTTCCATACCACGCTTTTCCTTGACGTGGGTCTCTTCCCCATGGGGGTAATTAAGGAAGGACGTGTTGTGTTTTCTGTCTAAACGTCAATCATATACCTCCATCTGGTTTTAAAACTGCCGGTTTTATGGATGAGCATACAAAAAAGTACCTATTACAATAGCTGAGAATAATAAACAAACTCCAATTCATTTGCTCAGTTTGGTATAGTTTTTGATTTAAACAGTTTGGTGTCAATCCAGTAATTTGTATCTCTAAACACTTGTAACTCATATTATGATCATATGTCTTTTAGGAAATTTTGGGTTGAGTGCTGATAAAAGTTTTTTAAAACAATTTCATGTTCAATGTATGTTGCATGTGTAGTAAAAAGTGCATGGAAATGATATGGCAGACATAAATCCTTGAGCTAGCCAGACCTCAGTCCATTCTAATATAGCTTCTCAAAGTACAAAACACTCACACATCAAAGGTCGCCAAATTTCCACACACCACAAAACCTTCTGGAAGATTTGTCCTATAATCAAACTGGTTAAAACTGGTTAATAGTATATGGAGTACATTGTACATGTAGCAAGTCCACACGTGGGGGATGATGTATGAGACTCATCCTGGCATCAGTGTGGGCCATCTGCAGTGTGTTGTACTACCTGGGGATAATGTGCTGTGACAGACCAGCCATTTGTGTACATCCAGCAGGAAATACTCAGTAGATAACTATGAAGACACCCTTCTGAAGGTAGATAGGGGTGATCTACCGGTAGTCTCTTATCCGGTAGTAACACAGCATTTGATCAGGAAGGTCCATTGAAGTACTATTTAATGGTTGTTTCAGAAGTTAAAAGTGTTGAAGAATTCTTATTTTTTTGTCTTGAAAAATGTCTACACTTTTGATGTCTCTGAGGATGTGAATCTCATGAATTTTGCTCAAGGGTACACACTCATGACATGCCTAAAGATGTCACAACAGAAGCAATGAGCAAGACTTTGACAACCAGTTAGCGCCTGTGATGGGGATCTATCTGCCATTAATCTGTTAATCTCTAGCAGTGTTTGAATTTGCTCTGGTTAATGATTTCACATTGGAGGTATTTGTTGTGACACTGATACCCCTAGGAACCCGTTGACCAGTTTGTTCCCTGTTCTGGTGGCCGGGCAGGTGACTCGTTCCCAGAACAGATAGCCTCATCAGCAAGTCATGTCAACATCGCAGGCAAAGTAAAAGATCAAACGCGCTGCGGAGGTCTGCTCGCTAATCAGGAGATTGCCGAGCTATTGGCTTATATCTTCGTGAGCTCTTTTGAAGGTGTCTTGTTTTGGGCGAGGTTGGAGCGTTTGATTGGACTAAAACACTTCTGGATTAAAACAAACTGTTGAGAGCAATTAGCATTTGGAGTTCCTGATGTCTAAACGACAGATATTTCTGTGTCACAGTGCATGTGGCCAGGGATTCATCTTGACTGTCTTGATGTATACCGCCAGTCTGGTATGTTTAAAACCATTGAGATCTGCCAGCTCACTGTGTCTGTGACTGCCTGTATTGTCTGTGTATCTACATCATCATCTACACATGCCTCATATTTTTCCTGAACTTTTTTGTTGCTGCACACATGGCATAATGTCTGAATGGACTTTTGATAGTTGAGTTGCAGAAATAGCAAGTTCTGTCAAAGATTCCATCAATATCTCAGATATTACAGATCTGACTCACAGACCACACATTTATAGTTCCACTAGCCTGCAGCGATTCAAGGCACAAACCTGATATTTCAGACAGTCTGACAGTGTGCATGCCCACACCCAGCAGCCAAAACATGCAAACACTTTTCTAATTCTCAATAACATGACAAATTTTAAAACCTATCAAAATGCAGTTACTGCCAGATTCCCATGTTGCCTCTGAGAAAATGAGACTGTTTTATTGAGTTGACCTTCAGCGTAAAGGATCATCGGTCAAGTGGTCCTTCCCTAAAATACATCCTGTGTTATTCGGGGTGGTATGGCCGGGGTTGGGCACATCAGCAGCAGTAATAAGAGGGATCATCTATTATCTTTGTCAAGAGGTATCATCTATTAAAGCTGTCAAACTCACACAAACCATTTGTTGTTCGGAGGTTTGATCCTGTGCAGCTTTGTGCTTTGCCTCTACTTTGCCTCTGCTCAGCTTGGACTGGATATTAAAAGTCGATATACATGTAGTGTATACATAAAGTAAGCAACAAATTCCAGCACTGGAACTTCTAGCAAAATATCTTGATCAATTTCAAGTTTTTTTCATGAGGATAAACTTGGTAACTTGGATACAGCTGTATAATGAAGGGATTCTTCTGAGGCTTCCAATGGCTTCGTACCAGGAGTTGTGATGTGCTGCTACCTATTGGTTGGCGAAGTATCAGTTTCCAGACCATGTGTCTAGATTGTCGAACAGACAGAAGTTGATTTTGAAATAATGGCTATTAAAATACTGGTAAAGCTTATAAATATATATTTTGGCAATGATTTTTTCACAGATTTTCAAGGTTGCAACCATTGATGTTATACCGCTTCCCGAAAGATTCTAAAATTTTTAGATTATTTGCTGTCTTCACGATGTTCACGTTTGAAGTTGGGGAGGGGCCCGGATTGGGCAGAATTACACTCTGTACCCATTGGCTTTTGCCTGAAACGTCATGTCCAGGAATCTGTGGTTTACTTGCAAGCTACCGGGCCTATTATCACCCATTATACTTGAAGTGATGACTGTTGTGTGTGGCAGTCTGTACCATTCTAAACTGCCAGGGCGATGTTTACAAACACACATGGTAATAATTGAAAGGGAAATGTAGTAGTTTGCCTTAAAAAAGGCTGTCCCCCGACATTTACATGTACAAAGTGATGTCTGAAGCCCTTCAGTCCATGAAGGATGGGACTAGTGTGATAATTGTGGTAGACTGATTGAGGTTCTGACCTATCTGAAGCACTTGCTTCACAATAAACAAACAAGAAATCCATCAAGGAGATGTCCAGAGGAACCGCAGGTGAATTTTCTTTGGAACATCCTAGCAATGCCCCATGCTTGATTCTGCCTTGCTGGCTTATTAATTAGATGCAAGTTGCCTAAATCTGCTTATAATCTTGAAAATGGGTAGCACTGTGCAATAAAATGTGGGTACACCATGCATTGTTAAACATGTTAAAAACACATTAAAAAAAACAACAAAAGGGGACATTTTGTAATATTGTCTAATATCATATATGTTTTCTATTTAAAGTTGGATTCAATTTTAAAATCAGCCAAATTTAGCATTCTTGTTTGTGACGCAAACTGGCAAGTACATCTCGAGATAGTCGAGAATATATAGGAAATATGCACAATTCGACATCAGATACTAAGAAAATTGATGTTAATCGTGCATGAAAACAGTGGAGAGAGTATATTCGGCCTGCCTATATTGCCGGTTGCCACAGTATCTAGACAAATACCAATGACATCATGAGACTGTGTGTAGAAATTTTTTGAGGAAAAAATTGATGCGAGATTGACTGGCCTGAGTTTGAATCTTGACTTGGCAACTCAATTTAGGCACGTATTACACATTTTTCAGACCTAAATTTTTACGATTTCTCATTCTATAGACAAAACAAAGCTACTGCAGAATAAATACATTTTGTCGATTCTAAAAGTGATTATAGCTTTAAGTGAATCAAAAATAAATACCATTACCCATGCATGATATAAATACACTCTGAAGTACGTATTATGCTGATATATTAAATCTGTGGACAGGATTGATGAATGGAGCTATAATGCGACCCAGTAAATGACCTTTGATAATAAGCGAATGAGATCTCAGTAAATGACCTTGAATGACCAAAACATGGTCGTTTACATGTGTGGGTCTTTGCATTGAATGCGTCATCAGTCTATTCCTGGGACTGGACCGCGATATTTTCACCACAGTCCCCTGCTCTGCCAGTCTGCTCCCCTAACCCTAACTTAGCTTTTCCCCACGAGGTACGACTCCTCTCATTCAGCTTCTGCTGATCAACGCGATCAAGCGCTTCAGAAGTTTTCTCTGTTCTCGGCATGTTTCCTCGCCACGGAACAATACGGCGCTCTGCTGCGGCTCCCGACAACCACCGCCGAGCACCTGTGAGAGCCCCCTGGTGGTCACACTGAGCACTCACGTGGGCCGCGATTAAAAGAGATGTGTTTTATTTGGTCGCCACCCCGTGCGGCAGAAACAACATGGCGCTCGGCTGATTGCATGAATTCAATCAGTAACTGTTATCGTTTTCTGCCCCTGGCCACGCTTTGAGCCATTTTATATTGTTGATTACCCAAATAGAACATGCGTGTCTGTCTGGTGAACTGGCAGTTGGCAAGAGGTTTTGTCCTGTACTTGTGGATCCAGCCGGGGTAGAGTACTACCTGAGTACAGAACAGTTTGTCACTCCACAGGCACACTGGGTCACCTTGTCGGTAATTACATCAAGTGCCAAGAGCATATTTATATGTGTACAGTATTAATTGTATCCCCCGAACAAAGTTCGGCGGATACTATGGATTTGGCTTCGTCGTCCGCGCCCGCGTCCGTGTCGGCGCCCGTGTCCGTAGAGATTTTCTTGTGAATGCGCTACAGGCCGCAATTCTCACCCGATCACCATTATTTTTTGCAGGCACATATATAATGGTAAGATCCCGACACCAATCGATTTTGGTTGCCGTGGCAACTGAATTGGTCGTTTGGGGACACATTTTGCATTGAAAACAGCCTGTTTGAGACACATGGCTTGTGAATGCGCTACAGGCCGCAATTCTCACCCGATCACCATTATTTTCTGCAGGCACATATATTATGGTAAGATCCCGACACCAATCGATTTTGGTTGCCGTGGCAACTGAATTGGTCGTTTGGGGACACATTTTGCATTGAAAACAGCCTGTTTGAGACACATGGCTTGTGAACGCTCTACAGATGGCAATTTTTGACGAATCTCGATAATACCGGTATTTGGAAGTGTTGTTGGGAAGGGCTGTCACACGAAACCAATCGTTTTTCAGAATGATCATATAAATATTAATATGTTAACAGCCTAACTTATTACAGAATTTTGAAATATCCATTTTGACATGTACGATCATTCCAATAGCCTGTACAATAGAAGGTAATGACACTGGTTTCTTGTTCAGAATGGAGAACTGAAGTTTTCCGTGAAAACAGGACAATATTACTGAATAAGTTAACATTAGTTTTACTAGTTAAGTCTATTATTAAGGCATTTCTATACACACACATCAATACACCAATAGTATAATGAGTGCATCATGACCATCATATGATGGGTGACCATCATTAAGGCATTTCGGCAGAAATGCCTTTATGGTTTTAGCAGAATTTTTTTTTTTTTCTTTTTTCTTTTTTTTCTTCTTCCGCCACTTTTGGTTTCCGGACGATATCTTTAGATTGCCTTGACGGATCCTCGTCAAATTTTCACCACAAGTCAGAAATGATATGTGGAAGAACCCTGTTCTTTTTGAGCCAGATCCGAGGTCCGTGAGGTCCGTGAGGATGAAATCAAGGCTAATTTTGAGACTTGGTTTCCGGACGATAACTGGAAAAATATTTACGCAATAGTTGCAGAACTCTGCATGGAGGTTCATATGCCACCAGGGAAGAACCCTATTGATTTTGGGATCGATCCGTCAAACGACCTTTGACCTAGAGGTCAAAATAATTGTATCCCCCGAACAAAGTTCGGCGGATACTATGGATTTGGCTTCGTCGTCCGCGTCCGCGTCCGTGTCCGCGTCCGTGTCCGCGTCCGCAGAGATTTTCTTGTGAACGCGCTACAGGCCGCAATTCTCATCCGATCACCATTATTTTTTGCAGGCACATATATAATGGTAAGATCCCGACACCAATCGATTTTGGTTGCCGTGGCAACTGAATTGGTCGTTTGGGGACACATTTTGCATTGAAAACAGCCTGTTTGAGACACATGGCTTGTGAACGCGCTATAGGCCGCAATTCTCACCCGATCACCATTATTTTTCGCAGGCACATATATTATGGTAAGATCCCGACACCAATCGATTTTGGTTGCCGTGGCAACTGAATTGGTCGTTTGGGGACACATTTTGCATTGAAAACAGCCTGTTTGAGACACATGGCTTGTGAACGCTCTACAGATGGCAATTTTTGACGAATCTCGATAATATTTGGAAGTGTTGTTGGGAAGGGCTGTCACACGAAACCAATCGTTTTTTAGAATGATCATATACATATTAATATGTTAACAGCCTAACTTATTACAGAATTTTGAAATATCCATTTTGACATGTACGATCATTCCAATAGCCTGTACAGTGGAAGGTAATGACACTGGTTTCTTGTTCAGAATGGAGAACTGAAGTTTCCAGTGAAAACAGGACAATATTACTGAATAAGTTAACATTAGTTCTATTAGTTAAGTCTATTATTGTCCACAATAAAAATAGTTAAGACGAGAAACGTTTATTATTAAGCTCAACAAGGTAAAGGTTTTGTCCAGTACAAATTTCATGGGTGTAACTGAATAAGTTAACATTATTTTTAATAGTTAAGTCTATTATTGACCACAATAAAAATAGTTAAGACAAGAAATATTTATTATTAACCTCAACAAGGTAAATGTTTTGTCCAGTACAAATTTCATTGGTGTAACTGAATAAGTTAACATTATTTTCACTAGTTAAGTCTATTATTGACCACAATAAAAATAGTTAAGTCTATTATTGACCACAATAAAAATAGTTAAGATGAGAAATATTTATTATTAAGCTCAACAAGGTGAAAGTATGTCCAGTACAGATTTCATGGGTGTACTGAATAAGTTAACATTATTTTTACTAGTTTAGTCTATTATTGACTACAATAAAAATAGTTAAGACGAGAAATATTTATCATTGGGCTCAACAAGGTAAAGATTCTGTCCAGTAGACATTTTATGTCTGTAACCAAATAAGTTAACATTTTTTTTGCTAGTTAAGTCTATTATTGACCTCAATAAAAATAGTTAAGATGAGAAACAATTATTATTGAGCTCAACAAGGTTAAGGTTTTGTCCGGTAGAAATTTCTGGGTGTAACCGAATAAGTTAACTTTATTTTTACATGTTAAGTCTATAAGTGACGACAATGAAAATAGTTAAGACAAGAAATATTTATTATTGGGCTCAACAAGGTGAAGGCTTTGTCCAGTAGAGATTTTATGGCTGTGACCAAATAAGTCAACATTATTTTTTTGCTAGTTAAGTCTATTATTGATCACAATAGCTTTTTATGAAAACATTGATCAACTTTTACTTTGAATTTCAACTTGAGACCATGTTTGGCTCAAATTATGAGTTAAAATATAACTTATGGTGAAAAATTCGATCTGGCTCCAATTTTGTCATCTTGAAATGCAGTTTTGGTCAACTTTTACTTTGAATTTCAACTTGAAAGCATGTTTGGCACATATTATGAGTCGAAATATAACTTATGGTGAAAAGTTCGATTTGGCTCCATTTTCGTCATCTTGAAATGCAGTTTTGGTAAACTTTTAGCTTGAATTTCAACTTGAAACCAAGTTTGGCACATATTATGAGTTAAAATATAACTTATGACGAAAAGTTCTATCTGGCTCCAATTTCGTCATCTTGAAATGCAGTTTTGGTCAACTTTTACATTGAATTTCAACTTAATACCAAGTTTGGCACATATTATGAGTTGAAATATAACTCATGGCGAAAAGTTTGATCTGGGTCCAATTTCGTCATCTTAAAATGCAGTTTTGGTAAACTTTTAGTTTGAATTTCAACTTGAAATCAAGTTGGGCAGGTATTATGAGTTAAAATATAGCTCATGACGAAAAGTTTGATCTGGCTCCAATTTTGTCATCTTGAAATGCAGTTTTGATTACCTTTTACTTTGAATTTCAACTTGAAACCATGTTTGGCACATACATGTATTATGGATCGAAATATAACTTATGGTGAGAAGTTCAATCTAGCTCCAATTTTGTCATCTTGAAATGCATTTTTGGTCAAATTTTACTTTGAATTTCAACTTGGAACCAAGTTTGTAAAATATTCTGAGTTGAAATATAAATAGGTGAAAAGATTGATCTATCTGTATTTTCGTTATTTTATCAAACATGTCGAATGGAAATTCATATAAAGAGATTTCAGTGGTGATTTTGAATTCGACCTTCAATAACCTCGGAAAATCAGTGCAGCAATTTTGGTGGGGAAAAGAAAACAGTTGTGACTTGAGATTTAACATTTCTCTGGTAATCTTTTTTAGCCCTTACTCTAGTTTTTCACAATTGACAGCGATATATTTGGGGCAACAGAGATGATAGGGCTACGGGGGATACACCCAAGCGGTCGTAGGCGATCGGAAGCGTCTAGTTTTTTGCTGGTTCATCCTTGAGGCTTCCTGCATATCTCGGAAACCGTGCGTCGTAGAGCGAAACGGACGTTATTTTCGGACTCGTCGCCCTAGACAAACATCTCTAAGGGGAAAATTTTTTTTTGATCCGGCTCCGAGGTCCGTGAGGTCCGTGAGGATGAAATCGAGGCTGATCTTGAAACTTGGTTTCCGGACGATAACTCGAAAAATAAACAGGCAATAGTTGCAGAATTTTGCACGGAGGTTTATATATCACCAGGGAAGAACCCTATTGATTTTGGGATCGATACCGCAAACGACCTTTGACCTAGAGGTCGAAATAATTTTTTGCTGAGTCATCCTTGAGGCATCCTGCATATCTCGGAAACGGTGCGTCCTAGAGCGAAACGGACATTATTTTCGGACTCGTCGCCCTAGACAAACATGTCTAATGGGTATTATGGATGAACTTTGACCTTGACCCGAAATTTTTTTGCCGAGTCGGCATTTTTGGTTTTCGTCGATATCTCGGAAACGGTGCGTCGTAGAGCGAAACGGATGTTATTTTCGGACTCGCCGCCCTAGACAAACATGTCTAAGGGGTATTATGGATGAACTTTGACCTTGACCCGAATTTTTTTGCAGAGTCGGCATTTTTCGTTTTCGTCGATATCTCGGAAACGGTGCGTCGAAGAGCGAAACGGACGTTATTTTCGGACTCGTCGCCCTAGACAAACATGTCTAATGGGTATTATTGATGAACTTTGACCTT
Source organism: Terebella lapidaria (assembly GCA_949152475.1). Classification (NCBI taxonomy): domain Eukaryota; kingdom Metazoa; phylum Annelida; class Polychaeta; order Terebellida; family Terebellidae; genus Terebella; species Terebella lapidaria. The sequence goes on from OX424561.1 coordinate 19,368,105, forward strand.
GACCCGAAATTTTTTTGCCGAGTCGGCATTTTTCGTTTTCGTCGATATCTCGGAAACGGTGCTTCGTAGAGCGAAACGGACGTTATTTTCGGAATCGTCGCCCTGGACAAACATGTCTAAGGGGTATTATGGATGAAGATTGACCTTGACCCAATTTTTTTTTGCTGAGTCGGCATTTTTCGTTTTCGTCGATATCTCGGAAACGGTGCGTCGTAGAGCGAAACGGACGTTATTTTCGGACTCGTCGCCCAAGACAAACATGTATAGAGGGTATTATGGATGAACTTTGACCTTGACCCGAAATTTTTTTGCCGAGTCGGCATTTTTGGTTTTCGTCGATATCTCGGAAACGGTGCGTCGTAGAGCGAAACGGACGTTATTTTCGGACTCGTCGCCCTAGACAAACATGTCTAAGGGGTATTATGGATGAACTTTGACCTTGACCTTAAATTTTTTTGCCGAGTCGGCATTTTTGGTTTTCGTCGATATCTCGGAAACGGTGCGTCGTAGAGCGAAACGGACGTTATTTTCGGACTCATCGCCTGAGACAAACATGTCTAATGGGTATTATTGATGAACTTTGACCTTGACCCGAAATTTTTTTGCCGAGTCGGCATTTTTCGTTTTCGTCGATATCTCGGAAACGGTGCGTCGTAGAGCGAAACGGACGTTATTTTCGAACTCGCCGCCCTAGACAAACATGTCTAAGGGGAATTATTGATGAACTTAGACCTTGACCCGAAATTTTTTGCCCAGTCGGCATTTTTCGTTTTCGTCGATATCTCGGAAACGGTGCGTCGTAGAGCGAAACGGATGTTATTTTCGGACTCGTCGCCCTAGACAAACATGTCTAATGGGTATTATGGATGAACTTTGACCTTGACCTTAAATTTTTTTGCCGAGTCGGCACTTTTCGTTTTCGTCGATATCTCGGAAACAGTGGGTTGTGGAGCGAAACGGACGTTATTTTCGGACTCGTCGCCCTAGACAAACATGTCTATGGGGTATTATGGATGAACTTTGACCTTGACCCGAAATTTTCTTGCCGAGTAGACATTTTTCGTTTTCGTCGATATCTCGGAAACGGTGCATCGTAGAGGGGAACGGACGTTATTTTCGGACTCGTCGCCCTAGACAAACATGTCAAATGGGTATTATTGATGAACTTTGACCTTGACCCGTAATTTTTTTGCCGAGTCAGCATTTTTTGTTTTCGTTGATATCTAGTATATATTATAAATTAATCATCACACCGAAATGCCTCCAAGGCATCTTTAGGCCTTGACGTCTAGTTGTCCTCAATAAAAAAATAGTTAAGACGAGAAACGTTTATTATTAAGCTCAACAAGGTAAAGGTTTTGTCCAGTACAGATTTCATGGGTGTAACTGAATAAGTTAACATTATTTTTAATAGTTAAGTCTATTATTGACCACAATAAAAATAGTTAAGACAAGGAATATTTATTATTAACCTCAACAAGGTAAATGTTTTGTCCAGTACAAATTTCATTGGTGTAACCGAATAAGTTATTTTCACAATTATTTTCACTAGTTAAGTCTATTATTGACCACAATAAAAATAGTCAAGTCTATCATGACCACAATAAAAATAGTTAAGATGAGAAATATTTATTATTAAGCTCAACAAGGTGAAAGTATGTCCAGTACAGATTTCATGGGTGTACTGAATAAGTTAACATTATTTTTACTAGTTTAGTCTATTATTGACCACAATAAAAATAGTTAAGACGAGAAATATTTATTATTGGGCTCAACAAGGTAAAGATTCTGTCCGGTAGACATTTTATGTCTGTAACCAAATAAGTTAACATTTTTTTTGCTAGTTAAGTCTATTATTGACCTCAATAAAAATAGTTAAGATGAGAAACAATTATTATTGAGCTCAACAAGGTTAAGGTTTTGTCCGGTAGAAATTTCTGGGTGTAACCGAATAAGTTAACTTTATTTTTACATGTTAAGTCTATTATTGACCACAATGAAAATAGTTAAGACAAGAAATATTTATTATTGGGCTCAACAAGGTGAAGGCTTTGTCCAGTAGAGATTTTATGGCTGTGACCAAATAAGTTAACATTATTTTTTTGCTAGTTAAGTCTATTATTGATCACAATAGCTTTTTATGAAAACATTGATCAACTTTTACTTTGAATTTCAACTTGAGACCATGTTTGGCACAAATTATGAGTTAAATTATAACTTATGGTGAAAAATTCGATCTGGCTCCAATTTCGTCATCTTGAAATGCAGTTTTGATCAACTTTTACTTTGAATTTCAACTTGAAAGCATGTTTGGCACATATTATAAGTCGAAATATAACTTATGGTGAAAAGTTCGATCTGGCTCCATTTTCGTCATCTTGAAATGCAGTTTTGGTCAATTTTTAGTTTGAATTTCAACTTGAAACCAAGTTTGGCACATATTATGAGTTAAAATATAACTTATGATGAAAAGTTCGATCTGGCTCCAATTTCTTCATCTTGAAATGCAGTTTTGGTAAACTTTTAGCTTGAATTTCAACTTGAAACCAAGTTTGGCACATATTATGAGTTAAAATATAACTTATGACGAAAAGTTCTATCTGGCTCCAATTTCGTCATCTTGAAATGCAGTTTTGGTCAACTTTTACATTGAATTTCAACTTGATACCAAGTTTGGCACATATTATGAGTTGAAATTTAACTCATGGCGAAAAGTTTGATCTGGCTCCAATTTCGTCATCTTGAAATGGAGTTTTGGTCAACTTTAATTTGAATTTCAACTTGAAATCAAGTTGGGCAGGTATTATGAGTTAAAATATAACTCATGATGAAAAGTTTGATCTGGCTCCAATTTTGTCATCTTGAAATGCAGTTTTGATTAACTTTTACTTTGAATTTCAACTTGAAACCATGTTTGGCACATACATGTATTATGAATCGAAATATAACTTATGGTGAGAAGTTCAATCTGGCTCCAATTTTGTCATCTTGAAATGCATTTTTGGTCAAATTTTACTTTGAATTTCAACTTGGAACCAAGTTTGTAAAATATTCTGAGTTGAAATATAAATAGGTGAAAAGATTGATCTATCTGTGTTTTCGTTATTTTATCAAACATGTCGAATGGAAATTCATATAAAGAGATTTCAGTGGTGATTTTGAATTCGACCTTCAATAACCTCGGAAAATCAGTGCAGCAATTTTGGTGGGGAAAAGAAAACAGTTGTGACTTGAGATTTAACATTTCTCTGGTAATCTTTTTTAGCCCTTGCTCTAGTCTTTCACACTTGACAGTGATATATTTGGGGCAACAGAGATGATAGGGCTACGGGGGATACACCCAAGCGGTTGTAGGCGACCGGAAGCGTCTAGTTTTGTAGGTAATTCATTCAGCATAATCTGGTGCTGGGGCAGCTTGTCAATAGTGAGTTGAAGGCCAAGAGCATATACAATACACATGTTTGCATCTATTCAACATGTGAATAGAATTATAATATGTATCAATTTTAGCAGTTAGCTTATTAATATATATACCAGGTACCAATTTGTACTGACTTGTTTACACAATTATCCATACTTCTTTCCGTGTTCACTAAATATGCTTCAATTGCCTGCTGAATCAGAAAGATGTCATATATATGGTGCATCTTCTATATTGCCCTAACTGAAGGAGTAGTAGTTAGTGATGGGAATCGGTTTGGATTTCATAATCGATCATCGGTTCATAATCGGTTTGAGCAATCAACCGATCATCAATTATAAATCGGTTTGAAACAAAAATTACAAAATAAATAAATAAATATTTACTTGCATGTTGTTCGTGTGCCTGTGTTGTAATGATAAATAGTGAGTCCCGCGTGGGTGGGCCCGCCACATCTGGCTTTTTATGAAAACCAAAAAAATCCCACACCCGGGACCGACGCCGCCCCCCAGGGTAGGAATAAACCTTAGCTTCTTCCTCCGAATCACTGCTCATCACTGCTCATCAGTCGCAACAAAACAGAAAAAGTTCCACACAAAAATAGCCGTTTTGCTTTTTTCCCGAAGATGACAAGGTCGAATAGCATTCGCTAGATGGCGCAAAAATCGTTTTGGAAACACCACGGTGTGTAGTCAATTCACATTGCGTGACAGTTTTGTGGACGTTTGTGCATACGAGAGATCATTCTCAATTTCTCATGAAAAGAGTTTATTTTTTGATAATCAATTATTCAATATGGAAATCGATGATCGTAATCGTTTGATTTTTTCAACGATTTTCGATTATAATCAATGATGGGCCCATCACTAGTAGTAGTAGTAGTTTATTTCAGATTCACAACAATCAGACAATTCACTTGCTACAGTCATACATTTTACCGTTAGTAACAGTTCACAATCACATTCATATATTACCTAAATTTGATAATTGAATTAATTTCACATCGTGTGGTGCAATGTAAAATACATGAAAAATAGATTGTTGTGAATCCTGGTCATTGTTTTAGGCTTGACTACATCTCCCCAGTACTAGGGAGATGAAACAATGACCATGGTTCACTTCTGCCCCTACAACCCTAAAAGTAAAGATGGCATCGTGATTTTTTTTAATGTCACAACGTCGGCAAGTTCAAATCGCGATCTACACATGTCGACATAACTGTGGACACTGAATATCTCGTACTCGTATTCACTGGTATATAACACTACGTGAGTACATAATCTTAGTATTAAACACTTAAACATTAAACTGATAGAATTCTCTTGCGTTTGTTATTTTTTCATGAAAAGACGCATGCGCAGTCACATCAAATGATTTTAGGAAACATGACGTCATGCATGGGATACTCTCACCATCCAATCACAATACGTGTTACATCCGACGGTCAGCAATAGGATATATGTATATTGACATCTGACATGTGTTGTATCTGACACACCGAAAATGTATGAAAATCTGGACGTCTAGCATTGAAAAGATTGATTGAAATGTTGAAACTGACGATGCGATGTCGGAAAAATGCAGATCGCGACGTCGTCAAACTTCAAATATCACGATGCATGAATGTCGCGACATTCGATGCCATCTCTACCTAAAAGGCAATGTCTCTTTCAAAATTTGTGATTCATCAGCATGGGCATACATTAATGTTCAGGATGCATTTTTTTTTGATGACCTTGAAGCTGACGTCAGATCATCATGAATGCTTCAATGCAGCCTTACGCAGGTTTTGTACTGCAAGAGGTATCCTACAATTTGACCATTGGAGACATTTAGTTAGAGATTAGGTCCTTTTTCATGACCCCTGATGTTGAACCGGGATTATAATAGTTTTCAGGTCATATATGGTTCAGGAGACCTTGAGTAGGGAGGCAGTATTGGCGACATCGTCAAGCGACGGTGAGATGGATGCTGGACACTTCTCACCGGTGCTATTGGCGGCATCGGCAAGGAAAAAAATTGGGAGGACTGAAACATTTCGCAGAGGTTACCATGAAGGGGGACCCAAAATTTTAATCAAATAAACATGAAATAAGGACAATTGTATAAATTCACCCATATGCAAAAAGAACCTTGGTCCTTTAATTCAGTTTTGGTGTTTTCAATTTTTGATTATTTTGCGATCACTAATGGCTGGTAATTGTTAGAGATCAGAACAGAACTTGACATCTAGTTCAATATGTAATCTGTTATTGTGCACTCCTGTTTCATTTATGTTATGTTATGTCCTTTTTATCATGTTTATGATACACTCAATGGTTCATAAACTATGTTAGTACCCGGTAGTACATGTATATTCAGTGGGAGCATGTGAAGACAATGTAGCACTTCAATGCATTGATTTTGTAAGTGAATTGGCAGTGAATGTTGGAACGGGGAAAAACTCTACAGGAAAATATCATATGTTTGGTAGAGATGAGGATTTGGAATTTCGAAGAAAGCTATCACACAAACAATATTTTTCTCCAGCTTCTGAACATTTCGAATCTCAGATAAGACAATTTATGTTTCAGACCTCAATAAACCGGCTGAAATAAGTTTTGTTTATGATGGTGTCTTATTCATTGATCTTTTATCTAAACAATGTACCGTAGATCTTTGAGTATTAGCCGAGGGTTTTTACCTACGAAATGGGTCTAAATTTATGGGGTCGGCTTATTGACAAGTCAATGCAAAAACCTGCACATTCCTGACCATTCGAGCGAGTCAATTGGCGATCGCTGACGATCGTCGGCAGTATTGGTAGGCGATAATACAGTGAGTTAGTTTCTTTTGCGGTTTACTGGTTCTCTGAGTCTATGTGTATCAATATAGATAACGTATTGTTTTTATATGCGTATTCCATTATTTTAAATATAATTATTGTACTTTATTTTCAGATCAAATCCAAGAGATGAAAGACATTGTAGTTGCTGGGAAAGCTAGAATGTCAAACGAAAGCGAGGCTGCAGGAAAATCATAATCGAGTGTCAATTTCTAAAACTACATTCTCGAATATTATCGATCTATTGTAAAAAAAAAAATGAAAATAATACTATTGAAATAAATATTTGAAAAGTGTTACTTCATTCATTTACACATGCCAGTTCCCGTGAAAGATCAATAAGGTAAATCAGAGATAATTGACAGTGTCAATTGCAACCAACGGTCTGGTCAACCTCCTGTGATCGTTACTTGAACATTCGTGACACGTGATTCGGCTCACTGGTTCCATTGTTCTTCCACACGCAAAGTAAATCTGACGAGCAGACCATACTGACAGAGTCAGTTCAATTAGTAGTTATCCAAGATAAATATGCTTTGCTACACAATAAATAAAGGATCAAAAAAGAAAACGTTGTGCTTACGATGCTGCTTTCAAACTCAAAGTTATTAATATGCATCAGAGAATAACAACTGTGCAGCTGCACGTGAATTTGGCAATATTGATGTGAATGTGAAATTGTGAATAAATTGAAACAAAAGGGAAAACAAATTGTTTGTTATATCATTCTGTTTTTACAGATTTAAAAACGTGAACACCAAGTGGAATCCCTTTATTGTCATCTTTAAATCTACCGAATCAATTGTAGGCATACAGGAAAACGCTTGGGAATTATTCAAATTTGCACTTGATTTTAGTTCGCCCATGCAGTTCCTATTCTCGCCACCAGGATATAAGTCGATCTGGAAAGAGACAAGTTGAAATATATCTTGGGCAAAATATATCAATACGAACGTTTTAATGAACATTTATCACATCGTTTACAAAACAAACCTTTCAATCACTCCACGCACCTAAAAAAATTCACACTGAATACCACTGAGAGGCACTATGATTGCAATTAGCACCGGGCCCGTGATCGGCCGGGCGTGTTCAACTGTCCGAGAGATCGTGTGATAACAACGATCATTTTCGCGCGTTGATCTAGGCCTCTGTGATTCGGCTTATGCAAAAGTCAGTCACTTTTCACTGATTTCCTACTCAAAATCAACCTCGGCTTATACTCAGGGTCGGTTAATACTCAAAGATCTACGGTAAGCTGAAGCAAAACGTGAAAGCAATAGAATATTCTACACAAACACCAGAAACCATAAGATGGTTGTTTCACTTTTTACAGTGTGACACATGTGAACAACCTACATAAAAATGATGGAGTAAATGGCAGTACAAGATCAATGATGACTAAATATAATGTACTCGGTAAATGTAAAATACATTGTTGTAATTCATTGTAGACGACTGTGTGATCATAATGCAAACAGAATTGCTTGCGAAACTCGGTTGTGCATTCAACATCGTGTCAGAATATATGTCATTCTGTTTGTTTGCTAGATGTGTCTATTCCTGCATACAGAGCTAACTTCCATGAAATTTGCCAGTGTTATTATTATTATTTCCCAATCACTGTAATAAGGCTAAGTGCTGCATGCATCAGGAAGAATTGCGTTTCGCAAAGTCAGAAAAATGAGTCAGAGGCCAAGAGCTGAGTGCGATCAATATGAAAAAAACTTATCCTGATGCTGTTGTGCTGAGCTTTGAATCAAGGATAATCAATATGCGTAACACATAACAAAATCTAATGAATAAAAAACTGACATGCACTAACCTGTTGAAATGTTAAGAAAACAGTTCACTCACATTCTGTGGGCAAAGGTGATCAACAGTTTGGAAAGAGAAGGGAACTTGTGTGGTTGAAAGAACAGTCATTCTCCAGTCTGCAATGGGAGAAAAGTGCAAGAAATTATATCATAAAACTGAATCTTGGCCAGAAATATAGGTTATGTACTTGCAGTGCTGCTGATTGCTGGCAATTACCATGTGTTCTATAATAACACTGGTAAATATAACTGTGTTTATTTAGCTTTTAAATCATTCCTTCTATGTTAGATATTGCATGAAAAATTCTTCCAGGCTAGGCTGGGGCTATTGAGAGAAATGCGGACCCTTAAAGACAGGATTTAGCTATCTGTTGTTGCCTGTAGGTGCTGACTGTTAATGCTGGGGTAGACCCAGCTGGCTAGTGGATAGATAGGCAGGAGGGCAAGAGAGGAGGGAAGGGAAGGGGTCCCACCTCCTCCATGGCATTGTTGTGATGTGGGATAAGGGCTGATTCTCTTATAAGGGGCTGTAACATTGCCGATTTTTTCCGCAGTTGATAGTTTTGATTCAATTCCGTCAAGTGTTAATATCCTCTTGTGAAGGGCTTCATTGACATCTCAACCCAAACATTCATTCTGATTTCGCTTTCAAATATTTGCAAAGGTCTTGACATCTTGAGATTTTTTTACATTAATCCCGCAGCGGTGCATGATACTTTTGACCCTTTTTTTGTCCGGGGCCGTAAGACTTTCACTGACATCTGCACATTGTCTGGCCGGGGATTATATAATCAAAAACTGGAAATGTGCCGCAATTATTGGCCGTTAAACGTCTGAATCATGTAAACAAGACAGGATCTGTGGTTGATCATTGAGAGGTTGATGAGATAATCCTCAGTGTAAACAGGAGGGAACCTTCTGTACCGAGAGGAGTGTCAGTGTTAGCAACATTTGACAGACACAGTTTTATAACATATGATCATTATTCAACAAACAAATATGCTAACACAAAATGGAACATTGTGCGCCTGATAGATTTCACTGCACAGAAATATGTATTGGTTGATGCAAGAGAACATAGGACTATACATGTACTCTCCTTCGGACCACATATAGTTTCTTACCATTGGACCTTAGCACATACTACGGAAATCATTTCAGAAGTTTTGTTCAGTGTCCCTGATTATGAGCAATTTCAATCAACACTAACAAGCATAATCGGGTATTCGCCTGTGGATTTTATCCAATTAACTATGTGTTGATAGTAGGCATGTAACGATAAATCGATGATATCGATGATCGATCGATTGTACTGGGCCGAGCGATGATCGATGTGAAATACTTGGAATCGATTTTTTTCATATCGTAAATTGTTTCGGATATTTTCGTGAGTGGGCAGTTTTGGCCGTGCGCCTTTTTTTAAAAAGCTAGTTCTTGTTTTGTAGCCGCGTATGAATACATCGAGAGAACTCCTACAGCACGTCTATGCAGCCTGTGTCAGACCGGTGGGTGCCGACCGTAATGCAAATTGTTTTCACCGCATGTTTCCGTAACGAATTTATGCAGATTTTTCAAAAGGATTAGGCGAAGTATATTGCTTGAATTATGATCTAATCTTGGGGATTGTTGAGGACTATTTTTGCCGCGTATGTGCACCGTGTAGTGTGGATACACATGAGGTGTGAAATGGCTCCACATTTGATGATTCGAATGAAACTTCTTCAAACATTGCTATTTTTGACTCGGATCATCAATTACCAAACAACTTTTTTGGACTATTATTAAAACCTTGTGGTTTATTCATTTATTTCTTCCTGTGCCCTATAATACATGCTAACCCCACCATCGTATCATGGCACTAGCGCCTCAGTGACCACGGCGGTTCCAGCCGATATTGCCCATCAACAAGCGCGAGTATTGCCGAGTCAAGGGTCAGATTCGATGATCGATGATCGCTCGGTGGAAGGCAACGATCATCGATATCAAAATCTCCCACCGATTTACATGCCTAGTTGATAGGTGATGTGTCAGTTGTCGCTACAGTAGACATTAATTCATTCTTCCTACTCTCAAGTGTAGATATATAATTTTGTAGCTGTAGCATGACAGTAGTAGCGCTGTGTTTGTATGTAGATTGTTGTTTTGTGATCGTAGACACCTGTATAGCCCTGGGCTCAACCGCGTACTGTCCGACTTGACATGAAAAAAACAAAACAAGAAAGAAGCAAAAAACATGACAGCCACCAAGATATTGACAACGAAACAGTGTTTTCTTCCTATTATGAGTCCCGCTTCAAAACAATACCATAACTGACTGAATGCAGTAGATGACATTTAAAGATATATGCAACCTTTAACCATACCAATCAATGATTCTAACTCTAGAATTGATCAGTTTAACCTACTCATTGTGTTTATAATCCGTGGGCTACTCAGAGTAATCATTGCCTCAACACCTGTGAATGACAATTTTCCACTCTATTGCCTTATCAGATATATAGAAGTAAATGGCAAGGCCTTCACCTCAAGAAGGCCAATTATGCCCTGTAACTGAGATTGTATGGTCACAAAAATGAACAACATTGTCATTAGCCACCTGGTCCTGAAATATGACATACATGTATGTAAATTATGTGAAGGTTGGTATCAACGTAGTCTGCTCCAAACAGTGAGGTAACGAAGGGTCAAAAAAATTTGAAGTTATTTCTTGAAAATGATCGGTATACTTGGTATTTTCTTTTCAGTTTTAGGATGCTGATCAGTTACTGTATAAAATATGCCATTTTGAAGCACTGGATCATGTTGATACAGTTATTTACAAATGCATTTAAAAACAATTGTTTGATCCCTCCTCACCCCACTGTGTGGAGCGGACTATCTTAAGATATGTTGCATTTTGTAAATCAATTATATGTGACAATATATCTTATATATAATCGTTATTGCATACACATGACATGAGTTCATTATCATATTATTCTATTCACATAGATCTATACAGATAAATATATATATATATATGTGAATAAAGTCGGTGATATACACGACCTGTACATGTAGTATGGTGAGCCATGAAATTTGAAAAGTAAATTCTGTGCATCTTTCTTGTGAAACTAGTGCACCATGAGGTCACAGAATGCAAACTGAGAAATTCCTGCTTCCTAACAGCTAATGGTATTTCATTTAATGTTTGACACTGGTATTTTTGGAAAGGTAATAAACAGATGGCCCCATAATATAGCTGTGCGGGCGCACTGTCAATATGTGGATGCCAAAACAGTCCTCGGATTTCAAGAAAACCATGGGTTTATAAGAAATTTTGTAATGAATTTACAAGTCAGTCCACATCCGTTGGGCAGGGAGGCAAACCTAGTGGCCACTTCTGGCTTTCGTCACAGGATAGAAAAATCTGTAAAAACTAAAAATAAATATCCCTGGTCAGAGAGAGGGGTATAACACATCTCAAGGAAACAACCAGGAGGGAAAAGTTGTCCCGGAGGAACAGAAAAATGCAAACATTTTGATTTCTAGGTAGCAGGAGTTATGTTGTTGGGGTTTGGAGGGGTGTGGGTGGGTGGTAGGGCTGTGGTGGAGGGTGTAAGGCGGACAGGGCGGGAGTGATCCCAGTACATCTGCCAGCTGTCCACTCCTGTCAAACATGAAGCTGGCATCAACCAGCTGGCCCCAGCCAACAGCTGTCTGCCCATCTTAAAATTAGAGACTGGATATACATGTACATGTATGCTTGGCAAGCAAAAAAGTACATAAGAATGATTGATTTGACTGGTGTAAATATTTTGTTCAGTGTGATATTCTTAAGTTTCATTCTTAAAATTAAAAATTTCAAGTAATATTCATGTTTGGTTTGTGATATACTTTATACCAAGATTTTAGAATACTCTGCCGGGAAGTACCGTGGGTGGTTATCGTGAAAATCAGTCATCATACATTTAACACAGTTGCTGCCTTCAAAATAAATCGGAAAGGAGAAAGATAACACTCTCAGCGAAACCGAAATACCTCACTTGCCACCAGCAAATTAGGTATGGGAAAAAAATGACTCATGATCAAAAGATCCAGTCAACTCTGACAATTGGGAATCACTTCCGGAACAAAAGTTACCAAAACGTAATTCGTAAATCAACACTTTAACCCCCAAGGGAGAGACCGCGATTTGGTACCTGAGAGTTTTATCCTGTTGTACTCAGCCAAGACCAGCCAGCCGATCACTGATGTTCTGAGATCAAGTTATATTAGGACTTACTTAATTGCATAGTTTTAGGAGATGCCATTACAATTTCATTCGAAGCGCCTTCAGTATTCAGGTATGTGGTTGTATACTGAATATCAGTTTGAACATTCCATGTTTTCTGGTGAATCAGAGTCTATCCTTTGACCATAAGACACTGTAAGTTGGCTAAATGTTTTCTTCTAAACACTATTCGGTTATTCAGGAAACTAATGTCAACCTTAGTTCGGGTGTAGAGCACGTTCAAGTCTATTGTCTGGTGTAGCGCTGTCAAGTCTTGAGATAATCAAACTTGACCAATAAACTAAACCATGGATAGGCAGCATACATGTACATGTACATGTACTCGGTCTGCTGAAGCCCTCAAACAGGTGCAACTGTTTATCTAAGACACAACCCTTCCCTTTCTGGATCCACTTCTGTGATTTGTCCTTAATGGGTGAGGACCTTTTTGCCATTTACATTTTCAAAATTTTGTGTAAACGTTGGAGCTATCCAGACTTGTTGGCCAAATGCTAGCATTGCTTCGTTTAGGCAATACCGGTACTCAAGAAAATTCAGCCAGGAAAAGTCCCTCAGCCAGAGAAAAAAGGAACACAGAGATAAAGCAGAAAGCCTGGAGTTAATGGCATTGGTTAAAACAGCAAAAGGTGTAAGTTGTGTGAAGTAATATTGAAGTAGAACACTGCGCAGGGATGTGTGGAATAACAGACGTTCTACGGGCGTTCCTATGAATGGCTTCTGCATTCGCTTTCTGTTCTAAAGGTCCATGTATTTTAATAGTCCAAGTAATTGTTTTAGGAGCAAAAAATACATTGCAGAACTTTTATGGCCAAATATTCCAGTTCTCCTTGAAATTACTCTACAGCTTTTACAGGCGTTGTTTGTCTACATATCAATTTCTGTGTGCACAGATCCATAAGTAATAGACATTGCTGTCTGCACGATGCTTTTTCCTGGGATGTAAAGTGATGTAAGCCCTGGACAATATGTTCTGCAGTGTTTGTCTTGGTTCATTGTCCTAGCGTTTGTTGGGAGAGAACCCACGGTGAGCCGGATGAAGGGAAGATTAGCCCGCTCTTTAGATCACTGTCAATCATATAGCAGGCCAGGAGATCCCCCTGTTTTGGAATAGTTAGCATTTCATGGGAGGGAAAATTGCTTTAGAAGAAGCAGCGATGTAATGCACAGCGGGCCGACCCTGCAGCAGACCAATCGTTTTATTCAGCTGTTATGAAAGCAAGGATTGCAGTTTTCAGGTTGCAGATTTGCAGCTGGTTAAAACACTCACAATCTGCCCAGGTAATAGCCCGTCCAGGTGTGCACCGGGGCTCTGTGAAATCTGACCGGAGATGTTCTCTCACTTAGAGACATAACTTGAGCATGCATACTACCGTACTCCAGGAGCCTGGGACTTGACTTTGTTATTTGGAGTCCAGGTCACACCTGATTGAGTCCCAGTGTAGCTCATCGAGCACGGATGTAATCTCCAGGTTGTCCTGTGTAGTCCTTGCATCTAGATCGATGGCGATCGCAGGGATAAACCCAATTACACAAATTCAAAGTAAAGCAAAGCAAACGACGTAAGATCAGTAGTAGGCAATGAAAAGTGGGTTTGACATTTAACAGGACAGCATCGACCTATACTTGTTCAGTGAAAAAAAAATTGTAAACAAAAGCATATCAAGACACTAGCACACAACAGTGAAAGTTATCTTGCAATCAGGTGTGAAATATGGTTCTCAAACGCTGAGCAGTTGGCCCTCACTCGGAATTGTTTTAGTCTTCAAAGAAGATGTTGGTTCCATGAAATGCGCCCTTAAAATCTGCAGCAGTCAGTTCAAAGCACTTGACCCATTGTTGCTACCATGCACTGGTTGATTAGGGAATCCCTCACCAAGTATCTGTCTGTATGCCAGGCCCTCCCTCGGAATTGTCTGTATACCGTGTGTGTGGGTACATGTATGTGGATTATGTGCCCCAGAATTGGTTCTCGGTCCGGTTCCCTCCCCGGGAGTTTCAAGTTGTTGGTGGGAGTGGTAGATATGTCCTTGTTCTTGGGAAGATAATAACTGTAGCGCCTGATTTGAAATATTTAACACCTCCCTCAACAGAAAGAAAAACTGCACCATGAACAAAAAATTCAGCATCGGAATGTGCTTTTCGGTAGAAAATAAATATCTTGCTTCATATATGTTGATGTTGTTCGTATTCATCTTGTGTGAATTATTATGACAATATAGATTAATGAAAGTTAAACTAAATTGCATCATTATAGACGTTAACCAAAATAATTTTTAGGTTACCGGACCTATGGTCCGATAACCTATTGGCATGGCGTTGCGTCCGTCGTCGTCCGTCGTCGTCCACATTTTTATCTTTTTTGTTTACGGGCGAATTTTTCTGAAATTTTGCAAAAAAATACTTAAAAATAATTCAAGAAGGAGGTATTTTTTAGTTTTTTTATTTTCGCTTTTTCTTCAAAATGGCGGCCGTTTTCGACGAAAAAGGCCTGATTTTGGACTTTGGCGGCCATTTTCTCAAAATCTGTTCAGTAACTTTTTTTCTCTTTGATACATAAGACTCCTCATATGTACTTCTATGATGTCTATAAATTTCGTTGCGCTTGAATCGCTCGAAGTGGGCCATTTTGGCCCAAACTCGGCCCAAATGGGACTTTCCCATGTTAAATTCTCCTATGCTTTATAATGGGACACATTAAAGCCTAATATCTCACTTAATATTGAGATCAGAGACTAGGAATCAATTGTGGACATATAGGAAATGATATATGCTGAATATTGTCGTGACCTTGAATTTGACCTCTGACCTTGGTTTCAAGGTCAGAGCGGCCGTTTTCGTCGAAAAATGGCCAATTTTGGACTTCGACGGTCGTTTTCTCAAAATCTGTTCAGTAACTTTTTTTCTTATTGATGCATGACACTCCCCCTATGTACCCCTGTGACATGTATAAATTTCGTTGCCCTTGAATCGCTCGAAGTGGGCCATTTTGGGCCCAAACTCAGCCCAAATGGGACTTTCCCATGTTAAATTCTCCTATGCTTTATAATGGGACACATTAAGCCTAATATCTCACTTAATATTGAAATTAGAGACTAGGAATAAATTGTGGACATATAGGAAATGATATATGCTGAATATTCTCGTGACCTTGAATTTGACTTTTGACCTCATTTTCAAGGTCACAGGACAAAATGGCTAATATCTCGCTTATTATCGACTTTACAGCTTAGGAATCAGTTGTGAACATATAGGAAATGATATATGCTGAATATTCTTGTGACCTTGAATTTGACCTTTGACCTCATTTTCAAGGTCACATGACAAAATGGCTAATATCTCGCTTATTATCGACTTTACACTTTAGGAATCAATTGTGAACATATAGGAAATGATATATGCTGAATATTCTTGTGACCTTGAATTTGACCTTTGACCTCATTTTCAAGGTCACATGACAAAATTGCTAATATCTCGCTTATTATCGACTTTACAGTTTAGGAATCAATTGTGAACATATAAGAAATGATATATGCTGAAAATTTTCATGACATTGAATTTGACCCTGACCTCATTTCCAAGGTCACAGGACAAAATTGCTAATATCTCGCTTATTATCGACTTTACAGCTTAGGAATCAATTGTGAACATATAGGAAATGATATATGCTGAATATTCTCATGACCTTGAATTTGACCTTTGACCTCATTTTCAAGGTCACATGACAAATTGGCCAATATCTTGCTTATTAGCGACTTTACAGCTTAGGAATCAATTGTGAACATATAGGAAATGATATATGCTGAAAATTCTCATGACCCTGAATTTGACCTTTGATTTCATTTTCAAGGTCACATGACAAAATGGCTAATATCTTGCTTATTATCGACTTTACAGCTTAGGAATCAATTGTGAACATATAGGAAATGATATATGCTGAATATTCTCATGACCTTGAATTTGACCTTTGACCTCATTTTCAAGGTCACAGGACAAAATGGCGAATATCTTGCTTGTTAGCGACTTTACAGCTTAGGAATCAATTGTGAACATATAGGAAATGATATATGCTGAATATTCTAGTGACCTTGAATTTGACTTTTGACCTCATTTTCAAGGTCACAGGACAAATTGGCCAATATCTTGCTTATCAGCGACTTTACAGCTTAGGAATCAATTGTGAACATATAGGAAATGATATATGCAGAATATTCTCATGACCTTGAATTTGACCTTTGACCTCATTTCCAAGGTCACAGGACAAAATTGCTGATATCTCGCTTATTATCGACTTTACAGCTTAGGAATCAATTGTGAACATATGGGAAATGATATATGCTGAATGTTCTCGTGACCTTGAATTTGACCTTTGACCTCATTTTCAAGGTCACATGACAAAATGGCTAATATCTCGCTTATTATCGACTTTACAGTTTAGGAATCAATTGTGAACATATAGGAAATGATATATGCTGAAAATTTTCATGACCTTGAATTTGACCCTGACCTCATTTCCAAGGTCACAGGACAAAATTGCTAATATCTCGCTTATTATCGACTTTACAGCTTAGGAATCAATTGTGAACATATAGGAAATGATATATGCTGAAAATGCTCGTGACCTTGAGTTTGACCTTTGACCTATTTTCAAGGTCACAGGACAAAATGGCTAATATCTCGCTTATTATCGACTTTACAGCTTAGGAATCAGTTGTGAACATATAGGAAATGATATATGCTGAATATTCTTGTGACCTTGAATTTGACCTTTGACCTCATTTTCAAGGTCAACAGGACAAAATGGCTAATATCTTGCTTATTATCGACTTTGCAGCTTATGAATCAATTGTGAACATATAGGAAATGATATATTCTGAATATTTTAATGATATTGAATTTGACCTTTGACCTAAATTTCAAGGTCAGTCATTTTATTTTCAAAGTCAGATTACAAAATGGCTTATATCTCGCTGATTATCAAATTTACAGCTTAGGGGTCCATAGTGAACATATAGGAAATGATGTATGCTGAATAGTTTGGTGATCTAGAATTTAACCTTTGATCCCATTTTCACGGTTAGAGATATGGCGATTTCAGTGGTCACCTTGAATTTGACTTTCAACTTTCTCGGCTTAACTCTGTATATTTCTCCGGTAACCTTACTAGCCCATTGGGCTAATTTTTTTTAAATCAATGAAAGTTTTAATAATCTCAAACATGGTAGTTTCTCTGTAAATTGTTTGATAAATATACATGTTAATGATGTTCTTCATTTAAAGCAAAAATTAAACGTATTGTCAATAATATTGTAGGGACTGTCACACTCCCTGATGTTGTCATGATGTGAGAACAGTGGCAGGGCGCCTAGCTACTATGATAACAGTGGGACAGGCTGTTTGACAAGTTTGTCAACACTGGTAGAGTTTTAGAGGTACTCTAACTGCCTGGGTATGCAGGATAGATGAATGATACAACAAGTGTGGAGGGCGCCCGCCCGTTATTGCCAGCTTGTTTATGTTTGATGCTGTTAATCTGGCACTGCCATGCCTGGCTCTGTGCCGGGAGTAGGTGGCCGTCTTGACTGATGCTGTCATCAGGGAGCCATATGGTTTCTGTGATCAGGAAACTGAGCATTGCGTATCTCCATTCCAACTTGACAGGATTCTTTCGACTTCCGCAATCAGAAACATTGACAAAACTAATTATTGTTGCAAAACGATTTGGACACTTTTACTCTCGTCTGCAAACTACCAGTTTCTAAATTGATCAAATATGTTGACCATATTGAAGTTATCTCTTATAAAATGTTATACTACATGTTTTATCTTATACCCCATTGACTGTGTGGAGAATGGAACTGATACATAAAATATAGAGAAAGCATTCCATTGGTTACCGAAGCCGTAACTGTTGATGGTGTAGACAAAACACGACATTTTTTCTGCCGAAGTTGCCAGGTATATTTTATGCTGTTATGGACCACCACGGAGGGTGCATCATGCAAATATTGGAGAGCTGTATATATAATCAAGATTATAAACATTCGGTGCCACACGGAGTGTTTGAGCTGTTGTGTCTGGCGCTGACCGTGGAATGCCGCGTATGTTTGACTCTCGTCACTTGACCGGGGATTACGGCTGACACGCCTCTGTGTGGACTCCAGATTTGCATGTCATTATTGACAACTTTTTCTCTAATTTCCTCATAGTTTCTGCTTTCTCTCTCTCTAAAGTTTCAGTCAGTCCGAAAAAGGAAATCTCTTCTGTATGTGAAAAAGAGAAACAAGTTATATTTGGAAGATGTTCATTGACAAGCTATCAACAAAAACTTGGCACAATTGAAAGTGGATTATCTGGGTGTCAAATTACGCAGAAATATTTCTTTGTTGTTTATCAGTTTTGAGCATCGGTCCAGGTGACGTTCAAGTGTGACGGTGAATCATTGTCTATATATTGAAAACCTTTTGCGTAGGTCTTCAATACTTGACTTCAAGAGGGCTTAGGTATGCAGAAACTTACGGGTAAATATTTACCATCATGGCCATAATATATATTGCAAAGTAAGAAATTCATATATTTCCATTAAAAAAAATACAAGACTTAGTTTATCTGTGATAATATTATTGTCACCTAGTATGTACATGTACCAGGTACCTGTATATTCAGTAGTACCGGTAAAAGCACTAGTAAATGCTAACGATGTTCTAGTCGAATATTTTCCCAGTGGAGAGAGCAATTAATTTTCACACTTACAATATAATTATGATGAGGTTACTTTAGTACTTATACTTTATTGACATAAGCCTACACACAGACAGGGGATTGCTGTTAGATTTCATACATTCCTTCTCTGGCTACCTCTAAGTCGCTGCCTGATTTACACACTTACCTGTGGGTGGACGATGTTTAATTTGACCACTCAAGGAAGATCGACACTCCACTTCGAGAGGAGAGGTGACCTCATAACCACATATATCACAGTAATGTGACTACAAAAAGGACAGGAAATCTCTCTTCGGTGTCAATTGATACAACAAAAGGATGTGTTTTCCAGTCAGAGATCACTCACTCACAACGTATGCGGGCGATGTTCTCTCAAGCACAGGTACTCAATATATGTCCTGTTCACAGCCTATTGAAAATACAACTTGTATAATATACATAGGTATCTATGATGAACTCATCTTCGTTTCCTTTTCCTGGCCCTCCCCTAAAATAAACATTCATCATTCTGCTGTTCAACTTGACTGTTTTAAATGAGCATGTAAAATTTGCAGTCAAGATTATTGAGATAATTTATCTTTCAATATTGAATATGTAATATGAACTGAACATTACATAATACTATTATAGAATATGGTAAATGTGTAGGCCTACCATCATACTAATATGTGTTTCAGTTTCTGGTGGTTTTGAAAACAAGTTGCCATTTATAAGCTTTCAGGGATTAAACATTTGACCTTAATAGGGGTACAGTGACACTTTGAGAGGTACAGAAAAATTCACAGATTTCGAAAAACTATTTTTCTGCAAGAACAAGTTGGGATTGACGAATACCAAGTGCGTCAGTCAGTGGCTGCAAGGTCCCACGCAGTGGAGCTTGGATTTAATTATGTTTTAGTTGGGTTCGGCTGGGAGGGAAAACCGCACAGGTGACGCGCATGTTGACCGAATGTAGCTGCTTGTAGCTATTTTAGCAACATCGGAAATCAAAATATCTCCGAGCCACCCGAAGATGACCTTTCTGTTTCACGGAAAGTGATTCGTGGGATCAACCAGGTGTAACCCCTAGGTATTGAGCTGTTTGGTACGCTGACAATAAGTTTGTAATTGGAGCAAAACTGGGAAAAATAAGCCAGTTTTAGGTACCAAAAATAAAGAAAGGAACATTGATAGTCTATTTATAATCCAGATGCACCTGCAAGACGCTTTTGTTTGGATAAATGACCCATGTGGATCATTATTGTTCAACCCAAGCCTTGTTGCGTGATTTGTAAATGGTATGAACTATAGGTGTTCTTATTTTTTCCCTGAAGCTCATGACGAGATGACCGCCAAATGCCACACAGTGGATGGAACGAGTGTTCACTGGATTGTAACAGCCCTATTCCAACAGAAAGGCTAATTATTGAGATGTAATAGGTTACCTTTGTTTGACAAGGTAACAACTGCATAGACCCATCAGTTTGCTTACAGTTCACTTATTTCAGCCAAAGCTGAGGATCAACAGATTACCCTTCACCCTAAGTCTTTTCTTTCACTGCACGTCCCCCCTCCCCCCTCCCCCCACCTCAGGGTCCAACAGCTGTCCACCACCCCAGTGACAGAGCCCAGACCCGCCAGCATTACCTAGAACTCCCCAGGGAACCCTGCCCGTGGATCCACAAGGAGCAGTCTCCCTGCCAGACACACACAGCATCCAGAGTCATCCAGCCTCCTAGCCCCCACAATACACAACTCCTAATTGATTCCCTTTGATCTGGATCCACTCTGTGAGCTCCAGGATCTGTGTAGGATTCAGATCAATGCATTGTTAAGCCACTGAGCATGCTGAGTGGGCGATGGTTAGATTTTTCTCTGATGTTGTGACGTACAATGTAGCATTTTTGTATGCAGGAAAAAAAAGAACTATTAGAAAGGCTCAATATTATATCTGTACTCTAAATGTATCAGATGTAACCATATAATTATAATGTGGTGGTATAATTTCTTCAAATTTGGTACATCTGCAAATTAGTAAAATAAATCTATCAGTCATGAAAAATATTGTACAAATTCTGACAGTATCAATATCGTAACAGTTTTGTCTTGGGGGAGCATGATAATGAACCGACGGTGCCTAACTTCTACATGTGTATTTGAAACTGAGTTTCCAAATGAGCTTACGTGACATAGGCTACTTAATCAGAGGTATAATTGCTTGTTTGTTTACATCCAAATGATCATACAGTTCATTCTCAAAGGTTTAGCCTTGGAACAAGAGGCTTTTCCCAACTAATAAATTTTATGGATTTCAAATTAGCATTGTTGTAGAAACTTTTATAATTTTGAGGGGGGGAAAAGATCCACAAATTTTGTAACAATATTAGTTATTCGAGTGGAAATTGATAAATTTTACATGTATAACTTACACTGTAACATGGCTGATGCATTGATCTTTTAGGGATAATCATTTACTAGAATGAAAAAAAAGAAATTATATGATGTAAACAAGAACAACTGTTTATAATGAGGACAACTTGCCCCATTTACTGCCAGTCATCATCAGAAATGTATTTCATCTTTGTTTTCTCAAATCCTTTCTGAAATTATGAACTCGTTACATTCCTGTACAGTAACATTTTGTCTTAGAGCTACTTCATGGGGTTGTTTCTTCCCCCCACGGTGCCTTGCATAATACAGGTTTATGCCCAATCTCCACTACGGAGCGAGAAGTTCGGAAGGAAAAAAAATTCCAGGTGCTTTTGGCATCGCTCTATGTGTTTCACCTGCAAGAAATAACACAGAGTGCAGCTCTCTTGTGTCTATTTGTGATGTGAGACTTTTTATGGCAACCTGTAAGCATCTGTCAGCAGGATTCCCGCTCTCAGAATTTGTTAGGCATCTCGCTTTTTTCTCCCGGACAAGAAGGCTTGGTCAGCATGACATCTCACCGTGACCTACTTCATGCTGATCCTGGCTGTGTATAAAAACCAGGAGAACTAAACAATTAATTACCGATGGTAATGTTACACATGTAATGTGGCAGAAGTCGAGTAGAACGATTCCAATATGGGATCCAATTACCAGTGATTGTTTTGCCTCTGTGCACCAAACACTTACAATGTAATTTGGGTCATTGCTTGGAGAAAAATCCCTGCCTTGCGAGCAATCACAGGCCAATTTGTCTGGTCTTGGATCGGTTTCACCTGTAGACAGTAAATAAGTTTTGGACAGACAATGACTGCACTTCATGTATAGTCTCAATTTTTACATCAGCAACTTTGAGAGCTGTTATTCATTGCTTATTATGCAATACATGCAATTTTTGTTTTGTGCACATGTGGACATAATGGGTGAATCACTTGTACATGATGTTTGCACATGTGTTACTTATAACTCAGCTAGAACCAGTAACTTCCACATTCCAGCAAGATTGCAGAGCTTTCAAAAATGGACATTTTTATTTCAGATAAAATCTTGACTGCCAACTAAATAAAAACTTGTGGATATACATAATCTGCAGCATTCATTGTCCTTTTGATACAGTTCAATGTTGCTTGTTTTCCAGGTATGAGGTGATGCGTGACTGTTGGCAGACACGTCCAAGCGACCGACCATCGTTCTCCGCATTGAAGCACCGTCTAGAAGAGCTGATCAGTGAAGTGTCCTCCACCGACTACCTGGAGCTTGTCTTGGACGAGACTCGTGACTACTACCGCATTGACGACGCCAGCAGCCAGAGTGAAAGTGAAACTGAGAGTACCACCGGAACTGGAGATCCCCCAGTGGCAAGTGATGACTACGATGAAGAGAGGGACAACTCCGGAGTTCTGGCCAAGACACCCTCACAGAGCACGCAAGCGGACAGCGGGGTGGGCGACAAGAGCAGCGTGGAGACGTCTCGAGTGTCACTGCCCAGTACCAGTACGCTGAGCACCTCCCCAGAGTCACCACTGTGGATCCCAGCCTCGCCCACAGGAACCGCTTGGACGTCCATAGAGAGTCCTGCATTGTCTGGAGCCAATTGTGCCACTGGGGAGGATACCAGCAAGCAGAGAGACAGGGAAAGAAGCACTGAAATTCCCATGAAGAAAACCACAAAAAGCAAGGTGACGACCGCCAAGTCTCCAGCGGGTTCCCAGCGTGGAGATTCAAACAGGCGTGATATCGGCCACAATCGCGGGAAGACGTCCTCATCCTTGCCGATCCTGTTCCACTTGCACCACCCCCGCCAGGGCGGTGGAGAGTCTAGGACATCAACTAGCAGCACGGAGCAGCTACTGCCCGGCCACAGCGAGTCCAGCATGAGCGGCGGCACTGCGGACAGCGGCTCTCACAGCTGGGTCGGGGAGAGTCAGGTGTAGAGCTTCAGCAGACAGGATCCAGGACAATCCAGGGAGTCGAGACACTGAGTGACGGATTCATTCAGGATACATGGGCTCCATGACAATATACATATTTATGTTTAGGAGCTCTTGTCTTGCCACATGTAAGATTTGACTCAATTTGATGTGGCACTTTGTGCATATATTTGACATTGTCAGAAATACATAATAAGATATTGTATTTCTGGTATTGTATAATACTTTATTAAACATGTTAAATGTATGGACAACATAATATGTAAATTTCTCATGGTCATTATTTATGCAGTGCAAACATTACAAAATGAAAACTTGAAACGTTACTGTTTTATGTAAGAAGATGTCATATCACATGAGTGGGTGCTATGATTGGCTATGTAAGCAGACATCTCCCCTTTCCATGCTTCAGGAAGATAGAATTCATACAAGTAAGCTTCAGGGTATTGGCTTACAGCTAAAACACACATCAAATAACTAATTGAACTGTCAGTAATATATTAAAAAAGTTGTCATGAATCAAAGGATGTCAAATAACTAGTACAATTATATGTTGACCTTATATTTAGTGTTTATTAGCTTAGAGCATTTATGCATTTGTGTACAGTATAGTTATCAACTGATGAGTTAATAGTGACTAGGTAACGGTACATGTATTTAAATTATTTAGTAGAAGTTGATTCTTCATGTATACATTATCATGTATTTTGTTTGATGATCTCAGAATATATTACCTAACGCACAATTTATAAATAGGTAGAAATCAAAGTTTTGATTGTAAGCATTTTTAGTTGTAAATTCGAATCAACATGGTGGTGGTAATATGAGGAAATGAGTTAGTAATTGTCTTGTAGTACATTCTAACATGTCGCAAATTGTGTTTGTTGAAAATGTATTGACACATTTTTTTCATACCTGTACAGAGTTTTTTTTTAACTGTTAAAAAAATGTACTGATTAATGTCAGTAATTTTGAGGTATTAATCTGCTTTTAAAATAAATTACAATTCAAATTAAACTCTATAGAAACAGTATCGCACAAAACCCATGGTTTCTTTTGTCTGGGAGCTGATGTTGAAGGGAATATTTTTGCATTTATATTTTAGGCGTGACAAGCATAATTCTGTAATAGTTCACTTGAACGAGTATGATATTTTATTGGGTTGTTATGAAGTACCCTATGTAGTACCGAAATAAACATTATGTGACTTCACATATATCCCAATGTATGTTGTGTGCTATACAATAAAACAGGGTGATGGGGCAATACATGTCTTTTTGATAGTGTATGAAACTGACAGTGAAATACTAAACCTCACATTCAAGGTCATTTAAATGATTAGATCAGAGCCCTCATCTAAAACGTTAATGCTGCAGATTCCTCGGAGAATTCTTTCTTACAATTTTCTACCTTGTGTTTTCATTACATGTAATTGACTAAGGACGTTCCAATGGCCAATGATTCCAATATTTCATTAGGGAATTATTTCTTACAAGTTTCTGCCTTGTGTTTTCAGTAATTGATTAAGGCCGTTTCCAAATTCCAATGTTTGCCAATGATTCCAATATTTCATTAGGGAATTCTTTCTTACGATTTTCTACCTTGTGTTTTCAGTATTTGATTAATGACGTTTCAAAATTCCAATGTTTGCCAATGATTCCAATATTTCATTAGGGAATGCTTTCTTACAATTTTCTACCTTGTGCATCCAGTAATTGACTAGGGACGTTTCCAAAATACCAATGTTTCATTAGGGAATTCTTTCTTACAATTTTCTACCTTGTGTTTTCAGTAATTGGCTTAGAACGTTTCTAAATTCCAATGTTTGCCAATAATTCCAATATTTCATTAGGGAATTCTTACAAAGTTCTAGCTTGTGTTTTCATTACTTGACTAAGGACGTTTCCAAATTCCAATGTTTGCAAATGAGTACAATATTTCATTAGGGAATTCTTCCTTACAATTTTCTACCTTGTGTTTTCAGCAATTGACTAAGGACGTTTCCAAATTCAAATGTTTACCAATGATTCCAATATTCCATTAGCGAATTCTGTCTTTCAAATTTCTACCTTGTGTATCCAATAATTGACTAAGGACGTTTCCAAATTCCAATGATTACAATATCTCAGCGAATTCTTTCTTACAATTTTCTACCTTGCGTATTCAGTAATTGACTAAGGACGTTTCCAAAATACCAATGTTTGCCAAGGATTCCAATATTTCATTAGGGAATTCTTTCTTACAATTTTCTACCTTGTGTTTTCAGTAATTGATTGAGGACGTTTCCAAATTCCAATGTTTGCAAATGATTCCAATATTTCATTAGGGAATTCTTTCTTACAATTTTCTACCTTGTGTTTTCAGTAATTGGTTGAGGACGTTTTCAAATTCCAATGTTTGCCAAGGATTACAATATTTCATTAGCGAATTCTTTCTTACAAATTTCTTACTTGTGTTTTCAGTAATTGACTAAGGACGTTTCCAAATTCCAATGTTTGTCAATGATTCCAATATTTCATTAGGGAATTCTTTCTTACAATTTTCTACCTTGTGTTTCCAGTAAACGAATAAGGACGTTTCCAAATTCCAATGTTTGCTAATGATTGCAATATTTCATTGGAGAATTCGTTCTCACAATTTTCTACCTTGTGTTTCCAGTAATTGAATAAGGACGTTTCCAAATTCCAATGTTTGCCAATGATTCCAATATTTCATTGGGGAAGTTACGATTTTCTACCTTGTGTTTTCGGTAACTGACTAAGGACGTTTCCAAATTCCACTGTTTGCCAATGATTCCAATATTATATTATTGCCAAGACACGCAAATATGATTGTTCGACTATTTCCGAATGAGACGTATCACCGCGTGTGTGTAACGATCATTCACCGTGGCCGAAATAAGAAAGGTGAGTCAATGGTCCTGCAGGTTACTGATATCCCTGCGCAACAACTATAATTATGCCAGTTTAATTCTCGAGTAGGCCTACATCAGTTGTTTCATACCGTGATCTTAATATGTATTATACAGATATCATATACTTTTTCTTTGTTACATGCTTAATTTGAAGAAAATGTATTGTGGTCTTTCACTGGATGTCACTGTCAGAACACTTCCAACATTTAATACTTAACATTGGAAAGATGAACTACGTCCCTGATACTTGTATGTTATTGTTTTGTTACAACTTGATTCACAGACCAGTTTTATTTTATCACTCCAAACAGTACTTGCAAAAAATATAGGCTGATTTCCTCAGCAGAAAGTCGCCAAAATTATTGTCCTAACTACTAATCTGAGGTGAATGGTCTTTTAGCCTCGATAAAAATTTGAATACAATTTTCGGAAACACTATACTTTGAATAATTCCCTTTGTTATGTTCCGTGTAATGCTATCACGCATGTGTTCATATGCCAGACTCAATTTGATTCTTGACCGCAAAATAAGTTAAGAATGAAGTAAGATAGCGATTAAGAGATTGTTGGACGCCCTCTCGCATTGTATCGATTTCAATAATGGCGCCTGTCGTGCAACTATCTATCATTGTTACCCTCAATTTATATTCCTTAAATGGACAAGTTGTGGTTTGTTTGTGCAGACTGTTCGTGTGAGTTCTGTTCTGACTTGTAGACTGACAAACAATCCATCACGACCAGGCAAGGGACAAGCATTCTTTGTGTGACTCGATCTTGACGTCACTCTGGTACCATGCATGCCCACCCCTGTAATTCCACAATCCACATCTTCCTATTTTTGTCCTCCGAGCTGAGGATTGACTAAGGAACCATTCCGCTTCAGGTTTTCCATGTAGAGGTTCAGCCAGTTCCTCCAATAAGTGTGAAACAAATAGTACCGGCTCTGATCACACTCCCCAAAATGAATCCGCCATTCGGATGTTGTTAACTGCTCCAGTGGTTACAAGAACAGGAATATTATCAAGCATTCGGTACTCGCACCTACGCATATGTCATGCAAATAAACATTAAACCCCTAAATGACCCAGTCATTTCTCCCACATTGCGGTTTGCTTATCGCGCGGCTGTCAGCAACATCACGTCGCATTGTTTCCACGTTGCCGATTTTCTACGGGCTGTTATCGTAACAACCATAAACATTGCTTTGTGTGCGTTTCCGTTTCGGTGATTTATCAAAGTACCCCCTGCGAGTTTCTGTCACGGGAAATGGGTCTCTTACTTCATTCTTTCATGAACTCAACCTGACAGTCTCCGTTGAAAGGACACGCAAAAAGCGCTGGGCGCGTGGTTCTTGACTCTTGCTCGTTGTCGACAATCGAACGAAGGATGTCGAAAGCGCTGTGAAAGTGCACAATCTGATGAGCGAGCGAAAGCGGCGTTCAAGTCTGTAATCAGTGACTTGACAGTCCGCTGCTCCTGCTTTACAGGATGTTCTCACACGACAATGGAAATATTACCCAGGACACCCGGGGGCTTTGCCTTGCTTAATTTAGAAAAAGCACTCAGCGCCGAAGCCCTGATTTATGTTGTTGTCTCAAAAACACCGACAAGTGGCGGACTTCACACGGGCTAATGTTCCCAAAGGCGCATCTTTTTTCAAATTATGATTAGAAAGCCACTCAGAGAGCATTACCGCCTCACTTTTCCTCGGTACAAAATAACCTTTCAAATTACAGGTTTCCGCCATGCATGAAGATATTGATGATAACAGTCCAGATACATCTGTGACATTTCAATATGGACTTCGCTAATTATATACTTATTATCATTAAACAATAATAATAGAAGGCATTCGAGTAAAAGATCACTTAAAAGAGAGGTGATAAACAACACGAATCTGTATTTATTTTCGGATCCAACTCCAATATAAATAGCTTTAACGCGGTCTGTGTTACGTATGTATGGATTAAAAACAAACTCGACACGAACACGGGCCATATCATTACTGAAGTCGGATGCTATCAGTGTTACCGCACACAGAGATTTTGGCTGTGGTTTTCATGGCTAATTCTGTTTCTGCTATGACCCACCGCCTTGTGAACGGCTCGATGTGAACCCGTACTTATCACTAACCCGGCCAGCCCTGCTAAATTCCTAACTAACCTGGCAACAAAGTCACGAGGGTACACAAACGAGAAGTTGCCAATAATAATGCAACTGGTTATTGTCTTCCTCTATATGTACATATTTTTTCAATGGACGGAAACAATCAGACGTATACCCCTCCCCACTTGCACACAAAAGTATTCGCAAAGTAATTACACTTTTCTCAAGTATAGCCTCGCGGTTTTGCTGCTTTGGTGTTAAGATGTTCGGTGTTAAGAAACAAAATTAAAGTATTGAACAGCAACGTCCAGTGTTTCGAATCTGGCTGTCGACATTCCTGCGGTCAGTGCTGGAGGTTAGACCCCCCCCCCTTCTACGGGTACACTAACCGGTGTCAGACCACTCAAGATCCGCACTTAAGCCTACGAAATCTGATTTTGACACGGTCCCTAACGCGATGCGACAGTGAGACTTCGGTACGGAGATAAATGAAAAAAAAAATCGCGGGAAGGTGTGAGACATGGGTTCAAATAAGGAAGTTGTGTAAATTGTAAGTATTCATGAAATATTTCCAACCGAACCACGTCAAAATGTATGAAGAACAGATTTATTAATATTGCACACACAAAAATGTACTTGCCTTTTTCTGAACAAGAATACACAGTCTGAAAATGTTAGAAAATGTTGACATGTAGAATTGAATCAAAAGCAACGATGATTTTCCAGGAATCCTTCCAAAGCTTGGTTTGAATGAAAATAAAAATGAAATTTCGATATTAGAATTTAACACGGGGTTCAATGGCTTTGATTAAGAAGGAAGATTCTATCAATATTTTTACTGCTCATCTGTGGGAAGGACTTTCCCTTTCCTTGCACCTTTTGATGGGGCCATCATCCCTCAGGGTTTATTGTCTCAAAACTTTCGCTTAGAGCCGCTCTTGATGTGAAAGTCATAGCTATTAATATAATCCATTTGGCCAGACCGGCTGAAATACCATTCCTAGGTGTATGTAGAAACACGGGTATGGTATCGTTTTATTTCATCTTGCAGCACTCTTTTTTTCGCCGGTACACCTCGTGTTTATTGAGTAAGATCATCTCTTCTTTTGCTGGATGTGCGAGTTTAGTTTCCTTTGAAGAGATTTTTTCCACGTTGGTTCGCACACTCCGGACGAACGCACTCCGCCGATGCCTCGCCTGTTTTTCCTGGGGGCCAGACCGTGGGGAAGAGGTTCGTGGGAGGGCGGGGGTCCCCGGGGGTATACGGCGGGGGTTGGGGATGATCCCGCGGGAGCCACGCGCACCAGGCGCGCCGCAGACCAGGCGATTGACCGTTCCCGTTGTCGCCAGGTTGACAGTAGTATACAGTAGTTGCTTCTACCATGCACTGTTGGTTTTACCCCGCCTGGCGGCCACGAACCGTTTCGGATCTGGGAGCCAGATCATGACGGATGTTCCCCTGGGCCGAGTGGACACGTGAGTTCTGTCGCTCAAAGCACCGACCCCGGGGCAGATTGGGAGATACATGTAGCCTAACGATACCAGCTAACGTTGAGACAACCGACCAGAAGCGTGGTATCAAAGAAATGAACTCGTCTTGAGACCAGAAGAACATTTGCCAAAATCTGCTACCCCTTTAGATATAACAAAACATCAAAGATCAAAAACGGTCTGGTTCAAATTTGGCAGCCAACAAGATAGCCAGAACGAAAGCAGAGGTATCACTTTGCTGGATAATTCGATCAGCGTACATCTGATATATCGAATCGTTCGATCGATGTACTACCTAAAGGTCAGTTTATTTAGAAGTGACTTGGACCCACATATATGCACCGTACATGTCTTGTAACGCATACTACCGTAAACCAACAAGACTATCCTCTATTGGTTTCTGGTACTAACTGATGTGAGAAACGGATGAGAACGATTCCCATTTGTATAGGAAATTTGCAATTTTCTTCTCCACCACTTTGTTTAACGGGTAAATTCTGATTTTCATTACGACTGTTATCGGAGATATTCAAAATAAAATATTTGGAATTTTGATTGACTTAAATAACGTACAATAATTATAAAGCCCGTTGAGGCCAGACACTGCCAGGTGTGAAAATATATTTATCTGGCGGCCGCCACTTAATTATCTGGCGGCCACCACTTAATTATCTGGCATATAAGGTGGCGACCGCCACTTAAATATATTTTCACAGCTGGCACTAACGGTCTTCCAATAAGGAAGCCCATTGAGGTCAGATACTGCAAGGTGTGACAATCTATTTATCTGGCGGCCGCCACTTGAATAAGTGGCGGTCGCCAAACAATTTAGTGGCGGCCGCCAGAGAATTATGTGGCGGCGCCACATAAATATATTTTCACACCTGGCACTAACGGTCTTCCAATAAGGAAGCCCATTGAGGCCAGATACTGCAAGGTGTGACAATCTATTTATCTGGCGGCCGCCACTTGAATAAGTGGCGGTCGCCAAACAATTTAGTGGCGGCCGCCAGAGAATTATGTGGCGGCGCCACTTAAATATAATTTTCACACCTGGCACTAACGGTCTTCCAATAAGGAAGCCCATTGAGGATGAATACTGCAAAGTGTGAAAATATATTTATCTGGCGGCCGCCACTCAAATATATTTTCACATCTGGCACTAATGATCTTCCGTAGTGAGGAGATATGAATTTCAGATTGTATAAAATAAGTGTATAATATATGTATATGTACATAAAAAACCAAGAGTGTACTAGAATTTGGGGAATGAACGAACGGGTTTCCGAGATATTTCCGTTAATTAGTCGCTGTAGTTCAAATGAAATATTTTCTAGAGCATACATACTGTACCTATGGGGAGTTCAGAACATCAATTGAACATTACCGTTCTCGATATCCGGCGTCCTTCGTGCGGACTGGTGTTAGTGCAAAACTACAGGTTAATTTCTGCTCTTCAGTGTGTGTACCAATTTGTGTAGGTGTATGTTATAATTATACTTTTCTGCAATTTTACCTGTATTCTGGCTCGTGTAGTGTTTGTGATTGGGTATCGAAGACAAATAAATAAATACAAAAACTCATATTTGGGTTTTTCACAATAAAATTTTTAATAATAGTTTTCTACACCATTTAATAACATTCAATCTTAAAACAATATTCGACACGGAAAGCTCATGTCTCGAATTCTGGTGAACAAAATATCAAGCCTGCAACATATATATTATGTCGTATTAATTTATAGATACTTTTGTCACAAAATGTATAAATGCTTTGATACTTTCAACATTTTATGCCAATAGCTGACAAAGTTGTGTCGTCCTTCGAATAATATAAAAGTATTGTGTACAGCAAAACTCAGACTCACATCATATCAGAAGAATATTAATTAGACAATTACATGTGAGCTATTTCAAGTTATGTTTTTCCAAGACGACAATCAAACAACTAAATGCACAGCATGGGTTTTCTTAATGGAATAAGTGTACGTGTAGTCTTTCTGCTTCATGATTTAGTTAAACCCAGTATTAAAAGTTCATGATGATAAATACAGTGTTTTCCATGAATAATTCACGAGAACGTGTATAAACTCAGTCTATTTCTAACTGATTGTAATCATATTTTTGCTACTGTTACTATCTTTTGAAGATGAAAACTGTACACTATGAGAGTCATATGTTTATACAACAGGCACAAAATATACACATTGCACATGCGCTGTACACTACAGTATGTACATTACCCGGGACAATACTTAATTTAAATAGGAAGCCTATGCAAAAATATTTACAGATTGTACAGGCAATTCTCTCAATAATGTACTCAATCGAATAAAATACACAACTATGGCGGGAATATTCTTGTAATCTCATTCACACAAATAGCAGAACCATCAGGGTTTCGTTAGTTTGTCAAATTTACACACAATATACAATAAAATGATATCTGGCCAACACGATACAAGTAAGATTAAAATATGTCCTCACAACGTTGAACAACATAAACCAATTGCATGCCTGCATCACTGCAACACATGTCCTATGGTATCTTAGCACCGATGAAAACTTGGTATAGTAGTACCAACAATATGTATATTTAAATAAATAAAATGTGTTGCTTTTTTCTACTTTACATGGAGTAGTACAGTTCTGTCATGCTTTGAGTGTTTTGAGAAGTGCTTTGAGAATCATACTTGATAGATACAAATGTGACAACAGCCACTGAAAAGTGGCCTCTTTTCGTGCAAGTTTTTGAAACGGTTCTAACACTCCACCTGACCAACCGATTTCTAAATACACATGACTTACGGTTTACCCAGTACACGATTTACAATCAGCAGTTTGACGTTATCAGGGAAACATACATACAACTCACTGTATCCCTTCCCCTCTCCTACTTTAGCGCCTACGATCGTACCGGAGGACACGAACAACGCTACTGTGAGAAGTTGTTATCGTTTGACCTAACCATGGACCTCGCGCGCTGTCACTGAGGTGTCAGGAAGCCTGGTCGCATCTCTGGAGACGAGATGAGATGGAGGCAGGAGCTGCAGGGCGGCACGGTGGGGATGCAGCAGGTGCGAGGCCGTATCCTAGGGCTGTATAGTGGGGGGTCCAAGCCGCTCCTAGCGAGTCTCGGCCGGGGTCGTTGTCAGTGTCAGTCAGGAGTCAAGTATTAACCAGATGTCTTGAACACAAGGTGGGGTCTTCTCCGTACGTTTATTGTCCACTACGGCACTCGACATTTTACTGTCGACAAGTACTGACTAGGGCAGCAAAACGTGCTGGCGATTGAGTCTGGTAACCAGGGCGGAAAACTGGTCCAAATACCGCGGCGCAGGTCCCCCTAAAGAGGGATAGGTCTGTGACCATTCGCACAGTCGTTCACAGCTGATGTCATGGTTAATGCTACATGATACCACTTGTCCCATTTGGAAGCTGTTCAGTTATTTGCAGTTCAACATTGTCATTGTTCAAATGTGTAGAACTGCATGCTCAGGAGACCAAGCAAAAAACTAGAGCACCAAGTGTTTCCCTCGTTGATTCGGACTCAGTTGCAAGACAATGAACACCACACGTCGAGACCAGATTACACTGTAGTAGCTGTGGTATACACGGCAAGGTAGCGCTTTAATGAGTAACGGCGTAGCCTAGGCCTCGAGCTGGACGCGGTCAGGGCACGACTCTAGAAACTCGCTCTCAAGAGTTTGGCACAAAGACGATCGAGTTCTGTCATCGGCAGCCGCACGCCTCCACGACCATCTCCTCGTACCGGCGGAGGAGCACGTTCTCCTCCTCGTCGATATACAGTAGAGCCACCTCGCTCAGCTCGGTCGGCACACAGCAGGCCTTGGGCACCGACTGCGGGTCCACCGAGTGCACGAACTGCTGTACGACGGCGTGGTTCGTCGTGTTGAAGTGCTCGGCCATGTGGAAAGGACACTCGCCGTAGCAGAAGTAGGCCTCGTAGCCTGGCGGCGCCACGATCCAGTCCGTCCAACCGACGTCCCCAAAATCAACGTAAAGTTCTCTCCGGCGACAGTTCTTCTTGTAGTCTCTGTCCCTCCTTGGCTTGTCTCTCCGCCGCTTCCTGCCCTGTCTGTTGGGTCTTGATTTGCCTCTCCTCGTAGTGTCCCGATGTTTTCTCCGCGCCTCCCGGCGATGTCGACCATCGTTCGTGGATGCTCCCCTTGGAGACTGTGTGTAGGTCACTAGGAGAGGAGTTGAGCTTTGCGAGCTGCTCTTGTGGCTAGACTGGTCGCGCCCCTCGCTGCGGATAACGTCTCGATTGGACCGCTTCAAGCGGACGTGGTGTAGAGGACTAGATTCTCCACTGACTTTTGAGAATCGCACCTCGAGTCCATAGTTTTTGGTTCCAGTCCTCCAAGACTCCACGGCTTGGGTGACGTCGAATGTCTCCCAGCCGGAGGTTGCAGGCTGGACGACCCTGGTGTCTAGGAGTCGTGTGACTGGCTCGCGCCCGCTGGACGGTTGCGGGGGAAGCATCACCTGGTAGACGTCTATGCGGTGCCTGGATCTGAGCAGCTCGTCCAGGGCCGCTGAGGACGCGTTGATGTGCAGCTGGTTCTGTAGGTTACTGGCCTCCCGGTGCAGTCGCAGCTCGCAAGCTTGTAGCGTTTCGTCACCGGGCAGTGACGTCAAATTGAATTTCAAGTGGGCAATACCCTCCGGTAACCGGTCTTCCTGGTCCTCTGAAACATACAACGTACAGAGTTAATTAACCTGAGGTCTTTGGAGAGAAGGGATAAAAGAGTAGGCCTAAATCACGGGAAAAACTGCAATATGGGCAGTCTGGTGTGTAATGCAGCCATATGTTCTCACGCTCGGCAGGCAATCGGTGGATTTTATTGAAACTTTTTTCACATACTATCGCCGACGTGTCGATAATTAATGAAGAAATATCTCGGATTCAACAAAGTGTGTACGAGAGGTATGGATCCATAGTCACTCTACGTGGAAAAATTACATCTTATTCCTTGTGGAATTTACTTATTAATTTTTCGCGCAAGGCGAAGGTAACGTGGTGTGTGCGATTTGTTTCCTTGACGTGTTAAAACTGTTTACTTTAATTTTCTCCCAGTCATCTTGGGGGTAATTGCTTAGAGTCATGAGGAGGGGTAGGTACGGGGACCCTTTGCTGTGATATTGTAAAATACACAACTGTAACAACCCCTTCTGTATCACTCTGTCTCTTGAAGGGCCACTTACTTATATGGCTATTCAACAGGCCTCATGCCTCCAGCGCAATGTTATCAACTACAAATTCGACCTTGTGTCGAAGGCGGCAATAAACGATACACTAAACCAATGCCATTGAAATTTATTTTCAATTTTCCGCTACAATAAGAAAAATCCCATTACACAATGCCATGGGATAATAAGCCACATGGTTTGCTTTAAGTCAGCAAAGCTACAAGACCGGGGCGAATGAGAACATGTGTCTACAGAATCTCGACATAACTCTACCCGGGTTCTGCAACCGATCGACAAATAGGACCGCGTGTCTTGTCAGACTACGAATGTCGTAATTGTAGCACTAACATTGTTGAAATTGTTGTTTACAATAAATTACTCTTTTATCGTTAACTCAACCACCATTACAAGTACAAGTGTAATATAATTTTCAATGTTGCGGATGTTTCCTGCTATTTTACACATGGACCGTGCGGGCAGAGCAGTGAACACGTGTGGCCTATACCTGTCATACAATGGCAAACTGACAAGTGCTCGTGAAAAAGAACACTCAGCTGAAATGAATTGGTATCTTATTTCAGGACTGAGTAGAATACGACACAATTGCCTAGAGCGTTGAGGCACTATATGTGCCAGGAGCATGGGGCGGTATGCCCCGTAAAAGCACAGGTGCGCGCGTGCAATAAACGGGACACGCGGTCTGCCACTGACATGCTAAACTCTCGGTAACCTGAAGTTCTTTGCATGGACGTGCAAAGTCTCCAACTCTGTTGAATCCAGCCGACGGAAACGACAACACTGCACTTCAGCTACAGTGCTTGGGCTTTATTTGATCAGAGGCATTCGAAGGCTTTACGTGACTTCATAACATGCACGTGAACAAATGTCCACGACATTCTTATCGCATCTACATGCCGATAATTTAAGATTTCGGGTTCCTATATAGCTCCTATAGGCGTCCTGCATTGTGTATTGAACATCGTGTACTGAGAAATGCACAAACATCTCGACTTCCATGTAACGTTATAGCGACATTGATATGGTAATGTCTTTAAGCCTAGGCCTACATATAGGCCTAGTCAAAACGCCCTACATGTAGGCCTATACTAGACTGTATACTAGACCGAATGCCTATCAGTAGGCCTATATATTGCATGGCAATTGAGTACAGAATGTACAGATATAAGGTCAACTTGGACTGGCGAGTAGACCTACATACATGTAACCCTCTATAACCATGAAGGGGTGGCTTACCTAGATGCTGGAAGCCGCGGATGGTGTTGGCGCCGTGGAGCCCTGGCCTTGTCCGAGACCGCGGGCGGCGCCCCTCCCTATCCTCCATGTACTCCCGGTACAACTCCAGCATGTACGGGGGTACCGTCACCGGCTTGCCCGGTCTGGGCCGTGAGCTCAGTCCCACAATGTTCAGGAAGCTGGACTCGAGCGAGCTCAGCACCTGCTTCTGCTCGGCCGGCGCCAGGTCCGACAGTCTAGAAGGCAGCACGCTGTCTCGGACATGCGCAGTGCTACGTTGACCACGTGTTTCTGCAGGTGGCGCCACTCCGTGGCCATTGTCATGTATCACAGACGAAGAATGTGTGGAATCAGAATGATGCTCTTTCGTACTATCCGAGTGTTCCCGGTCACTTTGTATCACATTTGTTGGCGATGTTCTCTCGACACTTTCAGTTTCACTTGTAGTCCGGTGATGACCGGCGTTGCTGTGTGTATCCAATGAGGAGCCGTGGTGCGGAGCACGTGACCGCGCCTCACGTGGCGCCGTGACGACCGCGGCGGTAGTCGTCAGCAAGCCTCCCTGTGTGGGTCCTTCGGATTGCAGGCCAAACGCTAGTGTAGCACTCATGATAACCAGGACTGTGACGTAACTGGGGATAGACATGGTGTGGGGCAACAGCACCTGTGGGAGACACATCAAAGTGACGCAAGCGGTTACTTAATGGCTAAATAACAGATCAGCGAGAAATCCTGCTCAATCATAGTTTTTGCCCTATGATATGATCCTCGGTATTTGAAAGTTAAACCTCTCGACATACATGTTGTTCTGTGTGATGTTGACATGGCGGGGTAGTACGGGACACCTGGGGAGGACCACAGCGATACAGACCTTCGCCGCTACACCCTGTACATGTACTCGGGCCATGAACAAAGCCCACCAGACCCAGCTTTGTGCTAATTGCTCGAAACTTTTTGCTGTAACTATTACAACTAAGTCGCCTGGTGGGCGACTTCAGTTCATATAGAGCTCTGCTCGAGCTAATCCTTTAGGAGTGAGGGGCAAGTGCTTTTCTGTAATAATTACACTCATTAATAGGAACACGGAAATATTAACACCTTGACACGGGAATCTCGATGCGGCTTTAGTGCCGATGGTGGGCAAGCTGGCTTTGTCTAGTGCAGGTAATACGCTAAATAATTTTGTCAACATTACAAAAAGCTACAGGTCCGGGAATTATCAAATACAATTCGCCCTTGATATTGTGCAGTTGTTTATGTCTGGCGGGTTACTTAAGGTGTCACTTATAGCACCGCCGCCTGATCCCTACCTTTAAGTAATTGTCCCACACAAGACCTGAACAGAGCGCGGACTTGTCCCAGTGCCACCTGGTGAGTGCAGTGGACAACGGCCCTTCCCCTATATATACTGCAGAGTTATTGTCTGCTTCATTTGCATATTTATGAATATTTTATGATTTTTGGCTCTATAATAATACGTATATTGTGTGTATATTTCTTCTTGGAGTTGCTATGGTGTATTCGTTGTAAAATTCGTTCTTTCTCGGGACGGTATGACACGCTATAGATGCAGACGCGGATTCTCCCCCACTTTTAACACAAGACGCCAGCTTCCAGCGCTCACACCGACAGCACTGTAAGTAGGACTACTGTATATAGAGTGAAGAGTGGCGGCCGCGCACCTGCACAAAAACATCTATATATCACCTAACTTATTGAATTACTAATTAACTCGTCAGTTCAATAAAGCACGTAAAATGGGCCGCGAAGGTCACTTTGTTACGATGTTCCGGTGATTTTCCAGCTATGGGAGCCTTGAGTTTGTGGCCCATAGAAGTAAGTCTGTTTTGATGGTGAAGGCCCAGGGGCTCTCGGGGGGCGTCCCACCGAGTTTGTCAATGGCTCGGTGACGATCGAGCAAAGAGCCTGGAAGCAGCTCTTTTGCTGAATTGTCATCTCTCAATGAAAATATGACCGCTTGATAGTGTATAGTGGTACAGTGTAGAGAAATGTATGGTGAAATATGCAAAATAATATCAAGTAAAGGTCTACATTTTTGGACGCAAGAAACAGGTGCGACTGTCATTATTTTCGTGTTATTGGGCCAGTGCATCTATACATTTGGTACTTGTGTGGTATTTTTGTAGTCCTTGTAAAGTAAGTTATATATATTGAGAACCTGCCTCGTCGTGTTATCTGTTATCATTTTACTCTATGTTTTTTTTTTCACACACGTGTGAGAGTATGCAAAATGCCGGTATTGCCTGTTCGTCAAAGAACATGATTTACCAGATAGAGACATAGCCTACTTATGAGTGTGGTGATTTACAATGTACGAACTAAACCGTGTACTCAATGGGTGCATGGCGTGTACTACACCCGGGCCGAGTTGATCCGGTACACGGGCCACTGTTTACATGACCACGGACCGTCCGTTTGTTTGCTTGGCAAGCGCTTCTCCCTCGCTGCGCAGGGCCGAAAAACGCTCGTTATCACCTGTGGATATAGTGCTAATCAACATGAAAGCAGCCTAATCGAGGCGTGTGTCCGTGTAATGTGCTACCGACTGTGAAAATTTGACTATCTGGCTTGGGCAGCAGTTACAGTCTCTGGTTTACCGACTGCGGACCCGGGAGGCGGTAATCTGCCTCGACCAGAATATTTGGCCAGGTACACGGATCCGGCTTCATGAGACTGCCGACTGTTATTTTGTTGTCCCATAAACGGATCGATACAATTATACACAAGGCTGGTTGTCTGTACAGGCACAGTTCAGCAATTGAGCTGACAAACTTTTGAACTGTTCGACACAAATTAGAAATTGAATATGTCATGAATGCAGGGAGCAATATTGTGGACAAGGCGTTGTTATATAATTATCTGCTCCTCTTGCTACTGCCCAGTACGAAGCCTTGCAAGGCACCGCACTTATCCATGGAGTATTGAAAATACATGAGCTTCAACTCATTGATTAGTGTACATGCTCATCATTAATGATGTGGGAATTCTGTTGCACTGCATTAAGACACGTATAAGAAGTACTTATCTCACTCTGCAGTTTAGTCCCAAGAATATACCCTATACTAGTGATGTGCCATTCTATACGGTGAGGTCAAAGAAAACTTGGAGCAGACTATATGTAGACGAGATCCCGCATCGCGACCGTGCACGTAATCCTGGCACCGACACCGGGCTAAAAGAAGCGGGAATATCTCCAGCGAATGATAATTGCAATGGACAGGATTGTTCGGCAGGGAACAATCAGCACCTGTAGATTTCCCGGGGCAGTTTCTCTCGACTGCGTGGCGAGCGTGTGTGTATCTAACCGTTCTCAGCATGGAGCGCACAGCAGCCATGTGCTCCAGACTCGTTCCTCAGCATGGCCAGCTGCAGAACCAGGGGCAATGACGTCAAAAAGGTCAACAAACATTACACAGCACGGGGTCTGGCGTGTCACTTATAAGCTTTTATCGTTCTATCAAAGATTTGGCTCTACAGAAGTCTACATAATTAGCAAGAGACCGAGTGTAACAATGGGATACATTTCAATTGCATATCCGAGTGGCCGTCTGTCTTGCCTCCCCAAGATCGGGGAGTTTGTTTGGAAGAGTTTTGGCCGGGATGTTTGGCACAGAAGTCTTCCAACATACAGGAGGTCTTCCTCCCTCTAGGCAACAAAACTTCTCAGCTGTGTTTGTTGTCATCCAATGAGCTTTGTGCCTCGTTGCATATTTTGCAAGTGGAAGTCGAACATTTGTTAAACAGCAGGAAAACGAATGATCATTTATTTGATCAAGGCGATAGCTCTCTGGCAATTTGATGGTAAAACACAGGTTCGATACCCCCAGGAATGTAAAGTGAAACCCTCTAAACTGCCACACCTGTGCTAAAAATTTTGTGATGGACACAACTCGTTTGTCTGCCTGGTGTGACAGGTATATAAGTCTAATAATGATAACAATGCAGCGTTCCATTATTTGGAAAGGAGTCACATTCCATTTGTTGGAGTTTTCTAGAAGAAAGCCTACACGACTTGTATCTCAGTCGTCACGAGTGACTGATGACTCAGTTTTCTTAGCACCTGACTCCGTTAATGTGTTTGCAAATGGACGTAATTTTCATAGGGATGCGCCCTTTCTTGTATTTGTATAGATTTGTTCATCGGTGTTGATTTTTTTCTGTGTATTTCTCAATGTCTGAAGACGTGTCACAAAAGGAATAGATATATACAGGAGCTTATCAGAAACACCATCTTCACAGTCCAGCTCGCTCTCCTTTTATGGCAAATGGGTTTTGTTCTGTTCACGATAAGAGAGAGTGTGTGTTAGATGGAGAAAGATAAACTTTACCGAGAAAGGGGGCAGGAGGTTCCTGTGTAGGATAAAGCGGGTACATGTGTG
Organism: Terebella lapidaria; assembly: GCA_949152475.1. NCBI lineage: Eukaryota > Metazoa > Annelida > Polychaeta > Terebellida > Terebellidae > Terebella > Terebella lapidaria. Next base: position 19,408,878 of record OX424561.1, read on the forward strand.
TACCCCGAACTCGGGGAACAACATCACTCTATACGCCACCCTCGTAGATAACCGACAAAAAACAGCGCCGAAATAAAAAGCCACAGGAAGGATTTTTGACGCTGTCTCGGTGTGACATTGTGCTAGATTTCACGAGGGGCTTCCTGCTTGTGCGTGGTCTCCGAGTGAGCAGTCCGTGTGAACTTAACGACTTTAAGATGTATGTCTTGTTGGGGTTAAGATCTGTCAATTTGAGGAGAGCCGGCGAGTAGACTAGTGTCATGGCTTGTTTGTACACGCGGTGCCTTGAAAAGTGAACCACCTCACGGCTCCTCATCATTTTGTCGCATATTTACATTTGAAGCAAAGCACTTTTTGACCTTGTGTCCACACTTTTACCTTTAATATTGTTATTATTCTTGAAGATACATATTTGTGAGAGACTTACGACATAGTTCCGTAGATTGGCTGTCGATGCGGCACCGCATGCTGGGACTATCATAATACGAGGGTGTGTATATCTTTGGAATGTTTTCATAAATTAATTTTGAATTTGAATGATCGTAGCTCGGTACTTGAAGGGTTGGGACGTGTCTGGGGTGGCAGTGACTGTGTAAAGTACGGAGATCTATCGACGTATCGTGCAGGACGTGCGGCATCAGCGACTCGTTCCGTCATTCTGGCTCAGCGATGTACGCCAGATGCGCCATATGTCTTCGTTCAGAGTCGTGCGGCAACGCCATCCGACAGAATCGACCTCCCCAGATTTTCTGCTCATATAGGATCACTACAATAACATTTGTTTGTCGTTTGCACAATAAATTACACCCGGTCTAGCTTTCAGATATCGCTATAGATGTAAAACACTGGCAATTGAAATACAAACATTGGCCTTAGCCCCGCGTTCATGGATGTTTAAGTTTCAAGTAGGCAGTGCCACCGCAATGGGGGTTCACGACCCTTGCAACAGAAAAGAAGAAGAAAAGGCAGAGCACGAGTAAATTACACTGGCGGGCTGTTCGTGTGCTTGTCATAACATTTGTGCCCAACTTGCCATAAGCTTGAGTGGATGCAGTCTGTGTTTGTTCTTTCGACGTCAAACTAAACTAATACGAAAATGTTTCCTTGGCACTGTTTCGCTTTTTACTGGGCGGGAGGATCTCTGGGTTCGGGGTTTTGCCGCGGGCGAGGAGTGTACGGATGCGTCCGGGTGGTGTGAGTGGCGGGCGGGCGGGCGAGGTGGTGGAGCTGTGGGACTCGGTCGGGGTGTGTACTCACTAGTAGACACTGGCTCAGGCTTACCTTCAGGTCGATTCCAAACTGGACATGTGTTCTTAATTTCGTCCTCTGCATGAAGACTTCAGCGAAACTGTAAAAACGTACTCTCTACTTGTTTTTTTCCCCTCCGTTCACTCTCTGGTTCTCTTGCGGTTCTGTCTAATATTTTCGAGGGTAAGTTTAATCCTAGTACTAGTTGTGTATTCGCGTTCTGTCCATATCAATCAGCCAAGTCGTGTCTTTTGCTGTGCAGACAGCTTGTGGTATGCACGTGTTACGTGGGAAGCTCTCAGACTGCTGCCTTTGCATAATCACGAACTTCCAGTCCAGAACATATACGTAATTTACCATTACAGTACTTCTGGCCAGACGTTCCGTAATATTAATCAAATCATGGAAATTTAGTTTTCTTTTCCTGTGTGAAGCCAATATTCGTTTAATCTCATCCACCACTGAGTAAGGTCATATGACACGCCTTGCGAGGCTCTGCAGTCAGAGTCATATTTCCTCTAGAGTTCCTGCTCTGATTCCCTACAGTTTACATATGGAGACAAGTTGATAGGCTCTCCAAAAACAGGAAAATTAGCTGAATCTCATGAATTGTTTGTTTGAGTGATAGACGGATCACGGCGGGAGTCCTGGAAGCTATCCCGGCGGACTGGGTTGAGGGTTGGCCGCTGGTTGGCGGGACGACCAGGACAGGCCGTCAGTGAGGCCGTGTGTGTCAGCCGGATGGCCGGGGTCCGGCGTCGTCCGAGTGAATCCGACGCGATGGCGTGTCCGGGGAAACTGACCCTTGTGGCTTGGTCCGGCGGCGACGTGCGGCTCGGTCGTGTAGTCACCAGACAGTAGCGGTTCCAGTAGCAGACGGTACGATCGCTCGTCGTCCTCGTCTACCATAGTGGAGTCCTGGGATCCTCATCAGTCACCAGTATTTAAGGGAGCGTGGAAGATGCTGGAGATGAAGGTGCACCCCGCGTCAGGTCACCACATGGCTCTCGACTCGTTACGTGAGCGATCACACGGGTTTTTTGCCTCCAAGTCCACAATAAAAACACTTCAATTGCTAAGTAGATCTAAGTAGATCCCGATAGGGAATTTGTATCCATTTAAAGGGCAATAAACGACCGGGGGCACGGGTATTCTCCGATGTTGGTCCTGGCTTTGAGGAGTAACGCTCGGGTTTGTCTTAGACCGACTTGTCAAACCACAGCAAATGAAACCCATCCGAGAAGTGTCCCTTCAAAGAGCCTTGGCTGGTTGCTGCGAGCTGTTCAATGTTTTATATCCGATTGTGATTGTTGTGTGGACGCGTGTTCCTCTGGGGTCGTCTGTTATATGCCACTCAGATACATCATGCGTTCTCAACGATGAATTACGGCATTCTTTTCCACGAGTAAACAATAGTTACTGTTGGGAAGAGAGTATGTAACAGAGTCGTATCTGCCGCGGCCAATTTGCCTTGCGTGGACGGTGTGGACGGTATTGCCGAGGAGATGTCCTCTGATTGGTCGGCCGTCTTGCCAATCATCTTGCAGACAACAGATCAACGGCAAGCTCTACAGTTCTCGCCGTGATACTTGTATCTCGACTGTTACAGGTTACTGTGAATACCAACAAGTCACCACCACACAATGAGAGATTTATTTTATTTAGAGAAACATCATACATGTACATAAGGATGTTATCATTATGTGACAGTGTTTTCTCAGCATTCGTTCAGTTTAGGGTTGAATTATAATGACACAAATTGATTATTATTACAGTGATCACTAATTTGGTAACACATCCAGTGTACGGGACTTCCCTGATATGCAACGAACCCGCATGTATAATGTATATTGTCAAGTGTATTCTTTTTACATAGGCGGATCTCCCCATTGTCATTGTCATAGCGCACCCAGGTGACAAGATTGATTACAGCTGACATATTTGTTGTTTTAAAGTATATGCAAATTAATCACCACACGACTAATTTAACAACTTGAAACGTACCTGAAAGCTTAATAATTGCTATAAACGATTATATGCTGAGGTTTTTTCCATTCGCAAATATGTCACATGGAAATAGATAATGCTAAAGATGAAAATGAATTATAGGCTATATGAAATGAAATTTCATCAGTAGATGTAATTAACAATTAACGAAGCGAAAAAATCACTCGGCAGAACGACAAAAAGTACAGAAAGATAATGCATTATATTACATAAAGTTTAATCGGCTATTTAATCGTTTTAAATATCTCCAAATCTTCCTCAACATTTTAAAATTGAAATATATCGCCAAATCGTCGACTTATGTTTGTGGAATAGGCAGTTCCATGATGAATAGGATATGTTTTACAATGTATTTAGTACAATGAGCTTCATTTCCAAGCACCATGCGCGAAAACCAAGCATATACTAGAATAATACAAGAATGAAAAAGTGTCGTTGGACACTTGGACATTACGACCGCGCCTGGAAGGCACATACATGTATGAATATTGAGTGAACTGGCTATCGATAACGCTAAGTGTTGCACGGTGGGCATACATTACGTCACTGTGCGGCAACATTGATTTGGCCTACCTCTGATACACAAGAAACTGGATGATGCATGACCCGAATTATTGCAGTTTTACACTAAATCTACTAAATCTATAATGCTATATGACAAATAGTGTGAAAGAAATGGAAACATTTGCTTGGATAAATATCATCTTAATCTGTTTGTGATATCGGTTACGGTAAAGTTTGGGTCACTGAGTAGGCACTTATATTGCTATTTGCTGTAGCATTAAGAAGCATAATGTTCTGATGTATTTTGTAATGAACGAATCAGTTTTCGTTAGGTGTATCATGCACAGTTAAATTGAAACATCAAAAACTTCACAATCATAGTTCGGTCATATATATTGCCTGTCCTCTAAAAGCATGCGTACTAATATTTTATGTGTAATTTCTAATGCCATTTCCACCGATTTCACAATTTTAGAGTTTCCTTGAATCACATATGACGATATATATTAGTAACGATTTTCAACCCCAATGGTTTGTTTAAATCAGCCATGGCGACACAAATAAGTATGTTATGTATGATATCAGAGCTCTATAGTTATGAATGTGTTGCTTACGAATTGCAAGATACAGTTCATCTGGATGAGTAAAGGGCCTCAAAATATATTTTGATTTGTTTTTCAATAAACTTTCCGTGCCCCTGGCCGTATTGTATACATAGTAGATACATGTATCTTGCACTGCTTTCACGTGCGCGCCTATATCACGTCGTCGTGGGATTGAATAAAAGATATGCAGTAGAATTAGAAGGATAGATTCAATATAAGTAGAGGGCATACGATCATGTACATAGGCCTAGGTGCAAACGAGCTGATGTACTAGATATCTAGTGCTGACTATATGAAGTATTGTCAGTGTTTGTTATAGGGCCAAGCTTGCAGGTGCGCGTATCTCCAGGTGTTCAGCTCAACACGAATCATGTAAAGCTAGGATGTTATAATGTCAACCAAGATATGGCAAAGACATGTAATTTGAGCCAGAAGTTGACACCTCCATCAGTCTAGCATTGGTACAGACACAGCCAAAGACATTCAAGGGTTCTCAAGCAATCTCAAGAGACTAACTTCATTAAAGATTGTTCTTTTTCAATGTCCGTTTTACCAAAATCCTATGGTAATTGGCCAAAATGGAAATTGTATGGAGTAACGAGAATTGTTATGTTAGGGACTCCAATTTTTGCTTCTTGTGATTTACGGAGATAACATTCCAATAAAAGTTTTTAATTCACAGAAATAACTTTAAGAATAAGTTTATTATGTTTTGGTGTCAGTGGCGCTTACATTACAGCGTGATCCGTCTGTTTATTGGATCGACTTCTGCGACTGAATGAACTTAATTATCAGTTCTCTATGTTGTCGTAATTAAAAATATACACGCCGCATTATGAACCTCCTTACCGATATATTAAAAATTAATTATAGCCTCCAGTGTCAATTCCTGATCCGGGATCTTGACGGCACAATCTGCTTACAGAATGATAGAGATAACATTGATGCCATTACATGCTGAGACGTCGGGAGGAGAAATTTATTGGTCACATTATGGGAAGAGTTAATTTAAAATTTGAGAAGTTAATTTATTAAACGCCAAATCGCACTTGTGCGTGATTGAAAGGCATAACCGAACATGTTAGAAAAGCGGGCGTATTGCGAAGATTTTACAAGAAATGGGCATTAGCAAGCTGTTGTCACGATTTTTATAAACTGCACATCTACTGAGAGAGGGTTTTTAAAAAACTTCAGCACTTTTGAATAACTTTAGAGACTTTACTTGACTAATAATTATACATCCTCTGGTAGAACTGACAGCTTTGTTATCAACAGATCTAACTCCTTGTTTTTTGTCACCAGTGAAAGCTAATGTAAACCTATGCAAACAGAAACGAATACAATGACAAAATTGCCTGGTGTTTTGTGAATAATTATTCCATAAATCACTTTTTGTTTATTTCAGGAAAGTCGAGACATCGGTATTTTGTCGTTCTGTGTGTTTGAGAACGACACATTTTTCAGGCAGATGACAAACGGCACATATTTTTCGGGTCGTTTTTCCGTACCTGGCGGCTATAGGGACCCACACAAGTATATAAGCCCTCGTGATGCTGTAAATAAGTATATCGGCTATCATCCGTCATGGACCTGACAAATTGGCTCTTGATTATAAAGGCTCGCGGCTGACTTGGGACACAGTTGTAAAAGTGATCAGGTTTCACATGTCGAGGTGTTTCGGAGTTGCAGGTGTCCGGGCCAGAGCGGCCCGAAATTATCGTCAGGTGTACAGAGTGATTACCTGGCCCGAGTGATTGTGCTTTGGCACGACAACTGCTGGTTTGTCTTCTAAGGCACACTCGAAGTCCTAATACTTTAATAGAGACAGCTATTATGGAGATTGCTGATCCAAACACGAGTAGAGCATAAATTGTCACTATTCATTTTGGACCTTTTTTCTTCTCTTTAGTTTCCTCCCAAAACTTTTCGTACTTGGAAGTGTCAGCAGTTTGATACCTCCGGTCCTCACGAATTATTAACTACAAAAGAACCAGTCTAACGTTCCCCCAAATTGTCAGTGTTGCGGTGAAAGAATTTGCCACTTGCAAAATGTGTGTATGAATACCCCTTTATTACAGGAAGATGGACGACTCGCGATAAAATGAAACTGAAGAATTTATAAGACACGTGCAAATATCTTAAATTACAGGTATTTCAAATATTCTCTTAACACTTCGTTTACATGCAATGACATTATTCATCACTTTCATGTAGTAAACTTGCTCGTTTCAAAGCTTGAGTTAGGAGATAAAGAAGAATTATGACGAATATTTATATACAAGTATTTTTTTTTATTATTGAAGGTGAATAATTCGTGACCCATTGATAACGTCATGCAACGATGATCCAAAATCCAAATTGTAGTAATTATGTTTGGACAAAAATCCTGTGAAACACATGAGACTTCGTCGATCGATGCTCTGTGCCAAACCTTATGTTGGTGGCCATCAAGATCAGTCATAACGCTCAAATCAACCGACATCACAATGTTTCCATTCACTCTCGATATCATGACGTTTTTCGGCTATAACAATTCTGACCCCCATTCAAGTAAATGTGTCGGATTATTGGAGCATTATCAATATTTCACCGATAGTTCACAGCCTCACTGTACCCTACCACTTGGCACTCAGGCTCACATTAATCAATTAAACCATACATTCAAATTGCTGAATTGTCATCAAATTATTTGTTCCCTACTCAAAATTTTAATTTGACATGCACCTAAATACACACATAAAAACCTCATAAGAACTTCACTTGATATTAAATTTATTAAACAAGCTTAGGGATTTTCCTCTTGAGCGAGCCTTGTTTGGCCACTTAATGAGAAGACAATTAGATTTTCTCATCGTTTATTCTTCTGGATCTTGTATTCTGTGAACGATAGTGATTCAATACAAGTACTATGTTTGTATCAAACACAGTGACGGCCAACAAAATTCTTGGCTTATGTTATAATGACATAATGTTCTTCAAAAAAAAAAATAGCATCAAGCCAAACACCTTGTTGAACATATTTGGTGAAGAGAGTTTGGTCCCATATGAAACATAGCCTTATACACAAATACATGTACTATCCTACACACAGACGGTAACGGTATATTGGTAATTTTCCTGAATATGGACGGATCGATGGATGCTATATGCAATCAATAGATGCTACCGGGTATATATACCGAGTATGAAAGTATTATTCGAGTCAGTGAATAAAGTCCCTATCTACTACTAATCGACACTCTTACTGAACAATAGCTTCGAGATTAACTACCAGAGACGTGTTCACCAACCAGTATCAACAGGCTAAATTACGTGCAATTGTGGCATTAATACATGATTACTATAATATTGCCATACGAAGATTCACACTAAAATCATGAGAAAGGAGATGAAACAATACACGTACAATAACATAGGAGATGAGATGAAATAATAATCTAATGTACAATCTTTAACACAAAACTGAGGGCGCCACAGGATAATACTTGAACATCTAAACAAATGTTCATTCAACGAGAGGAAAACATAAACAAGAGAGAAGAAAATCAGATCAGTCATCTTGACAAATATACAGAATTATTCACATGTAAAAATGTACTTCATATTAATGTATGGGTGTGAAGCAAAAAATAGCCTGAAATGTCAGCGATAAATGGAACAGAATGGCATCCAATAGTACAATCATCAAAATAGATCTCATAGTTCATGTTTGCATAACAGGGGAGATTGATTAACTACGAACATGATGATCTGCCTGAATTATAGGGTTCTAGAGTATTACAAGTATATGAAACATTACCTCAGACATCGGGAACAATGCTGTACATACACTGAGTTCATCTACTAAGAACATAAACCATATCCTAAAGAATTTCCTGAGCCTGGCCAAAGCGTCACAGGTGGTCATAAGTATTGTACATATTGAATTGTTTGCAAGTTGTAAGTTCAACATCTCCACATTCAAACATACGATGTCATGTGACAGCACCAAGGTATGAATTAAAAATTAAACATATTCAACATGAAATTGTCAATAAATAAAGCCTGACTGCAAGAATACATTCCAGTGTATATGTACATTCCTACACATATATGAAAATCATGTAATCTGAAAACTTCATCTGTTAAAACTTCCGTATCATTAAAAGGCATAAAAAATATCCGAAGTTCATGTCCTTTCGTTCACCTAAAGTAACCTTTGCATGACACATTTACCCATTGGAAAGGAATCTTCAGGAGATCATCGTTACCACCAGGGTGACAAAAATATATCCCACATATCTCCGTAATCTCCGTAGCAGAGGTCATGGTTCACAAACATATCACAATTGGTCTGGAATTCAGCTGAAGCATTTAACTAAACCTATACTCGGAAAAAAAAAGTTCAAGCTACACAGTAGCATTATGTCCGATGAGGACATCAGCACTTTGTGCTGACACAGAACAGGACAAACAACTGAAACAAACACGGCATGTTGGAGACTCCTCGTCAGCCCATAGCGAGGGGCGTCAGTCTATGGATCAGGCGCTGGTAGCTCCGACATTTCTCCTCCAAGTTGTACGCGTTTCTCTCCGCGTCTTTCTCGCGTTTCTCTGTGATCTGCAGACACTTGATGAGCTGCGCGTTCTCCACGTAGAGATCCTTGACCAGCAGGTCTCGCTTCGACGACTCGTCCAACTGCAGCGAAGAGCAAATTTTTTGTAAATTTACGATTTACGAAATCATCATGATGCATTTAAATCTGAATGCTGTGAGCTAGTGGACAGTCAGACCTGGTCCTTGAGTTGAGAGACGTGTGTGTCTAGTAGCTGTTGTGCCTGGGTCGCTTTCTGCTCAGCCGTCTCCCTCTCAGACTCCAAACGCTGCACAGACTTCTGGTGATCTGCTTGCGTGCCTGGGTGTGATAATAAGTCAACCACATGTCTAAGCTGCTTCTAAAAAATATGCTAAAATCCTAGAATATTCTCAGTGCATCACAATATACCACCGTTGAACAACAACTACACTTATTATAAAGCAACTGAAGCAAAAGCTACACTTATTATAAAGCCCCTGAAGCAAAAGGTAATCTTGTCTTTCATGGAATTTTTAAAAATCTATGTATGTACATGTACACATACCCATGATAGCTTTAGTCATCTCTGCGGTGCGTTTCTCAAGAGCTGCCTCCAGCTCCCCGACCTTTCTCTCCGCGTCCAGACACCGGGCGTTGAGCTTGTTGAACTTATCGGCGTCCACCGAGTCGGACAGCTTCTGACGTAGAGCGGCCAAGTCTCGCTGGTGCTCAGAGTTAGCTAGTGACAACGCTGTGCTCGCATCGGCCAGCTAGCGAAGGGGGCAAGGCGGATAATATTTTAACATAGAACTATTGCTTTTTTCCACACTAAGCTGCTTAGAGTATATTTGAGAGATGACTTACCCTGTCAGCTGTCATTTCCAGCTGTTGTCTGAGCGCATCTCTTTCTGCCTCCAAGTTCGCACTCTGGCTCTGCAAAGCGAGTCACACATTAGTTTCAACAACCAAAAACATCCATAGAAATACTTTCGACCAATCAGTGTCCAGCTACCAAAGTCACCTTGTACTGTTCTGCGGCCAGGGATTGGTCCAGCAGTCCCTTGATCCTGTCCTCCCTGTGCTGAAGGTTCTCCTCCAGACCTCGCTTCTCATCAACCAGCCGGTCGTGTGACACCTGCCAACAATATTCCAATATCTTGTGCTATCGAAACATACATGTACATGGCTTTTTTCAGTTTATTTGATCTTTAGCACAAGAAATCAGGACATGATCCTACTGGCAAACGATAGCATAGGATCAACTTTTTCATGTTCACAAGGTATAGCAAGGAGAACCACTGTGTATACCTGTAGAGGGGTGGCCTGGGAGGTTTTGTTTCTCTGTAAACCCTCCAGCTGTTTCTGCAGGCTGCCAGTTGTGTTCAGTAGCAGCTCTCTCTGAGACTCCATCTCCCGTAGTATTGCAGCCTGGACAACGATGTCAATTTACAGATTTATATTACATTGTACCATATTTAATTTACAAATTGCCAAATTATCAATCGGTCAATGTGATGGCTCAAGGTATGTCCAAAAGCAGGTTAGTACCAATATGAGTATCCTAGATAGACTAGTATCCTATCCTATACCTTGTCGAGGTCGCTGCCAGGGGTCTGTGCGGTTTGCAGCGCCCTCATATGGCCAGCGGATATTATCTCCTCCTTCTCAACGGTCAGCCTGTGTATCTTGTCCTCCAGCTCCTTGCGTATGTTGTTCTTCTCGTCCTCCAGCCGCTGTTTGTCGTCTTTTAGCGCTGCGTTCGCCCGTCCAAGCTCCTCGATCTGGCGCTTGCAGCGAGCCTCTGAGTCGCGGGCAGCCCGCAGATGTGACTCCGCCTCCCCGGCCCGAAGCTCCGCCCCCGCCGCATCCTGATTGGTCGCCGTGGCGTCGTCGAGGCTGTCCTCCAGTGCACGGATCCGATCCTCAAGCTGGTCGCGCTCCTCCTGGAAAGTCGTCTTCAGTCGTGCCACCTGGTCCAGGAACTCATTCTGACAAAGACAGGGAACAGAATCTTTACATCACAACCACAACCTACAAAGTAAAGATCCCATCGTGTCCCTTTGTCCAATCCTTGTAGAGCTCTGCATCTGTTTGATGCGTCTGTTTTTATCGATACACACTATTTATATAAATTTACATAGTTCTAAAGATTGCATGCATATACTAGAATATACAGATATATATATGAATTACCTCAAGTTTGACTTCCACGTTTTGTTGCAGTTCGTCTTTAACTTGTTTCCGGATCACCTCACGCTCCAGATCTAGGGACACTTGCTGCAGTTCCTGGTCACGCTTGAGCGCTTCCATCTCAGCCTCGTGCTCGGCAACTGTGACAACCCAAGAGGAGTCCACTGAATATTCATGGATATACATGTAGCTACCACGTTACTGGGGACCAATTGTTTCTGCTGATAACATCAAACATTAACTGTAAGCATTGATACTTTATCATGAAAGTATCACAACAAGATAGCAATTAATAGATAAAAAGAATAATTTATCAACAACATACAGTGTGTATATCATAGTATTATACACAAAAATGTACATATATTCAGTGTGCAACATTCACCCTAATCAGGTGTTATCTACTCATCTTTGACAAATTGGCAACTTGAAAAAAGTGCATCGAGGACATGTATGTAAATAAGTAAGTAACAACTTCATTAAGCACAAAATTCACAAATACATGTATGCAATGTACTCAAAATATTCTATTTTCTTGGCCTAAGAACTTCAGCTCAAGAGCCCGTCATCACACCATACCATGACGACCACTCAAGTTGTCATAGCAACCACTCTAGGGGCGGGGCGTAATGTCCCCTCACACTATGTTACAAGCTCCAGTGAGCCTGATGAATGACACTACACAATACTATTTGGATGCTGTTCAAGTGCTTGAAAGGAAGTTTTTTGCGACATTTACTTTCACACTTGGGCGGATCGCTTTTTTGGTGAAAGTGGGTTAAAGAGGAAACATGCAACCGAGGAGTGGGGGGGGGGGGGGGGGCACAGGTTCAGGTCATATAAATAATCAAAATTTTGAATGATATTCATGTTTCATTTATGTTGTATGCGATCAAATTTTGGTTCGGAATATTTTCAACCCAAGTGCTGAACGGTACAATTATGGAGAAATCCCTTTACAATGTCGTGGTGTTTTGATCATATTCTCACATGTCCCCTCCCCACTAGATCCACTCTTTTCTAAATGAAATATTGAAACACAGAGTTATATCAGGCGCAGGCCAAGTGTTGTAAGTTGGCGAGTGTGATAGAGATGAATTGTATATATAATTTTGTGCCTGTTGGTTTTTACATGCGTACATTTCTGCATGTACAACGTGAACTGATAGGACTCAGCTAAATGATAGGTAATAGTTTGGTGGTGGTGGTGGTGGTGGGGGGGGGGGGGGGGTGGATAGGTGTTTGCATGCTAAGGTCATCACATTCATTCACAGGTATATTATATTTCTGGCAATTTTCCAAACATTTGTATTGTTTCTGTTGGTAAGGTACTGCTGAGCAATAATTTTCACCTGTTTTCAGTTTGGATACAGGTTTGCTATGAAGTGATCCTTAAACTTCAGTAATACTTAAGATAAATGAACGAAAATTGAAAGGTGAAAACAAAAAGAAATTTAAATCAAAGACAAAATGTTTATTACACCTTTAGCTGGAAAGTAAATGGAAATGAAGCAATTTGAGTGAAACCAAACAGACATAAAGCTTGAGATAAATTAAAATTATTGTAGTAAGGGAGATAGACACCAATTAAACTGCACAAATAACATTATATATATTTTCACGCCAGTGGCAAATAATTACATGCATGGCAGTCAGGTAGGAGGTCTTGCATGAAAACAGACATGCATATGTTATCATGCAGTGTAGTAGCATGTTATCAATATATCGATCCACCAGTATTGTCATCTTGTTTCCAAAATATGCACTGGTCAACAATACAGGTTACTCAAAGTAATGATGTTCAAAGTAATGATGATAATGAAGAATCTTTGGAGGTCAATACAAATTCCTCTTTGGAAATTGAAATACTGAGTAAATATAAAATATTTAACTATACTATTAGCTGAAAATAATTTTTTAATGCACAGTGAAAGTACCTAAAATGAAGGTGACACAGGAATGGACATACAGGCAAGACATGCATTGAAATTAAAACTTATTCTTTGAATGATATACTGGTCGGGGATGTTTACCCCGGTACTTTGTACATTTGTTGTAAAGTCTGTACATTTTACATTTTCACACAAAAGTTGGAACATAACTTTGCGTTTAACACTTGTTACTATGAGTAATACTTAGGAGGTGACCATTGAGTGAGAGTAAAATGATATTATTATAAAATGAGAAACATCTCAAGATTTAGGTGGAATAAGTTTACATCTACATGCGCATGATGCATGGCAGATTATAACAGAAATGTTAAAACTACATGTACAAAATGCATTAATAAATCAGAAACATTGTGTAAACTCTGACCTGCAGGATATAACTGATATGTACGACATTCAAAAGTTTACTGTATTAGTCTAATTGCAAATGAATAGTTACAGTTGTGTATATCACTGTAATATTGTGATTGATGATAGTGAGAAATAAGTTTCAAAAGACATGCAGGCAAGCCACACTCTCAATATTCCATTGGAATGGCATGCGTGAATTTGGAACATTTATAATGGAATGTATAGGAATGCAAGATTTTCCAATCACATTTTGCATTATGAGATCACCATATAAATATGAAGAAATGTTGACACATACAATTTCACAAGTAAAGTCAAAGCACAAGTATATAAAGCACCACTGGTATGTATTAGATGTAGGTAGGTACACAGTACCTCATCCACCTGTAAAATATTTACATGAGGAGAGAAGGTAGAGTATTTACACGAGAACGACTTGTGAGGTCATAAAATATGGTAGTCTATCTTACTGTGACAAACCAATTATTTGTCACTTTGTGACTTGATAACCCTCAGACCCTGAACCATTTCAGAACCATCAGTGGCTCATATACAACCCAATAAATGAGCGGACCAAAACAATCCACATCATTCACATACTGCACAAAGATGTTAAAGGGAGCATTACATCTCTATGGAAAACTATCAGTAACTTGCAAATTAACAAGGAAGTTAAGAGTGGGAGCAATATCGGGGTATCTATCAGATACCCGTACTACCAGCCATTTTTGTCTGCGTGTGCCTTCAGCAATACTGAGAAGATCGTCACCAGGATCGACGACTCCCCTTTCCTCCGAGACGGCGGCTGATATGAAGCTTTAGGAGATGGCGGTACTGGTTTTTCCAGCTTGGGTTTCACTCTCGGTTTTGTTGCCTGTACAGGCTGCGAAGCCACTTTAGTTTCAGTCTGAGGTGTCACAGAGTTGTCCATGCTTGATTTGGGTTCCGTGTTCTCACTGTGCTCACCGGGGCGCCCAACATACCTAGTTCTAGTTATAACTTCTCTTTCCTTCTGGATTTCTTTTAGTATCCTTGTTCTATCTTTTTCCGAGAGGAATGTCTCTGGATTGGTTGAAGAACTGCTCTGTGTTTCTTCCTTTTGTGATGCTTCATCCTTATTGGTCGAAACCTGTGCATCTGAATCAGTTGGTTGTTTTTGAGCCGAAGGTCCATGATTTGACAAGTGAATTGAAGATGTACATGACTTGTCCTCAACCTTGACTTCAGCTTTGGATTTCTTAGACCTTTTGGTCTTCTTAACCTTTTGTACCGGTACTTTTTTGTTTGAATTGTCCTTCTTAACTTTGAGCTTTGTCTTGGTGGAGTCAACTTTGCTCAGTAGGTTCTTTTCTGTAACAGACTTGACTGGTTCTGGTTTGGATACAATATTATCCACTATGATTTCATCATCTGGGATACACTGCTGAGCTCCAAATCCAGTCGAGATGATTTGGTTACTGTAGTCCTGTATGCTGTTTTTGCGTGACAAATTTTTCCCTGGGAATTCCCTTTTTCTCTCCTCTTCACATATATCAGAATACATTCGCTCCTGAACATGAGAAGTGAAATTTTTCGTTTCCTGCCGTGCAAGCTCTGTTCCTGTCAACGGAGAACTTGTTGAATCCACAACATCCTCATCTTCTGTCGATGATCTGTGAACTTCAACATGTGTCACGTCATGTTTACACTCCTTTGTGTGGCTAACTTTCCCATTGGTACATACTGCATTCCCTCTAGTGACTGTCACGGAGTCATCTTTGATGATATGCTCCTGGTCTTTGGCATGATCCATATGATCTACAAGTTTCTCACTTGTCAGTAAATTCCTCTGTTCCACATTTTCCCTCAGGCAGCTAGAATCACTCCCGTTTGATTTGAACAGTTCTTTTTCGAAGCTCGACTGCTTAGATTTACTGAAGCTTTCTTTCTCTCTGAGAACGACTGGTGGCTCCTCAGTGACCTTACTGCCGATGTGGTCACCTGGTGCTGACCGACACAGTTTCTCCGACTCCATTTGAACATCGTACAAGAGGTGGGAGACCTCTCGTTGAACCTCCTTTGTTTCGAACATGAGCTCCCCATCCACCCCCTCCTCCCCAGTACACCCATACATCTCACTTGAACACACAACACCGCTTGAAACACCTGAAACATCACCAGTGGGAGCTACAACACCAAACTTACTCAAAGCCTCTTTCTCATGCTGAAACTCTGTTTCTCGTGCATCAGCCTGCTGCTTCAACTGGCTGATGACATCCTGATGTTGACTGTCTACATCTTTCTGCCACAGGGCCTTTTCTCCACTAAGTCGAGAAATGAACTCAGCTTTCTCCCGTTCGACCTGTTGGGCGAGTTCCCCCTTTTCCCGCTTGATTTGCTCGGCGAGATCAGCCTGCTGCTGCTCGATATCCCGCTGGAGTCGCTTCCGATCCTCAGCGAGTTCATTCTCGAGGTTCTTGCGTTCCAGCTGCTGAAGCGCCTGGAGGTCGGAACGCTCCTGCTCCTGAAGGAGGTCCGACTCTGCTCTAAGCTCCGCCCTCAGCTCTGCCTCTAAAGCATCTTTGTGTTCGACCAAGAGGCGGTAGAAGTCTGTCTTCAGCTTGCCATCCAGACCCTTCACACCCTGCAACGGTGCATAAAATATGTTTTCATTAAAGATGAATGACATACATCTGCTTTGCACTCATTTTCTGTCAAATTTCATTGTTTGAGAGGTTATTGTTTGGTGCTCGAGAAAGTTCTAAAGTACATCTGATTGTAAACCTAAAGAAATACTGATGAAACTTAAATGCTGCATATCATTATTGATAGATTTACCTCAGCCAGTTTGTTGTCATAGTCATAGATTTCACGCTGATGTTGATCAACCAGAGCTGATTTCTCTTGAGCATGTTTTTCGAGAAGATCCTCTCGTTCCTTTTCAAACTCCTCTCTCTGTAGATCTTGGGCCTTCTCAACTTCAGCCAGCTGCTGTTGGAACTCTTCACTCTGTGAGTGACTAGTATTCTTCCTGTCATCAGCAAGTCGGGAGAGCTCCAACTCATGGGCAGATATAGCTTCATCATGCTGTGCACTCATTCTGAAAAACATCTTGCTATGTTGATACAAGTGCATGCAATATATACAAATACCAAATAAAATAGTTCAACATGAAGCAATTAATTATACCCTGCAAGCAATTTTCTGTTCTTGTGGGGAGGCATCTACCTGTCAAGTTCCTGTTGATGCTCGTGTCGGAGGAGATTTTTCTCGGACTCTGTTTTGATGACCCAGCTCTCCCTCTCCTGCTCTAAGTTAGCTGTCAGCTCGGCCTCTCTGTCCTTGACAACAGACTCCATCCTCTGCTGAAACTCGACCTCCATGTCCTCCTACATGCCATGAGCAAAGTAATCAGTACAATATCATATAGAATTATTTGAAAGTATCTCTTGTGACCAGGTAAAATACGACCAGATTTCACCATATTGTAAGATATGTGTCCTAGAAATCTAACCTTCTCCTTCCTGTGCTCCTGTAGAATTTCGTTCTTCTCCTGCATGTGTCTATCTTCCATCTCTGCTATCTCCATCTTGAAGGCATCCGCGATGTCCTTGCGCTCGATGGAGAAGCCTCGGTTCAGGGCCTGCAGCTCCTCCTTCCTGACGTCCGTCTCTGATGAGAGGGCTTCCAGCTTTGACTCCAGGACTTTCACATCCTCTGCATGCTTCCTCTCAAGCTCAGCAACTTCCTTCTCATGCCTGGAAGTTAGGTCGCTGAGGTTGCTTGAGTTCTTGGAATGTAGGTCCCTGATTTTGGCCTCGTAGTCCTCTCGAAGACTGCTGAGTTTCTCCTCTCCCCTTCGGATCTCAGATTTCAGTCTATCCTCACTTTCAGCTTTCTGTTTCTGAAGCTCCTCAGCGTGCCGAGACCGAAGCTCATCGAGCTTCATGTTGTGCTCGGTTTGTGCGGCAGTGAGAGACTCTCTATGTTTGTCAGTGAGCTGGATGATGAGTTCTCTATTCTCTGTTTTCACGGACGTGAGACTTTCATCGTGGCGAGTGAGTAGAGATTCTCGTTCAAGTTTCAGCTGATCCAGTTCATCTTGTAGCTTGACAGTATGCAGTGACACTGCAGAGCAAAATGCAAAAGCATATACATGTATATATCTAGAATTCATTCTTCCTAACTTATTGGCATTCTTGGATATTTTCACACTCGGCTATCACTTCCATCACAGCTACCTGGCTCATCAACCGGAGAATGCTTCTTCTTTCGCAAGCGCGGAGATTCCACATCTGAGGCTTCATCTGCAAAGATACAGTCACAGATGAGAATGTGCAATTTTTCTGTAGGCAATGTTAAACCAGTATGCTTTACAGCCTGTACACTAGTGGCATCTAGCAGTGTTTCACGCCGTACCGGAGGCTGCAGAGTCGTCCCGCAGGCCCGGCGGTGTGTACTCGGCGAGGGTGGAGCCCGCACGCCGTCGCTCCCCGCTGAAGCCCCGCTGTCGCTGGCGTCTCTGGAGGGCTGCCTGCTGGTGTAACTCCTCCAGCTCAATGGTCAGTTCATCAGCCTTGTCTTTCAATTCCTGCCCAACACGTTGATAGAAAAATTACTGAATCAGTCACACTGGTATTTCTAGTGAAAACTGATAGAATTTTCTTCAAGGCATTACAATTTCCTTGTTGAACCCTATTTTCCAATGACCATGAAAAAATGCACCCTATGCTCTCTGATATGCATATTCAATGTTTACAATAGCCTGTCTCCCACACTTTGCTGGTCTGTTTGCTCTGTCTGTACCTGGTTTTCCGCCTGTAGCTGGTGCAGTCTCTGTTCGGAGAAGCGCTGCTGCTCGTCAAGGATGTGGTCGCGGTTGGACTCGAGCTCCTCCAGGCGGCGGTGTAGTTCTGCGGTGGCGGCGAGTTCTCGCTGTTGGCGGACGTTCTGTTCCTCTAAGTCTCCACACTTGGTGGCCATCTCCAGCACCTCCACCTCCAAACGCTCAAAGTCCTAGGGGCGAGATGGGGCGAGGGCAGCAGAGTATGAATACATTATGATGGGTACTTTCATATTAGTGTCATCATGACATAACTCATCTCAACTTATTAGACCTAGTCGTTTGTAGACCTTACTGCCATTAAACATGCACACAGAGCAGTTTCCGTGGATTTCGATGTTTGAATCTGCTAGTATCAGCTTTCCAGCAATGCTATTTTCAGATTCTATACAAGTACGACTTTACCACAATATCCCTTCGTTACTAATGATGTGTATGGACCTTGGTGGTGTTGTTCAGTTTCTCGCGGAGCTTGGTCTCCTCATCGCGGAGGTTCTGGAGTTCGGCCTCCAGTCGGACGCGTTGACTAGAGGACTGGTTCTGGAAGGACTGCCGCTCCCGGTCTATCTCAGCCTGCAGGATCCGGATCTGCTCCTCGTACTTCCTCTCCAGTGAGCTAGAGCAGGGCAAAAATTAAAAAAAAATCAAATAAATAACGAATGTATATGAATTTTGAATGGGTGTAAAGTAAGCTATTCAACTTGTAATTCAACTTCAATTCTAGCAATGTTGTCACTTCCATTCATACAACTGCGCTTCCAGCAGCACCATGTTCTTGTCACAACATATTTACCGAGGTGTTTTTTAATCAGCCAGCCTTACTTGAGTTCCCTCTCCTTGCTGCGTTCTAGTGTCGAGTGTCGGTCGTCTCCCTCCTTGACGAGCAGAGCGATGCGGGAGTTAGCCTCGACCAAGTCACCTCGCAGCTTGTCCCTCTCGGCCATTAGGTGGTCTGTGCTACCCCTGGTCATAGCAACAATCTTTAAATATTTTTCAATGATAATATAAATCAAGTCCTACATATATGAGGAACCAATATTCATATATATTTCTCATTTCATTAATGTTTTATCCCAATTCTCATTTTCACAATGAGCTTGATCTAGCTCTAGCCTTACTTCAGATGTCGCAGCTCATACTCGTAGGTTGCTATGGCAGCCTGGTAGGTGGCGTTGTCATCCTCTATACTGTGTAGTTCCTGCTCTAGTGCATACGTCAGATCTATCAGACTGATCTTCGCACTCAGGTTGAACTGCAGGTACTGTAAGAGTGAACACCAGCTATTAACACATCACAGTTGTAGCTGAGTAAGATGACCATGGAAGTTTGATCGTAGAGATTACAGATTCACGAACAATGCAGAGAAACTTGCTGCATATATTCAATGCTATGAAACTTGCTGCATGTATTCATGATTCTTACCTCCAATATCTCTGCACCTTGAGCGACACCGAAACTCTCCCACAGTTCAATGATGGCATTTGCTTTCACAAACCTGGAATAATCAGGATGACACATACAATGAATGGCATTCAAAGATCACAGTTATATTTATTACCTATAATACCTGCTGCATCAATTAGCACAGTTAGCATCATCGATAGCATCATATGCAACAAGAAAACAGAACAACCTACCCTGTGTTATCGGTGTCCAGCGCACTGAAGAGCCCGGATCCTGCTGCCATGACGAGTGACGGGGTCTGTCGGTTCTCGTCGAGCTGGCCAGCCATGGACATGCGCAGCTTTTGTCGCGGGGTGGTGACTTGGCGCGGGGTGGTGGCAGCCTGGCGGGATGGGGTGGAGGTGGTGGGGCCACCGTACTGGAAGAGACCCTGCAGGAACTCGTCAAAGCTGACCTTTCCGTCGGCGTCCACATCCAGCTTGTCAAATAGGTGCTGCAGCTCCTGGCGGTGGGGAAAGGGAGCATTAAGTTTACACGTTTTCTTCTAGATCCGACATTTTCAGGAATATAGATGTATAATAATTATGTTCTATTTCTTTGCATTTATTTAATATCTCATCAAAATTTACCCCTAATTTGCCCCTCTCACCCCTAATTTCACACCAGATATTCACCATGTGTTGTACATTTTGACAATATTTATACTGTTCACTACACATATTTACACAACATGTGCACTTGATGAACCAAGCTTGTTTTTTCGTATCTGCTACCCGAACATGCTACCTCGGGGTTCATCTCCTCCATGCCGATACGCTCGCACACGGACCCCAGCTCCTCCAGGGTCAGGAATCCCTCGGCTCCGACTCCGAGCTCCTGCCAGATCAGCTCCATGTGGCGGCGCTCCTCCGCTAGCTCCGCCAACCCCTCCATCTGACCTGGCGGCAAAATGTCGAAGTCAAGCAATACTCGAGGACAATTCATCATAGTCATAGTGTTCTGATTGTACAGATGATGTTATATATGATTTATTTTACCGTTATTTTTGTTAGTGCATTTACATGACCCACAGAATTGTCATGTTTAAAATTTCTGGTCAGTGCGCAATATTCTGTGACCTATTTTTGAGACAGCAACATCATATTACATGTTTTGACAACATGTTTTGACATGCCAATAACTGTCAAACTTTTGTTTTCTGACTGTTATAAACATCCCAAGTGCGTAAACTGGTCATTTGTCAGGAACATAAAAATGCATACATGTACATGAACATGACTTGTGAACGATACTACTGGTAGATGTCTATTAAATGCTTACATCATTTTTTCATAAAAAACCATGTCACAAACATTACCCTCCAGAGTATCCAAGGTACCATAAGTATCCATATTCAATTTATCAGATACAAAGTTCCATTTTATCCAACACAATTGTCAATACTTTAATCAACAATCGAAGAAGGAGTCAGCTACATGTATTATCTCAGGTCCACAACATTCATGCAATCAATGTTGAGAATACTCAAGTTTCCCAATCAATGTCACCGCCCAGACTGGCTGCTGTGTCAACCACTCGGCCAGATGTGGCTGGCTAGCGTCCGTCCACTGAATGTGAACTGTACACAGCCTGGGCAGCTGCAAACCATCGGTTCTGGGGTCCATTCCATTTAGGGCAGTCATGAATATTCATTATCCTGGTAATATATTATGTATCCTGCTGTTCACTCTGTAATTTGAGACACTTGACTTCGGCGAGCTTTCAATCAGCCGACTCCATCATGAATTTGCTGCATGAAAATTCAGTGTCTAAAGTGAACAAAGGATAAATTCCACAACTTTGCAGAAGGAATTTTATATAGCACCGCTCACACATTGTGCTTTTGACACATTCCTTGGCGTAAACTTGCGAAAAATCCATAAAAGACGTGTACTATGCATAACAGTACTGTTCCTGCCACCCAGCGAAAGTAAAATGTGAAGGATCAATAAATCAACATGATCAATGGCTGTTCTCGATGGAAAACCTGCTTAAGAGCACAGGTATGTTTTACAATCCTCTGGAATCCGAATGGATGAAGTACTTAGAAGAGGGCAAGTCTCCATGAAGTCCACTGGTCCCTTCTGTCAACAATTTATGAAAGCCGGATTAACTTGTGAGAGTTGATAGTAGGCTAAACAGTGTATGCCTGAAGGATATCTAGAATCTGTACATCAAGAAACCACCAAAGGTTTGTTGACCAAGTACATGCTAAGACCACAGGAATATGACAACCAACCAAGGCCCGAGGTCACAAAATTAGTTGTGTTGTATACTTAGGCTGGGTGTAAACATGAGAAAATGTCAACAATAGACAACAGAGTCAACAACTTGACAGCTTATTGTCATGAAGAATATTAATTTCTTCCTCCCTGTGATCAACTGAAAGACACAGTCATAGCGTGAGCATCTATGCAAGAAAGCTAAGATGGAAGCAGACACTCGTTTAGAATTTATTCAACAATATTAGTAAATTTTACAAGAATTGAAAAGGATTACCCCAATCTGCTAATTATGGAGACAACATACCTGCTTGCTTTAATCCGATAGAAAAAGGCACCAAATGTCATGCAGATGAGATCATGTCAATTGTAGATGTACCTTCTGGGTAATCCTACTGATGGTGCAGCTCATA
Organism: Terebella lapidaria; assembly: GCA_949152475.1. Taxonomy (NCBI): domain Eukaryota; kingdom Metazoa; phylum Annelida; class Polychaeta; order Terebellida; family Terebellidae; genus Terebella; species Terebella lapidaria. The sequence continues at coordinate 19,431,188 of OX424561.1, forward strand.
AATGGATGGCTCAATCACATGAACATGTGGGACTTATCGGAACATATCAAAGGAACAAGTTAGCAAGTTTTGCACCCAACAGTACATGAGTTCTTGGCACAAACTCGAAAAGAATGTCGGCCAGAAATGATTGCATGTACAAGTACCACGCGTAATTGAAATCAAATGAATTCAAGACAGCGCACACCATGATGCATTGCAACAATGTAAAAGTTGAACTGAGGTAAAACAGAGGCTGTGATTGACCCAATTTCCCTTGGAGTTTGTATTGCTGCATCAACTATACATCATGCTTCGACGGATGGAGATAGCCTGGTGTGTTCTGCTCGAGTAACTCTGGAGCCCCAATGGGGTCATTATGCCCAAATATGGAAGCTATGTCTGTGAGGGGTAAGTAGATTATTATTATAATGAGATAATATTTGCTTGGTGTTGTCTAGACGATAATGTTCTCCACCGTGGAAACATGTACATGATTTTACCTTTCAGATGTAGATCTCCATGTGAATTTACTAGTATTTATTGATCAATTCGAATTGATTGGTATTTATCTAAGAGCACAGAAGAGCCTACCTTTACCCACATACACGACCTCTCCGGCCCTGTCAATGGTCTCCTCATTCCCCAGGATACAGTAGCCATGGTAACGCAGGGAGTTCCCTAGTCGGGTTATCTTGTTGTTGATATTTTCTGATAATCTCTTGCTATCCATCGCCAAGTCTATTTACTTACATGTAGCAAGCACAATTACATCCTATTCATCTTTCGTATCCATAATGTGCATTTCTTGTACACAAATCTGTCGTCAGTCACTTGCTTCATTCATAACTTGCCCATGTGAACTGCATCCAAAATATATAAGCATCTTGCAAAATATTTACTACAGCAGTATAGATATGAAGTAGCCATAACAAATACTGGCATTTACAGCCTCAGCACTTATGTTTATAGCTTATTTCAAGTTTCCACCAGAAAAATTGGCCCAAAAAATCCCACTCATTTGGTATTAGTTAGCACTTTGCGTGGATGCCCCGATCTTCACATCTCCACACAGCTCTGCACAATGGGAATTCACAGCGAACAACGAAATCCGCGACTGTCGGAAGACAGCTCCGAACCCAATATCCAGCAAATTGAAAATCAGGTGTGAGGAAGGTATGCCACAGTCACAGCTATTTACTTTCCAGCAGCAATCAATCTGGATCAGATCCGCCCGCCTCAGCACATCAGGCTCCGGGATCCTGATCACACGAGTCACATGAGTAATGCCGCTATAAATATCTGGGGCTCAATCAGAAAACACACAGCATGCTCACTCTGTGTATGTCGGGGTATCCAGTTTTTGGGTTAATCTGCAGTTTATTTGTATGTGATGGGCGTGGGTAGCTTTTTTTGGGTCAGATTTACGTTAAACCCCCCCCCCCCCCCCCCAAAAAAAAAAACAACATAGCGATATAATCCTGATTGGAAGAACTACTATCTGCAGTACAGTTGTTTCACGAAGTTTACTTGAACGGGGAAAGACTCAAGGTCACATTTCTCCCCCACGTTTTAATTTATTGTGGCCATTTAGCCTGGATTTAGATAACATACCTAGAAACATGTTTTGCCTGCAGCATGTCAGTCTGATTTAAACATGTGTGTCTAGCCTGTCTACTCATAGAAAAACATTGACACTGAACAGATTATTTGGAAATTCGCAAACTGGGAACTCACAGAAAGACAGATACGGATTATTTTTTGGTGAACCATATATTTTTATATTTTTTTCTCAAGACGAATGCTAAAAATATCATGCGTGCAAATAGTCATACAAGTTTTGTGCATAGAACCAAGGTATATGGATCACTGATCTGGATGCAGAGAAATTTAAGGTACAAAAAAACGATCCTCCTGGCACAACACTTTACTGTGCCCAGTACACTTACTATTGTTAAGATATTTTCTTTTTGTGAGTTGAGCATCAACATAGCTCAAACTGGATACAAAGAGGATAAAAGTACATCACTGGCTCGAAAGCTGTGAGTACAGGCACATGATGCCAACAAGCCAATCCCATCGATCACCTGGCCACCCCAGGCTGCTATGGCCTGCTAAGGTCAGCTCCAGGGCCACCGGTCAGTCAGTGGTCAGTCAGTTCCTGAACAGGGTATTCTTGCTGCTATCAGCATAAAGCTACACAGTACAGTGCCTTTTACCACATAAACACAACATTACTGGTACACATGTGATGTTCCTTCTTCTAGCAACACATCATTAAGACAACTTTTTGACAACTGCAGACCCCTGTATGTACATGTAGCATGTACTTTATACAATGTAGTGGAGCACGAATGGATCAATACAACAGGGCTACAGTTGAGTGGTTGAGACCTTGTCCGGGTCATTACAGATGTTTTCTCTGTGCTAATGACTGTTTGCTCCACATTTTTGTTCTTGATGTAATGACTGTTTCATTTTTTTGCATTCACAATCATGGGTCAATTTATGTCTATCTATTTTCAAACACAGGAAATTACTGAAGAATTTTCCTCAATTTTATGTTCAAGAATTGTTCCATGTTACAGTTTGTCGATAATACAATCCACTAGAGTATGCTGTATTTGTGTCAATGAATAATTTGTGAAAATGTTTGATATCATAATGCACCCAAAACATCTACTGTACTGTCATAACGTGGCTCATCATTATGTATCCCATCACTTACTATAGATGTAGCACTCCAAGTTTTCATTATTATATGACTTCCACCTTATCACTTCAATAACCCCACACATATATCCAACCCCCCATGGCCATTCACCCACCCAGACTCACCATCGGCCTCGTACGTCTTGGGGGACTTGCTGCCGGCGCGGCTGCGGGATCGTCACCAACCCCTCTTCCCCCTCGTCACTAGCCCCACATATCCGACCCTCGCCCTCACTTACTCTCAGCCTCGTACGTCTTGCAGGACTTGTTGCTGGCGCGGCTGCAGGATCGTCACTATCCCCTCTTCCCCCTCATCACTAGCCCCACATATCCGACCTTGCCCTGACTTACCTTCAGCCTCGTACGTCTCAGAGGACTTGCTGCTGGCGCGGCTGCGGGATCGTCACTATCCCCTCTTCCCCGTCATCACTAACCCCCACATATCCGTCCCCGCCGACTTACCCTCAGCCTCGTACGTCTCGGATGACTTGTTGCCGTCGCGGCTGCGGGATCGTCACTATCCCCTCTTCACTCTCATCACTAGCCCTACATATCCGACCCTCGCCCTCACTTACTCTCAGCCTCGTACGTCTCAGAGGACTTGCTGCTGGCGCGGCTGCGGGATCGTCACTATCCCCTCTTCCCCGTCATCACTAACCCCCACATATCCGACCCCGCGTCCTGACTTACCCTCAGCCTCGTACGTCTTGGGGGACTTGCTGCCGGCGCGGCTGTGTGATCATCACTAACCCCTCTTCCCCGTCATCACTAACCCCCACATATCCGACCCCGCGTCCTGACTTACCCTCGGCCTCGTACGTCTCGTAGAACTTGCTGCCGGCGCGGCTGTGGGATCATCACTAACCCCACTTCCCTCTCATCACTAGCCCTACATATCCGACCCTCGCCCTGACTTACCCTCAGCCTCGTACGTCTCGTAGAACTTGCTGCCGGCGCGGCTGCGGGATCGTCACTAACCCCTCTTCCCCCTCGTCACTAACCCCCACATATCCGACCCTGCGTCCTGACTTACCCTCAGCCTCGTACGTCTCGGATGACTTGTTGCCGTCGCGGCTGCGGGATCGTCACTAACCCCTCTTCACTCTCATCACTAACCCCCACATATCCGACCCTCGCCCTGACTTACCCTCAGCCTCGTACGTCTCGTAGAACTTGCTGCTGGCGCGGCTGCGGGATCGTCACTAACCCCTCTTCCCCCTCGTCACTAGCCCTACATATCCGACCCCACGTCCTGACTTACCCTCGGCCTCGTACATCTCGGAGGATTTGCTGCCGGCGCGGCTGCGAGATCGGTCGCTCCCCAGAGACTTGGGCGAGATGGAGGACGGAGACCGTACCTTCGGGGACTTCCTCTTGGGCGGAGTCCGCTTGGACGAAGTCGCACTTGGGGCAGCCCGCTCTTCCTGTCAGAAAGGAACAGGGCAGTGATTTATTTCATGATTATATATGGAACACAGGGTACAAATTTAAAACAAAATTAATCAGAATTTCAACAAAATATTTTCACTCTGGAAATAAATCACAGAAATATGATGAAATAAATCATATTATTCATGTTGGTGTGTTATGGTTACTAGTATAAGTTGATTGAATTTCGATTGAATTGAACGCACTGCAAGGACATTTGTAAAGGTGTTGCCTTTACAAGAATACACATGTATGTATTTCTGGAGAAGATTCATACAGCCTAAGTATCCATTAATCTGATCTTGTATCCTATTGCATAATCCAAAGGCTACCTGTGGCTGTATGGGTGGCTTTTTAGATGTTTTCGAGAGATGCAGTGACGCAAACAATGTTTTCTTGAAGTCCGCCATGATGAACGCGACAGCGACTGCTGCGATGCACAACTTGACTAGTTCCCAGTCGAGCTCTGTTATGACTGCGGTCGCGGACACACTGTTGGTATTACCGGGGGCCATGTGATCTACCGCATGATCTGACATTTGTCACAAGTCCCCTAGAGTCCGAGGGAATGCGTGCGTCGCTTGCACCATATTGTGAAGTTTCACTGGCAATTAAGCCGTGCACACGCTGGCGGAATACCATCAGTAGGAAATGGGTTTTGGATGGGATGATCAGTGCTGTATGCAGTGGGGTCGCATCGAGAGTAAGTGGATTAGTATCTTAGATCAATAAATGCTGGCTTGCTTTGTGCCACCTGTTACATTTCTGACAATTAATGTGTGTGGAAAGGGTGTACGTGTATTGTGTCTGACACAATAGGGACAACAAAGATTCACCCGTCATTTACTGACAATGATTTCGGTCATTGGACATGATTACCGGAGATTCCTATTTAAATACAGAAGTTGCAACAAGAATATGCCTGCTTCAAACGTTGATATGATAACACTGTCACCAGGTAAGTTTTTTGTCTTAGGGGTAGTTTGGGTGAAATTTACATTTTTGGTCATTTCGGAAATGGTACATTTGATCAGCAGGGTGAAACAGAGGTCATTTTCAGGTTTGTGGACTGTGGCGATTGACGAATATGTCTTATATACTTGGGGACGAATGTTATTTTGGGCAAACATTTTCTTGTTGAGAGTTACGTTTTCATTTTTGACCACAACCTGGAAGTAGTGTATATACTTACAGTGGTATATCTTCAAGAAAAGTATTTCTTACTTGTACCCATTAGCAGTTCTGTCACCTCAGACTAACATGTCTTAGGCTTTATTTTTTCATTGTTTTTAGAAACTTAGCCTTGGGCAATACATGTATATATTGTTGAGTCAATAATTTTAACAATCTAGGACATTTGCTCAAAATTATTGCTTCAAACTGGAATGCCACAATGCATTTTCATGCATATAATCTCCTTTGCACTTATGCAATGATGGCAACAATACAGAGGAATTCATCTATTACTCAGAGTAACGCAAATCCTAAATTTGGAAATACTTGCTATTGCTGAATAAATGTACCTACCGAAATCCTACATGACAAGATTTAAACCCAATCTGCAGTGCTTGGTCACAAGATCAGAGAATGAAATACCAGCTCATTACCTTTCAGAGTCTGCATAAATGTGCAGTTTTGTAAGCACAGTGCTGCAGATGTTATGTTATATCAAGAACAATGATGTAACAGACTTGAGTTCAGACAGACAGACTGAACACCACTGTTCCATATGTCTTGTATGGATAATGGGAGAAAAATATGTATTATATTAATTTCTATGTATTGTGTTGTACATTATGTATTGTACTTTTTTGAACAATTGAAATGCCTTGTGTGTACATGACATATCGCATTTCTCATTCTTGTGCGTACATGATTTATTGCATTTTCACATTCTCGCTGTACTCTTAGCGACCAATGGTCACCATGGCAACGTACCTGTTCCAGAGCCTCGTCGAGTTCGTCCTCGAGGGAGGCGAGACGCAGACTCAACTCGCTCTTGAAGGCCAGCGGCGTGTGTCTGGGCGACTGACTGAAGCTGTGATCCGTGTCGGACATGTCGCCCTCGGTGTCCGTCTCCGGACGGGACCGCCGCCCGTACCGTTTGTCGCCATGCACGTACTTGGGCGACACCTCTGGAGATGGCTGTTTGGGCGGTGCCATGGTGACTGGCTGATCTGTAGGAGCTGATGGAGAAAATACCATGGGACTACATGGTAAGTGTATGTGATAGATGTGAAGCATATATGAACTCAAATGTACATGTAGCAATAGTTACTGTACCTTGATCATGGTGACTTTGGTCTGCTTCATCCTCTGAAGAATCGATCGTCTCCGACAAGATGTTTAGGAATCCGTCTTTGAACGTCTCGAAGTCAACCTGCAATTTTGTCATTTAATATCATTGCTATAAACTAGAACTCATATCATTACATCGTTTGTCTGCACTTTAAATAATGAACTTCAAGTACTAGTAAGTTACATGAGGTAGAACTTACAGAAGTCTGGGTTTCCAGCAGTGACTGTATCAAAGTGTCTGACTGCTCCTTCAGCTCGAGCTTGTAGCAGAGAGCCTGGAGCTCGTCTCGATTCAGTCGAGGTGACCCAGTCGTGGAACAGCTGTTAAAGATCCCTTGCAGGGTCAACAGGTATTCCTGGTCTTCATCCATCACTGGAAATAGATCTTGTTTTCAGTGCTTCATCCACGTATACATATGACATAATCTGGCAAAGGAAATCTCAGATTTTGGTGCAATGCTACTTTTTATATGTTTCACTGCTTTTGCACACCTACCGGTATCATCAATGTCATGTACCACTTGTCAACTCTTGATATTCAAAGAATTGTCAACATACAAAAAGAAAGAATAGGAATTTTTTCACGACCAAATATGATGTCTTGTGACCGTCCAGCTACCCTGGTCCATGAAGTGTTGCGGCACATGTCACAAATAGCCAGAATTGAACACTGGTGCCTATATTTTTATGAAATTTTCTATTCCTCCTATCACTCTGATAATATTGATTGGAATATTTTTTGTGAAACACATGACAACCATCAGTATTGACAACTCGACAGATATGAGGTGTTACAATTATAACTTTTCTGTAGTTAGATTCCGAAACGCCGGTTTTGATAGAGGTATTTGTTATGACACGTGCGTATACTAACACTGCATGGTACATGTGAACATGTTTTTAAAAAAATATCTATAATCATGATAATAGATATAGATCTATGCATGAAGATTTGACATGACATCTTATAAGTTCGTAAAGAAAAATTTACCTGTAAAAATCCAGGTCTAATGGATCAAGATCTAGCACAGATCTACCATGGATCTACCATATTTGACCATTAGAAGGGACTTTTAGATGTAGATCATGTTATAATGTGTAATCCTCAACTTGAGAACGTTATAAGCACTGATTAACAAGATTCACAAATCATTTGGTACGGAAAATCACAAATGAGTATACATGATGGTATAAATCTGTCCAGATTTTGACCCGATGCCATATTTCGGGCACCTGCTGTTATTATTGACGTGACTCACCTGGCTTGGTTTGACAGCAGCTGCTGGTGGGTGGATGTCAAACACCTGCGCGGTCCTGTTTGTTGACACTCGCAATCAACCACATAACATGGCCAGATCTTGTCCGTTTACTTCTTACATCATCTCTTCGTGGAGCAGACGATGTCAGCAATTAATTTTTACATGGTGGAAAATTTTCCGAGCATGTTTGCGGGTTAGTTTTCCGTTCGTTCAACGATGGTTACTCGTAAATCACCGCGCTATTTTGGCATGCAGAAATGTGCCGGAAGTTGTTGTGAGTTGTCATCCAAAAGCTTGGATTATTCGCCAGATGGCAGCATCTCCACGGCGTGGTGTCCACGCTCTGGGTTACGTTATGATTTCAATACACTTTGCCACTAGAGCAGTAATTAAAAAATTAGCCTAAGGGCTAAGATAGGTTACCGGACAATTTTGGTTTTAAGCATTGTAGGTGACATATGATTTTGAGATTTACCAGTCGAGGTCATATCTGTGAACTTCAATGTCTGCATTAGGTATGCTGCATATGACTTCATATATGTTCATAATACAAACATATAAGCTTTATCAACAAGTATTTCGTTTGTAGAGGCCAATTTAAGATTTTGAGATTTGCCCTTCAAGGTTGTTTAAGGTCAAGTTCAAGGTCACCAAAAATGTGCCATTTATACATGACTTTTTATAGGTTTATACATAATCCTAACCTGTATGTTCAAAAGTTTAAGCTTCAGAGGCCACTTTCAAGATTTCAAGCCAGACATTTAGCACTCCAGGTCATCCAAGGTCAAAATCAAGGTCATCATCAGTTGTTCCATATATGATTTCCTATATGTTCATAATGCAAACTGAAGCTCCATCTACATGCATTTCATCTGTAGAGGCAAATTTGGGCATTTTTTAAACACAAAAATGGCTGTTTTGACCTTTCAAGGTCATCAAAGGTCAAATTCAAGGTCACCTCCCAAATCGCCATATATGACTTCCTATTTGAAAGTGCCAATATCTAAGATCTATCTTCAAGCGTTCTATGAGTACAGTCCTGGCAGCTCCCATTATGAAGGAAAAAAGTCCAAAATTTTTTTCAAATTGTGAATTTTTTATTTTTTGCCTAGAAATGACCCAAAATGGATAGTAACGCGATTTGGGGCAAACAATTTTTTTCGCCAATCCGTCAAAAATTCAAAATGGCCGCCAGACGGAGACCGGCGATTCAAGGGCAACCAAACTTATACATATCATAAAGATACATAAGGGGAATCTTTTGAAACAAAAATCTCAAAACTGATCAGACAGTTTTTGAGAAAATGGCCGCCAAAGTCCAAAATTGGCCATTTTTCGTCAAAAATGGCCGCCATTTTGAAAAAAATGCGAAAATAAAAAAACTAAAAAATAACCCCGTCTTGAAATATTTTTGAGCATTTTTGTGCAAAATTTCAGGAAAATCCGCCTGTACTTTAAAGATAAAAATGTGGACGGACGACGGACGACAGACGCAACGCGACGGCAAAAGGTTATCGGACCATAGGTTCGGTAACCTAAAAATATAGAAATTGGAAAGAAGGGCTGGGGGCGAAATTTGGAGGAAAAGTTTTCTTATAAAACAAATAATTCAAGGAGGAGGAGGAGGGGAGGGGGGGGGGGGGGTTACTGTATTTCATCCAATCAGTGATTGATAGTTAACGAACGCCTAGCCCTAGGCCCTATAGAGTCTAACCGGTGCCACAACATGCGGACCGTACGGATCATCCTGAGACGGTTCTGTCCTTTTAGGACAAGCAGTCATTTACTAAAATATCAATAGGCCCTATATTTTTCTTTTTTTCTGTTTTAATTAATTTCATGAACAGTTGTTTTGTTTTGATATATATATTTTTAGGGAATGCATTTTATAGGCATTACTACTCCTCACATTTCAGCCTAACTAGAGTGAAAAAATAAGTTTTTTTAGTTTAATGTCAATATCAAACACGGAAGTCTGGGGATCATTTCTGTTTTTACAAAAATGAAATGTCTTGAATAGTCACTATTTTACGGAGGTTTGATTATGACATGTTCTATTGACCTTTCGGGGTCATAAGCAAATATGCAAATGAGCAATGATGACGTCATATGAGTCACTGAAAGATAATGAGCTCATTGAAACCCTTACTGCATGATAATAAAGAACATGAAAATAATTTTTGTTCCACATAATGACTCCATACAGAAAATATTCAATTTTTAAATAAATTTTGCTGGTGTCATGGCAACCAGAGCCGGAATATGGGCCATAGCAACCACGTTGCTATGGAGATTTTGTTGCTAACCACTGATGATTCCACATTTTTAGGACCTCAACTTTTGTTACATTATGATCCTTTGTAAGAATTTTAAAAGAAAGTAGCACCCTCACATGTCCCAACAGTTCAATTGTCCATAGCAACCCACCCAACAACTGGTTGCTAAGGGGCGCTAGCTCTGACTGTGTAGCCTTGACAACATGCTGGCATAACATAAGACTGACTATGCATTACCACAAAATATATCAGTTTCTATAGGAACCTCTATCTACATTATAACCCTTGCATGAATGAGGTTTAGATAGCTAATTATGTGCTTGACTCATATGACGTCATGAATATCTAATTATAATAAATAATGAGGTCCTGCAAAACGCTGATAGATTAGAAAAAAGTAATTCACGAAAATAGAGATATCTCCGGTTGTGATTGAGATTTTCAAGTTCTGTAAAAACCAAAATGATCACGGAAACCATCTCCACGGTATAAGAACATAAAAATAAAACACTCTAGTTAGGCTTTAATAAATTTCTTTTCATAATTGCTTGCTGAAATTTAGGCCTAGGCCCTATGTGTGTTTCATACGCTCAATGTAAAATGTGAACGATGTGTTTTTGAATTGAATGGAATAGGCTATTAGATTGTTTTGGGGTTCATTCCTTTCTGTTGGGAAATATTGGCTTACATTACCGGTAAATTTACAGTACCGCAACTCACAAATCATAACGTTTCGTAAAATATGGTACCGACTTCTTTTACCCCTGGCGAATGTGAGCAAAACTAATTTTGCCCATTCGAGAATTTACCAATAGAAACCATCCTTGCATATTCAGTCATCGCCAACATTGACCAATCAGAAGGAAGGTCACAACTTCGCGGTTGTTTTGAACAGTCCTTTTAATTTTCGCTTCTTGTTTTGCTGTGTTTACCGCACTTTGTTGGCTATTAAAAAACAGCTTTTATTGGATCAGACCATCAATCTACTTACAGTCACTTATCAGGAGTTATAGAGTGGTCAGTTCTCATTTTGTAACCGATATCGCAGAATCCTCAGGTGCTGATCGAGAGGGTCAACTGGTCAAGTTCACCACACAGAAGACAAGTCAGCGGCCCAGTGACAGTGTGACGTGTTTTGACAAGCGCAGTGTTTACAGAACAAAACCACATTCATGGCCACATTACTGAAGGGCACTCGCCAATTTGTGGTTGTTAGCCTAACTACTACCGTACATTTTTCACAGTCAGGAATATATTGCAATGATTCAGGTTGTCGTTTGTGTAACTGTGTTAAATTCAAAATTATATAATCTACGCTGGACCTAGCCCCAATAACAGATTAAGGCAGAAAGACCTAAATGGCTGTGGCTCAGGTACAATTTACTGCTTGCAGTAGAATTTTTTAAAGCCTTTAGATGTATATACGATAGATAAATCCTGCATATGTTATCTGGTATCTGGTTATGGGGTCTACTCATAAACTCATCATCAGACCATATAAAATCATAATGAATCAGATTGTGTCTGTATTGTCACATGTTTTTCGTCAAAATTTCACACCTGTCTGTATTGTCTTATGTTTTCGGTTGCCAAATCAAATTAAATATCACATTGGAACAAACTTGCCACTGGAATGCGACAGTTGTTCTGAAATGTTTTCACTGACCATTGACCAAGAGGCAAAAACTCAGTCAGTGTCATGCGTGTACTTTATAAATATTGTTTTAGTTGCATTTTCAGTTTAAACATGCCAGAGGCTCTGTCACTTTGAGCAATGACAATAGGGGGTTATCAAACATCATTCAACAGAGGGCAGCATTGTAGTTATCAGTCCTTTTTGGCGCCAAAATCATAAAAGGATATCGTCTGTAATCTTTAATGACGTACGTTTTGGCGGGAAAATTACATTTATATTGATAACACCAGCAAAAACAGTAAAATGATGTCATAAGACTGATAAAGCAGTGCTGCCAGCTGGTGATTGCTGATATTTCTGATAACCCCTCATTTAAATTAATACATTGTTGGAATTATATATAACTCATGTGACTGACTGTGCTATACTAGTATTTGGTCTTGATTGTTCATCCTGAGTTTTCTGTAAACAGGTGTTCCAAAGTTTGTAGACCGAGGCAAGAACTGTCGAAAGCTGGGCACTGATGTACCCTTGAGACTCCTCTCGACACCATAGTGCTGCCATGCCCTGCAGTCTTGATGACTACGAAGTGCTCAGCACTATCGGTTCTGGGTCCTATGGCGTGTGCAAGAAAGTCCGCAAGAAAAAAGATGGCAAGGTCGGTTTAGAGATGAGAGATTGTTTGCACACTTTCCATGTTGACAACTTAAAGATTGTTGCATGAATTCCCAATCCTGTTCTTTCAATATTTATGATTATTCACCAGGCCTTCACTTTCTACCATGCTCTGTATCTGGCAGATCTACGTGTGGAAGGAGATGGACTACGGGAAGATGACAGAGTCGGAGAAACAGATGCTTGTGTCGGAGGTGAACCTGCTTCGAGAGCTCAAACACCAGCACATTGTGCGCTACTATGACAGAATCATCGACCGCAGCACCACCACGCTATACATCATCATGGAGTACTGTGAGGGTGGCGATCTCGCGACCTTCATCGCCAAACTCAAGAAAGATGGGTGCGTATCTAATGTATTAGTGCAGACTAATGAGACGAAATGGGGTATGCTTTTCTCAGCACCAAAAGAGCTGAAATTTGCACATTGTGAACAATATTTGATGTATTAACAATTTTGACAATCGCCTGTCCTGTTATATCACTGTACAATGATGGTATGAACCACCAGTCAATGAATTTCTACATTGTTATCATCTTTGCAGGCGGACGTCGGAGGAGGCGTTTGTGTGGAAGATCTGTTACCAGGTAGTGTCTGCTCTCAAGGAATGCCACTGCCGCAACAAGAACGGCAAGTCCGTACTTCACCGTGATCTCAAACCCGCCAACGTGTTCCTGGACGGTCAGACGGACGTCAAGCTCGGAGACTTCGGTCTGGCTAGAGTCCTCAGCCACGAGACAAGCTTCGCTAAGACATTTGTCGGCACACCTTATTACATGTCACCCGTGAGTGTGTAATATTTGTACTGTCAGCCATTGTATCTTACCGTGTGTTGACACAAGCTGTTTGCTGATATTAACACACACATTGAATGGCTATATCACATGAATTAGTTCTGTACTAGTTTTCCAGCACTAAAGTAATGACTTTGACCCTATCTTCTCTCCCGTAGGAGCAGATGAACATGATGTCTTACAATGAGAAGTCAGACGTTTGGTCTTTGGGTTGTATGCTTTATGAGCTTTGTGCCCTGCGGCCGCCATTCATGGCCTCCAACCAGCGCGATCTCGCCTCACGCATCTGTACTGGACACTTCCAACGGCTCCCTGTCCAGTACTCTGACGACCTCAATGAAATCATATCCATGATGCTCCGTGTCGAGGTATGTTTAGAACAATGGGAGTTTTGTTTGCATGTTCCAATGTTCGAAGGAACTGCAAAGTGTGTTGTGGTTTGCTGTTCATGCTGCTATGCATCATGTTCATTGTTTACTGGAATATTGTTAGTGTTGGATAGTTCGAAATGACAGATATTCTGAAAGTGTATGGTGGTCTACAGTCAACCAGACAATTTCTTTGTTGAAACTCGCAGATAAAACACATTATCACTGACTGAAGATAAATCCGAGATTGTGATTGGCTAATCACAACGGTGATATGAACCTGTATCCTGAATATCTAATTTGGCACGTGCCACCTTCGATACGAGTTCACGGATCTCTTGCGAGTCTCGTTTTCAGCCTTTGGCCACATGGGATACAGAGTCACGGACAGATAGACATAGATATTATTCCGTGAACAAACCTGGGATAATGATCAAATAATGCCCCATACATGGTTTTATTTTGCACGCGGTCGTTTCCAGGAACCCGAGCTTGCAAGGGGTTCAGAAACGACCAAGGGCAAAGTAAAAACACGTATGGCAATATTTCGTTTATATATATCTATAATAAGGTTTTTCAGCTTGTAAACAATAGTTCGATCAATCAGAGCAGGGGTGGAATGTGGGTGGTTGCTAGAGTGGAATACGGGATTTTAGTCCCCCCGCCGAATTACATTGAATAATAAAGCAGCAACACGATGAGATATATAATACTAGTAACTAATAATATCTGCTCTCAGGGTCTTGTAGGCTGTAGCATGTCCTATACTTTATTCCCCAGGAGTTCCGACGGCCGACAATTGACCAAATCCTTGAACACAAGCTGATGCAGAAGCATCGACCGCCGGACAAACGCAGCTCGTCGGGTAGCGATGAAGGCTACAGGGAGAGGTTTGAGTCACTGCGGCGTAAGGAGCAGACCCTCCTGGACCATGAACAAATCCTCCAAAGCCGTGAGAAGATGATCGCTGACCGCGAGAAACTACTCGGCGAGTGTGAGAAGCGCCTCGCGGAACGAGAGGCGGATAACTTGAAACGCGAGCAACATCTTTCAGAGAAGGAACGGCTGCTGAAGCTCAAGGAACAGGATCTAGAAAGTTAGTCACTCGAATAGACTTTAATGTGAAATTGTCATTGTATCAGATTCAGTGTTGTATATAGTGTGCAGAAACAGTCAAAATATGTCTGACCAAATACTTTGGTACCGGGATATAGGCTGGGTGTAATGTCATGTTTTCTGATTCTCAGGTCGAGAGAAAACAATCCAGTTACGAGAAAAAATGACAGATGATCGGCTAGCCAGGTGGGTATTTATATGAATGATGTTGGTATGTTTAGACTAGATATACATGCTAGAACTGAATCCAGGTGTAGAGACAATACTAAATAAGTATATTCATCATTGACAATGTTCAAGTCATGATCATCACATGTTTTAGGGTTGACAAGTTGTTGGAGAGTCCACGGCCACAACTTGAGAGCACTCGGAAAATCAACCTGCGCTCGGCGTCCGCCACAGAACTGGGCGATCGTGAGCCAGGCGAGATAGCCACCGTGGACGTCTCTGATACAGGTAGAACGCGTCCTCTACCTGTGCCTAACAAGTCTCCCTCGTGTGTGCGTGATGCTCGTGGTTTTAAGCTAGGTGGGGGTGACATGCCCACCAAGTCTTCTCCTCGTTCTGTGATCTCGCGAGGCACATCTCACTCTTCTGCTCTCGCTAACCTTGTAAATAGCCCTGTGACTGCTCCTAGAAAGCCTAGCTGTAGTGAGAACAGAGCCAGCAAGGAAAGATCAGGATGGAGAATTCGTCGCTCAAGCGGCAACGGACGCAACGCCACCAGGAAAGTGGACAAAGAGAACATTCTGCCAGAGAATTTCCGCGACATGCTCTCTCCAGTCCGGCGGAGTTATGTGGCGGCTGACGATCAGGTGTTTGACTCTCAGTCACCGAGACTTCGTGCTAAAATATTATCATCTCCAGTTGTTGAGCGGAAGCTGTTAGATATGTCTCCCAGACCAGCACGGCGCGACTCACGACCTCTGTCTGGCAGTCCACAGCTCAAGCCACACCGTCCATACCCACTGTCAGCCCTCCAGAACCTCAAGGACGACTGTGCCGAGATTGCATCCAAAGCCTCTGTGGACAAAACCTCGCTCAGCCCCAAGACCTGTGCCATCGACACCGGGTCTGACTGCGCTCTCAAGGAGAAAGTCCGCCGACTTCTTAGAAAGTCACCGCCAGATCTCTATTCGGCCCGCAAGGACCAACGTATCGTCTTCCAGCCTCTGCAGAAATTCGACTCGGTGGCAGATTCATAGCGTTGGGAATTCTTTAAGAATGATCTCCATACAACTTGAACCAGTGATGACATTATACAAGTGCCAAAGTTTTAGTGTTCGTGATTCTGTGTCTGTGTGAGCTCAAGTGTGTCTGACAACTTAACTATCATGTTCAACTTGTGGTGTTCATAGGTGTGAAGTGTTTTTTTCTGTCTATTATACTAGCACATTCCGATCATCAAAACAATTATCAACTTTATCAATTGATTCTACTCTATGTTATCACCTGAAATGTTTATGAACTTGCAACCAACATTATTCATCACAACATACCTGTATTCCAAATATGATATAATCTTTGATTTTTCCAGTCGCTTCTCTTGTTGGTCCCTTTAGAGTAGTGAAGACTTGAGAGTAGGCATAACATAGCAAATTAATGATCTTTCTGTTTTCAGTAGAATTTCAGTAATTGTACAGTAAATACTGATATATTATGTGTAAATTAATTTCTCAAAAGAGTTGTGGTCAAAACTAAGTGTCTTGTTTCCACTGCGTATTCTCGAGTTAATTAGGTACATGGCAGGGTTCGCATTTAAAACGGTTAATCTAATATATATATACCTAAATAACTGTGTTCATATCACTTTACTGTACATCCATGTTTGCATTTACTGGCATGAGGAAAGGCATTTATTTTTTCTACTGCATACAATTTTATGTGTTTATTGAAGAAAAGAATAAAATTTTAAGATTGTTCCTGGTATCTTAGTAAATTGAGGTACACACATGCAGTACACGAAATGTTAGTTAGCACAACTTGAGTTGACATTACTATACTCTGAATTTTTGAACTTGTTTATGTTTTTAGCTTACCGGCCCTTCGGGCCAATGAGCCATTGTTGTGGTTTTTCGTCCGTCGTCCGTCCGGGTCTGTAACTTTTTTTTGACATGATGAATTTCCCCATAAATTTGTGAGAACATACCTTGGGCCAGTATCTAAAGACTTTTTAAAATTTTTTTGATTGAATCGTTCTTGCCGATTTGGCAGCCATTTTTGGCGAAAAATTGCCAGTTTTGGATTTTGGTGGCCATTTTCTCAAAAACTGTCTGATCAGTTTTGAGATTTTTGTTTCAAAACATTCCTCTCATGTACCTCTATAACGTGTATAAGTTTCGTTGCGCTTGGATTGCTGGTTCGCGTGTGGTGGCCATTTTGATTTTTTGACGGGTGGACAAAAAAAAAATTTTGTTATCCCAAATCGAGTCACTATTTGTTTTGAGCCATTTCCAGCATTGAAAATTTGTTTTGACTTTCACACAATTTCCTTCATAATGGGATCTGTGCAGAGTAAACTCATAGAACACTTCAAGATAGAGCCTAAGTATTGGCACATTCAAATGGGAAATCATATATTGCGGTTTGAGTGATGACCTTGAATTTGACCTTCAATGACCTTGAAAGGTCAGAACAACCTTTTTTGTCGAAAAAAACAATGAATTTTGACTTTGATGGCCCTTTTCTCAGAATCTTTTCAGACAGTTTTCCTCAAAATCATGTATAAGATTCTTTTTATGTACCTTTGTGATGTGTATAACTTTTGTTGCCTTTGAAATGACGGTCTGCGTGTGGTGGCCATTTTGATTTTTTGACGGGTAGGCGAAAAAAAATTTTTGGTCCCAAATCGAGTCACTATTTATTCATTTTGAGCCATTTCCAGCAAAAAAAAAAAAGAAAGTTTTTTGGCCATTGAAAATTTTTTTGGACTTGCGGTTTGAGTGGTGACCTTGAGTTTGACCTTCAATGACCTTGGAAGGTCAAAAACTACCTTTTTTGTTGGAGAAAAACGATGAATTTTGTCTTTGGTGGCCCTTTTCTCAAAATGTATTCAGACAATTTTCCTTGAATGCATAAGATTCTCCATATGTACCTTTGTGATGTGTAAAAGTTTTGTTGCCTTTTAATCGACAGTCTGTGAATATATGTCATTAAGGAAAAAAATCTTCCGAGATGTAATTTGATTTCTTATTATAGTCCATACAGAAAATCTGTTTCCGGCAAAATTTACGAACATGTTTTGGTAATAGAGTTTCAGTGTAACAATTTGTATGTTGGAAAATCAATACTCCGTGCAATTCTCATGATTGCCGGTAAGCTACAGCACCCTTGGTGCTATGTTTTTGCTGTAGTTCAGTGTGGTACAATTTGAATCTGAGCACATTCAAGAATACACACAAAATTGTATTCAGAGTAATTTTGCCACTACAGTGGTCCCCCTCAGATAAGACCCCCCTCAATAAAGACTTCCCCCTCTGTAAAGATTTTTCTTGTGGTGCTAGGATGACTTTAAAATGTAAATGAACCCCTCTAATAAGACATTCCCTCAGATAAGACCTTAATTTTGTGGCAGAAGGGTAGGTCTTATCTGAGGGGGCCACTGTAGTGCCACTGGGGCAGATTGTCAGTGTTGCCAATCCAATTTCTGATACTGATTCGAAAATTGCCACTTGGTGAAGTCACTGAAGTGTGTCAAGTTATATCAAGATACCTGTCAATGTCGCTAAGTATGGCTGAAAATGTATGCAGACAAATTAGAAGAATTAAAGTGCATTATGTTTTAAGGCACAGTTTTGACGAAAATAGAGATAACTTGTGTGCTCCCGATCTTGGTGAAGTATTGTAAATTTGCATACGTTGTAGATTCCTAATCAGCATAATCATTTGATTCAATTCAGCAGCAGTAATACTCCTATAGCGCATCTCAGTTATGTAATGAAGTAACAAGCTAGACAAGATACTAATGGAAATAGGAGTAATGCTCTGTATTACCTAATCAAAACAGGACAGAACTCTACACACACACGTTTGGGACGAAAGTAGCTATGCCGTTGTGGTAGACTGGTAGACTTTTTTTTGACTGAACATATTAAAAAGAAATAAATTTACTAATAAAACAAATTTTGCAGACTCGTCTTCCTGTTCCGCCGCCTCAAGCCGTTCTGAGCCTGGCTTCACCCTGCAGACCTTGAACTCGTGCCTGACCAAGAGGCCCGAGACCCCGCCCGTCGCTGGCTCCCCCGCGGTCAAAAAGCGAGTCTCGTTTTCCGCACTGGACAAGGAAAACCTTAACTACCGCCCGTCCGCCTACAGCACGGGTACAGCCAGTCCCGTCTACCGGTCGCTCGACAGTAAGCGGCGCAGTTCCAGTGAGCCAAAATACAAAAAGGTGTCCAACATCCAGAAACAGTTGGAGTTGGACCTCTTGAGGAACCTGCGTGACCTCCGCCTGAACGGGTCGGTGTCTGAGACTGGGAGTGTCGGCGGGGGAGGAGATTCCGGCGGAGGGGTTGGAGAATCTAGGCAGGATAGACGGTTGAACGTCATGACGTCATCACCCACCAAGCAGTCGGACGTACGTGTCTCATGGAACCTTTAATATTCCTAGAAGGTGATATTTTGAAAGAAAGCAGGAATGTTCATATCAATGTGATATCAATGCTACGTAAACTCGCATGACACTGCTCAGTTCTGTTCTATTAGATATTATTCAAACCAGGTGTAATTTCGGTGCTAGTCAGTTTTTATATGCAGTGTAAACTTTCCACTTTTCTGACATAAACATATATTCGAGTTTTATTAGGAAATTTGTAGGCCTATTTACGTGTGTTCCAAGGACATTTTGTATAGAACATTACTAGTATTATACGCGAACGTAGTTATTCGTTTTATGCATTATGATATCAGTATGTGAAAATCGTTATTTTTTAGACGTTATGACTTATTCAAACAACGTGTGTTTGGGAGAACCGTGATCAAATCTGGTTAAATTTGTACGATATGGCATTTTATGTCACTTATTTTGTACGGATACTACAGAATAGTATTAATAAACATGTATGAAAGAATAAAACTATTTTTGAAGTGAAGAATAGCGCTGACTGTATTGTTTTGAATGTGTGCCTACTTGTACATTTAGAAGAATATTAGCCAAATTGTGACAGGCATATTTAGTTTACAGCTGGTGAGTTATGTGGCAAGCCATTCGACTACCGGGGATCCCCGTATTTAAGCCCTGGGCTTATAATTGGGGAAAAGGGGTTGGGTCGAATGAAGTTTATCTCCATATATAGGCCCATGGGCTTATATTTGGGGAATGATTATTTTACTTTTTGCACGCTTGAATTTACAATGGATTAGAGAGGAAAGCACTTCTTATATGCGTAATAACTATATTTATACAAACATTTTATTCTATAGTTCCATAAAGATAGAATATCACAGATATTCACTGTCCTATTAAACGCACGCATGACGAATAAAAAGGTACACATATACATGCCTATGCATGCATGTACCGGATAAAATCCAGCTGGTCACGTGTATATACTATAGTATCCCTAGGCGAGGCATATACGTACGTCTTTTATCAATTTCATTTCAGTAGCTTATTCTAGGTACCAACACTTACCAACGTCTCCTACGAAAAACAAAACGTCAACTACGTTTTCCCCAAATATAGGCTCAGTCCTGATGCGAGACAAAATTGTATTCCGTTTATAAGCCCATGGGCTTATACAAGAGTACTACTCCCCTTGTATAAGCACATGGGCTTATCCAAGGAGGGGCTTAATCACGGGGATCCCCGGTGAGATTCGACTTTCAAATATCGTCCATGTTTCCAACTAAATACAAATACCATGCATACAATTTCATTGAGTGGATTTTTTCGTGTAATGCCACGTTCCTCCATGGATACGACTTATTTCGACCTGAGGTAGGATAGTTAAACAACCCATGGGTATTTTGTTTGTGTAAAACCACACCAGATACACGTAAACTTTTCGATGATTCTTACACAACAACATTCAGGACCAAGCAGCTTTTCGCTTGAGACAAGTGTCTTGACTTTTGCATTCGTACGACGATAAATCAAGTTTTTAGCTTACCGTACCTATGGTCCGATAAGCTATTGTCGTCAGGTTGCGTCCGGCGTCCGTCCGTCGGCGTCCGCGTCGGCGTTGTTAAACGCTGGGAAAAATCTGTTCAATGAATATTGCTGTAATTCACAAAATATGTTCTATGGGCCCATATCTCCGGACCATTTTTTTTTTGTCGATTGAATCGTTTTTTTTCCAAAATGGCGGCCATTTTTGTCGAAAAATGGCCAATTTTGGATTTTGACGGCCATTTTCTCAAAAACTGTTCGATCAGATTTGAGATTTTTGTTTCAAAAGATTCCCTTGATATACCTTTGTGCTGTTTGTGACGGAATAGCGTGTCTCCCGGCGGCTATTACGCCGGCAGGATCGTATAGTACGATGTATGTCGTGCGTTAACACAAGACAGAAGTCCGACGTATTTTTCAACAATAATCCGGGTTTATTTGGATGATTAAGTCCGATGAAGATCACGGCCACTCACTCATTCGTAATCCCACAATATATTCCGAAGTATAGTAAAGTCCGATATAGTTTGATTTCTTCTAAATTCACAATATTCTTCTTATTAATCTTGGTACCTCTCTATTATAATTTCACTTCTCACTTCTTCAAGTTCTCAAACACAATAGCTAGGGAAAACGCGGGCCAAGTGCTGAATGTCTGAGTTTTCCCGCGTCGTGGGACAGGAGTTCATGTGATTCGTTGAATGTCTGGGTGGGCGTGGTTAAGTGTCTGGAAATGTGGTGATTGGAGGGAATTAGGGGTGTGTCATCGTGAGTAGAGTTGTTTACATGAGGTGCGGTGCTAGGACGGTGTGTACGGGTGACGTAAGGTAAGTATGAAGTCATGTGATGAGTCTGTGTCATGTATGTCGAGTGGGAGAATGTGTAAGGGAGGGGTTTCGGGCCGATAACTGTCATAATTATTCTACATGTGTATAAGTTTTGTTGCCCTTGAATCGTCGGTCTGCGTGTGGCAGCCATTTTGATTTTTTCGACCGGTCCCAGATAGGACTTTTCCATGTTAAATTAGCCTATGCTTTATAATGGGGACAAATTTCTCCTAATATCTCACTTAATATTGGGATTAGACATTAGGAATCAATTGTGCACATATAGGAAATTATATATGCCGATTATTCTCGTGACCTTGAATTTGACCTTTGACTTAATTTTCAAGGTCACAGCAAAGAGTGTAAAATCAATTGGTCACAGCACAAAATGGCTAATATCTCACTTATTATCGACTTTACAGCTTAGGAATCAATTGTTGACTCATAGAAAATGATATATGCTGAATATTTCTCATGACCATGAACTTGACCTTCGACCTTATTCTTAAGGTCAGAGCACAAAATTGGTATATTATCAACTTAGCAGCTTAGGAATCCATTGTGGACCTATAGGAAATAATATATGCCGAATATTCTGATGACCTTGAATTTGACCTTTGACCTAATTTTCAAGGTCAGAGCACAAAATGGCTAATATCTCGTTTATTATCTACTTTACAGCTTAGGAATCAATTGTGAACATATAGGAAATGATGTATGCCGAATATTTCAATGACCTTGAATTTGATCTTTGACCTCATTCTCAAGATCAGAGCACAAAATAGCTAATATCTCATTTATCATATACTTTACAGGTTAGGAATCAATTATGAACATATAGGAAATGATGTGTGCCGAATATTTCGATGACCTTGAACCTGACACTTGACCTCGTTTTCAAGGTCAGAGCACAAAATCGCTAATATCTTGCTTATTATCGACTTCACAGCTTTGGCATCAATTGAGGACATATAGGAAATTATATATGCTGAATATTCTTGTGAGCTTAAATTTGACCTTTGACCTCAATAAACTGAAACCGACACAAAAGCAAAGAATATCTTTGACAGTACTAGTCAGTTCCATTCTGGTTTCATATCATTGTATATTAGGCTCTAACACGACCGACTTACGTAGAGCAAGTTTTAGGCGTGAATGATGTGCAATTATTCTCATGACTTCATGACATTGCTTTCAGCTTACATATAACTGTCTTGGGTCCGGTAAGCGCAGAACCCTGCGGCTCTATGTTTTTTATTTGCCATCTCTACTCAGTCACTACACATAAATGTCGATACAAACGTAGAGCTACATGTTGAAGCTCCTGATATAATTGTGCAACACAAATTAATTTATATGTCCTGGGAAATTATGGTTCAATTCAATTATGTGGCGTATGTGCCGTAACAGCCGGAGAACCAAGTAATTACCAAGCAATTATAATTGCATGAGCATAGTCGACAACAATAGCGAAAAGATCATGAATGAATTATGTAGTTCAGCTCAGTCAGTCAACATGAATAGGTCAGTTGTTTTCCTCGTAATTTGAAAGTTATGGCACTGATTTATATTATTCATACTAAAATATTAACCTTAATTGAACAATAATCATCAATGTGAAATAATTATGGTAACCAGGTTCCAGAAACGTCAGGGACTAGAACTGAAATCTATGTCCCATCCATGAAATTATTATGTATCATATGGGAATATCTCCCATCAAATCAATGTTATTCCATCTGAGACTGCACCAGCCGGCCGACATGAATTAAGAGATATCCAAGTCTACTTACATCATGGAAATAGGCCTACTTAGTAGGTGTATGTATATATACACGCTGTACGGGAACCGTTTAACGCCATCCATGATGTAACATGACTGATGAATTTGACATGTTAAATTTGGCAAATACAAAACTGACAGGCACAAAAATAAAGGCAACCCATTTTTAGCTTGTACTTGTAATGTTTTGAGCACCGATGAAGGGTCGACACTATCTGATGGACTGCCAGTCATCTTCTGACAGCGCTCAAGTGGAGATATCTAAAAGCTTTCACTGTCTCTGGGTGAACATCTAGACAGTCAGTGCTGGATTTCTTTTGGCAGATTAGTAGCACTTGATTTTGATTTTTCGGGGGGTTGAGCTTTGCATTTGAATGTGTAATTATATTTTCTGGTATTGACTGCAAATCACATGCATGCTGGTTATGACAATTTATGATGGGGAAGGTAATTCAATTGGTGATGAGCCAGGAAAAAAACTTAATTCATCCGGACGGATTCGTTGTTTTGCATGTCCCCAATAATATAAATCAGCTATAATACAACATACTCAAAACAAGATCCATTTTCATGTGATCGAATGAGTTAATCCACATGAAACACGTAGATACTATGAAACTGCAGACCGCGCCAGCTAATTTGGACAGGTAAATCCGAAGTCTTCTCGCGTTTCAGTGACGGATGTGTTAGGCATTTAATGCTCGGCAAAACTTCTTCAACCATTGAACATTCGAGCGACTCTTGACCAGATGCAACGTGTGTGGGAAGTAGCAGTGAAGACAGGAGGTAAACCCAGATCTACTGCAGTAATCTTTTAGGAGTTGAAAATAAAACTAGAAAAAGAGAGAGAAAAAACATCTAAATGAGAATGAAAAGGATTTGAGCTTATATAGCAAGTTAAGGAACTTGGGATGGCTGTGGTTGAGAAGTAGATGATGGCTTCTGATAGTTTCATCATCATTGTGACTGATGATGTCCACATCAATTAAGAGAAGTATGTAGAGTGGATAAACCCTCTGTGTCCTCGAGGGATATCAGCCAGGCTCCTGGACAACGAGACTTCGCAACAATTAGAACGCTGGAGAATGCAAGATCCAGTGATGTTATATGTGGCACAGTGCAATCTCTGAGTGAGAGCGGATGGGTGAGTGGGTGGATTGATAGATGTCTGGCTAAAATAACTTATACACTTACTTACTAACAGACCTACACATTGCTTTCCACAATACAAGTTGACAAATCAAGTAGCGCATTTGGATGTAACTATGTAGTAATATGTTATCACAACTGGAACTGGCTTTCAATTTGGTGGTAAATCACTAGCTGTAGATGACATCATGAACAAGCGAAATAAGCCTCTGGGTTTGTTTCAGCAGAGAAACAGGAAGATAAATTCAGAATACATTTCGACTGCACCACAAGTATGAAACTCAGTTCCTGGAGCACAAGAAAAGCAATCATGACATCACATGTTGACAGTGAACACAAGATCTAGAGGAATCAGGGGAGATCCATTTAAGTCTAGTGGCCTGATAGGGTCTCGTTCCCCTTGAAATTGTTCATGAAACCTATATTTTCACACTCTCTCATATGTCTTGTAAGGAAAAAAGAATAGCCCAAGTGTTAAGATAGGTTATCGGACAATACATAATAGCTATTTCGTCCCGTGGCTTCGAAAATAAGGTCAAAATCAAAGTCACGAGAGTATTCAGCATATGATTTCCGATATGCTCACAATTGATAACTAAGCTATAAAATATTAGTCATTATGTCCCGTGACCTTGAAAATGAAATCAAAAGTCAAATTAAAGGTCATCCAAATATTCGGCATAAATCAGCATATGTCCACAATTGAATCCCAAGCTGTAAAGTTGATAATAAGCAAGATATTAGCCATTTTGTCCTGTGAGACCTTGAAAATGAAGTCGAAGGTCAAATTCAAGGTCACAACAATATTCAGCATATATGATTTCCTGTATGTCCACAATTGATTTCTTAGCTGTAAAGTCGAATATAAGCAAGATATTGGCCATTTTATGCTCTAATCTTGAAAATAAGGTCAAAGGTCAAATTCAAGGTCTTGACAATATTTAGCATATATCATTTCCTATACATCCACAATTTAGTCCCAATCTGTAAAGTGGATAATAAGCGAGATATTAGCTATTTTGTTCGGTAACCTAAAAACTGTTAACATGGTCAACTCTTGGCCCGCGTGGTTCGTTTCTCTGCCATTTGGGATTACGTTATAAGATATAAGGGCTTTTGTCAGCCAGGATACAACATAAAATTTGGACGGATTAATCTTCTGCAGGGTCACCATCCTGCTAAATACACAGGTGAAAACTTGAACACCCAATTTTCGTATTCAATTTAGACGAAGAACATGGGACTATGAAATTGCAACCGCCAATATACTAGTATTTTACTGAGATGGGTTGGGTCAAAGATTTGGTTGTGATAGTCTGCTTCTTCCATATATGACTACACGATGGTACGAGTGAATTAACTACACTTACCAATTGTATCGGAAGAATAGAATCTACATCGTAAATCAGGATACATGACTTGTCATAAATAGGCCTCCTTGTCGATATTGTTGTTTGCCAAGCCAATATCGGTTATTGGATGGCAAGCCGAGTGCCTCATGTGGGCCGGACATTGTTCCCTGATCAAATTTACTTTCCTTGACAGATAGAATGATGAGTAATGGTAGGTCTGTCGTCACAAAATCTACATTCTTGTTTGCTAACGGGAAATTTATGAGCAATCTCGCATTCATTGTTTGGGTAATATATTTTCTGGTAGGCCTGCCTTCAAAAACACATTTGAAATGACGACACTAAATTAAAATGTATCTAGTGAATAATGGTGCAATACTTTTCCTTCCGAAATGCTATTTTCATAGGTCATTTTATACATTTTCATACACCTAATTTTATGTGGATTTGGAAAGACGAATAAATAACATTAGTGTCTCAAAAGTACAAGATAATTTTATTCACTCATGTAAAAAATATTGCAAACAACCAGCGACTACTAGTATTACAGTATTATAGTATTAACAAACAACAAAACACGGAAGAGGTTGTTTTGTGAAACACGATTCTCGCACACATGATGGAGCTGTAACTCTTCCTCAACAAGACATTGATGGCTGCAGTACAACTGCTCTGTGTGTCAGCTGCTGGGGTTCGTGTTTTGACTCCAGCACTTTGTAAAAGAATGCTTAATCTGTTTCCAAGTCATAACTTGCGAACGTACAGACTTCAGGAAGCGTCTTTATGACAAGTATTTCCTGGTGATAAATGGTTGACGGCATATTCAAGATACTCGTACATATTACGAAACTGTCCTCAAATGAAAATTATATATATATTTTTTCTTAAACTATGTGAATGATTAACAACCATAGTGCTTCCATAATGAGGTATGTAATTTTCTCCAGTAATTACGCAATGTTGATCTTGTGCAATATTGATACAACTGCGAGAACCAGCTTCAATGATATACAAGCGGGAAATGATGATATACCACTAATGGTAGGTAAATAAATATCTAACTCTATACATTATGTAGCATAACAGACCTAGTGGACGAGAAGCACGCGATGAATGTTGTGTTTGTGTGTATCGTTTCGTGTGTGTGGTTGTCTGGGTGGAGCAGAGTGGACTCAAGAGCTGACGAGAGCTGATCGGCCGAGTAGAGGACAAGACATCTGAATATGCGGGCACCCAGTGAGACGGGGCACCTGAATCCCATCTGGGACTGGTGGGCAAACAAGTGTGGTAATAGTTAGGAATGTTGATGGGCATCTGACACATTGCAATGCATATTTGGATGCACACAAAAATGATATGAAACAACTTGAATAGTACTTTTGTGCTATACAAGTTTTAGCATAATATACAAAGCAACCTTTTTTGTCTTCTAGGCAATAAATTGGTGTATGAAACTTGTTGAGCTCCAATATCAGTCGTATGCACCTGAAAGCCTGAAATTTGTTATATGACGCACACAAATAACTAAATCTTTGTCATGAACTTTTAGTTACATGAACAATTCATGACGTGAATGGCTAAGTTGATGGTATTCTTTTTATTTTAATTATCAGAAGGAAAGTAACCACCCTCTGTTGTCTACCCTCAAAATATTGCCATTTATAAATCTCGCCTGCAGCGCTTTAACATTTCTCGCATAGTGCCTTCTGAAAGTCGCCAGAATGGGACAAAACATATTAGTCAAATCAGCAAGGGGCCTATTAGCATAATTTTTCAACACAGACAGATGACTTTGATGTATTGCCGCTGCAAGTAAAAGCTTAGCAGTTCTCATTTATACAAGCAAGTATTGTGTGTCCGTCTGAATGGGTGCATGATAATAGTAACCGTTCAGGCATGGATCGGAGGCCCATGTTCTCAGACCCACTCATCTTAAACTGCTTTTGTGTAAAAATATAACTGCATAGTAAATGGTTGAATAATAGTTTGCAATAAAACTCTTGAAAACTTAATCATACAAATTTTTCGAGCCATATTAGAAGCCTTCAAAAACAAAGTCTCTCGTATTCTGGGCAAATATACAAGAGATGGCTTCCAAAATGCACAAAAAACGTGATATCTAATGCGTATTTAGAGGGAACATCCGCTGGATATCACAGATGTTACTGTTGTGTAATGACAGACCTCGCCAACTAATTTGGACCAGGTAAAAACTTCTCCAGCCATTCAACCAAATCACCCAGGCGACTCCTGGCCAGGGGCATCGTGTGCGGGAAGTGTAGGAGGTAGACCCAGATCTACTTCTGAATTTTTTTTAGTTGAAAAAAAAATAGAATGAGGAAAAACTCGTACCTAAACTGAGAATGAAATAGAATTGTGATCACCTATACTATGACCATTCAACTCATTTACACTGCTTTCTTGCTGATATTTTTGTGGAACTAAACGGTACCATTCCATAACTTGGCATACTTCACGAGGGAGTCAAACGGCAATTTTCTATCGACTTACAGGCTTCTAAACTGCACCGTTTATAGCAAGAACGAAACACAGCTAGAGACAACTTGGGGTGGCTTCGTTTGAGTGATAGGCACGTTTGAGTGATAGTGAAAGTCGTGTGTCTGATGAAGGCTTCTTCACATTAAGTCTACATCCAGACAAGTATGGAGAGTGGACACGCTAACAAGCCCTCTTTGTCCTCAAGGGACATCAGCCAGGCTCCTTGACAATGAGATTCCCCAGTAATTAGAGTGATCGAGAATACCTGCTCCATTGATGTTAGATATGACAAAGGGTAATTTATGACCGAGAGCGGAAGGTGCTAGATATCTGGTTAATTTAATTTTAATAACACCTTTTAGATTATACATAATTATGTCAAAATAGGAATAAATACAATTGAAAATACATGTACACGGTTTTGTCACACAAACTACAGAAGCATTCTGTTGTCATCTAAATAATGTTGGTAAACACCAAAGGTAGAACCAAAGAGCTTATATTTGTGAAACACGATTCTCGCACACGTGCTGGAGCTGTAACTCTTCCTCAACAAGACATTGATGGCTGCAGTACAACTGCTCTGTGTGTCAGCTGCTGGGGTTCGTGTTTTGACTTGAGCAGTTTGTACGAGTATACTTGATTTGTTTCCAAGTCATAACACGCGAAACAATACAGACATCAGGGAATGTCAATATGACAGACAATTCTTGGTGGTAGATTATCGAAATCATACAGAGTACATTTGTATATTATACAAAGGTATCCGCATCTTGAAATTGCGAGATAATTTCTGAGCTCGCAATCATGAACGGTGGCAACCAAAGTGTCGCAATAATGAGATGTACAATTCAGCCCAATGAATATGCAATGCTGATCTCGTGTTCTATTGATACATCTGTGGAAATAAATGTAATACAAGTGTAATACAAGTGGAGAAATAATGACATGCCACTAATCACACATAGATGAATGTTTAATTAATTTTGTAGCATGAAGACAAATAGTCACAACCGACGATAAGCGCACGATGATTGATGTGTTTGTCTCGTGTCGTGCCTCTGATTGTCTGGGCGGAGCTGAGTTGACACAAGCGTCGACAAACGCTGGAAAAAAAACATAACTACTGGGAATCGAAGGGCCGGAGAGCCCAGAATCCAGCCTATTGAAAGCAATTGAGCCAAAATTTACTCGAGATCCAAGTACGAAATCTCTGGATCTAGCTACGTAACCCGGGGGAGTTTCTAGTGGAGAGATTACTTGTGGTCATGATACAGGCCTTTCACACTGTCGTGTCAGTGCAAATTTTGGTGTTTCAAATTTTAGTGTGCCAGTAGGAAGTTGAACAATTAAACCTATATGGTTTTTGTTTTTCTCTATACCTCGTGCTAAATAATTTGGCAAGTAAAATAAGTTGAGCGCAATTTTCTGCCGTCTGCCTCTGAAATGCCTAAAAACTATTCTATGACGCACACATAGCTTAATTTTTGTGTCAAAACAACTCATGCAATTCACTACGTGAATCGAAACTATTTTTATTTTAAATCTCCAAGACGAATGCTCATGTTGATGGAGTTAAGTTTGTGGCCTTCTGAATCTGTTCATCATAACATAGCCACGTGGACATTTCACTTGCACCGCTGCTTATTCTTACCGCTTACTCTAACTCTTCTCACATATTTCTCACATAAGGAGCTTGAATAACATCAATCTTGACAGTTGGCAAATGCTATAATACAGTTGGCAAATGACCAATAATAATATTATTGTCCACCTGAATGAATAATAATACGTTCTTGAGAAAAATAAAATCTAATCTTACTTGATTTGGCAGCTAACAAGAAGCCACTGTTATCAAACTATAAATTCAGAAGCTTACCAAAACAAATTTTCATGGTCAAACATGCAAAAGATGACTGGAAAAAATGCACTCTTTGGAAAAAAAACTTTGATGAATGTGTATTTAAAAATAATATCTGCAGGATATCACAGATGTTTTTGCTGTGTAATGACAGACCTCACCAGCTAATTTGGACAGATAAATCCGAAGTTTTTCTGTCTGTTCAGTGACGCGTGTGCGAGGCCTTTAACGCTCGCCAAACTTCTCCAACCATTCAAGCAATATCCCCGGGCGACTCCTGGCCAGGGGCGTCGTGTGCGGGGAGTGCTGACAGGAGTTGGGGGGGGGGGGATGGGGTTAAAGAGGAAAAACACACATATAAATGGAAATGAGTACGACTTGCATCACCTGCATCAAGTTTGTCCCATGACCAGCTTATGACTGGAAACGGTCAAATTACATGCATGAGGAATGTACGAGAATAATTTCTTTTCTCGTGTGAAATATACAAGGAATGTGTAATGGTTTTGAAAAAAAAAGATTAGAAAAGGGAGGGATATATACTTGGCCTCTTGGCAATTTCAAAGAGAAGGATATATACTTGGCCTCTTGGTAATTTCCAAAAGAGGGATATATACTTGGCCTCTTGGTAATTTCAAAGAGAGGGATATATACTTGGCCTCTTGGTAATTTCAAAGAGAGTGATATATACTTGGCCTCGTGGTAATTTCAAAGAGAGTGATATATACTTGGCCTCTTGGTAATTTCAAAGAGAGGGATATATACTTGGCCTCTTGGCAATTTCAAAGAGAAGGTTATATACTTGGCCTCTTGGTAATTTCAAAAAGAGGGATATATACTTGGCCTCTTGGCAATTTCGAAGAGAAGGATATATACTTGGCCTCTTGGTAATTTCAAAGAGAGGGATATATACTTGGCCTGTTGGTAATTTGAAAGAGAAGGATACATACGTGGCCTCTTGGTAATTTCAAAGAAAGGGACATATACTTGGCCTCTTGGTAACTTCAAAGAGAGGGATATATACTTGGCCTCTTGGTAATTTCAAAGAGGATACATACTTGGCCTCTTGGTAATTTCAAAGAGAAGGATACATACTTGGCCTCTTGGTAATTTCAAAGAGAGGGATTTATACTTGGCCTCTTAGTAATTCCAAAGAGAGGGATATATACTTGGCCTCTTGGTAATTTCAAAGAGAAGGATATATACTTGGCCTCTTGGTAATTTCAAAGAGAGGGACATATACTTGGCCTCTTGGTAATTTCAAAAAGTGATATATACTTGGCCTCTTGGTAGTTTCAAAGAGAGGGATATATACTTGGCCTCTTGGTAATTTCAAAAAGAGAGATATATACTTGGCCTCTTGGTAATTTCAAAGAGAGGGATATATACTTGGCCTTTTGGTAATTTCAAAGAGAAGGATATGTACTAATTTGGCCTCTTGGTAATTTCAAAAAGAGGGATGTATACTTGGCCTCTTGGTAATTTCAAAGAGAGGGATATATACTTGGCCTCTTGGCAATTTCAAAGAGAAGGATATATACTTGGCCTCTTGGCAATTTCAATGAGAAGGATATATACTTGGTCTCTTGGTAATTTCAAAAAGAGGGATATATACTTGGCCTCTTGGTAATTTCAAAGAGAGGGATATATACTTGGCCTCTTGGCAATTTCAAAGAGAAGGATATATACTTGGCCTCTTGGCAATTTCAAAGGGAAGGATATATACTTGGTCTCTTGGTAATTTCGAAAAGAGGGATATATACTTGGCCTCTTGGTAATTTCAAAGAGGATACATACTTGGCCTCTTGGTAATTTCAAAGAGAGGGATATATACTTGGCCTCTTGGTAATTTCAAAGAGAAGGATACATACGTGGCCTCTTGGTAATTGCAAAGAGAGGGACATATACTTGGCATCTTGGTAATTTCAAAGAGAGGGATATATACTTGGCCTCTTGGTAATTTCAAAGAGGAGGATACATACTTGGCCTCTTGGTAATTTCAAAGAGAAGGATACATACTTGGCCTCTTAGTAATTTCAAAGAGATGGATTTATACTTGGCCTCTTGGTAATTTCAAAGAGGGATATATACTTGGCCTCTTGGTAATTTCAAAGAGAAGGATATATACTTGGCCTCTTGGTAATTTCAAAGAGAGGGATATATACTTGGCCTCTTGGTAATTTCAAAAAGAGGGATATATACTTGGCCTCTTGGTAATTTCATGATATACCAATTGCAAACAAAGTATTAGAAGAAGTGTAAATTCACATCATGATGATACATTCACACATTTGGTTCAAGTGAAATTGTGCGGTATGTACCCTAACCGTGTTACATCATGAACACCATACAGTATTCAAGCCTGTGGGTGTTTGATTTCACAACAGCTAGTATAATTGTCTCTTAATTATGATATGCGTGTACTATGACTGCACATAGTAGGCAGAGACACGGCTACGAGTTGTCAATGTTCTCGCTACCAGGACCGCACGAGATCGTGCCACTCTCGATATTGTTGTCCTCATGTGTGTAGGCTATATTGTATTGCACGAGATATAAAACATTCATAAACATGGACCATGTCACTCGCCAAGTTCATGCGACAAATATTTCGTGGTGGTCACTAACGAAAACATGTCAATTTTATTGCTTTGCGATGTTTTAGAGAATGAAACACAGAGTCAGCTTGAAATGGCAGTAGCTGAGTGGTGGTCAATTGATAAAAAGTGTCTGATGATGGCTCCCTTATACAATGTCCACATCCAGACAAGAACGGAGACTGGACACGCTAACAAGCCCTCTCTGTCCTCGAGGGCCATCAGCCAGGCTCCTGGACAATGAGATTCCCCAGCAATTAGAACGTCGGAGAGTTCCAGTGATGTTATAGATGTGGCACAGTGCAATGCCTGAGTGAGAGCGGATGAGTGAGTGCATAGGTGGATTGATAAATGTCGACTGGATGGGCGGATATCGGGTGGACCCGGGTCACATCCTGGGGGTCACGTCGCCTGCTGTGACCTTTTCGCTTGTCTCCTTCCCAGGGCAAACTGTTACACCATCCATTCATCTACTGAGTCGCAGTTTTTCACTAGGGGAGCAAGAGGTCCATGACTGTGTCGGCTGTTTGTCGTCACCCTGGGCGTAAAAGCGTGTGCCGGATGCCTGGTCGTGTAGCCAGTCCACCTGGGTCGAAAAATAGTGACCAAACGGTATTTTTTTGTGTGTATATTCCGACCCAAACTCTTACAAGTGCGTGTGAATCTATCATGAATTACTAGTGTCTGCAGGCTGTCTATAGGCGACACTGGACATGCAGTAGTCTGGGATACCCGGGCATTTCACCCTTTTAACCCGGAATGTCACGGTGTCAACACCCTATATAGGCACTAGAAAGTGACCGTGGGAGCCGAGGAGGGAAGCACGAGAGTTGTAGGCTGGTTCCGATACTAACGCCGATTAATGAACGTGGACTTCAATTCCACCCAAAGGAATAAAACGACAAAATTGCAGTGCCCTTTGGAAATGAGGGGAAACTGGCACCGTGGTACATTGAAGGACACCCAATAAGGACTTAATAGCTATCGTCTAGGCGAGCGTTGCACTTATTCAGTAGGTACAACATCGTGAGCCACTGGTAGTAAAGTGCTCCCCGGTAGCTCGAAAAGGACGAAAAAAGACTTGGCAGCGTTTCCAGAGAGGCAACAGATGGGGTCGGCATTTAAATTGGTGGCTTGCGGCGGGTTTAGTTGACGAAACACTTGTCGGTATGTGGTGTAGCGCATACACGAAGCTAGAATATACCCCGCCCTTCATGATGGAGTCTATTTTTAATACCGCCGACTACCGCGTTGGCCGCACTGAAAAGCCAATGAATATACCGAATTCGTTTATATAACACAGGCTGTTTGTTGACCTAATTGCAGCGTCCTGGTATTTCATTTCGATAGCGTGTTTATTTTCATATTTATCCGAGTGCTCACTTTCCAGCCATTTTCCGTGAGTAGTTTTTGGTGCTTGCCGAGTCTGGGACCCTTCCTGCGTGGTACCACAGGAGGAGGCGCGGTGATCGCCGCCTTCCCCGAATGCGCCATCAGGACCAGATTTCTGCCCCTCCTCCGCCTCTAAATCCAGAATGTTAACGAATTTCCCCCGCGTAATTTGGCCAATTTCTTTCGCGCACAGGGAACCACACTCGCGGGAGCAGAACGGATAGGTTTTCCAGCAAATAGGAGAGGATGTTTGGCCAATAACAGAACAATTTCTGTTATGTGGAATTTGACACCGTTCCCATTTTGTCTGCGGTCGATGGTGTGTGGCCTGTCTGCCGTCTTCCCACTTCGCCAGACGGGGACAGCGGCCATCCGATCTAGAGAGACGTCTGGCCGCCACCGTTGGAACGCTCGGGCAGATTAGGCTTGTCCCGAGGTCCGGCACAGATCAGCTGTGACATACGTTATATTGGAGACACTATCGACCTCCACTGACATCGCCCGTCATTGGCACAATCTGCTGCGCCTGGAGACTGATCGTGGATCTAATTGGGACGGGATTGATGTGATGCCCCTGCTCGGTCGGTCGGTCGGTCGGTCGACAGGGCCCGCGGAGAGGAGTAGTAGGCTATCGGGCCCTGGTGTGGTCGTCTGTTAGCTGGGTGGCCTGTAGATCGTCACATTGAAGACGGAGCAACCGACGGATGATCGATAATATTTCACGTGGACGGCAACTCTAGAGAGCCGTGCAGCACGTGTGGATCTCGTTCATCTCTCTCTCTCTCTCTCTCTCTCTCTCTCTCTCTGTTTTGTACTGCTCGACTCGAAATGGTCCCCACAGAAACACTGGAATTTTGCCCCGCGAAAAACCAAGCTTCTTCGTGAAAGCTTTCTGCAGCGTCGAGCCATGTTTTATTGTTGCCTGACAAAAAAGTAAATATCGCTCATCTATCGCATTGACAGCGTCACGTTCAATATGGCATGAAGATTGTGGATCCTTTGGATAAACAGGACCTCAAATTGAATGTTAGGATACAACTGGGCGTGTCATGTCAACATATGTGTGCTCGGACATAGCGACATTACAGTATACATCCACATCTACCACTGCACGCCAGGACAGATCATTGATGTGTATAAAGGTGCCCGGACGATGTAGGCTATACACGACTATATGTCATCATCTAATTGGTACTAAATACATGGGCTTGAGAGGTCTCGACCGACATCGCGTGTGAGTGCTAGGATCGATCATATTACGGTTACCTCGTGCACTGTGCTATACACCGGACCAGTCTATACGAAGTGGATTCAACTTGTGACCATCTCCTGTTTCCATTTGAGGAGAAGCTGGCTCTATTCGGACGACGATTTGAAAATGTACCTTTGTGTGGGTCGGCACCTGAGAGCCCGCGGGGCAAGCCGGGCACGGCGGATGCGGCCTTAGATATGTCACAATGGCTATGTCAATATGCACGGGGCCCCCCTGAATAGCGACGTCTGAACGACACACAGTACAAGTGTTTGGCTTACAAATCATGTTTAGGCTCACAATTATATTCTCGGGGATTATGTGGGTCGTATGCTAAAAGGTTCGTATAATGATTTAGTTGCGTGACACCACGGCGTGGTTAGGTGGTTTGTACGTGCTCGCTATATTTGCAGAGCAGACGAACCTAAAGCCTGTCACTTATGTACAGAACGATTTAGGGATGTGTGAAGATCAGATCAGACATGATTTGTGAGCTCTGGTGAAATGTTCGATTGGCGGGGTTTCGGCACGATCTCGC
Source organism: Terebella lapidaria (assembly GCA_949152475.1). Taxonomy (NCBI): domain Eukaryota; kingdom Metazoa; phylum Annelida; class Polychaeta; order Terebellida; family Terebellidae; genus Terebella; species Terebella lapidaria. The sequence goes on from OX424561.1 coordinate 19,467,089, forward strand.
CATGCCATAGACCAGTAGAGTGATCAGTCTGTCGAGAAAGTGTCACTGGGGCCAGACGACGACATCATGGTGTGGAGGAAGCGGCGGCGGTATCGCCTCGCCACCATCGTCTCGTACCTCTGCGCTTTCTTTGGAATACTGTTCATCGCAGGAAATGTCATCATGCTGCGCCAGGGCTTCGTTCAGTTGTACTCCACGGCATTCCATGAACGACCGGGCTTGTACCAGGAAATGGAGTATTCAATTGACAGAGCTCGTCTGCTGAAATGGCGGGAAAACCACGTGTTGCCAATCGACGAGATTCCTCCGGTGGAACTTCCATCTCTGGCCATCAGGTCGGAGTTACAGTTGAGAAAGCTCATGGAGAATGAACACGTCGTGCTCCCGAAACAGAACCACGGGTCATTGGATAGAGCTGTATCAAAACATCAAAATAAAACATACTCAGACAAAACGAGTCACGTGTCGACAGCTCCTCTGGGTCCTGGGCAGTCACGTGACACGTCTGTAATACACGTGCCGTCACGAGACCTCCGACAGTCGCTATACATGACGTCAGACTGCGGCGGGCTCAGCAACAGGTCCTCAGGAGTGTTGGGAGCGGGGTGGACAAAGATCGTCTACAGGTAGGCTTAGACTTACATATCTACGCTTAATGTCACATGGCATTGTGTGGACGCTCTAGTCGAATCGATATAATATAATTCAATAGAGACCCACAATCATCATCCCGCAGTTGATAGTTAATTCCTAGTTAATGCATACACTAGTATGCAGTATAAATCATGTATAGAACATCTATCTCAGTTGACAATTAATATTACTAGTATATGTTTGCACTTGTACATGTGCAATTGTTCATGTATTTCATTTTTGTCAGAAGTGAATAGCAGAGATATGAGAGAGAATAAAATTACTCCACAATACTTGTACCATTTTATTTGCTGCTTTGTGCATGTGTCCAGATTCAATATGTCTGTACCCAATAATATTTAATTTTATACAGGTCTAGGTATAGGGGGGAGGACGTGGCCCTCAAGATGGTGGACTTTACCGGACACGATATGACGTCATGTCTGGAGCAGAACCGGAAGCGGAACTGGACATACTTCCATTGCTATGAGCAGGCGGCGCAGAAAATCCTGAAGGAGATTGTACTGCTCCGGGGATTACGTCATCCACATATTGTACAGGTGATTGCACGCGAAATGAGAACTTGGAGTACATGTAAATGGTATAATATTATGGTTTTTCATCCGTGGAGATTAATACACCGTAATAGTAGTTTAGGTTTTAATTTTTTGCTCGGGCCTATATGGAATCAGTCTTCTTCACAAGTCTTCTTGTGTTTGTTTGAAAAACAAACACAATGTGAAATAACAGATAATTCCAACAGGATAAGTGCAGACAGCACTTTTGCATTAAGGTTTCGATGTTCTGAGATTTCCAGATGGCCGATTTACATTGGTGCCGGAAAATGGGAAACCACTATAAACATCAACACTGATAGACGGAAATTACCCAGTTGTCGAGAATTTCCATAATAAATTTCGTGGTTGTACAGTGACCTGTACTTTTGGCTCTGCCCAACTCCCTTGCGGTCACTAGCAATTATAATCTACATCCTTTGCACTAGAAATCTCCACTTATCGATTTGGCATAACAAGTCGGTGGAAATTGCTTGAGGGATTTCCATCTATTTTTGTACCCTTACCAGTTCAGCTAAGTCGATATTATTCCCCAGTGAAAAAAACTAAACAGGATAATTTTTGCTTGCCACGTACGGAACTCGATGCAGAAATCAGACAGGTTAATTGGATCACCCAAGTCACGGCATCGTATAGACGGCCATTTGTCAATAATTCTCCCGGATTTATGTCAGGGGAATGATCAAAGCAACGGATCTTTCTGTTCCTACTCGAGGAGGCCACGTACAGCTAACACACCATCGTGTTCATTCATTGGGAGAGAAGACAACATACTAAAACGCTACATGTATATTATTGACCTGTTGTAATTGATTTTGTGTAACGTCGTTAATAATCTCCCTCTCGGTGACATACCTATCTTCCCCATGTGTTCCTATCTTATTCAAGGTTATTGCCCAATGTTACTGGTAATAGCTATGAAGAAATGATGGTTACGTGACATATATCATCAAGTATTATACATACACGTGTCACGTTGAAATTGTGGATCCCATCTCGACTGAAACAGGACTTATTCGATTCTGAGCAAAATAATGTTCCTCCTACGAACCAAATGATCACACCCAAGGGATAGAGGGAAAGAGGTGCATATGATGTATCAGACTCTTGTGGGTGTCTGGCTATTTCAGTCACATTCAGAATTAATATATAATGTTATTGAATGACATGAAGTTCGTGTGATGTTATTGTATAAAAACAGTGCCTAGCATGATTGTTGCAAATGATGCACCCATCTGATGCAATGAGTAATGCCAGAAATACATAAAGATGATACTATTCCTGATAATACCCATGGAAAAAAACGCCCATGTAATAAATGATGTGAATTTCAAAGGCTATTCAGTGTAGATATATGTGCGGGTTAAAAAGGTAGATATAATTTAGATGTGAAAGTAATATCGAGTCCCAATATACCTGTATGCTGCCATGGTGCAGTACGGTTTACTACATGTAGTATCTATTATTGAAGTTTTCTTTTTACCGACCAGCCGATGATATATTACGTACGTCTGATTGATTGCCTAAAAACAAATAGAAATCAAGTGCCGTAAATCTTATTGCCATTAAAGTGCTCCATTTCCCCCCTATCTATTGAAATAAGATTGACGTTTTGCCGCTCTCTCTCTGGATCGCACGCGTTACCACTTAAGCTGAGTCTGTCTGGTCGTATTTGTGTATCTAGAATCTATGTTCCCGCTAAGTAATCTTGACATTTCCCTGCCGTACGATAACACGGAAGCCTCGCGCAAACCCGTGGATAAAACATCGAATAGGTTTTCTCCGGAGTTCTCGTGCTAATTGGCTTAGGGACGTGGACTTTCCTACTGGGGATATATGCCATGTTATGGCATAAACCGTAGAAGAAACTGAAATTCTATTGAATTTATGCTCGTCCACAAAAATCCATGTTTTGAATTCCTGGAAACCAAAGCAGTGGAAACAAGTAATTTGTTTTGTTTTTGGAAAACATTGCGAGACAGGTTTATAGTCAACACACTGTGATTGCACAAGCGAGAGATGAATAACGCTCAGATGGTTAAGACATCTCTATCTCCTATTGCGTCTAGACTCGTAAGCCATAGATGATCTACTTGGCCATTAAAAGATTCCGATGCTTTGCTGGGAATGCCTTCCCGTGTTCTAGGACTGGTACTCTATGTACATGTATATGAGAGGTGATGCATACAGCAGATGTCTCATCCCCTCCCTTCCGCATTCACCATTGCTTTCACAGACATGAGGCACCATGATCCCTATGAGATCAGACACTTATTGCTGTCTCCCTTATTCCCTCCTCCTCCTCTTCCTCTTGAAATTGCTCGCACACGGGCGCCCCATCATCTATTGGAGAGAGAGAGAGAGTGGCAGAGTGGATCCATGATAGATAGCCTCCACTATATGAGGGCAGCCGGCCTGGCATAAACAAGCGGTGCATGTCCCGTGTTACCCCGGTGATATCTCTAGGTCGCTCGCTGCTAATCTCGTTGTTAGTTTTACACTTGCCTCGTATCGCCAGATAACAGTTGTACCGTATGTCTGCCCCCGCCTACTCTCTCGTGTCTTTCCCACCCAGAGATAAGCGGAGTCAGTTGACGCAGTTCCCCCACAACAGGAAATGTAAAACAAGGGACTTCGGCATGGCTGGAACAGGAATTACATGTCAATTGCTCGGCATTCGGTAAACTGACAACTGACAACTTTATCTCCATCAACTGTTTTAGGCACGTGCTTGGTGCACTGCAGATTCCATGAAATAATTTATTTACACATCACAATTAGACTCAGGTATTGATAAATAATGACCAAACTAACCTATGTACATTCGTTATTGTAGGCCTACTGTATATATTGAAGATATTTAATGTAATAGTACTATCCTACACTACATGTATCACTTGAACACAATGATCGTGTAGTATTGTATCGTACCATTACAGAGAATCTCTTATGGGTTTCTGAGGGAATACAATTAACTTTTGCTGTTCACATACGAACTAGTTCAAACCACCATTTCCCGGAGATGTATGGATATCTTTCCTTTGACTACCCGATTACTTACCGGGATATACCGCGTCACCCATTAACCCTGATATATTGTCTCCATAAATTCGCCGGTTACCCTTTCATGGTAAGAACCCGCGAAATTTTTATTTCTCCTCATCCACTTTCTTGGAATTGTATGTGACGCCCATGCGACGGTCTGTCAGATAGACCTTATAGCGCCACATAGCTATGACTCTACCCATGTGACGAGCAAGCGACGGTCCGTCGGATAGACCTTGTAGCGCCACATAAGAACATTTCTCTTTCTCCAAGTGACGGCCAAGTGACGGTCCGTCACATGGACGTTATAGCGCCACATAAGAATTTTTCCCTTTCTCCAAGTGACGGGCAAGTGACGGTCCGTCAGATAGCCGTTGTAGCGCCACATAAGAATTTTTTTTTTATCTCCAAGTGACGGCCAAGTGACGGTCCGTCTCATGGACGTTATAGCGCCACATAAGAATTTTTCCCTTTCTCCAAGTGACGATCCGTCAGATAGCCCTTGTAGTGCCACATAAGAAATTTTCTCTTTCTCCAAGTGACGGGCAAGCGACGGGCAAGTGTCCGTCAGATAGGCCTTGGAGCACCACATAGCCATATTTCCTTTTCCCCAAGCGACGAGCAAGCGACGGTCCGTCAGATAGCCCTTGTAGCGCCACATAAGAATATTTCTCTGTCTCAAAGTGATGGGCAAGTGACCGTCAGATAGGCCTTGGAGCGCCACATAGCAAAATTACCCATTCTCCAAGTGACGGGCAAGCGACGGTCCGTCAGATAGACGTTATAGCGCCACATAAGAATTTTTCCCTTTCTCCAAGTGACGACCAAGCGACGGTCCGTCGGATAGCCCTTGTAGCGCCACATAAGAATATTTCTCTGTCTCAAAGTGACGGGCAAGTGACCGTCAGATAGGCCTTGGAGCGCCACATAGCCATATTTCCCTTTCCCCAAGCGACGAGCAAGCGACGGTCCGTCAGATAGCCCTTGTAGCGCCACATAAGAATATTTCTCTGTCTCCAAGTGACGGGCAAGTGACCGTCAGATAGGCCTTAGCAAAATTACCCTTTCTCCAAGTGACCATATTTCCCTTTCCCCAAGTGACGAGCAAGTGACGGTCTGTCAGATAGCCCTTGTAGCGCCACATAAGAACATTTCTCTACCTCCATGTGACAGGCAAGTGACCGTCAGATAGCCCTTGTAGCGCCACATAAATAATTTCTCTTTCTCCAAGTGACGGTCCGTCAAATGTACGTTATAGTGCCACATAGCAATATTCACCTTTCTCCAAGTGACGGTCAAGTGACGGTCCGTCACATGGACATTATAGCGCCACATAGCAATATTTCCCTGCCCCAAGTGACGGGCAAGCGACGGTCCGTCAGATAGACGTTATAGCGCCGCATAGCAATATTTCCCTGCCCCAAGTGACGGGCAAGCGACGGTTCGTCACATGGATGTTATAGCGCCGCATAGCGATAATTCCCCTCGCCAAGTGATGAGCAAGCGACAGTTCGTCAGATAAAACATTTTAGCGCAACATAGCAATATATTCCTTCAGCAAGTGATGGGCAAAAAGCGCCACACAGCAGGATTTCCCTTCCCCAAGTGATGAGCAAGTGACTGTCCATGAGATAGATGATATAGTGCCACAAGAAAAACACACTATAAGTGGTGAACACTGCACAATCCCTGATGCATTAAGACGTATTGTCTGAAATCAAATGAATATTTGATGAGAAATAAATGTTATCTCTGTGTACATATTCAAAATGCATGGGAATCGGTTAGAAGCAACTATTGTTTTCCTTGTGAACCTTTGATATCAGGAACATCAAACAATGACATGCAATTCAAACCAATATCTCACCACATGATAATGACCCTAACATTGGCACTGATTGTGCTTTAGATATAAACATCATAGATTTTAGTCACAAGTCATATGCAATTAGTGGATACTGCTGTCACAGATGACTTGGCTGATAAGCCTAGGATAAAAGAGACTGGGGTTTATACAAACAGTGACATCAGACATGGGCCCAGAGGGTGAGCTAGGGTGAGGGGGAGGGCAAGGGGGGGGGGGAACATGCACAGATGATATAGAATGCAGGACATCAGTGTTGCACTGGTGGCGTGGAGGACAAGGGCACTTCAGGTGGATTTTTAAAGACAATGATGATAATATTGAGAAGGGTACAGTATACATGTACATGTCAGATGGCCAAATTGTGATTCTGCTTCATGTTTACTATAGGACAATAATTTTCATCCATGGGGTCTGTTTTTCAGAAAATGGGGTCTGTTTCTCAGTCAAGGAATTAATACTGTAAAACGAATAATATTGGCGGACGATTTATTTGGCGGATTTGGCAGTAGGGGAAAAACCGCCAAATTAAATCGTCCGCCAAATTAAGTAGACACATGTTAAGAAATATATGTGGTTTTGAAACCGCCAAATTAAATATCCGCCAAATAATGTGGGGCACACAACCGCCAAATTTAATAGCTGCCAAAATTAGTCTTTTTACAGTATCTACATTCAGACAGTTCTGTCTTGGTGGGAACTCACAATATCATTATCATATCTTTTGCAGTACTTTCCATTCACAGAGGTCATCAGATTGCAATAGATATACATGTATCTCAGTGTTGAAAGTGTGTTTCGATGTGTTTCTTTTTTGGACTGTCCCTCCACTTATTCGAAGTTAAATGTTGAAATGAAGTTTTCAATGATTGAGAAATGTAACCATACATATACATGTGTTACAAACAGTTCCATTTTGTAATCCATGATCTGAACTTTAAAGACAATCAAAGGAACTTTGTTGCCTAGTATAACATCAGAAGAATCAGAAATGTAATCATCATTGGAATTCATGATCAGCCCAAACTGTCTCCACCAGAAACTCGCAATGAAATCAAGTACAAATGGGCATCTCTTTGGCCATACAAGTGCAGATATAAAACTGTATGTTTTTTCCTTCGATCAGAAAGGTATGGCAAAGTCCATAACTTTCTGCCAATATCACTTTAACATTAGTTTTATGAGTTCAGTGTGTTAGTTTATTTACTTGTACAAATTAATTGTACATACTATGTAGTTTTCCTGTAAGTGGAAGAATATTGCTGATTAAGTTAACATTAGTTTTACTACTTCAGTGTGTTAGTTTATTTACTTGTACACAAAATTTTATATACTATATAGGGCTCAAACTGGAAGAATATTGCTGATCATGTTAACATGAGTTTTATTAATTTAGTGCATTAGTTTATTTACTTGTATAAATAAATTCTATATACTATGTAGGTTTGTTTGCTCTAAATGGAAGAATAGTGCTGATTAAGTTAACATCAGCTTTATTGGTTCAGTGTGTTAATTTATTTACTTGAACAAAATAATTGTACATATTATATAATTTGCTCTAACTGAAGAATATTGCTGATCATGAGAACCTTAGTTTTATTAGTTCAGTGCACTAGTTTATTAAGGCATTTCGGCAGAAATGTCTTTATGGTTTTAGCAGAATTTTTTTTTTTTTTTTTTTTTTTTTTTTCTTCCGCCACTTTTGGTTTCCGGACGATAACTTTAGATTGCCTTTACGGATCCTCGTCAAATTTTCACCACAAGTCAGAAATGATATGTGGAAGAACCCTATTCTTTTTGAGCCGGATCCGAGGTCCGTGAGGTCCGTGAGGATGAAATCAAGGCTAATTTTGAGACTTGGTTTCCGGACGATAACTGGAAAAATATTTACGCAATAGTTGCAGAACTCTGCATGGAGGTTCATATGCCACCAGGGAAGAACCCTATTGATTTTGGGATCGATCCGTCAAACGACCTTTGACCTAGAGGTCGAAATAATTTTTTGCTGATTCATCCTTGAGGCTTCCTGCATATCTCAGAAACCGTGCGTCGTAGAGCGAAACGGATGTTATTTTCGGACTCGTCGCCCTAGACAAACATCTCTAGGGTGTATTATTTTTTTTGATCCGGCTCCGAGGTCCGTGAGGTCCTTGAGGATGAAATCGAGGCTGATCTTGAAACTTGGTTTCCGGACGATAACTCGAAAAATATTCAGGCAATAGTTGCAGAATTTTGCACGGAGGTTTATATATCAACAGGGAAGAACCCTATTGATTTTGGGATCGATACGTCAAGCGACCTTTGACCTAGAGGTCAAAATAATTTTTTGCTGAGTCATCCATGAGGCATCCTGCATATCTCGGAAACGGTGCGTCGTAGAGCGAAACGGACGTTATTTTCGGACTCGTCGCCCTAGACAAACATGTCTAAGGGGTATTATGGATGAACTTTGACCTTGACCTTGAATTTTTTTGCCGAGTCGGCATTTTTCGTTTTCGTCGATATCTCGGGAACGGTGTGTCGTAGAGCGAAACAGACGTTATTTTCGGACTCGTCGCCCTAGACAAACATGTCTAAGGGGTATTATGGATGAACTTTGACCTTGACCCGAAAATTTTTTGCCGAGTCGGCATTTCTCGTTTTCGTCGATATCTCGGGAACGGTGCGTCGTAGAGCGAAACGGACGTTATTTTCGGACTCGTCGCCCTAGACAAACATGTCTAAGGGGTATTATGGATGAACTTTGACCTTGACCCGAAATTTTTTTGCCGAGTCGGCATTTTTCGTTTTCGTCGATATCTCGGAAACGGTGTGTCGTAGAGCGAAACGGACGTTATTTTCGGACTTGTCGCCCTAGACAAACATGTCTAAAGGGTATTATGGATGAACTTTGACCTTGACCTTGAATTTTTTTGCCGAGTCGGCATTTTTCGTTTTCGTCGATATCTCGGAAACGGTGCGTCGTAGAGCGAAACGGACGTTATTTTCGGACTCGTCGCCCTAGACAAACATGTCTAGATGGTATTATGGATGAACTTTGACCTTGACCCGAAATTTTTTTGCCGAGTCGGCATTTTTCGTTTTCGTCGATATCTCGGAAACGGTGCTTCGTAGAGCGAAACGGACGTTATTTTTGGACTCGTCGCCCTAGACAAAAATGTCTAATTGGTATTATGGATGAACTTTGACCTTGACCCAAAATTTTTTTGCCGAGTCGGCATTTTTCTTTCTCGTCGATATCTAGTATATATTATAAATTAATCATCACACCGAAATGCCTCCAAGGCATCTTTAGGCCTTGACGTCTAGTTTACTGGTACAAATAAGTTCTATATAATATGTAGGTTTGCTGTAACTGGTAGAATAGTGCTGATCACTATATAGGTTTGCTCTAACTGGAAGAATATTGCTAATTAAGTTAACATTAGTGTTATTAGTTCAGTGCGTTAGTTTATTTACTTGTACAAATAAATTCTATATACTATGTATACTATAGGTTTGCTCTAACTGGAAGAATAGTGCTGATTAAGTTAACATTAGCTTTATTCAGTTATTGGTTCAGTGTGTTAATTTTACTTGAACGCAAAATTGTACATATTATATAGGTTTGCTCTAACTGGAAGAATATTGCTGATCATGTTAACATTAGTTTTATTAGTTCAGTGTGCTGGCTTATTTATTGTACAAATTAATTCTATATACTATGTTTAGGTTTGCTCCAACTGGAAGAATATTGCTGAATAAGTTAACAGTAGTTTATTAGTTTAGTGCATTACTTTATTTACTTCTTCAAATAAATTTTGTATGCCATGTAGATTTGCTCTAACTGGAAGAATTTGGCTGATTAAGTTAACATTAGTTTTATTAGTTCAGTGTGCTGGTTTATTTACTTGTACAAATAAATTCTATATACCATGTAGGTTTGCTATAACTGGAAGAATATTACTGATTAAGTTAACATTAGTTATATTAGTTCAGTGCGTTAGTTTATTTACTTGTACAAATAAATTCTGTATACTACAGTATGTAGGTCTGCCCTGCCTGGAAGAATATTGCTCATTAAGTTAACATTACTGTTATTACTTCTGTGCGTTAGTTCATTTACTTGTGCAAATAAATTCTACATATTACGTAGCTTTGCTCTAACTGGAAGAATATTGCTGATTAAGTTAACCTTAGTTTTATAAGTTCAGTGCGTTAGTTTATTTACTGGTACAGATAAGTTCTATATAATATGTAGGTTTGCTCTAACTGGAAGAATATTGCTAATTAACTTAACATTAGTGTTATTAGTTCAGTGCGTTAGTTTATTTAATTGTACAATAAATTCTATATACTATGTAGGTTTGCTCTAACTGGAAGAATTGTGCTGATTAAGTTAAAATTAGCTTTATTCAGTTATTGGTTCAATGTGTTAATTTATTTACTTGAACACAAAATTGTACATATTATATAGGTTTGCTCTAACTGGAAGAATATTGCTGATTATGTTAACATTAGTGTTATTAGTTCAGTGCGTTAGTTTATTTACTTGTAAAATAAATTCTATATACTATGTAGGTTTGTTCTAACTGGAAGAACTGTACTGATTAAGTTAAAATTAGCTTTATTCAGTTATTGGTTCAATGTGTTAATTTATTTACTTGAACACAAAATTGTACATATTATATAGGTTTGCTCTAACTGGAAGAATATTGCTGATCATGTTAACATTAGTTTTGTTAATTCAGTGTGCTGGCTTATTTATTGTACAAATTAATTCTATATACTATGTGTAGGTTTGCTCTAACTGGAAGAATATTGCTGATTGAGTTAACCTTAGTTTTATTAGTTCAGTGTGTTAGTTTATTTACTGGTACAAATAAGTTCTATATAATATGTAGGTTTGTTGTAACTGGAAGAATAGTGCTGATCACTATATAGGTTTGCTCAAACTGGAAGAATATCGCTGATTAAGTTAACATTAGTGTTATTAGTTCAGTGCGTTAGTTTATTTACTTGTACAAATAAATTCTAAATACTATGTAGGTTTGCCCTACCTGGAAGAATATTGCTCATTAAGTTAACATTACTGTTATTACTTCAGTACGTTAGTTCATTTACTTGCGCAAATAAATTCTATATATTACGTGGCTTTGCTCTAACTGAAGAATATTGCTGATTAAGTTGAACTTAGTTTTATTAGTTCAGTGTGTTAGTTTCTTTACTGGTACAAATAAGTTCTATATAATATGTAGGTTTGCTCTAACTGGAAGAATATTGCTGATCATGTTAACATTAGTTTTATTAGTTCAGTGCATTCCTTCATTTACTTGTACAAATAAATTCTACATACTATGTAGGTTTGCTCTAACTAGAAGAATAGTGTTATTTAAGTTAACAATACTTTTACCAAATCAGTGCATTGTTTTATTTACTTGTACAAAGAAATTGTGTATCATATTGGTTTGCTCTAACTAAAAGAATATTGCTGATTCAGTTTACCGCTGCCGTCAAAGACTTCAGAAAATTGTCGACTTCAACAATGACTTTGTAGGTACATTTGCAGATATATGTATAACGTCATAATAAAATCAGTGACATTCGGTATAATAAAAAATTAGGCCAAGGGCCGAAGATAGGTTACCGGACAATGTTTAATATTTTAGATGTTAGCCAGGTCACTGGTTGAATTCAAGGTCAAGAGAATATTCAGCATATATAACATTAAGCATATATCATGTCCACAGTTGATTGCTAAGCTGTAAATTCAATAATCAGAGAGATATTAGCAATTTTGTGCTGTGGCCTTGAAAATGAAGGGGCAAAGGTCAAATTCAAGATCATCAAAATATTCAATGTATATCATTTTGTATATCATGTCCACAATTGATTCCCAAGCCATACAGTCAATAGAGGAGCTAGATATGAGCCAGTTTGTCCTTGGACCTTGAAAATGAGGTCAGAGGTCAAATTCAAGGTCACGAGAATATTCAGCATATATCATTTCCTATATATGTCCACAATTGATTCCTAAGCTGTAAAATCGATAATAAGTGAGATATTAGCCATTTTGTCCTGTGACCTTGAAAATGAGGTCAAAGGTCAAATTCAAGGTCATGACAATAATCTGCATATATCATTTCCTATATGTTCATAATTGATTGCTAAGCTGTAAAGTCGATAACAAGCGAGATATTAGCCATTTTGTCCTGTGACCTTGAAAATGAGTTCGAAGGTCAAATTCAAGGTCATCAGAATCTTCAGCATATATCATTTCCTATATGTCCACAATTGATTCCTAAGCTGTAGAGTCGATAATAAGCGAGATATAAGCCATTTTGTCCTATGACCTTGAAACTGAGGTCAGAGGTCAAATTCATGGTCACGAGAATATTCAGCATATATTATTTCCTGTATGTCCACAATTGATTCCTAGTCTCTAATCTCAATATCAAGTGAGATATTAGGCATAATGTGTCCCATTATAAAGCATAGGAGAATTTAACATGGGAAAGTCCCATTTGGGCTGAGTTTGGGCCAAAATGGCCCACTTCGAGCGATTCAAGCGCAACGAAATTTATAGACATCATAGAAGTACATATGAGGAGTCTTATGTATCAAAAAGAAAAAAAGTTACTGAACAGATTTTGAGAAAATGGCCGCCAAAGTCCAAAATCAGGCCTTTTTCGTCGAAAGCGGCCGCCATTTTGAAGAAAATCAAAAAACTAAAAAATACCTCCTTCTTGAATTATTTTTAGGTATTTTTCTGCAAAATTTCAGAAAAATTCGCCCGTAAACAAAAAAGATAAAAATGTGGACGACGACGACGGACGCAACGCCATGCCAATAGGTTATCGGACCATAGGTCCGGTAACCTAATAAATGGTCACTCGTTTGTCAGGAAATGTTCCACCTCAAAGGCAATGTTAACCTCAGCTTCGCCTCCGGTAACATTGTCTCCTCGAGGGAACATTTTGCCGTGTTCCCCTCCAAAACAGTCACCATTTATATGGTACATAATATATAGGTGTGCTCTAACTGGAAGAATATTGCTGATTAAGTTAACATCACTGTTGCAAGTTCAGTGTGTTATTTTATGTACAAAGAAATGGTATCCTAAATAGGTCGCTCGAACTGAAAGAATATTGCTGATTTAGTTAACATTGCCATTACTATTTCAGTGTGTTATTTTATTTACATATACAAATAAACATGATAAATTGCAACAATTGTAACCCGAAAGTGTTTAATAATTGCTACTGCTAAATTTGTCAAAAGAATAACAACAATCAGTGATGCCACTGAAAGGAGAGTATGACATGATACCAGTTACCATTGGTTACAATGGAATGATATAGCTGAACATTACCTTTACTGGTAAACGTCTTTATTCCAACAAGTTAGAATATGTGCCAGTTGTTTGAAAACGAATGACACTGGATATGTCTAGAAATATAGGTCTGCTGTTACCATGGTTATCATGGTAACTGGAAAATTATTGATGATTAAGACAACATTGGTTTTACTAGTTCATTGCATTAACACTTGTGTCAGTAAGTTGAAAACAAATGGCAATGGATATGCGTGAAAGCATTTTTCTGCTCTAACTAAGAATATTTGTGATGGAGTCATTACTTTCACTACTCCAATGTGTCATTTGATTTACAGATACAAATAAATATTGCATACATTTCAGCCCCTACAGCAACGACAGTAATTAATTACCTAGAACTGATAGATTTTGCAGAAAAGTAACAACATTCAGTGATGTGATTGCCAGGAAAGTATAGCATGATATCATTAACCATTGCCCAAAATGAATAGTATTGAGGAATAAATGAACATGTCTTTGACTGGTCAAAGTTTTATTCCAACAAGTTAAAATATGGCAGTCAAATGCCCCTTAATATGTGTAGAAATATTGGGGTGCTACTTTTTCACCACAATGAAAGAACATTGCTGATTAACACCCCCCTCCCCTCCCCCCCTTCACCCTCTGGGCCCATGTCTGATGTCACTGTTTGTATAAACCCCATTGTCTTTTGTCTCAGGCTTATCAGCCAAGTCATCTGTGACAGCAGTATCCACTAATTGCATATAACTGACAATATAAGCATCTTCTATGATGTTTATATCTAAAGCACAATCAGTGCCAATGTTGCGATCATTATCATTTGGTCGGATATTGCTTTGAAATGCTTGTCATTGTTTGATGTTACTGATATCAAAGGTCCACAAGGAAAACAATACTTGCTTCTCACCCAATGTACGCAGAGATTTATTTCTCAATATATTCATTTGATTTCCGGACATATGTCCCAATGCATCAGAAATTGTCCAGTTTTCAAAGTTAATAGTGTTTTTCATGTGGGGGTATCAGCTCTATCTGACGGGCCGTCACTTGCCCGTCACTTGTAGAAAGAGAAATGTTCATACGTGGCGCTATGATATCTATCTGACGCACCGTCACTTGTCCATCACACAGACAAGCAGAAATGTTCTTATGTGGCGTTACAAGGGCTATGTGACGGACCGTCACTTGTTCGTCACTTCCTGAAAGAGGAACATTGCTAAGTGACGCTACGAAGCCTATCTGACCGTCACTTGCCCGTCACTTGGGGAAAGGGGAATATTGATATGTGCATTATAACATCCATGTGACGGACCATCACTTGCCCATCACTTGTACACAGAGAAATGTTCCTATGTGGCTCTATAACATCTATCTGACGAACCGTCGCTTGTCCGTCACTTGCAGAAAGGGGAGAAATCTTATGTGGCGCTATAACGTCTATGTGACGGACTGTCACTTGCCCGTCACTTGGAGAAAGGGGAGAAATCTTTTGTGGCGCTATAACGTCTATCTGACGGACCGTCGCTTGCCCGTCGCTTAGAGATAGGCTAATCTTGGTATGTGGTGCTCCAAGGCCTATCTGAAGGTGACTTGCACGTCACTTGGAGGAAGACGAATGTTCTTAAGTGGCGCTACAAGGGCTATGTGACGGACCGTCACTTGCTCGTCGCTTGGGGAAATGGAAATATGGCTATGTGGCGCTATAAGGTCTATCTGACGGACCGTCGCTTGCTCGTCACTTGGAGAAAGGGTAATCTTGCTATGTGGCGCTCCAAGGCCTATCTGATGGTCACTTGCCCATCACTTGGAGACAGAGGAATATTCTTATGTGGCGCTACAAGGGCTATCTGACGGACCGTCGCTTGATCGTCGCTTGGGGAAAGGGAAATATGGCTATGTGGCGCTCCAAGGCCTATCTGACGGTCACTTGCCCGTCACTTGGAGAAAGAGAAATGTTCTTATGTGGCGCTACAAGGGTCATCTGACGGACCGTCACTTGTTCGTCGCTTGGGCAAAGGGAATATTCTTATGTGGCGCTACAAGGGCTATGTGACGGACCGTCACTTCCCCGTCACTTGGAGAAAGGGTAATCTTGCTATGTGGTGCTCCAAGGCCTATCTGATGGTCACTTGCCCATCACTTGGAGACAGAGGAATATTCTTATGTGGCGCTACAAGGGCTATCTGACGGACCGTCGCTTGCTCGTCGCTTGGAGAAAGGGAAATATGGCTATGTGGCGCTCCAAGGCCTATCTGACGGTCACTTGCCCGTCAATTGGGGAAGGGAATTATTGCTATGCGGCGCTATAACGTCTATGTGACGGACTGTCGCTTGCCCGTCACTTGGGGCAGGGAAATATTGCTACGTGGCGCTATAATGTCCATGTGACGGACCATGTCCATGTCCCCGTCACTTGGCCGTCACTTGGAGAAAGAGAAATTGTTTATGTGGCGCTACAAGGGCTATCTGACGGACCGTCGCTTGGTCGTCACTTGGAGAAAGGAAAAAATTCTTATGTGGCGCTATAATGTCTATCTGACGGATCGTCGCTTGCCCGTCACTTGGAGAATGGGTAATTTTTGCTATGTGGCGCTCCAAGGCCTATCTGACGGTCACTTGCCCGTCACTTAGAGACAGAGGAATATTCTTATGTGGCACTACAAGGGCTATCTGACGGACCGTCGCTTGTTCGTCGCTTGGGGAAAGGGAAATATGGCTATGTGGCGCTCCAAGGCCTATCTGACGGTCACTTGCCCGTCACTTGGAGACAGAGAAATGTTGTTATGTGGCGCTACAAGGGCTATCTGACGGACCGTCGCTTGGTCGTCACTTGGAGGAAGGGAAAAATTCTTATGTGGCGCTATAACATCCATGTGACGGACCGTCACTTGGCCGTCACTTGGAGAAAGAAAAAAATTCTTATGTGGCGCTACAACGGCTATCTGACGGACCATCACTTGCCCGTCACTTGGAGGAAGGGAAAAATTCTTATGTGGCGCTATAACGTCCATGTGACGGACCGTCACTTGGCCGTCACTTGGAGAAAGAGAAATGTTCTTATGTGGCGCTATAAGGGCTATCTGACGGACCGTCGCTTGGTCGTCACTTGGAGAATGGGAGAAATTCTTATGTGGCGCTATAACGTCCATGTGACGGACCGTCACTTGGCCGTCACTTGGAGAAAGAAAAAAATTCTTATGTGGCGCTACAACGGCTATCCGACGGACCGTCACTTGCCCGTCACTTGGAGAAAGGGAAAAATTCTTATGTGGCGCTATAACGTCCATGTGACGGACCGTCACTTGGCCGTCACTTGGAGAAAGAGAAATGTTCTTATGTGGCGCTACAACGGCTATCCGACGGACCGTCACTTGCCCGTCACATAAAC
This sequence comes from Terebella lapidaria, assembly GCA_949152475.1. NCBI lineage: Eukaryota > Metazoa > Annelida > Polychaeta > Terebellida > Terebellidae > Terebella > Terebella lapidaria. The sequence continues at coordinate 19,483,930 of OX424561.1, forward strand.
AGAAACAGTGTGAAGCGACGCTGCAGGGTGGCTCTGACGGACCGCCGCATGGCCGTCGCATAAAATTGCACTGGATAAGATTTCGTGGGAGCTAATTTCGCGTCAGCTTACCATGAACTACCTACCAATTCGCCACACAATGTAAACACCAGAATCATTATGTACCACGGGCCCCAGTAAGTCCTTCCCCGTGTTCAGAATGTGAGTTTTCGATTGTGTTCCTTGGAAACGATCAGGAGTATAAATAGATCCGAGCACAAGTATATAATGCTATGTATTATTTAGGATGTGGGGACGTCGTACCATTTTATTATTTGTATGCGAAACGGCTAAAATGCCAAATACTGCTCGAACATTCTCAAATCCACATTGTCTCTTTATTTTCACGAAACAATATGTCACTTCTACTTGTACAGTATGTGATGTTAGTAGATTTAGATGTTCCAAAACATGTACACTTCATAAACCACATCAAATCTGAACAGCTTAGCCTAATAGCTGGAAGGGAAGTCTGTCGTGACGACCTGTCTACATGTTGGCAATATTTTATTTCTCTGGGGCTCCACAAATCAGGGTTTGCTATCCCCAAAATAATCGCACCACTGACGACGTGTGACTCTTCCGTCCCACAGCAATAACACCGAATCGACTTAGTGACATTCTCTGGTGGCTTTAATTTGCATACTACATGATCTATATAGAATCATCCGCTTACATTGCAAGAAGGTTTTACAGAATTGTAAAATTTCTCACAGAATTTATCCCCAGTAGAAGCAACGAAGCGATTCGTTACCGTGTTTGTCTTCGCTATTAGCGGCGATTCTCCAATGATCACACCATTGATCGGCTTTTGTTTTGCCTCGTGATGAAAATCTGTAAAAGCTGGTAAAATCCACAGGCTTGAACGCCAGATACACCAGATCTCTGAGAGGAAAAAACGGTTCCAAGTTGGAGTAAACTGTGAAAACGCTATTGGTGCCATGCAGTTCGTCATTCTTTGTCTTGATTAATCGATTCTACATGCTGGTGAAACTGCAAAAATAATACCGTAACCAGAGTTACAGAGGTTTTTTTCTGATATTTTGTCTGTTTTTTTAAATTCCATATTGTTGTGTAGTTGTTCTTATCTTCAATACAGCTTAATAAGTATATTTAATTTGATGTTGAACTAGGTTCAATTATGGGATTAATCAGTATTGAAAATTACATTCCATGTCTATCTCGTGTTGCAGGTGTTGGGGCATTGTGTGCCGGGTAGTCCCTATTCTGGTTACCATGACAACTTGGTTTCCATGGCAACCGAGCTGGGGGAGGGTGTTGACATTATCAAGTTACTACATTTGTCGTGGGAGGATCGCCTCAGGGTAAGCCTGTGTTATTTGCCCCCTTTGTGTCGGTAAATACAAGACAAAAGATTGTAGAATGCCTTCAACAAAGAGAACAAATTGCATCAAAATGAGAAGAAGAAATTCGAGACGCAACTTTCCCAACATGAAATATTAAAGCACGAACATTGGATAATTAATTTGATGACAAAAAATGCGATCATACAAATCACAAGACGAAGACACATCCTCTCATCCTTTAGATATCGTATGGTCTGACGAAGCTGCTGTTTTACCTGGCGCACTCGCCGTACGGCTCAGCGGTGCTGCATGACTTCAGAAGGCAGCAGTTCGTGCTGGTCCGCGGGGAGCTCAAGCTGACGGACGTGGACGACCTCGGGGTCAGCGAGCCGCCGTGTTCCGGGGACAGTGACTGTCAACACTACCACTCCTCAGTCAACGTCACTCTCACGTATGTGCTCATCCGGGATGTGTTGCTGGAATAATTTTTCCATGTGAAGTAGATCCAGTTGAGAAAAATTCAAGATGATATTAGAATCTAGACATTGTTGAGAAATTGTGATGAATACGGTTTCTCATTTTTCCCCACAGTGCCAAGTGTGTTCAGGGCAGGTGTGAAGGCCTAAACGAGAAGCAGAACGTCTTCAACGCCGCCCGTCACTTTACGTCATTCCTCCTGCCGCACGGAGCGCCCCTGTCCCTGCGTCCCGCGGTGGACACGCTAGTCAGTCACTATGGCAACGCCAGCCTGGACACGCGCCATCTCCTCCAAGACATGTCTGTGATAGTGCAACAGTTCTCATCCGGGGCCTACCTGGACAGGAGCGCCAGGGACCAAACTAGTGCGTGCTTCATCCCGATAGGCCTACATAAATGTGTTGGGTTTCCGTTCAAGACGTACCCATTGTTTCGTTGCTGGAATCTATTTGAACCTTATTGCATTCCTTGTGATTCATTTATAGTGTTGATCAAAAATTTGACTTGATCAATAACAATGTCATTATGTGGATTGGATCTGCAGTGCTAAATAATATAATGGAGCTCAATGTATTGAGAAAACTTTTTACACATAATTAACTCGATTCCAAAGACATATATCACGTTACAATAATTTCTTTGGCTACTTACAGAATACGAGGAGTTGTCGGAGAGTGACCTGCCGGGGTTGTACGACTATAGCTGTCGGTACGCCGTGGACGGGTCGGGCTGTACGCTTTCCGTGTACGACCGGCGGGAGGCCGAGTATCTATGTGACAGGGAGCAGCAGTGTCAGGCCTTCGTGCTCACCGACCGCCGCACGTGGACAGGTCAGGATAATAGACCCATATACGAAATACTTATCCGATTATTTGTATATGAGTATATATGTGTATATCTGTCCAAACTCCAGAACGTGACACTTTGTTTAGATATGAAATGATTAGCTTGATCTACTGGTGAAGTAAATTTGGACAGTGAATTATAATAATTATTTATTTATGCTAGGTCGTATCGTGACGCATTTCAAGACCGGCGTCGGACCTGTCACGAAAAACAAGAAGACATCTGTGTTCATCAAACCAAATGCTTGATTCTGGATCCCTCTGGATTGTGTAGTCTATTGTTGTCCGTGTGTGCAAGGTACATGTAAATATAGAAGCATGTGTGACTGCAAAACATTTGATGTATGAGAAAGCATTTAGCACAATCATTATGTATTTATATTGCTCGGTTTAATTTACATTTTGCATTTCGAGGCACAGGGTATCATCGATTTTGTTAATGGTTGTTATGGAATGTTTTTGGTTCAAAGGATAACCTTGTGACTTTCTTTGTGAGGGAGTCAAAATTTATCGATATGTTCATTTGTATACAGCTGATCTGTCCTAGTCATACATGTAGAGTAGTAGCTTTCGTTGGGTAACAGATGTGGGTTTAAAACTGTTCATTTTTTTCGATTGTTTAAGTCACTACTCTGTACTTCTATGCTACAAATGGCAAATGTAAAGAAACAGTATTATTGACATATGAATGTGTGAGTTTATGGCTTGAGGAAGAATGTTTACCTGAAATTCTGTCAAAGACAGACATAATATATTGTGTGTTGGAATTCGTCAAACGAAATAAAATACTGAGAATAACTCCTCACTGACTTTTTTTCGACAAAAGAACCCTCGCAAAGAAGTCGGTGTACAATTATGATTGTCACGTGAATTCAAATTGAACGACTGAAATATGCTCGTATCGTATCAGATCGTTCTGATGCAAAACGTTTCCCATAATTATATCCATTCGGGACACGAGGCGTTAAAATTGAAACCATCGATCGTCATAATGACCCCAGATATGACACGAGAAATGTTTCCAATGGTACAGCAAGCGCTGCAAATGAACAGTGTATTTCATTGGCGAGCGACAGATTTGTGCGCTACGTTCAAATGTTGAGACCCTACTTCCATTTCACGTCCTCTTGTGCTGGGAAATCCTAACCACAAGTCAGTGTTGCTGGCGTATTCTGGTCATTTACTGGTCAGGTCATATAAGTATAGATTGATGCCTGGTTCACTCCGTATGAGGCAAATATGAAGGGAGATGCAAAAGTTTGAAGCTTCCGATAAATGAGGAGGAGTCGTAATCTAATGGGTTTGTGACGAACTGCAAACAGTATTCACAAATTTCTCATTGATTTCATTAATTTTTTTTCAAATCACGGAAGTCTGGCCCGAGTGGATAATTGCCCTTGTCTACAGACCTTGTCTACAGAATTAGGAGAAAGGAAAACATCGGGAGAATTATCGAAATTTGCCATTTTCGGCCTTGCAATTGACCAACAACGATTCATTACGTAAATAAAAACAACATTTCTTTGGAGATCTGCCTAATGTATGTTCGGGGGGGGGGGGGGGGAAGATTTAAAAGAACATTCAACACATGCAAAAAATATTATAGGCCCAGACAAACGGATGGACGACGGACGAACAGGACGACGGACGAACAGAAAGACAGCCACAATAGCACATCGGTTCATATGGGCTCGTAAGCTTATTATGAAACTATAACAATATTTGTGAAATGCTCATGTAAGTATGAGTTTAATTTTCAAATTCATCTTTTCGATTTGTTGTGGATGAATGAACATAGGACATAACACATATCATCACGGATCATTTCAATGATATTGTTTAGCTCACTCTGCTTTTGTTGTATTGCACAATTTTCGTTCATGGTACAATGGTGTCACGCGATTTATGTGGATGTCGGACATCACCAGATCAAAAGTCACACAGTCACGATCAATTACTGATGCTTAGGGAATGAAAACAGACTCCCTGACGTATTGCCTTCTTGTTGAGTTTCCCTCATCAAACATTCATGAATATTTTCGACGCGCTCGAGAATTCACACGGAATAACAATCGAAAAGCAAGGAAATTATGAAATATGAACAAAGTTTGTCTCTAAAAACGCGGAATAACACGATATCTCACTTGGCTTTTGTCTAATGACTGACATTTGCTGATTGGCAAAACAAGATCTTTCGGAATGTTTCATATCACTCTTCAATGAAATGATTGCACACATGCAGGTGAGTGTGATGAGTCAATAATTTGGAAATAGGAACTTGAAATTCTGTCATTATACGTGTTTTGTTAAGCATTTATATATTGAAAAAGTTATATATATTCACATATAACTATGCGTATGCATATCATTCGGTGTACTATATATATTTTTTCAACCCCTTTATATTTGAGAGCCGCAAAGAAAAACATGGCATATTGTATGCTATTGCTTGTCTGCATGTGCCAATGGGTTTCAATTGAAGGTATTGGAGCCTGTTATAATACATTCTAGCCTTTAAATTTGATTTGAAATTTGATTTCCTGCATTCTGAGTATCATTACTTTCTAAGCCGAAACTTTGAGCCAAATTCGTATCTTTTCAAGCAAAAGACAACTCCGGACGAGACTTCATCTTGGCATTTCCATCGAACCGACTGCTGCTGGAATACCCAGTGGGCCGGATCCTGATCACAAGTCGTGCACGTGACACCCTTGACGTCACAATAGAGATTCCCCTGAGGCCGAGCTTTATACCAGTGACGTATACACTGTCCCCCGGAGAGCACGTGACCCACGATGTCCCGTATGAGTTCCATCTGTCTGACACAGGCACGGAAGCAAAAGGTACGATGTTGTATTGTTAATACGGTTAATCGCCAGCAACTTCAACTCCTGCACAGTCACGATCCTCAGCAAATGTGGGAACTACTAATTTTTATCAATTGGATGCTAATGTGCATAATTTTACAACCATTGCAACATATAATATAGCCGATATGTATGTATAGATGTCATGTACACATATAAACGTCTGGGTAGTCCTGTAAGAAAATGTGTTCTCATTTGAAAATTGAGATTTTATGGAGACATCACAGAATATTAAAAACAAAACAAAAACAGTGACACAATTCGAAGGTTGGTTGTCAAATATAGGCCCCTATCTACATATATTCAATTTTGCCAATCACACCATTCTCGTGGTTTGTCATGTATTGAAGTGTGTTATATAGAAATCCCTACAACCTGATACCCTTCCTCCCTTCAGGTATACTTGTACAGGCCACAGATGACATCGTGGTGCAGGCGGCTAACATCAACGACAAGTCGACGGATGCCTTCCTCGTGCTGCCGACCCACGCCCTAGGAATCGAGTACTACGTCATGTCCTACTTGTTCCTGGGGGAGTCGGCCCAGCCCCAGGGGCCCTCGCAGCTCGCTATCGCAGCGCTGGTGGACAGGACCAACGTCCAACTGGTTCTACCCCCGGACATGGGCGCGCTGGGGCGCATCTCTGGCGCCGTGGTTAACGGACGCAACGTGCGACTCACGCTCTTCTGGTGTGACGTCTTTCAGGTATATACGTTACCAGGATTGCTCGGTGATTGCCATGTTCATCACAACCACAGTGCGAGTCGAGACCAAACCACAAGCTAATAGAAACTCGAATAATGTCAAATAGAGTTATGGGGAATGTATTGCGATATTCTTCTAACATTGATCATAATCAAATAATTGACTCCTCTTACAGCTGCAGCATTTCGGTGACCTGACTGGCACGCGGGTCCTGAGCACGCATCCTGTGGCGGTGTTCTCGGGCGCCAAGTGGACGTCCGTGGGTCGGGTACAGATGGGGGATCACCTGCTGGAACAGATGCTGCCCACACACACCTGGGGACTGGAGTTCGTCATCCCGCCCATCGTTACTAGGGAGGCCGGGGATATCATCAGGGTGCTCGGTGGGTGTTGAGCGAGAGACCATTATTTTGGTGAATATTATTTGTTATGGGCCTATAATGGATGTGTGATAATTTACAGTGTAAGCTAAGGTAATCTATATAGATGAGATGTAGTTGCTATGCATTATGGTGCACTTGCCGAAGAAATATAACAGTGTATATTTAACTTTCAGCATTACAGGATGAAACGAAGCTGAATTACCAATACTCGGATGAATATGACATAACGCAACAGAACACGAAATACATCAACCAGTCCGGGTACATCGACATCGACACTGGTCTGTACAATGGCTCGGCGCTCTACCTGCGCTCGACACGCCAGGTGCTCGTGGCACAGATGTGCAAATCATACTCCGTCGACAACAATAGACTGAGCGATCCTTTCATGATGATGGTTCCACCAGTCAGCCACTATACACCATCCATAGAGCTCTCAACTTTCTCCGGGCTGTTCTTCGATCCATATAACCAATACCTGGCTCTAGCTTTCCCTGGCTTTGCAAAAGACAACTTTCAGATAAACGCCCTGTCCGTCGACTCTGCCTCTATCGTTCACTTCTCTGAACACGTCTTCTCAACAAGGTACACCATCATGGTCCTGAGACTGCCTGATGAAGCTGGCGTCTACACGGTGGCTAACAGTGAGGCAGATTTCGGTGCGGTGTTGTACGGGCTGAAGTTCCAAGAGTCGTATGGTTTATTGGCGGGCCAAAGCTTGGACGCCTTGAGCGGGATCTGTGTCCCGTCCGTGATGGTTTGGGGCGACAGGATGGACAACGACTGTGACGGGGTCGCCGATGAGGAGATCTTCAACGACGTAGACGATGACGGGGATTCCCTCATAGACGAGGACGTATGGGACGACAAAGAAGCCAACCCCTCCGAGTCGATCGTATCCACGAACCCTCCGACCATCCCGCCTCTCACAACTAGAGCTACCACCGTTACAACCAGCGTGACAACAAGCTCCACAGCCGTGCCGACCACAGAGAAATCAGCAAAGGCAACTACAGTGGAACCAGCAGAAACTACAACTGAAGCCCCACGGACAACTTTCTCTCCAGATACGAGTGGTATGCTGACGGCCAGTGATGATCAGTCAGCCTCCACGGCTGCGACAGTTGTCCAAAGCATGCAGGCACCAACCCAACAAACGCCACCAATGATCGCAACGACAGGGCAACTCACCACTGCCGCTACTGCACCAACGGAACCGGTGCCGGTAACAGAGAGAATTGAGCAGACAACAGAAGGAACGACAGTAACTGCAGTGGGAAATTTTACCAACAGCACCGCCAACCAAACCTCTCCAATGGACAACGACACTAAGGAGTTATATGGCACAAGAGAAACATTCTTCACGTCAACCATCAATGACACGTATTTGGAGAGTAACACAACAGAAAATTCCACCCTCTGGAACATGACTTCCGCAGAACTAACACCTGATGAATCAACTACAAACGTAGTATTTAACGAAACGTGGACAGAAACCACGACAACGGAGGTAGCGACCACCGAGCGAGTTGACAGCAGCTCGGCCACAATTGTTACTGAAAGCTCTAACTTTTTCTTGGACAATCTCTTGCAGTTCGTCATAGCCATATGTCTGCTGCTAGGTCTGCCATTGATTTGTTTGGTGTATTGCTGCGTGGGATCTTTCATTGCCTCGAAGAGAGCCAAAAGAAGGATAGACGTCGAACACGATGTGTCCAGAGCCGTGAGCAAACCGTCCTCGAAGAAACACAAGTACATTGCACACAAGACCCCACAGTGTGTGGACGTGCGTAACCAGGCCGACTCATGGGAGGATATGAGGAACCATAAGGGGTCAAATCATCTACTGAGAAAACATCGAAAAGACAAAATGACGGACAACTCTCCATAGAAGATAACTATATATGTTCTACTATTGCTTCGAGGGTTTCAAAACTGACACATTTTATATTTTACACGTAATGCAATACTGATTTCTATATAATATTGTAATATAGTATATATATATATAAGTGTATTCATCAATTCAGTATTACTATAGTATTGTAATATAGTATATATGTATATATATAAGTGTATTCATCAATTCAGTATTACTAATATACATATAACTAATCAACAACGAGGATGTTTCAGTCAAATATTTATCATTAGCTATATGACAACGCGGAATTTTCTGATAACTAACTTATTAGTTCTTTCGTATTATTAAAATGAAATAAAATATGTAACATGTGGACACGTTGGCGCCAAACTGTACACATAACCATATGTAGGCCTATAGGCTAATAAAGCGAAATGATACAATTTCAATGACTGAACTATGGTCCAATTACATTCCTATATAAACTGCATTGGAAATTCGGATTTGAGAACGAGGAGTTACATGTCAGCGATGTTGTTTCATGGTCAGTCTACATCTACATGTACGTGAAAATCAAAAATGGATTTATTTTTTGGAGACAACAGAACAAACGTCTTGCTCCACGATAAGCCCGCCATTGCCACCACGTATTCAATTGTCCTCAGCTGTGCGGCCGTCGTGGGTTCGATCGGTAACCTCCTGGTCATCTACGCCATAGCGACCGGGGCCTGCAAGGGCTTGGTCGGCATCGAGTTCTTCGCGAATCTGGCAATTGCAGATATCATAGTTACATCGCTCATCAACCCGTTTGCCGTAGTTGGTAAGTACAGGGTGTCCTAATTTAAAATATATAGGCCTAGATCTGGTGGTATAACACAACAATGAATATGCTTATGGTGATTTATTCGTTTCACATAAGTGTCCTGGAAGGTAGTGCGTTCTGATAATATAGTAGTAAGCCTAGTCAAAAAATTAAAACATAACAATGATCAGGCTTATCAGAATTTACATATTCGTTTCACGTAGGTGTGCTGGAAGGCAGTGCGTTCTTCGCTGACAAGTACTGGCTTTGTAAAACCTTGGCCAGTATTTGTATCATCAGCTGTGCATGCTCCTTGGTCAACATTTTGTTGATCGGGATCAGCCGGTATGTCTACGTATGTCACAACAGACACTACACTAGCCTGTACACAAGACGGAACAGCCTCATCATGTGTTCATTGGCCTGGATCATTGGATTCCTATTGGACCTCCCAAGTCATGTGGGCTGGAGCAGGCACCACTTCGACGACAAGGCTCACAAGTGTCTCTGGGATAGGAACTACGCCTACAGTTACTCCGTATTTTTTGCCGGGTCCATTGCCGTGGTCCTTCTTGCGACGGTGGCCTTTTACCTGCGCATCGTGGTGCACGTGGCCCGAGCGAAGCTGCACCTACCCTCGGGCGTCAGCGCCGGACGCGGAGCGCTCCAGAAGACGATGAAGCAGGCGCGAGTCATTCTCCTGATCCTTGTGGCGTTCAGTCTCTGCTGGTCTCCGTACATCCTGGTGATTCTCTTGGACAAGGACGACACGTACCCGCTGTCTGCTCACCTGTTCTCTTCCCTGGTGGCCCACCTGCACGCTGGACTCAACTTCGTCATCTACGGTTTGACCAACCGACGGTTTCTGAACGGATACAAGCGGGCGCTCTGGCAGTGCTTCTGTCACGGGCCACGAGCGTCTTCCGAGAGTTCACGGGAAACTTTCTCGTTAAACAAAGGGAAAGCCACGGGAAAAACCACAGCAACCGAGAGCTCAAATATGTGACAACCTCATTGTTTGAGAACACTTGCAGAGTTTTAATTAAATAATTAAATATCGAGTAATGAGGCTACAGGTATAACGCAATCAATAAAAATATTCTTAACACACATGTAGACTATCTATATTCAGACTGCTTGTGCTAATTAGTTATATGGATGATTCTTTTTCATTTATTCATATTACGAGTTGATCAAATGTTGTTGCCAGTGTTTCCGAAAAGTTCATTAGCACATATATAATAATATAGCGGGCAATATTGTCGACAGTTAATATATTTTCACACGTGATATCGCTTAATGTAATGGATCTCATGCCAATTACAACCGGGAAGTACCTTTCCCCATTTGAGCTGACGACATCAAAACACTGCGGAACTTTTCTAACGTATCCATGAAGGTTTAAATATTCCGTTTTCAATATTATTATTTTATTTCTACATTTACGTTGGAATGTTGGCCTACCCTTGATTACCACCCCCCCCCCCCCCAACAGTTTATTGCGTTCCGTAAAAATGACCTGTTCGAAATTATTTCAGAATAATTATACAATTTTCGCGATTATCAATTTAGCCGACATTATGCACTGGGATTAATTCTTTCCAAACGTAATAATATTTATCCGACATTTGATCTGCGACGATTATACATGTAGTATCCTTTAATTACCTATCACGTCACGTGCAAGAAAATGCATATGAGCAAATACGTTAGAGCTTTCGACATTAATATAAATAGGCTACACTCCACTGGCCGAATACAGACGACAAGCATAGCAATCTTCGGTGCCACAATGGAAATGCCATTTGAAGAACCAGTTTGCTGTAACGAGACGGGAAGCCTCTTGTCCCGAGATCCGCCCGTGGCTGTCGCTTACTCAGTGATCCTGAGCGTGGCTGCCCTTGTGGGCACCCTCGGCAATACATTGGTGATTGTCGTTGTTCTCACGGGGACGGCCAAGGGATTGATTGGCCAGGAGTTCTTCGTTAACCTGGCTGTGGCTGACTTGATCGTCACCGCTCTCATCAATCCATTCTCCGTTGTTGGTGAGTTTACAGTTAGTTTTTGTGTTCCTTAAGTTTTACTTTTCCCACAAGCTGTGTAGCACATTTTGTTATTTTTTATGCATGGAATATGTCGATCTCATGGTGTTTTATAGGTGTTGTAGAAGGAAAGGAATTCTTCGCTGACAAGTATTGGCTCTGCAAAACCTTGGCCAGCATTTGCATCATCAGTTGCTTCAGTTCCCTGGTGAATATCGGCCTGATCAGTGTCAGTCGGTACGTCTACGTGTGTCACAACTCTAGCTACAGGGGTGTGTACACAAGACGGAACAGCCTGGTTATGTGCTCGCTGGCCTGGATCACTGGATTCCTATTGGACCTTCCCAGTCACGTGGGCTGGAGCAGGCATTACTTCGACGAGAAAACTCACAAGTGTCTCTGGGACAGAAACTACACATACAGTTATTCGGTGTTCTTCTTGGTGGTCGCGATAATTTTCAACCTCGTAATATTCTCGATGATCGTAATATTTTATCTGCGTATTATAATCCACGTGGGCCGGGCGAAATATCAAATTCGCAGTAACAATACGTCGTCGGCGCTACGTAAAACACTGAAGCAGGCGAGAGTCGTGGTGTTAATTTTCATCGCATACAGTGTCTGTTGGTTCCCTTATATTGTGATCCTGTTGGCAGATCGGGATGACGAGTACCCGATGAAAGTCTATCTGTTTTCCTCACTGTTTGCCCACATCCACGCCAGTTTGAATTTCGCAATATACGGCCTTGCTAACCAAAGGTTCCGCCAGGCATATGTGCGATTCCTGCAGAGGTATATTTTAAGGAGTGCGAACTGTTGTCGAGAGCCCAAGGAAATCCTCGTAGATGAGATGGCTCTGGAGAACGTGTCTTCAACTAAAACAACGACAGATGATATCAATTGACGCTTTGTAGAATTTGGTCTATTTACTTGTCTAGCTCCAGAAAAATGTTAATTCCCACATCTTCATCCGGCCATCATGAAAGGAAAAGTTCCTTAGTGTTCATAACGGAATGCTTTATGTATTGTAATTATATGAAATGTCTGTGTCAGAAAAATGTGGATGAATGACACCAAGTAACGTGTATAGTTTCTTTATTATGCGCATTGTGTACAGAAACTAGACAACATTGAAATAAACAGATACACGGAGTAGAAAAGTAGAAATTGATGCAGTTGTTCAACAAGGAATGCTGCCTGTGCACAAAGGCTGGAGAATAACACAGTTGGTAACAATCCAATAAATAGTGTGTATACATTGCACTGACTACATATACACTGTACACTATAGCTTGCTGGTGTATAAGGCATACAAAATATCAGTAATGTGGTCGTTTGCACTTACATACATATAATAACAAACATGATAATTATTTCCGAGCAAGATTTTGAGGTTTGCTGTGGTTGAGATTACTGACCTCACAATTGAGGTTGGGTTTATTGGAGTAAACCTGATAAATAGTACAAAGCTTTCGTAACATACTGACTAGATATTCACACATGAAGGTACCAAACCAAAGAGTGTAATTACACTTTTGACCAAACCTTGTGAGCATTGGTGCATAAATACACAGTGGTTGACATCGAAATCTGTTTCAAGCGATATGACACAGAAATTGTGAACACAAATCTGTTGAAAAATCAAAATTGTCAAAATAACATGATTTTTTTATCATTCCGGAAAAAGCTAACACTTCAAATACGACAACAAAATCATTTGAACACATTGGAAAATATTTCATTTTGCACATATTAGAAACACACAAACATCAACACACATGTATTTTATACAACATGATAAATCATCAAGCACCTATCATATCTTGCACGCTCATACAGAATATATCCCATGCAGGATGCCTTGGGTGGCTACTGTCTGTATCACACACACGCCCGCTGACGTCATACGTTAACCTCACGCTCAGCCACTCCCATGATACGTAGCGATGACGTAGACGAGGGCCCTGCGATGGCCTGTTGAGCACGTGTCCGCGACAGCTCCACGTTAATGTCCTTGACCTTGGGCGTCTTGGACAGCGGTGTGTTCTGTGTGGAGTCGTTCGTCGACTCGATCAGGTTATTAGTCCGTCCCGACCGGCGTGTCGGGCTTTTCTCGTACTTTTCTATGTCTATCTCTATGAGCTCGGTGGTGGTCGGGGACTTGGAGCCAGCACTGACCGTGTCCCCGCCGCCGCCTCCACCGCCTGTCCCACCGCCCTTGTCCGTCTCGAACAGCGGGTTACGGAAGCGTGTAAGCGTCTCCTTCTCGGTCTCCGAGTGCTCGTTGTTGAAGGACTTCTGGCGGAGGAGCTGTGTGTGGCGAGGCGGGTGTCGGCGCACGTGACGGTAATGCCAGTACAGGAGACAAACCACGGCTACTAGTCCAAGCAGTCCCAACAGAGAGCACACCAACGGCACCACATAACTCGGACCTAGAAATGATGTGTACAACATAAAAGATCACCTTTAGATGAATACACGTATCAGTATTCATTATCTGATTCATGTATTATCAGTAAAATGCCGGGCTCCCACTCCCAGGTCTAGTTGGCTACAATGAATGCACGATTTGGGCTTATTTATCTGACCTGATGCTGTGGTGACGCCCTGTAGGACGGTTTCCAGGCGGACCTCGATGATGCCGGCCAGTGCCGTGTTGTTGAAGCGACGCCGGGAGATGATGTCGGCGAGAGAGTCGGCGGCGTCCGTCACCGACGCGGGCGGCACAGTGCCGGGTGTCACTGTGGGGCTGGGGTCGGGCAGAGTACCCGGGGCCTCGTGGCCTGGCTCGTACGCCGACTGGACATGGGTGAGAAAATTGTACACGTACATGTATTTCTGCGTCAATGATTCGCTGACAGTTTATGAATGATACTCCAAGAAAACTCTATCATAGGACACCGTTGTATGGCAGTTCCATATTGTACATGTAGTAGAGATGAGGCCACACATTATGAACGTTTCTTACAATGGAGACTTGTATTGCGTCGGGACTGGACTCCTCTGTGTTACACAGCAGCATCAGGGAGTAGGTGGTCGATAGGGAGTTAACCACAGACAGGCGGCGTAGGCTGCTACAGATCCCCTCAACAGATACACCCTGAAAGATGGACAAAATCCACAGACTCATCACTGTCTGCATGTCCTGATTTTAATGTCAAACACACGTTGGAATAGGCTCATTGGCAGGTAGGCTAGTAGGTCTATCGGAAGAGTGTCTCATCCTATGCTTTCTATAATTTGTTCTATTACTTACATTGGGCATTTTGGTCTTGTCGAAGATGAGAACCATCCGGACGCAGGCTGCCGAGGCGGCCTGGCCGCTGTGTATGACACATCGTGTGTCCCCGCTGACTGGGGGTCTGTAGGCCGGACCCGGGGCCTTGGGCTGACATGATCCCCAGGGCATACACGGCGGGGTGAAGCAAGTGACGTCCGTGTTAAGTGCACAGGACTCATCCGCGGAACAGATCACAGCCGGCTCGGACATATTGGCGTGGACGATACAGTTCTCAGGGCCACACCAAACCTAGGCAGGAGTGTCAAAAGATGCATGTTAAGATTGCGAAATCGTATGTCAAATAGAAGCCGCAAAGAGTTTGGGAACAACTTGTACATGTGCATCTGTCTATTATATCTTATTCTGTCTATTTATATCTTATTCGCAGCTGTGAAAATATGCCATTGACCTGGTGTATACAAAGTTCAGATTTATCGTGTTAAATTTCACAATGGAGACCAATACCTTGCTGCAGGTGACCTGTCCGTTGCTACAGTGGCACGTGTTACAGTCGTGTTGCCAGGACGCTCCGTCAGGATACAGCCTCCTGGAGAACTCACAGGACACAGGGGACGCTTCTTTACCCAACACTGGGTGACAGAATAGAATGGGGGAAAATTGAATATAAAGCTACATACACATTGACAAGACATCGTATTTCATGCATACAGGGGTACCGGGAAACAATCAGTTGTGTAGATCATAACGCACCCGTGCCGCAGGTGTCCCCAGACCGACCCGGAGGACAGATACAGGTGAAGGACCCAATCCCGTCCACACACGTGCTGCCGTACGCACACGGGTTCGACAGGCACTCGTTTATATCTGCAACAGTTATGACATACATTGATGACATCACCATGGCATACATTGATGACATAAAAAGTTACACACGGAGAAGAAATTGTTGGATAATAATCATTTAAAGTAAGTGGGACGGGTAGATGGTACTCACTAATTCTACAGTCTGGTCCAGTAAAGCCATCAGCGCATTGACACAGATACCAGTTGACACCATCTACACAGGAACCACCATTGTAACTGCAACAAACGATTCGTTGCATGTGATAAAAAATCCTCGACCATCATATGAAACTTTCTTATGACATCGACATACATATTCTGATCGTGAATGACCAGCATACAGTACTGACCACGGGAACGGGTTGCAGTCGTTGATGTTGCGCTGACAGTTGGCCCCGTCATAACCGTCTGGACATAGACACGTGTAGCTGTCCCCACTGTTGACGCACGTGGCGCCGTGACGACAGGGGCCCGAGTTACAGCTCTGATTAGCCGCTACAAGCAAGGAGAAGCAATGGTAAAGTGTGCAAATTGAAAGAGGTTAGTTGAATAATGTAGTTCACCAAAATCAAAAACATTCAGTCAGGTGTCTTTTACTGTATTATGTGACTTACGTCTGTGACAGGTGCGACCCCGCCAGCCGGGCGGACACTGGCACGTGAAGGTGTCTCCCAGGTCTACACACACCCCACCGTGCATACACGTCGTCCCGTCACAGTGACTGTCTCCTGAGGACAGGGAACAGTTTGAAAATTGTACTTTCGAGGGTGCATGAATTTATATAATCGACAAGGGAAGAAGCTACCTTGCGAAATTCATGACAACACAATATAAATATTCTATAGTGATATGAATAATACATTTTAACTAACTATATAAAAACAAATATTTAGGCCTACACATCTTATTAAATAATTTGTCTGATTTTTATTTACAGATTGGCACTATGGACTGACTGAGATTGCAGATTTTGCCCTTCCAGCCGGTCGGACAGGTACACGTGAAGTCAGCCACGTGGTCTGAACACTCGCCGCCATTACGACATGGGTTGGGTGAACAGTCGTCCCGATCTGACGAGGGGATAGGGAGGGGGGGGGGGGGTAAAGAAAGGGTATATAAAGTGTTGTAGTCATCAAATTGTCTACTTTGAAGTAGTGTTTTGCAAATTCGATCAAAATGATTCATTATGATATCAGTTATGAATTCGCTCAGAAGTAATTTATCATGGACGTAGAGAGATCTCCACGTCTATGTAATTTATAGTAGTTATTTTGAGCAGTTGTAAAACTCAAATTCTTGTAGATGTAATTTTATGAATGGATGAGACTTACCCAGGTCACACAACGTGCCCTCCCAGCCGTCCAGACAGAAACACTGGAAGCTGTTGACGTCATCAATACACGTGCCCTGATTCTGACAGGGGCTGCTAGCACAGTCATTGATGTCTGAATAATTGGAACAATAAAACAAATTAGAAAAATATTTCCTATTCTCTCACTTGAGAAACGAGACTCAGGTACAACCAGGATCGACAGTACGATATGAATTCCATTCCAGTTTATTCAATTGTACGATGATTTGTTGCAGG
Organism: Terebella lapidaria; assembly: GCA_949152475.1. Lineage (NCBI taxonomy): Eukaryota > Metazoa > Annelida > Polychaeta > Terebellida > Terebellidae > Terebella > Terebella lapidaria. The sequence continues at coordinate 19,500,933 of OX424561.1, forward strand.
AAAAGTACTGGTCGAATTGTACAAGGTATGAAACTTACTCTCATGGCAGTGAACGCCTGTGAAGCCCGTGTCACAGGAACATGTGAACCCCCCGTCTGGCTGGCTGATACAGGCGCCATGGTAACCACAGACTTTAGAGCGTACCAGGTGTGCCACTCCCTCAGACGTGTTAGACGGCAGCGAGATCGTACAACTGTCCACCACTGTATAACATACAAATTACTCCTTACACTCTCTATTATTTTAATTATATATATCAAGATATAAATTATAGATATTAGTTATTGATTCTCAACCAAAAATGGACATATATCCGTTTGCTTGCAGTATTTTAACTAGTTAAGGAACGATACCCCAAGTAACAGTTGTATAAATCTGACCTTGGCACATATTGTGCTGGCAGGAGTCCCGTTTGTCCGAGCAGTTTTTACCCTCATACTCTCCAGTGCATTTACAGAAGTAATCTGAGGTCAAACTGAAACAGCTAGCCGAGTGTTCGCAGGGGTTCGGATCACAAAAATCTATGTCCTCCTGGAAAATACAGCAGAAAATCCACACTTTTGATGGTTTTTCAATAGAAAAATTACTATGATTAGGCATGGATCATGAGGACAATCATGATTTGTTGTTGGATATCCATTTTCACTATCCATTTTGAAATGTTGTTCTATCGGTTCGTGTTCATTTCAGAGACACATACCTCACAGTGTGTGCCAGAGTAGCCCGGTGGACAGATACAGCTGTAGCGGTCCACGGCGTCCACACACCGACCACCATGCTGACAGGGACTGCTGGAGCATTCGTCCACCTCCAGCTGGCATAACGCACCCGTGTACCCCGCCCGACACCGGCAACTGTACCCGTTCACCATGTCCTTGATAAAGAAATTATGTGCCTAATAAGGTCACAGGTGATAATACATAATTTGTGTGTATAAACAGAATTGAATTTGTATCAGAAAATTTAATGTGGTTCAATAAACACACACACACACACACACACACACACACACACACACACACACACACACACACACACACACACACACACACACACACACACACACACACACACACACACACACACACACACACACACACACACACACACACACACACACACACACACACACACACACACACACACACACACACACACACACAAAGAAATCGCATTTAACGATTCCCATAAGCAATACGTATGCAATTGACTATTCGCAATGATAATAACTGAATGTGCCAATCAATATAAAAGTTTAAATATCTTCTTTTAATGATTTAAACGTAACTACCTCGTGACCCTTCATGAAACATGTATCTGGGCCAGCGCTGTACGTCGTCCAACAAAATTTCGTTTGCGATCTTCGTTATAGTTAAAACGAGTTTGAATGATGTTTGAATATTATCAGCGAAACTCGAAACCTTATAAATATTTGATCCCGGGACATGAAATATCAAAATGTACTATCAATTTTGATGAAAAACGACAATACTGACACTCACACGTACGACAAGATAAGTGTACCTTTTATTTTTTTATGAATTACTATGATTGTGAACATGGGCCTACTTCCCTGTAATTTTGTAGTTGTTGTAATTTTACAATTTTCAATTCCTTCGTCTTGATTGACAATACTCATAAGTATTCCAATATCTGCAGACACACCCGATATTCAACATCTTCACCGTGAAGGAAAGTAAACAAGTCGTTGATAAAACTTTGTCATGAAAACATTTATTACACACTAAACAGTTCCGCTCATGAACAGATATTTAAACTCTTCAAATTACCCCAGTAATTGGCACATTCATGAAAAGCGGACTGCAATAAATTGCTGGGTTTGTGGCCATATTTGAACTAAATGACAGACATTTTCTACTGAAACATCTGACATGAGCCATTAATATGTTAGACGGTCTGGAGTCGGTAAATTCAACAGTCACTGGATGCCTTTGGTGTCAACGGCCTCTTTTGTTGAGTTTATTGTGTGGGAATGACATTCTTGTATAAGATTGCGACAAACTCACGAGAATTTATCGCTTCAGACCTGTAATTTCAGAATGGGAAGTAAACCAAAATAAGCTAATAGCAGGAAAGTTCCGCGTGTGCCTGACACAACAGACAGCGTGCCAACCCGAAAAAATACGCAAAAGGCTCCTCGAAACGAGCACGAGAGTTTGCTTGACCTTGGACCCCGGGAAATATTCTCCAAGTGACAAGTACACGAGAGCGCGTGCGACGTGACCCTTTGTTCTCGATCGGCAGCTAATTGTCCAGGTGACCCCTGCCCCCACCCCGGTGTCCCGTCCATCTCCACCCTCGGTGTCCATGGTCACCCACCGGTTCCCCGCCCCACTGACTCTCACAAGTGCTGACCCCGACACTAAACAAGGACTCGAGACCTCGGCCGCGTTCTTGATGTCGCCACCGAGTAATTTCATCCTTTCTCTGCCGCCCATCTATCGTAATTAAGATAATATTCCGTAATGGCCCCCAAGCAGAGCATTTTTGGTTATGATTACCTGCCCTGTGTTTTATTACACTCTAACGGTAATTTTTCTCCTGATCATGTTTGCTGACACTATAACAAAGAAGCACGTTGAGTTGAAGTCTCCCTCGAAATTGTACATTGAACAGCAACGCCAGATATTCATCTGTCCAAGGATATTAATATTTTACGGGGACAATTTTTCAATGGTGCACCTGTGGCCAGTGACGTTTGAAGATAGCTCAAGGAAAATTTACTTCAACACGGGCGAGAATATGAAAACTGCTGTCAAACCTTTGAATTCTGTAGAATTCTCTATAAATTAGTCCACAAACTCACCACACACGTAGCCCCATTCTTGCACTGGTCCTTGCAGTCATCTATATCTGGAAACAATAACAGATATTTATTTAGAGGGTTGCCTCCACATTCTCTGACCATCGTATACCGATATGTCATACTCAATCAAATGTTCACATCCACTACACATTAGACATCATACAATTTCTATGAAGGCGTAAAATCTAAAATATCACCAGGTCATAAACATTGACCTAAAATTAAGTTTGAGGCATTTGCACTTGGGGGGAAAAAACCCGTGAATCCTAAATCATTCGTACATGTAAAAAAGGCTCAGTAATACATTTTCGGAATATTGGATTTGAAATGTGCAATAATATAATCACTCAAATGTTGCGTACATTATTTTCCCACAAACAAAATAGATGCCAGACACATACTGTGGTCGCAGTTTTTGCCGGACCAGCCCTGCTGACACTGGCACGTGTAGTCGCCGAGCAGGTTGCGGCAGGCGAGGGCGTGCAGACAGGGGCTGCCCCGACACTCGTCCGCGTCCAGCTGACACGCCGGGCCCTCCCAGCCCACCGGACACCGGCACTCGTAGCGATTGATCCGGTCCACGCAGGTCCCGCCGTGCTGACAGGGGGCAGACTGGCACTCGTCAACGTCTGAGGGGTGAGGGGAGGAATAGAAATTGGAAGGTATAGCATTGGGAGTGTAATGAATATACATTTCTCGTAGCGAGAATACATTTGACATTTTACGAGGATACATTTTTGGAGGGGTTCAAATGCAATATTGTCATATATCGGGTAGGCGAATTAACCTATTCATCGACGAATTTTTTACCAATGACCCCAAACCTATGGATCCATCACTGCAGGCATATGGACCTTCATATCTGTCTAACTACTATGTCTTTGTTCACATAATTTAGAACGCATGTCACCGTATCTTGATTGACGATAAAAACTGAAAGATTATATATTCTGCAGTTGAAGTTGCTTTGCGCCATTCCTGTGAAATGATAGCCATTTTTTCGTCCAGGTACACGCCATATAGACGTACACCATGTACCGTATTTGTGGAAAATATAGGTGAGAGGCTCTAAACGAAATAGGTGAGATGCTCTCAACGAAATTCCAACGAGTTACCCCCCTCCCCCCAATACCAATACAGGCCACAATATAATAGATGAAAATATTGCTGGCTCTCATATACCTGTGTTCCTTAAAAACTATCTACAATCGGGGTACATCACTGTTGCCTGTTCATTTGCTTTTTATTGACGAATGCTCTTGACACGGGTCCAGCAGCAAAACGCATGTGACCATGGTTCATCTGCGCATTGAACGATGGGAACGTGTGGGACCAATCCGCCTGCTGCCTCGCCGAGCCTTCTCGGAAATATTTGCATTAGTCATACAGCGATAATCTGCTACAGAAAACACGCCAAAAGACAAAAAGGATTCTCGCTATGACCACTTTGTATCGCTCTAAATCCACTGGGTTTTGTGATAGTTATTGTAGCATCCTACATTCTCCTTTGGTAGCCAATCGCTTTGTTTCCACTGGCTGCTAGTGCGTTTGCATTGCACGTTGCAAATCAGCGTGCAACTCAGACGGCAAATTGTGCATGACGTGCTACAGAATGCGGGTATTAACGAGCTAGCATAGTACTACACTGTACACAAGCTGATTTGCCGTACAAACAGTACGATAGAGTCGTGGACAAACAGTCATGCTTCATGTTCCCAGTCAATTTGAGCAAATGTTCTGTCACTTTGGTCTTACGCCAAAATCATCACAAATTTGATGGCCTACAAAAACGATGTATTGGGATATATCCATGCACGTGATCCACATACATGTACGCTGTATTACATTGTCGTTCATGTGTGAACCAGGCAGTTGTGGTAGCTTACATGTATCTGACAGACGTCTCTTGTTTGATTTACTTATCTGGCTGAGGTCGCCTGTTTGACTTACTCATCTGGCAGAGGTCGCCTGTTTGACTTACTTATCTGGCAGAGGTTTCTTGTTTGACTTACTTATCTGGCAGAGGTATCCTGTTTGACTTACTTATCTGGCAGAGGTTTCTTGTTTGACTTACTTATCTGGCTGAGGTCATCTGTTTGACTTACTTATCTGGCAGACGTCTCTTGTTTGACTTACTTATCTGGCATAGGTCTCCTGTTTGACTTACTTATCTGGCAGAGGTCACCTGTTTGACTTACTTATCTGGCAGAGGTCGCCTGTTTGACTTACTTATCTGGCAGAGGTCGCCTGTTTGACTTACTTATCTGGCTGAGGTCGCCTGTTTGACTTACTTATCTGACAGAGGTCGCCTGTTTGACTTACTTATCTGGCAGACGTCTCTTGTATGACTAACTTATCTGGCAGAGGTCGCCTGTTTGACTTACTTATCTGACAGACGTCTCTTGTATGACTAACTTATCTGGCAGAGGTCACCTGTTTGACTTACTTATCTGACAGACGTCTCTTGTTTGACTTACTTATCTGGCAGACGTCTCTTGTTTGACTTACTTATCTGGCAGAGGTCGCCTGTTTGACTTACTTATCTGGCAGAGGTCACCTGTTTGACTTACTTATCTGGCAGAGGTCACCTGTTTGACTTACTTATCTGGCAGAGGTCACCTGTTTGACTTACTTATCTGGCAGAGGTCACCTGTTTGACTTACTTATCTGGCAGAGGTCGCCTGTTTGACTTACTTATCTGGCAGAGGTAACTTGTTTGACTTACTTATCTGGCAGAGGTCGCCTGTTTGACTTACTTATCTGGCAGACGTCTCTTGTATGACTAACTTATCTGGCAGAGGTCGCCTGTTTGACTTACTTATCTGGCAGACGTCTCTTGTTCGACTTACTTATCTGGCAGAGGTCTCCTGTTTGACTTACTTATCTGGCAGAGGTCACCTGTTGGACTTACTTATCTGGCAGAAGTCTCCTGTTTGACTTACTTATTTGACAGAGGTCGCCTGTTTGACTTACTTGTCTGGCAGAGGTCGCCTGTTTGACTTACTTATTTGACAGAGGTCGCCTGTTTGACTAACTTATCTGACAGAGGTCGCCTGTTTGACTTACTTATCTGGCAGAGGTATCCTGTTTGACTTACTTATCTGGCAGATGTCGCATGTTTGACTTACTTATCTGACAGAGGTCGCCTGTTTGACTTACTTATCTGGCAGAGATCGCCTGTTTGACTTACTTATCTGGCTGAGGTCGCCTGTTTGACTCATTTATCTGACAAAGGTCGCCTGTTTGACTTACTTATCTGGCAGGATTCGCCTGTTTGACTTACTTATCTGGCAGAGGTCGCCTGTTTGACTTACTTATCTGACAGAGGTCGCCTGTCCAGCCCTGCTGACATTGACACGTGAAGGCTCCACTGTTGTCCACACACCGTCCGTCGTTCTGACACGGGGAGTCCGAACACACCTCCCGAGCTGTCCAACAAACTAATCTTGTTAATATTCATGTAGACAATATTTTTTGTGAACAATCGGGTTATGTACAATTGGTAAAATGTACCAATATGTAGTATTAGATTGAAAGTAGTCATGAAAATGGTAATTTATCAAAAATGTTCAGCCACCAAAGGATATTCTTCAAGACAATGCCACTTCCTTGTGATGTTGAATTCATTCGAAAACAACATACACTGCAAGGCTATGGATACTGACCGATCTGACAGTTATTGCCCGTGAAGCCGGGCGGGCAATCACATTTATACTCGTTAGGTTCCGTGTTATGACATGTCCCGCCGTTCTCACAAGGGTAATGGCGTCCACAGAAGTTCAAATCTACAAAATATTGCATAGCAGATTTCTGCAGATTTAAAAAAAAGGACATATTAAAGACACACGGCTTCGTAAGAAATTACTCGAAATTACTCAAAAAGATTGAAATATGAATTTAACTATGTATTGCGCTTCTGAACGTATCGTGTAGCCTCGTAAAATATTTTAATTTTGCAATTTTGCAACTAAATATTTGCAATGTAATACCATCGATTACCCGTATAGAGCGTACCTTTATCACATAGCAGGCCACCCCAGTTGAGGTCACAGATGCACTGCCATGGAGAGCCGTGACACGACCCATGGCGACAGCCAGGGTACGGAATACACTGGTCACACAGGGCGCCTTGCCAACCGTACGCACACCTGGTGATGGGGGGTGTATAGAAAGTTACTCAGCAGTTTGAATCAACACATACACGTAGACATGGAAACTTTGATTTTTGTAATATTATTAAAGTGATTTTGACCAAATAGAAGTTCAAATGCAATATTATTATCAACGTGGTTGCAATATTCTCTACATGTTGTATCGATATGACACTGCTTATGATCGCATCGATGGTAATTTAGGCAAATGGACACGTAGTTGGTAATGGAAATCACATTTCAGCTTCACCACTAGACCACCTCAACAATCAACTCTCTACTTATGACATTTGATTGATTAACTTGAAGTCGATTCGTGATGTGGCCACAAAAGATTTTGGCCAATTTATCTGGGTTATCTATGGGGAACAAACGGTCCGATATCATACACCACAGAAAATTTTTCAAAGTCCAGATCGGCGCTCTTCAATTTATATGTGACCTTCGGTCCGTTGCATGTCTCCAAGTATTAAAATTTCTCAAGTTTGTCTTTAAAAACGTCGGTGAAACATCCTTGGACATATTAATTTCGATACAATGGTGTCATGTGGTTGGTCCAATACATGTATCTTGCCAGTGAAAGGTCTCGAGAGGTATTGCTTGGAGGTGTGAGGGGTGAGGCACAAAGGTCGAGGCGGGAGACAGGAGAGCAGAGTGAGGGAGTGAGGGGTGAGTGGTGAGGTCCGAGGGTCGAGGTGGGGCAGGAGGGCGGAGTGAGGGGTGAGAAGTGAGGCCGGTCATCTATAGGTGTAGTGTAATGTAACATTACCTGCACTCCCCGGGCCGGTTACACGATCCATGCAGACTGTGACACCCCGTCTTACAAATCGCTGGGGAAGGGAAAAAGACACCGTTAAAAGACACATCCTCCATCATGTCAGACCATTAAAAGCGAACAGATTATGTGTCATTCGACAAGTTGATACTGAATTATGTGCCGGACAACTTTGTTCATTCAATCAATGACCATATGTTCTATTGTTGTGCATGATCTTACTCAAGATCGTTTTCTTCAAATACATTTTAGTAATTTTCAGGCTCAAATTATAACATTTGTCCTGTAATGTTCATTATAATTCGTTATGTTGTTTTCACAATGACTTTGTTCTCGAAAGCAGCGTTGACGGTTGGCTCACACACGTACACGTAATAAATAAATGTCGTCAATAAGAGCGATCATATTATAACATAATGCCATAATTGTATGTACAGTACTCCCATAGTATCCCTGTAATTCGTACCCGTCTCGCAGTTGACGCCCATCCAGCCGTGCAGACAGCGCTTGTCACCGTTGCTGTCACACAGGTAGTGGCCGAAGGCGTCCTGTCGTGGCCGGCAGAACTTGGTGCAGGTCGTGTTGTAGTAGTGGTTGTCACAGACGATCCGGATCTTATAGAACAGGGAGGCCGTGGGGCCGCTGTAGTGGATGTTGTGCCACGTGGGCCCGGGCAGCACCACGCCGGAGTGGACAGCTTGTTCTATCAGCTCCCCCGGGCCTGGGAGGGGAGGGGTAAGGATTCAAGTGTCATATAGGCCTACATGTATATGCTGCGGTAATAATCGATGCACATTAAAGTTATTAGAGTTAGTAGTGAAAATATTTCCACCTGAATAATGAGGGGAATCAAATGCATGATATGTTGTTATGTGGCCTATTTAATTTTGCACCATCCACACTGAGGATTGGAATGTTTCCCCAAACCGAATGCCTTTTGCCGTTGGACACGTGGGGACAAATTAACTGATGTGATTTTGATAAAATCTACAGTATTTGTATGTGAATTTGTTACACTTGAACGATAAGATGTTTTGGGCGATACAGCGAAAGCAATTTCAACCTCCAACACGTGCTCTGTAATTATGCTTATGATGAATGACATAACTTACAATTTTTTGTCCATAGTACAAAAACGTTCAGAATATAAGGTGGCTATGTTTTCACAATTGCACGGGGTGCACTGTCGCGGACACCTGTTGACCTCAGGGGCTCATACCCACTGAATTGTCACATTATCGGGTAGTGTTATATGTCGCTTCGTGTGGAGATTTCTTGATTACTTAAAAGATTCCAGGTACAGTTTTTATGGGTCGGGTTTGTTAGTGACGAAATGGCAATGTACTAGTCAATGAAGGCTCTTTGAGTGAATAATATAGGCCTACCTGTATGTACAGTCGCATATTACGTACCTGCCGAAATGCCAGCTGTGTCTACGCGTCTGGCTTCTAACAGTAACGTGAAAGACCTCTGTAAAAAATAATAATAAAATATAATATACTCACACAAAATAATGAGGAGAGTTCAGCAACACGTTGTGATTTTTCCATTGAACGTTGCAATTAATCAATGAATCTCTGCACGTGAGAACCAATCCAGGTGACAGAGACTCGACCATCCCCCCCCCCCCCCCTGCGGCTGCTCACCACACACCCTTCTTATCATCTTGTCCTTGGGCTATCAACATCTGTCATCCTCCACGTAACTCTCTTCTGGTCCGTTGGACACTGACTGGCTCCTCTACAGCAAATAGCGACCCAACTTGCCCCGCTTTCCCCTACTGTACACTGCGTTCACTGGACAACCCACGTGCCTGCGTCCAATCAGCATTGAACGATCGTTCAGGGATACAGGAGAGCATGAGGCAATGTGGATCAAGGCGGAGATTGACAAAGACGTCAGGTTCTCACGACGTTGTATTTAGTGCATGTGATTGTCTCTTGCTCGAGTGTTTGTTGACCTTGCGATTGTGTGTTTTATGTGATTGACCAGTGGTCATCGTATGATGGAGGTTGTATTGATCCAGGAAGTTTGTCCGGTAACTGTTTTACTCGATGGCATACTGAAATAGTCGATAGGATTTTCTTCTACATGTATTGTCGTTGTGTGGATAGGTATGTACATTTCTTTTGAAAGACATCATAATTTATGAAATTCTCAACGCGATAAATCATTCGGTAGTTTGCTTTTAATTCTGAATGATATACATCTAACCAGCAATCGGCGCTGGATTTATCAGCTGATATTGCTTACACCTCCAGTAATTTATCGACTTACCACTGTATGGATAAAGGCATCCATGGATGCGACCCTGTACATTATACTGATGTAATCAGTGACATATAAATATCAAGGTAGATCTACATCAGTATCATATTGCATTCATTAGAAGAAAATGTCCATATTTCATGGTTTCTGCATTTTTAGAAACACAAGATCTATCTTGCAGTGGATATACCTGGTAATATAAAAAGATCGTATTTTTACTTTCCTATCCGACTATCTGTCATAGACATATTCACTATATTTAGCATTTAGCATATATCCTCTGTTGGGAACCATCGGTTGGTAAGTGACTTTGACCCAATGTCTCGGTAAACACCCCATTTACCGTTTATGAAAGTTGTTGCTCTGATGGACATAATAGACTCCAACAGTCCCTGCCACTTTGCTCTATTATTATCCGTACGGTGTCTGTAGGTTCAGCACTGGTTGCTTTGAATTAGTAATGAGGATAGTGTGACAGCATGACCCTTTCAAGTGACCCCTCTAAAACGTGACCTTTGACCTGGAGTGGAAGTCATTTGGAGTGCCCCATTGAAGGTGGTGTGCGCGCGCGTGTTTCACGACATGGGGTCTTCGAAGAGTTTCCAGTATGCACCATTTATCATAGCTATGGATCGTAGAAGTGACCGACTGCGTTCAGTTGTTTAACGAATTATATTTAATGACCGGGACACTTTCACTCGGTGAAGGGGTGGTCTTTGTTCGGGACCGACATTGCCAGCTAGCCGGAATCATGGTGGAATCTCCCATAGCGGAATCATGCCGACGTCACCGATACAAGACTAGAATCAACACCACGCCGTTCTTTGAATGACCATTCTGGAGGTCCAACTTGGTTCCGGCTCGGTGCGACTGACAGCAAATACCAATGTCCAAATAGTCACTTGGGTTTCAATTACACAAAAATCCGATTGTGGTGTGTGTCCTACTGGTGACACTCGAGACGGATGTTTTAGGTACATTGTCTTGAAGCACGCCCATTGACCATTCGTATCGACAGGTGAAGAAATTGACCCTTTCCGACAGCAGTCCAGTGATCAATTTTAAACAATGGGGTCAGGTGTCAATATGTGGCACAAATCTGGGTAGAGTAGTTTCAGTCAATAGCCAGTGGTTTCTTATATTGTATTAATTCACTATCTTGTTCAATGTATACATACGTATTTAACACAATTGTGCATCATGCTCATACAGTTTCTAAAAATAAGATTATTACGTAAGACGTTTCTGCGAGGGATCGGACGATCTCCTACGAAATGGTATGATATTCTCCAGGCCATTGGCTACCTTTTCACATGTACTCGTGTGTAGAGACATATATATTCTCAGTCGATAAGAACGCCTGCTTCCCAGAACAATCATCCCGCAGTTTTACCCGCTTTGTGTCCTGGGACCTAGTGCACCAAACCGTCGTAAAACAAGCGTCGGTGGAACCTACGTCCTTCGTGAAATCACCGCCTGTGTGGTGTGCACCGAGACGTCGCGAATTGGTCGTTGGTCCGACGCGTCGGCGTGTCTTCCGACGGATCGGTGAATACTTGTTTGAATCCTGGTTGTCGAGGTTATCACTTTTACCAGTTAAAATGCATAGTATGTGGATGAGTTGTGTAGAAAACACACATACTCTATGATTCTGGAAACGTGATGTGTGGACAATGGGTTAAATTCTACAAACATTTACTGTAACAACTGTAACAACCATAATAGGCCTTCTGGCTTCTGGTACCATGTGTACATAACGAGCAGTATTATCTCCCCTTTCCATAATACAATCTGTCATATACATTGGTTAAGTGTATAAATATACCGAAGTACATGTATTTAGAAAAAAAAATATGGCTATTTCCAGTAAATTATAAAAGAAAAGATCAAATATTGTTTCATAATCCGAGTTTTCTGTACGTGCTCAAGGCAGTCATCAAAATAGCGCAGTTGTTAGCATAATTATATTGATATTCATAATAATAATGTGATATGATTATGATACTCTGCAATCATAATAATTTTGATAAAAACTCGTTTCCAATGCTATTAGATTATCATGTGAACATATCACACAGATAAGACATGTGTTACCGTACTGATATTGTTTGGTAGACGATTACAAAACTTGTACGACCCATCTACGACTGCTCAGGCAGAATTCACGTCCAGTGAACGTCAGTTTTCAACGACCGACAGCTTGGTACACACCAACTTTCACACCGAGACAGTCACCGACGTTTCATCGACGGTTTGGTGCACCAATCCCTTGCGCGGCAGAACGTGTAGATCACAGAATGATGGGAGAGAAAAAGTGCCTCCAGATTAGGATCTCACCTCCGTGTGTTTTCCCCGGCGGTGACTCAGCATGCAGTCTGGGGATAACTCCCTAAACGTCTTGTAGATACTAGACAATTGTTGCAATATATATCTTAACGATTTTTGTCCACGTGTCTTGCCTATGAGATGTAGTACCAGTGTTGGTATAGACGAGCCTTCTACTATACAATATCGCTGTTTATTGTCACTAATCTTTGTCCCACACCTTGCTGCAGACCTCTTCAGACAAATTGTGTATTTCTAATCGAATCACTCGGCCGCTCCCATTGTACCGTGGATCGATTCCCGATACATGTTCACATCCAATATCCGGTATTGCGAGTGGTAGAATCTACAAGACCCTGGTGTTGATATCAGGCGATAGCAAATGTACTGCTCAGCTGTATGTTTGAGATATGTGGACATTATTCAACGTAAGATTCTTTGTTCACAGCTTCAATGAAAACAATTTTAAGATATATAGTCTTGCAACAATGACGTCACCAGTGGCTTAGAAACAACTGAAGTTGCTGGAGAAATTGTCAGTTCAATTTCATGGTGCTCTAACTAGGACTTGGACTAAGCTATAAGGTTGAAACGTGGTTTCCTCAGCCAATCGAAAATATTTACTTTGTTGGATGAAAAATTATAACAGAACTTCCATATTCGAATACGTGTTTCGATTTATGATAAGATGTATGTCAATTAATATATCATCATTTGAGGAAGCTAAACTGAAATAGATCATGAATAACATATGCATTACTGTTGTTATATTTCCAACAACCAGTAATTGATGTCCATCATAATTTGTTTCGTAACTCTGTGATGAAAAATGACGTCCGCAAGGCCAATGCATTTTCATGATAATGGAAGTGTCTGCTATGTCGCAAATCAGCATAATATTCACATTCATTTGTGAATGGATTGGTTTCGCTTTGATCAAGGTACGACGTCGTTGTTCACTTTCCAATTGCTCGAGTTACTACATGAACTGGTGAAAAAGTGGTACAGATATTGTAATAACTGGATAACGGCCCACTAATGACTACAGCCGATGATGTCTTCAGCTCACTGAGGCATGCGCCAATCTGATGTAAATGGACGATAAATCAGTGAGCTCAGGGAGAAAAAAGAGAAGTCCAGCTCATTAATGAGTAGTGATGATCATACATGTAGATGTGATGCATTCGCTGGCACACGAGACTGTCCTGTGTGTGTTTTCTATGGGGGTTGACCGCTGGAGGTCACGGATTGTCCGCTTGCAGGACGCAGCATCAAGTGGACAGCTTAGAGCGAACTCCTCGTCCCAGCATGCGGGAGAAGTGCGTCCAGTTAGCAGCTCATAACTCGGGCGATAACGGTCTTCTGATTAACCGAGACGGCCGAGCTACTAGGACAGGAGACTCCTCGTGGTGAGAGAGAAACTTCCGAGACATTGACACTTCATTGATATTTATTTTCACGCTTTCCATTCAACATCCCTCGAGATTCAGCGCGTGGTGAATCTCCGCTTACTTCCAGTTATGACAACGGAAGGACATTTTATGGCCGCGGGCATACGCTAATAGCTATTGAAATGGACATTTGTCAAATTTTCGCGCATCCTTCGCGATCCAAATGAAGCTTAATTGTCGCACGTTTTTAGTCGGATTGAAAACACTCGTCCCTCGGGCCACGGTCATTGACGAGCCTTTCCCTCGGCATTACAACTATCGTTGTTGATACAATGTGATGGTCAGCTGCTGTCGCCGAGACTCCTGGAGTAACGAGCTTGACCTCTTCAACCAACCTCACATTCATGACTATAACAAGACGGCTCCCCTTTGAGCTGGGAAGAAAAGAAGCGAGAGCGGGGCAGAGAATAAACAAACACGCGGCTTAAGAATTGTCCTGGACTCCTTGTAATGGTGAAGCCCGCTTGACAGTGCCCTGCCGGTGGGTCCCTAGGAAAGAGCAGCCTGTCTTGTCCCCTTTGGAGTCTGGTGTAGTACTACGGTAGTACTACGTGTGATTATTTATGGAGTGGCGGGCGGGGGGAGAGGGTCGTGTCAGTGACAACTGTCGGGGTTCCCGCGGGTTTAGTCTCGTCTTGCGAGTGGATCAATGACACTGGCTCCTGCATGTAGCCGCATATCTAACGACATCCTCGTCGATATCGTTGTTGAAGTTACCCGTTCTTTTTGTCGTTATTGTCTTTTATTATGTTGATAATATAAGCAACATCTGACGCTTTCTTGTGGATCACTAGTCTATACAGAATCTGTAGAGAAGAGCACCATGTTATTGAAAATACATGCATGGTTTTCTCGAGTTATGAAATATTCGTCATTGCTAGTGGTGAGTCCAGTCCAGCAAGTTATCATTGAAATCGTGAGTGATCAGGTTTTCCCTCGAGAATTGAGATTATTTTGTTCAATGGAGCCTCGTAATCTGCATGCTGTTTCACACCACTTGTGGCAATTAGTATTCTAATTCATAACGCCTCATTCCCCCGTGCCTCATGCAGTGATTGCACGTCCGACGTCCAACAGCGCAAGTAACGCGCAAAATGGTCTTGATGAAAAAATTACTTTCTTTTTTTCATTTCAACGATGGCGCAGACAGTTAAAGAAACACTAACACAAAAGCTCCGATTTCATGCTTTCCCTAATTGTCAATTTACCCGTATTACCGTGTTTTCATTCATCTACCAAAATCTGAGACAAAGGAAGCTGACAGTGTTGTTACAGAAGCAAGCTTCGGCGAGCGCTTGATGCGGGGTGAAATCGGAGGTCTGCGCGAGAGTCAGGAACACATTGATGTGCGCTATTTTGTGGAGAGTGTAGTGTGCTCATCTTGTGCGTCCAGCCGGCAGTGAATGCCCACTCGACTGAGAAAACTATCAATACTTCCAAGCATCTTATAGCTGTCAAGTGTCTGGATATAGCATAAGTTTTTGTACTTGATATAATTAAATAATAAAAACAAAAGAAACAGTTTTTTGGCTAGAGTCATATGCTTTTTCTGTACCAGGTGTACAACTTTTCGGCTACATGTATCCAATTGTAAGGCAAAAATAAACTGCAATCCCATTTCAAATTACAAAAATTAACTTGACCATGCACCTACATGTATATCTTTTGAAAAAAGCAGTTCGTGACTTTGACATGTACTAAATCTGTGGTGACATTGACATTGTCAACAAATCACCGACAGCAAACAGCGGAGATTGACGAATCCGATTCCCAGGCAATGAATACTCAATGTAATCCGTGGAACAACAAGTATCGTGACCTGTATAACTTGACCGTTTGTCAGAGAACAACATCATTCCAGGGAACAGTACATGTTTAACAGAGTCAAGCCGATATCTTGTGATGACCAGTGAATATTACCAAGACCAATGCATGAAATAGTATGTGAGCTGTTGAGAATATTATACGTGTGATTCCTGAGTACTGGAAGGAACTGTGCTTTAAATAAGTAATATGTATTAAACGAAATAATTGAGTTCATTATTTATTAAAAGAAATAATTGATTTGAAACATGAATTCTGCAGACGCAATCAGCTGGATACATGTATACGTGAACAAGTGACATACTAACAAGTGTTCTGTTGTGGTCCTGGTGTCCTTCACTAACTGGATAAAAGCACACTGCTGTGTTCTTTAGTCGTAGCTACCAACAATTAACGCTTGTTATGCATTACTTGAGGGGCATCGAGCATGCACGAGAGACGGGCAGTTGCATTGAATGTACATTCATTGAAATTTAAGGTGGTAAAGAAAAAAGATAACTTGGAAAACTATTGAAATTGCAGTGATGTGAGCGTTAGTATGAAGTGCTAGGGATTTGTGAGGAAGCTGCACTGGTTGATCAGGCCAGTAGCACTGTTAGACCCCTGCCACCACCCGTCAAAAGTTGACGAGTCTTGAATATTTACCAATTCTAATTACTCGTGTAATTGAATTAGGACTGTTGGTGGCGTGCTCTCCAGGAGATCGCGAGCACTCGTCAGGGATTTGTTCTCTAGCCTCTTGAGGTCCGCGGAAATCTGAGCAGAGAAGTCTGTCGATGTTTTATCTGTTGGCCTATCACAGATGTGATGAAGATTCGGTCGAATAGACGCATGTGTGACGAAAAGCATGGATTATCTCAGCATAGCTTTTGGGTCGAATCCTAGCCAATGCATCGAATGAAATGTCACTTGAGACAATTGGAGTTGTTAACATTCGAATAAAACCAATGATACATGTAGGCCTACAAAATGTCAACCCAAGTGTCCAGAATGTCATAAATGACCCCCCCCCCCCAAAAAAAAAAAATAAATAAAAAAAATACCAGAAACCAAATTTCAGTGAAATAGCCTAATGTGTACATTGTACTACCACCCAAACACCAATGTTTGATGTCAACCAGAAAGTAAGACACGTACTTGATGGAACTGGATAGATTAGTGGTTGGTGGTGAATAGGCCGATCAGTGGTAAATAACTCCGTGGAACGGGGGATACGGAAGTTGTATGACCACTCATGTTGGACCTCTCGCACGTGCGGACACCCCACCAGCACGTGCTCTACACCCGGGCACGCGCCCCGCACCCGCGCCTCTCTCGTGCAACATCAAACCCTCGAGTTCGCTGCCACACTCGCCTTTGCTGCAATTGACATTCGTCGGAATCCGTTCTGTAATTTATTGTCAAGGCATTCCGGCGACCTCGCGCAGTTGGTTTGTAGTATTGGCAGGAAAATGCACAAATTAGTTTGAATTGAGATAAATTAAGAAGTTTTTTCATGGACGTAGATCTTCAAAGCAGATTGACATTATATCCACGTATACACACATACACACACATCGTCCATACGTCTTGGCTAGAAGCACGGAAGGTGGCCCTGCATGTACATGTAAGAACTGAGTTGGTGTGATTAATAGAACAACATTTAAAGTCAAAATATAAAAAAGACATCGTTTCAATCATCAAGTAACATCATTCATCACATCACAATATTGAAATGTTTCCCTATTTAAGCTCGTTTTGTAATCGATCCTGTTTTTTGTTTTTACTCCGGCGCCGTTGGAGCCGTGTCACCTCACCTTACACAGTAAATACAGCTACAACCGCGACATCAGTAGCCACCGGCTAACTCGTGACTATGTATGGAGCTGCCCCTTTGGCACCCTGGTGAAAGCAATCACAGGTGTTACTTTCCCTGTCATCGCTCATTTCCCCATTGTCAGGGCAATGATATCGGCAGCATTAATTTGTATTATGCGCTCCGTGTGTCGAGAGCCCTTAACACTGTTATTAGTGGCATAACCAAACAAGCGATACCAGTTCCTAAGCCAATAGGTTTGTCCCAGACTCGAGTCGAGGGGACTTGCAGACAAACAAACGGACGCATTCAGCGAATACTTGACGATACCAGGATGGCAAGAAGAGGCAAAAACAAACTGATATCGCCGACAGTGGGGAGAATAAGCAGAATAGTTGAGGTCCGTGTCGTGTTTTTTTCCCTTTAAGAAGTGTGCCTCGCTTCCTGAAAAGCTGCTTGAAAGATCAATGGTAACAGAGAAGCAGATAGCTGGCACGGCCGATTGTGGTGAACCAGGAGAGCTGTGGCGAGTGAGCATCCAAGTCCATCGACCCGTCCACAATACCCGTCCATTGGCGATATTTTTATATTCTTTTCTTCACCATATCTCTCTAGTACAATCCTAGCACTGGAAATCGACAAAGTTTGAGTTTACCATTGGGGAGTTTCCGTCACGCCTGTTGAACCGTAAACCAGGCAATGGAATCTATCCGATAACAAAGGCCTGTCCAATTGTCATTATGTAATTCTAGAGTAATGAGCATCGTCCTCAATCGGGTAACCCTTGTAACACAATATCTGTTCGAAATATTCTTTGTATTCCCATGCCTCTTATATAGTTTTGTCTTGAAGCTTTCGATCTTGTTACTTGAATCGTTGACAATTGATTGCACCGAGAATACAAATATACTTAAGTATTCTCTATTGACAATGACAAAGACAAACTTTTTACTTCTTATACAATGTGCTCGTCACGGAATCATTAAAAGTAGATGCAATGTATTTTCTATTACATATATCTTAACAGTCTTTTCCCCCAAATTATGTGTACACCAGCGTGGCAGCTTTCTCGGCCATATTCATATATATCTGTAGAGAATTCCTTCATTACGAAAACGTGGCAGGTTTTAATCAGAATATGTAACTCATGACTGTCACACGGCGGGCAATCATTCACTTCTGAAGTGATCGCGCCTTTTGTCAATGTCGTCATTGCCAGCAATAACATTTGCGTGTTCCCCGACATATGAAAGAGGATTTATCATTCTGTCCATTGAGCCTGCGGCAGCGAAGGAAGAAAGCAAAAAGTTAATCCATTATAAGTAGTTGCCATTACATTATTGGTCCAGGTAGAATTTGTCTCTGTCATTCACCACAACACTATGTCCTCACTGCACAGAGCAACAAGTTTGTTTAAAGAAGTGTCAAGTTTTCAGCATGAGGAATGCAATGCGGTTAAACGTATCATAAAAAATACATTCAGAAGAAAGCCTTCGTAATTTGGAACTCTTCATCAGTGTAACATTTCAGGCATATCTTATTTATGTCCGGAGTTGGCAATTTGGCCATGATGTATCACTATATGACATGTCGTATAATATATATACACGAAAAGTTGCGGCATACATGGTTGTTATTTTCAGATATTAATAACCAATGTGGCCTAGATATCAAACGTTACTGAAACTCTACATAATACATATATACGTGTTGTACACGAAAGCGGTAAATGGCAGAACTTGGAAATCGGTACATTGCACAATTTAAAGAAACAATCTCCATACGTTGCTCATCTCCTCTCTAGGTTACAATCGTAAAGAAGGTAGATGACAGGGGAAAATGTGACGTAAAATTCACGAACTAGATAAATCAGAGTGTGTGAGGCAATGTCAAACCCTAATGAATAGATATATATTTTTTCTCCCGTTGGTTTCTCTCAGTGCTTCTGAGAGCGCGGGGGTGAACAGGGACGTGACAGGGTGAAACAACTCAATATAAAACCCCAATAGCAACCCACTTATTTCAGCCATAAAGACGAGAATAAGATGTTATAAAGTTGTGCGTGTCATTGCCTCGCCAGGGCAATGTTCTCTGCGCGCCTATCAGATTACGGTACGGGACGTTTCTTTATTTAATTGAACCATCTTCAGCGTAGAATACAGAATAGACCGCTCCATATTGG
The DNA here is from genome assembly GCA_949152475.1 of Terebella lapidaria. Lineage (NCBI taxonomy): Eukaryota > Metazoa > Annelida > Polychaeta > Terebellida > Terebellidae > Terebella > Terebella lapidaria. The sequence continues at coordinate 19,520,531 of OX424561.1, forward strand.
GCATGTCACCCTAGTGAATTTATACACGCAACCAACATATGTTGCAACCGTGGCCATCAAGACAGCTAACATCTCGATGACTGGCAATGAAATGTTATCGTTTCTTTTTACAAATATTAGCAAAACTTGTTACTATGATAACGCTAAGAGTATAATTCTGCTTTCACGTCGATATACTGATCGATCAGCTTGTCCTTATCACTTAAGTAATGATGCTTGTTACACACAACCAGCCGGGACATCTATCAAAGTATGTTGGTATGTATCCTTCCCAGGTTACTACTGTCAACCTGGGAGACAAACATTCGACAGGTGGTCAGGCTGATAAGTCGGTACATCTTACCTAGCAGACTTAGTATAGCAATCATTCTGCCTAGCCTACTCATCGACTTGTTTTCGTTCTTAGGTAAATAATTTCGCAGTTTATTGCACATCGTTGAGACGCACCAACCTATCCGTAATCGTAATAGATCGGGCGTCAGGGAATTCCTGAAGACACCGAAATCAGGTGCCGATGAACAAACACGAGCTCGAGTCAACCATAAGATAAACTGAACCAGATATCTAAAGCCTATCTAACAAAATATCACAGTCTGTCGATGTGGTAACGTACGTAGATCGATTTCTCGTAACATCTGTGACTCTCTCTTTCGCATTTCACGCTTTCTTGAAGACTCAGTTACCCTATGAGCTGTAGCCTACATTATACACGTAAACACACCTGGAATCTTGTCATCTGAATGTATGTCGTCACCCTGGTGTATTCCATATTTTTACGATGCCTTTTTATTGGAAATGCTCTTGAAAAGGGTATTCATACGTTTTGATAAATTGATATCATCATGTACATGTACCTTTCCTGCTTGATGGAAAAAAAACGAAAAAAGGCACGAACAATAGGAACAATACGAACGTTATTTAAGTATCATTTTTCAAATAGTACGTATACTTACCGTCCAAGCAAAAGAAAACGGCAGGACCATCCGCGACCCTTGCATTTCCGTAAAGTCGATGTAATTCCCCTCGAATATCTGTGGATTCGTTATATTCCCGAATGTACATGATCCTTCAAAGCTCACTTGCATTTGATACTCTTTCAAACACATCCGGAAGTACATTGTACAGCTTCCGGTGCAGCCATTTTGACTAGTGACGTCAGAGATCCGTGTACTGTGATTGGATGATGACGATGACGATGACGGTAATGACGACGATGTGGATGCAGGACTCTTCGAACAACAACTGCCGTCGGCGAGCTCGCCGTTATGGTTGTATGACAGTAACTCCAACTCGAAGCGACCTGAAGCCTCCGATACGCTGTACAGTATTCCGAGCAACACAAACGCCACGAGCCACAAGCGGCTCAAAACCTCGGCAATCCACGCGACCCTTACAACAGCCATTGTAAACGAACCAGAGAGATCCTTTTGTTGGAGTCAACAGCCAAGTTTTAATGCTCATCCCAAGAACTTCATTTCCATCGATTTTTGTTAGGACTTTTTCATCTCTGACATAGCGAGCATATCCACAAAACCATTGCGTGCCAAGTGCTTCTATCCTCTATGATAACAAGTCACTATTACACGATATATACGACCAATAGAAAAACCGCCCAAGTGTCATGGGGCTCCATTAAACGCATCCGACCGCCCATACACCGTGGTCGCGCTCCCAGACGGGCATACAGTTAGCGTCTAGTCGGCCAAATTTAAAAGAAAAGAAAAGCAAAATATTCCTCGAAGGCAATCTTTGCGTGTTTAGCCGTGTATTCCGACAATACCTAATATATAACTTACAGCTACGATATAGCATTCGTGCAGAATCTCTCAGCAATCATGAACGAGACTGTTCAGATCGATGGTTGATGGTACAGAAATCCTCAGAATGTCCGGTGACACTCCCACCTGTGTCCTAGGGAGCTCTCCTTACCTGGACAGTGTCCACGACGACACGGTGAGAAGGTAACCGGTAACCGTTCTCGGGAACCTTTCACATGACAGAATAAATACGGTGGCCTGCTTCAGTTCCATGCCAGTTCCATACATTGACCGTGTTGACAAGCCCCGTTCAAACAAAAATGACCGATCAGATATTCATTGACGAGGTAAATCCGCCCCGCTTTCCTGACGATGGTTGTGATTTCATGACCAGTGCACGCACTCCGAGCTTACATATCCTACGGAAATCTCGCTATATGATTGCCAGTATTATGATGCACGAGCAGAGAGATAAGGCAATGATAGACGCTCACTTTAAGATGACCAGTTATCTTGTGAGTCTCACTGGAAGTTTAGCCAGCGGCTATGCACGAAGAAGTATCCACAGTACTAGAGATAGCGTACCGCCAACACGGACGAACCACGAAAAAGCGTCAAGTGGTCTTCTATTGCTGTTAATTGTTTTCAATGATGCCACGATTAGCATCCATTTGACGCAACTCTCCAGCGTCCAAAATAACGCCGCCAATATCAGTCATGTCATCCGAAATTCCAAACTTTCAGCATCCAGAGTTCAAGGGAGTTCAATCGAGGTCAGTGCAGACAAACCTAAAATCCAAGTCATTTGGAGAAGAGCTAGAACGGAAAACAAGACTCCACGCCTGAAGGACTCCTTTTTTAGAGTTCTTGATGCACTTAGGACATTCCAGTAGCGATTATATCCGTGTTTGTTTGCAGTGGTTCCGTTATCCCCCAGCGACTCCGCCAGTGCCGGTCTCCCTTCTCCTCTCCCTCATGTCATTCACACGAATGAGTCCACCGCCAATCCTAGGATCCCTCCCGTCGAAATTAGAAACTTTCATTGATTTCCCTTCTTCCTCGCTGGTCTAATTAATCAAAAATGCGGCAAAGTTTTCTCCTCCCCGCCGGTTGTTTTAGCATTTGTAAAAACAATGCCACCAAGGCGTGGAAGGTTGATGATAGTACGACGTTGCTCCTAGAGAACTATCTTTGGTTTCAGGAGATCGTTGCCAACTCGCCACCGCTGAGCCACAAGTTCTGTTTCTTTTGGAAGGGGGTTGGATTGCTTGTCCCCACGGCCCGATCCCCCGTGACACTGCCCCCGAGACACGGCGACGTTGACCCCCCGGCTATTGTCCCCAGCCCCTCACCCCCTCTTCACCACGCGGCCCAGACAATTGTTGATGGGTCGCGGGTGCGTAACAAATCGTCCGCACACCGGGATGGTTCGATCTTCGAACATCCGTCCCATGCAGAGCACAGCACAGCATATGATAGAACACGCCCGTCGGTGTGGCTATCAATGCATCGATTGATAATGATCCGGCGTTCAAATAGTATTTAAAAAATCGTGTTGTTTTACCGTCCGATATTGCGTTTGTTCCTAAAATTCCATAAAACGAACATCGATGGACTTGAATTTGTGTTCGGATATTCTACTTTATGCATTTCTTGTAATAACATACTTTTTGAGGAAATCAACTGAAAGTTGTCAAATTAGACAGAGGGCACTCGTTTAACTGAACGATGCCGGTGTCTAGAAATGCAATTAAACATATCACTTGAAGTCGCCATTGAGGTTCTTTCTTTCGCGTCACTTTTATCATCACTTCTGTGATAGATATGAGAATAAAACCAAGTCCAATTCGAGCTAAAACTGCTTTGAGTTTACACCCTTTTCCGGTTGGAATGTCAAAATACCTCATCATCTAAAAGAAAGACAAGATAGCCGGTGAGTTGGGACGAAGAGTCGTTGTCAAAAAAAAAACAAAACAAAAAACAAACTTTTTTTTCGTCGATTTGGACTCGGATGACCTTCCTGCCTTCAAATGTCATAGCTTCAATTCGTTTCACGCAGGCAGATTTAGTATGAATTCATGATCTCGGCTGGTTTCATGGCGAAATGGCATAATGTATATTTTGATGAATCCAAACACCCAAAACCATGACAATGTGACCATGCGAGTGGGTGCACGTGGGGTGGAGCGGGTGGTCCTATACCGAGTTGACCCGTGAGTCCCGTCACAATGTCACACCATGGAAGTATCTAGGGAATATATTTCTATGGTCACACGTGCCCCAGAAGCCAGGAACTCCATCGCCATCTCCTCGGTGGACTGGAGGCAGATGGTCTGGGACTCGGGCGGTCGCCGCCCTGAACTCCGTGTCGCCGCGCCTGCCTGACATTTAACCTGTCATCTTCTTAGAACGTATCTAGGCACCATTCAAGTCTTCTACAATATGATAAATGCCACGTTGGATTTTTGTCAGTTTCCCTGTTTGCCAACCATGTGTAAATTACTTGTATGACAAAGTTATCAAACGAAACACATGTACAATGTTATTTCAGCATTATGAATAAATATGTGAATCATAAATAAATAATGCAACTATGCCGTGTGTGGATTCACCTTGACACAGAAAACATTTATTCATGATTAGGACCTCACACTGCAACCATAAACGTGGAAATCTACGTCAACCCATCATCGTTGACCACCGGACTAGTACATGAGTGTCCTGGAGCACCGCTAGTGACACCACGTACTCACCTCCCACTGAGAGGAGACACTGCATGGTCATCACCCTACGTGTAAGGCTAGGAGCACCTGGTGGAGGCGAATATACATGTACGTGAACCAAGCTAAACCCTCAGGTGAATTGGGGAAAAAACTCGAGTAGAACCGGGGGTCGACTGTCGTAAATTCTTACAATCATGGCGCTGCGAAGACGTGACTTGGGTGAACACCCCCACCGCGATTACCGGAATCGTCTTTTTACGTTGACCGACCATATGTCTGGGTTCCCATGGCGGGAAGGTCGCGGGTGCCAGGCCATGCAGGGCCCGGGGATCAATGTCCAATCTTCAATGGAATTATCACCGCTAACAGCGGTTTTTAATATCTCTTCCTTTTTTTATCGGTCTCCCTCTCAAATGTTGCCTACTGCCGCCGCCTGACGGCTCAGTGTTGTCTCATGCACGCCGGGGAGTGAGTGAGTGAGTGAGTGAGGAGAACAATTGGGGGAAATGGTTGTCTGATCAATTAAATGCACGGAGATCGAAGATTTTGCCCTTCACCTCTATAATACGTTTGATCTGACAATACATGTAGTTCACGATAGAACCTATGATATAATTAGATCCACGCGTTAAATGAATGTGTGTATCTTTCCACGTGCCTGCACATGAATGATACTTATAGCTGTCTCATGGAAATAAAATGCACATATATTTACATAAGTGACCACGAGGTATACCATGTATAAGCATGAATTGCAGGTACATTGTAGTTTATTATAACAATATCATAATCACACATGGAGCAAATAGTAGGCTCCACGAAGCGAATGCTTCATGCGCGTGGTTTCTCCATGGAGCAAACGTTTAAAATGGCAACATAAACGTTTGCTTTGCGTGTAGCCAATGTAGCAAATACATTCACCTGGAGAAAAACAGAATAACAGAATCCGCGAACAGAATATATTGCTTCATGGAGCAAAATTAAGTGATATCTGATATGATCTCCAGAAGCGATTGTGCTAGTAAGTAATTGGTTCTATATGCGCTCGTTATGATATTGCTTTGATCGGTTTGTCTGTCATAATGTTTTCTCATATTCGAAACCTGTTTCGTTTTTACCGTAGGTGTGGCCGGATAACCTGTTGGCATGGCGTTGCGTCCGTCGTCGTCGTCCGTCCACATTTTTATCTTCAAAGTTTACGGTCGAATCTTTCTGGAATTCAAAATAGCTAAAAGTATATGAAGAGTGGCTATTTATATATATATATATATATATATTTTTTTCATTATCGCATTTTTTGTTTCAAAATGACGGCCAGTTTTGAGATTTTTGTTTCATAAGATTCCTCTTATGTACCTTTGTTGCCCTTTAATAGCTCGAAGGGGGACATTTTGGCCCAAACTTGGCCCAAATGGTACTTCCACATGATATATTCTCCTATGCTTTATAATGGGACACATTATTCCTAATATCTCAATTAATATTGAGATTAGAGATTAGGAATCAATTATGGACATATGAGAGCTGATATACGCCGAATACTGACGATCTTGAATTTGACCTTTGACTTAATTTTCAAGGTCACAGGACAAAATGGCTAATATATCTAATATTATCAATTGTGGAAATAGGTCAAGTACGAGGTCATGGGAATATTCAGCATATATCATTTCCTATATGTGCACATGCAGTTGATTCCCAGGCTGTAAAGTCGTTAAGATAGTCCGCTCCAAACAGTGAGGTATGGAGGGGTCAAGGAGTTTTAAAAAAAATAAATACACTGTGAGTGTATCAACATAATCTACAACTTCAAAATAACATATTTTATAGAGTAACTGATCAGCATCCTAAAACTGAAAAGAAAATAGGGGGTCACCGTATCCGTTCACATGTAAAACATGATGCAAAATGTGAATATGGACAAAAATATGCGCAAAAATGCCCCAAAATATGTCAATTTAGGTCTACATATGTTGAAAAGACCAGTACGGTGACACCCTATTTTTCCAGTATTAGGATGCTGATCAGTTACTCTATATCATAGGTCATTATGAAGAAATCATATTCAAGAAATAACTTTTAAATTTTGACCCTTCGTTACCTCACCGTTTGGAGCGGACTACTTTAATAAGCGAGATATTAGCCATTTTGTGCTCTGGTATTGAAAATGATATCAAAGGTCAAATTCAAGATTGTCAGAATAATAGGCGTATAATGATTTCCTCTACGTCCACAGTTGAAATGCGGACGACTCTTGGATACAGAGCTTTCACAGGAATTCAGGCGCCTGTTCCGTAAGTCCTATCCTGAGCCGACCCTGGACCCTGCCCTGAATCCTTCCAGATAGGACGTCAGCAGCGCCTAAGGACCAGACTAGTATAAGGATCACGAGCAGGAAAATCGATTCCCCCATTCCACGAAGGAGTGGCTTGACCAGTGTTACTTCTGTGGTACGTGTATAACAGGGACACTACAAGGCTGTCCATAGCTGAGTTAATGTATGTCCGCGAGCAGGAAACCCGCGACATGTCCTGTGGGATCCCGGGACACAGAAGAAACAGTGTCACAAGAAGCAGTCCAGACCCAGAGACAGGACAACGGCATCGATGTGCTCTACGATTCAACGGAAAAGATCCAGCGACAACATCGCCACCACATCGTCATTAACATCCTTGTCATCGTGTCATGGCCGAAAATGGCCGATAAGTTTGATATATTTGATGGAATGTATATAATATTGATTGATATCCAGACTATGTTATCTTATATTATGCCCTTGTATCCGAAACCCATGGGTTTCTGCTTGTATATTAGTGTGTAATGACTCAAGTAGTATGACACTTAGATTTTGTCTATGCTTTGTTTATATCATTTTGCTTTTCGGTGTTTCTATTGTGACATTTCTGCTATGTATATTTGTGTTGATTTGTATGTGAAGTCGAATTTGATCCTAGCTGGGACAGGTTGTCAGGTAGCAGCAGTGTACATGTACACGCAACAATAGAGCCAAGATTACACAGTTCCAGGGTGTATACTTACCACTTCCACACCCGAGTGTTGTTTGAGGGCCTGGACCCACGTGGTGTGACCGTCAGAGCCAGCACTTTTGACTTCGGCATCGGCGATCTGGGATCACGATAGAAATATGTAATGTATATACTCATACAGTGTAGTGCCAGTATATCGGCCTACATGTATTATTGTGAAACTACATCAGTTTTTTATGTGGATTTATTATGAATAGCCGTTTTCCTTATCCCATGACAATTGCTGGACTTCGTGCAGTTCAATTATTATCATGTTTATAATTAGCTACACACTTTGGCACACACGACTGTTACTCAGCAAACCCATTTGCCTTGCATGCAGTATCAGCTTCCAAGTTGATATACACGAAGCCTCTTGTATATTATTAAACGGTTGTGCAGTTATAATGCATCATAAATCCGGTTATCCAATAATCTCCACTCTTACACATGCAGTCCATGGGCGGATCCTGAGGTGGGGGTCGTCCTTTTTCTAGCGATGCAATGACCATTTGACTAATTCAATTAATACTCGGGTACTGTAACACTAGAGAAATTCAATTCACAAATACCTCCATACCGGCTAGCTTGGACCCTCATTCTCCTTTCTCTGATTCCTAGATCTACATTCGCAGTCCATAGTAGGTTCTGGTAATGCAAAACAAAACGGACAGACGCTGTCTACTACCAATACTTTTTTTTGTTATAACGAAGCAGAGAACTATAACCCTTCCTACCATGAAACACTTATCTGATGCACGGTATGCACAAATATACGCTAGATATTACTGGTATCTGCCCAGAACACCCACTGTTTAAAGATTGGACCAGCAGTAAATTGACACCACGATTTACAGATAATATCGGCATGTTAACGTGTGAAACTATACATGGACACTATACATTAGTCGGCTTCACAAATAACTCGCTGACTATATAATATGAGGGTGAGGCGTATTTTCATGTCCACAAAATACATAATTTTCCGGCTTGACATAGATCATCGCTATTGGAGTACTTATCCGCCTATATTCCACAACATATATCAGTGGACATGGCAGGCACTCGCTTTCCAAACACCTATGTGAATGCGCAAACTACGGACGACAAAGGCAGTTACCTGACCCTGGGGAGCCGAGATGATGATCCGAAAGAGGTATACCTGGCGCTAGAGGATGACCACGGGCTCTACACGGAAGCTAACGATGCGCCAACGACAACCACACAGCGCTCCCCGACAAGGTCAAACCCGCTCCTGGGGCCAGGCGCCACACCCAGCAGGGAGCAGCGTCCTGATCCCGTGGTTAAATCAGGAGCCCCCGGAAATACGAGGTCACGGGATATCCACTTCGCGGTGCTGGTGGTACTCGCCGTCGTGGTGATACTTCTGTGTGGCGGGATTCTAGCCGGGCTCAAGTTCCTGGCAGGAAGAGTGGGGCAACAGCAACGAGCCGTGACAGATGTGACCGTGGAGGTCCAGGAGCTGGCCAACAAAACACAACAGTCCACAGGTAAACACGACCTTAGGCCATCGCTTGATGATGTGACTGATATCAAGAAACTGAAACCTAGAATGAAAATCTCAAAAGTGAAAATTTGTCCAGAGAGATAGTAATTTGCGAAGGGACAATGAACCAAATTTTTTTTTTGAAAATGTTATTAAGGACATCAGACTCCATGCTCAAGTCCCGATAACATATCATGTATGTTACATGTATGTGTCGTTACTCTTGCAGCACACGTACCTGGTGCTACTCTGTGTACAATGAGCGTAGGAGCTCCTGGTGGCGATCCCTTCTCGGACCTGTCCCAGTATATAAGGAACGGGTCAATAAGGGCACTCGACATCAGAATCGACAGCAGTGATGACTTGTACATGGTGGGGTAAGGTATAGTTCCCCATTGACTGTCACTATTCCAATTCAAGAGAAATATGTTGGTTTTGACGACACATCTTAGAATGATAATTTGGTTGAGGTTTCCCATTTTGAAAAGGGTAACATTGTCAGTGATGGACCCTGTGTTTATATCCTGGTTATCCAGGTTTGTTCGAGAACATCCGGCACATTTTTTTCCTAATTCCCAATAATAATCACGGTGTAGGCTATTCCGATGACCTTTTGACATCGTGTTTCGTATGTCTTCCGTCCGGTGTTGGGCCTAACGGTTTTGAAGTTCTGATTAGATTACATAGGCCTAAACTTCCTGAAAATGAACATTAACCGCAATTGCGAAGACCTTTGATTCTAGGGTAATGAAACTTATGCACACCATAGAAATACATTTAAGTATTGGGAGTCCTATGCATCAAAGCATATTTGTGTAAAAAAATCGACTGTATGTATAATACTTGAATATAAAAATGTGAACGATGACGATAATGGGCGGAGTCAAAGCCATGGCAATATGTTCTCGGACTTGAGGTTTGGTAATTTAAAAAGACACTCCCAATTGAATGCTTTATGCCTTAAATACATTCATGTAAATGACCCATAGAGCATTTACGTGTGTCTGTATATATCTGTTTAATTTGAAAAAAAGAATCCGTTCGTGCGGCATGTAGCAGGGATTGTCTTCCTCTGCTGACCTTAACGTAATCCGTCGGTTCATCTTCTCAGGTTCCGTGCCAGATACGGATCACAAAAGACAGTTTGGCGAGGACGTCACGCCGGTCAGAGGGAAACATTTGCCCTTCGAGACAGTGAGGTGATCACGGGCATGACTGTGTACGTCGGTAAACACTCGGACGGATATGGTGGCTTGGTCGGGCTGTCCGTGTTGACCAACCTACACAGGCAGAGTGCTGTCTACGGAGACGTCTACATGCTGCCTGGACGCACGTCCGCCGGGGAGGTGCAGGGTCGGGTTGAAATGTCGTGGGATGAACTGCTCTACTTCTCCGGCAGTGCCGGGCATATCGTAGACAAACTAGACGTGCACGCCATCGGCTGTCGCATCTCCCAATACATAGCCAACGAGTGATAACTCACGGCTGACACTCCCCGCAAACTGTTAAAGCGCTGGATATGCATGTGTGAAAACGGACACGACACATGTGTGAAAGATACGATGCAAGTGTGAAAAGATAGTACATATGTGTGAGTAATTGTCACCCAGCATGGTTTCATGGCCAGAAAATAGTGATATACCTAAAACATGACACCGGAACCAGAAAGTAACAAGTTGTGTCGTATTATATGTATTATAACATGTTCTGCAGTAATGTAGACCAGTTCTATTGGAACTAAAAACGCATACAAGTGTTACGATGACAGTTTATGTTAAATACGTATGAAAACCTGTTGATAATCCCCAATACGTAATTTATGGTACACGTTAATAACTATTGACTGGCCCGATGGTGAAAATTGCTGTTTATTTGCATTATTCACGCAGTTTTTTGATCAAAATAATATCACCATGTCAATACACATGTGTGAGAAGACAGTACATATGTGTGAGGAGATAGTATGCATGTGTGAGAAATGATATGATGTTTTGCTGCATGTGTGAGGAGTGTCATTCATTCAAATTCATATTTTGACTATGTTTTAATTTATTCCCGGATCTCCTGTTCCCGTGAAACGGGAATAAGAAATGTTCTTTCCCGGGTACTCGGGAAGGGAATCGGGAATGAGAACAATTCCAGCTTGTAACCTTTAAAATATCACATGTAACCTTCAGTTGCTATCAAACACAGCATAGTGATGGTTTCTGTGGAAATTATCATCTTACCAGTTTAGGGTCAATTTGTTTAAATAATTATGCGAGAATATTCATTTCATTCATCAAAATAATCATCTCATTTACCAATCAATTACCAACATGAATATTACGTTGAGAGGCGGGTGCTCTCGTGCATAAAATATCCTAGTACTTACGTCCTATCGGTTGTAAGCTGTGAACATATTATAGGGTTATTGCACAATATGGGGTTTTATGTATAAAAGGCAGGCTACTGAACGATCTTGGTGATATTTGAAAATACAATACGTGTGAGTTTGCCCAAATTATTTAGGGTTGTAGTTGGCAGCTAGGCTCAACGACTAAGTTATGCGGTAATATTGTTCGGCTTTCGACCACATCACACGCCGTCCAAGCAGCCACGAAATCTGCGTAAGGTGCATTCAGCATGTTTAATCGAAAATACTAGCATGCTTGAAAACCATTACACTATTTGTGACTAGCTGATTACAGCGTGGACCGAGTGTCAGAAGTGATGGTTAAAATTAAATTTTGCATGATGATAAAAGGATAAGACTGTTTTGAGGGAATTGATATACGTTGAGCGCGAAGAAATATGATAAATAAATCTTCTTGGTCGTGGTACATGTCCGAGCAAAACTTGTGGCACTGAACAACTGCTTATGGTTTGTCGCTTTGTGTTTCTATAACATAAACTATAAAATACCCTACTAAGAATTGGATGGTATGTACGAATGATATGCCTTGACTCTATTGTTATCTTGTGGCCTATCATATTTAACTGTCAGCTGTTTCAGCTCCATTGTCTCTGCAACTCTAGGGTCACCTAACTGGTCCAATACTTGATGTCAGGTAAATCATTACGATACACTCGCACTGAATTATATAATAAAATATCAACTTCCTTTTTGGTATGTACGTTTAGACATCTAGTACCTCACATGATGATTTTCTTCGTCCTTGACGCGAAATCTCTCTATTTCCTGGCATACTTTTGTAAGTGATTCTACACTTACATGTACATCATTCAATATATTGACATGTCGGTGTATTACTAGAATACAACAGGATCCTAGATCAATTTATCGTAGTTTTCTTTATAAAGATGATTAATATTTTGCAGTAAATTTATGTACAATATATATGTACTTAATATTACTACAAATTTTGTTCGTCTGCTTATTTGGTTGGACAAATTAATGTACTACAATCATGTCTTTGACACTCCACATTCAAGACTGGCTCTGTATGCCGACATTTGCCCACTCTTCACGGCGGCAATAGTATTAATTGTTCAATCGTATTTATTCGATATGGTTCCACTTGATTTAATCCACATTTACTAGCTACACGGCACCGAAGGATCTCTATACACTTTAATGATGATAAATTTGTATACATATCTTATTTTTATTATTACTAGCAACAATCAGAGCTTCCCCGTGGGAAAATTTGAATAAATCAGTAATACTGTAATAAATAAATGATCCCATAACGCTCCATTATGGCTTGCTTGGGTCTGTACTTACGGATATTGCAGCTATGACTTACATGACTTATTTCTGTTTTCAGTCGTTTCGCTATGTAAACGTCTGATTTCTAGCAGTCTAATAGGTAAATGCTCACTAATCATTCCAATACATTTCATCAATGCATTACTATTGGTGTTTGTATTTATAAATTTCATTTGGATATGTATGTTATTTACACTTGAAAATGGCAGACACAAAACAGTAGGCCTACTGGTGAGCCGTAAATGGATAGCATATATTACATACATACAGCATATCGGGCCCATACGCAGCCTATTAAAATTGTATGTGTAGATTCTTCGGCTTACTGTCTGGAAATTACGATGCAGAGTGGGGCAGATGCCGGATGCAAATCTTGGTAATCATGTTATCCATGTGACCCATTATGGGAGACAATCCTGTATTACTGTATTGGCAATATTTCCAGTCTATTACATGTATATTCAACCCACCCCTGGGAACCTGTCTTGCTCGAGCTTCGGAAATACCTGTATCCTAATCATTATAACAGGCTGCAGGTTACGCTATTAGGTTTAGCACACACATACCATCATTTCTTGGTTTCTTACTCGTGTAATGTGATCACACATGTGTACTATCCTCTCACACATGTGTAATATCCTCTCACACATGCATCATATCATAGCGAATGTTCCTCACACATGCATTGTATCATTTCGCACTAACATCATCAAATAACGTTAAATTTTAGGCGTAATGGTGACGCTACATGTGTGATTCGGTTTGTATTGGTATTTCTATGTACAATTTTGCCACCAGAACCGCAAACTTCTGCAATATATAGCAGTTTACAACAAAAACAAGCGCAACATGTGTGACTTACTGCACTAAATTAATTTGTGCATACCATTTCCGCTGCTTGGTTTTAAATGATCGATATTGTTCCCATGTATAATCGTAGGCTGTTGGTTCTGTGCAAATTCGTCCTAACCACACAATAATGATATAATTGTGTTCGGGCCTGATTTACTCACACATATGTACTATCTTTTCACACATGCATCATATCTCTCACACATGTGTCGTGTCCGTTTTCACACATGCATATCCAGCGCTTTAACAGTTTGCGGGGAGTGACACACTCGTTAGGATCACTCGCCTGTTCAGATATATATGATGCATGCATGTACCGTGTTATACCACATGATAATCTGCGAAAGCTAGTTATATGTATTCCTAGATGTATTGCAGAACTGTTTGTTGTGTACTGTTTATGCTCAAGTGGTTTAAATCTTATCCAAATCTGGATCCAATACCAATCAGTCCATCAATTAATACATGTGTGATGAATAGGGTTCGTCAGGTCCCTATTAGACCTATCAAGCGTATAGTGTATATGATCCCTGTGTGATTAGGCACGATTCTAGTGTTCAGCACAATATCCTTATCGGCACGTAAACCATTTGGCACGAGTAAGTTGAGGAATTGAACTCACAGCCACACAATCACCGCTACAAATTGTCCAACTATGTTATCCCAGTCCACAGTAGAATTTAGTCCTTCTATGTCTTGTCAATTTGTCGCTTCAATGATATCATCAAAATACATCTTCACTCTGGCCGCTTCTACACAAATCACTGAATAATGGCGGGGCATGTCTGTGTGTCTGGGTATTTTCCCGCCTCAGGTTGCGGTATTGTGTCTGGTTGGCTATCTGTGTCGTCATGTCTAAGTACAGGGTGATGACCGTGTGAGTGTGTCGAGTCTGTGAGTGTTCTGATTGGTCAGTTGTGGCGTCATATCATGTACTCTGCACGTGATGGAGGTGGGTGTGATTTCCTTGGAATCTATATATGCACATATATGCGCGTGCTTTCCGTGTTTGAGTTATGATGCGGCTGTACTAAGTAGGACTGTGTGTCATGCTCGGCACGTAATTCTGAGGAGACTCAGAGACTGTTCAGGCCCAGACCCAGGAGCTCCCACAGACGTCTCGGTCAAATTAGAGAAAACGTCAGAAAGTCAAAGCCTTACATCTGACGTCTCGGTCCAATCAAAGAAAATGTCAGGAATTCAAAGTCTTACACCTGACGTCTTGATACAATCAGGGAAAACGTGATAGAGAGTTAAAGCATTTGACTGACGTCTTGTTCCAATCAGTAAAAACGTCAGAAAGTCAAAGCCTTACACCTGACCTCCTGGTCCAATCAGTGAAAAAGTCAGAACGCCAAAGCATTACACTTGACGTCTCGATTCAATCAGAGAAAACTTCAGAAAGTCAAAGCCTTACCTTGATTGGACATCTTGGTCCAATCAGAGAAAATGTCACAGAGTCAAAGTCTTACACATGGCTGGCTGGCTCAAGTCCAATGAATTCCTTCTCTCCAAAGGAAGGAAGGACGACGAACACACCAAAAATAAACAGGCTGCATTGAAGGCGAAGGGAGCAGGGACGGGATCTCCAAAATATCACTGCAAACTCCAGAATAGCTGCTGAGCAAATCTCCGACCGTTTCATCTTCTTGATGAAGTTCTCCCACTGCCTGTGAGAGTAGCCCAGGACAGTCTCGAAGGAGAGCGACAGAACCATCTGATCCAACCTGAGCTTGTTATTACATCGACGCAAGTATAGGGCACCTGGTTAGGATCAAGGGAAAATGAATTACATCCATTGTTCCTGAAATGCTTCTACCAGGCTTCTATCTAGATGGTTCAGCACTCCGACGCCTACATTGCTCAGATTCAATACGCATAAGCGCAAACCAACAGTTCTCATGACCAGCCGCCACGAGTATGCAGTGGTTTATCAAGAGATGTCGCCACCACAAAATATTAGCCAATTTCCATCTCACGGATTCGGTAGTGTTGCTGAACGACTACCCCAGACGGATGGGGAAGACCCCGATGCCTACGACTGAGGACGACCAATTTCACATAGAAATGCGAAAATATGACCAATGTCCTCCAGAATGTCTCAGGCTTTTCTGAACTGAGTCTCCTGCGTGACTCATATCAATTATCATCTCAACAACCAAGCAGTCATTCTCGAAATTCCGATTCCAGGAGTAAGACAGAGATTTTCATTTTTTGGTGCTTATTCAGTGTTTGTCGTACCAACATTTAATGCACGATTTCTAGTAGATTTTTTTTTAATGAACGAAAGTTATTTGTACTGTTTTGTTAGCAACAATAATTTGAGTATTGTATATGTACTTTTTAGATTTTTTAGAATTATGTATTGCTAATTTTTTTCAACATTGGCTTGGTGCAAATACTTCTCATTGTAAGCACTGTGTCAAGTTCTTTATTGTACAGTGGATTTTTTCTTTTAGAAGTCTCGTGTGTCAAGTGTGTCAAGTTCTATACTAAACAGCGTATTTTTAGTTCTAAAAGTTACATGCATGATAATCTAAAACAATAATAGCCAAAACAACACAGTTCAGAGTGGACAATTTCAACAAACAGCTTCACATACATGGGGGCTCAGAGTGAACACCTTTTTATGGCCCTCCAAGTACGAACCAATGTAACCGTGATGGGTTTTCGTTGTATCTGTCGAAGAGAATCATGTGACACTCATTGAGTGTGAAGTGAGACTCGATGAGTGTGAGTGTAAGTGAGCTTTCAAAATACAGGCATATGACCCTTGAGTACACTCCACCTAAATAGATATTCACCTTTGATTATAAACTGGCATATATATGCCTACCTGGAAGTGGATCTCTTATTTGTATTTTGGACAAATATAGGTCAAAATGTTGTTTCTTATGGCGACATTGAACTTGAACTAAGACGACCTTGAGTGTTCAAAGTCAACGAAATGAGTGTCTGCTTGAGGATGTGTAAATCAGTTCTAAAGAACATCGAATATCAAGATATATATGTTAAGCAACACTTGCTGAATTTCGTGACTTTTGAAAGGTTTTCTTCATATGTACCCCGACACAGTGAAGAATTCCCGAGCAAGGAAAAACCTGTTTTTATTCAGAAGCACCTTTCATCATAGAATACAAAAAACATTCATTTGCATAATTTGTTTGGCACATGCCAATATATGGGAAAAAGAGAACCATTGAAGACTACCAGCTACATTGCGCCACAATCCCAGACACGTCAAAAGCTTCAATTGACTACATGTTAGTTGATATTCATTCGGGATTGGAGAATTCTGATGTATTTATAATACATGTGTATCATGTGGCATAATACTGTGCGATTAACCACTTGATAAAAAAATTAGCTCAAGGGCTAAGATAGGTTACCAGATAATACATGTTTTATATTTTAGATATTAGCCATTTTGTCCCGTGACCTTGAAAATAAGGTCACTAGTCAAATTCAAAGGTCACGCGATTCAGGATATATCATTGACATTAGAGCGTTGTAACTCCAACTCTCTACATGTCTATGTGCTGACTGTTTTTGTTTGGAGTGGGGTTAACTTTGTGTAAGATACATTCAGCTGATGATGTGCTCGAGCTCTATTGTCGCATCCCGCAGTTAGCTGCATTTTCTTGTTTATGGAGGTTTCATGCCAATTCACAGACGCCCGTTTTGGCATGTAAACGTTTTGGCAGCCACTTACTTGAGGATTTTCTTCGTCCATGACATGAACTCTCTCGAATTGATGGCAAACTTTGAATATTTCACAGATATATAATGCATAAATGGATGTGTTAGGTTTGAGAAAACTACGTAAAATGCTCAGATCGTCTGAAAACGTCTCACATGGCGGAGCCTATGGAAATTTACGTTCCCAGAATGCAAAGGAAATTTTCGCGCAAGGACGCATATTTTGGAACACACAATTTTTTGTGCAGCAATTTGTGCATGCATGTTCATGTAAGTTTGCGTTTGGCCTACTTTGGCGTTATGGAGTAAACACAACGATTTGTCTGCGACGCCACAGCTACATTTACCGTAATTTGACATATTTTATCACATGACAAAGACAGTATTCCACGCTGGGTTGCGAAGCCTTTTTATTTCAAACTGGTCTTAATTTGCCCAGTAGGCGATTATTAGGCTATATCATGATATCAGATGCATAGTGTGTCTTTTGATAAAGTAATTGGTCTGGCTTTGTTTCTATTGCAAAATGTTGTATTTTATGTTTGTTATTGGAATCATCAAAATTTGGCGGTATTGGTTGTAATAGATTGATACTTACAAGCATAGTTTCTAATATTTTCAAGGATATTTTTATTAAGGTTCAATAGGGGGGCTGTTGTGTAAGATACATTCAGCTATTGTGGTGTTGATGATGTGCTCGAGCTCTAATGTTCTCTCCCGCAGATAGCTGCATATTCTTCTTTCCTATATGTCCAAAATATGTTGCTAAGCTTGTTAATACGCTGTAAAGTCGATAATAGTCGATGTGATAAATATCGTTCTATGGCCGATATTAGGCCGAAATGTCTGCGATCGCTGTGCAAATCACAAGGCCGGCAGTTCAGTTCAATAATTTATTTGGGCGACAATGTCCAATGATTCAGACAGTCACATCAAGGCCGCAAATACACCTACGTCCGGTGATTCCCTGTCGATAAGATAGCCGAAAACTATGGTCCTTCTTTATCACAATTCACGTATAAATAGTCCACAATTATCCCAGGTATTCCATACGAGCACGGCCAAACTTCTTAACAATACTTCAACACGTCTGTGCTCGTGGCGGCCATTTACTCAACTCTCAGCAAAACTGTGCGGCCGGCAACATGTGGTGTAGACTTTCCCGCCAAATGCATGCGGTGTTGTGATTGGTCATGTATGTGCTGATGTGTGCTGATCTCACCGGGAAAGTGGGTTTCCCCGGCGCGTGAACGAGACTTGTTATGCTTATATCTGTGCACGTGATGTGAGCGGTGGGTGTGTCATGTTCTATGTTTAGAAGTAGGTGCTGGTGAAGGTCAAGGCCGAAACTAACTGGGTCGATGTACCGAATGAATGGGGCCGCAAGTGCATGTGGATTGACCTGTGTATGTAACCATGACTACATGGAGTTTATGCTTGTGATCGTATAGTCTGTACCTGTCCTGTATGTAAGTCATGTAGAATGAATGTTTGTTGTGAAATATGTATGCGCGGGAGGGACGGGGGTTACAGTCGCTAAAATTACTACATTACACCCCTTCATTAATTCTACGCCCTCGGAATTACCCTACCCGGACCCTACCGTCGCCAAAAACTAACAATAAAAAGCTAAAAAGTCCTTCAAGGTCAAACCCCAACACTCACACACACACGCCGCGCGACAATGGTAAAACACTGCATACAATAAAAATTTCTAACCGTCAAAATAAACGTCATCAGTCAGTCCGTCAATAGTCGCTACGATGATACATTTACACATACATGCACTACAACGAATGATGAGATATGGATGGAATGTATGAGCAAAACTCCTCGACGCTTCATAATGAAACGGAAACTATTTAGAGTCTATAAAACTGAAAAAGAAATGTTTGGATTAACCTTAACTAAATTACATGAATAAAATACCGTGACTAGGATAACTATTTACAAATTTTGGCCGACATTACAATAAGCCGACATGACCAGGATGATCACCGTGACCAGGATTTTTCCGAGTCACTGTCTCTCATCAGGCCGACACAACCAAGGCCGACAGTTATCCTCTCTTATCACCACCGGGCCGAAACAGTTACTCCTTTTGGCCACGCTTACTGGCAGGAGGTGGTGGTGGTGCCGGCGACGCCTGCCGCATAAGTTGCTGCTGTTCGTCCGGCGGCAGGCGGGGCAGAATCGACACTATTGTGGCGAGCAGATCACCCGGAATGGTCGTACCTGGGTCGCTCTGCGTCGCGGCCGTCACTGTGGGTGCCGAAAGCGGGGCCGACTGTTCCAACTGTGCCACTCGAGCACGTAGCTGCTCGGTTTCCTGCCGTAACCCCTCGTTTTCGTCCTCTAGACGATGTAGCCGCCGACGTAGGTGGTCCGTCTCCTCCTCGAGCCGATCAGGAAAGGTCGGGAGATGCCGTTCGTGGAGGGCTCCCATCCCGAATCCCACAGAGAGGCCGTTAAATTCAGCTTGCCGAATGTGCTGATCCATGGCCTCCAAGTAGTACCGGCGGATCTCCCGGAAATGCTGGTTCGCCATATCATCGGCGCGGGCCAAGAACAAGGTGGGAAGATGCTCGCTCTTCCGGGCCGGCAAAATTAGCGGATCTGCGTTGTGGGCCGCCTGGTTAATGTGTGACGCCCAATGCTCCTCATGAAGACGGGTGTTGTTGGGGAGCTGGTTGGCCTCCCGACTCCGTAACGGGTTTGCCAAATCCGGGTTTTGCCCTGGCAGGGCCTGTAGGCCGGGAATTCTTCTGGTCGACAAGCGCGTCCCGTGTTGCCGAATGAACTGGACATCAGCCGAAAATTCCCCTGAGCCGTGGAACGGGAGTCGTTCGTCCAGATCCCGATGGAGAGGCTCCAACGACTCAGGCTCCTCATATTGTAGCCGAGGCCGATCAGCGGTCGAATCTTTAGTGACGACCGTTTGTACTACCTCCATACTGTCGTCCAGATAGGGAGGCGCATCCGTCTGGAGGACCATCTGCCTTGAAGGTTGAGGTGAATCCTCCCGGTCGCTAGCCGAAACTGAGGCCGAACATTGGGGGGCCTCCTCCTCAGCCAACTGTAGAGGCGGGGGAGAGTCCCGCGGCGGGGCCGCCACTTCTTTCTTGTCGCTCTCCTGTCTGGCCGAAGGCTGTGCCGTCAAAGGAGGAAACTCGTCCGGTGGGGGAACTAATCCCTCCCTCACCCGATAATCGGTGACATTTGTCGCCGTAGGCCGCTCCACCACGATCTTTCGCGGGATGATATCTGAAGGCCGGCCGCTCACCTGTGTCGTCACGGGGGTTGACGAGTTCGATGGAACTGCGATTCCGGGGCTGGCCGTCTTGAGGGCGCCAGTCTGATATGCAATAGGCCGAGTGAAAAAGATGGTGCTGGGCCGACGTACACTCACCCAGCAATTCATCGCCAGGATGTCATTGGTCATTCTGGCCAGCCGATCCTCCTCCGCTCGGGTTGAAGGCCGAATATACTCAATTCGTCGGAGCACCTGCCGAACCTCCGGGGCCGAATTTGGCGGGTACTGGTCGAAAAGCTCCGGAGCCATGTGCCAAATGCCGAAAGTAAGCACTCGGTCGACATCTCGCTGAAATATCGGGATGTCAGCCGGAACACGAGGCGGCCGATAATTGGGGTTGGGCTGTATGTCCACGCGACAGCGTAGCGCGAATCGTTGTAACATAGAGCCGGAAGCATTCAGCCGTCCATTCTCAAAAAGCGGAAGGATGCCGACATGGGTTTGAGTCGCCTCGCTCAAATGCCGTACCATATCCTCTGATGTGAGGGTGAAGTAGTGGTCCTTGGCCGGGCAAACAAAATACCGCAACAGCGGAAAGTGGTAGGCCAGGACGTGGCCGTCTAAGTCCGAAGCCGAACGGAAAGGGCCGCGGCGCGGAACCGTGGGCCATGCCCTCCTCTCCTCATCGTCCTCCTCACCGATGCAGAAGGGACACAAATACTGGCCGTCTTCCCTCTGTAGTGGTGCCAGGGTCGCTAGATTTCCTTCCGTGAGCCGAGAAGGTGCGCTGAAATTATGCTCGTGAGCATAGCCGTCATGCCGATTCCGGAGCCGAAACGGGACTTCACTCCAACGAATTGGCTGAGTGCCGTATGGTGTGACGGGGGCCGGAACAAGAGCCATGAGCTCCTCTATTTGTCGTCGATAGGCCGAAGCGCGTGTCACAGGGCCCCAACTAACGCGTCGCGAACTCCTCGCTGACGAGTGCGGACTCCTGCCGGACGATGAGCTCACGGACGATGCCGAAGAATGTGCTGGTGACGTGATAGCACGGGGCCGAACTACGGGTGTTGACGGGGCCGATGATGCCGGAGCAGGCTCAATTGGCGCCATCACCAATGGAGCGGGAGTCGAACTAGCCGGAACGGCGGCTCCAGCCGCACGCTGTGCCTCCAAGGCACGCCGAACAATTTCTCCACCTTCTTCCAGCTGCCGAAAACGTTCCGAGTCCTCCTCTAGAGTCGGGCTCGGAGTATGCCGAGTGCCGCGTTGTGCCAACTTAGCCATGATTTGATATCGTGGCTGTTTGTCGGGGCCGGATGCTGTGTTTGTTGATTCCGAACTTGGTTCGGGGCCGACTGCGGACAATTCATCGTCCGTCAAAATGATGGGGTTATCCATCTCATCCCCTCGGTCGACAATCTCTACCGTCAGATTATCTCCATCAAGCGTGATGGAGCGAGGCCGATTCTCGTTAGGGCCGTCACTGTCTTTTCCTCCGCCCGGCTTATCCGCCATGGCGAAGGCCGCACACACAAATGTCACTCAGGGATAAATCAGCCGACTATAACTGTATCCACTACAATCCGACAAATGTTCACAGCTTTCTCGTTATTTTAATGTTACTAATTGCCGTCTCAGTGTTCCGCAAATGTTCCAAATTTTCACACAAGTTTCTCCGTCGTACTTATGCTCCTTCCATCTCGAAATCTCAGGCGCAAGTGACCTGATTACCGCTAATCACTTCAGCCGTACACAAAGATGCTGACAGTATCCCAATTCCACGAATCAGGCCGGGGGGCGCTCTCTGCCGATATACAAAAACGTCTTTACGCTGTATCCCATTGTTCCAAGCGTATCTGCAGCAAGGCGGGCCGTTGTCAGGGAAACGCAGGTCGATCTCTCTCTGACCTATCCGGGTCAGTCCATTACGACAGTAGGGGGGTCCTCACACTGTCCATTTTTCCGAATATCCAGCAGCCGTCCCCTGGATTACACGTTCCTATACATTGTCATTTTGTACTAGTCGACTGTTCAAATTACTGGGCTCTTTTTGCCCGACGACTCACTATTGTTTTTCAGGGGAGATTTCATGGAGGTGCTGTAAACAGCTTAAATGTTTATCTGCGCTCGTGTGTTCCTTGTGACCTGTTACTTTGATCGTTCCTTTTCTTTTAGAGTTAGCGCACAATAAACCAACGGCCGAATTGCTGTTTCACAGACGACACACAGTTATTAAAGGCTGAGATATTAATATCAATCACTCACAGGGGCGGACTTCGTTCCATTCATTATCAGCCAGTTCACAAGACAACGGGGCCGCTAATATTGTCGGGGTCGAAATTGCAATGAGCTGGGTCGGTCACACCGTGGCGCTTCGGGTATTTACATGATGGATTTGATGACAGGCCGCATCTTGGTATGATAGCTTTTCCGTGACTGGTTCCCGTACCACTGGGCCGTTCCTCCGAATACTACATGGAGTGGGTAGAGGCTCGGTCGACGCATACCCCGGAACGAATCACACTACCACCTCTTCGACAACTAAATGGCCTTACTCACGGCGTGACATGAATTATTATCCTCTTCGGCTGGCACATGGATAGAATCTGACATGATAATCTTAGTTAGTGCGTAACACACGCGGAACAATAGCATACGTTATACGGGGTCGAAACACATATCATAATGCAATCAATTTTTTTCACCAGCATCGTAATTATGAAATCATATCAAGTGTATATATATCGAATTCGCCTCACTGACATCTTGTACATATTAAATGCATATATATTGTTATTGTAATATATTATATTATTATGGGAAAGACATGATATCATAGTCCATTAGACATGCATAATTTATCATCAATGGCATCAATCAGATAACAAGGCCGGGGTTATCTGTAGCGGGCCGGTCTGCGTGCGTTGCGTTTGGGTCGACTTGGTCGTGCAGGCGGGGGCGTAGCCTCGCTTGTCTCGGGGTCGGATGATATCACAGGCTTTTGCCTGCGTGTCTTGCGTGCCGGTTTTGGTGTGTCGGAACTTGATCCGCGTGATCTTTTCCGTTGCCGATGACGACTTGAGCCGGATGAAGTTGGAGATCGCGATTTACGATCTTGGGCCGCTGACGAGTCAGACTCAGCTGTTTGGTCTGTATCTGTATGCCGATCTTGCACTGTGACCTCCCAGGGGTAGTAGAACTCCTTGAGGAGCCCCAGGGGGTCGGCCGATTGCTCTGAGCCGGATTTGCTTGACGACGACGAAGGTCGTACAGGGTCGGAATAGATGTGAGCCGCTTGGTTGTCACCTTCGTACGGCTTGAGTACGTCCAGATGAACAACACGAGTGTTCCGAGGGTTGGAAACCAAGGCGATCCGGTAATCTATCTCAGTCACACGGTCGACGATCCTCCAGGGACCAGTCCAAGGCCGAGCGAACTTATTATTCTGCGTGAGGGGCAGATAATAATATCGGACCAGTTCTCCTGGTTGAAACTGGGGTCGTGGTTTCGCGTGGGCGTCATAACCCATCTTCTGCCGAATTGCCGCTTTCTCAAGATGGTCCTGAGCGAAACCGTGGGCCGTCCTGATCGCTTGCCGTAAATACTCCACATACTCCGGACCACACGGAGGTAGAGGTTCGGGGTCGTAAGTCGGGAACATGAGGTCGACTGGCAAGTTACACTCGTGTCCATACACCATCAGATGCGGGGTGCATCCCGTGGACGAATGTACTGAGGTTCGATAGGCCATTAACACATATGGCAGGTGCACGTCCCAGTCGTTCGCACGATCGCTGACGAATGCACTCAGCATGTTGAGCAATGTCCTGTTGAATCGCTCAACCTGGCCGTCGCTCTGAGGTCGATATGGGGCCGTGCGGATCTTCTTAGCGCCCAGAAGACGCACGACATGCCGAAATAGAGCCGACTCGAACTCGGTGCCCTGGTCGCTATGGATTGCCTTGGGGACGCCATGATAAACTATCCATCTGTTTACCAGGATGTCGGCAACATTTTTGGCGGTATGTCGCCGCAGCGGGAAGGCGTCCGTATATTTCGTGAAATAGTCCGACACAACAAGGATATACCGATGGCCTCTTCCCGTGACTTTGTGGGTGTCGAGAATGTCCATCGCGATCCGGTCGAAAGGCGCTCCTGTCGGCAACTGTGTCAGAGGCGATCGTTTTGGGACCGGTTTTCCTTTGCGGGTGACACATTGCGAGCAGCGGGCACACCAGCGGGCGACATCCAGTGCCAGGCCGGGCCAGTAGAATCGGCGCCTGACTCTCTCGATGGTTCGCTGAATGCCGAGATGTCCGACAATCTTCAGGTCGTGAAGTTGGTGCAAAACCTGCGTTCTGAGTGCTACGGGGAGCACGGTTTGCACCACAGGCCGTCCAGCGGGGTCGGGTTTTACGTGCCGAACTAGTACCCCGTCTTGTAGCGCCAGGAGGCTCCATCTGGAAACAAGTGTTTTTACCTCCTCCCCATGGTGCGCTACCTCCTTAGAGTCTGGTTTAGTGCCGATCAACATCCACTGTCGCACTTTTCCGACGCTCGGGTCGGCTTGCTGTGCCGCGACAATGTCCTGAGCCGAAGAGTCCGAAAGCCACTTTTGCCCGTCAAGTGTGGCGTCCAAAGCACGGACTCGAACAACTTGGCGTGCCGAAACTAGTTGGGGCAAGACCGGTGATGTTATGGAATCACTGTTCAGGAGGTCTGCCCTTGTCTTAGCCGAAACAACAGTGATCCGACGAACTGGAAGTTCTCCGGAACTTGTCTCTGGGCCGGTCGGAGGTGTGTCGAGTCGTCCGGGACAGTCTTGGTGTTTGCAACTGTGACACCGTGACAAGCCGTCTGCGTTGCCGTGAAGTTTGCCGGGCCGATGCTCTATCTTGAAGTCGTACTGCTGCAACTTAGCGAGCCACCTGGCGAGCATGCCGTCCGCGTCGCTGTAGTTCTTGAGCCACCTCAAGGAGCTGTGGTCGGTCCGGAGGAGGAACTTCCTACCCCAAAGATAATGCCGATAATGTTGAACCATTTCTACCACTGCCAGCAGTTCTCGGTACGTGGTACAATAGTTCCGTTGGGTCCGGGATAGGGTTTTGCTGGCAAACCCGATGGGGATTTCTTTCCCGTTGACCCTCTGTGAGAGTGCGCCTCCCACAGCGTAGCCGCTAGCGTCCGTGTCGAGGATGAAGTAATCATCCGGACTCTGGGTCGGATGCGCGAGCTTAGGCGCCTGGATGAGAGCGTCGCGGAGCCGCCGAAAAGCGCGTCGCTGAGCCGGTCCCCAAGTGAAATGACATTCACCTCGGGTGAGTGCTACGAGAGGTTCGGCGATCTCAGCATAGTCCTTGATGAATCGCCTGTGGTAATTGGCGAAACCAAGGAAAGATCTGACATCGGAGATCTCGCACGGGGTCGGCCATTCTCTGATGGCTTTGACCTTGTTGGGGTCGACACGAATTCCTTGGCCGCTCACTATAAACCCCAAGTACAAAATTTCCCTCTGGAACAGTTCACACTTCTTGGGTTGAAGCTTCAGGCCTGCCGATCTAATCCGATCCAGGACCGCCTCCAGGTTTGCGAGTGCCTGATCGAATGTTCTGCCGTAAGCGATGACGTCATCCAGGTAACACATACACCGTGTCCACAAGTATCCACGGAGTATGGTTTCCATCAGCCGTTCAAATGTTGCCGGTGCATTGCTGAGGCCGAATGGCATAACCTTAAACTGGTATAGTCCTTTCCTTGTCGCAAAGGCAGTTTTCGGTCTGTCTGTAGGGTCGACTTCGACTTGCCAGTAGCCGGAAGCCAAGTCCAAGGCCGAAAAGTATGTAGCGCCCGCCAGGGCGTCATGAGTGTCCTGAATGTTGGGCAACGGATATGAATCCTTGCGGGTGACATCATTCAGGAGCCGATAATCGACGCAAAATCTTAATTGGCCGTTCTTTTTACGCACGAGCACCACCTGTGCGCTCCAGGGCGAATCTGACGGCTCAATGCACCCCAAGCGAAGCATCTTGTCGACCTCCTCGTCTATGATGCTCTGTTGCGCCTGAGGGACGCGTCGTTGACGTTGCCGAATCGGGGCCGAATTGCCGGTGTCGATCTTGTGTTGGACGACTTGGGTCCGTCCCAACTGTCCGTCCGGGTGCATGAAGGTGTCCTGATATTGATGGATCAGGTTAGCGCAACGCCGGTGTTGTTCTGGCGCTAGTCCGGCGCGATCCACCATCTCTTGTAGATGTGGCGGCAGGTCGCGGTAGTGACTGGCGTCGGCTGTGGACAGGTCGGGCTCCTCTCCGGGTCTTGGTAGAGCTCCGACAACACTCTCGATCGGACTGGCTATGGCGACAGGGTCGGATCGAGTAAGTGTGATACCGGTATCTGCCGTGTTGACTACAGACACCTTTACACATTGTCGGTCCAAGGTCGTTAATGTTCTTCCCATGATGAGGTCAGTGTCCTCGGGAAAAGCCGTCAGTGGTTGAATCATCCGTGGATGCTGCCGAACTCGAACTCTGGAGGTCGGGATTAGCTCTACGATCGCCTCGCTACGTGCGGGGACGGTGACGGCTCGGCGCACTGCCATTCTAACAACATTGGCTTCAATGTCCTTGTGCGCAAACAGGATTTCTTTGTGTACCTGTATTGTTCCTGCGCCGTAATTCACTACAGCGTGAGCTTGCCGGAAAAAGTTCATGCCGAGTATCATGGCGTCGTGGATGTCAGCTACACAAAATGTCACAATCATGTGGTTGGTCCCGACCTGAATTGGGAGGTCGATCAGTCCATCGATTGGGCTTGACTGTCCGTTGACGTCACGAATCGTGGCCGAAGTAGGCTGTAGCTGTCGTTGATCGGCGGGGACGTGTCGGAGCTGATCGCGTCGGAGCAAAGAGATTTGCGCTCCGGAGTCGAGCACAGCTTGTATTGTCTTATCCCCGACGCGTACCGATAACTTCCAGCACTCATGTGCCGCTCTCGAATTGTCTATGACGGCCGGAATTGCGGGGTCGTCCGGCGGTGGCTTGAAGAGTGTGTGCAGCGGCGGCAATCTGGATTCCGGTCCAAATGGGAACGCGTAGAACCCTCCGTCATCGGAGATCCACTCCACCTCAGACATACTATCTGTTCCGGTGCCGTTGGCGGTCGGGGGCGACACCCCTTCAGGACGACGATTTTCCCGTGGAGGCCGTTGTGGAAGTGGCGCGGACACCCCTTCGTGAGGGCGAGCCGGCTTTGGGGTCGGAGTTCGACACTTGGTACACACCCCTTCAAAGAGCTGAGGTGTGGGCTGGGCCGGCTGTGGGATCGTAACTGTTGGTACTGTTGGTTTGGTAGTTACGACAACCGCAGGTGTGGAGCATGTAACATTGTTCTGTTGCCCGGAAGATCCTTGCTCCGCAGCACCTTCCACTACTGGTTTAACGACTGAGCCGTTGGCTCTGTCGGAGCCGACTTGGTTTGGTTGCCGATTTGGTTAGGTACTGACAATACTTGATCTGTCCTTCGGTCAGTACCAGCACCTTTAGGTCGAAAAGTTAGTGGCTTCATGCCATTGCGCACTAAGACGTCTTTAAGTCGGAAACACCGCATCCAGCGATGGCCGGGCTTCTTGCAGAAGAAGCATACGGCTGGTCGTCCGGGCTGTGGAGGCCGATCACCTTTAGTCGGGGCCGTAGTTCGTAGGACGGAATAGATAGCTGTCTCCTCACAGAGTCCATTCTCGTCGCTAAGGACGCTCTGGAAAGCTTCCGCCACCCATTCGCGTGAACAGGCTGGCACAGAATGTTCTTCACATCCTTGAAGGCCGGTCGTGTCACTGTCGGCAGGGTCGTAATAAGCCGCAACCTGTTCAGGGGTCGGCGTTCCTCCCTGATTGATCTGTCCCATAGCACAAGACAGTTCTTGGTCGACACAATCATCATCCGGGTATCCGCTCACGGAGATGTCGGCACGTCGTGTGCCCCTCTGACGATCTCTGTTGGTCCGTTGCTGACGACTTTCAGCTTTGAGGACGGCCGTCAGCGCTTCACCGTAACTATGGAAAGTGAACACGCACAGTTTGTCGGCAATGTGGTCGGGTTGGCCATTGACGAACTGGGAGATTACTGTTCGTTGCCGGGACTCTGGCGTGACATCGTCAAACACTTGCTCAGCCAGAGCTTGAAGCCGCTCTAAGTAATGTTCCGCATTCTCCTTCCGTTCTCTTTTTAGAAACGGAAAATCGTCCCGTTTGGACTGCCGACGAGGTGCGGGTTCCCAGCCCTCCAAGAGCTGACAACGAAACTCCTCCCAGGGAGTCTCGACCGGAATGTTCAGAGCTAACGCTTCGGCGCGGCCGCGCAGCGTACTCCGGAAGGTCGTTGTTTTATTGAGGTCGGAATATGTGAAGGCCGCAGTGAATTGCTCGAAGCTCCGTATGTACTGTGTGAGATTGCCCTCCTTGAAGGTCGCACGCCATTGAGCCGTTTTAGCCATTGCTAACGGTTGGGGCTCAGACGTGAGTCTCTGGGGCGTGGGCGTGTCGACGCTCACCACAGTCGGCGTTGTTGTGACGGGAGCCGTCGTTGGCGTGACAGCCGGAGCAGTTGAAGTCGTAACAATCGGAGCTGCCGAGGTCGTGTTAGCGGGTGCGGTCGGTGCTGTTGTCGCGGAGACGGCGGGCGAAGTAGCGGGTGGTGCCGGAATGCTGTTGGGGTCGTACGCTATTGGTGCGACAGGGGCCGTTTGACTGTATGGTGGCGTCACCCATGGTATCCCGACTGAGGGTGGGATTACAGCCGGCGGTGGATATCGGTATGTCGATCCGTCTGGGCCTACACCATGGTACACTAATCCGGTTTGTGCACCATGATAGCCGGTGTCAGCCATCACACTTGGAACGCCACCGTATCCGGGTGGTGGGTTCATATAGCCGACAGGTGGTTGGTAGTATCCGACAGCTACTCCATTTGAAACACCGCTTGTTGCGCCAGGGTATCCGACTGGCGATACACCGTATCCAGTGGTGTAGCCGATTGGCTGAGAGATCGGATGTCCGATCATGGGCACAACACTTTCTGCCGGAGCAGACACAACTGGGTCTTGCGGCGAAGCGAAGCGCGGCTGTTCTCCGTCGGTCGGCGATGGTCGGGAAGCGGTCGGCGCGAGGGGGCGCGAGTCGGAGGCCGGCATGTCGGAGTCGTGAGGTCGGCGACTCGATGTCGGTGGTGGTTGCCGAAGTCGCGCTTGCCGTGTGGTGGCGCGAAATTCCGTCGTCGGGTCGCTGGGTCGTTGCGGTCGTAGAGGTGTCACGATCGGGGCATCGGTCGTCGCCGGGATGTTCTCTTTCGTTACTCTCGCCTGGCCGGGTTGTGTGTACTCTACCACCGTTGGCTCGGTCGGTATGCGCGAGTACGTCTCAGTCGCAGGGTCGTGTCGTCTCGGCGTCGTTGACGGCGCCAGTGGCCGATCTACCGAATAAGCGCTTGGCGGGACCGATTCCGGAACATTGTCAGACTGACAAACCCACTGTCGTATCCGAGAGTCACTCGGTGGGTGTGTAACCATTGATGTGTCTATGGTTACCGGCCGAACGTTCACTGATAACTGTTCTGGGTCGGTAGCACGATATACGCTCGCTCTTTGACGTGAGCGCGTATAGTTTCTGTCGGCAGAGTTCAATAGTCTCTGGATTGTTCTGGCCGACGTTGCCGAATACGCCCTAGCGTGTGCACTCAAAATGTCACTTACTGTGTGTTGAGGTGCGAGCGGGTCTTCGTCGAGGAACTCCTGTATCAGGTCGACGGGCGGCGAAGACGATCTCAGGGTCGAATGTTCGTCCATGGAGTCGAACAGGCCGGTCGGTTGTTGTTCCTGTGACAACGGAACTGTGTCGCTCATAACAACTGAGCGGGGGCCGGAAGGTCGGAAGGTCGGGTTGAACGTGACTTCTTCATCTGTCTGGTCGGCTGACTCACCTCGGAACGCTCCCGGGGTCAATGCCATCACTGCCGGTAAGTTAGGGTCGGTAATCCGAGACTAGCTCAGATCCTGGTCGAACGGCGCCAATGTGATAAATATCGTTCTATGGCCGATATTAGGCCGAAATGTCTGCGATCGCTGTGCAAATCACAAGGCCGGCAGTTCAGTTCAATAATTTATTTGGGCGACAATGTCCAATGATTCAGACAGTCACATCAAGGCCGCAAATACACCTACGTCCGGTGATTCCCTGTCGATAAGATAGCCGAAAACTATGGTCCTTCTTTATCACAATTCACGTATAAATAGTCCACAATTATCCCAGGTATTCCATACGAGCACGGCCAAACTTCTTAACAATACTTCAACACGTCTGTGCTCGTGGCGGCCATTTACTCAACTCTCAGCAAAACTGTGCGGCCGGCAACATGTGGTGTAGACTTTCCCGCCAAATGCATGCGGTGTTGTGATTGGTCATGTATGTGCTGATGTGTGCTGATCTCACCGGGAAAGTGGGTTTCCCCGGCGCGTGAACGAGACTTGTTATGCTTATATCTGTGCACGTGATGTGAGCGGTGGGTGTGTCATGTTCTATGTTTAGAAGTAGGTGCTGGTGAAGGTCAAGGCCGAAACTAACTGGGTCGATGTACCGAATGAATGGGGCCGCAAGTGCATGTGGATTGACCTGTGTATGTAACCATGACTACATGGAGTTTATGCTTGTGATCGTATAGTCTGTACCTGTCCTGTATGTAAGTCAT
The DNA here is from genome assembly GCA_949152475.1 of Terebella lapidaria. NCBI lineage: Eukaryota > Metazoa > Annelida > Polychaeta > Terebellida > Terebellidae > Terebella > Terebella lapidaria. Next base: position 19,551,799 of record OX424561.1, read on the forward strand.
GTAGAATGAATGTTTGTTGTGAAATATGTATGCGCGGGAGGGACGGGGGTTACAGTCGCTAAAATTACTACAGTCGAGATATAAGCCATGCTGTCTTCTGACCTCGAAAATGAGGTCAAAGGTCATATTATAGGTTATGAGACTATCCAGCATATATCACTTCCTGTATGTGCACAATTGGTTCCTAAGCTGTATAGTCGGTAATAAGCTAGATATTAGCCATTTTGAGGTCTGACCTTGAAATGAGATCAAAAGTCAAATTCGAGGTCATCAGAATATTTGGCGTATATCGTTTCCTATTATATCCACAATTGATTTCCAAGCTATGAAGTAGATAAGACGTGAGCTATTAATCATATAGTGCTCTCACCTTGAAAATGGAGTCAAAGGTTACGACGGTATTCAGCATATATCATTTCAGATATGTGCACAATTGATTCCCAAGCTGTAAAGTCGATAATAGTCGAGATATAAGCCATGCTGTCTTCTGACCTCGGAAATGAGGTAAAAGCTCAAATTCAAGGTCATCAAAATATTCAGCATTCATCATTTCCTGTATGTCCACAATTTATTCCCAAGCTGTAAAGTCGATACTAAGCGAGATATTAGTTATTTTGCGCTCTGACCTTGAAAATGAGGTCAAAAGTCAAATTCAGGGTCATCAGAATATCTGGCGTATGCCATTTCCTATATGTCCACAATTGATTCCCAAGCTATAAAGTAGATAAGAATGGAGATATCAGCCATTTTGTGCTCTGACCTTGAAAATGAGGTCAAAGGTCAAACCTAAAGCAACTGCCTTCGAATGTATGCAATATCTTTTCCAAAACTAAATTATAGTGCAACTCATCTAATACAAGATAACAAATATGGGCACATTCATCTTGCCCATACAGTCCGTCCGAGTTGTCTTTCCACCCGTTTTAACACACATTTTATGCCTGTTTTGTATAAACAAACAAAGTGTATCCATCAAACCCGAATGTAAACAAATGCCCGAATTGCCTTTAAAAGTCCACATCGAGTAGATTTTCAAGTTTGTATCTGCACATATATTGTGGATATGAGAAAATAAGCAATGATATACGGTGGTGTGCGTGGAATTTTCAGTCCATTTCGCACTTTTATGTTTTGTTTACATCTGCGTATGATGGATATTGAATTTCCGCCTGAACCGCCTGTTCGAATAGGCAAATTTTCCTTATAGGACTGGCTGCAGTCGTAACATTTGATGTGAGTATGTCTCATTCAGTTAATTTCAAATGGTTAATCACGGGGGTAACCTGGGTGGTTGTAAGAGTTGATTGTGGTTGGAAAAAGTCGAAAATGTGGTTGGAAAAGTCGTATTGACAGTACCGTAATCCCTCGAACAAGGGCCGGGGCGCATGCTTGATTAGCCGCCGGGGCAATCGATCAATCTAAAAGAATAAGCGCCGGTGTTCAAATAACCGCCGGGGGAGGGGGGGGGGGGGCATGGTCAACAAATATTGAATGAAAGTTCGGAAATTGCGTGTTTTGTTGCTTTTCCTTCGTATCTCGCATTGACACCAATTCGCTATACACTGTCCTAAATAAACATGTATCACACTGCCGATAATCATATTGAACTTTTCCCAATTATGAATGCCACAATTTCCAAATGACAAACACTCGTAAAACGTGATTTATTGGAGGAATATTTATCTGTGCAATCATGCGCGACGCTTTCAGATTGCTAATAAACTATGGCAGTGGTCTAGAGCTTAACGGTTTGCTTAATCATGTCATCAGTGTTTGAAGAAGACCTGCAGCCTCGACGGCTCGCTGGTCGTTTGTGACGGCTATAAAAACAATGAAACAACGATTATCCTCCATAATTTGATCACTTACCATGGCATATAATCGCAAAAGAGAGAATTCCCCCGAACCAATGGACTCTGCATAGCTGATCTACGATCACAAATATCCCCCCCCCCCCGCACACCACGGTCGTTTAAAAAAATAAGGGCCTCTGCTCGATTTACCGCCTGTTTGAATAGGCGCCGGGGGTAAGCCCCTCTTCAAAAAAATAACCGCCGGGGCGCCTATTCGAGGGAATACGGTATTTCGAAGCGAGACGTCACATAAACATGATGGAAGCGAAAACACAGGTACATATTGAGATAAGAATGAGAAGGTCTCGCAATATGGGGATATATAATTAATATTTCCGACAGTCAGTGAACGTCACAGACCCTGTAGTTATCTCAAAACAATTCGCATAAGCTACCCACCATTTGGTCCAGAAGGTCTGATATTCGTTTTTAGCAGTGAATGATGGTGAACTATTCAGTTTAATATGAAATATAGTTTTCCTATTGCCTGTTTCCTAATATTACCTATTTTCGAAGGCCGTTGCTCTGAGGTCACGACAATATTCAGCATGTATCATTTCAAATATGTATACGATTGATTCCCAATAGGGAATAATAGGCGAGATATTAGCTATGTTGTGTTCTGACCTCGAAAATGAGGTCAAAGGTCAAATTCAAGGTCATCAAAATATTCGGCATACATCATTTCCTATATGTCCACAATTAATTTCCAAGCTATAAAGTCGATAAGAAGCGAGATATTAGTCATTTTGTCCAGTGACCAGCGTATATCACATCCTATATGTCCACAATTGATTCCTTATCTCTAATCTCAATACTAAATGAGATATTGAGAATAGTGTGTCCTAATATAAATCATAGGAGAATGAGACAGAGAAAGTCCCATTTGGGATCCTTCGAAAACATCAAAATGGCTGCCACACGCACACCGGCGATTCAGGGTCTGTGTGTACAACGAAACTAATACACGTAACAGAGGTATATGAGATCTTTTTGAATAAAATTAAAAAACTGATCAGATAGTTTTTGAGAACATGGCCGCCAGAGTTCGAAATTTTAAATTTCCGTAAAAAATGGCTGCCTTTTTAAAAAGAAATGCGAAAAAAATACCTCCCTCTTGAAATATTTTGAGGCATTTCGTGCGAAATTTCAGAAAGATTCGACTGTAAACTTTAAAGATAAAATATAGACGGACGACGGGAAATGGACGACGACGGACACAGCGCCATGGCAATAGGTTATCAGACCAAAGGTCGGTAACCTAAAAAAACTTGTAATAAAAGTTATTAGTACGAAAGTTTCTAGCTAAGGGGTGTTATAGATTCATGTGTTATCACTCGATTGTGATGTATTCAGAGCTGTGACAGCCGATAGCATGCACGTTTAGCTTGTCCACGATACTCCCAGCACTGCCGGAGAAGTAGAGTAGTTCGTCCCACGACATATCCACCTTGCCATGCACCAGCCACGTGGACGGGCGTCCCCGCTGGTTGACATCACCATACGTAATATTCTGCCGCTGTAGGTTGGTCTGCAGGGACAGTCCCATCAAGCCAGCGTGGTGATCCCGGACGTGTTCACCGACGTACACAGTCATACCCGTGATCACCTCGCGGTCTCGAAGGACAAATGTCTCGTCCCGACCGTGACGTCTTCCACCATCACTTCCCCACCATTCAGTCTTTTGTGACCCGTATCTGGCACGGAACCTGAGAAAATGAATCGATGGAATATATTTTTTTACTCATGAAACTACTCTCACTCATAACACGTCTTGTCTGGATGAAACCTTGATATTGAAATGTATGGATCTACGGAAGCGCAGAAGGACCACCCATAATGACTTAGTATCTCGATAATTGAATTTTTTTTTTCAATATTGAAATATTATAGCAAATCGATAATATCGACTTAGTAACTATGTATTTTTGAAATGTGATCATACAGTGCTCCATGTCTGAACTTCATATTTGTACGTCACGTGGGTGACCAGCCATACAATTGTAAGTTGATTTGATGTATATAAATCTTCAATTTATTTACATCTGAGTTGCTTCTTGCCTAAGTGAAGCCGGTAAGCTACGGAGTGATGATACACCAGCGTTGGGGAACGCCAGATTAGTGACGGCTCTCGAATCACAACGAGCGGGAGTTACATAAAGTCTATACGATCAGAGAAACCAGGTTTTTTGGGCCACACCGAAAACAAGTCATTACCAAACGTCACAACTTGGCGCACGTGATCAGGATCCCCGAGGGTCTACTGCCAGGGAACGAACCTCAGCATCACTCATGTCCGGCGAAAACGACGAAACTGCCCCAGGGAAGACAGGAGGTGAAGAGGAAGACTCTTCGCGGACGGCCTCACTTGCGGACGAGGAAGACAGCGGTTCGCGGAAGCCGACCTTTGCGGAAGAGGGAGACGACCGTTCGCGGAAGACGTTCGCGGAAGACGACCGTTCGCGGAAGACGTTCGCGGACGACAACCGTTCGCGGAAGACGACCTTGGCGGAAGAGGCCGACGACCGTTCGCGGAAGACAACGTTCGCGGAAGACGACCGTTCGCGGAAGAGCAGCTTCACAGCCAGGGGTAGACGGGACGTTTCGACGAGTGAGGAGCAACCAGGGAGGTCGAGACCTTCCATGGGCCAGTCGGCTAGTCAACAGAGACCCCGGAGCCAGACACCCGACAACCGTTTTCTTTTCAGACACGACTCTGGGTGGCAGCACGATCGAGACAGGGAGAGGTCAACCTACCTTGAGAGCGTTAGGAGGGGCCCCGAGTTCCGACGAGTGCTGGGACCGGAGTACGTCAATCTGGACGGGGAGGACGGCGAAATCTGGGCGAGGAGGGATCGGCTACAGCTACCGGAGCAGAGTCCAAGTGTGGCACCTCCAGAGAATGCAGCATTGAGACGGCTTTGGGACCAGTCCCAGCAGCAGTCTGGTGCAACAGGGCAGCGGTCTGGTGTGACGAGTCGACAAACGGGAGTGACTGGAGGACGGGTTACTTGGGCTCCGACCCAAGAGAGCAGCTCGAGAGGGAGAGGACTTTTCGCGGAAGAGAACATTCGCGGACGAGAGGCATTCTTCGGCGACAGGGACGCTTGCAGCCGGGGATCCTTCGTGGATGAACGGGCTCGTGGGCGAGGGGGAGTCTTTGGTGACGAGGACGCTTGTGACCGGGGAGGGCCCTTCGCGGACGACCACGTTCGCGGACGAGGACGACTCGCGGAAGAGAGTGTTCGCGGAAGAGAGGAGTCTTCACCCAGACGGCGGCTCGACGAAAGGAGTGATCCAGGCGACCAATCTTCCTTTCCAGTTTTTCAGAATAGACGGGGAAGACCATTCGCGGATGAGCCGGTTCGCGGAAGACTCGCGGAAGATGGCGTTCGCGGACGTGCATCTTTTGTGGAGGGACCGAGACATCTTGGCGGACGAGCCCGTTCGCGGAAGACTCGCGGAAGACGGCGTTCGCGGAAGAGGCCTGTTCGCGGAAGAACTTCTTCGGGAGCTGTTGGCGGAGGAGTCCGTTCGCGGAAGGTTCGCGGAAGACAGTGTTCGCAGAGGGTTCGCGGAAGACAGCGTTCGCGGAAGAGAGAGGTCTTCACCCAGTCGACAACCGAGACAGCCAGCCTCCTGGAGAAATCCAGCTTCTATTTCAGTCACCCAGGGAGGCCGGAGACAGCACCCTTTCTCATCATCGGGCGATGAGGGGCCTTCATCTGATGGAGGGACCGACAGCAGCCATGGTTACCCAGGACGGGGGAGGAGACCACCGAGGCGGGGACCGCCGCTGCACCGACGAAGCCCTAGGCCTAGACGGAGGCAGGAGGACTCGTCGTCCGAGGACAGCACAGCCTGGAATCAGAACGGCAGAAGGAACCGGAAGATGCTGACCCCTGACAAGTTCGATGGGACTTCCATAGAGTGGCCGGTGTACCGGGCCCACTTTGACGTCATCGCAGAGGTCAACGGATGGAGCAAGCGGGAACAGGGCGTCTACTTAGCCGGGAGCTTGACAGGAGAGGCGCGACGAATGCTGACCAGCCTGAGTCCTGCAGACCGGAGGGACATCGACGTTCTGACCGACAAGCTGACCCTACGATTCGACCCTGACTGTCAGGAGGAGTCCTACAAGGCGACCTTGGGACAGAGAACCCGCAGGAAGGCAGAGACACCCCAGCAGTACGGCTATGAGTTGCAGCGACTGGCCGGCCGTGGTTATCCGGATCTGAACTCTGCAGCTCAGGAGGCTATCGCCTTAGACCACTTCTGGAAGGGCCATCCAGATGGGGACATGAAGGTGATGGCGCTCATGAGGAAGATGAAGACCATGGAGGAGGCCATAGCGTTCGTGACCCAGTACGAATGTGTCAAACCCAAGCCTGGGAAGCCGGTGATGTCCATAGAGTCGGAGGACTCCGAGCCAGCTCTAGGACGGGTCCTACAGCTGTTGAAGAACCAGCAGGGAGGCGAGATTACCACCAGCGGGCAGCAGAGCAACCAGCCGAACGTAGCGGGTCTACCCAGACTTCCCTACTTCAAGGGGCTCTTTGAGAGCCAAGACAGGAAGCTGGATCGACTAATCGAGCTGTGTGAGCAGGTGCTATCCATCAAGCCGAGGGCCGCCACTGCTGAGAACAAGGGACCAAGCGCTAGGCCGGGACCAGATGACTGTTGGTACTGTGGGAAGCCGGGTCATCGGAAGTACCAGTGTCCAGATCGGCCGCCACCTCGGACCAAGGAGGAGCGCTTGAGTCGACTAATCGAGGAGATTGGTGAGCGGAACAGTTTGACAGACGAGGAGTCGGAAAACCAGTAGGGCTCATACCAGCCCCCAACCGTATGGGCCATTGGCAGGTGTGTGCACGGCTTCACAGGCGAGAAGCTCGACGAAGACGTGAAGAACACATTGCCAGGGGGGAATTTTTAGTTTCACAGATTTTTAATAGGTTTTTCCGGTGTGCATCCGAAGTAACTGGATGGGCGCAGGAGGAGCTCGAGGATCGAATTCTCGACTATTTGGAGGGCAAGCCGGTCAACACAGACGGGAGTGCCAATGTACAGCAAACCGATGGAGCCGTGGAGCGTCTAATGCCCCGCGGAGACGTCGACGAAATGCAGACCGATGGAGCCGTGGAGCGTCTGGGGACCCACGGAGACATCAACGAGGTTTCTGCTAGCAGCAAGGAGAACCAACAGGTTACAACCTTGAGGCTGGAGGCTGCGAAACAGCAGGGACCCCCCTATGCAACTGAACCACAAGCGGCCGTGAAAGAGGAGACGGAGGGCCGGTGGAGCGGAATGACCAAGGGGCCAGCGCAGCAGCTATTGCTGGTGGACGACTCATTACTTATCCGGAGCGGCGGTTCCGAGGGGAGTGATTCCCTTAAGACTGACAGAGAGGACCAGGGTGGTGCATCACTGTGGGTGGACGACTCAGTACTTATCCAGGGCGGCGTCCCTGAGGAGAGTGGCAGCTCTCTTAAGATTGACAGAAATGGCCAGGTGGTGTCGCTGTCAGCCGGTGCCCGAGGCACATTGGCGTGGTATGCGGCGTGCCACGTTATGGGGAAGGCGACTCGTATGTTGGTGGACACGGGTGCCTCTTCCACCGTTCTGGACGAGTGTCTCTTCGACCAAATGGATGACGAACATAAAGCAATGATAAGGCAGACGAGAATTAGGTTACGGGCAGCAACCGGAGACTACTTACAGGTTCAAGGAGAGATGACAGTTCAACTTCTACTGGGCACACGACTCGTGTCGGCAGATGTACTGGTAGCCAAACTAGGGATCCCGGGAGTGTTGGGGCTTGATGTACTTCAACAGATTGGGGGACAGCTGGATCTGCGTAAGGGCGAGTGGCAGGTGGGCGACACTACCGTAGTGATGAGCTCGGGCCACGAGGACGCCGTCTACACACTGGTGACGGAGGAGACGGTCGTCTTGCCACCCTTTTCAGAGATGATGGTGGACCTCAAGCTGACAGGAAGTGAGGGAGGAGTTCCGAAGGCCGGCCTCGTGCAGTCCACAAGAGAGCCGTTGGAGGACGACCCCCTCGTAGTGGGACGAGCCCTGGTACGACCCCGAGGACGCCTGGTACCGGTGGTACTTCTGAACGCCGGCGCTGGAGCTTGCACTGTGCTGATGGGGACCATCCTAGCCGAGCTTCACGGAATAGAGGCCGTGATCGACCTAGGATTTCGTCCCGATGGAGGGAAAACAACCCAGAATGAACCTAAAAGGGAACAGTGGTACCGGGAGGAGAGCGGGAGGGAGCATGAGCCCCTTACACCAAACTCCACCAAGTGGCGGAACCGGACGCCTGAGCAGCCCGAAACCAGAGTGCACGCCATGCACGCAGAATCGTCGACGAAGACACCAGAGTGCCCGGAGCATTTAGAACCGCTCCTGGAGGCAATGCATCCGAACTTGACGGAAAAGGAGGTGGAGGTCGTCAGCGATCTCCTTCGACGCCACCAGCAGGTCTTTATGGGACCAGATGGGAGGTTGGGCCGGACGTCCCTGGCGAAACACGTCATCGACACGGGAGATCACCCCCCGATCAAGCAGCCTCTGAGGAGAGCCCCGTACTACCAACAAGAGCTGATCGAGGACGAGGTCGACAAGATGTTGAAAGCTGACGTTGTGGAGCCAAGCGACAGTCCATGGTCGTCTCCCATCGTGCTAGTGAAAAAGAAGGATGGTGCACTGAGATTTTGCGTCGACTACCGCCGTCTAAATGATGTCACCCGGAAGGATGCGTACCCCCTGCCTCGAGTCGACGAGAGTTTTGATACCTTGTCAGGAGGACGATATTTTTCGACGCTAGACTTGGCTAGTGGTTACTGGCAGGTCGAGATGGACGACAGGGACAAGGAGAAGACGGCGTTCACTACCCGTAGTGGACTCTATCAATTTAAAGTGATGCCGTTTGGATTGGCGACGGCCCCGGCTACTTTTGAACGTCTAATGGAGCTGGCACTGAGGGGACTCCAATGGAAGCGTTGTCTAATTTATTTGGACGATGTCGTCTGTCTTGGAAAGACTTTCCAAGAAGCCGTGGACAACCTCGAGGACGTGTTCCGGAGACTGCAGGCTGCCGGGCTGAAGCTGAAACCCGCCAAGTGTGAGCTGTTTCGACAACAGGTCAACTTCCTGGGCCATGTCGTGTCCGACCGAGGCATCCAGTGCGACCCTGCCAAGGTCGAAGCTGTAACAAAAATGGTTTCTCCGACCACCTTGACAGAACTAAGGAGCTTCCTTGGGTTCGTGGGGTACTACCGCAGATTCATCCCTGACTTTGCCACCCGAGCGGGACCCCTCAACCACCTGTTAAAGAAGGAAGTCAACTACCATTGGAGCGAGGCTCATCAGCAGGCGTTCGAGGCGCTGCGTCAACCCCTGACCGAGCACCCCCTGCTGGTGTACCCTGACATGGACCAAGAATTTATTTTAGATACTGATGCTAGCGGCTACGGAGTGGGAGGCGTCTTATCCCAAGTGCAGGACGGACGAGAGCGGGTGATCGCCTATGCTTCCAGAACCCTGAGGGACACCCAGCGGAATTACTGCACCACCAAGCGGGAGCTCCTGGCCGTCGTCAGTATGATACACCATTTCAGACATTTCTTGTGGGGGAGAGCGTTCTTACTACGAACCGACCACGCCTCTCTCAAGTGGCTACTGAACTTTCGGGATGCGGAAGGAATGATCGCTAGATGGGCAGCTCGCATCGCCAGCTATGCCTTCAGGTGTGAGGTCCGACCGGGAGTACAACACGGGAATGCAGACGGGATGTCCAGATGCCGACAGTGCCGGAGACCGGATTGTCCCGCCCCTCGCCACACCACAAGACCCGAAGGAGAAGAGGAGGCCTGTCCGACTCAGGAGGAGTGTCCCCTACCCCTGGAGGACCTCTCTGACGAGGATCTGCTTCCACCGATCAGCGGAGAAGGATGGAGCCCCGGAGGACCTCAAGTTAACATCTTGCGGGAGGTCCCTGTGGAGCCCTGGACGGAGGACTACTATTGCGGAGATGGAGTCGGGATATTCCAGATCTGGGAGGTGCACTGCCAGGAGGACCCGAGGACGACTACCCAGCCGACCGAGGAGTGCCTGCCTGACCGGAGCCCCCCACAGACGGAGGAAGGAGCCAGGAGCGTCTGCAGAACCCTGCATCAGCTCCGCCCCTCTGCCTGGGTTTGGTTTCTCCTGATGATGCTCCTCGCACTGCATGGTTTGGGACCGGAGGTTGTGGCCGGAGCAGCGATCGGCGCGACGGCCGACGTGTGGATGCGCTGCCGAGAGGAGCCCTTCCTGGACCCATGCCCCAACCCTGTGGTCCGAGATCCAGACAAACAAATGCTAGCTGTCACGCGGGCTATGGCTACGAGAGGACGCCGGAATCCGATGGAGGGAGCCCCGGAGGCCGAGGTCCTGAATGGTTATTCCCAGGAGGACCTAGTGACCCTTCAATGAGCTGACCCTGAAGTTGGAGGCATCCTCGGGTGGAAGAATATTTTCACTGAGAGACCTGCATGGCCCGAAGTCAGAACAAAAAGTCAGCAAATGAAGACTCTGTGGCAACAGTGGGACCAGCTGGAGCTACGTGATGGGCTTCTGTACCGGCGGTACCAAGCGGCTTGCCAGAACGCACCAATCCATCAACTGGTCGTTCCACAGGTCCTGAGACGCGCCGTCATGAAGGAGGTCCACACCGGCAAGCTGATGAGCCACCAGGGAGTCACCAAAACAGTCCACCGACTAAAAGCGAGAATGTACTGGCCGGGTATGACGAAGGACGTGGAGCGTTGGTGCCGGGAGTGCCTGAAGTGTAGTGGGAGAAAGCCGCGACCAGGGCCCAAGTACCACCCCATGGGAAATCTACCGGTAGGCGATCGGCTAGAAAGGGTGGCCATGGACATTTTGGAGCCTGGAACGATCACCAATTCTGGGAACCGGTATATACTGGTCGTGGGTGATTATTTCACCAAGTGGACTGAGGCCTACGCTCTACCCAACCATGAGGCTCAGACGGTGGCGGACGTCTTTGTGACTGAGTTCGTGTGCCGCCTGGGAATGCCAGCCAAGATACACACCGACCAGGGACGAGAGTTCGAGAGTAAGCTTTTCCTTGAGATGATCAAGATCCTAGGAGGGGAGAAGACTCGGACGACCCCTTATCACGCCAAATCAGACGGGATGGTCGAGCGATTCAACCGGACCCTGCTGAACCTTCTGGCCGTGGTCGTGGACGAGAACCATGACGACTGGGACGACCATCTGCCCTACGTGATGGCGACTTATAGAACATCAGTACACGAAAGCACCGGGTGTACACCATTTCGAATGATGATGGGACGGGAGGCAACCACCCCATTGGACCTGAGGTACCGGACGAAACCGGACGATTTGGGAGGACCAGTCCCCGAGTGTGCGTCCGAATACGTCGAATGGGTGAAGGAAGCCACCATACAAGCTCACGAGACTGCCCGAGAGTGCCTGAAGACGGCTACGGTGCGACAAAAGCGCCATCATGACGTAAAATCAGCCGCTCGACATTTTCCGGTGGGCACCTGGGTGATGTATTGGTACCCTCCAAAGGCTAGACCAAAACTAGGACTAGGGTGGACGGGACCTTATCTCGTTGTGAAGTCTCATCTCGGATGGATGGTGTCCATACAAGATCGACCCGGTGGCAAGATTAAAGATGTCCACATTGACAATATAAAAAGGTGCTGGTTTACCCCTGAAACCGACGCCTGGATACCCAATCCGGACGATGTGACCCCAGTCCGGACCCCCAGTGATGACGAGGGACGAGTGGAAAACAGCGGGAATGCAGTCCAAACGATGTAAACGATGACGGGAGCGTTCGCGGAAGAACCGTTCGCGGAAGCAGCGTTCGCGGAAGCAGCGTTCGCGGAAGTACCGTTCGCGGAAGCACGTTCGCGGAAGCAGCGTTCGCGGAAGAACCGTTCGCGGAAGCAAGCGAAAAACGTTATTTCGTTCCACGACAATGCTTTTTCCCCCAGATCCCTGGTCCGCGCCTTTTCTATATAAGCAGGCCGGCCTACGATTCCGTCATCACTTCAACCATGAACACACCAACTCTGCAGATCATTGAGATACCCGCATTTGCAGACGAAGATTTCGGGGACGTTCCAGATTTCGACTTTCTGCCCCTTGAAGTCGACAAGATGAGCGACCCACCTACCAAGATAGACAAGCCTGACCGAAAGCGGGAGCGCTCGAGGAGCCGGGAGCATCGTGAGGAGCCCCGAGGAGGTCGACGGTCCCCTGCCCGGAAGTTGTCCACCGAGAGAGGGCGACGCTGGTGCAGCCCCTGCCGGATCCACGTGACGGCATCCAACTTTAGCCGACACGTGGCGACCAAACACACGCAGAAGGAGGGGCGGCACCTCTGCAAGATGTGCAGCCAGCGATTCGCCCGCCGAGCTGACAGAGACCGGCATGAGACGTCGCATGCCAGCGGCAACACCCTCAAGCCAGGACAGAGGAGGACGACGACCGACACGCCCGTGTCCGACCCCCGAGATGGTCCGACTACTGTGTCTGCCCCTGAGCTGAAGACTGTCAGCTTTGCGGCCAGCGGGACGACCAGCTCCACGCCGTCAAGCCCCCGGGAGGACGCCCCCAGGTCAGAGGACGCCCCAGACCCCGAGGACGACCCCCCGAATAGCGAAGAGGAACCGGAGTCTCAGCAGGAGCGGAGAGAGGCGGAATCCCCGGAGGCCCCCACCCCCGAGGACGACGGACCCCCCGTTCCCAGAGACTCGGCCCCTACCTACAAGCCCCTAGACCTGAGTTGGTACCTCAAGCCCGTTCCGGAGGAGGAGGACCAACTGCGACCGTATGTGGAGGGCCTGGGCAGAGCGGTCACTGCCGGAGAGAAGGCCCTGGAGGACCTGGCATCCACGATAGCCATGGGACGACGCCACCTCACCCAAGCGGAGGCTCGGCTCCAAGCCAAGGAGGAGCAGAGACAGCTCGAGGCCGAGGTGCTGCAGCTGCGAGGGGAGGCCTCTCAACGAGAGAAGAGCCACCGGAAGGAGCTGCGAGCCCACGTCCGAGAGACCAAGCTGCTCCGGGAACAGCTCCGAGCATATACAGACACTCGGGACAGGCTGGCGGAGACGTCCGAAAGCGAGGTGGATCGCCAGTGAAGTGGAGGGAGAGAGCCCTGTAAACAACAGACAGGCAGGAAAAGACGAAGAAGGAGGAAGAAGAGAAAAGAAGAGAGAGAAAGGATCAACGGGGACGTTGATCTCCAGAAACGGTGGAGTTGTAACAAAACCATGCAACTGCCGCGCTGAAACGTTCGTTAGGAACGGTCACGTGATCTACAAAGTCCACTTGCGAAGACACCGTTCGCGGAAGAACCGTTCGCGGAAGCACGATTGCGGAAGCATCATCAGCGGAAGCATCGTTCACGGAAGAACCGTTCGCGGAAGCACGATTGCGGAAGCATCGTCAGCGGAAGCATCAGTCGCGGAAGCACCGTTCGCGGAAGAGGAGCCTTCGCGGAAGAACGGAAGATACGTGCGGAAGATACGTTCGCGGACGAAGATGCGCGCACAGCCACCCTGGCTATATAAGGGAGAGCGGACGGCCGCTCTGAGAGCACTGCAACAGCGACATCGACCGTGGGGAGATCGTCACCGCCACAGCCAAGGGACTCGACGAACTCCGTGCGGACGACTCCTTCTTCAGGGCCTTAGAGTCAACCGGGATTAGACGGACTACCTGGAGAAACCATTCGACTAAACGGGACGGGAAACTTCAACGGGAAGGGACAGAGAGACGCCGCCGGCTAAGAACTCTTTTTAGTTGTGCCCTCGTGCACTATTTATTTTTGAAATGTGATCATACAGTGCTCCATGTCTGAACTTCATATTTGTACGTCACGTGGGTGACCAGCCATACAATTGTAAGTTGATTTGATGTATATAAATCTTCAATTTATTTACATCTGAGTTGCTTCTTGCCTAAGTGAAGCCGGTAAGCTACGGAGTGATGATACACCAGCGTTGGGGAACGCCAGATTAGTGACGGCTCTCGAATCACAACGAGCGGGAGTTACATAAAGTCTATACGATCAGAGAAACCAGGTTTTTTGGGCCACACCGAAAACAAGTCATTACCAAACGTCACAACTATATTTAAATCACGCCACAGGATGTATAATCTCCATATGCAAGTACATATGAAAACACAAACAAATACAACATTACTGATTATATAATAATGTAACAAAATACTGTTGGAACTCTAATATGTAATTAATGCAATTGATATTTACATCAGGAGGATTTTTTTCAATGTAGATATCGTTTATTTCAATGTACACACGTGTACGTATGCGCCATGCGATTGAAGAAGTAGTCAGTCACAAACATAAACATTCAGGCTACACACAAACATGTTATTTTTGCACATGTACATGACAAACTGACATACATTTTCATATTTATGTACATTCTAATAATCATAAACATGCAGACTACACATACTGTGGTGTAATTAGGTCGATAGCACCATTATCGAGTTACTAAGTCAATATTATCGAGTTACTAAGTCGATATTATCGAGATATTCGATATTATCGAGTTACTAAGTCAGGAATTTGAAAAAAGTTACTCCGTTGTCTGTTCCACGTTTTAAGTCGATATTATCGAGATACTAAGTCGATATTATCGAGTTATAATCCGATATTATCGAGTCGAAAAAAAACTACGCTTCCGTAATTGATGTCATAAATGGGACAAAAAGATATAATGAACTATTTCTTCCCCTCGACTCTTCGTCACATTCTGCACATTTTGCTAAAACTTATATATGCCATTGGTTCGAGTATTGGTTTAGTTACGCCGAAATGTCTGATTTTCGTATTGTCCGAAAGTTCGTCCAAATTATCCTATTCGGGTACTGCCAAACTGTGAATATTTGTTACGACAACAAGGCTAGGTATACTCCAGGAGTGTCTTTCCACCTAGTGTACTAACCACTAGCTAGTATTCTGATAACACAGCCTACCTCAGAGTGTGATTGTAATTCACTCAGCATAAATATATGAAATACTGGAATACATGGAGGAGACAATGGGCATATTACCTTGTTATGTTAGTTATAGCATAGCAAACCCAAGACCGAGCTTTGGCGAGGTATTATCGAATGTACTTTACGCAACAGATGACATAAGAATTTGGCCATATTATCAATGGCACGTTTTGCGTTTACATGGGAAAAGGATCTGGCTGCATTGACTATTGAAAGGAGGGACACCAAAATAGCTCGGCCGAGCTAATTCGCTTATTTCAGAACATAGAGAGCTTAAAGAGTACACCAAAAAAATACTGCACACCGAAGACTATTTTCGAGTTGTCATCAAATTCTACCAGTTTCCATTGAATTGGACTAATAGCATGGATTCAAAGGTTGTGAAGGAATAACGAAATGGCACTGTACCCCATGAGGGAGTAGTCGCTGTGAGTCCTGATATCGAGTGCTGTGATTGGCCCATAGCTGGTGTAGTTGGATAGGTCCGTGAAGGCAGCGCCACCAGGAGTTCCTGCACTCATCATACAAGGGGTAGCACCAGGTACGTGTGCTGTAGGAGTAACGATACAAACATGTGTTACATGCAAGATTGCAATTTGAAGGTCTCTTCTAAATTTCGTTTTTTCCTTATATACATACTGAGATAATCCTTATTATCATCCTTACTATTATTACTTTGACAAAAAGTTACAAAAACGCTCACATATATCAACAGAGATATATGATGGAATTCGATATGATATAAATTTTCAGATAAATACAATTCAAAACCCAAGCTTGACTTGAATGTACGATACATTTTCGAAGTATTTGATATCTCGGCATGCAAATCCTGCAAACATGTGTGTGCCGGGATTAGGGTTCGCCCGGTCCCTATTAGACCGTATAGCACGAAAGCGTTGTACTAATCGAAGCCCAAACTTGAGAATAATCCTTCATTATAGTACGTCAAGTATTCAGGGGCGACTGGGGTGATTCACATGCCCGTCTCTCTCAAGCCATTAAAAAGTCCGATAATAGTCTTTCACAATATTCTGTAATTTAGTCCTTGATAAAAATATGTCCGTCTTCCCAATACAATGTGTTTTTTGATAACTTCCTTGGAGTGTCCACTATCATCTACTCGCATGGACGTCAAACTCACAATTAACAAAGGGGCAAGCGCGGGTGCCTGCATGTATCTAAGGATTTTCCGTCAAACGCTGCGGTGTTGTGTCTGATTGTTATAGATTACGTCATTTCATGTACTGTGCACGTGACGGAGGTGGGAGAGAGCTTGGAATTTGTACATGTATATATGGGTGCGGGTTTGTGGTGTGTTTATATGGACCATGTATTGATTCTATAGATGTATGTGGGGCGCGAGCACGTGTACGGGAGGGTTACGGGCCGCTGCAGTCATAAATATTATACATAACACCCCTTCGTCAAACTACGCCCTCGGAGTTCACCCTACCCGGAACCTACCAGTCCAAAATCTAAACAAGGCTAAAGTTCTAACAGGGCATCTCACACACACGCTGCACGAAACAGTGTGAAATGAAAATGACAATAAAATGACCAAACAGTCAAAATAAACGTCGTCAGTCGGTTCGTCAGCAGTCAAGCTAAGATGAAACATGGCATTACACAATACATATATAAAGCACGACATATATTATCATGAAATTAGGCCGAAAAAAGTATTATGGATCTGGTTAGGCACGCGTGTCAGTTTTAACCCGGTTTTTTTAAAAACCAGAAATAAAAATTGTGCGCATCACTTTTTGAGAGCTCAATTTCCTTTTTTTTTTTTAGTAAATTGACACCAGTACACCGATTTTGGGAAGATAATGATCAAGTAAAATGGTCCCGAGTGTCTTTGACATTGCAAAACTTGGTGTATGGCTGGCCAAACAGGGCAAATTCAACCAGATCGCTTATCAACAGCCAATATTAGGGGAAAGTGGTTGGCCAAAAGGGCTATATTATACCGGATCAGTCATCAGCCGCTTTTCTGGAGACTTCAATGACCAGAACCATAATACTTTTTTTTTTTTTGGCCTTATGTAGTGTAGTTTAACTCTTCATCGACGTTCCCAAGAGAACAGAAATTGTTTATGCATGACTCTGGTCAATGACCGGGATTTATAAGCTTATACCACACAATGTTCTAAGCAAGGTCACTGGCCTGCGACCAGGATTAATTGTTCATTTGCATGAGTGTTCAATCACTCTGAAAATGAGTGGATTATCACGACATTTTTTCAATGATTGCACAACATTAATATTAACTCGACATGGCCGCAGTTCATTGACCTAGGGATGACACTCCCCAGGCCCACAGGCTGCTATCATTCTTAGGACTGGTCCCGTTGACCAATCTGATGTATGGCTGACATGTGTCCCATGAGGAGAAGTTGATCGTCCAGAGCCAGGTGCGGGAGAAAGGACACTATGGCCACTTGGAGCGGCAAAGCTTGTTGTTGCTGGATGTCCGGCAGTGTCAACGGCATGCTTAGTCGTGTTCCGGTCTGTAGCTAGCGTTCCGCGTGCGCAAGTTGGGCAAAATGTCGATCCACTGGATCACATGGTCCCGAGAGACGTAACTAGTGGCTGGACCAATGCCATTAACATATTGACCTGCCGACAGTAAGTCGACAGTCGAGGTGCGAGAGATGTTGCTGGTGATGATGTGTTGCTGGGTTTGCGGCACGTGACGCTGTCGTTGACGAATCAGCATGGAAGTGGAAAACCGTCGATCCAGTTTTGCATGACATGAGTCCCAGTTGTCCGTCCGGGCTCATGAAGGTGTCCTTGTATTGGTACACCTGGTTATTGCAGCAGCGCTGCTGTTCTGGCGCAAATCCGGTGTGGTCCACCATCTCCTGGAGATGTGGCAGAAGGTCATGGTAGTGGTCGATCTCGGTCGGCGGCAGGTCCGGATCCGTTTCTGGTTTGGGCAGGGCATCGACGATACTCTCGACCGGGCTAGTGATAGCGACGGGGTCGGACCACGTCAGGGTGACTCCTGTGTCTGCGGGATTGACGACTATTACTTTCACGCACTTGTGTTCCAGCAAAGTCAGCGTTCGTCCCATGACGAGATCTGTCTCCTCCGGGAAGTTCGTCAAAAGTTGTATTCAGGCACGGGTATTGGAGTACCCTAAATTTTGAAGTTGGTACCAGCTCGACAACAGCTTCACAGTGACGGCTCGACGTACAGCCATTCTAACGACGTTGTCCAGTAAGTCCTTGTGCATGAACAGGATCTCTTTATTCACCTGTATTGTTCCTTCACCGTAGTTGGCGATAACAGCTCGCTTACTTGCCGAGAATCATCTCGTCGTGAATCGCGGCTTCCCAGTCATACACCAGTACAACAGCGGTTGCTTCGACTGTTAGGGATTTTTATTGTATTTTCGTATCATATTGTTTCGTGCAGTTGTGTGGGTTGCCCCGTTAGGACTTTAGCTTCGTCATGATTTTTGGGCAGGGTAGGTTCCGGGCAGAGTAAACTTTTTAGGATAGTAACTGCCTGTAACCCTACCCCACATGTACTCTCACCTACTTTCACCGTGCATATAAACACATGCCCACGTACTTACACCACACAAAAAGCGCACCAAATACATGTACTAATTTCAAGAACCCCACTCTCAGACAACACGCAGACATCACGTGACACACACCACCAATCATGGCAGGGCACCGCATTTTGGCGGGAAGTAACCAGGCACTTACAGACACCCAGATTTGCCCCTAGGAGTGAAGTGTTGCAGAAGTCGATATGAATGGACGTAGAAATTTAAGCTAAGACATAGTGAACTGTGGATATTATTTCATGTGGACTACCACTGTAACAACTCTTAGGACTATCTAATTAATTGGACTTTATAGCAGTAGGAAAGGAGGCCGTGACCATGACATTTCATTAATCCGTGCATTGAACTAGCATACAAATAAAGAAGATTGTGTCAACGCACAGCAGTCTAGTCATTGACGATCGTGCGAAAGATTCATTGGAGCCCGATGAAATCAATCTACATCACATTATCTCTTGTCAAATGTCGTTTAGGATGGTTTATAACGATTCAGAAAGTTTTAGAAACTTTCGGTTTCACTTCGGCTAGAGGTCGGCGACGTCGGCAGAATTCGGCTCATTGAGTTACGTCATTACTTAAAGGTCACGTGAGACCTATCTGGAACAATGCATTATTGTGTTGTGATTGGTTTATCATATAATTTTGTCGGTGAAAAACACAATTTTTATTAGTTGGTGTGGTCATGCGACCCACCCCCGAAATTCCAAAAATACAGCCAACTCATGGGAGTCAGCGATTCAGTGCTTTGCACGTCAGAGATTTCACATCTTTGGTAAATGGTCCGAGTTCAGCCAAAATCCAAGCTTCAAAATTCCGACAAGTGGGAGAGGCATGTGAAGTCATCTGTGGTATTTTTGCTAAAGCTGGTCACCATATGTCATGGTCGGTGTGTGTGTATGCATGTATGTATGTTTTTGGAGAGTATAAAAAATGCACTGGCACAAGATAATTGTAAGAGTAACACATAACATAAAACAGCAATAAAAATTCAATGAGCGACATTGAACAAATTTTGTTGGATTATTTAAGTTTGCTTCTGACTAAAAGTTCTTTAAGGTTTTGATGCTTCTTGTAAGCTGTTGCTATTTTAATATCACCATCAGTATTTTTGTTGAGTTGTTTCATATGCTTTTTAACAATTTGGGCCGAAAGAGCACCTGTTTTTGAGAAGGGTACTATATACACCAGGTCGAATTTATTTTTACTATTGTTCAAAGGGTCATACTTTGTAAATTTTTGAACGTTGAGGCCATGAGGTTCGAAAGTGCCTAAAGTATCAATCCAACAATATTCCCTTTCAAGTCGCCATTGTTTGTTTAAAAGTTCATCACCAAGATCGGAAACCTGTTCAATTGGTAAAAGAGAAAAACAATCGATGGAAAATTCAGTTTTGCTGTGAAATTTAGATAGATGACTGTATAATGCATTTTCCTCATTGCAGCTTGCAGCACGGTGACTATTGTTTCTGAATTTGAGTGATTTACCGGTTTCACCTACATATTGTTTTTCGCAAAGCTTACAAGTGTATAGATAAATTATATTTTCTGAGTTGCAATCCAAAGCTGAGTTGATTGAGTAGGTTTGTTCAAAAACTGATCCTGAGAAATTTTGGCAATTTGGAATTAAATGACATGTTTGACATAGTCTAGAATTACAAGGTTTTGAGCCAGATGAGCTGGAAGTGGGCAATTGAAAATCAGCACCTAGCCTTTCCTCACTGTTTAGAATTCTCAATGTTTCATTCTTTATTTTGCGAAGCCAACGTTTTGAATAGTTACGTTTCGAAAGTGCCTTGAATAATGTTTGGCAAGCTGATTCAACATCATCTGGATACGAGCAAATTTGGAAAAATCGAAAAACTTGGGACTTGATTAGTCCTTTATAAGTGTGCTTTGGATGAAAAGAGAGCTTATGCTGCAACTGATGAGTATCCGTTGGTTTGAAGAAAACTTTTGCTTCTAATGTGTTTTCTTTGCTCCTGAACAAAGTAGTATCCAGAAAATTAACTGAATCAGTACTAATTTCAGCTTTGAACTTGATTGATGCCCTATGAGAATTGAATATTTCGAGAAACTGATTAAATTTGGAAATGCCGTGTGGCCAAATGAGGAAAATGTCATCTAAATACCTATAATAGCAATTTGGTTGGAATGGACACTTTTGTAATGCTTGCTTTTCAAATTCAGCCATATAAATATCTGCATAATGAGGTGCATATTTCTGACCCATGGCTGTACCTGAAACTTGTAGGAATGTCTTACCGTCAAATTCAAAGTCCAATAATTCTGTTATACCTTTGAATAGTTCATTGTTTTTCAGAGTCGGGAATGCATTTTTAATTGCTTGGATACCTTCTTCATGATTTATATTAGTATACATACTTTCAACATCTAAAGTGATTAGTAACGAATTTGGATCTAGTTCAAGCCCTCTAACTTTATCTAAAAAGTCATACGTGTTTTTTATATATGACGGATGCTTATTTGCTTGATCTTTTATATATGAATCAATATACATAGCTACTTTTTCAGATTCACTGCTGCAGTCAGATACAATTGGGCGCCCTGGAGGCATTACATTTGGAATTGGCCAGGAGTCTTTGGGTTTATGAATTTTAGGTAGCATATAAAATCTTCTTTGACGAGGGCGTTCTGGTGGTAAAAGAAATTGGAATACTTTTTCAGAAAGGCATCCAGAACTGCGTAATCCTTTTAAAATTTTTGTTATTTTTTCTGAATTTTCTGGGTAAAGAGGAGTGTCAATTTCTCTGTAATGAGCTGGATTGTATAATTGACGAAGGCCTTCATTAATATAATTTTGCCTATCCATAATTACGACTGCACTACCTTTATCTGCTTTTTTGATTACCAAGTCTACGTTATTTTGTAAATCCTTTATAGTTTTATATTCCATTTTCGTTAGGTTTTTGGTTTCTGGTTGAATTTTAAAATTTTCAGTTTCTTTAGATATTGCCGAAATGCAATCTAAAACAGGCTTGTCAATCATGGAACTGGGTGGAGTCCAGGTAGATTTTGGAGTGAATTTTGATCTATTTGTAAATGAATTTGGACGGTGAGAAAAATAATTTTGAAGTTTGAGTTTTCTACCAAAATCTTGCACAGCTTGTTCAATTGGATCCAATGTTATTTTGGGTGTGGGAACAAAAGTCAAACCACGATTTAGAAGAGCGATTTGTGTGTCCGAAAGTGTAAATTTGGAAAGGTTTACAACATTATTAGTCGTACTGGAGTTCGGTGGACTCTCAGAATGATTTAGTTTAAATGACTGAGCCAGCATTTCAACATTTCATTGGCCGTTTGTTCAGTCCAATGAATGTTATCTGGCTGTGTAGAGAACCTGATTGGATCCAATTGTTTAACAACTGTGAGATTGCTGAAACGTGAACTCATGTCATCTAAAGCCCTGTTAATCATATCCAAGTTGCGTTTCTCTACAGACGGAAGATTGTCTGAGTAGTTAATTTTTGGAATAAGATTTTGGAGTGGGGGAAGATTCGGAAAGCACTGCTGAGCATATTCCTCAGCTCTAGAATTGAAGTAACACTTGGTTTGGAGCTTCGATTGTTCAGGCCTACACTTAAGATTAAGTTTTTGGGGGCATCAAATGTTTTTTTACAGGCCGTGAACATCATTCTCAGATGGTTGAACAAAGCTCCAGGATAAGACACAACTTGGATATCACTGACGGGGGAATTGGTGATGCGAGAGAGGTTAGAAGAGCCGAGGACGACAGTGGAGGAGGTTAGTCTAGGAAGGGTCCAAAGAGTTTTGGGCCCTCTGATAGTGGAAGGAGAGACATGGAAAGTGGTGTTAGGAGAGTTCCCGTCACATGGTCCCGAGAGACGTAACTAGTGGCTGGACCAATGCCATTAACATATTGACCTGCCGACAGTAAGTCGACAGTCGAGGTGCGAGAGATGTTGCTGGTGATGATGTGTTGCTGGGTTTGCGGCACGTGACGCTGTCGTTGACGAATCAGCATGGAAGTGGAAAACCGTCGATCCAGTTTTGCATGACATGAGTCCCAGTTGTCCGTCCGGGCTCATGAAGGTGTCCTTGTATTGGTACACCTGGTTATTGCAGCAGCGCTGCTGTTCTGGCGCAAATCCGGTGTGGTCCACCATCTCCTGGAGATGTGGCAGAAGGTCATGGTAGTGGTCGATCTCGGTCGGCGGCAGGTCCGGCTCCGTTTCTGGTTTGGGCAGGGCATCGACGATACTCTCGACCGGGCTAGTGATAGCGACGGGGTCGGACCACGTCAGGGTGACTCCTGTTTCTGCGGGATTGACGACTATTATTTTCACGCACTTGTGTTCCAGCAAAGTCAGCGTTCGTCCCATGACGAGATCTGTCTCCTCCGGGAAGTTCGTCAAAGGTTGTATTCAGGCACAGGTATTGGAGTACCCTAAATTTTGAAGTTGGTACCAGCTCGACAACAGCTTCGCAGTGACGGCTCGGCGTACAGCCATTCTAACGACGTTGGCCTGTAAGTCCTTGTGCATGAACAGGATCTCTTCATTCATCTGTATTGTTCCTTCACCTTAGTTGGCAATAACGGCCGCTTGCTTGAAGAACACCTGTATTGTTCCTTCACCTTAGTTGGCGATAACAGCTCGCTTACTTGCCGAGAATCATCTCGTCGTGAATCGCGGCTTCCCAGTCATACACCAGTACAACACCGGTTGCTTCGACTGTTAGGGATTTTTATTGTATTTTCGTATCATATTGTTTTGTGCAGTTGTGTGGGTTGCCCCGTTAGGACTTTAGCTTCGTCATGATTTTTGGACAGGGTAGGTTCCGGGCAGAGTAAACTTTTTAGGATAGTAACTGCCTGTAACCCTACCCCACATGTACTCTCACCTACTTTCACCGTGCATATAAACACATGCCCACGCACTTACACCACACAAAAAAGCGCACCAAATACATGTACTAATTCCAAGAACCCCACTCTCAGACATCACGTGACACACACCACCAATCATGACAGGGCACCGCATTTTGGCGGGAAGTAACCAGGCACTTACAGACACCCAGATTTGCCCCTAGGAGTGAAGTGTTGCAGAAGTCGATATGAATGGACGTAGAAATTTAAAGCTAAGACATAGTGAACTGTGGATATTATTTCATGTGGACTACCACTGTAACAACTCTTAGGACTATCTAATTAATTGGACTTTATAGCAGTAGGAAAGGAGGCCGTGACCATGACATTTCATTCATCCGTGCATTGAACTAGCATACAAATAAAGAAGATTGTGTCAATGCACAGAAGTCTAGTCATTGACGATCGTGCGAAAGATTCAGTGGAGCCCGATGAAATCCATCTAAATCACATTATCTCTTGTCAAATGTCGTTTAGAATGGTTTATAATGATTCAGAAAGTTTTAGAAACTTTCGGTTTCACTACGGCTAGAGGTCGGCGACGTCGGCAGAATTCGGCTCATTGAGTTACGTCATTACGTAAAGGTCACGTGAGACCTATCTGGAACAATGCATTATTGTGTTGTGATTGGTTTATCATAATATAATTTTTGTCGGTGAAAAACACAATTTTTATTAGTTGGTGTGGTCATGCGACCCACCCCCAAAATTCCATAAATACTGCCAACTCATGGGAGTCAGCGATTTAGTGCCTCATGGGAGTCTGCGATTTAGTGCCTTGCACGTCAGAGATTTCACATCTTTGGTAA
The DNA here is from genome assembly GCA_949152475.1 of Terebella lapidaria. NCBI lineage: Eukaryota > Metazoa > Annelida > Polychaeta > Terebellida > Terebellidae > Terebella > Terebella lapidaria. The sequence goes on from OX424561.1 coordinate 19,576,039, forward strand.
ATGGTCCGAGTTCAGCCAAAAGCCAAGCTTCAAAATTTCGACAAGTGGGAGAGGCATTTGCAGTCATCTGTGGTATTTTTGCTCAACGTTGGTCACCATATGTCATGGTCGGTGTGTTTTGGAGAGTATAAAAAATGCACTGGCACAAGATAATTGTAAGAGTAACACATAACATAAAACAGCAATAAAAATTCAATGAGCGACATTGAACAAATTTTGTTGGATTATTTAAGTTTGCTTCTGACTAAAAGTTCTTTAAGATTTTGATGCTTCTTGTAAGCTGTTGCTATTTTAATATCACCATCAGTATTTTTGTTGAGTTGTTTCATATGCTTTTTAACAATTTGGGCTGAAAGAGTACCTGTTTTTGAGAAGGGTACTATATACACCATGTCGAATTTATTTTTACTTTTGTTCAAAGGGTCATACTTTGTAAATTTTTGAACGTTGAGGCCATGAGGTTCGAAAGTGCCTAGAGTATCAATCCAACAATATTCCCTTTCAAGTCGCCATTGTTTGTTTAAAAGTTCATCACCAAGATCGGAAACCTGTTCAATTGGTAAAAGAGAAAAACATTCAATGGAAAATTCAGTTTTGCTGTGAAATTTAGATAGATGACTGTATAATGCATTTTCCTCATTGCAGCTAGTTATTGCAGCACGGTGACGATTGTTTCTGAATTTGAGTGATTTACCGGTTTCACCTACATATTGTTTTTCGCAAAGCTTACAAGTGTATAGATAAATTATATTTTCTGAGTTGCAATCCAAAGCTGAGTTGATTGAGTAGGTCTGTTCAAAAACTGATCCCGAGAAATTTTGACAATTTGGAACTAAATGACATGTCTGACATTGTCTAGAATTACAAGGTTTTGAGCCAGACGAGCTGGAAGTGGGCAATTGAAAATCAGCACCTAGTCTTTCCTCACTGTTCAAAATTCTCAATGTTTCATTCTTGATTTTGCGAAGCCAACGTTTTGAATAGTTACGTTTCGAAAGTGCCTTGAATAATATTTGACAAGCTGATTCAACATCATCTGGATATGAGCAAATTTGGAAAAATCGAAAAACTTGGGACTTGATTAGTCCTTTATAAGTGTGTTTTGGATGAAAAGAGAGCTTATGCAACAACTGATGAGTATCCGTTGGCTTGAAGAAAACTTTTGCTTCTAATGTGTTTTCTTTGCTCCTGAACAAAGTAGTATCCAAAAAATTAACTGAATCAGTACTAATTTCAGCTTTGAAGTTGATTGATGCCCTATGAGAATTGAAAATTTCGAGAAACTGGTGAAATTTGGAAATGCCATGTGGCCAAATGAGGAAAATGTCATCTAAATACCTATAATAGCAATCTGGTTTGAATGGACACTTTTGTAAAGCTTGCTTTTCAAATTCAGCCATATAAATATCTGCATAATGAGGTGCATATTTCTGACCCATGGCTGTGCCTGAAACTTGTAGGAATGTCTTACCGTCAAATTCAAAGTCATTACATTTAAGTGAAATTTCCAATAATTCTATTATACCTTTGAATAGTTCATTGTTTGCCAAAGTCGGGAATGCATTTTTAATTGCTTGGATACCTTCTTCATGATTTATATTAGTATACATACTTTCAACATCTAAAGTGATTAGTAAAGAATTTGGATCTAGTTCAAGCCCTCTAACTTTATCTAAAAAGTCATACGTGTTTTTTATATATGACGGATGCTTATTTGCTTGATCTTTTATATATGAATCAATATACATAGCTACTTTTTCAGATTCACTGCTGCAGTCCGAAACAATTGGGCGCCCTGGAGGCATTACATTTGGAATTGGCCAGGAGTCTTTGGGTTTATGAATTTTAGGTAGCATATAAAATCTTCTTTGACGAGGGCGTTCTGGTGGTAAAAGAAATTGGAATACTTTTTCAGAAAGGCATCCAGAATTGCGTAATCCTTTTAAATTTTTTGTTATTTTTGCTGAATTTTCCAGGTAAAGAGGAGTGTCAATTTCTCTGTAATGAGCTGGATTGTATAATTGACGAAAGCCTTCATTAATATAATTTTGCCTATCCATAATTACGACTGCACTACCTTTATCTGCTTTTTTAATTACCAAGTCTACGTTATTTTGTAAATTCTTTATAGTTTTATATTCCATTTTTGTTAGGTTTTTGGTTTCTGGTTGAATTTTCAAGTTTTCAATTTCCTTAGATATTGCCGAAATGCAATCTAAAACGGGCTTGTCAATCAGGGAACTCGGTGGAGTCCAGGTAGATTTTGGAGTGAATTTTGATCTATTTGTGAATGAATTTGGACGGTGAGAAAAATAATTTTGAAGTTTGAGTTTTCTACCAAAATCTTGCACAGCTTGTTTAATTGGATCCAATGTTATTTTGGGTGTGGGAACAAATGTCAAACCACGATTTAGAAGAGCGATTTGTGTGTCCGAAAGTGTAAATTTGGAAAGGTTTACAACATTATTAGTCGTACTGGAGTTCGGTGGACTCTCAGAGTGATTTAGTTTAAATGACTGAGCCAGAATTTCAACATTTCATTGGCCGTTTGTTCAGTCCAATGAATGTTATCTGTCTGTGTAGAAAACTTGATTGGATCCAACTGTTTAACAACTGTGAGATTGCTGAAACGTGAACTCATGTCATCCAAAGCCCTGTTAATCATATCCAAGTTGCGTTTCTCTACAGACGGAAGATTGTCTGAGTAGTTAATTTTTGGAATGAGAATTTTGGAGTGGGGGAAGATTCGGAAAGCACTGCTGAGCATATTCCTCAGTTCTGGAATTGAAGTAACACTTGGTTTGGAGCTTCGATTGTTCAGGCCTACACTTAAGATTAAGTTTTGGGGGGCATCAAATGATTTTTTACAGGCCGTGAACATCATTCTTAGATGGTTGAACAAAGCTCCAGGATAAGACACAACTTGGATATCACTGACAGGGGATTTGGTGATGCGAGAAAGGTTAGAAGAGCCGAGGATGACAGTGGAGGAGGTTAGTTTAGGAAGGGCCCAAAGAGTTTTGGGTCCTCTGATAGTGGAAGGAGAGACATGGAAAGTGGTGTTAGGAGAGTTTTTAGGAGAGACAAAGCGAGTGCGTTTGCCTTTGGGTAGAGAGGAGGGTGAGAGTTCAGGAGAAGAAGGAGAGCGCAGACGCCGTTTGGGCGTGGCACTAAGGCGGTTATCAGGAGAAGAGCGAGAGAGAGGTGGCCAATCATCAGATGATGATAGACAAGGAGGGTTAGAGAGGGTATCAAGGAGTTGGAAGCGGTTAGAAGTGGACACAGAGGGAGGGGTGTTATTTGAAGATGGAGGTGAAGAGCGAGAGGGTTTAGGATTGTTAGTAGGAGAGTTGGCACGTTTTAGGTCCATTAGGAGGCGGCCAAAGAAGTTAGAGCCTTGACCATGACGGTTAACACCCCAGTGGCTGTCAGGAACTGGATGGACAATGTGACACCCTTCAGGAAGACCCATCAGAGTGTCACGGAACAATTTGCAAGAATTAAACTTAACTTGAAGAAGTTGACGCATGATTCCATTTTTACTTTTATGCCAGAATGGGGACAGGCTAGGAATTTCACTAGCCAAACGTTTGGCCACTCCTGCAAGGGGAGCCCTGAGGATCCGATTGGCTAGGTGTTGACAGTCATGGTACCGGGCTTTGTGATACTGATAGATGTGCTCAAGGCTAGGGAATCTCATACCACGATAGGATATATTACATGGGAAGAAATTACTAAGTGGGTGTTTGTGACCTTTTACCTCGCAAGTCTGAGGTTTTGATTGAGAGTTAGAATTTGGAATAGGGGAATTTGGAAGAGTAGAGGTTTTGAATTTCTGGATGGTGGAAGCCTGAAGTTTTTTGCCGAAATGAGATTTAGCCTGCTGAATGACGAGAGCTACCGAATTTGCAATGTCCGAATCTGATAAACCTAAAGAGGAAATGTGGGCCAAAAGGTTTTGAATTGAGCTCTCATAGTGTTCCACCAAATGTTTGGTCACGTTTTGTACCCAATTTTGATTAATTTTGGAGATTTTTTGTTTGATTAGGGGACCAGAACAAGCAGGTTTAATGAAGTCATCCAGGTGTTGTTGTTTTTTACTGAAAGCCCTGGTGACTTGGCCTTGAGACTGCTGGAGCATTAGTGACAGGTGGTGAAAACATTGAAGAAGAGTGTAAAAAGAACGGAAGTGAGGAGGTTTAGAAAGAGCCATGATACGTTTCAGCAATTAATTTTGAAAGTATTAAAACCAGAACGTGTTTGATTTGGATGATAAAACCAAAGGATAAAATTATCAAAAATAAAAACAATTGTATAAAATGAGAACACAACGTTTGAAGAAACCTGAATGCAAAGATATGGTCAATAATCTGACCAGTATCTAAAACACAACAAAATAATACAAAACAATATAAAAGAGGTTACTCACAATGTACTCTGCCTGTACGGCTAGAGGTACGGCTAGAGGTCGGCGACGTCGGCAGAATTCGGCTCATTGAGTTACGTCATTACGTAAAGGTCACGTGAGACCTATCTGGAACAATGCATTATTGTGTTGTGATTGGTTTATCATAATATAATTTTTGTCGGTGAAAAACACAATTTTTATTAGTTGGTGTGGTCATGCGACCCACCCCCAAAATTCCATAAATACTGCCAACTCATGGGAGTCAGCGATTTAGTGCCTCATGGGAGTCTGCGATTTAGTGCCTTGCACGTCAGAGATTTCACATCTTTGGTAAATGGTCCGAGTTCAGCCAAAAGCCAAGCTTCAAAATTCCGACAAGTGGGAGAGGCATTTGCAGTCATCTGTGGTATTTTTGCTCAACGTTGGTCACCATATGTCATGGTCGGTGTGTGTGTATGTATGTATGTATGTATGTATGTATGTATGTACGTATGTCACAAATTTACCGTGGCACGTTTTGTCAGTTTACGACATGGCGTTTTCATAAGGGGCACGTTTGGTTCAGAATGTTTTTTTTCCCGCTGTTGGCGAATTTTCAGACGGAAGTAACAACGGGCCGAGTGGTATTTTGGTGACTTTTGCACGAAAGCAGGTACTTTTAGCATCTTGCCAGTTTGAGGGGTATCTTGGAATTCCCAATTATCTAAAAATAACTCCGCACTCGGCGATCAATAAAATTCCGCGCATGGCGATCAAGATCCAGGAACTAATATTCTGTGATTAAATCGAAAATTTTACGAATTCCCTTTGAATAGGTCGCGTAACTCAGACATGTGAAATTATCAGTGATGATCGGGCACTTTGCGGAAAGAAAGTTAGTAGGCCATATAACTTTTATTCGACAGCTGTATGTGTTCGGCTGTACAGTTAAACTATAATCCTCCCAAGCAGTGCTAAGATAGCGAGCAGGACAGTATGTGTCGATTGTGCGAGTAATGGATACGTTTATTTGTAATTGACGGGTGTCTTCGCTTTTGTATCGATCTATAGGCTACGATATTTTCGAGGAAAATGGAAGATGAAAGCTAGCTTCTTATTTCTGCTGTTTTGAACGCTAGATATCTCCAGCATGATTCAGGCATGTAAACACAGGGAATGCTAAAACATCAGCACACAAAATGACTATCCCGACTCCTCTTGTGTTTGTATGAAACCGTTTAGATTATTAGATCTACTTATCCAACCGCAACATTGGAATGCCACGGGGGGTAGTCTAGGAGGTCGTAAATGGTCGGGGAGGTTCGTGAAATTCGGCGGGGAGGTATGTAAAGTCGTAAACAACAATTTTCGAAGCGAGGTTTCATACAGCAACGATAAAAACCAACAGGTATCTAAAGAAATATGATCATATTGAAAAGTTACCTGGTAAAATGATATGTAACGAAAAAAATGGTATACTGTTCAACCCCGCAATCCCAGTAGTTGTCCTAAAACAATTCACATGGGGTGCACACCCTCCATCCAAAAATGCATTATGTCCGATTTTGACAATGAATATTTTGTGATATCCAAGTTATTCAGCAGATAGAGACACCAAATATTTGATAAGCTATACCCTGAAAAATCACTTTGAAGTTGGAATACGATCTCCAACGCAAAATATCACATATATTTACATGACAACGGATTTTTCAATTTCTGTCGTTCCGGTATATATATTTCACTTTACGAGGTAACCTTTCAATATGTTATATTTCGTTACATACCTGCTGGTTTTTGTCGTTGATGTATGAAACCTTGCTTCGAAAATTGCTGTTTACGACTTTTACATACCTCTCCGTCGACTTTTACGCACCTCCCCGACCATTTACGACCCCCAAGATTACCTCCCCCCCGTTAATATTGTGAATCACGGTCTGCCTCCTTGTTGAATCGTTTTTTTTTAAACAAACAGAGTAAAACACCGAACATTACACGACCAATTCTCCACTCAAAATGCGAAAAAAAAAATAATCAAAGATCATAGAAAACATCAAGGCCGAGATACCCTACATAAGCATTCTCCTGAAACAGGAAAATTCACAATTATATGGGCATCAAAACCAATGCATCCTATTTGAGAAGTTCTCTGTCAAATAGGATACCAATACTTGGCTTACTTTGCAAGGTCGCAGCTGCCTTTAGAATGAAGGACATTATTTGTTTTTACTTTTTCGATAATGGCCACGTCTATTTTGGTATTGACGGAGGTGTCTTCACTTCTGCATTGATCTATCATGAGGCTATACGATTTGTTTGAGGAAAATTGGAGAAATCAATTATATACTACATGCAATTATATGTATAATGCAGTTATCGAAGTCGACACGGTGAGCACGGTGGCATTTGGGCCCCTAGTACATGTACCTTCATTTCAACCGACTGTAGAATCACCAATAAACATTGAAGTTCAACTGAGAGTTGTTTATTAAGGCAGTTCAACCGACTTGGTGTTCTAGAAAGCTGATGAAAATCCCGATGATGAACTTAAAGTAGGCTTAGTCTAGAAGAAAAATCAGAGAAACAGTCGGGTGAATCAAAGCTGAGAGCATCTGCGAGAGATGAAGAAAAGAGGCTATTAACCGACAGAGACGATAATCGAAGAAAAACCGACGGCATTAACTCGGCCATCATCGACAAGCGATGATAGGAGACCCATATATCCGGCAGACGGGCGAATATCGGGGGCCTAGCCACGCTACTAACCGACATGGCCTGTCGATAGGTGGAGAGTCGACCACAACCGAAGCCGACAGTCGGGTCCCGAGTCATTGACCACCGAAGAACAGAGGACAACTGAGGCTGACGACTGAGGTGTAGCCGAAATCATCAAATCGAAAGAAGAATAAAGATAATAATACACCGACACCAGAAACGTTGCAATATAAAGAAGCCGAGAACCGATCATTACAAAATAAAGAAACCAACAGACTTTTCCTGTTGATGGTTTGCACTGGAAGTGGTGAACCGTGCGCTGGCGCTGCTGTGTTATGCAAGGTGTGTACCACAGTATGTTCCGGTTCACTCAGTCGTATAACTTAGGCCCGACTGCACATGTCGTCCTTTAGCTATACTTTACGAAAAGTGCAACTTAAGTCACACTTTTCGATTGCACACCTCTCACTTTGTGTCGAAGTGACACTATAAAAGCCCTTAAAGTTAGTGAAATGTTAGTGAGGCATGAGGCTTCCTAAAGCCGCACTTAGCGCAGTATGCCATGTATAATGTATGTATTTTATGTAGCTATAGTTATTTGTACAACTATAGCATTGGAGGTTCTCAGAGGTATAGATGAATGTATGACGATATAGATAAAACCTCGAGTCAAATTAGTATTTCAGATTTGTATTTTTTTTCAATTTTGCTATTTTTGTATACTTATTGCAGAATTATAGGACAAAGTATGAAGATGTCGAAGACAGCATGGGGACTGCTCTCTTCAAGCACGCTCTCTGACAAATGGAACAAAAACTACATTCTCGCGATATGCATGTTGCGTGGGGGGGGGGGGGGGTGCAAATGCAATGAATATCGAGTTATCTATATTACAAACCCATATGATTAATTTCAAAACGAGTAGTCATGGGCTGAACGTTTGTACAGAATGATTGCAATGACAACAATCTCCTATTTCCATATCTAACGTGATATCATTTCGCAAGATGCACCAATATACCAAGATGGGCGCGGGACACATCCGACTATAACATATTGTACCTGTGACATCTGTTATAATTTAACATTTATTAATCTGATTAATATATTTTTAGATAATTCATATCCACTCGCTTGCGGTGATCATAAGTTGACACAAACTTCGTGATATCGAAAAAAACCCCCCGGAATTTATATAATTCCATGAACATTGCATGGTCTCAGATAATATTATGGTAATTGCACATACGTTTTGAATTTACTTGGGCTTTAATTCATGCCATTTTCCCCGTGTGATGCTCTCATCAATATTTCTTGCTTTCAGTAACATGTTTATAGGTATGAATTATCGATAGCAGATTTCCTTGTCCATATGTTGTCGAAGTTGACAATGCCTTCTGACACGAGTATTGTGTCCTGCAGTTCGCGAATGCTCAAGAAATTCCTCGTTAGATACACTCCGCTGCACACTAACCAAAGTGAGGTCCTAAGTTGAACATGTGCAGTCCAAGCTACACTCTGTGAAAGTTCTACTTTGCGGTCACTTGGTAGAGTGTAACTTACGCTTAAGTTATACTTTTCTAAAGTACGACATGTGCAGTCGGGCCTTAGCACCCGATTGGTAGTGTTGGCAAATGTAGGTCTACGTGTTTCCCAGGAATTGCGCCAGTAAAAGCATCAAAAAGTGTACGTTTAGAATAATGCACAAGGACGAGGGTCTCGCCAAAGAGTGTCCAAGAGGAATGAGGCCACTCTTGGCGAGAAACCCGCACCTGCGTGCTTTATCTGACTTAGTGCAGGGGTTCCTATTTGCAGAAAATTATATTGGTTTAAGGTGTGATTGCACGTAACTTACCGGTGACTGCACTGAGGCACTTTTCCATTGACTTATAATGTGAAAGTAAAGGTAACAAAATTACCAAAACAATGCAATCCCCTGACCTAAAACTTGGCTAGCACACACACATATACTCATGGATGATGAACCGAGACATGGTTTCATAAATGATATCACGAAATCTGTGCAATTTGATGATTAGATAAATCATTTTATACGTTTCACCAAAACGAAGATTAGAGTGTTCTGCTTGACAAGCACTGGCTGTTGCATATATTTATTCCTTTTTGTCGTCACAATAATGAGAATATCTAGGGCTATATTTTCTGTGAGATGAATACAATGAGCTGAACATTCATAATCCCGAACACCTCGGTGCACCCGAGTGCATATCACCTGTGAGTTTTACTGGCCTCACTAGCTATTTGCTGCACAGCATAATCCTTTCGCTCGCCCTATTGTGAGTGTATTTTGTAGACTGAGAAATAGGTCGGGAAATGACATATGGAAACGATGAATTTAACAAATTTAACATTACTTAGTAAGAAACAGAGTCTCGGTTAGTAATCCATGATGGCTAACAATCAGAAAGGCAAAGTTTCATGTTGATTGGAAGTGTGTGAATTCATGAATTTGTTACCTTTATATTTACATTATAAGTGAATGGACAGCTGGTCAATGCCAGGTTCATGACCATCACATGCAATCAATCCTTAATAGTAACCAGTTCAATAGTAACCAATCAACAACAACAACCAGGAAATCGGAAAGTGGTTCCTGGCCATATATCGGGGAGTAAAATTGTGATTTGCTTTGAGCAGAATCCTGAAAAAAACGCTATATAAAAACTTTACATTGTTATTATAAAGATATCAAATTCATAACTTTGCACATATCCAGCCATCGTGAAAAAATCACAGAGTGGGCATCTGTTAGTGAAAAACCCTCAGATCTATACTTCTACACACATCCAATGATTTGTTTTCAAATACTTGTAGCACCCAACTGCAAGGATCGCAGACGAAAATCTGGGCATTCCGTAGTCTTATAACAATGAGGTACCTCATAACTAATTTGGTTTCTATGGCAACCCAAATCGACAGGTGTTGCGATCTTACCAAAACGTGTCCATTTAAAACATTATCAGAATCAGGAGAGATTTGCGACTTGCAGAGCATTGCTAAGCATAGCCATAGTACAGTATATGCCGAACTTCGTAGTGGGGTACAATTGTCTTGTTTACCTGTGGACTGCTGTGTTCTGTTGGCCATCTCCTGGATCTGTACGCTCAAACTTGTCAAGGCTTGTTGGTGCTGCTCCACTCTTCCTACTATGGTCTTGAGACCCGCTTGAAACACACAGCAGAATCATCAGCACGGGAAATACAATTATCTTAGCTTTGGATTTAGAAACTGTATAAGTCACACTATGTAGTCTAAGATCGTGTTTACCTGTGAACTGCTGTGTTTTGTTGACCATCTCCTGGACCTGTAGGGTCAAATCAGTCACTGCTCTTTCAGCCGCTCGTTGATGTTGTTTCACTATCATGAGCCCGGCTAGAATCACACCGCACAGTAGAATCACCAGGACGATGAGCGTCACCAGGACTGCGAAGTGGATGTTCCGCGACTTCGCGATCCCGGGGGCAATGAGTCTGGTCATAGAGTCCACGTGCTGTACTCTGGCAGGTTCAGCGTCTACGTCCTGGGGTGGGATTGGCAAGGCCCGGGGGCGCTGTGGGGGTGGCGGCGGACCAGGCACACTGGCCTGTTTCTGGCAGACATCAGTAGGTTCCAAATACAGCACGTCGTCATCCTTCAGGACCACGTGTGGCTCTCTGGATGCTTCGCCTCGACCCTTCGGGGTCAGGTAATTGCCATGCATGGAAGGTGCGTTTGAATAGGCGTTTGGAAACTGAGCTTCTGCCATGCCATCTGAGAGATAACGTGAAACAACGAAATAACAGTAACAATCTGTGGCAAGTTGAGAAATATTATTTGTCTAATTACATTTCATACACAAACACGCTAATATTAATTGCTGATATTGTTGTCCTGTTAATTTCCTGCTGGCTCCATTTTTTTATGGTCAATCGGTATGAAGGAACAGATCGCATTATACACGTATTTTCACGAATGTTTATGCTTGTTATATGAATCATATAATTTGTGTATCAGATAATCATGGCTGGAGAAGGAAGTGAGAATTCTAGGCTTTGATATTGACATAGACTGGCTGTTTTTTACTGCAATGTTTTGGATTGTGACAGCATTAGACCGCAGTTGTTGTCTGTACTCGTCGATTTGTCTTGTGGTCAGTCATTTCATTCAATCCCCGACCCCCCAATAGCTAACACTTCACGACATTGATCATTCACTGTCAATACGAGACATGGGCCCCGTGACATAGAACCTCTTACAAAAATTAGCCCATGGGTTAAGACAGATTACTGGAGGAATGTATGGTGTTAAAGTGGAATAATTGTTTTTTTGGTTTTTATGTTTGAAAGTGAGTAGCTGTCCTTAGAGCAGCTGTATAATGCAAAAGTTCCAATGCGCACACGAATTTGTCTAATTGACATTAAAAATCGGATTTTAAAAATAGTTTCGCATGGAGCGGTTCCCATGCAGTGATGCAAAATTAACAAAAATAGCTGAAAATATAGAACAAGTACACAGCTCTATCACTTGAAACTCGTATATGTATGGTATATTAGAGTGATGGAACCCCAAATATTCAGTTTGATTCTTTTGTGTTGCAAATAACAAAAATATATTGAAATTCGTGCCTTTGTTTATGTTAGCGCAGATGTAAACAATCAATTCACATCGTGCGTATTCACGGTATGTTCAAACTCTACTGCAGGGTCAGGCGGACGTATTCTGGCGGTTGTAATGGTGCTATATCATCTAATATATGCTAGCCAATTGATTGATAACGAATTTCAGAAACCGATTATTCCACTTCTAGCCACAATTGTTTCCATTCACCAAAATTGATGTTTTTAAATGTGAGTCAAAATCAAGTTCACCACTAAAGTCACTATGACTTCCAATTTGAACATGCCAGTATTTAAGCTCATTCTCCAAGTATGATGGGTAATTATTATGTATTGCGATTGGAATGGCTTAAAGCTCATCATGACTCGATTTTGGGCAAAAATGGTTTTCGCTAACCCGACTCAAAGTCAAAATGTCTGCCGTACACAGCATGACTCCACAAGGCTACATTATGGGGAGGGAGGGGGGGGGGGGGGTCTTATGCATGAACCCAAAAAAAAACTTACAGAACAGAACTTACTGAACAGGGGTTAAAAAATCGTTGTTTCACACAATTCGCAAGCAACAATCCCATTCAGCAATACGGAACAATTAATTCACAATGATAATACCTGCTTTCAATTTTTAAAAGTCAAACGTCAAATTATTTAGGTATTTTTTGGCAATGTCATGAAAAAACAACATAATGATTTTCCACATTGAATTGACATAATGCCCATTTCATCCTGTACCAATCACTTTTCATGACATCAGTGTACCAGTCTCTTTGAAGTACCAAAAATGTTTATGTTAATGTTAAATATAAACATTATTATACTTGGGATAAACATGTAAATTGAAGATGGTCTGATCTCACAAGCTATTACATGTTATAGTCCATGAGCCCAGGGGGTCCACCGTGCACCCCCCCCCAGGACTCTCCGCGAGGGGTGTCATTTTGTTCAGGGGACCCTTGAGCTTCAGAATCCACTTGTTAACACTCGATATCCTGGGATTAACTATCCAATATGGCGGCTTTTCAAAATGGCCGCCATCAAAACCGAGACATCTCTTGAAACACAAATTTGTATTTTTCTTCGCCCCTAATTGTGCTAGAGACACGAATTTGGTACCTGAACATATGTTTTAGAGGCCAAGGAATGCAATAAAAATAATTTCAACTACTTCAGCCCATCTCTTCAGCATGAAATCCAAGATGGTGGCCATCAGAATCGCATATTTTGTCATATTTTTTTCTAAAACTTTAATATTTTGAGGAACTGTGTGGCCATTATTGACAATTATCTGACCTATTACATGCTATTGGTACTTGATAACATCAGTGTCAAAAATAACAATGTCCCCAATGCCCTAAATGCTGAAAAATGCGTTGAATTCGGTGATAAACACAATCACGGAGAAACTGAATTCGATCAACAATGACCACAAAATGGTATATATCTTTGCCCCTCATTGTGCTAGAGACACAAAGTTAGTACCTAAACATATGTTTTAGATGGCAAAGAACTACTTCAGCATACCCCTTCTGCTTGAAATCCAAGATGGCGACCATCAGAATCACATATTTTGTCATATTTTTTCCTAAAACTTTAATATTTTAAGGAACTCTGTGGAGATTATCAACAATTTTGTTCCTTAAGACATGCTATTGGTACGTGATAACATCAGTGGCAATGATAACAATGTCCCCAATGCCCTAAATGCTAAAAAAAATACCTTGAATTGGCAATAAACATAATTGCGACAAAACCGAATTTAATCAACAATTAACAAAATTGCATACATTTTTGCTACTAATTGTGCTAGAGACACAAACTTGGTACCTAAACTTACGTTTTAGAGGTCAAGGAATATAATGAAATTGTTTTCAACTACTTTAGCATAGCGCTTCGGCATGAAATCCAAGATGGCGTCCATCATAATCGCATATTTTTTCATATTTTGTTCATGAAACTTTAATATTTTAAACAAATGTGTGGTCATTATCACCAATAATATGCTCCAATACATGCTACTGGTACTTAAAAACATCAGTGGTAGAACTAACAGTGTCCCATATGCCTTAATTGCTCAAGAATATGTTGACTTTGGCAATAAACACAATTGCGACAAGACCGAAATTGATCAATGATAAGCACAAAATTGCATACATGTATATCTTTTACCCTAATTGTGCGAACTTTGTACTAAAACATATGTGTTAGAGTTAAGGAAATGCAATAATATTGTTTTCAACTACTTTAACATAGTCCATTAGCATGAAATTTAAGATGGCAGCCACCAGAATGGCATATTTTATCATTTTTTTTTCTAAAACTCTAATATTTTTAAAAAAAATGAGTAGACATTATCACCAATTTTGTGCCTTAATTACATGCTGATGGTGCTTAATAACACGAGTGGTTAAAATAACAATGTCCCCAATGCCTCAACTGCTAAAAGATATATGGAATTTGGCAATAAACACAATTGCAGCAATATTGAATTAGATCACAATGAACAGTTAATGTCATGTAATGTGCATAAACGTGACGTTAAATGTGATTAAGTTAGTTCATTTATCTGAAATATACACACGTACATGTACATTACAAAAGCCATTTCCACCAAGCAAAGCATTCATCATGGGGAAAATCCAAGATGGCCACAATTTTGCATAGCTGAACGAAGATAATGTACTCTCTTCACCGATATTTGGTCCAGAAATTGGTTTATTCTTATATTTCCATGTACGTAGATTTCAAATTCAAAAGTGAATGTTTGTTTTAGAATGATGCCTAATATGTCCATAGCTGATAACTGATGATATATTTATTGACTGATTGACTACTCATGACTCAATGATGTGAACTGAGTGAATGTGGATGACTTAATGTTGTACACCTGACTTCTGACACAATGATCAAAACAATTGCCAATACATGTTTGTCGTTATATCCTGCATGTGTGAAAACTTAGCAGTGGACATATTAGTCGTTATCTTATAACAAACATTCACTGGCATATTACAATATATGTACCTGGATTGGCATTCCATAGAACCATTTTGACCTTATATGTTCTTTTGCAGGAGTAGTTCATTTCATACAAAATTGAGTACACGTTTGAAATCTACATACATGGTAATATAAGAATAAACCAAATTCTAGACCAAATATCGGTGAAGGGAGTACATTATCTCCTTTCAGCTATGCACAATTGTGGCCACCTTGGATTTTTCCCTTGATGTATGCTCTGCTTGTTGGAAATGGGTTTTGTAATGTACATGTACATGTGTATATATCAGATAAATGAACTAACTTAATCACATTCAACGTCACGTTTATGCACGTTACATGACTTTAACTGTTGATTGAGATCTAATTCAATATTGCTGCAATTGTGTTTATTGCCAAATTCAATATATCTTTTAGCAGTTGAGGCATTGGGGACATTGTTATTTTAACCACTCATGTTATTAAGCACCATCAGCATGTGATTAAGGCACAAAATTGGTGACACTGGCTACTCATTTGTTTGAAAATATTAGAGTTTTAGAAAAAAAAGAGATAAAATATGCCATTCTTGTGGCTGCCATCTTGGATTACATGCTAATGGACTATGCTAAAGTAGTTGAAAACAATATTATTGCATTTCCTAAATTCTAACACATGTTTTAGTACAAAGTTCGCACAATTAGGGTAAAAGATATACATGTATGCAATTTTGTGCTTATCATTGATCAATTTCGGTCTTGTCGCAATTGTGTTTATTGCCAAAGTCAACATATTCTTGAGCAATTAAGGCATAGGGGACATTGTTAGTTCTACTACTGATGTTTTTAAGTACCAGTAGCATGTATTGGAGCACATTATTGGTGATAATGACCACGCATTTGTTTAAAATATTAAAGTTTCATGAACAAAATATGAAAAAAATATGCGATTATGATGGACGCCATCTTGGATTTCATGCCGAAGCACTATGCTAAAGTAGTTGAAAACAATTTCATTATATTTCTTGACCTCTAAAACGTAAGTTTAGGTACCAAGTTTGTGTCTCCAGCACAATTAGTAGCAAATATTTTTGCAATTTTGTTAATTGTTGATTAAATTCGGTTTTGTCGCAATTGTGTTTATTGCCAATTCAAGGTATTTTTTCAGCATTTGAGGCATTGGGGACATTGTTATCATTGCCACTGATGTTATCACGTACCAATAGCATGTCTTAAGGAACAAAATTGTTGATAATCTCCACATAGTTCCTTAAAATATTAAAGTTTTAGTAAAAATATGACAAAATATGCGATTCTGAAGTCGCCATCTTGGATTTCAAGCAGAAGGGGTATGCTGAAGTAGTTGAAAATATTTGTATTGCATTCCTTGCCATCTAAAACATATATTTAGGTACTAACTTTGTGTCTCTAGCACAATTAGGGGCAAAGATACAACTTTGTGTTTATTGTTGATCGAATTCGGTTTCGCCGCGATTGTGCTTATCGCCGAATTCAACGCATTTTTCAGCATTTAGGGCATTGGGGACATTGTTATTTTTGCCACTGATGTTATCAAGTACCAATAGGATGTAATAGGGCACATAATTGTCAATAATGGCCACATAGTTCCTCAAAATATTAAAGTTTTAGAAAAAATATGACAAAATATGCGATTCTGATGGCCGCCATCTTGGATTTCATGCTGAAGGAATAGGCTGAAGTAGTTTAAAATATTTTTATTGCATTCCTTGACCTCTAAAATATATGTTTAGGTACCAATTTCGTGTCTCTAGCACAATTAGGGGCGAAGAAAAATAGAAATTTGTGTTTCAAGAAATGTCTCGGTTTTGATGGCGGCCATTTTGAAAAGCCGCCATATTGGATGGTTCATCCCAGGATATCGAGTGTTAACAAGTGGATTCTGAAGCTCAAGGGTCCCCTGAACAAAACGACACCCCTCGTGGAGAGTCCTGGGGGGGGGGGGGGTGCACGGTGGACCCCCTGGGCTTATGGACTATTAATATATTAGCTGAGTTGTACCTGAGGTATATATGGAAATTTGCGTGTAGCCGCGTTTAAAATAGAGAAACATCATTGTGTTGCAGCTGGAGAGAACATAACTCATACATGTCATAATGTGTAGTGAATATTGAGCAAAGAAACAGACAAAATGATCCCTCATTGAACGTTCAAATAAAATAACGTATTACCAAAAATAATGAGCATGTCAACGAAAACCGTGGGTAAGAATTGGTATATGCTCGGACAAGCTTCTCCTCTGTAATAGTAGGCGACAGACCCACTGGGGAAGATTCTGGTTCCGATGAGATAGTTACATGTACATGTATTACAATGCGAGTTTTAGGAATTCGAGTTTCCTTTATATTATCATTAGCCAACTGGTTTATATATGCTTGGCATAAGTGTGTATCAATTGTTGCTTCCGAAACATTATCGTCTAAACTTGTATATTGGGTTGTGCATATCGACATCCACAGATCATACAGGTTGGGTTTTCATTTCACATCAATAGCAGTGGCCATGGTTCTTGTGTTCACTCATCCTCATATCACACATAACATATAGTTCCAATGTTGTGGTGCTTGTTAAGTTAGATGCTATAATTTTTTTTTCACAAGAGGGTTTGATCACTCGTTAGCTCCTTGTTATCATAACAAATACAATATGTATGTTCACAGGTGAGTGCACGACAGATATAACAAGGAAAGAAAAATTTATAGTTTTTTGACTAAAAACGTTTCGTGGTACGCTTATATTCTAGAAAACGGATGACCTAAGTACATGTATCAACAACATGAACATGTGTAAATTTTCAATAGGGATAGCGCGAAATATAAATGCATGTACTTTGTAACAAAATGATTGGGAAAACTATGAGTGTATTCTAAATTCGAAAGAAAAGATATGAATGATATACTTTAAAATAAAATCATTATCTTATTTTACGGGATTTAATAGTGAACGCTCCCAATACTCTTCTCCATTAAGTCAACACACTGAAATTATCATTGAACTACGGAGTTTCTACATAGGTTTCGACATAGGCTTTCGGCTTCGGCTATACAATAAGACCTCTCATAGCAACAGTTATCGTAAGCTTCGCATTGTCCTGCATTTAGTAACAAGGGCGTCAAAAGCGCCCTCGAGTGTTGAAACAAATTCTGAAACAAATCAATAACAAACGTGAAAAAAAACACTAAAAATATGAAAACGGTTTCTGTTATATGAGCCTCAATATGAAAACCCAACATCATAACCTATGATTTCACATTAGAAATGTCATTTATCATAATTCACGACTACATCACTGGAATTGGGGGATGTTTGATTCAAATTTGGCATCAACCAAAGTTATTCAAGTAGGGCTACATTAAAATTTATCTGGGTTAGATCTTAATCGATCACCTTTTGTAAAGGGAGGAAATTACCATGATCTAATTTCGAACTCATTTGATTTCTGGATATAATTTCGAACTCATTTAATTTCAAGGCCAGAGAAACAGTTTGGAATACGATTCGCCGATATGAATATGGTGCACAGGGAATCTCACTAAATATTGATTGCAGAACAGGAAGGATGTTAATAACGACCCCCAATTGATGGATTATAATCATGGAAGGAGTGGTTCGGTATCATGCAGATTAAAATAATTAAGACAGATTACGATTATGGTGTCAAGCTATACCAAACCAGAAGTAAAATTATTTCCACAGGAAATGAGCTGAGGATGATGCAGATTATTTTTGGTCATCTGTTTCGTTGATTTCGTGACGAATCGGAAGTAGAATTGTTTTAACAGGAAATGAGCACAGAATGCTGCATGATTAATTTTATCCTCTATGTCATTGTTTATAATGTTAAGTTTACAAATTTCAACATGGTCCATTTCAGCAGTATCGAACATAGTATACATCAGTGAATATTGATCCCACAGTATAGAACGTTTAAAAAAATGCCATCAATTGCTTTCGGAGGAGAAGGCATTAGGGATCTCTCCCATTCAGAGTGAAGGGCAATTTTTCGAAGTTAGAAAATTCAGCAGAAATAAATATATTACAAAATTCAAAATTGTGAAGGAAAAAATCAGTTTGTGGGGACTTTCCAATAGTTTCAACATACAAAGCTTTGGGAGGTCCCATCAAAAGGTTCCAGAAGAGAAGTTTAGATTCGGAAAATAACCACCATGAAAGAAAATTGAAAATAAAAGGACAAAGACCTCCCTTTGGATTCTGTTCGTCTGTTCGTGCCAAAATTAAGGGATATTCGAACTTGAGTTTCGAATATAAATCTGTGGATGTAGTTCGTATTGGTCGTACTCTGACTCTGTGCAGATAATGGATAAGATGATAACAAGACGAAATTAACATATTGAGGACAAAAAGTACAGTGTGACCTAATCTGACGTCAATACTGAACTTCATCCGACGTTTTCCAAAACTTACATCAGCAGGATGAGACACAGATATCCGAAAAAATTACTGAAGTGGACACTTGTTTAATGAGTTTTTAATTATAAGAAGACATAATTATAATGTTAACGACGAAGTGACACTGCATCTCGCTTAAAATTCGTTGAGGCAAAAGAAGCTCAATTTCAATCTCTTCGATGAGAATTAAGATCATGACGAAATGAGTAAACATGATTCAATAAAAGTCAGCCTTTTGGAATCGGCCCCACATTATCTACTACAAACTAAGCCCCGCCAGGCGTATACGTTCTAATAATCAAGCAATGATATTCAAACCTAATATTTGTGGGAAATGGAATGGCTGACAAACTCTATCAACCGACACAAGCATGGCACACAGCTACTTCTTTTCAATTGCGTTTTTCTTACATCTCAACTGTAGGTATTTATAGGCTTTATTTCTGAATACACTCAAACAAGATTCACAGCCATATTTCCACGTTTAGTCAGTTGTTTCGCGGGAATTTGCTGCTCATTTACCAACTGCGATCTATTGAATCGCTCGATAACTACGTTTTACATGATCGTCATGCTTTGATTTTGTTGTTTCCGGTTGTCATTCTTTCGATCAGATTGGGGAATATTAGCATTTTAAAGTGTTGTTCCAGTATGTGCAAAATTGCAATGTTGTTTTTGAATGTACAAAGCTGCACGTGTACTCAAATCTGATGTAGTAATGATGCAGCCATTATGATGGATGTATAATGTCGTAGCTTGAATTGAAACTTGAGTGTATTGTAGAATTGTTTGATCATATGGGTCAGTATTTGTAACCAGACATTTGTTGTTTCAATCCAATATATTTGCTACGTGACTCCAAACTTTTTGTATCAGCCTTGCCTACGTCAGTTGTATGGTGATAATGTCTTGATAGTTTTGAGCTAGCATTTCTTTCGTTTGGAATTTAATTACTTTAGTGTTTTGTTGTGTATTGAGGCAGAGGTGATTAGGTTTCTTTTGTTGTCATTGTGGTTGTATTGGATTCCTATCGTTGTGGCTTCTGAGTGGTGTTTTTAGATATGAATGTGTTTACATGTGGTTATCACTAGCTGGTTATTGTATCGGCATTTTCCATTTCGCATAGTTATCCGAGTTCACGAAAATAATGTCTTGTTTATAAACACGCCATACATGTGGAGAGCGAGGTGAAGTCCATTGAATAAGAAGTAAAGATGGATACCTGAGAGATTCTACTGGTGAAGAAGCTGAATTCCAAAAGAGATTCGGCCGTGGAAGGTATCCTGATCGATTCTACCGACAGAAGCAAACTCAGAAATGCAAGGTTGGATACTGCCATGCAAATGTTATACAAGGTGCTACATAACATGGATCTTGCAGGTCTGGAAGGACATATTGGCGACAAATGTGAGAAGCTGGTGGAAAGCCATTTTCACTCGACATGATAGAATTAGAGAACTCGAGGACATGATCCAATCAACACACCAAAGTTACGAGATCCAGTCAATGCACCAGAGTTTTGAGCAAATCACAGTCATCAACTATTTCAGAGTGAGCAGCTATGGCTGTGAAGGCTGCTAGTTTGAACGTATGAATCGCACGCTGCAATTGGGTGTTCTCTGCAAAAGTAAATGAAAACGGGATCCTGTAATCAAGACGATCCAGAACTCAAAAGATCCATCAGTAACAGAGATGAACTTGTGAACATGCTGTCACTGTTGAGAATACCACCACCTGAGTCCGAACTATATGCTTTTGACCTGCAATATCCTGGATGGTTGTCAGCGTTTGAAACACTGAATGAGGCAAGGAATATACCCTCAACAGAGAAGATGTATTACATGAGGAAAAATACTTGCCAGCTAATAGACGGGTTGTTTGTGTTTGAGGTGAGATGATGCCTATGGGAGGGTGAATATCCTTTGAGAGTAGAGGTACCGTATTGACTATATCGAAGCTCATTTTGGGAGAAGCGTGGATAACAATATCACCTCGTGACGGTGCAGGATGGCGAAAATTTGCTAATTACATATCGCAAAGTGCAGTTGCCACAAAGAGTGTTGAAGATCTGCAAGTTTTTGATATTGAAAGACATAAGCAAATCCTGCTGAGGAGATTCCTGTTTGGCTGGTGACAAGATGGGGGACGGAAAGTGGCGATCTGCCAGTCTGAGATATATTTGTTTCCCATCATTCAATGAATATTGCCAGTTTAATTCCACGGAGGTTGACACTGTGAACGATCCCATACCGTCAGTACAATCTGACAAGAGTAAATACATAGAGAAAGATGCAGCACCATCAAAACAATTATCACGAGTACTGAAGAAAACAGCACCCGAGTTTACCCCCAGAAGAGTAGTACATCTCAGAACCAGAATAAGAAGTGGGAAAGTAGAACATCTTGCCCATGCTCACTTTGCAAGAAAGATCATGATCTTGGAAATCGTGGATTATTGCTAAAAAAGACATTGGATGAACACCGGAACTTGCAGTGGACGCTCTGGATGATCACACCTTGATGTCATTATCAATCAACCAGATACTGACTAAGAAGTCAAAGATTTTGATGGCTCTGCCAGAAAAAATCGCGAGACTTATATGACTCTAAATATTGGGGAAAAATACAGTTGATTGCCAATCAGGTCTGATTGCAATCACGTTGGTGCAAGGAGTACTGAGTCGAAGACAGGAGATGGTTCTGTTATTGCAAGTTAAATAGTCGTTGTTGGGTCGTACAAGTTGTTAGCATACTGTCATTGGTATTCCTTCTCTCATATTGGATTGTGGATTATCAGAGTTCATAGACATTATGTGTTTATTTGTGTATAGTTGAGGGGTTAGAAAAATGACTTTGTTGCATTTTTAGGGAGCCATGTGACGTTTAGTCAATTGTTTGCTTAGAATCGCCCGAAAACTACGTTATACAAGACTGTCATGCTTCATTTTTGTTGTTTCCGGTTGTCATTCTTTCGATCAAATAGAAGACACGATCTAAAATGTCTAAAATGTTGTTATAGCATCTCCGTTTACATTAGTGATCAAAGAAAGTACAAGGTATGTGAATTGTAAGGTTGATTGTCAGTTACACATATAATCCTTGTGGTGAAGCGTTGCTTGTAAAAACACAATTGGTGTCGTAACCACAATAGCGTATGCAAATATGAAAATAAGGGAACACGTAATGTGCATATGTCGTTTTCGTGTTAAGGGTGAAATACATAAATCAACTCAAAACAGTTGTATACTTAGTCCATCAAGTTTAGTAGAAGGGTAGTCAATCCCACCAAATGTACACTAGAGACAACTACATTTCTGCCCCTGATGACGCCAGTGTTTCTTTGGGTAAACTATTTGGTCAGGCTTTGTTTCTATTCCAAAGTGTTGTATTTTATGTTTGCTATTGTCATCATCACAATCTGGTTGCATTGGTATAAAAAACTGTTGATTCTTACATCCATGAACCATTCAATGATTGATAGCACGTTATGATCTTGGAACTAGAATGCACCCCGTGCTTTGAATGAACAACACAGTCATACTTATGCTGACTGTACTTTTTCCACTCAGTCAGTAATGCTAATTGGAAGATTTGAGAATGTTATTATGAATCAAAATGTATGGTATTTAGAAGTTACTGTGCAAACGTTCAATGTAAACCACCGCTGCATCATATCCTGTCTCTGCCAGGAGTAAGTCACAACGTTACTTATAAAAATTAATTCATATTAATGCATATATAATCGAGATCGAGTGTTATGTTTGTTAATTTAGGAAGATTATGCTAAATTAATGAAGGCATTATGTGTTCAAGCATTCCATATTGTTCGGGGGGTACGCACGGTGGCATGGTGTGATGCTTGTTTGGAATAAATTATAAAGCTGCTTTACATTTTTACTCTTACTAGGCTTTTACGTATAACATGGACGAAACTTTGGATCAAAACATTGATTTGAGTTATAAGAAATACATGCATTTGAACTGAGGTAAATATGTAAATATAGCAGCGTTTACATCAACAAAAGAGCATGGTCTGTTGGTGTTTTACCAGCTGCATTTCTTCACAATCTACTATTAGTACACGCTAGTATATCTAATTAAGATATATTTATTGATTGACTGATTGACATACGTGTATATCTACAACAGAAGACGGCAAGCAATGAACAAGTAGAGTAGAACACAATCAAGCAACAGTTCCAGTTTAAGTTGTGTCCTGTAGTACGATCCACATAACCAAACATGGAATAATTAATCATAAGGCATTCACAGATACAGGTGTTATTACTCGATGGCGATGTATTCAGAGCTGTGACAGCCGACGGCATGCACCATTAGGTTGTCCACGATAGCCCCGGCACTGCCGGAGAAGTAGAGCAGTTCGTCCCACGACATGTCGACCCGACCGTGCACCAGACTGGCCAACAGGCCACCCTCCAGGTTGACCGCACCGTAGACTATGCTCTGCCGGTGTAGGTTGGTCAGAACGGACAGCCCTACCAAACCAAAGAGTCCGTCGGTGTGTGTACCAACGTACACAGTCATACCCGTGATAACCTCGCTCTCGCGAAGAACAAAGGTCTCCTGTTGTCCACTGTAAAATCCTCGCCAATCGGTCTTTTGTGATCCGTATCTGGCACGGAACCTGAGACGATGAAACGAAGGAATTTGCCACAAATGAGAATTTCAGTTATAAAATTAGACGAAAGCCTAATATTGAACATGTATAGCATTTGTCGATTTTAATGTTACATTCTTTGTGTGCGAAATATGTTATATTATGTAATCAGTCGCTCGACCAAAGTACATGTAATTCACTTCACTAGTCCATGAGCTACATGAGCGCATTTGATATTTTCACCCGGCCATAATGACGCCAATATAGATTCATGGTTTGCAGGGAACTACCCATGTTCCCAAAAATGCTTTAATATTTTCCAGAGTATAAACTTTGTCCTTAGAATTCTCTAATCAGTTTACGAGATATTGACAAGAATGGAAAAAAAACAAAAAAAACAAAAAAGGTCAGTTCAAGGTGAAAGTCCATGCCGAGAACATCCTCACCTGCTTTAAAACTTTATCATGAAAACCTTTGATCCCTGGGTAAAACTTTTTCACCCCGATTGAAATCTTTTAACCCCAGTTCGCCCCAGTTAAAACTTCTTTCTTGTCTATGACTATAGATCCTCCGCAGATGTGGCAAGACATGGACCTAAAAGTACAGTCAGCCAGGACGAGATTGCAAAATCGTGAAAACGTGTCTATATCAAATGCATAATATAGGGCGAAATATTCCCGAACCGGGAATCGGTTGAATGGAAATCGTCGATGATTCACTAACAAACTCTATCATCTAGCGGCAGATATTGCACCATAGAACAGCAGAGAACCGCCAACCGTGATTCAGTGATTTCAAAAGTACGCTCGGATTCGACTACAGGCTCGAGTGTAATACCGAGCTTGTCATGAAACACCAGTTGAACACCTGATTTTGCGGCCGAGCCACATGAGTCATTCAGCCGAAATTGTCATTTTTCTTATTGATGAAATGACTCATCTAATTTGCTCGTTCCTGAACCTGTTGCATGAACTAAAACAATATTGTTGAGTTGTCATAACAATATACTCATTTCTCACGACCTATCATTGATCAAAAGGTCTAAAGAGAATGATGGAATGGTACCGTACCCTGTAAAGAAGTAGTCATTTCTGCTGTCAACTTTGATGTCGAGAGCTGTAATCGGTCCGTAGCTAGTGTACTCGGACAGGTCTGTGAAAGGATCACCACCATCAGTTCCTACAGTCATCGTACACGGGGTAGCACCAGGTGCGTATGCTATAGGAGTAACGAGCTATAGGATTAACACGTATAATATTACTTGCAGGATAGGTGATCACGCGTTGAGCATGTAGTCTGGAGTCCCAATCAACACGTTCAAAACAAGTTGATTGATGTTTTTTCTCGGAACTTTGGCATGAATATAATTATCTTTGTTTTAGATTTGGAAATTTGACATCAGACACATTTTAAGATCGAGTTTACCTGTGGACTGCTCTGTTCTGTTCGCCATCCCCTGGACCCCCAAGGCCAAATCGGCCACTGCTCGATCAGCCTCTCTTTGGTGCTGCTCCACTCTTCTTGCCAAGGACTTGAGCCCGGCCAGAATCACGCCACACAGCAGAATCACCAGAATGACAAGTGCCACCAGCACCGCGAAGTAGATTTCCCGCGAATTCGCGATCCTGAGGGCCCTGGGTTTTGCCACAGGGTCAACGCGCTGCACGCTGGCGGGTTTTACAGGTGGGTCCTGTGGTGGAGATGACAGGGCCTGGGAGCGTTGTGGAGTTGGCGGCAATCTGGGTAGACTGCCACGCTGCCGGCAGACGTCGGAAGGTTCTGAGTAGAGCTCGTGGTCGTCCTCCAGGGCCAGGTATACTTCTCTAGGGCCTTCGTCCCGGCGTTCTGGCGTCAAGTAACTGTCGTCTATGGATGGTGCCTTCACGTAGGCGTTTGGAGAGCGAGTTTCTGCCATGACCAGTGACAGGTGTCGTGAAATAACCGTAATACCATCAAACAATATACGCCTACCCCGACAGCAATAATCTGTGTCAAGCCGACAACTACTGTATACATATCATTATCCGTATACACACTGATATTATGAGTAATTGTGCTGCTTTTGACCAAATGGCCTGTCCGAATTTACATGACCTTTCATGATTGATGGGGGAGGTGGGGGGCTTTTTAGTATACTTTCATATGTTTGCTGCTTTCGTGTATCAAATAATTGCTCCAGTTACGAAGCTAGAACGCAAGGCTTTATCAGAGACATATACTGACAGTTCCGTTCCAAAGCGTTATTATATAGTGAGTGACATGGATTGCTGTATTCGCATGTGTGTTGTTAAAGGTCATTTGATATAAAATTGTACACCCATTCTGAGGCGCGATCTTAAATTTTCAGTGCCATGCAATAAACTTGTTACAAAACACTGACATCTGTAATAGCTGATATTTGACATTCAGTTTTTCTTGCAGTACCATAATTTGTATTTGTTATAAAAACACAATCTTTCAGTCGCAATTGAGATGTGCTAAATAAACTGTTTATTTACGAATATAAATTCTATTGACGGACAGAAGAGTATCCAAACAAAGAAATGTGTCTTATTGGTACAGTTTAGTTCTTGGATATATCTTTGTTTTGTGAATAGAACGTTTCACTCAAGAACAGGACGTTCTATTGATGAATAGAAACTTGCAAACACACACATTTTGTTCGCAATATAGGCCTACACATAGCTAAATAGAAACAAGATAATATATAGTCAATGTAAACATTCTATTTTCCAGTAAGATTGTAAACAGAACATTTCACCTGAAAACAGAATAGGTACATTCGCGGATACTATGTTCTATCCACAAATGGAACTAATCACAAACAGTTCATACGAGAGTAACGAGACAGGTCCAGCTGCACACCATTTCTCAGAATCGAAGGTCGACTCCTGATCTCGTGACATGGAAAGTGTTTTAAAGTCACTGTAGCTAGTCCTGCGGATGCTGAAGTGACACTGATTCATTGGGAACCTGTAGCTATAGCTAGCCTATCGAAAGCATTGTTGGAATTCTACCCCACCTTGGAGAAGAGCTTGAACCTCATCAGATATGGTCAACAGCGCTGGACTCGGCCCAGTCCAACATTGGCAATGACCCAACCTGATCCACCAGTATCAGGACACGTTCATGCACCCGAATGGAAAACTCGGTCGCACCCAAGTCATTCAGCATCGGATAGACACCGGCACATCAGCGCACATCAACAAAGTCACATCATCGATGAGGAGATAAACAAGACGCTCAAGCTGGGATGCATCGAGCCATTGCATTTACTATAGAGTTTGCATATTGTACTCGTTCATAAAAAAATTGCAGGTTTGTTTCTGTGTGGACTATCACCAACTGAGTGATGTGACTGAGTGAAACTCCTATCTGCTCCCAAATATCCAGAACATTCACGATGCCCCGGCCAGTACAATATAGTTCTCATCACCTGATTTAGCAGGATACTGGCAATTCGTGGTTGACCCTGCAAGTAGAACCGAAGTCACGGCAAAGGCCTCTATCAATTTAAGGTGATGCCCTTTGGACTCTGGGCTATATTTGAGCATCACATGGAGACCATTCTCCTGTGGACCTCATACGACCATCGGTTATGTATCGAACGGTTGGGGAATTGGCCATACAAAAATATGAATATAACAGCAAAAATTAATCATGAATAAAACTAGGGTTATTACAATTTCCGTTTTTGGTCATTTTGGAATTTTGGTCATATGACCATCGGTCACATAGCAATTGATGGGGAATTGGTCGTAGAAAAAGACAAAAATAATAGGGAAGATTCAACAATCATATAAGAAGTTATTTTTTATATTGAATTTTGCTGTGACATTTACTTTGTCATATATTTTTTTGAGTTGCAAAATTTCCCAGTATTGCTTCTTTGAACAAGGCACAAGGTCTTTAATCTTGGAATACCCAAAAGTGTCCTTCAACAGGGCGAAAGTGTGAAGGCATGACAACACCAATGATATTACGTCACATCCGTTACCGAGAATTCCTTATTTTGAAAACGGGGATGCCATTGATGGTGGGGGATATTTTGTTATGGCAGGGTGTTGACCCGAGCTGGTTGGCATTGAACATGAACAGTTTCGAAACCACAGCACGTACAGAACGGCTTGGACGACGAAAGATATATATGGGTTGTCAGGCATGAAAATCAGTCGTTTTAAGGGGGTAACCTCAGAACTCGAGCTGTAGCAACCTATATTTACCTTACTATGGTGAGATGAGTGAATGAATTAGCTAGCTTGTTATGTAACCTGCTGTAAGCTGTTTATCTCGTTCTGGGACGGAGATATGAAGACTTGAATTTGGGCTTTTTATCATTGCTTTGAATGGCCTTGAATATTACTGTTATCTGTCCTGCAAGGCAATTTTTTGACTATGGATGGGTGTCAGGAAATAAGAAACGTTTTAAAAAAGATGTACGTTGTTTTATTATTTGTAAGCACGACAATTGCTCTACATTAATAACATATACATGCAAGCTAAATATTTAATAGTTGATCAAATATACGTTGAATGGCAAGAACATATTTGACGGAATTGAGTAACATACTGTAACCTACTTTAACTCCTTCTGCTGTTACTGTAGAATTCAAACATCGAAACCCAAGATGAAACAATTTAAAAGTGATCTTGAACATTTTTCGACCTATATTTTACGTTTAAAATGGCACAATATTACGTATTTGCCAGTATGCAGCCAAAGCCATGGACCGTCCTTATTTGTCCACATATTTCGATCGAAAATTAGTACTTTTATTCAATTTGACCAGATAGTAAAATATCTTAGAATAGATTTTCAACTTGAAAATGTATACGGTTCATTTGTAACATTGTTTGCAAATTGTGGTGAAACGAAAAATGCATACTTGCGACTGTGACAAAATGGTAGTATAGTGGTTTTGATGCTATTAGTGGCACTGCCTCCCCCCCTCCCTCCCGCAAAAAAATGGCCATGTAAAAACTTTTCCAGTGAAGGCTCTGACAGATGGAGGTGTTCGATGGCGATGTATTCGGAGCTGTGACAGCCGATGGCGTGCACGTTCAGCTTGTCCACGATAGCACCGTAACTGCCGGAGAAGTAGAGCAGCTCGTCCCACGACATGTCGACCCGACCCTTCACCCGCTGGGTGGTGTCCCCGTAGACCACACTCTTCCGGTGTAGGTTGGTCAGCACGGACAGCCCTATCAAACCGAGATAGCCATCCAAGTGTGTACCCACGTATACAGTCATATTCGTTATCACCTCGCCGTCGTGAAGTTCGAAGGTCTCCTGTCGACCAGGGTTGCGTCCTCGCCATTCGGTCTTTTGTGATCCGTATCTGGCACGGAACCTAAGAAGATCAACGTATGGAATACGTGAAATACGTTTTGTCCAATCGTGAAATTACTTTAAATATTCTGAGAAACTAACATGTAATTTTAATTTCACTTTCCGATACATAGATGATGTATTGTCGCTAAATAATCCCAAGTTTGGTGATTATTTGGATGTCATATATCCTAAGGAACTTGAAATTAAATATACTACAGACTCCGCTAATTTTTGCACCTATCTAGACCTGAGGTTGGAGATTGATAATGATTCTAACCTGTCAACTAGATTATATGACAAACGTGAAGATTTCAATTTTTCCATAGTCAATTTCCCTTTTCTAAGCAGCAACATTCCTGGTCTCTAAACTGCTGCGACAAGGATATGTTTTACCACAACTTATAGCTGCTTTTAAAAAATTCTATGGACGTCATCATGATCTGGTTGATAAATATGGCAAATCCATGTCCGCCATGCAACTAGATGTATTTTCATGTTAATTTTGGGGAATTCATGACGGGTGCCACTAGTGGGGCAGGAAATGCTCAATCTTTCTGGAACACCTGATTTCACCTCCTAATGGCCAGTTTTGGGGGTTCATGAGTTTCCCTGTCATTTTTGTTTTCTCTCACTTCGTATGCTCATATGACTTTCTGTCCCCGGACTATGAGATTGGATAACGGACCCTGTTTTGTTCGCTCGGAATACTTAATACTGGGTATTGATTCCACGTCTACCAATAGGTGTATTACTGTACATTTGACAATCCTGTCTGGGTGAAAGCTTGATATCGAACATGTATGATTTGTTAATTTTGCTGTTCCATCATTGTTTATGCACGATTTTATGTTTTCTGATTAGTCCCGTGACAAAAGTAATTCACATTGCTCTGTACAGAAACTAGATAATCTGCATGATCGGCTGACGACAGGATAAATCTTCAGTTGAGCAGCGCCTGAGCAGCTCCAACAAGCCCAGATATTTAGTCCAGGCAAATTGATGTTCCACTTGGAACTAGATGCAACATAATTTATTTCTGCACGAACTTGCTCGTGATATCCCCTGAACAACATACTAGAAGTCCTGAGAAATTATTCCATGGGAAATTTGCTCAATTTGCACAAATCCAAGATGGCCACCACGAATTCGTTTATATACCAATTTCTTGGGTCTGAGATGATATAATTCATTGATTTCAAAGCCTAAATACATGGTTTAAGGTATGCTGATTGATTTAACATAAATTTAGAATATATATTCCCATATTCATTTGCATAAATCCAACATGGCCGCCAAAGTTATTGGGAAAACACTACAAAACAAATGCAGTAAATCAGAGACTCAGTCTGACATTTTTGAACGATGTGTTATGCCTCTTCCTGAATGTCACAGACATATACAGACAAGCGGATCATTTAATAACCAATGAGTGATAATGCACACACGCAATCAACCAGATATGTGTTGTTGTTGTTATTATTGAGTGATAATTCTGGCACTTGTGAGTTCGTATAACTCACACCACGACACTCTACACACATCAGTGCAGTGCATGCCATATTTTCTGCAGGAGCACCTCCTTCGACTGCAGTCATTTTTACAACCACAGATGATGTACAGTAGACTTGATGGGCCTGCTGGAAGGTCGGTCTGCATTGGAAGACATTTTCCATTGATGATATGTCATCCCCAGTCTTTGCAAATCTGGATTGATCGTGGCTCTGGAGATCATATTGGATATATCCTAGGTATACTTATTTGGGACAGATTTTGTACAAATCAGAAGTTGTTTTCTCAAGGAATCTTTGACTAGTGGACCATGGCAGAGAAATACAGCAGATATTTTCTGACGAGTGTGTCATGCACTCCGCACACGCTAAATAGCCAAGTCCAGCATACCATAATTCATCTTTGTTTGCTGATCTGCCGTTCGCGAACACGTACTATGCCTCACTCAGAAGCTATGGCAGACTTTGTCATCAGCACTGATTTAGTTGCATGTAATGGTATCATGGGACATCAACGGTCTAAACTGCTTTCTTTGGGCCACATAAGCGCAAGTGTCGGCTAGACTACATCTTACTTCACAAAAATAACCGGTTCTTATATAATAACCGGTTCTTATATAGCGCTTTATCAACGTTACACACATTATCAAAGCGCTTCACAATTTGGAATTTAGTCCTCTGAGAGTGGTCACTGCCAGGGTACATGTCGTTCTCAGAGGGGTCTTTTACATCCCTTTACAACATTTTTTTTAGAGATGGGACCTCCATTTTACGTGATATCCGAGTCACGGGCACACTGCCAGGTGTGAGGGCAGGGAGAAAATCCCCCTACAATTACCGCATATGCGGCCCGACGAGGGATCGAACCTACGCCGGCGATAGCTGTTGGTTCAAATTGAGCGACTAAGCGCTCACACGTAACCACTCGGCCATCTCGCCCACACACACGACTAAAATGGCTACATCTTAACCGTAAGGTACGCGACAACAGTGTGTCCACTCTGATCACACACTTGTGACATGCACACTCAGTATGCGAATGCGGAAGCCATCAAAACATACCAGAACAGAAAGTTTTCCACTAAGGTCTGCACTACGGCTTCTGGATTTTCGCCAGTGTTTCATTGTTGGAACTCAGGACTACAAACAAGACTATCATTCAGTTGTGGAATTAATTAACTTTGCAGCTGGAAAAGTCATACGCCAAAACGACTAATGCCAAAAGTATGTCTCTGGGATACAGATTCATAAGTGGAGAAAGCAAGACGCCATCTCAGCCTTGCTAGATGATCCAACCATACCATGGCATTATGAAGCAGGACGTAGCCGAACCGTTTGGATAGCTAACGGCAAATCACAGGATGGAAATTACGTCCTAATGCAATTGTTGCTGCAAAATCCAGCTCCTGTTGGCTAGGCAGCAGGGCCAAACGAGTTGCCGTCAGACATCGTTGGGTTGGTGCCACTTCTGAAGTGTGCACTACCTACCATGAATGGCATACTTACAGGCGAGGAACCTTCAGAGGTGTGGCGACACTAGATCATCATTGCCATCCCTAAGAAAGGTAACCGCACGCTGCTGACCAACCAACGAGGACTCATGTGTGTAAATGCAAAACTGTTTGATTGCGTATTGCCGGTCCGACTACGGGAGCGTCTGGAGATGCTAATGCTACCATGGTAAGCTGGGCTCCGCTCGCAGTCTGTTGAATAAATCATGTGTCAGCGAATACCTATAAATGCATGCCGCTCCAGGAAGCGAAACCATTTGACTGTGTCAGACCTTCATGGACTTTTCCAAAGCATTTGACTGTGTCAATCGCAATGCGAGACACTTTAATAACATTTTATGTTGTATCTGTTGTACCTTTTGACATTCTATGTCTTTGTACACGTACACAGCTGAGCACGTACATACGTCATCTGGGAACACCGCTGAGTTTAACACAACATCAGAAGTTCTCCAAGGAGACACACTAGCCTCATACTTCTTTGTGATCATCATACAGTGTGAGAAGGAGCATGCCACCTCAAACCTGCACTGATGTCTGATGACGGAGAGGGAGTTCAGCGCCAAATACTCTGCTCTGAGGCTGCAACAGCAAATGTTAATCTGCTCCTCAATGCTGACAAGACCAAAGTCATGTTCTTTTATGACACCCCACACATGACTATCCACACCACGTCAGGAGCAACTCTTAGTATTTGAAAGCTTCTGTTACTTGAGATGTAGCAGACAGCTTGAGTGTCTTCCAGCGACAGACAGCTAGCCTGCGTGACAAGACGAGAACTTACACCTATATTATGACTCGCCCAACGAGCCTGCCGCAATTTTGGGGGCCGCCGATTGACTTGTACATTCCGTCGTACCATCCCATGCGTGCTGATACAATAGAGTCACTAGTCCCGACCCTGACCGACGTCCGACAAGTGCCACTGTCAACATTGTCCATGGTGCGGCCTGAGCACTACCAGAGCACCACACGAACTTAATTCCCACCAGCAACCACCACGATAGACTAAATTCAGTTCCGTTCACGACTTCCCATGGAGCCCAAAGTCTCTGGTAGCCTACCGTTGCTTGCATGACCATCTTCATCAAGTTGTTTCTCGCTTGTCGCGACGATATTTGACAGTGCTATTGCCCCATGACTGTTTCATGTGCTCACGTTGAGTAGGTATGACAAACACAGGACAGTAATGACCGGCTCCATAAAATCCAGATCAACGCGCCATCATCCCTGACCATAACCGGAGCTCCGACATCAGTGTACCGATCTAATCGCAGGACTAACCACAGCCCGTGATTAGGCATCCGCCTGTGACCATGGTCCCAGGACCAGTGTACCCGCCTCAAGCTCTCATCGTCTATCCCGCGAGTGTACACACTACAGCCAGACATCGAGATACCGATCCTGCAACAGTACTACATCCGGCCCACGCCAGTCACTTCTCATCCTCTAGCGAACGGGGTCATCACACTGACGTCATCGCAAATAACAGCTATATCAAATGCAATATTAAATTAACAATGAAGAATGGCACTTTGGGACACAATGTGCTGCATGACCTCCCACAATTTTGATACGGATCTTTTTCCATA
Organism: Terebella lapidaria; assembly: GCA_949152475.1. NCBI lineage: Eukaryota > Metazoa > Annelida > Polychaeta > Terebellida > Terebellidae > Terebella > Terebella lapidaria. The sequence continues at coordinate 19,609,742 of OX424561.1, forward strand.
CATATTCATTTCATCGTGGTGCGATGAATTCGGTATATTCTGCACAGACAAAAATATTTTGATTTGACATCGAAATTGCCCCTCTATTTATGAATTGGACGGCTAGATAATTGATTCATAAGTGATGAGGAAGTTTTGGCGGAATTGTACCATACCCCGTGACGAAATCATCACTGCTGTCGATTCTGACATCGAATGCTGTGATCGGTCCATCGCTAGTGTACTGGGAGTGGTCTGTGAAGGGATTACCGCCAGGAGCTCCTACACTCACTGTACACGGAGTAACGCAGTGCATGTATTCTGTAACAGTAACAGCATACCTGATACATCACTGTTGTATATATCGTGCAGGGTATATATCGTGCACGCTGTCTGGTGTCCAAATCAACATTCCAAATCAATTTAAAGTAAACCGATTCAGTGTCCCTGTCCGGGACATTTTCATTGGAGGTTCAGTTTCTCATTGAACACCGCAATGGCATATAAAATAAAAAAAATGTTTTTCCTAGTTTCATTCAGAAACTTTATATCAGTCACACTATCGAGCGATATTCTAAGATCGTATTTACCTGTGGATTGCTGTGTTTTGTTTGCCATTTCCTGGACCCCTGCGATCAAATCGGCCACTGCTCGCTCGGCCACTTTTTGGTGCTGCTCCACTCTTCCTAGAATCACGCTGCACAGCAGAATCACCAGGGCAGCGAGCGTCACCAGCACAGCAAAGTGGATTTCTGGCGACTTCGCGATCCGGAGGGCCCTGGCTTTGGCCACAGGGTCAATGCGCTGTATTGTGACGGGATTAGCACTTGGGTCCTGGGATGGGGATGGCAGGGGCTGGGAAAGTTGTAGGGTTGGCGGCAATCTGGGTAGACTGCCACGCTGCCGGCAGACGTCGGAAGGTTCCGAGTAGAGCTCGTGGTCGTCCTCCAGGGCTAGGTATACCTCCCTATGGCCTTCGTCTCGGGACTTTGGGGTCGGGTATCTTTCCTCTCTGAATGGTGCTTCTACATAGGTGTTTGGGAAGCGAGTTTCTGCCATGACTACTGACGGATGCTGTGATTTAACCGTAATACAATCGAACAATAAGCCTACCCGACATCAATTGTCTGAGGCCGACATATACTGTTTAGCTATATAGTATATATCATTATCCGTATACACACTGATTTGGTGAGTAATTGTGCTGATATTTTCCGAACTGCAGTCCCAACCTTCACAAAAACAGTCATGATTTGGGCGTGGATTACATAATTAACAGTTACGAAACTAGAATGCAAGGTTTTACTTTACCAGGGACATATACAGTTAACTGACAGTTCCGTTTCATTTTTCTACATGTATAGTGAGGGAAATGGACCGCATGAGTGTTGTTAAATTGTTAATTGGATATCAAATTTTCAATGCCATGCAAGAAACATGTTACAAAAAAACTGATATCTGCGGTGGCTGACATGTGACATTGAACTTTTTCGTAATAACATCCCAGTCAACAAAATGATGCCACTGGAACATCACAGTAACCTTACACGAAAAGTCACAACAGTATCATGTTATGAGGTCACTGGAACCACACCTCTCTCTGTAATACCCCCGTCACACTGGATTGGCGGTGCCACTACGGTACCACAACCGTTTTCAGTCGAAACCGCCATCACCGTAGTGACACCTCCAGTAGGGTTTTCGTATTTTTCCCCTCTCACCAAACATGAGTTTTTCTTCACGGTACTACTGAGGATCCAGGAAGGAAGCACGGCGGCGTCACTGCGGACATGGCGATCCTACTGAGTTACCACTACGGTTTGGTTGGCGGTTCCACGGCGATCATTGGCGGCAGTACTACGGTGTTGGGGGAAGCATTATGGGGCCACTGAGGTGTTACTACGGGTATGGCGGTGCTACTGAGGTGCTACGACGGTGGCACTGCGGCAGCATCGCGGAACGAGGAGGCTATATAAAAGGGAAGTGGTTTTCGCTGAAATTCATTACCTATTCTTGCTGAAGACGTGTACACTACAGTAATTATGCCGAAACGTACCACGACAATGGGAAGAGCTACCAAGAAACGCCATCATACGCCCCTCCACCCTCGGAAGAGGAGTCTTCCCATGAGGATGGTGCTCTGCTGCTGCTGTTGTTGCTGAATTTTGTATCAATGAATCGATCTGAAGTGTTTCAAAACTTTCAGAACACTGTTGAAATTTATTCAGAAAACCAAAGTTTTTATATGCAAAAATTTGACCACAGTTACAGTAGCACCGTGCAAGACCCTCAATGCAATCTCCGTGCAACCGCAGTGGGAACGCCATTGCCGTACAGACACCTCAATAACAACGCCACCACCATCGTGTGAACGCAGTGGCATCGCAGTAAGATCACCTAGTTTTTTCGGATTCCTCATTGAGTCATATAATATGGCACCCTCATATAATATGGATGCAGTTTCAAAAAGGAATATATCAACAACAAAAATATATGCCATACATTATCATGATTATGCATGTAACTTTAAAAAGTGTGCGCAAAAAGTATTTTATGGCAGATTTTATGTGAAAGTCATCCAAAACGCACACCCACTTCATGTTCCGACTCTTCAAATTATTATTATATTAAATAAATATCCGTCATTTTTTATCATATCATAGTGACATCACGGCAATAACACAATTGTGATGTCATATCTACGATGTCATGGTGTTATGCTATCGACCTCACACCTTCGAGGTCATACTTGTGTGGTCAATGTAAGTATCAATCTATTACTACCAATACAACTAGATTTTGATGATGCCAAAAGCAAAAGTAAAATACAACACTTTGCAATAGAAACAAAGCCCAACCAAGTAGCCTATCCAAAGTTACACTGGTGTCATTAGGGGCAGTGATGAGCCGATGTGATATCACTACTATTTATTGTCATTATGTCTTGAGTTCATCGTGACATCATGCCGACTTCAAGCGACAGTCGTCACAGTTGTGAACATGGTGAAGGCACTGTGATATCCATATGACATCACAAATGTGACCTTACAGGTTTGAGGTGTAATAATAATTTTAATAACAGTAGTAAGAATATCGATAAATCGATATGGGTATCTCCGACTTTGGTGGCACTTAACTTACCCCATAGGGTAAGTACGACTCGCTTTTTCTTCTAAAACTATAGTTTGATGAGAAAAAAATCTATATTCCATTTTAGCTTCACGGCTTCCCAAACCTCGACAACCAGCCCGACAAGGACACCCATACCCATAGAAATGAATCTAGATAATTTGTGGTGTTACTAAGTTGGCATGACATCTCCCCATCGATATAATAATTCTGTTTAATCTTACAACGTGGGCACCCGCCACTAGCACGTATTATTGGAATGTAAGTATCAATATATTACCACCAATACAACCAGATTTTGATGATGCCAATAAAAAAATGTAAAATACAACATTTTGGAATAGAAACAAAGCCCGACCAAATATTTTATCCAAGGACACACTTGTGTCATCAGGGCCAGACAGTCTGAGAAATGTAGTTGTTTCTATTGTATATTGGATGGAAATAGTATAAAACTGCCCAACAACATATGAAAAATAATTTAGAAATCCGAGACAAACCTCATGGAATAGATGTATGACAAGTACATAAGTACCTAATCAAAAGCCTAAAGGCTACTGAGTTGATGGAATCCTCGGGAACAGATTTAACGCCCACCAGCAGTGACACCGACTCAGTGGTATGAATGTAAGTATCAATCTATTACCACCAATACAGTCAGATTTTGATGATGCCAATAACAAACGTAAAATACATTTTGCAAAAGAAACAAAGCCCGACCAAACACTTTATCCAAAGACACAGTGGCGTCATCAGGGGCAGACAGTGTGGTAAATGTAGTTGTTTCTACTGTACACCTGATGGAATTAGTATACAACTGCCCAACAACCTATGAAAATAATTCAGAAATCCGAAACAAACGCATGGAATAGATATATGACAAGTACATAAGTACCTAATCACAAGCCAAAAGGCTACTGAGTTGATGGTATCCTCGGGGACAGATTTAACGTCCGCCAGCAGTGACACCGACTCAGTGGTATAAATGTAAGTAACAATCTATTACCACCAATACAGTCAGATTTTGATGATGCCAATAACAAACGTAAAATACAACATTTTACAAAAGAAACAAAGCCCGACCAAACACTTTATCCAAAGACACAGTGGCGTCATCAGGGGCAGACAGTGTGTAAAATGTAGTTGTTTCTACTGTACACCTGATGGAATTAGTAAACAACTGCCCAACAACCTATGAAAATAATTTAAAAATCCGAAACAAACCCGTGGAATAGATATATGACAAGTACATAAGTACCTAATCACAAGCCAAAAGGCTACTGAGTTGATGGTATCCTCGGGGGACAGATTTAACGTCCGCCAGCAGTGACACCGACTCAGTGGTATGAATGTAAGTATCTGTGAAGAATACGGTTCTTTGGCCCGTATCAAGCCGAATGTCTGTGATGTCGTGCAAACAGACCAAGAAGCCGGCAGTTAAATTCAAACTGTTTATTGTGGTGATTACTCAATGTCCACACACACACCACAATCGGGGCCGCTCACACCTACGTCGGTGAATTCCCGGGTCGAATTATACTCCTATATATTATAGTCCTTCTTACACAATGGTATCCTTATATCGTAGTTTATATTTATATATCCACTTATACGTTCACGGCTGCTCTTTTGATTACAATATTCAACACAACCGTCTCCTCTGAATACCTCTACTCCACTGCGCAGATTCTATGGGGCCGGGGGAACATGTGACTGTGTAATTTCCCGCCAAGCGCATGCGGTGTTGTGATTGGTTGGATGTATGCTGGTATGCGCTGATCTCACCGGGAAAGTGGGTTTCCCCGGCGCGTGTCAAGACTTGTAATGCCTGTATCTGTGCACGTGATGCGTGGGGTATGTGTGTCAAGTTCTATGTTTAGAAGTCAGTGCATGTGAAGGTCAAGGCCGAGTATATTGGGTCGAGTGTACCGAACAAATGGGGCCGCAGGTGCGTGGTTTGACCTGTGTGTGTAACCATGACTACATGGAGTTTATGCTTGTGATCGTATAGTGTGTACTTGTCCTGTATGTAAGTCATGTAGAATGAATGTTTGTTGTGGAAATGTGTAGTGCGCGGGAGGGACGGGAGTTACAGTTGCTAAAATTACTACATAACACCCCTTCATTAATCCTACGCCCTCGGGATTACCCTCCCCGGACCCTACCGTCGCCAAAACTAAACAATAAAAAGCTAAGAAGTCCTAAAAGGTCAAACCCAAAACACTCACACACACACACACACCGCGCGAAATGAGAAAAACACTTCATACAATAAAAATTCCTAACCGTCAAAATAAACGTCAGCAGTCAGTCCGTCATCAGTCTCTACGATGATACATTTACAAATACATGCACAACAATGAATGGAATGAATTATATGGAATGTATGAACAAAACTCCTCGACGTTTCATAATGAAACGGAAACTATTTAAAGTCTATGAACTGAAACAGAAAAATTTGATTAAACTTAACTAACTACATGTATAAAACGAAATGCCGTGACTAGGATATTATATGATATGTACACTTATTTACAATATGACGAGTCCGTGACCAGGATGACTGGCCGTTCTAGTTGGGGCCGTATCCAAGGGGCCGAACAGTTCGGGGCCGAGCCTACTTCTCTTCCCGTTCACGCCTGCTGGCAGGAGGAGGCGGGGCCGCTGGCGATGCTTGTCGCATCAACTGTATTTGTTCGTCCGGGGGTAGTCTTGGCAGAATGGACACAATTGTGGCCAAAAGCTCCCCCGGAATGGTCGGTGTAGACGGGGTCGTCGAAGCTGGTGCTTCCGATGGGGTCGGGGTCGAAGTCGCTTGGAGTCGAGCGATCTCCTGTTGTTGGTTGGCGACTTGATCCTCCAACTGAGTCACGCGGACTCGAAGCCGTAAATTCTCCTCGGACAGGGCGTCCGGGAACGTGGGCTGGTGGCGCTCATGTAGTGCCCCCATCCCGAAGCCGACAGACAGGCTGTTATACTCCGCCTACCTGATATGATGGTCCAGGGCCGACATGTACTCTCGACGAATTAGTCGAAGGTACTGATGCGCTAAGTCATCAGCGCGGGCGAGAGCCAGGGTCGGGAGATGCTCTTCCGGTTCTGACGGCAGGAGCAAGGGGTCGGCGTTATGGGCGGCCTGTTCGAGACGAGCTGTCCAGAAGTCCTCATGGAATCCGAGGTAATTCGGTAGTCGCTGGGCATCTTCATCCCGTAAGAAGTCCCTGAGGTCGGGGTTCTGGCCGGGCAATGCCTGTAGGCCGGGTAGCGAACGGGTCGCCAGACGTCTTCCGTGCTGCCGGAGGAACTGGAAATCCGCCGCAAACTCGCCGGATCCATGAAACGGAAGCCGTTCATCAAGATCCCGGTGGAGCGACTCGAGCTGTCCGGGGTCGTCCATTTGAAGTCGGGGTCGATCTCCGTCAGTACCGCGTGTTGGTACGGAACGCAAAGGCTCCACTTCCTCCGTGAGGTACGGTGGTAGCGGGACGGGCTCCACCATCCGTCGTGAAGGCGCTGGTGAAGACTCCGGGGTCGACGATTGTGTTGGGGACGAACGTACAGGAGACCCGGGTGCGATCTCCCTGAGTGGAGGTGGCCGATCTCCAATCGGACTCTTCGCTTCAGAAGTCTCCTTGCCGGGTGATGTGGATGCCGGTGTCGTATTCAGGGGTCGACTTTGGAGTGGCGGGTACTCCTCAGGTGGAGGAACCAATCCCTCACGGACTCGGTAGTCCGTGACGTTGGAAGCCGTGGGTCGCTCCACAACCATCCGCCTGGGTATGATGTCCGAAGGCCGAACTCTGGACGGGGTCGAAGACGTCACTGTGGTGACAGGTCGAGATATCGCCGGCGCTACTACCGACGCAAAGGAAGCCGTAGTGACGACTGCCGAGGCCGAAACACCGGTGGTCGTTGTCGGGATTTCCTCCGCCGTGCTCACTGATGTTGTTTGATAGTTGATGGGCCGGACGAAGAAAATTGTACTGGGTCGTCGTACTCGAACCCGCGTGTTCATGGTCTCGATGTCACTGACCATGCGGGTTAACCGAATTTCGTCTGCCGGGGTCGTAGCACGATTGTACTCCAGTCGACGGAGTACCTGTTGCACTTCCGGGGCCGAATTGGGCGGATATTGGTCGAAGAGCGTTGGTGCCATGTGCCAGATGCCGAACGTCAGGACGGTGTTAACATCCCTCCTGAAGATCGGGATGTTGGCCGGAACTCTTGGGGGTCGATAATTCGGGTTCGGCTGCATGCCGACTCTGCAGCGTAGCGCGAACCTGACGAGCATGGGGCCGGATGCCGATAGTCGTCCTTCCTGGTAGAACGGGAACGACGTCACATGTTGCGGGGTCGCTTGAGACAGGTGCCGGAACATCTCCTCCTGGGCCAATGTCCGGAAGTTGTCGCGGGCCGGGCACACGAAAAAGCGTATGAACGGGAAGTGATACGCCAAAACGTGCGCGTCGAGGTTCTGGGCCATCCGGAAAGGTCCGCGTCGTGGTACGGAGGACCACTGTCGCTCTCCTGCTCCCTCCTCTTCGCCGATGCAGAAGGGGCACTCGTAGCGACCGTCTCCACGCTGCAGCGGAGCCAACATGAGGAGGTTTCCCTCCGACAGGGTCGACTGTTCATCAAAGTTGTGGATATGGCCGTATCCAGCGCCCCGATTCCGCTTGCCGAGTGGAACATTGTTCCAGTCTATGGGCCGAGTTCCGTAAGGTGTCACGGGAGGTGGCACCAACTCCATAAGCTCCGCCACTTGCCGACGGAAAGTCGAAGTCGGGGCCGAAATAGCAGATCCGCCACTAGAGCGCGACGAACTGCTCGATGTCGAACGGGCTCTCGCCCCATGTTTCTTCTTAAAAGAAGTGTAGGTTCTCTTGTTCGGAGAACGGGAAGCCGAGGGTCGTACTACCGCTGAGCTGGTAGTTGGTGAGATCGGGGCCGGAGTGATCGGGGCGATCACTTGATTTGTTGGGTCGGGTTGGCGGCTCGCCGCGGCGACTCGCTGAGCCTCTTGAGCCGCTTGTCGTGCCTCGATCGCTCGCTGGACAATACTCCCGCCTTCCTCGAGTCGGCGGAAGCGCTCGGGGTCGACATTAAAGATGTCATCCGGAGTCGGGCTTGGGGTATGGCGCGATCCTCGTTGCGCCAACCTCTCTCGAGCCGATTTGGGTCGCGCGCCCTTCTCTGATCCACTCGCGGTATCTCCGGGGTCGTTCTGGGCGAGTTGCTCGGCTTGAGATTCGGGGCCGGTCGTAGAATCGTCGTCGGGGACGATTATCGGGTGATCCGATTCCTCACCCTGGTCGACAACTTGGACGGTGATTTTATCGCCGTCCACTTTTACTGTGCGGGGCCGATTATCATCAGGGTCGCCTTTGTCCCGGTCATCCCCGGGTTTGTCAGCCATGCTGGCGGGCCGAAACTAGAGTCGAGACACTCCTAAGTATTGACTAGGCTGGTCGTAACAAAGTCCGGATTTCTTCAGAACCAGCCTAGTTCAAATGTCGATACACAAAGCCGAATTATTTCCCAAAGTCTTGTGACCAGGATTGCAATAATAACAAAGTTCACAGGCCGACAATTATATATGATTATCACAGTTTTTGTAACAATAGTCCGTACTTCACGTAATTCAACACTTCAGCACAGTCCTTCTTCTCCAAAGTCTCAGGCGCAAATGACCTGATTGCCGCTAATCTTCACTGCCGTACACAAAGATGCTGACAGCATCTCGATTCTTAGAACTGGGTCGGGGGGCGCTCTCTATCTGCATAGAAAACGTCTTTACGCTATGTATCATTGTTCCAAGCGTACACACAGCAAGGCAGTGCCGTCGTCAAGGAAACGCAGGGCGATCCTTCTCTGACCTCTTTGGGTCAGTCCATTATGACAGTAGGGGTGTCCTCACACTGTCCAGATTTCCGTATGTCCATCTGCCGTCCCCTGGATAACACATTCCGAAACATTGTCTAATTTGTACTAATCGACTGTTCGAATTACTGGGCTCTTTTTGCCCGACGACTCACTATTGTCTTTATCAGGGGAGATTTCATGTGGGTGCTGTAAACAGCTAATATGTTTATCTGCGCTCGTGCGTACCTTGTGAACTAAACAGTTTATCATTCCTTCTCCCACAAATTAGCGCACAATAAACTACGGGGTCGAGTTGCTGTTTCACAGACGACACACAGTTATTAAAGGCTGAGATATGAATATCAATCACTCACAGGGGCGGACATCGTTCCATTCATTTTCAGCCAGTTCACAAGACGACGGGGCCGCAAATATTGTAGGGGTCGAAATTGCAATGAACTGGGTCGGTCACACCGCGGCGCTTTGAATATTTTGGGTGATGAATCTGGTGACAGGCCGCATCTTGGTATGATAGCTATGTAGTGACTGGTTCCCGTACCACTGGGCCGTTCCTCCGAATATTACATGGAGTGAGTAGAGGCTCTGTCGACGCATACTCCGGAACAAATCACACTATCACCTCTTCGACAACTAAGTGGCCTTACTCACGGTGTGACTGGTTTTTATCCTCTTCGGCTGGCACATGGATGGAAGCTTTACATGATAATTTTTAGTCATTGCGTAACATACGCTTTGATCAATGGTACATGTTATACGGGGTCGAAACACATATCATAATGCAACCAATTTTTCACCAGCATCATAATTATAATATCATATCTAGTGTGTATATATCGAATTTGCCTCACTGACATCTTGTACATATTAAATGCATATATTGTTATTGTAATATAATATATTATTATGGGGAAAGACATGATATCATAGTCCATTAGACATGCATAATTCATCATCAATGGTATCAATCAGATAACAGGGCCGGGGTTATCTGTATCGGGCCGGTTTGCGTGCGTTGCGTCTGGGTCGACGTGGTCGTGCAGGCAGGGGCGTAGCCTCGCTTGTCTCAGGGTCGGAAGATACCACAGGCTTTTGCCTGCGTGTCTTGCGTGCCGGTTTTGGAGTGTCGGAACTTGATCTGTGTGATCTTTTCCGTTGCCGATGTCGACTTGAGCCGGATGAGGTCGGAGATCGTGATTTACGATTCTGGGTCGTTAGTGAATCAGACTCAGCAGTTTGGTCTGAATCGGTATGCCGATCTCGGACTGTTACCTCCCAAGGGTAATAGAACTCCTTGAGAAGTCCCATGGGGTCGGGTGACTGTTCTGGGTCGGACTTACTTGACGACTCTGTAGGTCGTACAGGGTCGGAGTAGATGTGGGCCGCTTGGTTGTCACCTTCGTATGGCTTGAGCACATCCAGATGAACAACACGAGTGTTCCGAGGATTGGAAACCAGGGCGATTCAGTAATCAACCTCGGTTACACGGTCGATGATCCTCCAGGGACCAGTCCAGGGCCGAGCGAACTTATTATTCTGCGTGAGTGGCAGATAATAATACCGGACCAGTTCGCCTGGTTGAAACTGGGGTCGTGGTTTTGTGTGGGCGTCATAACCCATCTTTTGCCGAATTGCCGCTTTTTCGAGATGGTCTTGGGCGAAACCGTGGGCCGTCCTGATGGCTTGCCGCAAATACTCCACATACTCCGGACCACACGGAGGTAGAGGCTCAGGGTCGTAAGTCGGGAACATGAGGTCGACTGGCAAGTTACACTCGTGTCCATACACCATCAGATGCGGGGTGCATCCCGTGGACGAGTGTACTGAGGTTCGATAGGCCATTAACACATATGGCAAGTGCAAGTCCCAATCGTTTGCACGATCGCTGACGAACGCACTCAGCATGTTGAGCAATGTCCTGTTGAATCGCTCAACTTGGCCGTCGCTCTGAGGTCGATATGGGGTCGTACGAATCTTTTTAGCGCCCAGTAGACGCACAACATGCCGGAACAGGGACGACTCAAACTCAGTACCTTGATCGCTATGGATCGCTTTGGGGACACCGTGGTAGACTATCCACCGATTCACCAGGGTGTCGGCAACATTTTTGGCCGTATGTCGCCGTAGCGGAAAAGCGTCAGTGTACTTCGTAAAGTAGTCCGACACGACTAGGACATACCGATGGCCTCTTCCCGTGACCTTGTGGGTGTCGAGGATGTCCATCGCTATTCTGTCGAACGGCGCTCCTGTTGGTAGCTGTGTCAGGGGCGATCTTTTTGGGGCCGGTTTACCCTTGCGGGTCACACATTGCGGACAGCGGGCACACCAGCGGGCGACGTCCAGCGCCAAGCCGGGCCAGTAGAATCGGCGCCTGACTCTCTCAATGGTACGCTGTATGCCGAGATGTCTGACAATCTTCAGGTCGTGTAGTTGGTGCAGAACTTGTGTCCTGAGTGCTACGGGGAGCACGGTTTGCACCACAGGCCGTCCAGCAGGTTCGGGTTTTACATGTCGAACCAGCACTCCGTCTTGTAGCGCCAGGAGGTTCCAGCGGGAAACAAGTGTCTTTACCTCCTCTCCTTGGCGAGCGACTTCTCTAGAGTCGGGCTTGGTGCCGGCTAATGTCCATTGTCGCACCTTTCCGACGCTGGGGTCGGCTTGCTGTGCCGCGACAATGTCCTGGGTCGAATAGTCCGAAAGCCACTTTTGTCCATCAAGTGTGGCGTCCAAAGCACGGACTCGAACAACTTGGCGTGCCGAAACTAGTTGGGGCAAGACCGGTGATGTCATAGAATCACTGTCCAGGAGGTCTGCCCTTGTCTGGGTCGGAACAATGGCGATCCGACGAACTGGAAGTTCTCCGGAACTTGTTTCGGGGTCGGTCGGAGGTGTGACGAGTCGTCCGGGACAGTCTTGGTGTTTACAACTGTGGCACCGTGACAGGCCATCGGCGTTACCGTGTAGTTTTCCGGGTCGATGCTCTATCCGAAAGTCATACTGCTGTAGCTTGGCGAGCCACCTAGCGAGCATGCCGTCAGCGTCGCTGTAATTTTTCAGCCACCTCAGCGAGCTATGGTCGGTCCGGAGGAGGCATTTCCTGCCCCAGAGGTAATGCCGATAATGCTGCACCATCTCCACTACTGCCAGCAGTTCCCGGTAGGTGGTGCAATAGTTCCAGTGGGTTCGGGAAAGGGTTTTACTGGCGAACCCGATGGGGATCTCCTTCCCATTAACCCTTTGCGAGAGGGCACCTCCCACAGCGAAGCCGCTTGCATCCATGTCGAGGATGAAGTAGTCGTCCGGATTCTGGGTCGGGTGAGCGAGCTTTGGCGCCTTGATGAGGGCGTCGCGGAGTCGCTGGAAAGCTCGTCGCTGGGCCGGTCCCCAAGTGAAGTGGCATTCACCTCGGGTGAGCCCTACGAGAGGTTCAGCGATCTCAGCGTAGTCCTTGATGAATCGCCTGTGATAATTGGCGAAACCAAGGAAAGCCCTGACGTCGGTGATCTCGCACGGGGTCGGCCATTCCCTGATGGCTTTGACTTTGTTGGGGTCGACTCGAATTCCTTGGCCGCTCACTATGAACCCTAAGTACAAGATTTCCCGTTGGAACAACTCGCACTTCTTGGGCTGAAGTTTCAGGCCTGCCGATCTGATCCGATCCAGGACCGCTTCCAAGTTTGCGAGTGCCTGATCGAATGTTCTGCCGTAAGCTATCACGTCGTCGAGATAGCACATACACCGGGTCCACAAGTAACCACGGAGTATGGTCTCCATAAGCCGTTCGAAGGTTGCCGGGGCGTTGCTAAGGCCGAATGGCATGACCTTAAACTGATAGAGTCCCTTCCTTGTGGCGAAGGCAGTCTTCGGTCTGTCGCTAGGGTCGACTTCGACCTGCCAGTAGCCGGAGGCTAGGTCTAGGGCCGAGAAGTAGTTGGCGCCTGCCAGGGCGTCATGAGTGTCCTGAATGTTGGGCAGGGGATACGAGTCCTTGCGGGTGACGTCATTCAGGAGCCGATAGTCGACGCAAAACCTCACTTGGCCGTTCTTTTTACGCACGAGCACCATCTGTGCGCTCCAGGGCGAATCTGATGGCTCAATACACCCCAAGCGGAGCATCTTGTCGACCTCCTCGTCGATGATGCTTTGCTGCGCCTGAGGGACGTGTCGCTGTCGTTGCCAAATCGGGGCCGTGTTGCCAGTGTCGATTCTATGCTGGACGACTTGGGTCCGTCCCAGTTGGCCGTCTGGGTGCATGAACGTGTCCTGGTATTGGTGAACCAGGTTGGCGCAACGACGGTGCTGTTCCGGCGCTAGTCCGGCGCGATCCACCATCTCTTGTAGATGTGGCGGTAGGTCGCGGTAGTGGCTGGCGTCTACCGTGGCTGGGTCGGGCTCCTCTCCGGGTCGTGGTAGAGCTCCGACGACACTCTCGACAGGACTGGCTATTGCAACGGGGTCGGAGCGGGTAAGCGTAATGCCGGTATCTGCTGGATTGACTACCGACACTTTTACGGATTGCCGATTCAGGGTCGTAAGTGTTCTCCCCATGATGAGGTCAGTTTCCTCGGGAAAGGCCGTTAGTGGTTGGATTATCCGCGGGTGTCGACGGACTCGAACTCGGGAAGTTGGAACCAGTTCCACTATCGCTTCGCTGCGTGCAGGGACGGTGACTGCTCGGCGCACAGCCATTCTAACAACATTGGCTTCAATGTCCTTGTGCGCAAACAGGATCTCCTTGAAGACCTGTATTGTCCCCTCGCCATAGTTCACCACAGCGTGAGCTTGCCGAAAGAAGTTCATTCCTAGAATCATGCCGTCATGTATGTCAGCCACACAAAATGTTATGACCATATGGTTGATTCCGACCTGGATCGGAAGGTCGACTAGTCCATCGATGGGGCTTGACTGTCCGTTAACGTCACGAATCGTGGCCAAAGTGGGTCGTAGTTGCCGTTGGTCGGCGGGAACATGCCGGAGCTGGTCGCGACGGAGCAAGGAGATTTGCGCTCCGGAATCGAGTACGGCTTGCATTGTCTTTTCACCAACACGTACTGGCAACTTCCAGCATTTGTGATTTGTGGCGCTGGAGTTGTTGATGACGGGCGGAATTTCTGGGTCGTCTGGCGGCGGCTTGAAAAGCGTGTGAAGAGGCGGTAGCTTGGATTCCGGTCCGCTCGGAAAGGCGTAGAATCCTCCATCGTCGGACATCCATTCCACCTCGGACATGCTGTCGGTTCCGGTGCCGTTGGCGGTCGGGGGCGACACCCCTTCAGGATGACGGTTTCCACGTGGAGGTCGCTGCAGACGTGGTGCGGACACCCCTTCCTGACGAGAAGCCGGCGCTGGGGCCGTTGGATGACACTTGGTGCACACCCCTTCAGGGAGCTGAGGTGTGAGCTGGGCCGGCTGCGGGGTCGTTACTGGTGTCGATACCGGTGCGGTAGTCGTGGCAACCGAGGGTGTGGAGCGGGGAACATGGTTCTGTTGTCCGGAAGGTTCTTGCTCCTCAGTACCTTCCACTACCGGTTTGACGACTGGGTCGGAGGCGTTGGTTGGGCCGGTTTGGTTTGGTCACCGGTTTGGTTAGGTACTGACAACACTTGAGCTGTCCTTCTGTCAGTACCGGGACCATTGGGCCGAAAGGCTAGCGGTTTCATGCCGTTAAGCACTAGCACATCTTTAAGCCGAAAACACCGCATCCAGCGGTGGCCGGGCTTCTTACAAAAGAAGCATACCATGGGTCGTCCGGGTTGCGGGGGTCGATCACCTTTAGTCGGGGCCGTAGTTCGCAGGACAGAGTAAATGGCCGCCTCCTCACATAGTCCATTCTCGTCACTAAGGACGCACTGAAAGGCTTCCCCCACCCACTCGCGTGAGCTAGATGGCACTGAATGTTCGTCGCAACCCTGTAGGCCAGTGGTGTCGCTGTCCGCGGGGTCGTAATAGACTGCTATTTGCTCCGGGGTTGGTGTTTCCCCCTGAGTGACTTGTCCCATGGCACAGGACAGTTCTCCGTTAACGGGGTCGTCTTCCGCATATCCGCTCACGGAAATGTCGGCACGTCGCGTGCCTCGGTGTCGATCTCTGGCTGTCCTCTGCTGGCGACTCTCTGCTTTGAGAACGGCCATTAGTGCCTCACTGTAGCTGTTAAAAGTGAGGACACACAGTTTATCGGCAATAGGGTCGGGTTGGCCGTTAACGAATTGGGCAATTACAGTTCGTTGCCGCGACTCTGGCGTGACGTCATCGAACACTTGCTCCGCCAGAGCTTGGAGTCGCTCCATATAGTGTTCCGCGTCCTCCTTTCGTTCCCTCTTGAGGAACGGGAAATCGTCCCGTTCGGACTGCCGACGGGGCGCGGGTTCCCAGTCCTCCAGGAGTAGGCGACGGAACTCCTCCCAGGGAGTAGCGACGGGGATGTTTAGAGCTAACGCTTCAGCGCGGTCGCACAGCGTGCTCCGGAAGGTCGTCGTCTTATTGAGATCGGAGTAAGTGAAAGCCGCAGTAAATTGTTCGAAACTCCGAATATACTGGGTGAGATTGCCCTCCTTGAAGGTCGCACGCCATTGAGCCCTTTTAGCCGTAGCCAACGTTTGGGGCTCAGACGTGAGTCTCTGTGGCGTGGGCGTGTCAACACTCACCGCAACTGGTGTAGTCGCTGCAGTGGCCGTTGGGGTCCTTACAGTGGGAATACCACCGAGTGAATAATATTATAGCAAATGTTGGATGTTGAGAGTCGTCCAATATACAGTTTACGGGATTCAGAAATGTCATATTGACCTCGGCTGCGACTTTTGCTAGTACGCAAACAAACGCGTCTTATTTGGGCAGATGCAGTTTGTACACTGGCGGATGTTGTTTTTACACGCAGTATATTATATTGCAGTATATTATGGGAAAAATAATCTTCTGCAATATTCTACTGGGAACCGTCTCCCAGTAGATTCTGAAAAATAATCTACTGCAAAGAACAATAGAACCGTGGACTAATTCCATCAGGTGTACAGTAGAAACAACTACACTGTCTGCCCCTGATGACGCCAGTGTGTCATCAAAATCATCATCATCAAAATCTGACTGTATTGGTGGTAATAGATTGATATGTAGTAATTTTAGCGACTGTAACTCCCGTCCCTCCCGCGCACTACACATTTCCACAACAAACATTCATTCTACATGACTTACATACAGGACAAGTACACACTATACGATCACAAGCATAAACTCCATGTAGTCATGGTTACACACACAGGTCAAACCACGCACCTGCGGCCCCATTTGTTCGGTACACTCGACCCAATATACTCGGCCTTGACCTTCACATGCACTGACTTCTAAACATAGAACTTGACACACATACCCCACGCATCACGTCCAATATAGACTTTCGCCGTCCAACATTGAGTATGTAGGATTGTCACGTGGTACAAATCGCCCAATCAGGAGTGTCCTTACAGTGGGAATACCACCGAGTGAATAATATTGCAGTATATTATTGGGAAGAATAATATACTGCAATGTTCTACTGGGAACCGTCTCCCAGTAGATTCTGAAAAATAATCTACTGCAAAGAACAATAGAACCGTGGACTAAGTAAGGGATAATCGGTGAAGTGGAGCGCCTCTTCGCCATAATAACACCCTACACACCTACACACCTACATGCAAACAAATATACGGCCCTCTCGGATGACTGAATTCCTTGACCAAGCTATTTGACATCATGCCTCCGATGGTGCGCAATATTTGTCCCAAGATTTTTTCAGTAATTTTGTTCTCATTTATGCAGTCAAGTGGAACCAACATCACGGCTGTATTGGTGGTAATAGATTGATACTTACATTCCTCTCAACTCTGATATTTGCATGGTTAGCTGAATACGACAGAGCTTCCTGTTGTTATGACTACAGTTTACACGGTTCCGATTGAATAGTTTTTTTAGTTGATTCGCAATGCGCGTTTAGTCGTTTTCGCCACTTTTCATATGGTTGTGAGTATTACTCGAATGAAGCAGTATAAAAGGAAACACGACAACACACGCGCTCTCTTGGGGATGGTGCAGTGGCAGAGCGCTCGGCCCATGATCTACAGGTCGTGGGTTCGAGTCCGCTCAGCGCCACTTGTGCCTGAAAACCTCCCACGCCAGTGCAGCCCGACTGGCGGTAAAAACAAAGGCCGGGTGGTGTCAGAGACTGTCTATGGTGTCTGGCACCTAAAAGATCCTTTGGGATTTATCGTAAAGAGTAGGGGATTTCCCCGATCCCGGGTTTCTGTCTAGGGGGCATATCATCGAGTTATGACGCCCCCTTACCCCTAGTACAAGTACCAAGTACCACGCGCTCTCTTTTGCCGCAGAAAGCTCACCGGAATGAAGCATTTGGATAGTACAATTGGATTTCAAAGCGGGAGCCTATAAAGTACCAGGAAACGCTACTTGTCAGTGAGTATTTAAAACGGCATTCATTTATTTAAAACGGCATTCATTGGAAGAACCTAAAAAAAATGATGCGAGCACATATCGGCAAACAGGTGAGTCATTTACTAAACTGATTTAATTGAAGGTTCAAAAGAGATAACATTCTTTTACTTTCTGCATCAAAATGCGGTAGCTTTAAAGTCCATATAAAATGGATATGAATATTCTGCATCCTTTAAATCGTTTCAAGATATACGATTTATCTATGGCAGAATTTTGCGTGGATTCAAGACTGGTTGAAAAGGTCCATCCCTGGCCACGATATATACGATCCATCATATACAGGTGAGTAGGTGTATTTTTTTACTTTGCGCTATTTATTCGACAATGTAAATATGCCGCCAAATAGGCACCATGTTGGCAGGAAAACTATTTTTTTCCAAATCAATTACATATATGCCTGTGGTCTCAGAATAATAGGTTACAAAACAAACTTTGTTTGATCGAATGGATAAATCAAGCATTTGACAGTACTAGCAGCCGCTTTTTTGTTTTGTGCGCCACTCAGAGTTACCTCTGACTTAACCTAGTTCACGCTCGATTGGCTCGAACATACACGAGTAAGCTGGAATCGCACTGCGTCACGGTATACAAAGCACCGAGAATGGAGTAAGGTGCGGTATTCGACTTTCACCATGGTGATCTAACCCCCCTCATTGGTTAGATAGACCCCTAGCACCAACTCAAATATACCATAGCTCACTAATGTGCTCATACAGCACCTTGAACCGAGAATGGCGGTAATGTAAACAAACTCAAAATATCTGCACCAGAAACTCGCAACGAAATCTATTAGAAAGGGCGTCTGTTTGGGCATACAAGTGCAGATAAATAACTGTTATGCTTTCTTCGTTCGATCAGAAAGATATGGAAAAATCCATAACTTACTGCCAATATCACTTTAATGTTACGTTATATTCAAAATGACGAACTAAGCACTTAATGTTTCATAGGCTTGTACATTCTGTATATTTGCAGGAAATGTGTGAAATGTTTGCGAATATGATCTGGAGATTTCTGGCAGAAATATTCACAATTTTGGATTTACGGATACAAGGAATATCAAAATATCGAGGATAACGTTTTCACTGGATATCTGCAAATGGATTATATCACGAAGTGAAAAGCCATATACAACCCATGGATAGTATTAATCAGCATCTCATGGCTGCACTGATCATCTGTACGTCGAGAATTGAGAAATGTTCCAACATTGCTCTTTGTTTTTGCAATTTGTGATGCATCTCGTGCTGTAATTTACCTGAATAAATATGTAGCGTTCATACATCGGTTTGTTGTGGCTCGTTATTTCTACACAGGAGTAGATTATTGGAGTCCTGGTTCTCATATTATAAAGCATAGAGGAATTTAACATGGGAAAGTCCTATTTGGGCCCCGTATACAACATCAAAATGGCCGCCACACGCAGACCGGCGATTCAAGAACATCGAAACTTATACACGTGATGAAGATACACGAGGGGAACATTTTGAAACTAAAATCTCAAAACTGATCAGACAGTTTTTGAGAAAATAATTTTTACAGTTGAGAGCATGCAAAAACAGCCATTTTCGGCATAAAAATGGCCGCCAAAACTGCATTATCGGTATGATGGAGAGCATGAACGAATTTACCAGTATTTGACACCCTCACCATTTTCTTAAATGGCTATGAACCAATCACGAATGAACCAGATATTTATATTCGTGACCAAAATTTCCCATTCTTGAGTATCAATATCTAATTGCGAGTTAGAACAATACCAACCGTTATACCATATGCGAATAAAACGTTCTACCATAGAATTACAGTTCTATGTATTTTGCAAATAAAACCTTTTGTCAATGATATTCACAAGTTTTATTCACAAGTATAAAATTTTATTCACAACTAGTATAGTTCCATTCAGGGTTGTTTTTAGGTTACCGGACCTTTGGTATGAATATGTG
This sequence comes from Terebella lapidaria, assembly GCA_949152475.1. Lineage (NCBI taxonomy): Eukaryota > Metazoa > Annelida > Polychaeta > Terebellida > Terebellidae > Terebella > Terebella lapidaria. Next base: position 19,629,154 of record OX424561.1, read on the forward strand.
CTGAATATTCTCATTACCTTGAATTTGACCTCTGACCTCATTTTCAAGGTCAGAGCACAAAATGGTTAATATCTCACTTACTGTATTATCGACTTTACAGCTTAGGAATCAATTGTGGATATGCAGGAACTGATATACGCTGAGCATTCTGATGACCTTGAATTTGACCTCTGACCTTATTTTCAAGGTCATAGCACAAAATGGCCAATATATCGCTGATTATCGACTTTACAGCTTAAGAATCATGTGTGCACATATAGAAAATCATCTATGCAGAATATTATCGTGATCTAGAATTTGACCTTTCACCTCATTTTCAAGGTCACAGCGCAAAATGGCTAATATCGCGAATTATCGACTTTACAACTTAAGAATAAATTGTGGACATATAGGAAATGATATACGTCGAATATATTGACCTTGAATTTGAACGTTGACTTTATTTTCAAGGTCATAGCACAAAATGGCTAATATTTCGCTTGTCATCAACTTCACAGCCTACGGATCATTTGTGGACACACTGGAAATGATATATGCGGTATATTCTTTTGACCTTGAACTTGACCTTTGACTTTATTTTCAAAGTCAGATCACAAAATGGCTGATATCTCGCTTATTATCGACTTTACGGATTGGGAATCCACAGTGAACATATATGAAATGATACAGGGTTGACATTTAATATGGAATATATCGGTTGGGTGGCTAAATTGATAAAATATTGTGTCATAGATTCAAATTGAAAAGCACCATGAAGTTGTTACGTGATCTGATGTTCAGCCAAGCATGTCACCTGCCGATCAGGCGATTATCGTGCCAATTGACACCACGGGAGTACACATGGAGTGACGAATAACTATAACCACTGCGATGTGGAGTGATTTTTGTTTTGCTATGAATTATGTAGGCTGGGCAAATTTATGCCAGGATTTTCTCTGACTTGGAGCTACGAAATTTTAACCACATATTCCTGAAGTATTGGTGTGTCAGTGCAGCAGTTTGTCACGGAGTGGTTGCCCTGCGACGTAATGGGCTAAAACAGACTGAGATAGCGAGGCAAAACAACATCACACAGGGGGAGGTCAACAAGATCCTGAAGAGGAACGCCGAGAAAAAGACAACAAGAAAGACAACAAGAAGATAGGACCGTTTGTTGATTCGCCTGTGTACTGGTGGCCGTAACATGCCAGCCAGGGCCTTGAGAGTACAGTGGCAGAACACCATAGGTGTACGCGTATCAGAATACTAGTGAACAGCCGACTGGTCCAAGCTGGGTATCGTGCCAGAAGACCACTAAGGAAACCCCTGCTGAGTCAAAGAGATCACGAGCGACGTCTGTAGTGAGCCAGGGATCACCGCCATTTGGGACCACTTCAGTGACGAGGCGAGATTTGAGGTGTATTGCTATGATGGACGCATCCGAGTTCACAGACGAGTTGAAGAACTTTACCATGAAGCCTGCATACTACCCAGGGTGCAGGCTGGAGGCGGTGTGATAACCATATGGGGAGCTTTCCACGCAGGTGAAAAAGGTGACCTTGAGATCCTGGTAGGCAATCTGGATCAACACCAGTATATACGCATCCTAGACCACACAGTGTTGCCATTCGCTCGAGGGGCCTTCCAGGACAATTTTGTTTACCAGGATGACAATGCTCCTGCATACAGGGCTCGTAAAATGGCCACTTTCCTTCAGGATCAGGGGGTTGAGTACTTGCCATGGCCAGTGTGTTCACCAGATATGAACCCCATAGAGAACCTATAGGCTGAAGTAACCCTACGGATCAGCAACCTGGCTCGACAACTTACCAGTGTGCATGAATTGCGACGGCTGTGATGGACGCATGGGCCAACATACCCCTGAACACCTTGAGGACCCTGTATGAGGGTATGCCCGCCGTGTGATGTCGATACAAGCAGCAAGGGGAGGTCACACGCGATCCTGAACATTGTTGGTGCTAGATGGCATAATGACGCTCAATATTGTGAAGTTTCAAATATCTGCTGTTTCGTGTTGTTGAGATATTAAATTTGAAAATATAAATTATAAATTTATTGTTGGCACAATTTGGCGTTGGGTTGTTTGTTCTGGATCACAGTGTTTACCAGATTGAAAATACAAGAGGAAGAATGCACTAAGTATGAAGATCGATGCTTATGAACGCCAGGCTAAACAAACTTCTTGCAAATAAAAGCTGAAAAAAAAAATATATATATTCCATATTGAATGTCAACCCTGTAAATGCTGAATATTCTGGTGATCTTGAAGATGACCTTTGATCAGAGAACAAAATGGCTAATATCGACTTCACAGCTCAGGAATCCATAGTGAACATATAGGAAATGATATATGTTGAATAATCTGGTGACCTTAACCTTTGACCTCATTTTCTAGTTCAGAGAACATGATGGCCAATATCTCGCTCTTTATCGACTCTATAGCTTAGGAATTCATAGTGAATATATAGGAAATGATATATGTTGAAAATTCTGGTGACCTTGAATTTGACTTTCGACCTTATTATCAAGGTAAAAAAAACAAAATGGCTAATATCACGGTTATTATCTTCTTTACAGCTTAGGAATCAATTGCGAACATATAGGAAATGATATGCATGCATGTTGAATATTTTCGTGACCTTGAATTGATCAGTGACTTTGTTTTTAAGGCCACGAGACTAAAGGCTAAGATCTAAAATATATATCGTTCGGTTACCTTTCTTAGCCCTTGGGCTAATTTTTTATTCAGGAACATAGTATTTCCTTTCTGGAGAGAATAATTCCATTCGTGATTAGGATATTACTTTTCTCATTATTCTCAAAATTATTCACACACTGGCGCAGTTGTGGAGACCCGTCCAACTACGTCCCTTGTCCACAACCACAAATCAAATGGATCTAGAGCGAGTTAGGTCCCGCTATGCTGGTCAAAACGGACGCTTACGCCAATACCTCGAAACTTTGTTCATGACAGTAAAAAACTGATATGAAGTTGTTTTACCTAACACGTGATCAAATTACAATTGCCCATCAACTGATTAAATCAGTTCATATATCCATAATGAACCCTCATATATGCTATTTATATGCTTATATATTATGCTCATATTCACAAATCTATCCCTAATCATATTCTGAAAGATGGGTGTTCACATTTACATGTATGGATCGCGCCCAGTTGCAATAACTGTGACGAGGCGTGATTGCTCTCGAATATGACACTGCACGTTGTTTGTCACAATGTTGTAGACTCAACCCACACGGGCGAGTCGTTTTTCAGACCCTTCTGTCGCTGTAAAATGACCAGTAAAATGGATGTCGAGCAGTGATGGCGTTTTTTCCACGTAACATTTCAAATATTGAAGTGAAAAAAAAAACACATCGTGTTGGCTGGTGAATGTTGGCAGTCTTTGCCTTAGCGGCATTGGTAATGATATGACATTATAAATTGCATGGAGGTGGCAACAATCGTCACGGGCGCTTGGGAGAGTGAAGACATATCATTCGTGTGTAAAGAAATTTGTTGTCATGGATTCTCTGACTAATATTGAAACAGTCGGGTTGCTGATTCGTTCGAACTATAGTCATGATAGTGGGAATGATGAGGCATAATGGATATCTTTTGTCTCGGGTGATTTGAAACATACTTTATCAGAGTGATCTGCTAAGGATGATACTGTGGGTATTTTGCTCAAACGCGTTAGTTGATGCACATTTATTTATTATTTGCATCGTGTGGATAATAGTTCACAAATAGTTGTATTACCATAGTAAGAGTGATAGTTATGAATTCTCTTACAGAATAGAGTTTAAATCTTCAGTTTGTGCGTTGGCCTTCAGTTTGGATGACATTTACTTCATATTGAAAATCCAACCACTAGTTTTCTAATTAGGTTCCGTTCCTATATACAGATGATATAACATCCAATTATACTGTTGTCATGTAATATCCAATTTGATATGAATGACAGGCAGCATATAAATATTGAATATCTTACTCTAAATGACAGGCAGCATATAAATATTGAATATCTTACTCTAAGCAGGACTACAATTTTAGATGTGGGATTCCAAAATGGAATTGTCTTTTTACCTACCTGTTCTAAAAAATGTTGACGTTTTGTGGAAGACAACATTGAGTGCTTTTTTAACCTTCACTCATACTCCAACAGTCTTCGACAATTGAACATACCCTAATTTCCAGGTATTCTCAACAGAATCGGACCATCATCATGTTCAATTCGACAAGAGGGAAAAGGTCACAGTTTGCAGATAGTCACTGTTATCTCCCCAGAGATGACCACTTGAGTCCACCAAGATGCCGACGATACCTGTCCCACCCGTCAATACCGGAGCTGACTACCCACCAGACGCCCTACCCGGGACATGATTCGGATATCTTGGGCACCTCAGGCACCGATCAAACGTTTATGGACTCTCTGGAGACATATCCAATCTATCAAACAGGTACTCATAACCATGTGCCATGTGGAAATATTTCTGCATTGAATTGTCGTAACTTATGTATATATTGAGGAAAACATAATTCACAGCTTTATGTGTTACCATTTCTTTCATTTCTCACTTTCTGCTGATAATCCTGTCAATATGGTGCATGATGATAACACCCTAATAATGTGCGTTTTTGTTCACCAGCATATACTGTCCCACGGGGGGCTCAGCAGACAGGAACACTCGAGACAACAAACCAAGCACACAACTGTTCAATGCCTACACAGAGTACATGTACCACAGAGCAGCCCACGTTTGACAGGAGCAGATTCAATCATTACCATGCTGAGAGTGACAGGAGTGTTTGCTTGGAAGATGAAATAATGGATCTGTTGGTATCAAGTATCAGCAAGGGCATGGAGCGACAAGTTACAACGTCTTCAAGGACTTTTGACTCAATGTTTCAAACAGCAGACTATTCGCGTGATTACCACCAGCGTCACACTGAGAAACCAGATAAGCGCAATGCACCTTTGACCAGCAAGCCACTGGTGGATATTGCAACTGCAGAAACATTCCATAGAAGTACGGAGCCTGACAATGCTCCACCACACATTATGCCATACTCGAGTAACATAGCACAAGGCAAACTGGTTGGTACCAGTTTCCTTGATTCCAGCTCATTTATGAATATAGAACTAGACCAGTTCCTGGACTACAAAATGTCAAGAGGACAAAGACCTATATGCTCGGTGAATGTGTCAAGTCCAGCCCAAACAGATATTGTTCAGTACCCTGGTTGCAGTAGGAACAAGATCGAGCAAGCAAAAGGCCCCGGTATCGGCACTACACTAATTGCACATTGTCCAAATTTCACACATTCTAATAGAAGTTCAGTAACAACGACTAATACTTCAGTCCCCTACAGATTACGAAATGTTCCACATACTGTTTACACGCCTGTTCCACTACCTCATCGTTCACTCCCTCATGAATTCAATGATCTCGGACAAACAGACAGCTACAAGTTCCTCACAGGCAAGGAACCTGTGAGAAATCATGTCGATCCTAATGTCAACAAAGAGTTTAAGTGCAAGTCTGTAAGCTCGATAGATAACACATTTCAGAAAATATTTGATGTTCGAGAACGCACGTCATCCGATACACAACAGAGCTGCCTGGTTCCAGAAATAAGTTCTTTCCCGCATTATGCGATCGATCAGACTTCAGCAGGGATATTTCCAACCGGAATGTGCACTGCAGAAACACTTAAAGTTAAGTCATTGCAGAGTGAAGACCTTGCATTCGGCAATCAATTCACGAGTAGCACAGGCTCTATTGGTGATATCTCATCAAAACCCTCCGATACTACCATTCTGTCACCTCCAACGATCAGCCAGTCAATGAATCTGATTGACTGGAAAACACCCTTAACAAAAGTGAATGCCATTGCACAGTCACATAGCTCAAAGCATATCGGTATAAGGTTTGACGAGAGGTTCGAGAACCGTTCCCAATCATTTGGTGTAATGACACAAGCTGGATCCCACCAGACCGCGTCCCAGCCTTCGAGTGTTCCTCAAGTGCTTGACATGAGACCTGAGGTTTGTTCCGTGAAACCCATAACAAAACAAAGCACATCACCGACATACACGATGCAAGGCTCGAGAACGTCGATCATCAGAATATGTGAACCTGTTTCTGGAGGAGCTTCAACAAATGGCATCATGGACGGACATGCTGAAAATCCATCTCTTAAATCTAACGTTTCCGAGGTCAGTAATTTGTGTCTACGAGCTAATACGTGCCTGCGTGTACTATAATCTAATAACAATCGAGAATTGCATGAAAACAATGAAAGCAACTGTGGAAATTAGGTATTTCAAAATCATGTGATATTTTGTGACCGTAAATGTAACTTCCACAAATGTCTATTTGCAGTCACATGAAAGTAACTCGTGGTCGAAGCTGTCCAGTGGTAAAACAAAGTCCAAGAAGAACAGTCGTACTCCCGCATTCTCGGACTCATACCGTGTCAGAGAAAGGAAAACGGACGGTGAAGGATATGATCACAGCAGCTTTAGATCAGCTGACCATCGGATTATATCAAAAGATAGTATCACCATTGACAGAGGTCCATCCCTGTATGACTTGCTGACGACCCCTCCTAGTCGAGAGCAGTTGGCCCGAAGGTCATTTGTATCTGTTCCTCTGCAAAATAATAAAATCACCCTCCGAACTTGCCTGAAGAGGAATCTGAAAGCATCAAATGCCAATCGACACACAAAGGTAGACGCACTCCAGGAGGAAGCCAATAACTGGACCAAACTATCGGATTATATCAAAAGACCACGGCTATTGGAGACGACATCATTGAAAACTGATATGCCCAAGTACATGTATGGGAGTGACTCGCAACCAGCAAATTCTAGTTTTCATACATCTGGGCCACAGTCTTCAGCGGGGAATTTGAGCCTACCTGAGCGAAAGTTGAATTTTCGATTTGGCAAATTTTCTGGGAAAACAACAAGCCAGTTACTTGAAGCAATGGACTATTCCAACCTTGAGAAAAGAGAATCTTTTCCCGCCATAAAAGAGTGCATTCCGACAAACACGGAGACAATCAGTGGCATAGAAGAGCACAAAGGGAAAAACTAAAAATTCCATTTTGAAAGCAAGAGACGTGTACAGTCAACAGTCAGAAAATTAAGCTGTATAAGCTAAGTGACGCATAGCGAGAAGAAACTGGAGAAAATTAGCCATTGGGTTTCTAACAGTATGAGAAGTAACCAGATTCTTACACATCCTTATTCCTTAAGTGACATTTTGATGCACGTCCAACGGACGGGCACTGGTGAATTGAAACACCATGCACGATTGAAATATAAGATTCCCTAACTACATGTATTATTTTACGTGTATGCTTTTAATATTATTTCCTTCCATGACGTATCGGGTTATGACATTACTGGCTATATAAATTATTACGAACAGTATGGGTTGTAATCTGAGTTGCTGCTAACAAACCAGCTACACGGTCGTCTTTCAAGTTATATGTGAAAAAAAGTTTGCATGTTAAAACCATAGGATGTTTTATTTTATTACTGATCAAGGTTCATTTGATTCCGATCTCTAAATGGACGCATCCTGTGTCATGGACTCACGTTTTGTATCGAAACTGATTGAGCAAATGGGAGGATATTCAGAGCACAGAATATCCCTCTTGAAACCGATTGTACTGCCAACTTGAATTCACGATAAAATATTTGTTCGGGCTTTGTTTCTATTCCTGCTGTAGTTTAGATTCTGATTATCATCATCAAAATCTTGTTGTATTGCTTTTAATACCTTGATACTTGCATGTAAACAAAATATCTGTGACAAGTATGTATTAGGACCTGCATAATATTTGTTGTAATGGGGTGCCACATGTGAGGCAGGAAATACTCACTTTTCCAGAACACCTGATAGCACCTCCTTATGGCCAAAAATGGGGGTTAGTTCCATGAAATTTCTCGAGTTTGCCTAACACTGGATAACACTTGGGTGTTGGTTCCATGTTTATTGATTAATGTGCTTTTCATGTGATTTTATTAAAAGGAGTTCCAATTATGGCTTCCTCTATAGTCATCATTTAACGGTCACAGTGTGAAAAATGAACCACTTATACAGAAGGCGTCCATTTAGAGATTGGAGTCAAAATACCAAAGAGTATTGAATCAGAGAGTTGTCACTTGAACCATGCTTGATTCCCGAGGCATTGAAAATATACACTTGATATTGTGTGACAAACAACATAAAAAAAGACAAGTCATGATTTTGCTCTCAACAATAAATATGAGTTTCGATGAAGCAAACATGATGACAAGGAATATCACATTTTGAGGGAAGCATTTCGCTTTCTCAATTGAGGGAAGCTTCAATTTGACTATATATATTAGCAAATCATTATAGGTTATACTATTTGTGCGTTAGTTTGTGTGTGTGATTTTGTATATGTCTAACAATTCATCATGCTGATGTATCATATCTATGAAACAACAACTTGAAATGGAAAAATAGCCCTAGGGCTACGAAAGGCTCGAGATAAATAAGCCATAAAAGTTTTTCTCACCAGAACTGTTGTTTGGATCTTTCAAGCTCATTGAATGTCAAAATCAAGGTAAACACTGATATCGCTATATACGATTTCCCATTTGGATATGCCTTGAATCAGGATCTATCTTGAAGTCTTCTGCGAGTTTACTCTACATAACTCCCATATTGAAGGAAAAAGTGGATGAAAACAATTATAATGGCTCATACCAAAACAGATAGTGACTTGACTCTGAACCCAACATTGTTTTTGCCTAACCGTCGGGAATTCAAAATAGCCGTCATTCACATACCAACTACTCAAGGGCAGGGTATGTTATGCATAAATTAGAGAATAAGTTTTTAAAGAGATTTTGAAAAGAATGGCTGTAAAAGTCCCATAATCAGCGAAAGTTGAAACAAAAATGGCTTTTTGACCTTTCAAGGTCATTAAAAGTCAACTTCAAGGTCACCGCGGAAACCGACATACGTTATTTCCCATTTGAATGTGTCAATAATTAAGCTCTATCTTGAAGTATTCTATGAGTTTACTCCAAACAACTAACTCTCAGTATGAAGGAAAAAGTGGATTGGCATTTTGGCCAAAATTTATAAAGTACCTAAAGTTCTATGTAGTTTCACCCATTCAAAACATTATTTACTATTGACCACGCGTGTAAAAATAAAATACCTTGAATCGCTCGAAAGGCCCAAAACGTATGCCTGATAGGCCGAAAAACAAAAATTCAACCTTCATCTATTGTGTAACCCTTTCTCTAATGTCACATATTTATACAATTTGATGACATTATACATACGATAGACAGTACATAACAGACAGTGCCACTTTTTGGTACTTTGCTCAAAATGTGTTCAGTAACATTCTCTCTAATTTCATATATTCTTGACATCATGTACTGTTCATCTCCTCTATACATACGAGAGGAAATACACTAGATTGCTCGAAAGGTAATCTATGGGCCAAAATGAACGAAATCAGTCTGAACGCGCACATTAGCCCCTGTAGACAAAATGTCTGCAGATGTACATCTTGGGCATTTATTATGGACATATAAAAAGTCGTATATGACGGATCATTCGGTGAACTGTGAATTTGACATCACATGACCTTTAATGGTGAATCTCGAGGTCACGTCTAAACATCATTTTTTTAAGTTAACTCTACATATGAGACTGCTGCAGATATAGCTTGGGTTTGTCCTATGACCATATAGGAATCATATATGGATATTTCATATGTGGATGGGCAGTTTTAAAGTTTTTCGTTTAATTTAGTTTGTAGGGCGAACCCATTTTTGTGTATATGCTGTGCAGCTTAATTATAGGGTGTGATATATGTACCGCTGGGGACTGCCATTTCAGTTTGGGACTGCATGACCGGGCTATGTCACAAGCTTCCTATCATATCGTACATGGACCTGGCGTGGGGGTGTCCCTACCAGACCATGAAGTTATCCTGTTGTCACCCAGGCCTGGTGAAAATTGCACCTGTGGGCCCTGTGGGATAACCATCCTCATTCCTGAGTGATAACATCAGGAAGTCCCATAATATCGTACCCGAAAGGTGGGTAACTCACGGCTGAGTGGTCAGCCTACCCATTGAGCCCACAGCACACTAATCCTGGATAGGGATCGGCCATGATAAATCCCTCGGCCACCGATGGGATTCAAACTCGCGACATCCCAGCTTCGAGTCCTACGACTTAACCACTGCGCTACAGGAACCGGAAGTTTTTAAGTTGACCTCAGATGAGATTGAGTGTTAAATCAGATGGTCACATCAAATGTGTAAATGAGGAAATTGCACACGAGGCGGCAGTAGTGTTCAAGGTTGTGTTACTAAAATATATAGGAAGTCATATATAGAGAATTGTTTTTTTTCTAATTTGCTCGAAATAACTCCTATGAGCTTCAGTGGTAAAACCAAAGGTCACATCTGACCTGAAAAGTGTGGAATGGACTTACGTTTGCATATAAAATGACTTCAGATAGAGCTTAGGTTGAGTTTATGAGCATATATGAATCATATGGCAGATATTTTGGTGACCTTGAACTTGAGTGGTAGTTGTTGAGGTAACGTTCAAAATGAAAGGTGTAAATTGGTCGCTGCAGACAAAATGTTTATATAGGCTCAGGTTTGTATTATGAGCATATATATGCAGCCACATCTTGCGGCTCTTTTGGTGACCTTGAATTTGATCTGCATTGAATGTTGGTGAACATCTCTACCTGCACTGGTGACTTGCACTCATCGTATAAGGTTTCTCTATGTCATTTCCCAGAGAAAGTGGTATTCATATGTACGTAATGCGTAGAATACTAGTACATGAATGATGTACTTGGGATTAGTGATAATCACATGTAATTGACATGAAATTCTGATTCCCGAAAAGAAAAAAATAGTTATATTTGAAGTAGTAGCCTACACACATTATTTTCTTTCGGATATCAAAATATGATTATGTTCTAATTGGTGTACTTTATCACTAAATGGTAATGTAATACAAGAGAAGCAGTCACGAACCAGTCCTTGTGAAGCAGTCACGAAGAGGATGTCACACAACCTCACACAACTCAGATATCAAATGGCAAGTCCTCACAATTTCTAAGCAGTTCTATAAATAACTGCTTCTGCGTTAATGTCATCTACATTTTCCAATGACACCTTGATTCAATATTTCGTAGTAATTGGATTTTTCTTTCATTAAGGAGGGGAAGTTTACATGTAGATTCTATCATAAAATTGCTGATATTGCGGCGTAAATATTGAGGGGAACATCACGTAAGGCTCAAGTGAATGATATGCTTGTAAATAGGATGTGATGAGCGGTCGTGACATGATTCCGGTACCGTTTTGAGAAGGATAAAATCAAATGTTCATTGAATTGCATAGTCATATACACCGTACATTTGCTCAAACCATCTGAAGTTAGTTATGGCATTTGGTGATTCCATATCTTGTGAGACACCTTGCGTTCATGTGACAAGCTCTCTTAGTTTATTGTTTGAAAATGTAATGTTTTTCTCATCAATTGTAAATAGTTAAAATATTAACGACAGTGAAACACCATCCGGCACTGGTGAATATTACCTATTGATGACCAGTCGTAAAATGTACATTTTCGTTTACCGCTCGTGGAAAATACCACGTACTAAATGTACATGTACTCTTGTTTTCTGCTTAAAAACAATGATGATTTCGTGTGTATTTGTTCTCCGCTGTCTTTGGAGATTTCTGCGGAATTCCCACATCATGCTAGCAGCTCTGACATTAATTGGATTTCAATTCTTGCTCAGAGAACTCAACAGCTGGGTAGAAAATGAACCCGACGTTCTGGACTCACCAGAAGGACCACGCAGTTACTCTGTCCATACTAGAATCGTACAGCGACGAGCACTGCTAGAAGCCAGCAACTCTTTACTCACTCTGTGTGATGAGTCGGCTTTCGAGCTCTTCAACTCCAGTGGACTGAAGACTCACGTGGCGCCGCCCTTCAGTTCCCTGGGAGACACGTCCATGCACGTGATCAGCGCTCACCTGGACGATCGACTACCGGAGAGGACTTTCATCAGACTGTTCGCTGTAGGGCTTCATCCAGCCGGACGCAGAGACGTGCATTGTAACTTCCGCTGTACAGACACTCAGGGCAAGCGAACGATCATTTACAGCACCAAAGCCAGTGTACTCAAAATTCTGCCTGGAAATAATCTTACGGAGAGACCAATTGGTATGTTATGATACCGGTAAATCATAGAACATTCATAATAGTCTTTCGATGTCTAACCATGGCATGTTGCTCAATACGATATACGTTTTCATCTCACAGAAGAGAGAAGTTCGCTTTCTGACCTCTACCTATTCACCTGTAGAACGCCTCACCTTTGTACGCCCTCTGACGTGAGGATGTCTTCTGTTCAGTGTGGCTTCAGTCACAACAAAGTGAAGCTGAACAAGCTGAACTTCCGAGGCGTCCAATCGCCGCCGTGGACAGTTGGTGCATGCATACGCCCACTACGCGGGTCCTCGCCCAAGGTAACACGAGAATATATCACGGCCTGGCTCGATGCTGTAAGGTCCATGGGGATACATCATGCCACCATATACGTGGAACACCTCGCCGACAATCTGAATAAGGTACTGGATAACTACACGAAGCAGGAACTGAAATTTCTCACAGTTAAACACTGGGAGAACTTCTCACGTTCTGTTGATGAATCGGTAAGCGACACGGCCGCTAATAATGACTGCCTCTATGAGAACATGAGATTGTACAAATACACACTCGTAACGTCATTGGATCGAGATATTCGAGAAGAAAGCAATGAACTGAGACGCCTCATTCGCTACGTAGACGACATCGAAGGATTGAACCAAATGGGTGGGATTCTAGTGTCACCAGATGACAAAGGCGACTTGCTCATCAGGTCATCTGACATGCTGCTCTTGTCAGCTGGATATTTTGTTCCGATCATACAGTAGTTATGTAGGCCAGCCAACAATACCTGCAAACTGCCTTCGAAAGTCAACAAATAATGTAGTGTACCTGTGGAGGGTTGTTGGTCACCAAATTGGGAACGTCGAACAAAATGGGAACGTCCGACCAAAATGCCGACCAAGCAGACCAAAATGGGTCACGCTCAAAATTTGAAATCGACCAAAATGGGAGCACACGCGTTTTTCAATAAAAAAGGGTCGACCTAAATGGGAACGTTTGGCCACCATTCAGGTCGGGCGTTCACAATTTGGTCGGCGTTCCAAATTTGGTGACGAACAAGGGCCTTCGACATTAGTCAGAAGTTGCGTTGCTATGAAGTCGTAATAACTAAAGTTGATCAGGCGCGTGTTGCGTGAGTGCTACGAATAAATAACATATAATATATATATATACATACATATAAATTCGTGAAGAGAAACGAATATATTGATCAACATACTCCAGAAATGACAGCAAACGGTGTCTACGAGTATCATATGTACTTGCACCTTCAGTGGTTCGCAATAATACAATAAATCAGGAATTCTCATAGTATCAATGTAATAAAAGTCTTATCCATGCACAATGAAACGTTCTCTTGAATCGCCTCTACTCATTTAAGGGCAGTGTACAGTAATTCCCTCAGCCAATCAGCGAGCGTTCACCTCACTTAGGCAATTTAAAGGGAAACTGTTGTTAAACATCGCCTCATATATTTTTTAGGCCAGACTTCTGGACGAGTGTATATTCACCTGAAAGAACGCAGTGCTGGGATATAATGACCCGGTTTTCAAGGCAGTATCTTGTTGGCGTTCTTCTCAGGAGCTGGGGAATCAAAGGGGTTTTGCATGGGCATCAGTACCCATAATTTTGGGTATTTTCACCCCGGGTCCATTCAAGGCAGAATAGCGAAAAATCCCATGTGTCGTCAAATATATTCATGCTTACCACGCGATGCCCAATACGTTGAGGGATAAAACTAGCATAGTGGTTAGGCTGGGATTTTTTTTTAGGAAGGTCTTATGGACCGTCAAAGTAAGATCATTTAACATTGAGTTGAATGGCCAATATAATTAATATACAGTAGCCTTAACTGATTACACAATTTTCACTCTGCGTGGCCTGGGAGCGCAAAAAATGTCATAATTTGTTTGACTAGGTAACAGTTGAAGGTTCCCGACCTAATTCAATGTTCATTTGCCGTGTTTTGTGTGGTTAAGGAGAAAATTGTGGAATACACATAAATCACATGGTCGGTCGGCATACAAAAATGTTCTAACTATCCTCAGCGGCTAAATTATGACTTGAATTACAATTTGTTTGCACAATATTAATGATACTGATGCATTTCAATAGCTCAGCCTTCTACAGGTGTCAGGGACTAGGAAATTTTGACCACCGGACCAGATCACAAGAATTGAGGTCGGCCCTATGTCGAGCTCACGCTTATCATAAGCAGCCCCCCTGACCCTGACATCATTCTAGAGACACAAGGTTGCATGCAAATAATAACCCCTTGATATTCTTGACTTTCCAAATAAATTATTAGTGGTTTGTTACGTTTCACATGGGTTCTATAGATAATTTTCCGTTTTTAGTGTGATAAATTCACGGTTTTCTTTAATCTTACTTTACTAAATAATCGAAACTGCCATTGAATTATACCAACGATTGGGTCTTGATGCTAATTGCACTTATATTCTATACTCATACTGAAATTTTCAAGGCTTTTGCATGAAAACTCAATGAGTTTTCAACAATTTCAATTCTAAGAATTTGGCAGACTGGCAAATCCCAGCACATGTAGCATATGTATTAAATGGGCTGAAACAGAGAATTGAATCGGGATATCAGGTTTATATTTCGTTTCACAATTACATACATATAAGACTACCTACTGACAAAATATAATTCATATATCTCAGAAACGCCTATATATTAACTGATTACACAATTTTCACTCTGCGTGGCCTGGGAGCGCAAAAAATGTCATAATTTGTTTGACTAGGTAACAGTTGAAGGTTCCCGACCTAATTCAATGTTCATTTGCCGTGTTTTGTGTGGTTAAGGAGAAAATTGTGGAATACACATAAATCACATGGTCGGTCGGCATACAAAAATGTTCTAACTATCCTCAGCGGCTAAATTATGACTTGAATTACAATTTGTTTGCACAATATTAATGATACTGATGCATTTCAATAGCTCAGCCTTCTACAGGTGTCAGGGACTAGGAAATTTTGACCACCGGACCAGATCACAAGAATTGAGGTCGGCCCTATGCCGAGCTCACGCTTATCATAAGCAGCCCCCCTGACCCTGACATCATTCTAGAGACACAAGGTTGCATGCAAATAATAACCCCTTGATATTCTTGACTTTCCAAATAAATTATTAGTGGTTTGTTACGTTTCACATGGGTTCTATAGATAATTTTCCGTTTTTAGTGTGATAAATTCACGGTTTTCTTTAATCTTACTTTACTAAATAATCGAAACTGCCATTGAATTATACCAACGATTGGGTCTTGATGCTAATTGCACTTATATTCTATACTCATCCTGAAATTTTCAAGGCTTTTGCATGAAAACTCAATGAGTTTTCAACAATTTCAATTCTAAGAATTTGGCAGACTGGCAAATCCCAGCACATGTAGCATATGTATTAAATGGGCTGAAACAGAGAATTGAATCGGGATATCAGGTTTATATTTCGTTTCACAATTACATACATATAAGACTACCTACTGACAAAATATAATTCATATATCTCAGAAACGCCTATATATTAAGGGCAGTGTACAGTAATTCCCTCAGCCAATCAGCGAGCGTTCACCTCACTTAGGCAATTTAAAGGGAAACTGCTGTTAAACATCGCCTCATATATTTTTTAGGCCAGACTTCTGGACGAGTGTATATTCACCTGAAAGAACGCAGTGCTGGGATATAATGACCCGGTTTTCAAGGCAGTATCTTGTTGGCGTTCTTCTCAGGAGCTGGGGAATCAAAGGGGTTTTGCATGGGCATCAGTACCCATAATTTTGGGTATTTTCACCCCGGGTCCATTCAAGGCAGAATAGCGAAAAATCCCATGTGTCGTCAAATATATTCATGCTTACCACGCGATGCCCAATACATTGAGGGATAAAACTAGCATAGTGGTTAGGCTGGGATTTTTTTTAGGAAGGTGTTATGGACCGTCAAAGTAAGATCATTTAACATTGAGTTGAATGGCCAATATAATTAATATACAGTAGCCTTAACTGATTACACAATTTTCACTCTCCGTGGCCTGGGAGCGCAAAAAATGTCATAATTTGTTTGACTAGGTAACAGTTGAAGGTTCCCGACCTAATTCAATGTTCATTTGCCGTGTTTTGTGTGGTTAAGGAGAAAATTGTGGAATACACATAAATCACATGGTCGGTCGGCATACAAAAATGTTCTAACTATCCTCAGCGGCTAAATTATGACTTGAATTACAATTTGTTTGCACAATATTAATGATACTGATGCATTTCAATAGCTCAGCCTTCTACAGGTGTCAGGGACTAGGAAATTTTGACCACCGGACCAGATCACAAGAATTGAGGTCGGCCCTATGTCGAGCTCACGCTTATCATAAGCAGCCCCCCTGACCCTGACATCATTCTAGAGACACAAGGTTGCATGCAAATAATAACCCCTTGATATTCTTGACTTTCCAAATAAATTATTAGTGGTTTGTTACGTTTCACATGGGTTCTATAGATAATTTTCCGTTTTTAGTGTGATAAATTCACGGTTTTCTTTAATCTTACTTTACTAAATAATCGAAACTGCCATTGAATTATACCAACGATTGGGTCTTGATGCTAATTGCACTTATATTCTATACTCATCCTGAAATTTTCAAGGCTTTTGCATGAAAACTCAATGAGTTTTCAACAATTTCAATTCTAAGAATTTGGCAGACTGGCAAATCCCAGCACATGTAGCATATGTATTAAATGGGCTGAAACAGAGAATTGAATCGGGATATCAGGTTTATATTTCGTTTCACAATTACATACATATAAGACTACCTACTGACAAAATATAATTCATATATCACAGAAACGCCTATATATTAACTGATTACACAATTTTCACTCTGCGTGGCCTGGGAGCGCAAAAAATGTCATAATTTGTTTGACTAGGTAACAGTTGAAGGTTCCCGACCTAATTCAATGTTCATTTGCCGTGTTTTGTGTGGTTAAGGAGAAAATTGTGGAATACACATAAATCACATGGTCGGTCGGCATACAAAAATGTTCTAACTATCCTCAGCGGCTAAATTATGACTTGAATTACAATTTGTTTGCACAATATTAATGATACTGATGCATTTCAATAGCTCAGCCTTCTACAGGTGTCAGGGACTAGGAAATTTTGACCACCGGACCAGATCACAAGAATTGAGGTCGGCCCTATGCCGAGCTCACGCTTATCATAAGCAGCCCCCCTGACCCTGACATCATTCTAGAGACACAAGGTTGCATGCAAATAATAACCCCTTGATATTCTTGACTTTCCAAATAAATTATTAGTGGTTTGTTACGTTTCACATGGGTTCTATAGATAATTTTCCGTTTTTAGTGTGATAAATTCACGGTTTTCTTTAATCTTACTTTACTAAATAATCGAAACTGCCATTGAATTATACCAACGATTGGGTCTTGATGCTAATTGCACTTATATTCTATACTCATCCTGAAATTTTCAAGGCTTTTGCATGAAAACTCAATGAGTTTTCAACAATTTCAATTCTAAGAATTTGGCAGACTGGCAAATCCCAGCACATGTAGCATATGTATTAAATGGGCTGAAACAGAGAATTGAATCGGGATATCAGGTTTATATTTCGTTTCACAATTACATACATATAAGACTACCTACTGACAAAATATAATTCATATATCTCAGAAACGCCTATATATTAAGGGCAGTGTACAGTAATTCCCTCAGCCAATCAGCGAGCGTTCACCTCACTTAGGCAATTTAAAGGGAAACTGTTGTTAAACATCGCCTCATATATTTTTTAGGCCAGACTTCTGGACGAGTGTATATTCACCTGAAAGAACGCAGTGCTGGGATATAATGACCCGGTTTTCAAGGCAGTATCTTGTTGGCGTTCTTCTCAGGAGCTGGGGAATCAAAGGGGTTTTGCATGGGCATCAGTACCCATAATTTTGGGTATTTTCACCCCGGGTCCATTCAAGGCAGAATAGCGAAAAATCCCATGTGTCGTCAAATATATTCATGCTTACCACGCGATGCCCAATACGTTGAGGGATAAAACTAGCATAGTGGTTAGGCTGGGATTTTTTTTTAGGAAGGTGTTATGGACCGTCAAAGTAAGATCATTTAACATTGAGTTGAATGGCCAATATAATTAATATACAGTAGCCTTAAACCGCACCAACGAATGTGTGTTTCCTCATTTGTGTGACCCGCGCATGCGCAGTCGAGTTGCATCTACGTGCACGAGACACAAGTTTGTTTATGCAATTAACATGCGCATCGGACCTATGGGAACAGGGTAAAATACAATTTATGCGCAGTATATTTAGGCCGGATCCGGAGGCAAAAACACACACGTAGATGTTTGAATCGTGGAAATCCGTCAGATATAACTGGAGTTATGACCTCGAAAGTAGTTTCCAAGATGGCTGGACATCCCCAGGAGCTATTCAGCTTCGTTTGCATTGGTGTCAATTTGAAAGTCTTCTGACTTTTGTTGGGGAACGCTGACTTTTTCTCGTGTGTGTCAAACCTTCAGCTTTGTTTTGGTATATTGTTTACCCGGTTCCGGATAGAACTGTGGAGGGCCGAGTCTTCATGTTTCCAGTTGGCAAGTGACATCTCGTTTATGAAAGAAGGGAAATGGTTATTGTTTGCAGTATTCGCCTTTATATTTTGATACTATAGTTTGAAATTCATACCTTTATGCATCTTGGACCAAACTACAAGTATTAATTTTAAGGTATGGATAAAATATGAATGTTTTTCAGATGACAATTGACCTCATATAGTATGACAATCTCGAGAACTTTATTCAAATCCCGCGCGGTTTGCTCATTCAATGGGAGGCAATTAATGCACAACGTTTCATTGAGCCATGTTATCTGGTCATAAATATATCGCGAAATACTTTGATATAGGCTTTGGTATTTGGCTTTGGTATTATGCATATAGGGCTGGTATAAATCCACACTTGTCAGAAAGTATTCCAGATCGAAATACAAACTTACAAAACATCAAATTACATGCCTCCAGAAACGTCTGGTGATTCTCCCATTGGCCATGAAAGTATTAGAAATACGAAAACGTGGGTGTAGTTGAAATTCGATAATACCTTCTAATTAAACCCCTGTCCTGGAACACCCGACACAAATGTCCTACCAGGACCAGATTGTCTGGCTCTGGCTAGATGACAAGTGTCATGTATGTAATAAATATTTGTAATAAATATATATTTTAATAAATTGAATGTCATGTAATCTGAACAATAATCAGATACATGACCGGCTGATTGGTCATGGTATTACACAAATGAGATGGATATAACGAGAGAAATAATAATAATGGTATAATTCTATCACAGGTCAGACATCAGGGGCCGGTAACCACAAAATTCGTTATATGTTTTCGTTATACGTAACGAACACCTAAAAAAATTATAACGAACGTGTCTAGAAGCACTCGTTAGGTATTCGTTACGCATTCGTTACTTAACGAAGATAAAAAAAAACACTCGTTAGACGAATTGTAGCTGGGTGTGTCTATATCTGGCATTATATCCGTTATTTCGTTGCGTGTGATAGATTTAGATCTATATGGCACTTCACTCTGATAATGATAAGGCTCAAAATAATTGGAGATATCACGAACCAAATAATTCTGCCATTGCACAATTTGGTCGCGCTTTGGGATTGATTTGAATAATAATTATAACTTTTGTATCATACATAATTTTAGTTTTAATTGTTTTGCACCGGGGTACATACAATACATGTGTCCTAATGTACATGTAGGCCCATTCAAGCCCTAGTACAGTTGTAACAATAGCTTCCCAGGAGATGATCATGAAGACTCGAAGGAAGCTCATGATATGCAGTGTACTTCTGTTACCACTATGCTGTCGTGGTTTGTTTTCGCAACGATTGTATGGTTTAACAGTCTTGGCGCCGATCGAGGACAATATTACAAACAAGTAGTATAGGGTCATTACATGATATTATATTGGTTTTTCTCCTGAGGTCCATGACATAACTTCAAAAATCAGAGCTTCTAGGGGGGTGGGGGGTATGTGGTGACCAATATTTTGCCTCATCATTTCTCAAAGCATGCACAATGTAGTCACATTTGCCTTTGAAATATTGGCACGCAGATAACGAAGACTTAACGAAGACTTAGCGAACGCCCAGTGACCACTCTTAATTTAACGAAATAATCAACGAAATCGTGTTTAACGAATTTTCTAGTCAACGAAAAACCTACAACGAATTCGTTATTTTGGCTTAACGAATTCGTTAACCGTAACGAAGGCTTCTAGTTACCGGCCCCTGTTTGACTACGTGTATGTCACCTTTTACCACATTAAACTGTGATATTGAGTCGTATTATTAATACCTACATGTATTTACAGATTTATTTAGTAGAAAAAAGGATACCAAAACACTTGTGGAATATGATTTTGATAATTTCGTCAATCGAATGTGGAAAACAATATGTTTTTGATATATGTGTCATGCCTGTATAAAAAAACGACCGCATTCGTGTTAATTTCAACCTATGTAGGTCAAGACGGAGTAATCACTAATCAATGAAAGCAGAAATACATAAGAGAGATCTCTCTTATGTATTTCTGATGAAAGCCAAAGCTACCCCACATACAATATAAGTTTCGGTATAATTTTTATTGAATTATCATGTACTTGCATGATATCTTGTGCATGATGTATCCAAGAAGAGTAGACAATAAAAAAAAACTGTCTACTATTCTTGATGTATTGCTGTAAGTACAGACAGACGACCAGTTTACCACTGGCAATGTTCAGTTTTGTCCTGGTGGACGTGGACAGAGAACCAATTAGGCAAGTCGATATCTCTGGATAAACACGCGAATTGTATAGCATTAAGTTCATATGGAGTTAATGTATCCTTCTTATTTGGTCGGTGCATGAACTCGGCAAGCACCATACAGCCGAGCATTCTCCAGGGTTTTTCACAGACATGTACATGTGGAAAAAATATTGTGGTTAGATTACATCTTATCGTAACAAAATCCCATTCAGATCATTTATCCGGTAGATATACGTAATTGCTTTCGGAATACGAAACTATGCGTCGTTTCCGACCATCTCAGGTTGTCTTCACTAAGTAATATCACTGTGCATAAGCAATTAAGTTTTTATAACAGAGCATCTGTTTCCAGTTACAACGTCAGCTTCTTCTGACCAAGGAGCTGACAAATTCTAAATCAGCTCATACCAAAATCTGAAAATAACCATGATTTGTTCCACGTGCAGAAAGAATATAATTGTTTACTACATGTAGTATAGCCTGCTACCTGTATAGATCTATACATATAATTATAATATAAAATTACATCATAAGCGAAAATGAGTAAAAAAAAAGCTCAAGTTCTAGGAAATGTAACCGGAGAATTTTTTAGTGGTAAACCACAACTTTTTTTCACCAAAATAATTATTACCATTTTCACCTTTCAAGGTCACTGGAGGTCAAACTCGAGGTCATCTCTAATTTCGCCATATATGATTCCCCATTTGAATATGCCAATATTTCAGCTCTATCTTGAATTGCTCTTACTGTAGAGTTTACTCCATTCATCACCGATTATGAAGGAGAAATTGTTTTGAGTAATTTTCAGCCAAACAAAGTTTTTTTTTTTTGCCATTGAAAACTATTTTGGACTTTCAGATACTTTAAAATTTCGTCGATTTTTTCCATAATGGGGGCTCTGCCGAGTGAATTCCTATTGATACATTCAAGTGGGAAGTGAGGTCAATGGTCACTTTGAATTTGATCTTCAGTGACCTTAAAGTCAAAGCTGCAAATTTGGTGAAAAAAACTGTTGTGGCTCAACACTATAAATTTCTATGGTAACTTTTTTAAGCCCTTGGGCTATTTTTGTTTTATTCCTGGGAGTATATATCGCCCTTCTTCGCTTCCGTAATAAGAGACCGTGTGATCTTAAAGTGATTTCATTTTTGGAATTTTTTATGAAAGATATAATATTATTTGCTAATATTTTTAAGCAATCGGATCAATTCAGTTCTGCGGGAGGGCAATGAAATAGTATTATAGCAGAAATATATAACGAGAGCTCTCGTTATGTATTTCTTATTATAGTATACATGTACTAATAGTATTATGATGATATTATTGCCATCTTTTACTATTAGATCCAGTATAGAACTTAATCAGGGAGTTAGTTCTACATTAATCTATGTTATGATCCAATATTTTTGGATGATGGGGAGTCCAAGAGGCCTACAGAGTTCTCGGCTGCGCCTCGTCCAAAATAGTTTTGTTTTAAATCCCGTAAACTGTGAATTGAACGACCAACATGCAATCTTTGCACAGTGCTTTTAGCAACCATTGTGATTGACTGCTATCGCAGCACCGTCCAATATACTCAATCCGATATACACCACTCGGATCCAAAACTGGTATCTCACCAGACGACGACCACACAGCGAAAGTGACGAATGAATATGTTCAAAATTTTGTGCCGAATTGAAAGACTGTGTTTATAGGTCAGAGACTGGTTGGCGAATTGGGATACTGCTGCCAACTCCTTAGAGATCTATTGCAGACAAAATGGCGAATGCCAATTTGTCTGATTCGGCTTTTTATCTTTACTACATCATTAACAACACGGTGCTTGTAACAGCCATGGTGATTGGCTGATATCGTAGCATCGGCCAATATACTCGATCCCATATAGTTATTACACGACTCGGATCTCTCTTCTTTAGCAACAGACATGCTGATTGGTTGAGGTACCGCGCTGTCCGGTGCACGAATACAATATATATATACCATTTCAGGATCCAGCATATATTATCCAAGAGTGACACGTGATACAAATAAACCAATCAGAGAATATGAATCATGCCAAGTTAATAATATATATGTGAATAGCAATCTGGTGGCTACATATTTCCAACACAACAATGACCAATATTTTCAGATTTCAATATATACTAACCACTGTGTTTTCTCTTGTCTCCACCTAGTAAAATCACATCAGGTGTATATGTTGTCATGGGAACCAGACTCAATGGATGTGAACATGATATTCTTGGAAGTACAAGGAAAATGGTACAAGAAAAATGGTATTCAAGACAGCAATGAAAATGTCAGGAATAATATTATATGAAATTGTAATTCCATGCTTAGTGCGGGTAATGAAATGTACATTGGAACAGCAGACATGTATTGATATTACAATACAAACAAAAGCATGCCGGCGAACAACAGGTACCCCCCCCCCCCCACCTCCCCCTCCATGGATCATCCGCCTAGATGTGATAAAAGACGTCTATATGAACACGAATTCGTAGGATAAACACGTCTATATGAACACGAATTCGTAGGATAAACAAGCTGTGTTTAAACCGGAAGACAAGGTAGTGGTTTTCAAACTAGTTTATTGGTATTAGTGTATAATAATTAAGTCAATAATTAAATACAATTGTTTTGTTCAGTAACCCCAGAAATGAATAATTCAATGACATAACGGTTTAAAATAACTTGACAAACAATTTTTCAACTACACGGTGACCATGACATCAATTGCAGAAGTGAAGTTGTGTGAATAAATTACAGGAACAAAATGATTCAAACAATGTCATGGGCAAGCATGCAGTGAAAAAACTACTTTCAAGAAGTACATTAAAAAACGACCATGATCTGTACATCATTATGGTTCAGTCGGATCTGATGAGAGATTACATTTCCACATACATGCACGATTTCAACTCAGAAATATTCCTAGATATCGAGCCCTAAACACCAAAACTACTGTTATCTTTCATTCCACATTCAATGAATTTAAACCACTCTGCTCATTTATCACACTGAGCTGTACTAACAAGTTCATGTATACTTAGATATATACATTCAACGCTGAAAACTAATGCACATAAACATACCCCGCATGTCTCACTCACACTGGAAGAACTACTTTGAAGAATGGGGCCACATTGGCACACGTGACTGGAAAAACCAACATACATGTACGTCATTGATTGGACAAAGAGGTGAATAAAATGTGACGTCATGTAACGTCATGCTGATACAGTCAGTAGAAAAGGTGAACGTACATGTTCATTATTGAACTCTAGACCGATCGCCAGACACACTAGTACAGTTATAATAACGGATGAAATATGATTGAAATTAGATGGAAATGTCTTCCTGAAACAACCGACATATACAACGTGCTCTCGTTTTCTAATCTGTGCAAATGTTTTCATTGTATCCTGTCATAGCGGTGAAGACGCGGACGACGCAATGTAATATTCAATTAGCGGCGGGAAAAACCTTTCATCACGAGTCTCCGGACGTGTCGCCCGTCTCCCCAGTATACAAGCTTTGGAAGATGTCGATGAGATTGTCGACCCCGTAGAGGTAGCCATCTTCATGATTGCCCTCCGCCCACTCAGCACGGTGGTCAAGCGTTAAGCCGTCTGGCAGTGGTGTCGTCTTCCCGAAGTCGATCATCCACACGCTTGCCTTGCCGGAGTCGTCATGGACGAACAACAGCGAGCTACCGATGACCTTTTTGTGGAGGGAAGTCAGTGAAATTATAATTTGTAGTATAAATAAGGATGACAAAGGAAACGGCAGTGTGTGCTCCATAGATACAAAGAGAAAAGTATCTCATTTATATGCGATTGTGCAACCAACCTCGTGATTTTTGAAAAATGGCGACGTTTGAAGTGTAGCTCTTATTGCTTTCAACCTCCTGAGATAATGCGTCTGTAAAAACAACAATATATATCGAAGTTCCTCATGTGTACTGTACATGCATTGAATTCAGTCAGCTAGACCTCATGCACTATGTCCCATTCTCAGATAATATACTCACGATGATATCCTGATTGCAATCCGTGAAGAAAGAAAACTCCTTTTTGACGTCTTCCACGGTTTTTGTGCGCTTGAAATTGTTTTTGTGACAGTCTGTCTTCTGCAGAATGGAAAATAATGACGAATGTGTAGTATAGGTTTACACAACGAATGCCATTCAATGAACAATCCAATATCATAAATATATGAATTAATGAAAATGAATAAATACATTTTTGATAATCGTTGACATACATCTATTCTACATAGGCCTACATTATACCCAAAAGATCATACTAATGTAATATTTATTTTCGAAAACTACCAACAGAACACCTCAGTTTCTGTATAATTCATCGTTACCTTGAGGACTGTGCAAGATGCCATACCTTGATTCCCTCGATGCGGAAGCCGAGGTTGGAGGTCGAGGAGATGGTCTCCCTCCAGACCATGTACCGTGGTTTGGTCACGCCTTCCTGCTCGTTCTCCTCCGCCGTCGGCTCGCTCGGGTCCACGTCCACCATCTTCTTGTACATGTCCTGCCATAGCACGTCACGGTCAGAGCGTTATGATACAGGAATGTGAGTATGATGGTGTACGTTATGATACGGAAATGTGAGTATACCTGATAGTGTACGTGCAATGTGCTTTTTGACATTACTGTTAAGCATTTCCATCAATGTACGAGTTCGCGATTCAACTAGATTCATTCATTAGTACATATAGAAATAATAATATTGTATGATACTTAAATCTATCTTTCATCAAAGAAATCAGATTTCTTACATTACGTAGTTTGGGGTTCTGCCGAGCCTTAGTCAATTCGTCCTCGAGGTAAGTACGCCGGCCTATCTTACAGTCCATCACACACGGCGACTCGAACTCACATAGCAAGTCCTGCATCTGGATAAAGTCTGAGCAACGTTGTCAAGGATTGTAGTTTTTGGGCGTGTGTCTGTGGTCTCTTTTTCTACAAGTAGTAAGAACTGCAAGTTACATTATGATTGCATTACGGTTACATTATGATCATGAAAATCATAATGGGAATGAAGGTGTAAATGGTTGATTCATGATTAGAATGCAAGTTTGAACCAACTTGTAGGCGCGAAATGCATACATGCAACAATATTCGTTACATTTGATTTGAAAAAATCTGATTTAAATATCTATTATTGTGCCTGACTCTATTTAAACTTTATTTAATGCGGACTCCAGCTAGATCACTCTCAAGGATACGGTTGTCGCCGCGGTCTATCTCGCCCCTATACTCCGGCACGTACGGCCTCAGGATGTCCTGCATCAACATCTTCAGGCAGCGACCCTCCTTCGGACACAGCTTCTTCAGGATCGTCCCAGACTCACCGGCCTCGAAGTTACCTACATTATACGAGTATACATGTACATGTATATAAACGCGAAAACGTTCTATTACATTGTACTTGAGATACGAAGTGTCCATATATGTAATTAGATGATGAAATTGCAAATTAGTTAGATTAATCGTCCAATTAACAATTAATATTAATAATGATGACAAGTTTGTGAAATTTTATTCTTAACACAAGAATTCGGTCGACTGGCAATTGGGTAATTGATGACGTTATCATGTAATAATAATATCACTCAATGTCATCACCAACTAAATGACTTCTATATTCCAGAGAAATATACCTTGATGGCCAGCAAGTTGTACCCATGGGTATTTGTTTTTCTTGAACTGTTGTATAAAGGGAGACCACTGAACCATGCGTCGGATTTTCCGCCATGACCTTTGCTGTTGAGATAAAAAAAAAATGACATACATATAAAATGGTACCACATCAACCAAGTAAGATGGATATTGTGATAATCATGAAGAAGTTCATACTCAATTGGTACAGTCTTTAGTTGACACAATAATTAGCATCTTATATCGATGGTCCAGTCATATATCCAGTATATTTATGGTATCACACTACTAGACATTACATTACACGTTACGTGTATAATTTATTGACGCAAGTGCCCACGGCAAGTGGCTATATGAGTACGTACTTTATCTAGTAAAGTATGGCTATAATGAGGCACACCGGGACAATGAGCACATTAGAGTTCGATTAACAACGTACACATGGTACATGTATTGTGCAAAAAATATTTCATTGTAACATCGTATCACCAAGTAATTACATTAATGTAAAAAAAAGAATTATAATAATACATCTGAATGAAAGTGTTATATTGGCATGGTGGAAGTTTATAAAAAAAAACTACGACAAATTGAAAAATAAGGGTATCGCATAAAACATGGACCCGTACAAGATAGCGTGAACTGAGGGTGTAAGCTGTTGGAGAATCCGATAAATCTTCGAGACATGGTTAGCCAAGACAAGACAAACCCTACAGTCAGAAGCCATAAGACAGATGGACGGTCACGATACATATAGATGTTACGCCTTCTCCCCTCCCAACTCGTGCCTCATAAAGGACAGCCGTATACTTTAATGCCTCCACCCGCTAACTACCTTCCCCCCCCCCCTCCCCCCTCCCGGGTCCGAACTACAATATATTCATCCGTGCAACCCAAACTCTCCCGAGGATTTGAGACGCAAATAAACTTCCCATTGAAGGGATACAATTCCAACGTTGGGATGCCGGGGAATTGTGGCTGAGTCGAAAAGACTACGTGTACTTAGTACTTGAATAAGGGTCGGAGGGACAGAAGTGGCAGTTCTATTAAAAGTCAGATCGATAGTTTGTGAGACGATTTCCAGCTATTGAAACTGCTTGACTTCAGGTGGTTATCTTGGCTCAACGATATGGACAGCCGTTCATTTTGCAATCCTAGTTACAGTTTCTTCTGCAACTAAGTATATCTAATTAATTTACTCTATATTTAGAACACCTGGTTAGTATAAATGTAATTACTTATCTCATACAATGTAATTTATTACATATTTAGCTGATACATGTACATAAAATCATGGTGACATTTAATGACCTTTGAAACCCCCAACAGACACGTTAAGGCCTACACCGGTAAATACGAGAACATATATCGGAAGAGACGCATCTATAGCCGCGAGGATAACCGTTGATTAGATTCGAAATTAAGAGGGCATTATTAGCAGAATGTCATGTCCATTAGCGGAGTGATGTATTTAGACGCGGTGCGTACGTTTATGGTTCTCGTAATACCACCAGTCGTGAACCTGGGATAATTCAGGTGTCTTGCGCTTTCTATTGTAGGCCTACATGTACCCTAAAACATGTGCATACACGTACATATGATGGATGACACAGATGCCATGCCTGCCACAGCTGAGATTTAAAAATGGTAAATATTTAATGCCCCTGGCGCACGGTGCAAACACCACGCACATTGCAAACATTATAATGTGCTTATGACAGTAGGTCTTTTTTGTTCCCATGCCTGGAGGTACACGTAATGTGACACATTAAAAATTTTCAGCATCATCACATTCCGATGGCGTTCTTACAATTAGTATATTAGGTTTTTCAACACGATCCTACTACAGAGCTCGAACTACATGTATGAGAGTCCTAATACTAGTAGTCATTCGATTGTAGATACACTAGATACGTGTAAATGTAGGGGTCTACATGCACACTGGTCAATTTACAAGTATCAGTGTATGTACTCTAGAAAATAAAATACATGTGTAAGTTTACATCTGTCAGCATTCGGACAAAATAAATTGCATTTATTGGCCAGATATGTTTACTGACTCTGTGCCGTGTTCGGTGCCAAAAGCCCATTGAGAGTTATAAATAAAGTCGTATTGACGTCATACTAGCTTTGTTGCATTCCGACACAGCAGAAGTTTGGCGATGTCTGTCCAAGTGGGAGACAGTAAACAAACATAAAACCACATGATTTGGCATACCACTGTCCTAGCTCGCTAGAATACTACATATACATGGGCATGTAATAACGATATTGTTCGTTGATAAATATCTATCGGCGGTAAATGAATGAAATTAATATAACTATTCAATTAGTTCAGAAAAGCTTTAATGCAATACACTGTTTTACTCCCGGAAAATTCGTATCAGATAACGGGAATATCATTGAGGTTCTGCTTAAAGTGCGAGCAAACAGATGTCGCCATGGCAACCGAGGGGATCTAATGGAAAGTCCAGTAATTCCCAATGAATAATGACATGTAACATCATAGGTTCAAACCCATTGACAAGACGTAGCCTACACGTACGTATTGCAAACAGAACCGATGCTACTGATGCTCAATCATGAAAAGAGATAAGGCCTCAGTACAAATACACTGCATATTTAGTACGTAGCACAAAGGGACATGTAACATGTAACCCCCCCCCCCCCCTCCTATATCAAAGTGGCATTCTGTCACGTGGCTAGCTGTCTAGCTATTCAAATGATCATTGATATTAATAATTTCGTCTGTTTGTGTAAAGCAACTAGGATCCTTTCTGCGACAGTTTTATGTGAAAATAGCGAGTAATGTTTCTCAATGGAATCCGGAATGTAACGACGCCCCCCTCCCCCTCGCGCCCATGGTATCACCATGCACAATACATGAAGTTTTCATTAGCCTTCTTCTCTTGCTTTTGTCAGATAATTCAGTGTAATGTGAAGCAAATTTTACACATTACCCAAAACTTTTTTCACAATGTACACTGTACAATGCAAATGTACATATGAACAAAACATGATGTTTAATACGTATTCGAACGATTAATTTGATTACAATTGTAACGTACACGCGTATAAATGTACCTGTACTAATCGTGTTCTAACAAGACACACTGAAAGGAAATTCGTTGATTAGCCTGAATGGTCCTACGCGTAGATACATTGTACCGACTGACCACCCCTTGCTTGTAAAGTATGCTATAACTTCTATCCCTGGCCACCTCACCGATACTTCCTTGACGTCACGTGGCTCGATGACTCGGTCCGGTTGTGTATCGTCAAACCCCAGCACACAGGCGTCACAGTCACACTCCAGACTCAAACTGGTGCTGAATCCGGGCCTCGCGAGCACGTGGTGTCCATTGCTGGTGTTCTTGGTCGCAGTGTCCTCGCCCGGCAGGGGTGGCGCCGGTGGAGGCAAGGCCTGAACGATGTCGTTATCCATCAGGAGCCGCTTGTGTGGAGGAGATCGGTCCGACTGAGTGATCTGACTTTGAGGGTCTGCCTGCCCGTATGGTGACTGCGGTCCGCAAATGTGGTTAGCGGTGTCTCCTGTCTCGGGTGGTGTTGTCCTGTCGGAAGACGGGAGATGGTCTGACGGCGCTGGGACGGACGGCTGGATTATACCCACCGCTGGGATATCCATGGCGAACGCCAGGGTCTCGTCACCTTGGACCCACGGCCACTACATATACACGGCCCGGGGCTTCCAAACTTCCAGGTAATTAAGTTCCTTCTCAATCAAATGACTTACATCATCGCCACATAATCAGAGATTCACCGCCAAAAATCCAAGCTGATCATACTCCGGCGACCTCATGAGACAAGGCTTAACGGGAAGCCGGTGTAATTGGCCGGAATGATCTGATACAAATTGAAGGGGAGCTCCAATTAGGGCAGGCCGCTTGTCAGACTTTTACAGCTCGCGGGGCGTAGTTTGACGTGGACATCTATCCTCCGTCCTTGGCAGTATCCACTCGGGGGTGCTCTGTGGGACAGTCCCTGGGACCTGTCCAGCACTCGGACACTCGTCAGCATGG
The DNA here is from genome assembly GCA_949152475.1 of Terebella lapidaria. NCBI lineage: Eukaryota > Metazoa > Annelida > Polychaeta > Terebellida > Terebellidae > Terebella > Terebella lapidaria. The sequence goes on from OX424561.1 coordinate 19,660,004, forward strand.
ACTCACGCCGTCGTCCACTCGAGGTCTCGGCTACATGTACTGATTTGTACTCGGAGGCCTCGCTCTAATATGGTGATAGACGCCTCGAGAAGATAGCGGTGGTAATCAGCACCCCGTCACAACAACCCGGGACGTTTCCTGTTCACCAGCTGATGTTTCCTCTCAAAGTTTTATCGCACTTACATGTATTTCTCTAGCAATCACCTCAGCACACTTTGCCTTTTGTATACGTCCCTCGCTGGAGAGTTAGGCCGTATTTCTTAGTCAAATACCTTTTGTTTGTCTTGTTTTTACTGTTTAGTTCAGTACAGTCCGTAGTACACGACAGGCATGGTTTGCCTCCAACACATTCTGTATAATTTAATCTTCGGGCCATATAGATACGGGTAGCATGTATATGTTTGTCACAGCATGTGGTATACACTGGCGTGTTGGAACTCGGGGCATCTCGTTTGCTCAATCCCACGCATTCAGCTGGTCCACAGCCGGGCCTCATTCAATATCACAGTACATTTACTATGTCTCGACCGGCAAGCGTGTTTGTGTGTAGCTGTCCTAATTAGTACGTATAATTAGTGCGTGTAATTGTCCTTCGGATATTAGCTCGCCTGGGCTATTATAATATTATCCAAGATTACTATTTCGTATATATGTACAAGTATGGTGTGTTTCTCAGCACTCGTATTCTTCACTACATGTATTAAAAGACAAGACGCAGGTGTTTTTGGGCCGTCCATGCTGCATGTACATGTACATGTATATACTGGCCTAAATTGTGGTATTTTTGAAATTCATGCTCTACTTGGCGGATTTAACGTGGTTGTTATATAATTTGCCTTATACATACATGTACATACTAGCGTGGGGCGTTCTACGTCCCACAGTTGTTTGAGAATCAACGCATCTGTCCATAGCGTCTAATAATTAATTTTTTTTTTCACCCGAGCAAAACCCCAACCCCCTCCATCGATCTGCAGGTACATGTACATGTAGTGTATTGTGCGCCACAACTGAGCCCCGAACACCGTAAAATAATGTACTGTACGGGGTAAATACATGTACATGTACATCGTATGACCTCTCAGTCCGAACCCCAATCGAAAGAATCCAATCATATGTTCTAAGTGTACATGTATATTGGCTGCTCGGCTTATTTGGCTATACCCTTAATAATGTTGTTGCAATATACATATAGGCATATCGTTATTGGATCTATTATTGGACCTCGTATGAATGGATCCCACTGTTCCGTAGCCTAGTGACCACCAGTTGACCAGGACATGACCCCTCTACGTGTACGTTTTTTATCCCATGAGTGACCATTACATCACAGATGTCAAACAGTGGCCATCCAAGGACGCAATTAAGTCGATTCACTTTCATTCAGGCACATTGTATATACGTAGTATTTGACATCAAGCAGTTCATGTACATGTACATGTGAATGTGATACATGTACAGGTATACATTGTATCAGAAACCCTTAAGAGAGATCTCTCTTATGGGTTTCTGATCGTACATTGTATGTATGGACACAACGATATTTGCTAATTTTGGCGCATGATGGGGCCGTTATGACCACTTTTTGGTGGGAATTACATGTATAGAATTTGCTGCACGGGACAGTGAAAAGAGAGAACAATGCTGCCCCAACATCACATGTAACATGTAGTACCGTATTGGTCCTAATAGTGGCACGCGCCCTAATAGTAGAGCGCCCCCTCTTTCCCCCCAAAAATGTAAAATTTTTGTAACACTGTATTTCACTTGATATCTTGAGTGTCCCAAACCACAAAATTATGTTACTTGAATCTTAATAAAGGGTATTAGAGGCTATAGGTATTGTTTTCAGTGATTCTCTTAAATCTGACCTCTGGAGAGTGACCCCATTTTTACGCGCGCTGCTGCAGGAGGTCTTGCTATGGCTCGCCGTGTACATGACCAATACGGTACATGTATGGTTACATCCCCAAAATACAAATACATATAAATTTTCCCCCTATTATGGGAAAACTAAATCGTGTCTTTTCAACGCTGCAAGATTCCCCCAAAAGAACATACATGTGCATGTATACTGTGGAAAGAGGGGGCGGAGGGAGTGGCAGGGATAGTCAGTCAGGTTTGAAAAATGACGTCACACGTCTCCCAACACGAAAGTGCAATACTTTGTTAATTATTGATTACATTGCACAATATGGAGGGGAATGCACCCACTTGAAAATTACGTGCTTAGGAAACGATAATTGTGTTAGTGAATCTGAAGTTTCTTAATAAATATTCAGACTTTTCAATTAATTTAAATCGTGTATTTAACGAAAATGCACCCCCATCGGAGTACATAGACACCTACTCTAACTTGAAGCGGATTGCATGAACACAAATTTTACCAAAATCAATAGCATAAGACACACATGTAGTGTACACTTCAAATGTACGTGTATGTACAAATACATGATTTGGAATATTGTGTAGTGATATAAAAGGACATGTATGACTATTCATGGACATGACAAAAAGATTACCGTACACGTCCACACCGGTACTACTACACTGTATTCTGACCAATCGTGTGTATTATTGGGTAAACTAGGGAATACGACAGTTGTATGGTGGGAGAACGTGCCAAGCATCTCACAATTTCTTCAGCATCATTCACAGATCTCACGTCGTCCTTAATTAAAGATATACAGTATGTTGTTATGGAAGGTTTTTCTCCTGCTAAACAGTGAACACATACTTGTAGCTTTTATCTTTGCGAACTTCGTCATGATGTACATGTACGTTTTACATGTGTACTTCGTGAACTGGAATAGAATCGTGTGATTAATTGTTGATATCCAGCTATCATTTCAGCGGGAAAATCATGGAAGATTTTTCTAACTCGTTTAATTACACCGTTTTTTTCGCTGATATTTTTTGCAAGGCTAAATGGTATCGTATTATAACTTGGCATGAAGTACATGTACATGTACTCCATCAGGGAAGCAATTTTCTACCGAATTTCAAATTTCTATCACGAAAATTGTCAAAGATGGCATTTTATGTGCCCCCAATGCTAACTTGAGCCAAACCATTGAACTTCTCGGTCCGCACACGCTTTTGTGCATTTTGTCGATTTGTAGCAAGGCAATCTGTCCAAATCAACATGTTTCTGTGGAATAATTGTACATTCAAATTTGTCTTCTGGTTCAAAATTATAACAATACATGTACATGTACGACGGATGTAAACACCACTAAACACGGGAATATATGCGCAGATTCCAGAGATATCCCACTTTGGGAAGAAATTTAACATTGGGGTAGATTTCGAACTTTTTCATGTACATTAAATACACGTGCATGTAGTCCTTTTCATGCAATGAGGTGTGATAATTATTGACTAATTATCAAATCACTTTGTTACGTAGGCCCACACCATAAAATTTTACACTGATATGTTACTATTTCCTACGCTGAGGCACATGTCTTTTGACTTGTAATTTACAATAATTTCCTCCAGCAATAAAACTCAACAAAGTGTGAAACACAAGCGGAGTACATTCCACAGCCGCTACTAGTAGTTTCCTACAGGACATCCTGGCCGCTTGTCAGACTTTTACAGCTCGCGGGGCGTAGTTTGACGTGGACATCTATCCTCCGTCCTTGGCAGTATCCACTCGGGGGTGCTCTGTGGGACAGTCCCTGGGACCTGTCCAGCACTCGGACACTCGTCAGCATGGACTCACGCCGTCGTCCACTCGAGGTCTCGGCTACATGTACTGATTTGTACTCGGAGGCCTCGCTCTAATATGGTGATAGACGCCTCGAGAAGATAGCGGTGGTAATCAGCACCCCGTCACAACAACCCGGGACGTTTCCTGTTCACCAGCTGATGTTTCCTCTCAAAGTTTTATCGCACTTACATGTATTTCTCTAGCAATCACCTCAGCACACTTTGCCTTTTGTATACGTCCCTCGCTGGAGAGTTAGGCCGTATTTCTTAGTCAAATACCTTTTGTTTGTCTTGTTTTTACTGTTTAGTTCAGTACAGTCCGTAGTACACGACAGGCATGGTTTGCCTCCAACACATTCTGTATAATTTAATCTTCGGGCCATATAGATACGGGTAGCATGTATATGTTTGTCACAGCATGTGGTATACACTGGCGTGTTGGAACTCGGGGCATCTCGTTTGCTCAATCCCACGCATTCAGCTGGTCCACAGCCGGGCCTCATTCAATATCACAGTACATTTACTATGTCTCGACCGGCAAGCGTGTTTGTGTGTAGCTGTCCTAATTAGTACGTATAATTAGTGCGTGTAATTGTCCTTCGGATATTAGCTCGCCTGGGCTATTATAATATTATCCAAGATTACTATTTCGTATATATGTACAAGTATGGTGTGTTTCTCAGCACTCGTATTCTTCACTACATGTATTAAAAGACAAGACGCAGGTGTTTTTGGGCCGTCCATGCTGCATGTACATGTACATGTATATACTGGCCTAAATTGTGGTATTTTTGAAATTCATGCTCTACTTGGCGGATTTAACGTGGTTGTTATATAATTTGCCTTATACATACATGTACATACTAGCGTGGGGCGTTCTACGTCCCACAGTTGTTTGAGAATCAACGCATCTGTCCATAGCGTCTAATAATTAATTTTTTTTTTCACCCGAGCAAAACCCCAACCCCCTCCATCGATCTGCAGGTACATGTACATGTAGTGTATTGTGCGCCACAACTGAGCCCCGAACACCGTAAAATAATGTACTGTACGGGGTAAATACATGTACATGTACATCGTATGACCTCTCAGTCCGAACCCCAATCGAAAGAATCCAATCATATGTTCTAAGTGTACATGTATATTGGCTGCTCGGCTTATTTGGCTATACCCTTAATAATGTTGTTGCAATATACATATAGGCATATCGTTATTGGATCTATTATTGGACCTCGTATGAATGGATCCCACTGTTCCGTAGCCTAGTGACCACCAGTTGACCAGGACATGACCCCTCTACGTGTACGTTTTTTATCCCATGAGTGACCATTACATCACAGATGTCAAACAGTGGCCATCCAAGGACGCAATTAAGTCGATTCACTTTCATTCAGGCACATTGTATATACGTAGTATTTGACATCAAGCAGTTCATGTACATGTACATGTGAATGTGATACATGTACAGGTATACATTGTATCAGAAACCCTTAAGAGAGATCTCTCTTATGGGTTTCTGATCGTACATTGTATGTATGGACACAACGATATTTGCTAATTTTGGCGCATGATGGGGCCGTTATGACCACTTTTTGGTGGGAATTACATGTATAGAATTTGCTGCACGGGACAGTGAAAAGAGAGAACAATGCTGCCCCAACATCACATGTAACATGTAGTACCGTATTGGTCCTAATAGTGGCACGCGCCCTAATAGTAGAGCGCCCCCTCTTTCCCCCCAAAAATGTAAAATTTTTGTAACACTGTATTTCACTTGATATCTTGAGTGTCCCAAACCACAAAATTATGTTACTTGAATCTTAATAAAGGGTATTAGAGGCTATAGGTATTGTTTTCAGTGATTCTCTTAAATCTGACCTCTGGAGAGTGACCCCATTTTTACGCGCGCTGCTGCAGGAGGTCTTGCTATGGCTCGCCGTGTACATGACCAATACGGTACATGTATGGTTACATCCCCAAAATACAAATACATATAAATTTTCCCCCTATTATGGGAAAACTAAATCGTGTCTTTTCAACGCTGCAAGATTCCCCCAAAAGAACATACATGTGCATGTATACTGTGGAAAGAGGGGGCGGAGGGAGTGGCAGGGATAGTCAGTCAGGTTTGAAAAATGACGTCACACGTCTCCCAACACGAAAGTGCAATACTTTGTTAATTATTGATTACATTGCACAATATGGAGGGGAATGCACCCACTTGAAAATTACGTGCTTAGGAAACGATAATTGTGTTAGTGAATCTGAAGTTTCTTAATAAATATTCAGACTTTTCAATTAATTTAAATCGTGTATTTAACGAAAATGCACCCCCATCGGAGTACATAGACACCTACTCTAACTTGAAGCGGATTGCATGAACACAAATTTTACCAAAATCAATAGCATAAGACACACATGTAGTGTACACTTCAAATGTACGTGTATGTACAAATACATGATTTGGAATATTGTGTAGTGATATAAAAGGACATGTATGACTATTCATGGACATGACAAAAAGATTACCGTACACGTCCACACCGGTACTACTACACTGTATTCTGACCAATCGTGTGTATTATTGGGTAAACTAGGGAATACGACAGTTGTATGGTGGGAGAACGTGCCAAGCATCTCACAATTTCTTCAGCATCATTCACAGATCTCACGTCGTCCTTAATTAAAGATATACAGTATGTTGTTATGGAAGGTTTTTCTCCTGCTAAACAGTGAACACATACTTGTAGCTTTTATCTTTGCGAACTTCGTCATGATGTACATGTACGTTTTACATGTGTACTTCGTGAACTGGAATAGAATCGTGTGATTAATTGTTGATATCCAGCTATCATTTCAGCGGGAAAATCATGGAAGATTTTTCTAACTCGTTTAATTACACCGTTTTTTTCGCTGATATTTTTTGCAAGGCTAAATGGTATCGTATTATAACTTGGCATGAAGTACATGTACATGTACTCCATCAGGGAAGCAATTTTCTACCGAATTTCAAATTTCTATCACGAAAATTGTCAAAGATGGCATTTTATGTGCCCCCAATGCTAACTTGAGCCAAACCATTGAACTTCTCGGTCCGCACACGCTTTTGTGCATTTTGTCGATTTGTAGCAAGGCAATCTGTCCAAATCAACATGTTTCTGTGGAATAATTGTACATTCAAATTTGTCTTCTGGTTCAAAATTATAACAATACATGTACATGTACGACGGATGTAAACACCACTAAACACGGGAATATATGCGCAGATTCCAGAGATATCCCACTTTGGGAAGAAATTTAACATTGGGGTAGATTTCGAACTTTTTCATGTACATTAAATACACGTGCATGTAGTCCTTTTCATGCAATGAGGTGTGATAATTATTGACTAATTATCAAATCACTTTGTTACGTAGGCCCACACCATAAAATTTTACACTGATATGTTACTATTTCCTACGCTGAGGCACATGTCTTTTGACTTGTAATTTACAATAATTTCCTCCAGCAATAAAACTCAACAAAGTGTGAAACACAAGCGGAGTACATTCCACAGCCGCTACTAGTAGTTTCCTACAGGACATCCAGGATGCACGTACATGTATTGGATGTAACTAAACTCGTTCATGTAACTCTATCATTGTATGAGACAGGGCAGTGACGTGGGGCTGACGTCAATGCAAGTGATACATGAATAGGCAACATATGTGTCACACACATGTATATGTAACAAGGCTAGATATTATTACTGTACATACTGTACATATCAAATTCCTATAGCATGGGTGGTAATTCATGTACATACATAGTTCAGCCATGTCATACATGTTTTACATGTATATTTTTCTTGCAAGCATAAACTTAAGCCAAAGGCTGAGAACGGTTACCGGTGTAATCTACAATGTCAGACATAACTTTTTTTCAGTAAAATTGCCGCTTTGACATATCAGATTCACTACAGGTCCATTCATGGCAACCATTGACATTTGGATGTTATACCATTGACATTTCATGGCAAATATCTATTTACATTATTCACGTCAAATGTTACATTATACAGTACGAATCACACAGAAGGTCACTAGTATGCTAGCCTTGTTAAATGATTGGCGCGCCTTGGCTGCGCCAGTGTCCGTTTTTGTGTAATACAAAGTTGTATTGATTAAATGGTTATTGTTGTTTTCCCGCCCGCGGTTGTTTCTCGTTGTTTGTCTCAATAAACCCAACATCCTAATATTGTGCTCAGTTGCTAGGTATATAATTCTCTCCACATCTACTCTCATATCCCGTTTGTACAACGGGCGTCCCAGCAGTGAGTTCAGTCTGTGAGTAATTATCGGCTATAAAGCTGGGTCCTTTTTTGTATTGTGTCAGATTTACCTGCTCGGCTGCACCAACCGCTTTGAGGGCGAAGTGATTTATTACACTAAAACTACACATATGACATAATACAATGATGTAAAACTAGGCAAAAATGCACAGAAAATACCCACACGAGATAAGCGGTTTTGTAATGACAGTTGTGTATACAGTTAAAAGTGACGAGAAGAACGCTGACTACGTTACAACTTGAATACTTAAGAATAATTAAATATTCATAATGTGTATACAATTACAATTGAGACACATGATCAATACATATAACAGCCTGGGAGGGATGGGCGGGATAAAAATTCAAAGCGGTTGGTGCAGCCGAGCAGGTAAATCTGACACAATACAAAAAAGGACCCAGCTTTATAGCCGATAATTACTCACAGACTGAACTCACTGCTGGGACGCCCGTTGTACAAACGGGATATGAGAGTAGATGTGGAGAGAATTATATACCTAGCAACTGAGCACAATATTAGGATGTTGGGTTTATTGAGACAAACAACGAGAAACAACCGCGGGCGGGAAAACAACAATAACCATTTAATCAATACAACTTTGTATTACACTAAATGGTAATAGATTGAGCTAAAATATACAAATCTCAACAAATCGTGATTTGGGCGAAGTGATTTATTACACTAAAACTACACATATGACATAATACAATGATGTAAAACTAGGCAAAAATGCACAGAAAATACCCCAAGAATCCCACTAGTTATTGTAGATGTAGGGAATTAGAACCTTAGAGGTTTTGAACATAGTGTTTGATAAACGATACCCTTTTATCTAAATCCAACGAGAGGTAGTTCTGATACGCCTGGGATTTCCAATCGCCAAGCAACTGAATAACATCTGATGGAATACCAACACTTAGAGCCCAAGAAGCGGCGCCACGTCTGAAACTGTGTCCCGAAAACAAGTTTTGGTCATAACCCAAAGATACCAGAACCGAATGTAGCTGCTTTACGAAGGCACGAGGTGAAAGTGGTTTAAACCCAGAGGAATGAGGCAAAACGAATGGGGGTCCCTGTAGTGGGGCTCCCTGTGTAAACACGAATGTCGTGAGGAGAGCTTTGACCGGGCACAATATGGAACCGGGGATCTTAACCAATGGGACCTGCAAGCAGCGATCACGTAACTGTATGGTTTTTGAATACCTAGCTGTTATTGTTATGCCCCATGGGGTGAGACGAAAATCACATCTGCGTAAGTGTTTGGACGGGTCGAAGTCCGAGGGGGCCTGAAGGACACTAGATTTACGAAAAAAACCGAAGAACATAGTTAGACAAATAGCCCAAAAGCACTGATTTTGGGGAGATCGAAGGTCCAATGATGAATGAATCCGGGAGAGGATTTCGGGCGTAATAGGCAACTTTCTAGTTATCGAACTTGGAATCTCCCGTTTGATACCTCGAATGAGAGACCTAATGAACCAATTTTCAAGTAAAGGGTTGGGACGATTGGATTCAAGGTGCAGCAATCTAACAGCAGATAGATACTGAGGAATGGAGTTAGGGGAAATGCGACTGGACAAGTGTACAATATACCTTGCTAGGTGACGGTTAGATATAGGAACGGGCCTATAACCCATGCTGATATAAAAATTTAGGTACGACTGCACGAAAGACTTGTAGGACTTCTTGGTATTCTGGGCGAACGCTCGAGAACGGTAGAACGCGATAGATTTATCCAACGCTCGTTCCATCTCTGTGAAATATATACAAAAGAGCGGTAAGACATGTGAAACACAAGTGGCAATTCTGGCATAGCAAATGTACTGAGTAAAGTTCGGAGTCTAAAAGCCTCCCCCAGGGAAGGAATTCGGGAAACTGCGTCTGCTATACTATTGTTTCTTCCAGGAACGTGAAATGATTCAATTTCGATATCAAATGTGATAGCTAACCAGAAAATTTCGCGGAGGGCCTCCAACACAACAGGATTTTTTGATGTAAGCTTCCTGAAAATGCTACGAGCTACAACACTGTCCGTGCCGACCAAGATGCGAGAACCTTGCCAAACGTGAGACCATCTTCTAATTGCAAATAAGAGGGCCAGAACTTCTTTGTCATTTATGTGCAGATCACGAGCCGATGGGAAGTCTAACTGCCAGTTGACATAACCCCAATCTGGACCGCAAACAAAGCCACAGCCTGTGGCGCAAGCGTCTGTGGTAATAACATATACATCCCTGTCTTTGGGAACAATATCTTTGCCATTAAAGGCACGAAGGCATGCCGCCCACCATTTAAGATCCAGATAGAATTCTGCTGGTAATTTAACCTTATGGTGAGGAAGTTTGAGCGTTTGAATAACGTCCAGCAGGCGCCTGAGATAAGTTCTACCTCCAAGCACAACCTGAGCTGCATAATTTAGCTTGCCAGCCAAGCTTTCCAAATCGCGTTTGGATGCGCGCTTTATCTGGAGAAATTTACTGATAAGGTTTTCAGGAACGCATCCAATTGTTCTCGTTTCAAGTCACCAAACAATTAAACACATGACAGTTACTTCAAAGATCACAAATAGTGACAACGATATTTTCTTGAAGAATTATCAGTCACAGATAGTTTACATACAAGACAAAGTATCTGGAAAAGTGGAATAAACAGGGCCGCTATTTGTCGGACAGGGAGTGCTAGAGTTGCGTGTAGACCCCTTAGGAATTAGTTTTTATCGACTTTTCATATGATTGTGATGATGTCAAAAGTAAACATTGAAGGCGTGGACCCCTTCCCTGTTTGATAGATCTTTGTGGATAACATTGGTAAGGTGCGTGTATGGCAAGTATTAAAAGTGCAAATATAAAATGGTTTGCAAAATTAGGGCAATTTGAACGTGAATTGTTGTAATTCTTCCGAGGAAACAATCGATACGGTAATCGCATACGTGATACTGCGCATGCGCAAGAAATCCTGACATAGTGTAAAACATGGACTGGCACCAGGTACTATATAACGCTTGAACTGTAGCTTATTTAAAGCTATAATCACTTTTAGAATTGACAAAATTTATTCATTCTGCGGTAGCTTTATTTTGTCTATAGAATGAGATATCGTACAAATTTGGGTCTGAAAAACTTTAATTATCAGAGATATATCTGACCACAAGCAAGAATATTTTGTATTAAAACTTTTAAAAAGATATCTGTGGTATATATCCAACAACACATGAAATTCGTTTGACATCTGTCATATATAGGCCTAACATAGACTATGCGAGTGACACAAGGAATGAAGTGAATAATGTTACAACTAGTATATAAATAGGGTTATCCCACAATATGTGTTTTTGGGGCACACAAACCCATATTGTAGAATAATCCTATAATATACACTAGTATTTTGTAGTATTATTTAAATTATATTATATCTTGGGAATATACTTACCTCAACATTCACGGACGTTCACACTTACTAGTTACTTTAACCATTCGAGATGAGGTCACTGTATTGTGCTTTTACAAAAAAATTCAACACAAGTGTGTTAATTGCTCAGTGGTAGAGCACTCGCCTCACAAAGGAGTGGTCCCGGGTTCGATCCCAAGTCTCACTCCTTGGCGAATTTAGCACCTGATATGTTGTCCTTCAGCCCAAACAGGACATTAAACTTGCTGGGTGAGGATTATGGTTGCTGCACCGGGATTCTCAGCGGTGGTGATGGGGAAGCTGATAGATATACCCGGATCTGCTTGAGGACGCTATAGAAATTGTGACAATGACACACACAACACAAAACAGGACCCTACTGGAAATAAGTGCGTGGGTTATCTTAAGGGCTCACCCCATGAATAAATACAATCCAACAATGCACAATTACAATCACTTGGTCAACTAATTCACGCTAAAGCGAACAGCATACAACCCAAGTCACAATACAAACGTGTATACGATGTATACTTTATAAATATAACTCTAAATAATTTACAAGCATGGAACAGAATTATCAGGAATTGATATGATGTACAAATCAATTGTGAACAGATGCCTTTGAACCACACCACTACAATTCTTGGAAAATTTATCGTACACGTATGCCCTCCTTGTAATGAATGAAGAGTTTTCAGCTTCATACCAAATGAAATCGGATTCATCGCCTGCAAAGAAAAAACATCATTAGTCAATCAATAGCACGACTAAATATACCATGTATAAAGATACAAATTACTTCTACATTATCATGATTATATGTTTATTGGCGACTCGAAGAATTATCTCACCAGTCCACAAACCAAAACCTGGTTTCACAGTATGTCAGAATAAATTAAGACAAACTGCGCATATCGTTTGGCTGTACAATGAGAAGTGAGAAAGGCGTGCCCGGGCAACTCGATGATCGTCCGTACGTATGTCAGGCGAGCATTCACAAGGCGAGCATTCGCCGATCGTCAGGCGAGCATTGTCTTGGTGGGCATTTGCCCATCGTCAGGCGCGCATTCACAAGGCGAGCATTCGCCGTTCGTCAGGCGAGCATTGTCTTGGCGAGCATTCGCCGATCGTCAGGCGCGCATTCATAAATGCGCAGAATGGACCGTGGCGCAGTGAGGCTAGCCTGGCTTAGCATTTGTTTTCTGTGGTGCAAATGAGCATTCGTGATGCGCGCATCGGTAGGTTGTAATGCTAGCACTGACTTCGCCTGGCATTGAGACAGGCTAGCCTGGGTAGTGACCCTCTGTGTGACTCGTACTGTATGTACTTCGACAATGACCATTTGAAGGTCAACTCAGGTCAAGTTCAAGGTCACCAAAAGATGCCCCACATGAGATGTCCGATAATATTATATTACAAACCTGAGGTCATGTACATTGTACACAAGTGTTTTGGCCGCAGAGGCCTATTTGTATATACATTTTATCATGCCATATTGGGCATTTCTGGCCTTTATCAATTTCAATCTACATGTATACATGTAAATTACATACTGTACATGTACACGTGCGTTTACTTGTAACGTAGATCTGTAAGTACATGAACTGTACATTTACAGTGTGACAACGCCTTGCTATCATGGAATAGCATAACATCAGATACGTACATGTAGAAATATTAAACTGTCCACTGGAATTCTGGACACCTCTTGCAGAAGTACGAGTAGCCTATGTACTAATATATCAAACATGCATGTACGTGTATGTACCCGACCAAACTTGGAGAGAGGGGGAGTATATACCTGTAAATGTTGTTGATTTTTGTTTTTTAAATACAGTTGTTATCCAGATTTCGTATACTTACAGCTCGCTGGCGCCTGGTTTCGCCACTCCAGCTGGTCTTGCGTCTGGGCTTTGGCTCCTTGACACTGACCGGCCGCTCGCCCCCGGCGGCCGCCATATCGGAACAGTCCGAGAGGCTGCTCCACGCCGTCAGGCGCTGGTCAAAGAAGCCCATGTGATCCTTGAAGAGGCCCAGCGACTCGCCATTCGTGGGCATGTCGGGGCCGTCGCTGTGGTCACTTATGATGACGGCTGGTGGTGGAGGAAGCACGGATGATGCCGGCACGGTCAGATAGCGAAGTCCGTGATAAGACGGGGACCGGGACAGTGATGTGGAGGACGACGACGGATCCGGGGTGGCCTGACTGGGAAGGAGGGAGTCCCGCTCGAGGCGGCTGAGGTCCGGCATCGAGTGGCCGTGGTACGAGTTGCTGCCCAGCTCCGTGAAGTCTCCAGAGTACTCCTCGCCCGAGAAGCTGGAGCGCACGTCGATGGCAGAGTCAGCGCTGGACTTCCTGCTCAAGTTTTGCTTCCCCAAACCGGGTGGGAGTAGCAGTTCAGTGCGTTCTTTCGAACCTGTTGACAATCTCGAGCTCTCTGCCAGATCTGTATGAGTTAGATATCTAGGCGACTCCAACGTAACTCCAGATTCTCCACTGGCGTGTTTTTGGAGTGGGGCACGTTGCCTGAACTTACATGTACCGTCCGGCCTACGGTATGGCGGCAATTCCATGAATGGATCGTCGTCTTCGTAATCTGCATGAGAGAAGTTCATATCGAAGTCTCCGAGCCCATCAGAGAGAGGACCGTGTGAACAGCTGACAGATCGCTCCAAGTCACTGTCCACGCTACTCCTGTAATAGCTGGACGAACCTCCGAAACTGGGCGAATTATCCACGTTTACATGTAACTGGTCATGTACATTTACCTCACTCGTATATGCACTAGTGCTACCTACGGGTATATAAGTTCGTGGGGTCCAGTCCCGGTCAGCATTCAGCCTACATGTATCCACTGAAGCACACTGATCAATAGTCCTTTGTGAAGTCCCTGACCTACATATATGTGGGTCTTTGATATTAAGTCCATGTGGACTCGATGTGTCTGAAACGTTTGAGGTCTTTTTGGGGACCAGCCCCTCGTTCCAGGGCGCGTAGGCGCTGAAGGTTACCTTGGGGCACGTTCCCGTGCTGTGCCGGTGTGTTCCATGCCTGAAACCGGGAGGATCGAGGGAGACACATTTACATGTTTTTTCTCTCGGGGTTTGGGGAAGAGGGGCGTACTTGTCGAGCAAGTCCTGCAGGCAGAGATCCATGTGATCCGAAGACATGACTTCGACGTGTCCGTCATGCTTGCAGCACCCGCGTGTTGTGGGGCCTGTGTAGCTGCCACGTCGCCATGGGTAGCGACCGCTGTACTCTGTCTCCTGTCCGAGGCGAGAAGTCTCGCTGCAGCTCGCGGCCTGGGTGGTGGTCGTGGCCACGGTGGCGGCGTGTACGTGTACTGGGGGTGATGCTGGTGAGCTGTCACTGCCGAAGTGCCATGAACGGCACCGAGTCCTGGTTGCTCTCTCCGGCGGGGTCCAGGACATCATGGGTTGGCGGGAGTCGGTCTCGAGAGGATGATTAGTACACGGGAGAGCGGCAGGCAGGGTGCGATACATGTACGTCCGTGACCCGGGGCTGGCCGCGTGCCTATCACATCTATGAGATGCGGACCGACTGAACTGCGACAACACGTTCATTTGACATCAGTGTACATGTACATGTAGGATGGCTACTTATCGAATTACGTGTATATGGGTATCTATTTAAAATACCACAGGTATTACTACTTGAAATATAATGAACAATTTAACGAATATCATTAGTCTATACAATCACAATTGTTGCAGCAAAGGACATGCAATAGGCAGTATTTAGGCAACCAGCTACAGAAATAATATGCTAATAGAATCACTACATGTACAAATATTTTTTTTTCGAGAGCCTTGTTATGATTTCCCCCTCGTTAATCTTATTAGGTTGGCTGACAAGCGTTGTGTCACGTACATGTAATGTAGATATATGTACAGACCACTGTAACATGTACTGTACGTGTAAGGGCGCGCATCATTACAGCACCAGAACATATTAAGACCATAACTCATGCATGAGCGTAGGCTTCAAGTTTAAGATATATTTTGATATCTATTATGATACATTGTACATGCATGTACATGTAGATCTCGTCCGTTGTGTATCAATTATCCCAATGGGTCATCATTAATTGACATATGTACCTGTTTGAGCCATGTGATCGATTATCGAATAATCCTTGCTTTTTCCCTTGTTCTATCCAGAAACCAAATGTCACTCAGTCTTTAGTGTCCAGGAATACATAACATGTATGTTTTAACTTCCGTAAATTTTAAAACCTCGATATATCCATGTTTTCTGCATGCATGTTTATGTAGAAGCACTGAGAGTGTTTATGACTTGGCGGGCACTCCAATCTCGCGCACGAAAATGATATCACTTCGTTGAATCAGCAGGTCGTCGTACTGTATACATGTGGTGATCGCGGTCACGAAGTTATTCGTCAGAAATGAAATCGTCATGTTGTCGTGAAATGATGACGCGAATCTGCGCACACGACATGGCTCGCTGACCCGGCATCCTTGATAGAGACAGCTCTCTAGAGGCTGTTCGAACCCCGGGTTTCTTTCTCAATTCGAGTTCCTCAATTCTGGGACGCGAGGTGTAGAACTAGCTTTTTATTCGCTCGATCTGAATGTGTCTAAGTTATCAGGGCGAATCACATCTTCACAAATTAAAAACAAAGTGTTTGTCCTGCCGTTGTAGATTCCAGGTCATTTCCTTCAGCACACCGATATTGGCAAATGACAATGTCCCTGCTGACATGTTCGGGTCAGTCCATTATTGTAAAGGACAACCATCGGTTTTACCCGGTTACATGTACCCACACATGCTGTACATGTATCAGAGTTAGCCATAGACATGATTGAACATGTGTTGCGCATATTATATGTGATATACATGTACATGTATTGACTCATTCAGGGTCGGGTGCTAATTCCATCCTTACATTATACATGTAGTCTACATATTTATCCTGTGTGTCCATTGCATTTCATATGTTAGAGTGTCCTCGAATTGTCGTCAATACTGGATATTTTACATGTATTAATACGATTCGTGTCATCCATACATGTATTAAGTAAGTGCGAATCATTCCATCGATATCAACACCTCTAGTATACCTGTTCATAACAGTGTTCGGAACAGGGCAAGAACGGCTGTCCGTGTCTACTTTTTATATATGCTAACCAGTTGCCAGGTATAGGCATTGACAGTTCGCACGCCAGACAGTGTCCGTTCGCACCTGTGCGGCCCAGGGGCCTCTTCTCCCAGACCTACAATTACTTTATCTGTGGTCATTATCCCGGTATATACAGTGCATGTATATGACAGGTGACAGGTACATGTCGTGTCATGGTGCGGCCTCGTACATGTAAATGTAAGCAGGGGGAGAGGCGGAGATAGAGTGTTGGGAGAGTGACATTTATACATGTAAGTTTCGGAGGGATTTAGCGTATGTGTGCCTAATGATCGATGCCATCTTACCAAGGACGCCACAGTATTTTCATAATCAGAACCTCCACATAAACCATATATCCCTCAGACTCATTCATGCAAGCGTGTAGGCTCGTGCACTCGTTGTTGTGTGAGTGAGATTCATGTATATATATGACCCACGAGTCAAATAGGTAATTCACAGTCATTTGACATTTACGTGTAAGCTATTTGTGATAACCTATGTGCATGCCAGCATGGTGAGTCGTTAAATCGTGAATATTTTCAAATTCATACTTGGTGTGAAGATAAATGCACATGCATACCTATTCAATTGTATTCACAATCGCAAGAATGTATCATAAATTCAAAGGCGCCAGTATTGTTAATGAGCCATTCTGAACAAAGTTTCGGGGTCCGGGCTGTGACACACCGCGAAGTGTGAATGACGTCACTGTGACGTCAATAAAACCAGTATTTGTGGTTATGCATGACTTCTAGGCATTCTCGACTGTCAAAAACCTTCACGAGCATGCTATCGGCCTATGAGTATTATTGTATACTTGTACAAATAGATACATGTATAAGTGAAGCGACTGTGGGGTGGTATGTGGCCATAAACAGGTCAACCGTGTCAGATACAATTTGAACACAATATACACGCTGATCAATGTATAGAACTGAATAAGTACACTTCTGAGAAACCAACAGTTCATGTATATATTCAGCATGTCCGTACAATGTACAATAATTCACTTCATATTATACTTTATAGTATTATACTGAACACAATCTGAAAACCAAACAAGTAAATACAATGTGCAGATATAATAACTTGAAAATTCCCATTAAAGTGTTCGATATTCACTGATAAATCAAATTTCAGCACCTTTGCATTTACACAGCGAGTCACATTTTGGACACTACATGTATCTAAAATTATCCTAGAATAATAGTTATGATTATTACACGTCCTTGTGTACCACACATACACGTATACCTATAATACACCAGGTATGGGTAAACGACAATTTCTAGGGTCATATTGATTCTTTGATAGGAGATTTGTGTTTTCTGCAATGTGTACTTAATGAACATTCATCGTTTATGATTTCGACCGAGTTCGTGACAAAGTGTACGACGAAGTACACGTAATGCATCTTTTGGTGAATTTTGAACTTGACCAAAATGACATTGAATGATCTAGCTCAAGATGAATACCTGAAATGTGCAAATTGATATCTAAAGACCAAGTTTTTTTAGATAGCCTGCACTACATTTAACGTTAGGCCTTCGGTTTGATTTTTTTGATCAAAGATGAACCTGAAGGGTCAAATGTAAACTTCTCAAGGTCAAATCTTGGATGAAATACACAAGTTCTAGACTACATGTAACGTAGACCTTCGGTTTGATTTTCTGATCAAAGATGAACCTGAAGGGTCAAATGTAAACTTCTCAAGGTCAAATCTTGGATGAAATGCACAAGTTGGCCTCTACACTCGTCGAGCCGGAACATATAGATACAGCTTCTTTTTATGCTATGGATATTTACATTGTACGAAGTATATTTTATAAGTATCATGACAAGTCATCTCGTAAAAATAAGTCTAATATTAGATGGTCATTTTCGGTGAAGCTGACCTTCGTCAGAACTGAAACTATTACAATTTGTGGAACAAACACATGTACATGGGGCCTGTAAGCCCCGTGCCGCCGTGGTGTGATTTTGGTGACCAACAAACATGTACACCTTCTCTTACCTGAGTAATTCGAGTTCTAATTAAAGTACTACTTATGTGAAATAAAAAGGGTATGTTTGGTGGTCACCAGAATATAACCAGCCCAATAGTTTTCTCGTAGTAGTGTACCGGGCTATTTTTATTTGGGCCCATGTAGCTGCATCTATTGCCGTGAATTTTCGATTCGGCAGTGTTCGACAAATAACTTGTTTGGTCTGATGATTTTTCCTGCACATTTAAAGAAACATGCATGTACCTTCGGTTGATACAATAATCCTGTTTTAAGGATGTATGTGTACGCTCCACCTGGACCCAGTCAGAGGGGCTAAAAATTTGAAATTCATTGCATGATTTTCATACTTTTAAAAAATCATCAATTCGGAAATGGAAATTTGGGAAATATCAGCTCTTCTCCGATAATATTTTCGTCGAAAATTGCGAATTTGATATTTTCTCGCTCCTCAAGGGTATGGCATTGATACATGTAGACGAAAATATGGACACAACCCTGGAAAATATAGTCTAGGTTTCCTGGGCAACATATAATAATAGGATCATAATAATACAGAAATCAAAAATCGATAAATCAGAAATCGATAAATTATTATTATGAAAAAAAAAAGAAAAAAGAAGACTCAACAAAGATTCACTGCCATAGGTCTACCACACTTTTCAATGACATTCTTACCGCTTTGTTTTCTTCAAAAAAATTCTTGTTGTATCTCTGAACTTTTGTGATGTGATCCCAAGATATTGGTTTACCGAGCTGATCGTAAATTAACGTACAACAGTTGCGCAAGTACGGTAAGTGCACATTCCGACTCCTCTGTGTTTCCAAAAATTGGACAGTCCCATTCTCATGTTTGCTGTCAAGTTGCAAATGATGAAAATAAAGTGATAATTACGAATTTACTGGGCACAACGTGAATTTATCATAACCGAGAGTGTAAACACATTAATAGAAACCTAAACAGTGAGTAGGTACAACATGATTTTGTCCAAAGTTGTAAAGTCCGTTACATTTTCTCTCATTGCGCTGGCGGACATCGGGTCGAGTATAAATCCGAATTTGGAAATAGTGCAATGGCCATGGGGTTTCGAGAAAATACACCTTTGATCTTATCAGTTTGTTGAGAAGTTTCTACAGCCGAGAGGAACAGAATATGGACCACAAGCAAACAGACTGTGGGCCTATTGGCCCTGCCGTCAAAGGTAAACATTCGGAAAAAAAAAGACTTGATGTCTTGACCTGTCCAGGACCTGTCACCTGTGGACTGTAGTCTAGCACCTACTCGACTAGTCTAGATCTAGCAATATGAGCCATCCGTCCCAACGCCGCATCCCAAATTTCGCCAACTCAGTATTATCAGAGCTCAGAAACTCCTTTTATGGAAAAACAAACTGCTGTTACAAAGATTGAATATCAGAGTCTCGATTGATGACAGCACTGGTTGGTTTCATTCGCAGTACAAGGTCTGAAAATCCTATTGGTGAATTGAGGAATGCGGCGAACTTCGGACGGATGGTTCTAGGCTACACTGATGTGTATTGAAGGTATGGGAGGGGGGGGGGGGGGGCATGGAGGAGCTATTATGATATTTTCATGAAATACAGACTTATAGTAGGTCTCGCCAGGTCCTGCTATAGCACTGCAAAACAGGGCTCCATCACGTTAAATATCTGTTGGTGTACGCGATCGCATCCGATCTTTTCAGAATTGGCTATGGATCTAGAGGTATACTCTGATTTTTCTAACTTGTTCACACTGGTTTTTGGCGATAATTCTGCGATGCTAAAGGTTGTCAGTCCATAACTTGGCATACTTCACCTTGGAGCCAAACGGCAATTTACTTCCAAATTTCAAACTTCTATCACAAAAATTGAAGAAGTTGCCTATCTACCCCAATGTTAAATGTCAGCCCAAAACGGGATCTCGAGAATCTGAGTATATTAGAGGATTTCGTCTTGTTTACATTTATCGGGATTTGAAGTATAATTGTAATTTTGTATGAGAAGACAGGGTGAGGTGTATTCTAGACAAACATATTGATTTCGAAAGACTGTACAGCTACAAAAACGAGTACTAGTAAACGCACAAAATTTTGTGTGGACCCAGAAATTGAATGACAGGGCTAAATTCAACATTGGGATAGATTGCCAACTTTCTCAATTTTCGCAACAAAAGTCTGTAATTCGGTAGAAAATTGCCGTTTGACTCCCAGGTGAAGTATGCCAAGTTATAGAACGATACCATTTAGCATCGCAAAAATTTCAGCGAAAAACAGTGTAAACGAGTTAGAAAAATCAGAGTATAGTCCCGCTACATTATGACAAGGCTTATCCAGTTTCAAAAAAATAGTGACACTGCATCATTTTAATGTTTTCAGTCAACATCGTTCTAGGGGGTCTATATCTTGAACAGCCCAAGCGAAGTGGAGTGTGTCTAAGATGGCCCACATTGGTGCTCAGGGCGAAAACATACAAATCTCGATTATGACCATGACAGTTTTAGGATATGATGCCCAGGACCTAGACTTTATTTCCAGGGTTGTGTCCATATTTTTGTCTACATGTACATGTACCATGTCCACAAATTTTACCAGAAAGGATTAGCGATGTTTGAAGGGGATTTTCAGTAACATATTGATTGAGTTGTTTGAGTGAGTTTTCAATTTTGTGTCCTCTCATGTGTCAGCATACACACACAATGAATAGTTTTTGTGTCCCAACCTGTAAGTCGGTCATAATCGTGAGTTGTTTGTTTTCATCCCCATTTGTTATTTCTTCGGGAAGTTGATGGGAGAAAATTCAACATCTACTAGTATGTCTGCTCATTTCACAAACATTACATTTCTTTAACAAACTTCCTTTCAAATACTCAGTACTAGTACATATGGTAAACACGGTGAGTCATGGAAAACTGAGGTTATTATAGTTTCCTATATTGTAAACTGAGGCACAAGTGGAACACTTCACAACTTCATGACTAATAAATTATGAGCATATACATGATATACGACAAAGGTGTAATAGGGTTTTTCAGGCTATCTGTCACAGCTGGCCTTCAAACCATAGAGGAATGCACAGAAATTTAATACATGTACTATAAGAATCTGAATCAAATTGTCACAGTTGACAGCCACTACCATAACAACCCCAGAAGTGGCTCTCAAACCTAGTGATCGATATGGGTGGTCAGCATGTATTGGCTCTCGGCGTCCAGTGCCCACAATGATACCCTTGGTTACAGTTCGGAAATAACAAGTTTCCGTCGTGTGTCTCTGAAACTGTACAAATATAAAGTGTAATACTAATTGGGCATCATTCGAAATAGGTAATCAAACCTCAGCATGTTCAGTGGGATGGAAGTCACAGATCATTGTATAATGTTGTGTTCAAGGAGTCTGATAATTCTCGCTCTGCTGATGATTGCTGTCTTATTCAGTCTGCCACACTCTGTACAACATTGAAATAGTACTAGTATAAAAGGTTCAACCAATTGATGGTCTCTTTTTGAAATGTCCAGGTCGTTGTCCAAGTACATGTGGCAGAAAAAAGCGAAGGCTGTACCCTCAGCAAACATTCGACCAGGCCCTGGAAAGTGTAAGAAAACAGAAGATGAATGTTGCTCGTGCAAGTGTGCAGTTTGGTGTTCCTTCGACAACTTTGAGAAACCACATTGTTGGCAGGTTTGTAAATTGTTCGTTTCCTAAACCCTGGGGATGCACAGAGGCTATAAAAGCTTTATTTGTGAATCAGGAAGTATAACGACATGTAGTTTTCAATAATGTGACAACAGTTTCCCTTCATGCCCATACATGCTATATATATTATTTCAGTTTATTTTTAGATACACTGTAGCTGATATTAAAGCAATTTGCTTCGTTTCGTTCTATTCGGCTGGTTTTTCTTCCAGGTACACTAGTTTCACCACTGGGCCTCCTAGAAGTCTCAGGGATGAGGATGAAACAGAGCTGGTTGATTATCTGAAATATTCCCAAGCCCAAGGATTTCCGCTCACACGTTTAAACGTCAGAAAAATAATTTTGAATGTGCAAAAACAATACACCAAACCCTCCTTCAACACAGAGAAAGGACCAAGTGACAAATGGTTCAGAAGCTTTTTTGCCAGGCATCCAGAGGTTCAGGAGGGCAAACAACTAACATCACCGAAGAGACAGAACTTCTGTGTGATATGTGACTTCGAACGGAGGTCAAGCAGGACAAAACTTGAATCAACAGAACATAAACTGCCCAAAGAATGTGTTGTGAGGGATATTGCACTGGTTGCTGAGCCTGGTGTGTTTGTCAAAAGTGAGTCTGTACCAAGGAAAGCAAGTGTGCAGCAGGACTTCAGCGGGACTGATTCAAAGCAGGAAAACCCTCAACAAGTTCTTTGTGATCATCTTATTAAAGAGGCTGAGAAAACTAAAATAAAAGGTAACACTCATGTGTGCATGAAAAATCTTATGTGCAAATTTTATGCCATATATTTTATGCCATATATTTTATGAATGGAGTTCTTTTCAAAATATTTTGCTGAAATTTTTAAAATGCAATTGCAGGTTATGTATTTGTGTTTGTTGAATCACTTCAACCTGATTTATGATGATATGTAGACTAAAGGTTATGATTATGTTTATAAAGTATCACTGTATTCGTCATGTGCATACATTTTGCTTAATTTTATAGTTGTGAGGAGCCGACAGCTGTACCTGAAGTCTGACTTCGTAGAGGCTCTGGAGATGATTCGAGACAAACAGATGTCCATCAATGAGGCTTCCAAACACTATGGAATTCCAGACTCAACCATCAGAGGCCACATCAATGGCAGGTGATGTAAAACACATGAAATTTTCATTTTGTGTACTACATCTGGTATATTGTAATTGTATATTTTTCCAAGCTGTCTCATCACTCCAGGTTTAATAAAGTTTTCCCAAGTTCATGTTTTAGTCCTGCATTTGAAGTTTTGAATCCCCATTTTTTTGTCAAACAGACACACAAATATGAAGACTGGACCACAGCGACAGCTGAGTGATGAACAGGAGGAGTGCGTAGTCAGCCACATCATGTCCTACGCACCGCTCAGCAGGGCTGCCATCCGCAAGTTCATCATGAAAATGCTCGCAGACGATGGCAAGCTGGAGAGCACAAACTTCAACATCGACAGAGGCCCCAGCAACAAGTGGTTCAAGAACTTCTACAAGAGACATCCCGACCTTCGAAGTTTCGAAGACTTTGCGAGAGATGCTTCTGCTGATGTCAGTAGCGAAGGAAGCGACAGTGACGAAGGTGATAGCTGTGATGTTCGCAGGGAGTTCGCAGGTTCTGCTACAAACATTCTGGAGCAAGAATTCTCAATTGAGCAAGCAGCATCCAACACAACGCCAGTGAATAAGAAGAGATTAGATGAACCATTTGATACATGTATTGTGCCAACGAAAAAGCGTCGCTCACTGAAAAAGACACCAACCAGTGCTCACTTAGAATCACCTCGTGTGGGGGAAGGCAAAACAACTGTTGATGTTACTAAAATAAAGACTGGACATTGCGCACAGGTTAGGTCACCTCAGCTGCAAATGATGAGCATTGCCTCAGTTGAACCTGCCAAGAATCACATAACTCCCAGGCAGGTGTTTGAAATTGAACAGTAAATGATATAAATGTGTACTTGTACATGTAATGCACATGTAAATACAAACAGAATAGAACACCAATTGATGGTGTTTCAGATTGAGCATGTTGACAAGGTCATGGATTGTTTTACAGGTCCTTCGGAAGGAAGCGTGGACCTAAGCGAACTCTAGATGAGGAGGATGAAGAAGTTTTGGTGGACCTCTTGAGAAACTCCCCCACACCCGTCAAGCGAGCCGATATCAGAAAAATGGTACTCGACTTGGTCAGAGCCAAGGGGAAGATTTCATCGACGACTTTCAACATTGATAGAGGCCCCAAGTGACAAGTGGTTTCGTGCATTCTATGCCAGACACCCAGAACTTTTGGAAGGGGAAGATCAGAGGGACTCCAGTAACTCAGTTTGTGAAACCAACCTCGACCCTACACCTGGGTATATGGAGTCAGGGAGTCGTTCCCATGGGGGACCCCTGCCCATGGATCAGGCGGCTGAAGCTGCTGAAACCACAGCTACAGACAGGAGGCAAACCAAAGACAGACCATCTGCACATTCAGAGAATCAGTCACCCACCAAAGGGGATCAAATGAGCGAAAGCGAAAAGTACAGTATTCACAACTTCCTCCCATCTTCAAGTCTTCAGATACATGTTTAGTTCATGCACATGTAGTCAAGATATAAATGTTACTATGCTTTGTAAAATTAGTATAAAAACGGTGTGAAAGTTTCTTGTTGTGACAGACATGTACTAATTGTTTGTATTGCACCTTTACATGTAGGCCAACTGGAGGAAGATCTACACCCAGCCAACCGCTCAGCCAGGATGATGAGGAAGTTTTGGTGTATTATTTGAAGAACTGCACTGCTCCATTGACGAGAGGCGAGATAAGACAGTTTACAATGGGCATTGTCATGGCCAAGGCCAGGCTGTCATCAAACACATGCAATGTCTTAGACGGTCCTGATGACCTGTGGTTCAAAGGTTTTTATGAGAGGCATCCGGACCTGCTCACGAAGGAACAGCCAGACACATCCAAGAACACAGTCATGGTCAATTGGCAAACCCTCAAACACGAACCACAGGGAGATAGTGAGGAAGAATTGTTTTCAAATGGCGAAAATCTTGGAACCATTTGAAAGGCAAGAGTCATCTTGTAAACGAGAAAATTGTACAAACTATCCTAGTGAGGTACCTGTCAGTGCATCAGAGGAAGTCGTGCAAGTGTGTAGTGATAAGCTGGTGAGCGACCAGAGTGATATGGAGGTGTATGTAGCGTGGGAGCAGGTTCCTGGGACTGAGGTGTATGAGACCCATGAAACCTGTGATGTGCAAACTTCACAGACCTCCTGAGCACGGGGAATGGGCATCTTGTTGCATGTGATATCGCAAACAAAGTGTAATCATTGTGAAGTCGTGTTTTCAAGGACCAACCATTGAGGAATTATTGCTGTTGGATACATGTACATGTGTATACATGTGATAGTATGTGATTTGTGGATGTACGTGAATAATATTTTAGTTAAACAGTTCAAAACTGTGAGTTTCAGTAACAAGGACTCCTACTGCATTCTTATACACTTGAACAGACTCACTTTTGTGTTGATGTATCTTCGGAATTGTCACAGACAAATTTTGCCATGAGTAATGTATACATGGTGTGTAAGAATACTTACATGTACCATTTCGTCGCAGTGATGTACTTTGTTTATTGTAGTGTGACTAGTGTCGATTGTTCGTTAACTTGTTACTTTATATTGTAATTATATGTATCGATGCTCATAAGAATGATTGGATGTCTTCAAAATTTTTCATCTTTTCATGGTGCTAGATATGACAATATTTGATGATCACATGGGAAGTGTCATGTACACATTTAAGATGAGTGCTAGTTTCGCTTGCATGCAATTGTGCTATTTAACAATAAATATATTTTGATACTATGAATTAATGCAGTTTATTTTTAGGTTATTATGGTCCGTAACCTATTGGCATGGCGATGCGTCCGGCGTCGTCGTCCGTCGTCCGTCGTCGTCGTCGTCGTCGTCGTCCGTCAACAATTTTATCTTTAAAGTTTACGATCGAATTTTTCTGAAATTTTGCACAAAAATGCCTAAAAATATTTCGAGAGGGAGGTATTTTTTAGTTTTTTGATTTTCGCATTTTTTTTCAAAATGGCGGCCGTTTTCGACGAAAAATGCCTGATTTTGGACTTTGGCGGCCATTTTCTCAAAATCTGTTCAGTAACTTTTTTTTTTATTGATGCATAACACTCCCCATATGTACCCCTGTGACATGTATAAATTTTCGTTGCGCTTGAATCGCTCGAAGTGGGCCATTTTGGGCCCAAACTCGGCCCAAATGGGACTTTCCCATGTTAAATTCTCCTATGCTTCATAATGGGACACATTAAAGCCTAATATCTCACTTAATATTGAGATTAGAGACTAGGAATCAATTGTGGACATATAGGAAATGATATATGCTGAATATTGTCGTGACCTTGAATTTGACCTCTGACCTTGGTTTCAAGGTCAGAGCGGCCGTTTTCGTCGAAAAATGGCCAATTTTGGACTTCGACGATCGTTTTCTCAAAATCTGTTCACTAACTTTTTTTAAGTTACCGGACCTTTGGTCCGTAACCTATTGGCATGGCGATGCGTCCGGCGTCGTCGTCGTCGTCGTCGTCGTCGTCGTCGTCCGTCAACAATTTTATCTTTAAAGTTTACGATCGAATTTTTCTGAAATTTTGCACAAAAATGCCTAAAAATATTTCGAAAGGGAGGTATTTTTTAGTTTTTTGATTTTCGCATTTTTTTCAAAATGCGCGAGGCAGTTTTTCGACGAAAAATGCCTGATTTTGGACTTTGGCGGCCATTTTCTCAAAATCTGTTCAGTAACTTTTTTTTCTTATTGATGAAAAACACTCCTCATATGTACCCCTGTGACATGTATAAATTTCGTTTGCGCTTGAATCGCTTGAAGTGGGCCATTTTGGGCCCAAACTCGGCCCAAATGTGACTTTCCCATGTTAAATTTTCCTATGCTTTATAATGGCACACATTAAACCTAATATCTCACTTAATATTGAAATTAGAGACTAGGAATGAATTGTGGACATATAGGAAATGATATATGCTGAATATTCTCGTGACCTTGAATTTGACTTTTGACCTCATTTTCAAGGTCACAGGACAAAATGGCTAATATCTCGCTTATTATCGTCTTTACAGCTTAGGAATCAGTTGTGAACATATAGGAAATGATATATGCTGAATATTCTTGTGACCTTGAATTTGACCTTTGACCTCATTTTCAAGGTCATATGACAAAATGGCTAATATCTCGCTTATTATCGACTTTACAGTTTAGGAATCAATTGTGAACATATAGGAGATGATATATGCTGAATATTTTCGTGACCTTGAATTTGACCTTTGACCTCATTTCCAAGGTCGCAGGACAAAATTGCTAATATCTCACTTATTATCGACTTTACAGCTTAGGAATCAATTGTGAACATATAGGAAATGATATATGCTGAATATTCTCGTGGCCTTGAATTTGAGCTTTGAGCTCATTTTCAAGGTCACAGGACAAAATGGCCAATATCTTGCTTATTAGCGTTTTTACAGCTTAGGAATCGATTGTGAACATATAGGAAATGATATATGCTGAAAATTCTCGTGACCTTGAATTTGACCTTTGACCTCATTTTCAAGGTCACAGGACAAAACGGCCAATATCTTGCTTATTAGCGACTTTACAGCTTAGGAATCAATTGTGAACATATAGGAAATGATATATGCTGAATATTCTCGTGGCCTTGAATTTGAGCTTTGAGCTCATTTTCAAGGTCACAGGACAAAATGGCCAATATCTTGCTTATTAGCGTTTTTACAGCTTAGGAATCGATTGTGAACATATAGGAAATGATATATGCTGAAAATTCTCGTGACCTTGAATTTGACCTTTGACCTCATTTTCAAGGTCACAGGACAAAACGGCCAATATCTTGCTTATTAGCGACTTTACAGCTTAGGAATCAATTGTGAACATATAGGAAATGATATATGCTGAAAAATCTCATGACCTTGAATTTGACCTTTGACCTCATTTTCCAGGTCAACAGGACAAAATGGCTAATATCTCGCTTATTATCGACTTTACAGCTTAGGAATCAATTGTGAACATATAGGAAATGGTATATGCTGAATATTCTCATGACCTTGAATTGACCTTTGACCTCATTTCCAAGGTCACAGGACAAAATTGCTAATATCTCGCTTATTAGCGACTTTACAGCTTAGGAATCAATTGTGAACATATAGAAAATGATATATGCTGAATATTCTCATGACCTTGAATTTGACCTTTGACCTCATTTTCAAGGTCACAGGACAAAATGGCCAATATCTTGCTTATTAGCGCCTTTACAGCTTAGAAATCAATTGTGAACATATAGGAAATGATATATGCTGAATATTCTAGTGACCTTGAATTTGACTTTTGACCTCATTTTCAAGGTCAACAGGACAAAATGGCTAATATCTCGCTTATTATCGACTTTACAGCTTAGGAATCAATTGTGAACATATAGGAAATGATATATTCTGAATATTTTAATGATATTGAATTTGACCTTTGACCTAAATTTCAAGGTCAGTCATTTTATTTTCAAAGTCAGATTACAAAATGGCTTATATCTCGCTTATTATCAAATTTACAGCTTAGGGGTCCATAGTGAACATATAGGAAATGATGTATGCTGAATAGTTTGGTGATCTAGAATTTAACCTTTGATCCAATTTTCAAGGTTAGAGATATGGCGATTTCAGTGGTCACCTTGAATTTGACCTTCAACTTTCTCGGCTTAACTCTGTATATTTCTCCGGTAACCTTTCTAGCCCATTGGGCTAATTTTTTCTTATTGATGAAAAACACTCCCTCATATGTACCCCTGTGACATGTATAAATTTCGTTGCGCTTTGAATCGCTTGAAGTGGGCCATTTTGGGCCCAAACTCGGCCCAAATGTGACTTTCCCATGTTAAATTTTCCTATGCTTTATAATGGCACACATTAAGCCTAATATCTCACTTAACCTCTTCAGCGCCAACAGCGCCGGATATTTCCGGCGCAAAACGTAATTGTGTGACGCCATTTTGGGCCCAAACTCGGCCCAAATGGGACTTTCCCATGTTAAATTCTCCTATGCTTCATAATGGGACACATTAAAGCCTAATATCTCACTTAATATTGAGATTAGAGACTAGGAATCAATTGTGGACATATAGGAAATGATATATGCTGAATATTGTCGTGACCTTGAATTTGACCTCTGACCTTGGTTTCAAGGTCAGAGCGGCCGTTTTCGTCGAAAAATGGCCAATTTTGGACTTCGACGATCGTTTTCTCAAAATCTGTTCACTAACTTTTTTTAAGTTACCGGACCTTTGGTCCGTAACCTATTGGCATGGCGATGCGTCCGGCGTCGTCGTCGTCGTCGTCGTCGTCGTCGTCCGTCAACAATTTTATCTTTAAAGTTTACGATCGAATTTTTCTGAAATTTTGCACAAAAATGCCTAAAAATATTTCGAAAGGGAGGTATTTTTTAGTTTTTTGATTTTCGCATTTTTTTCAAAATGGCGGCCGTTTTCGACGAAAAATGCCTGATTTTGGACTTTGGCGGCCATTTTCTCAAAATCTGTTCAGTAACTTTTTTTTCTTATTGATGAAAAACACTCCTCATATGTACCCCTGTGACATGTATAAATTTCGTTGCGCTTGAATCGCTTGAAGTGGGCCATTTTGGGCCCAAACTCGGCCCAAATGTGACTTTCCCATGTTAAATTTTCCTATGCTTTATAATGGCACACATTAAGCCTAATATCTCACTTAATATTGAAATTAGAGACTAG
Organism: Terebella lapidaria; assembly: GCA_949152475.1. Classification (NCBI taxonomy): domain Eukaryota; kingdom Metazoa; phylum Annelida; class Polychaeta; order Terebellida; family Terebellidae; genus Terebella; species Terebella lapidaria. The sequence goes on from OX424561.1 coordinate 19,690,165, forward strand.
GAATGAATTGTGGACATATAGGAAATGATATATGCTGAATATTCTCGTGACCTTGAATTTGACTTTTGACCTCATTTTCAAGGTCACAGGACAAAATGGCTAATATCTCGCTTATTATCGTCTTTACAGCTTAGGAATCAGTTGTGAACATATAGGAAATGATATATGCTGAATATTCTTGTGACCTTGAATTTGACCTTTGACCTCATTTTCAAGGTCATATGACAAAATGGCTAATATCTCGCTTATTATCGACTTTACAGTTTAGGAATCAATTGTGAACATATAGGAGATGATATATGCTGAATATTTTCGTGACCTTGAATTTGACCTTTGACCTCATTTCCAAGGTCGCAGGACAAAATTGCTAATATCTCACTTATTATCGACTTTACAGCTTAGGAATCAATTGTGAACATATAGGAAATGATATATGCTGAATATTCTCGTGGCCTTGAATTTGAGCTTTGAGCTCATTTTCAAGGTCACAGGACAAAATGGCCAATATCTTGCTTATTAGCGTTTTTACAGCTTAGGAATCGATTGTGAACATATAGGAAATGATATATGCTGAAAATTCTCGTGACCTTGAATTTGACCTTTGACCTCATTTTCAAGGTCACAGGACAAAACGGCCAATATCTTGCTTATTAGCGACTTTACAGCTTAGGAATCAATTGTGAACATATAGGAAATGATATATGCTGAATATTCTCGTGGCCTTGAATTTGAGCTTTGAGCTCATTTTCAAGGTCACAGGACAAAATGGCCAATATCTTGCTTATTAGCGTTTTTACAGCTTAGGAATCGATTGTGAACATATAGGAAATGATATATGCTGAAAATTCTCGTGACCTTGAATTTGACCTTTGACCTCATTTTCAAGGTCACTGGACAAAACGGCCAATATCTTGCTTATTAGCGACTTTACAGCTTAGAAATCAATTGTGAACATATAGGAAATGATATATGCTGAAAAATCTCATGACCTTGAATTTGACCTTTGACCTCATTTTCCAGGTCAACAGGACAAAATGGCTAATATCTCGCTTATTATCGACTTTACAGCTTAGGAATCAATTGTGAACATATAGGAAATGGTATATGCTGAATATTCTCATGACCTTGAATTGACCTTTGACCTCATTTCCAAGGTCACAGGACAAAATTGCTAATATCTCGCTTATTAGCGACTTTACAGCTTAGGAATCAATTGTGAACATATAGAAAATGATATATGCTGAATATTCTCATGACCTTGAATTTGACCTTTGACCTCATTTTCAAGGTCACAGGACAAAATGGCCAATATCTTGCTTATTAGCGCCTTTACAGCTTAGAAATCAATTGTGAACATATAGGAAATGATATATGCTGAATATTCTAGTGACCTTGAATTTGACTTTTGACCTCATTTTCAAGGTCAACAGGACAAAATGGCTAATATCTCGCTTATTATCGACTTTACAGCTTAGGAATCAATTGTGAACATATAGGAAATGATATATTCTGAATATTTTAATGATATTGAATTTGACCTTTGACCTAAATTTCAAGGTCAGTCATTTTATTTTCAAAGTCAGATTACAAAATGGCTTATATCTCGCTTATTATCAAATTTACAGCTTAGGGGTCCATAGTGAACATATAGGAAATGATGTATGCTGAATAGTTTGGTGATCTAGAATTTAACCTTTGATCCAATTTTCAAGGTTAGAGATATGGCGATTTCAGTGGTCACCTTGAATTTGACCTTCAACTTTCTCGGCTTAACTCTGTATATTTCTCCGGTAACCTTTCTAGCCCATTGGGCTAATTTTTCTTATTGATGAAAAACACTCCTCATATGTACCCCTGTGACATGTATAAATTTCGTTGCGCTTGAATCGCTTGAAGTGGGCCATTTTGGGCCCAAACTCGGCCCAAATGTGACTTTCCCATGTTAAATTTTCCTATGCTTTATAATGGCACACATTAAGCCTAATATCTCACTTAACCTCTTCAGCGCCAACAGCGCCGGATATTTCCGGCGCAAAACGTAATTGTGTGACGCCTATGTGCCGGAAATATCCGGCGCAAAGTCACTCCCATGTTTTTTCTTGTACGGTCTATATTTTTCAGTCAAAAGTCCCCACGCAGCTTCCGTATATCGATGAAACTGTTGTAGTGTTCGTTACAATCAATATGTTGGTCAAAGATCAATACAATCAGTACATCAATACAATGGGAATGCATATAATGGAAAGAGAAATTATTGGGTTTTCCGTGGTGTTGTCGTCTGACAGATGTATGTAAGTGTGTGAGCATGCTGAGCAAAGGTATTCTCCACTGAATTCACTGTCATTTGTACCAGTTAGATCTAGGTATGGTATTTAACATCAATAAAAGAAACTGAGTTGCATGTATAATATTTTATATTGGTGATAATAGATTGATACTTACATTCATAATCAAAGACATGGGGATATTAATATTCTGTGAAAACATTGCATGCTTTCGTGAATATAAGATTTGTGAAAAGTTCAAGAATTAGTGGTTGTTGCTATGGTAACCAGAACACACCGAGGCCCAATGGTGTCGCTTGCACAAGGCTAGATATTTTTTCATACTTGTTTAATAAATTTCAATCAACTGTGGGTCTTTCTTTAATTTTGCAAATTTCCTAGAAAAAATGACCGGCGTGGGATAGTTTTTCAGGTCTGGCGGTCAAGAGGTTAATATTGAAATTAGAGACTAGGAATGAATTGTGGACATATAGGAAATGATATATGCTGAATATTCTTGTGACCTTGAATTTTGATTTTGACCCCATTTTCAAGGTCACAGGACAAAATAGCTAATATCTCGCTTATTATCGAATTTACAGTTTAGGAATCAATTGTGAACATATAGGAAATGATATATGCTGAATATTTTCGTGACCTTGAATTTGACCTTTGACCTCATTTCCAAGGTCGCAGGACAAAATTGCTAATATCTTGCTTATTATCGACTTTACAGCTTAGGTATCAATTGTGAACATATAGGAAATGATATATGCTGAATATTCTCGTGGCCTTGAATTTGAGCTTTGACCTCATTTTCAAGGTCACAGGACAAAATGGCCAATATCTTGCTTATTAGCGACTTTACAGCTTAGGAATCGATTGTGAACATATAGGAAATGATATATGCTGAAAATTCTCGTGACCTTGAATTTGACCTTTGACCTCATTTTCCAGGTCACAGGACAAAACGGCCAATATCTTGCTTATTAGCGACTTTACAGCTTAGGAATCAATTGTGAACATATAGGAAATGATATATGCTGAAAATTCTCATGACCTTGAATTTGACCTTTGACCTCATTTTCAAGGTCACATGACAAAATAGCTAATATCTCGCTTATTATCGACTTTACAGCTTAGGAATCAATTGTGAACATATAGGAAATGATATATGCTGAATATTCTCATGACCTTGAATTTGACCTTTGACCTCATTTCCAAGGTCACAGGACAAAATTGCTAATATCTCGCTTATTATCGACTTTACAGCTTAGGAATCAATTGTGAACATATAGGAAATGATATATGCTGAATATTCTCATGACCTTGAATTTGACCTTTGACCTCATTTTCAAGGTCACAGGACAAAATGGCCAATATCTTGCTTATTAGCGCCTTTACAGCTTAGAAATCAATTGTGAACGTATAGGAAATGATATATGCTGAATATTCTAGTGACCTTGAATTTGACTTTTGACCTCATTTTCAAGATCAACAGGACAAAATGGCTAATATCTCTGCTTATTATCGACTTTACAGCTTAGGAATCAATTGTGAACATATAGGAAATAATATATTCTGAATATTTTAATGATATTGAATTTGACCTTTGACCTAAATTTCAAGGTCAGTCATTTTATTTTCAAAGTCAGATTACAAAATGGCTTATATCTCGCTTATTATCAAATTTACAGCTTAGGGGTCCATAGTGAACATATAGGAAATGATGTATGCTGAATAGTTTGGTGATCTAGAATTTAACCTTTGATCTCATTTTCAAGGTTAGAGATATGGCGATTTCAGTGGTCACCTTGAATTTGACCTTCAACTTTCTCGGCTTAACTCTGTATATTTCTCCGGTAACCTTTCTAGCCCATTGGGCTAATTTTCATGAGTGTCAGATGATATTTACACATTGTACCCAGTAGTTCCACTAGTATTTTTTTTGCCTTTGTACATGGCTACTTACATTGGTTACTCATGCACATTATAAATCCAAGGAGTTATATAAGCATCCGTTGAATTTAGGACTTTTGGTTGTATGGGCATATTGGCATTAATTTAGTATTTTTATCTTGGATTCATATTTTGTGTTGAACAAATTTATATATTAGAGTTTACTGATATTAGCGTTTTTTTCCAAAATGCTAAAAACCGCTAAATAAAAAGGTGGCAATAATTTCAAGGCTTAGATTAATTTCACTCATGAAACACATGTTCATGTAGTTGATTTCTGAGTAAATTTCAACGTATTATCGTATTTATCCTAATGTTTAGGAGCATAGTGCTCCAAAGCGAGACTTGCTGCTTGTTACGCATGAACGAGTCAATTTTAATAAGCATAAAGTAACAAACTTTCTGGGAATAACTAATTTAATTCTGTGAATTTAAGCATGTGCCCACTGTCTACATGTACATAATTATGGAATACATGGAATTCATAATTCAAATATGTAGAATTATGTTTTTCTAAATTGGACCAAAATATACCTACTTTGCATACATATTCTTTTACTGCATTATGACAATGAACTTGCCACTTTCATGCTAAGCATAAATATTATCCTGTGCCTTAGATACAGACCAAGCGAGGAGACTGACTTGGAGTGATGTCGTGGAGTCAGGACATCGCGGCCTTGCTGCGGGGTCTGGAGAAGGTCCGCAGAGCTGTCTCTGTTCACCAGCAGAGAGAGCTGCGACGACTCTGGCGTAACTCCAGTCTACGGACGGCCTCCCACAGCGTCGGGACCAGGCTGGAGGAGCGCATCAGTGACGTCATCGTCAAGCAGCCCGACAAGGCTAGTCTAACATGTCTTATACATTATAGAAAATCTACATACCAATTCGGAAATTAAAGATCAATGATTGTTTTTCTGCTCTTACCCTGATGTGTAAATCAGCATTATTCACAACATCATGCCCCTAGTATGGAACTGTCAAATTACATAAGACTGTGTAATGTATATGATGAATATCATATTTATTTTATACTTTTGTAGGGATTTGTACATAGCACAGTAGGCGGGATTATCAGCAGCACACAGAATGTTGTTCAGAATGTACAAGAGCAAACCAAGACCATTGCTGAGAATGTGGCTGAGAAAACAGGAATACGACTTCCTGGCATCAGTCCGCAATCAAGTGACGAAGACAGTGTTGTGTACAGTGATGCTGAGGCCTTCGATAGAGACTGGGAGGAGCTCGTCGCCCAAAGTGCAGCTCAGGAATCAGAATTTGTTTCTGTCAAAAATCCATCAGCTAAAAGTGAACCAGAGAATGATGCATTTGTTCAGAGTATTACAGCCAGTGCCTTGTCCATGGGAGTCAAAGAATCATTTCCGAGTTCAAGAGGCAAAGGTTTTCATTATGACACAGACTCTCGACCTATCACATCCGAGGATTTGGAACGAGCAGAGAAACCGAAAGATGGCCACGTCAAGAAGTCCCGTGAGTGGCCGTCAATGCCCATACCGAAACCTCCAGTGCCTCACAAACTCTCCGGACTAAAACCCATCGCTAAACACTTTGAGAAAGAGGTTGGTTTTTTGCCCATCTGTACTACAATGTAAATATATGTCAGACCTAATTTCAGAACTATGTAGAAGGGTATATGAGTCATGATATCATCTCATCACAAGTATATCTACATAAAATGAGGACGAGGGTTGCTTATGCAACTATATTGTGCTTTTTGTTGATAGATTTCAGACACAGCCAAAGAACGAAAAGTTCCAGGCAGTCGCCTCGGCAGGATGGCCAGCTTTGGAGGTAAGTCACAGGTAACTCAACACTCAGGGCTATTTAAATTTGATCCCATAAATGATACGTACCGATCATGACAGTGTATTATCATACACTTGAACGAATGTAACTGATTCTACATGATATATGTGGGTGTTGATAGGTCTAGCGGCAGGTCTAGGGATGGGAGCCATAGCGGAGGTGGCTCGGAGAGGACTGGGTCTCGGCAAGCCTCCCAAACAGGACGGTCAGCGGCAACGATATTCTGACCTCTGCAATGATATGATATATTGACATATAACTGCATGTATAAGATGCTCATTCTACATTCCTATTTACCGTACAAAAAATTTGGGACAATATTTGTTTTTCAGAGGGTAAACAAGCCTCGCTGCTGGATAATGCTTTCCTGACTGAGGCTAATGCTGAGAGAATTGTCAACACCCTGTGTCGGGTACGGGGTGCTGCACTGAAACTTGGACAGATGCTCAGCATACAGGGTGTGTACAGTTTCCTTTGTGAATTTGTTGTGATCATGGAACAAACACATGAAATTTTGCATTTCAAGTCAGTAAATTTGTCACGTTGCAGACAACTCGCTGGTGAGCTCGGACTTACAGAAAGTGTTCGAGCGAGTGCGACAAAGTGCAGACTTTATGCCCAGCTGGCAGATGGAGGTAACAAGGATGATTATCATGATCAGTGTCATTGGCATTTACGATAGGTTTCTGGTGACCTAATAGCAAACTGCTTTTAAACAACTTGCACAGGTTTTTGGTACATCCATGCAGCATAGTACATAGATACATGTATGTGTAGAAGCATATTAACAATAAAAGAAAGGTATTGAATAGTCTCAGTATGAGACTAGATCACACACCGTTCACATAGCATCGGTGAGATTTTGAATTACATGTGATTCTTCGCAATTACTATGTACTTGCAGAAAGTATTATCGACTGAGTTCGGACCAGAATGGAGGACAAAGGTGTCAGACTTTCACAACCAGCCGTTTGCGGCCGCCTCTATAGGACAGGTGCACCAGGCTACCACGCTGGACGGCAGACAGGTCGCCATGAAAATACAGGTGTGCTTAGGTATCATAGACTGCTCAACCTGTGTCACATACAAAATGTAGTTCAAATTCATCTTTGGAATCTTTTTTATCATATCGTAATATTTAAGGTTCACAATCAGTTAGTGTTGTGACCAGAATGTGATTAAAAAATTCATGCATACATGTTGATATTTAATGGTTATTCTACTATATGTATTTACTGTCATTGCCAGTACCCTGGGGTGGCCAGCAGCATCAATAGTGACATTGACAACTTGATGGGAATACTCAAAGTTTGGAATATTCTACCAGAAGGTCAGAGCTAGTGTTGGTTAATAGGTCGCGATTGAGATACAAATTATATGAAAAAAACCAATAACATGAAAGGTGCTCCTCGCCCAGTGCGTATGATATTGATACATGTTGTAGGGATGTACGTGGACAGCGTGATGCGTGTGGCCCGGAGGGAACTCGCTTGGGAGTGTGACTACATCCGAGAGGGACAGTGCTCGGACAGGTTCAGGTCTGTACTCGGGTATTAGACAGGCAGACACGAGAACGTGTATCACATGGTTGTCACCAAGACAGGTCATTCAGGCTAGAATTGTTCATTGTAAATACTTGAGAGTTGATACTATTTAATACTGCTGCTTTTATTGAATGTGTGTTTTGATGAAGCACACCTTTTATGATGGAATGTGCATGTAGATCTGATCGGGTATTTTATTTCTCCTGTGCTAACCTCATAATCTTTGCATTAGTTCACTGGGGATTTATGGCAATTCTCAATCAGTTTGATCAGTTGTATGTTTATCTGAGATGTTCGTCTCCCCGTAGAGAACTTCTGAAGGACGACACTGTGTTCTACGTGCCGGAGGTAATCTGGGACCTGACGACACAGCAAGTCATCACAACGGAGCTGATCAGCGGAGTGCCTCTCGACAGGGTGCAGGACGCCGACCAGGAGACCAGGAACTGGGTCAGTGACTTGTCAGAATGCTTATGTCACGGTGTTTTTGGAGAGATTGAATTGTTCCTGTATCGCATGTGAAATTATATATAGAATTGCATGTTGATTGTGGAATGTGGAATCTCATTCCAGATATGCCAGAATATCCTGCGTCTGTGCCTGAGTGAAGTTTTTGAGTTCAAGTTCATGCAGACAGATCCCAACTGGTCCAACTTCATATATGACGCTGACACAGACCGGGTAGGAATTGGCAATGAATTTTTCCCTCGGAAATGATTGCTGCAACATATGATCTAAACATGAAATATTGACTTTACATGTGAATACGATCACACAATTACTTAGTTGAGTGGGAGATGGTATACAATAAGACTTCCCCTCAGATGAGACCTCAATTTTGTGGCAGAAGGGTAGGTATTTGAGGGGGATCACTGTATCATGATTGTATTTCGACGAGAAAGTTAAATTTTTTTCCGATCCACAGTAGACTAATTTTCAGAAACTTACTTGAATATTTGGTAGATAACGCTGCTGGACTTTGGTGCGAGTCGGGAGTACAGCAGTAAGTTCACAGACGAGTATATCCGTGTGATCCGAGCAGCGTCTCTGGGCGACAGGGACGGTGTGCTCGCCAGCTCCAAAACCCTCGGCTTCCTCACCGGATACGAGTCAAAGGTAACATAACATGCAGCAGTACACTGTACATGTATTGTATACATTCACATGTCTTACGTAGCGAAATTGTACATGTGGTATGATGTTTATATGTCTGTGAGATATTGAAAGAATAACATGCCTGATCAAACTCACAGGTAGACACAAAAATAGTTTTAGATGAGATTGGATTTGATTAGTTATTTCAAAAGTAGTACTCCAGTTGGTATAAAATCTTATTTACACAATTTGATGAACGTTATGATGATGGGTGTTGTGTCTGTCCAGGCGATGGTGACGGCTCACGTGGATGCCGTTATGATTCTGGGAGAGGCTTTCTCTAAGGACGCACCGTTTGACTTCGGCACGCAGAGCACTGCCGCCCGCATCAACAACCTTGTACCTATAATGCTCAAGCATCGCCTGAGCCCGCCGCCGGAGGAGTCCTACTCGCTTCACAGGAAGATGGCTGGCTGCTTCCTCCTGTGTGCTAAACTCAAGGCCAACATCAACTGCAAACCGATGTTTGATCGTGCATATGAACGATATACTTTCAGTTCAGATGATCTAGAGACATAGTGAGAAACATGTCACTTGATGTGGTACTTGAATGGATAAAACTCTGTGATAGCTGGATACAATGAAGCTTGTCATGATTGTGCTTCTCTAAAAAATGCTAAATTTTGCGTTCACAGATGTTGAAGATATATTCATGCAATGCAAAGAGTGTACAGTTCGATATATCTGTTGTATAAATTATGTGTCCTTTCTAGAAGAGTGTGTGACGAATCATGATACAATTTGCATGTTTTTGTTTGCAATTTATTGATACAGTGGTTGGCAGGTCACCACATACATGTATATGCAATAAATGAATTGGTATGGAAATTATTGTGTTGTTCCTGTCGTTAGCGTCTTAACGTAGCCCGCTACAAACAGTGAGGTAATGAGGAGTCAAAAATTAAAATTCATTTCTTGAATATTATCTCTTCAAAATGACATATTTTAGTATATGTAGAGTAAATGATCAGCATCCAAAACACAAAAGAAAACAGGGGGTCACCATGCTCGTTTCTTCTACATATTCGATCGAAATCGCACACATTCACCTAAAATAAAATTCGGCATTTTTGCACATTTTTTCGTCCATATTCACATCTTGCATCGTGTTTTCCATGCGAACGGATATGGTGACCCCCTATTTTCTTTTCAGTTTCAGGATGCTGAACAATTACTCTATAAAATATATCCTTTTGAAGCACTAGATTATGTTGACACAGTTATTTATTTAAAAAACTCTTTGACCCCGTCCCCTCACTGGTTGGAGTGGACTACCTTAATTCAGATTTAGCACGTCATACTCTATTAGTCTAATAAGCTGTGGATTTGTAGCTTTTCGTTGTGAGTTGGTCCGACTCACTGGTTCTGTGTCTGCCTTCCATGAGCCCAAGATCTCAAAATCTGTGGGATGATTTTTTCTGAAAGCTTGTGTAGGTACCTGGCATTTCTTATTCTTATGAAAATATTTAATTGTTTTTGCACGAGGATAATAGATCTAATTGGTGTATTTTCTGCTGTTCAATGTCCTTTTCATTGTCATTTTCTAGTCCATCAGTTCGAGTTATTGATGCAGGATGGCCACTTTCAAAATGGCTTATGGGGGCTAAATTTCTTTGTCTGCCTTCCATGAGCCCAAGATCTCAAAATCTGTGGGATGATTTTTTCTGAAAGCTTGTGTATGTACCTGGCATTTCTTATTCTTATGAAAATATTTAATTGTTTTTGCACGAGGATAATAATTGGTGTATTTTCTGCTGTTCAATGTCCTTTTCATTGTCATTTTCTAGTATATCAGTTCGAGTTATTGATACAGGATGGCCACTTTCAAAATGGCTTATGGGGGCTAAGTGTTTCAAGATAATCCAAAGCTATATTGTGAGCAATTGTAAGGTCATATGTGGTGCATCTTTTGGTGACCTTGAACTTGATATCACGTGAATGCTCAAACTAAAGTAATGGTTACCTCAAGATGGTCAAATTGGCCAGACGAAACTGTTGGAGAGAAAGCTCGGATATGTATTAAGACATGGGGAGTGATATTGTATCCTTCGGTGACTTTGACCTTGAATACTCAAACTAACGGTTATGGCTACATCAACTTGTGCATATCTGTCGTGAAGATAAAGCTCAAATTTGTATCATGAGCATGTAGAAATTCCTATGTTTGGCAATTTGGAGGGACTGGGTTAATAACATCTTCTGTTAATTTTGTATTTTAACTTAGGCCTTATTTTTTTTTTCTTTGTTTCTCGTCAACTATTTTTTACAAAAATTACCAGCCAGCCAGGAAAAAACAGCAGGAAAAAAAAAACACTGACCTTTATTATCATAACAAGCATCACAACAGCAGAACTTGAGGTTACGTGTGCGGCCACAGGGACAAAGGAGAGTAGAACCAGTACTCGAGGTTGAGTGAATACGAGAAAATTCAAGGATAAGTAGACACGAAACCCATTTCTTGGTTAAACAACCCTATTGATTAGTTTGATAACAATATGAAACAATGAACTCGAATCGTATTGTAACTCGAACTCGTATTGTAATAACTCTCTACTTCCCTCTCACAGAGAACAATTCTCGTAGATGGTCTTACAATACCATAATACCTCCAATACTGGTGCAGAGCTTGTCCATGCGAAAATTGATTATTACTCGCATTTGTTTGTCGATTCGTCCATTATTCTTGCCAAAATGTGTTTTAGTTGCACTTTCCACAAATGACCAAAGTGTATGTTTTCTTTGTTCAATATTTACTACTTAACTTTGTTGTAATCTGAGATTGTGACATAAAATATGGATAATGTCATCGCTGACTTAATTCGGTAGCAATAAGTCTACGCATGGACAAGCGCCTCACCAGTAGTACCATGGGGTCAAAATTACACTAACAGATATAGTACGGCTAACGCCGCACAATAACCTCTACATTCACAAAGTACCACATCCCAAAAATATAAAATAATGGTATTTGACCATTTGCTAACCATTTGCTATTAAATACTTTATTGACGAATAACAATAACACAGAAGAAAACAGCAAAATGGAAACCATTCACGATTTTCAGTGTTTTGAGGGATGAAAACATCGTTTTTTGATGGCCGCAACACACAGAGGGGGATGCCGAAACAAAGATAAGAATTAGCCCAAGGGTTAAGATAGGTTACCGGACAATTGCAGGTGACATATGACCTTGACATTTACCAATCATGCTACATATGCTACATATGACTGTATATAATTATGTTCATAATACAAGCATATAAGCTTTATCAACAAGTATTTTGTCTGTAGAGGCCAATTCACACATATCAGGTCAGGCAAGATGTTGCGATTTGGCCTTCAAGGTCATTTAAGGTCAAATTCAAGGTCACCTAAAGATGTCCCATATTTACATGACTTCTTGTAAGCTTATACACAATCCTAACCTGCATATGCACGTGTTTAAGCCTCAGTGGCCGTTTTACACGTTTCACGTTAGAAATTTAGCACTCGAGATCATCTGAGGTCAAGCGCAAGGTCATCATTAATTGTTCCATATATGACTTCCCATATGCTCATAATGCAAACTTAAGCTCTATCTACAAGCATTTCATCTGTAGATGCAAATTTGGGCATTTTTTTTTACACCAAAATTGATGTTTTGACCTTTCAAGGTCATCGAAGGTCAAATTCAAGGTCACCACACAAATCGTCATATATGACTTCCCATTTGAAAGTGCCAATTTCTAAGCTCTATCTTCAGGCATTCTATGAGTTCAGTCCTGGCAGCTTCCATTATGAGTCCAAATTTTTTCAAAGGGGCAACTTGTTTTGGTTAGAAATGGCCCAAAATGGATAGTAATGCGATTTGGGCAAAAAAATTGCTTTTCGCCAACCCGGCAAAAGTTCAAAATGGCCGCAATACACAGACCGGCGATTCAAGGGCAACCAAACTTATACACATCTCAGCGGTACATGAGGGGAACCTTTTGAGACAAAAATGTCAAAACTGATCAGACAGTCTTTTAAAAAAAATGGCTGTCAAAGCTCAAAAATGATCACTTTTTGTCAAAAATGGCCGCCATGTTGAGAAAAATTCGAAAACAAAAAAATCTGAAAAATACCTCCTTCTCGAATTATTATAAGGTATCTTTTCCCAATTTTCCCAAGATTGCACTGTAAACTTTAAAGATAAAAATGTGAACGGACGGACGGACGACGGAAGCAACGCGACGCCAATAGCTTATCGGACCATAGGCCCGGTAACCTAATAACAACGTGGCCTTGCCTGAACTTTGGTCCGGTAAACTATTGGCATGGAGTTGCTTTAGCGTCAGTCCACATTTTTATCTTTAAAGGTTACGGTCAAATTTTTCTGAAATTTTGCACAAAAATAACTAAAAATCTTTCCAGGAAAGCTTTTTTCCGTTTTATGATTTTCGATTTTTTTTCAAAATGGCGGCCACTTTCGATGAAAAATTTCCAATTTTGGACTTTGACGGCCATTTTCTCAAAAACTGTTCAGACAGAGATTTTTATTTTGAAAGATTCTAGTTTGGCTGCCCTTGAATCGCCGGTCTGCATGGCGGCCATTTTTCGAAGGGTCCCAACTGGCACTTTCCCATGTTAGATTCTCCTATGCTTTATAATGGGACACATGATTCTTAATATTTCACTTAATATTGAGATTAGAGATTAGGATGTAATTGTGGACATTTAGGAAATGCCATATGCTGAATATTCTCATGACCTTGAATTGACTTTTGATCTTATTTCCAAGGTAAGAGCACAAAATGGCTAATATCTTGCTTATTATCTACTTTACAGCTTACGAATCAATTGGAATATAGGAATGGTGTATGCCGAATATTTTGATGACATTGAATTTGGCCTTTAACCTCATTTTTTAGGTCAAAACACAAAATGGGTAATATCACGCTTATTTGTTTACTTTGCAGATTAGGAATCAAAAACTTGACCTCTGGTCGTATTTTCAAGGTCACAGCACAAAATGGCTAATATTTCATTTATTGTCGACTTTACAGCATGGAATCATTTGTGGACATATAGGAAGTGATACATGCTGAATATTCTCATGACCTTGAACTTGGCCTTTGACCTTACTTTCAAGGTCAGATCATTAAATGAGTAATATCTCGCTTATTATCTACTTTGGAGCTTAGAAATCAATTTTAAACATATAGGAAATGATGTATGCCGAATACTTTGATAGGAAATGATATATGCTGAATGTTGTGATGACCTTGAATTTGACCATCAATCTCATTTTCAAGGTCAAAGCACAAAATGGGTAATATCTCGCTTATTATCGACTGTACAGATTAGGAATAAATTGTGGGTATATAGGAAAGGATGTATGCCGAATATTTCGATGATCTTGAACTTGACCTTTGGTCGTATTTTCAAACAAAATGGATAATATCTCGTTTCTTATCGAATTTACAGCTTAGGAATCAATTGTGCACATATAGGAAATGATATATGGTGAATATACTTGTGACCTTGTATTTGACTTTTGACCTATTGTTCAAGGTCAGGGTACAAAAACGGCTAATATCTCGCTTATTATTGCATCACAGCTTGGGACTAAGTTCTGAATGTATTGGAAATGATGTATACCAAATATTTCATTAACCTAGAACTTGAACTTTGACTTTATTTTCAAAGTCACAGGACGAAATATGTCGCCATTATGTCGATTATTATTGACTTTACAGATTAGGAATCTACCGTGCACAAATGATATATGCTGAATATTTCCACGAACCTCAACTTGACCTTTGACCCTATCAAGGTCAAAACACAAAATGGCTAATATATCTCTTATTATCGACTTTACAGAATCAATTGTAAACGTATACAAAATAATATTACGGTATGCTGAATATTGTCATGACCTTAATTTGAATTGTGATACAGGACAAAAAGGTCACAGGACAAAATGGCTCATAGCTCGCTTATTATCGACATTACATCTTAGGAATCAATTGTGCACATATAAGAAATAATATATGCTGAATATTCTCATGACCTTAAACTTTGATCCCATTTGAATTAACAGAGCACAAGGCCAATATCGCGCTTATTATCTTCACAGCTTAGGGATCAATTGTGAACATATAAGAATTTGTTTATTCTGAATATTGTCATGGCCTTGATATTGACCTCCACAAGAATAATGGATAATATCTCGTTTGTGATCGACTTTACAAGTTGACAATCAATTTTGGACATACAGGACCTTTAACTTGACTTTTGACCATATTTTCAAGGTGACATGGAAAAAAATGCTAAAATATTTTTATTATTGAATTTACAGCTTAGCAATCAATTGTGGACATATGGGAAGTGATACATGAATATTCTCGTTACCTTGGATTTGAACATATAACATATATTGTCCGGTAACCTTTCCTACCCCTTGGACTAATTTTCATTGAAAATTCACATTACTGGCATGTGATTCCCCTGTAATCGTGTATGTAATCTGATGATTTAACGTTGACACCCACTTAATGACAATCTATGTAAAACATTATGCGACAAGAATGGCTTGGTTCCTGCAAGATACGGTGCCAGTGGAGAAAAAATGGTACCGTTATACAGATACGAATGTCCCTGTATATTCGAGATAGTAACTTGATAATGTGTCTGTATGAGAGGACATAGCTCTCGGATTTTGTCCGGTATGTATGGATTTTGTTCCTCGATGCAATCATATGTATATAAGCAGAAATACATAGGTTGTTCTTATGTATTTCTGATATGAGTGATGTAAATAAAATGTAGAATTTCACATGCACATGATTCTGTACGTAACTGTTGGGTTGAATGATGTGGGGCTAAGTAGGAAATTGGCGAGCTTCAGAACATCATTTGCCGAATTGTTCCATGTAAATGTACGTGTATTGATGATGTATATACATATATTTCAATCGCAATTCTGAAAAGCGACCCACTTTATTATTACAGAATGCTTCAAGTGTTGCAACATTTATCCTGATCAGCTAGATCTTAACGATTCAAGGTTTCGACTGTCTATGGCTCAACCATAGACCTTGCTGGAGGTCTATGGCTCAACTGCTTTCAGAAGATGGGATATTCTACAAGATTGTATACCCTTCTCGCCATTTCCTTGAAAATGTTAACCCGATACAAAGTCAATGTTATGTGCTATATCGATTTATTGACATGATTATAAATTCAATAATATACCGATATACAAAATGTAACAATTTGATTTTCTTTATGAATTACCATTACTCCGTTATCCATTTATCACAAAAATAATCACAACAAAAAATGACGAGTAGGAGAAACAAGGTGCTATTCAAACCACACTTTCTACCATTGTTGTCCTTCAGTGTCACTATTCTCACATCATTTTATTTGAATGTTTGATAGAGCGTATTTTGAGTTAAAAACCAATTTGTACGAACCAGCAGCCTTCCTTCACTCGAGCCAAGCTTTATCAATACACGGAGTAGTACTTCTCAAATTAAGTTGAATCCAGAGAATAAGTTAAATATTCAAGCATATATATTTATATCAGTTACAAAATTTACCGATTGTCCATTTACAAAGCCTACATGTATAAATACAACATGTACACGAAGCCCTGTCATCAGGCCGGGTAACCATGGTAACACCGGACTCCGCCCTTGCTATGTACAGTGTAGGCCTGAGGTTGACCAGCAATCTGAAAAATATACAATTAAAATCATAAGATGAATGCGGTGAATACTATCGTTTTTTTCATATTCTATAGAAATATCATTTTATGAAAATATTACTTCCATGGATATTCAAAGGCAGTGTCAAATTTTGTGTAATTTACAGTTTTTCTTCACATTTCCTGGCACAAATATACATGTATTGAATGTGTTGTGGTGTTTGTGGAGTGGGTGTTTTATTCATTTAATTGAGTGTATATCGACAGAGTGTTTATTTTATATTGTTATATCCTATAGTGAGACTGATGTGTAATGTACGTGTGCAATTATAAGTTGTTACCATGTATTACATTAAGTCCACTCTCAACGTGATTCGCGAAAAGAAGACAGAGAAAGCCATGAAAAAAAGAGATATGCTCCAGTTTTTTACTACCAAATATAGCTAGGGCCATGGTCATATAAGTCAATAGTAATCAGTGAAAAAAAAAATATCCCCAAAAGTTAGAATTCGAACTATAAGTATTGCAGGTCAATCCAAAGCGGCCGCCTCGGAACAGTTTCAAAGAAATTCTCTTGCTCGTGCGGTCGCCTCCGGTGAGTTTTTTTTGCATGAGAAATATCTCAAACATCCTCGGCCGATTATTAGGAGACTTCTTTGAGCGATGGTTTGTTCTAGTTGGGGCTGGATTGACGTATCTATCCGTATGGAACATTACACACGCGGAGTCGGCGGATTCCCACGGGTGCGTCCCAATTTCAGAGAAGATTTTACGCTTTTTTTCTCTCTCTCCTTGCAAAAACAAAGATTTTTGTTTGTTTCTGGCATCATCGTTTCAAGAAAATCTCAGGAATGGCAAGGTTTGTTGTTGTGTTCAGTGTGATTCATAACAAATAGGCCTGGTAGATAGCTAAGACGGGCGCTTGCTTTCCGGATAAGACACGTGGGCCGCGCGTGGAAGAGGCGGGGAAAAACTGTCCGATAGCGAAAATGTGTCACAAATAGTGGCACAGATAGAAACGCGGAGACGGAGAGAAAAATATATGAGTACTCCATATATCTCATATAGACCTGCTTACGTGTAGATCTATTTCTTTTGCCATACGTGTGCACTGGGAGTGAAGTAAGGCAAACTGCTCTACTGCAATATTCCCAAATTCTTGGTGGTAATATAAGACATGCATGTATTCCCTTATGTATTCCTTGTATAGGGCCTAGTATCTATAATGTATAATATATTGCGAAATATGAAGAGAGAACCCCAGTTCCAAGATGAGAAGTTCATCTAACTGTACTTGGCATATTGGCTACACTTGTCCTTCTGCGAGCTTAGGCGAGGCAGCTTGACTCCAGCCATGCCAAAAATACCAGACCGCGCCTCGCAAAAAACAAGGATTGAATAATAACACCTTGTGATCCATCGGCCGTCTTTTCCCATAGCTATTCTACCTGTTCCAGAAGAGGCGTAGATTCCGGCCGCCCAGATATCATCGCCCTATACGTGTTACTGTTTGTGAAGGGTGTGACGCCTTGCCGAGTTGCGACGGCTGACCTGGCTTTGATCAACGGAACGGGTTCTCTTTTGGTGAATGAAAAATACGTGCAGCTGATCGTTTTCATTCCTGGTGTTCGCCGATGTTAGGATACATGTACATGTAGAAGCTATGCAGAAGCAAACGGTACCAGCTTCAGGGGAACTTAGGTAATCAGCCCCGCCAATCATGGCGAAGGTCACACTGTGTTGCATACATGTATCAGGGATAGCGGGCAGAGTCAATGGTTTCATCCTTGTTGGCAATGATCGGCTTTATCAAAGACTCAATTTTCCATTTTACCACACATGGGGAAATATGTTTATTTTCTGATATATATATTCAGTGAACGCAAATACACAATAATGTACAAATAGAGTATATTATTCTATGTATCACATTCATTTTAATACACTGTACAATTAATTTGAAAATGAATAAAACGGGGAAATGTCTTTTTTTTTCATCGCTTTCTCTGTTTTTTTCGCGACTCACATTGTGAGTCACCTTGAACTTGAACCACTGGGTTCAGACAATATGTGCACTTACGTGTGTTTAACCAAGAAAGAAATGTTCTTGTTAAAAATGTGTACGATAGGCCAACATGCACGTGTTAAGTATATATGTACACGTATGTCTCGGAAGTAGTGAATGAAGTCGGCCTACTGTAACTGGTGGAGTATGTTTGGATGATAACTCAATCAAATCCGTGCGTGCAGACTTTGTATGGTTCTCAGTTTATATTACATGTATGAGATTTCGACAGTAGGCCTACAGTAGGCCTGGAAGTAGGTAGGAGAGAATGCGCACGTGTAGTTTTGATAGCCGATTTGTATATATATTCTTTTTTTTCTCAAAAGTTCTGTTTATAAAAACAAAGTAATCTTTACCCCCAAACGAGTGTGCTATATCTAGAAGGTGCTGTTGGCGACCATGGTCGAGGTTTCGGGGCTGGATCTGCCTGGAACCCGCTCAGACATACAAACATCAAATATCGTCACGATACCGCACTGCTCCGAGTCGGAAGCAAAAACTTCGTCGTCTTTCGGTAAACATCGGAACTCCATCGTCGCCAGCGACCCGAAATCGCCACAAATCTGTGACCAGCTGATCGTCTGCAAACAAAATGTTTGACTATAATTATTTAACCGTCGAAACTATATGTATTTTCTTACTCTTGCAGACACGGTTTCCTATACGAATGTTGATGAAACATCACGTATCGAGTGCATGTATTATCTTCATACCTAACAGACTAAACCAACGTCCAATTTTTATGATGTGTTTTGAAAGGGGAAAATTTATGTACAATGGTTTACCTTTTTGGGAGAGTCGTACGGTAATTCCCAGGACCAATCAGAATCGAAAACACTACGTAACGTCACAGTGACGTCAGAGCCAACAGTGACATCAAGCGGTAGGAACTCGCACTCTTTATGGCTGTCAGATGCGTTCATGGCGTCACTCATCTTCTGCAAAACATACACAAACCAAATAAACTGTAACACCGTGAAGCATCGATTTGTTCTTTGTTATTGTTGACATACATTTGTACATATTCAAAGTACAGTAACATTGCATTGGTTTTATTTCGTTTTTGTTGTACAAAGGCTGTAAAAGTAAACCATGCACCACTTGTACTTGGGATATACAATACATAGTGTGGTCTTAGGGTTGTCTGTGATTGAGAGGAGCAATCTTTCCAGTTCAGAAGAAACGAAGATCTTACGCGTGGAACCATGGGAAACTCCTGGTCAATGACACAGACAAGCGATAAAATCTCATAAATAGACTCCACAATAAGGTTAACGACCCAACACTTCAACCACTGGGTACAGAAAAGTCGTGCGTCTATCCATTACACTTCGTTTTTGTTCCTCTCCTCAATGTGTTTTATAGGGGTTATTAATATTTTTGTTCTTGGCATGTTTGCTCAAGTTATTTATCTCCGGTGTACTATTATATATTCATTTTATTACTGTATATATAAGAAGTGAAATAACCAACGAGCAGTGGGGAATATGACTTGGAGAGGAATTCAGAAACTTCTGCACACATGGGACATGTCAAACTTCGTCAAGTTACTCTATTTGTTTCCTCTAAAGTTTTCACTAAATGTAACAAATATTCTATGCCGATCAAAAACTGAATCTGACATAATCTATCCTCTCAAATGTCAGCATAACATGTGCACGTAGGTTGAAAATTAAATATTTTGAACCTTGTGTTGTTCATCACGACAGAGCTATCGGTCAAGATTATGTAACAATTATGCGGAATAATGACAACTTTATGTCAGTATTTCACTGAATAATTACTCATTGTGTGGTATAATAATTATAACGTGATGTCTTTGTTATAGGCATTACATGTACAATATAAGGCACATGATTACAGGCGAATGTATGTAAAGAATAAATTATTTATTCATGATATATTACATGTACGATCAAATATCATATCTATTACATGGCATTACAATAATACGTTGGGTGGAGCCAGAGTTTGCTAATTACAAATGACATGTAATATTTTTTATATCCGTTGTGTGGAATATTATTATGTGCGGCATCGTTTGTATTGAATGTCATTAATACACAACATCCTTCTGCATGTTCTGTACATGTGGTTATATTGTGTTGATTACCAATTTCATCTTTAAAGAAAGTATAATGGCATCTTGAATATGGTCTTTCTTGTGACCACAATGTGACGGTACATTGTAGCCAGGCAATGACTATTGGGTGATGAACCATAAAGATACGTAGGACATCTCATGCTCCAGCCGCAAGTCCCAGGACAGTTCCGGGGTGATGATATGTCACACTCCCATGTATAGGTCTCTGACCTATTACATCTATCGCTCGCCCGGGGGAAACACAAACGGCAGATACATAAATCCCCGGGCTGAAATGTCGACACGCCTTGCTTTCTGCAAAAGTCGACGTTTTACATAACGCCAGCTCCGTGTACACTGCACATGTACGTGTAATGTAACTCGGTTGGGCGTATGACCGGACGGCTAGACGGCCACAGCTAGGCGGACGTAGAGGAAGGAACAAGCACATTAGCGTATCTGCTGGGGCCACGCCCTGTATAAGAGGCAGACAGGCCAGCTATCATAACCCTCGTGACCCGGACAACGGCTTGTTTTAGCTTGGGCGGTGGCTCCTATCTGGATTCATGATTCTTGCCGCAAATTACCAAGTAGAGAGCAAAGTTGCAAAATTAGTATACCAGAAAACAGTCTGGCTCTTGGGTGGGGGGAGATGTCATTGACACTTGGGGAGGCAGGGAAACATCTTTGGAGGTATATATCTGAACATTGGATCGCCGTGATATATACGTGTATAATTTATCATAATTATCGGACGTAAACTATACCGATCAGTTTACTGTAGCTGATAATTTGGCAAAGCCTCAGAGAAGAGCCCGAACTTTGAGTCCCCCTCGCTCCCGCTCCACTACTTCAAGTTCCTCCCGGAAAATCAGTACAAATGGCCATGTAATTATGAAAGCTCACACAGGAGCTACTAGAAATTGGGTGGAGCACTTGAGTCCGTGGTTTACGTTTACAGGCGAAAAAAACCCAATTCTCAGGGAGGAGTGGTATATTGTTATCACTGCTTGGACTGCCTCCACGTATTTTTGTTTCCGCGCCAAAAATATACATGTATATATACAGCGATACAAATATTTAGGTTAATGGTCTTGTATGAAAATAAGCACACCTTTTAACGCCCTTGTGGTAATGAAAATGGGCGTGGGTGGGACCATCACTTAACTGTTTGTTCAAATATCTATTATCGAATTGTATCGGATCAAGCGAAGGATACAGGAAATAAACTGGCGATAATCCACTCGGCTACAATCAACAAATTTTCCGTGATTTATGTAAAATGAACTACCACTGAGGTGAACGTTTAGGAAACGCCTACAAATCTACAAACTTCGCGGACAAGTCTATTTCCAGAAACATATATTTTTCAAAACTTTCTTTGTGTAAATTAATTATAGAAATCTTGAAGGGGCATAGCTAGGGGCGTTCATACCACATTATGACTTCGGTATAATTGTACAATGTAACTCACTAAATAAGCTTTCAGTTTTTGCATTATAGTTAATTTGAAATAGTTATATGTACATGTATATTAGTTGGTATGTAAACGAATGTCAGAAAAATATTTTAATTCATGGTTGTAATTATACATGTACATGAATAATTTGAATATGTTTTCGTATTGGCAGGACAGAGATTGACACCTGCTTTATTCACATGTATGTAACGTGAAGTATTTTTGTGTGTGAATTATTAATTATCCTACGGTGGTTAATATATGACACGTAACAGCTCACTTGCATATCAGGAATGAAATACAGCAAAACATTTTATTCACGAATAAAACTATTCCATTCGCGAATAAAACATTATATTCACAAATGAAAGATCCTGTCTGTGAATAAAACTATTCTATTCGCGAATAAAACATTCTATTCACGAATAAAACTATTCTATTCGTGAATAAAAAGTTCTATTTGCGAAAAAAACATTTTATTCGTGAACAAACCATTCTATCCATGAATAAAATTATTCTATTCACGAATAAAAAGTTCTATTCGCGAATAAAATGTTTTATTCTTGAATAAAACATTTTATCCCCGAATAAAACTATTCTATTCTCGAATAAAAAGTTCTATTCACTATCATTTGCACATCAGAAATGAAATGCAGCAAAACACTTTGTTTGTGGATAAAATAGTTTTATTCGCGGATAAATTGTTTTATTCATGAATAAAAGGTTTTATTCGCGAACATAATGTTTTAGTGGCGAATAGAATAGTTTTATTCGCGAATAGAACTTTTTATTCGTGAATAGATCTTTTTATTCGTGAATAGAACTTTTTATTCGTGAATAGAATAGTTTTATTTGCAGATAAAACGTTTTAGTCACGAATAAACGCTCTATTCGTGAATAGAATAGTTTCATTTGCAGATAAAACATTCTATTCGCGAATAAAACGTTTATTCGTGAATAAAATGATTTATTCGCGAACAAAACTATTCTATTCGTGAATAAAATGTTCCATTCACGATCACTTGCATATCAGGAATGAAATACCTTTTATTCGTTTTATTCGTGGATGAAATGTTTTATACATGAATAAAATGTTTTATTCGCCAATATAATGTTTTATCTGTGAATGACACTTTTTATTCGTGAATAGAACTTTTTATTCGCGAATAGAATAGTTTTATTTGTGGATAAAATGTTTTATTCATGAATAAAACGTTTCATTCGCAAATAGAATGTTTTATTCGATAATATAACTTTTTTTCGCAAATAGAATGTTTTATTCATTGATAAAATGTTTTATTCACGGATAAAATGATTTATTCACGAGTAAAATAGATTTATTCACGAATACAATGTTTTATTTTATTTCAAATTTCTGATATGCAAATGAGCTGTTAATTTTTTTTATATGTATATCATACATGTATATCAGCCACCATATTATCCCCCCCCCCATCTCCAAGCCCCCAAATATTTCCTCTGCTATAGACAACATTCGAAGTCTGGACTGACCTGTCTGATGTCTGTGGTGTTGTCGCCCAGGCACACAGTGTACTGGACCTCTTCCAGCGTCCTGTCCGGCCCGCCGTACCCTTCGCCTCGCTGCCAATGGTAGCGCGCGGCCACCCCCACACACAGCCGGACCCTGGGAGGCGCCCAGAGCCGCGGCTCGCTCCCGCCGGACGACCAGCTCTGTCCCGTCCACGATCCGGAGTGGTCGCCTGACGGCGCCACATGCACGAGGCAGTATAGCCCGGGCACGCGCGTGCGAATGCGGGCCACGCCGTCCGAACACGTGCATATGACGGCCGCGTCCCGGTCCTGGTACTGAGGCATTGTGGTCCCCGGAGCCAACAGGTCAAGGTCACTTCCCCCGTCCGGAGAGAAGCACTCAGGCCACTCGTACCGGCTCTTAGGAGTATGACACTCAACTGGGATGGCACCCCATGTGACAGTTGCTGAGGTAGATGTATCACAGGCTCGCAGTTCCATCCGACTCCCAGTGCAGGTGCAAAGAGGGTCGTTCTCACAAGAACAATGGCTAGCAGTGGGTAGGCTCCGATAGGGAAATGTTAGCGTTGCAGGCTTGGCAAGGTAACCAAGTCCCGATGCGACTAACTCTGTCACCGAGCTGATGACAGTTTCTTTCGTGTTCAGTTTTACACTGGGAAAGGCCAAGGCACTGTGGACTTTCGCAAAGACTTCGATACGATTGTGGGTGACCGCGCCAGGCGGTACAACCAAGACAACGTCGCTGTTCGGCACGGCAACAATGCCACCACCCTCCGAAACAGAATATGTTTGATTGTTGTCGATTCGAGGGCGGTTGGGTGTAAGACACACACTAGGCGTTATATCCAATAGTAAATCTGGCTGTTCGCACATCTCATTGCTGTGATAATCTAGAACATCGACCTCGAAATCCGCAGTAGCTTCTAGTTCGTCCGCGAAGGTGACTCGGTGCCTCCTCGTTCGTGGCGGCAGCGAGGAAAGCGCGATCTGTCCCGGGGCCACCCATAGGTCGCCCGCCTCACTGCCAGTGTGGGACACGGTATCACTGGAACTGCTCGAGGTCTCGGCGCTGCCGGACGAGTAGGAAGAGGTGGAGGACTCGAGGGCACCGCCAGGTGGTGGGACGTCCAGACTGTCCGTGCAAGGCTTAGGTCCGTCAGGCTTGGCTTCCACGTCGTGGCTCCCGGCTGGTCTCCCAAATAGGTGCCTGCACCTGAGAAAGACCAACAAGAGCATGACGCCTATGACGGTGATCCCACCGACAAAACTACCAAATCCGACTACGACGAGCTTTTTCAGGCTTTCGTTCCGTTCCTGCGAGGACGAGTGAGGTAAGACATGGGCCGCATCACCCGTAAACGTCCCTGACTTTCTCTCATTAGTCACACCGAATCCGAGCCGCTTCAGATGGGGCACTGGCAGGTGGTCATCTCTAGGTGGCTCGGCGCCCAGTCGTCCGTCGAAATGCGACGTCACGTTGTTATGTAAAGCCTTATCGACTAGGGCATCCCACAATTTCTCGTCGAGACTTTCGTTCCTCTTGCCTTGTTGTCCCAGGTCGCTGCTCGCCTCGGCGGGGGTCCGCGTGGGGACATCCCGGTCCCGCGGGAAGAAGCCCAGCTTCCTCAGCACGGGCGGCGCGCTGCTCGGGCGGGCCACCGGCGCTTCGTCTTTCTGTGAGAGGCGCAGGTCTCGGAGCCGCACGGCGAGGTCCCCACGCCGTCCCTGGTCCATGTGAACCACCCGACCGCAACCCAGCCGCAACCCGCCAAGCAAGGCGAACAGCAACACCTGCAACACGAACGCACATTTCTTTAACATTCATGCACACATGTATACCAGAACCTTTGAAGGGAAAATCTGCTCTCAACTATTTTTCGGTAAATCAAAAGGTGTTCCTGCATTCCCAACTTATACATATTCATATATCACAGCATAAGAAAAAATTTACTTTAATTCCATCATAATTCCATCATTAATAAAAAAATATTTTTCGAAAATAATTATTGGATAACCCTGCAAGACGGTCATATATGTGGCTGTTTATTTACTTTGAAGTACAAACCCAGTTTACAAGGTGCACATGTTCTGCTCCAATAACTGAAGGTTACAGGATGTTTTCGGCAATTTAAATATATATTCGTTAACATTCACTGCATACTGCATTATTTAACATGAATGTCCAGACTTCACATGCACAACGGTGGTATAAGAAAAAATCATGTGTGATATATGACGTCTACATGCATTTATTATAATTTTACTTGCATTTATTTGTGAAATACCGATACCGACTATGTACTGTGTAATTTACTATTGTTACCACACGCACATGCAAACCTTTTAGCAGTTTCATCTTCACTTGTTAATTACACTAGTAAATATGTCAATATTTATATTATGCCCATCTAATCTAACCATATGCTATAATAGCACGCTACACCAAACCACCATGAAACATGTTGATCCATAACCTTGGCGAGTTCAATTGAAGTATAATTTCCTCAATAAACATGGACCGCACCCCTAATGTTAACCTACACCGACGAAATGTCCATTAGTTCATCAGCCAGAGAGAACCGAAATGACTTACAATGTCAGACTTACAAGTATGAACACAAAAGTATTAGGTTTAGACACATAACTATTTAGATATTGATCATATTGATGATATAACCCAGGAAAATAAATATATCATAATTGAAGCATGGAGACGTTTGAAAAAAATACACAAATGTGCATACCCGGGTAATGGTAACAAACATATAGAGATCACATGTCAAGTTGGAACAAATCATCCACTGGCATTGTGTTCCACGATGACCATGACATACATTTGTATATTACATTCCATTTACGATATTTGTACACTGTTTACAAGTATCAGTAAATGTAATACTAGCACAACCATGTACATGTATGTAGAGGCCTATATATGCATTTGTCACAAACACTGTACACTGACACAAATAATAGACGTGCATTAAAAGTAATATTGAGTGGATCATCCAAGTGTGGGGATGATAGCCTGATCATGCGTTCCGAGCATTAAACATTCGCTAGATTAGTATGTCATACATAATAACCGTATATGTAGCTCAAATGTGTAAACACAAAACAACATATTATTTGTCTGGAGATGAAATATTTTAATGACTTGTTAAATATGCACCGTTTGACACTCCAGTTGAAGTAATTGTTCAAGTTCCTATATCAGACCATTAGGGATGTATCGGCAAGTAAAATGAAATACAATGTTCAACCGAATCAAGCACGTGGCGGCTGCCGTCAGTTTGACCGTATGTATGTTACCTGGTAGAGTCTGTACGTCCCATTGTTGGCGCCCAATGTTACATATCGCATGTCCTGCAGCACAGTGTATCCACCACTAACAGAACCAGTTGATGTCCCGATCCAGAACGATAGTCCTCCTCATGTCGCCGTTGCTGAATATTTATCGTACGACTCGTGGCCTCTTGTGAATCCAACCAAAAAAAAAAACAACTAACAAACTGATATGTATGTAACTTGTGTGTGGTATATATCCCAAATCAATCCCGGTCCGTTCCCCAGCCGGCACTGTGACCGCCTGCTGGTGTTATATTCGCGTAGTTTTTACTTAATCCATCGATATTCGATCTTCTATCCAACATACGATATCCGACGTTCTGTCATGTACCGTATGCGTCCGGTGTCATATCCGGACGCGTATTTAGGGGGAAACCTTTCCGCCTTTCTGATATTTACTCCTAGCTCTGCAATTCACTCACTCTTTTGTTATATCTGTGTGTTTTTCCGGAGGGCTTTCCTTCATCCGAGTGCTGTGTTTTGCTCCATCTAATCTTTTTTTTATCGCATAAAAACACAAACAGTCGTAGGGTGGGGACGGTGTCGAGGTTTTAGCCGCGGTGCAGAGATCACGATGAGGGAATGCGTACCGCCCTGCCGTGGCATTCAGCAGCTAGCGGGGACCGACCGCTAAAACACAGCTTTTTTCTCACTGACTCTCTCGCCCTCCACTCTCGTGAACAGCTCTCACACAGTGCAGTTGTTTATCTTCGGTAGAACTTGTAATTGAAAACTCGGCACACAGCTATAGCCAGCTAGCACGATGTGTCTAACGTTTTGCCGGACCCCGCCCACTGTACAAGCGAATAGAGTCGGCCTAGTGACGTCATTGGTACGCAGACTCCTGGCAAACGGCGAACTGTACGCAAGGCAAACTGTACTCTCTAGTACATTCGACTAGTGGGTGAGCTCGTACAACGACCGCGTGCTGAACACATCTCACATATTTATAATATATACTTCAGAAAATGATGAATCAATAATGAATTGTCAGAAGACAATTTGAAAGTCACTACAGTGTATAAAATATCAAATGAGCTTTTTTTTTTCAAACCTGCCGTAAACTATTTAGCCTATCCAAATCATATCAGTTACATTGTATTTATATACACGGTTGTTTAATTATTTCCATTGCATTCACTATAGTCCTATGCGTTATCATGAATCAGAGCGATCGAATGGGACTTTATATTATGATGGTATACCCATTGTAATGTCGCTGATATGGTAATGTGTTGAAAGAAAACTACTGAATAATTTCCTGGCATCACACTTCACACAAGATAAATTATATGGCGAATTACGCAATAGACATTGATAGCTGACACTTGGGAAATGCCGAACGCGCATAGTTTTCTTTCGCACATGGCTGAAGAAATACTGATGTTTGTTCGAGCACCGCCCAAGATGTCAGCCCGCTGACAAACAAAACCACAATTCATGGCCCCGCGGAGCCAGCACCAGGCATATTTATTCGATTATCCGGCACGTATCATCAGCTATAGGGGGCTGTCGACACGTCGCGTCAGAGCCATTATTTCCCGGACTTTTCACACATCAAATAAAACCGCGGGCCGCGCCCCACCCAGCCAGGAACCCGGATTTACTTTCCTCCCGCCCGCCCGTCCACCCGCCCTCCTGGACACGTGATTTTATAAATGTCGATTGGAATTGTTTTTATGCGCATAGACGTCACTAGAGCAAAGTGGAAACTGAAAACATCTGATATACGTAAATCAGGACCTTGCGGTCACACCCCACCCATACACAGTCAAAAGTTTAACTGGTTGGATAACATTTTGTTGATTCAGCAATTTTGGATCGGGAATGGTTGCTATCGATTTCGATGCTTCAGGAATTTCTGAAATCGATGTGAGAAGACACAACTATTTCTAGATACACTCAATATGGCACGTGCGTTGCATATTATTGTTTATGTTCCACACATTGTACACTGTTGCAATGAATTGTCAAAATTAGACATATGTCGTCAATGATACACATTTTATAGGCGCAGAATATCTGGACGAGTTGCCACGGATCTACATTGTAGGCCTATGCCGTGTGCAAAATCTCATGTGGTAGAATGAGGACTGCAAATATCAAATAACAATCATCGAGTATCACATGGTAACGACAAAAGACAAATATCAAACGAGGGGTGTCAAATGACAGGCAATTGACAAGTGGAAATAATCATATTCAACGCCTATAAAATGTGTATCCTGGTTTCTTATTATATATCTCATGAATTGTTCAAAAAGCCCCAAATGTAAGCTCATACACACATGAAATGCACGAATTGATTTTTGGCAATATATATATATAGCCTTGCACTATAATTAAATAAGAAGTCATAAATTTGGGATCGTTTAGCGACCTTGAACTTGACACCAAATGATAATGAGTGTTAAAATGTCTCATTTCTGAGCTGAAATTGAAAAAAATTGACCATCTGTAGACAAACAAACGCCTGTAGATAGAACACATATCAACGAATTATGCGCATACAGGAAATTAAGTATTCTGATGACCTTGAGTTTGACATCTAATTGGTAACTGGTAACTCTCAAGGACGTGTCTCAGCTATAATGCCTATTTTGACATTACAATAATTGGGGGTTATAGGTTATTTCAAATTTGCATACAATTTTTTTATAACCATCTGGAAAGTTCTTTATGGTGGATCTTTGGTGGTTTTTGCATGTCCTTCTTTGCCGGTTTTTCCAACAGTTTTGCATGCAAGGGTTTTGAATGCACCGCGTATCACTGTATGATGCGACTGTAGTTACCTATATCATAACGCTCGGATTGTGAAGAAGTCGACCCTATCTCTGGCTTCGGGATCAGTTGCCCCCAACAGAAAAATCTCAATCCAGAACAGATTTCCCAGCATCGATATAACTGTGACCATTTTGACAGAGTCGACATTTTTTTTTTATAAACATGGAGTGTTAAGGGCAGTGGCGGATCTAGGAATTTTATTGGGGGGAGCAGTGATCATGCAGGCTGATGTATTACGGGAGAGAGTCCTTGCCCATAGGCGTGGGGTCTGGAAGGGGTTTAGATGTTCTCTGGTTCATTCTGGGCATTTTAAGGACATCAAACATAGTCTCCAGATCTAACGACTTTTTGTGTAATTTTCTAGAGAATGTGATTGAGATTCTAAACTTTGAGATTTTCACTGAGCAATCCATGACGTTACATTCTATCGATGATCGAACATGTCTGACACATATCTAATTTAAGGGGTTAAGGGTGGGAATCGCCTAGCATTTGGGAATATCTTCAATTTTGTATTGATCCATGCTAGTCCTTATAACTTCGCCATATAAATACCAAATTGTCCCAAAAGTTGACCATAGCTACTCTTACTCTGGTCAACGAATACTTTGGCAAGAAAGTTATACTTTTTTTTATCACGCAATGAATACATACAGCTGAACGTCACTGATAGATAACAATGTAGATCTTCAATTCATGTACATGCCTCGTGGGGAAACTTTCAGGATAGCGGGTGACATGATATAGATCACTAACCGAAACTTACTTTTTGGATGATGTCCATGGATATGTAGTATTTATCGGATTTGTAAAGCAAATTTAGCAGATGTAGCGGATTTGTCGGTGAAAGCATGCGGCATTCATAATATCTCACTCACTGCAGCGTCGGTGCACATGAACGGATTACGCTGTATGCATGACAGTGACCACGACTCTACTCAAGTGAATTATAGCGATTTGACTTTCCTCAGGTGTTGAACTCAATGGAAATCATGCCATACACTCAACTCTGAAAATTTAGCAAACAAGTCATTGTTTGTCGGCTCGTTCTTTTCATGGCCCAAGTATCATACACTGCGCCTTAATACTACTCGTCCACTAAATGAATGTCATTTGATCCGTCTGTTACCTATTTAATCCTTATTGAATATCTAATGCGCAGTGTATGATACTTGGGCCCTTTTCATGTATGCAATAACAAATGGGGCTTACAGTTTTGAAATACACCAGACTTTTGTCGACGCGCATACACCTACTGGAAAAAGAAGCATCTGTATGAACTTGCTTGTATATTGTACACCATCTCTCACATTATGTGCAGTGATTTTCAGAAAACAAATTATCAATTCGTGATCACGAACATATGAACTTATTGTTGTGCAAATATCATCGTAATTAACACGGTCATGAGAAAGTTATGTACCTTGTTATCTGTTGCGTACATTCAGTTATCTATACTCATAGACTATCCTAGTAAATCCTCGATTTAACGTAGTATAATATATTAAGCAAACACGTAGCAATTACTGACCAAATTTGAAATAGATTTGATCAGAATTCGCGGAGATATGGACAATAACGTACACCGGTATGATTTACGTGACAATGGAAATTCCTAGGCGATTCCCCCACCTTAAATGCAACCATCTATGTTCTGATCCTAAACTTTAAGACCTCAAAAAGGGAAATCGGAACGGGGAGAAAAAAACCAGAGTAGAAAAGGGGGGAAATGAAGGCGGGTGGAAATGGAAATGAAATCAAAACAATGGAAATGAAAGTAATATTTGTACTGAACAAAACGGTTTTTGCAGAGTGCTGGTATCCTGATCGGAACACTGATTTTTTCTCGAATATTTTTTATTATTTGACTTTGGGGGGAGCAGTAGCTCCCACCGCTCCCCCTGGATCCGCCAGTATCTTTGCCCTAGGTCTATTTTGTTCTTGAGTCGGCTCGTTGTTGATCGTGCATCACATCGGAATGCCTTCCGCGCATCTTTAGGCCTTGACGTCTTGTTCAAACTCCAACTCCAGTGTCGGGCAAAATCAGAAAAAAATCAAGGAACATCATGAACCCTCATATAATATGGTCATATAGTATGGCTACCATCCTGAATTAAGAAAAACATATATGCAAACAAGTTCTGTCGCCTATCTGACATAAATTATGTGTATTTATCAAGTAGATTTCGATGACGTAAATATGATTTCTTTTTAGTCCAGGTCCAGGTCATATAGCTTTGCGTATAGATTATAAAAACATATGTTGGTGACATGAGAATGTTGCTATATATTGTACAAAGGAAAATTGACTATTTTCAAGTTGCAGTTATGACATTGTTTACGAATTTTTAAAAATTTACAACTCTAGATCTAAACAGCTAGAAATATTAGAGGAGTCAGGGGTATCTTTAATTTAAAATTCATCAGGGTATACGACATCTAAACCACCTGAGATCCGCGTAAAAAACATTAATTCCGCGGACAAAACATTAACTCCCAGTCAGAAACATTACTCCCTGGAAAGAACTTCAAATCGGATTTACAAACATAAGATCAGCACAAGAAACACTAAATATCATTTCTCCAAAACAATCATCAATTCCGTGTAATAAGAGTCAATTCTGCATGATGAACACCAATTCCAGGTTACAAACTTTAGTTCTGCAGCTCACATAATTATTAATTCTGTGGCGTAAATACTTATTACTAGGTAGAAATGTGAAAGTATGCATATAATACTAGATATTGGAAGTAATTGACAGAAACAAGTCACCATCAGGATGACATTAAAGAGGACTTGAAGGAGAATTGTGGAGCAGCCAGGATATTCATCTCTGTTCTCAATGATACCTTGATTAAGGATCATTCTACAACATGATCCAAAATTGTGATTGCTGACAACACTGAAATATGTTGGTCGGAGTCGTTTTACATAAAGTTGCACTAGTATTTACATGTATTACAGAAAGCAAGTGTGCATCGACGAGCGGTGCATCAATCAGCGGCTGATAAGATGAGCCAGATTTTCCTCGCCTATTATTGCCGTTCCTGACTGATCGTCCACATTTCTAATCATGTCACTTGTACGAACCGTACTGATGTCAACACTACTCCAGCCTAATGGAGTAATGTTGACATACTGACTGCATGAGCAATGGGCTCGTTGTCCTCATAATGGCATTAAAACAATGAAGATGGAAGGTATTTTTTTTCATGTGGAACATCCATTCATGACGTAACATTGTGCCTTTATTGAACCGAGGAGTGAAAATATAAAGCTTTCTAGTGCAGGTTCTTAGCAAAAAAAATGTTCACATTGTGATATAAGCTAGGGAGCCATTCTCAATATGGCCTGTGGCGGATATGGCAGCCATTTTTCTTTTCGTAGTAAATCAACTTCAAACGGCTGGTTCGCGAAATTCGTTATTTCTACCTATGCCTGTTAAATATTATCCAATATCCACAAAATTGGTGTCAAACTGACGGGACTAACAAGGCCAACTCACTTATAATGAAAAAAGATAATTATATTGAATGTTCTGCAGCAATTTGTAAAAAAACCCAGTTTCTTGCTTGAATTTTGCGAATTATTCACGAATCTCATATAGTCGGGCATGTATAATAGGTGTGCCTGCATCCTCTCCTCCCCTTTAAACTGGCGAAAAGCACATTTCCAACCAAGATGCGACTGATACGAGTAGAAATGCTAAATGAGGCCAGATTGATAGTAAACGCACTTCCATTCCCACATATCAAACTCAAAAGATAAGAATCAATTTACAGAGTTAGTGCCAAGGTGGATTCTTTTGAATTCCTGGATACATGACTCGATGATGAATGCGATGCTCATTTGTGGTCTCTGGAAAATATTGCATTTTCCTGGCATTCACCTAGTAAGATGGTGAAAAATACAAATGAACTAGTATTCAGGGTCTGCAGAAGTCATCATCCTCAGTTGTGCATGGAATGCAACACTTATTTCACAGAAATCAAATCCAAGATGGCCCTCACGGGCAACGGATAATTTCTGAATTTGAGCAAGGCCTCTGCATAAAAATTACCAGTAATGATAAAACTAAACAATCCAATAATAGACCAGTACGGATCCTGTAATTTCACTTCTATTACATTGGAATCAAGGCACCATAGAATGCCATTAAAGGTCACTTCTACCACGTGTTTGTTGATCTTATCAGCTGCCATTAACATGGGAAATATCTCTGCCTCAACACCCATGCACCAGTTTTGTTCTGCGTGGCAAATGGAGCATGTTCATTGTTGATTGGTTTCCAGTTGATACATGAGTTACCCCTTATGTACGATAGAGTAATGACATGTGATTTGTTTGTCCAGAACGATATGACAGTTACCTGAAAACAATGCAGTAGCTCAAGATAAATGTTCTATGCCAATGATAGCTTTGACCTCTATTCTCAAGAATGATTACACGGCAAATTTGGAATGGCATTTACATGTATACATTCCAAGTTAGACCATCTTGCATTCGCAAAATTGACAAGGGTTTGTGCAATGCCATTTGACATCAAGAACAAAGACATACCTGACACAAGATATTGTGGTTAACATGGGAAATTTCCTGCCGTCTTTCTCATTCTATCCATGCCCTGTAGGGTTTTGAACAACCCCTAGTGGTTAATGGGCTCTAGTGCCTTTGCTTACGAGGTCAATTTTGATATCATATATAACAGATTCAATGAAGGACAGCCCACAGACCAATTGCGTCATCACAGACCAATTGCATCGCACTAGCTCAGATGATACTAACTTATAAAGGAGGATGCGCTGTCAGAGCCAGTGAATGCATGAAATAGGATCATGAATGTATAACTGATGACATCTACGTTGACCATGTCGGGATGAAGGTTCTTTCACAAGATCAGTCATATGTAATGAATTCCTGAAACAATTGATG
Organism: Terebella lapidaria; assembly: GCA_949152475.1. NCBI lineage: Eukaryota > Metazoa > Annelida > Polychaeta > Terebellida > Terebellidae > Terebella > Terebella lapidaria. Next base: position 19,724,771 of record OX424561.1, read on the forward strand.
TGCTAGGACAACATATCAGAAGACCTCCATTTAAGGACACGAACTAGAGCCCATTAACCAGTAGGGGCTGTTCAAAACACCACAGACCATGGATGGACTGAAACAGACAACAATGATGGTTCCCATCTAGACCATAATGCCTTTTGTCAAGGATGTCTTTGACCTTTGTGTCAAATGCCACTGCACGAAATATAGTTCACCTTGCGAATCCAGAAGATCCAAGTTGGAACAAACATGTATATGCCATTGCTTATTTGCTGTGTAATCGTTCTTGAGACTAGAGGTCAAGCTAGGATTGGTATATAATTTGTCGGGAGCTACTGCATTGTTTTCAGTTCACTGTCATACCGTGCTGCACAAAAAATACACATATTTCTGTACCATACATAAGGGGTAATCATTTTTATTGTATTAAACACATCAGCACGATTATGCTACTGTGTCAACATGGAAACTTTTCAACAATGACTATGCTTCATTTGCCATGCAGCACAAAACTGGCGGGTGTTGAGGCAGGGACCCTTCCCATGTTCATGACAGCTGATAAAACGATAAAAGAATGATAGAGAACTTTACTGGCATTTTATTGTGCCATGATTACAATGCAGTAGAAGGGAAATTACAGGATTTGTAATAGTCTATCATTGGATTGTTCAGTTCCAATACTGATAATTCTTATGCAGAGACCTTGCTTATATTAAAAAATTATCTGTTGGCTTCGGTAGCCATCTTGGATTTCCCTTGTTTTCCGTGAAGTGAAAAGGTGTTGCATTACATGCACAACTAATAAAGATGGCTTTTGCAGGCCCCAAATACTGGTTCATGTGCATTTTTGACTTTCTCACCAGGTGAAATGACAGAAAACTGCGACCGTCGCATTACAAGCGAGCGTCGCATTGATCATCAAACCATGTGTCCAGTATTTCAAAAGAATTCACCTTGGACTATTTCTGTTAATTGATTCTTATCTTCTGAGCTTGTTATGTGGGAATGGAACTGCTTTCACTATCAATCTGGTCCCCTCTCAGGGTTTCTACACATATCATTCACACCTTGTCAGACATTTTTAATTCTGAAGCAACCAACAGACACAGGTACTCAGCAATGACAGAATTGTATTCTTCAGTATTGAAAACATGGGTATAGACACCAAAACCATGTCTTTAACAGCGACAGAAGCCGAGTTATGCCCAAAACATGATTTCGGCATTTTCGATGGTGGCCATTTTGAAAAAGGCCCAAAACAACCTTTTCCGCCAGTGGTGGGTCTCTGGAATCTCCCTAATAATCAATAATAGGATGAAATCGAACTAAAAAAATGTTTTCAGATGATCGTGCAGTGAGGGGGTGCAGGCACACATATTGTACATGTCCGACTACGAGATCCATAGAAAAGTTGTCAAAATTAAAGCAAAAAAACTGTTTTTTGAACTTATAGCTGTAGAATGTTCGATATAGTTATCTTTTTCAGTAATAGGTGGGTTGTCTTGTTATTCCGGTCAGTTTGATACCGATTTTGTTGGTATTGGATAATATTTGACATGCACAGGTAGAATTAACCAATTTCTCAAACAGGCCGTTTTGGGTCGATTTACTGCAAAAAGAAAAATGGCTGCCATATCCGCCACAGGCCATATTGAGAATGGCTCCCTAGCTTATATTGATCAGTGAGTGATACTCTAACCTTCTGCAAAGTTTTATGCTTTTATCACAATGTGAACAATTCGTCCAAAATTATGAGCTAAGAACCTGCACTATTTCATACTGTAGAAGGTTCTATTGCAACATGATTTCCATGGCGTTATGTTTTCATTTCCAGTAATTCGATGTAAAATCAAAATTGCACACCAGTCACAATTATGAATGTATAAGGTTATTGACTAGGCCTAATTTTATGGTCTGAACAGTTTTAAAACAGTCAAATTGTGTGCGTTTGGAATCACTTGTATGGAGGAGGTATAAATCCTGACGAAAAGCATATTGACTTGTAACTGTGCCAGGCTCTGTGAACATTATCAGTGTATTATGTTTCCCGCCGTTTCTAGACAGACACCGTGAGGTGCTGCCACCTTGTGAATGACGCGTGTATCATGTTTTGGAACGGTCTCCCTTTATACACGAAAAACATGTTTTTAGTATGTTTTTGGGGACATGAGAAATGTTTTTCGTGTACTGTTTTTCTTTTTTATTTCGACTCCTAATGTATTGACAGTTATTCTTTAGGCGTCAATAATGGTATATCAGTGTAATTGGTGCAGTATAGCAGCGTAATACACTCAATTTATGTCGAATTAATCGTACTTAGTCGTTACAGAAATGCATCATAACGCCATCGGACGAACGAACACGTTATTCCGGTGCATCAGCATGAAAATGTTTTTGGGGTCTGTCATCATAACGTCAACAGAGGACAGTACGGAAATGTGGCATCATCATCATACGATGAAGATATTTGATATTTACACTATTCGTATTGTTATATGAATCCAGATAGTAGATACTCTTTTCATCATCAGCATTTCATATTATTGGATTCTGTACGGCAAAATAAAATGTAATATACATGTAATAAATCGATCTGGTTTTTAAGCAGACATACGTGTTTCAGGTTTGTTTTTAGGGACATGAAATGTTTGCAGTGTCTGAAAAAAACGACGGGGGATGGGGAAGACAGGCAGAATTGCCTATCATCATGGACCGTCGTTAAATGAATCTGATTATTATATTATTATTATTATTATTATTTGGGGACACGGCATGTTTTTAGTGTATGGGAGAAATGTTTTTGGGGACACGAAATGTTTTTAGTGTATGGGAGAAGGCTTATAGTATACGGGAAAATGTTTTAAGTGTATGGGAGAAATGTTTTCGGGGACACGAAATGTTTTTAGTGTATGGGAGAAATGTTTTTGGGGACACGGAAGGCTTATAGTGTACGGGAAAATGTTTTTAGTGTCTGGGAGAAATGTTTTTGGGGACACGAAATGTTTTTAGTGTAGGGGAGAAGGCTTATAGTATACGGGAAAATGTTTTTAGTGTATGGGAGAAATGTTTTTGGGGACACGAAATGTTTTTAGTGTATGGGAGAAGGCTTATAGTATACGGGAAAATGTTTTTAGTGTATGGGAGAAATGTTTTTGGGGACACGGAAGGCTTATAAATAGTGTAGGGGAGAAGGCTTATAGTATACGGGAAAATGTTTTTAGTGTATGGGAGAAATGTTTTTGGGGACACGAAATGTTTTTAGTGTATGGGAGAAATGTTTTTGGGGACACGGAAGGCTTATAGTGTAGGGGAAAATGTTTTTAGTGTCTGGGAGAAATGTTTTTGGGACACGAAATGTTTTTAGTGTAGGGGAGAAGGCTTATAGTATACGGGAAAATGTTTTTAGTGTATGGGAGAAATGTTTTTGGGGACACGAAATGTTTTTAGTGTATGGGAGAAATGTTTTTAGTGTATGGGAGAAATGTTTTTGGGGACACGGAAGGCTTATAAATAGTGTAGGGGAGAAGGCTTATAGTATACGGGAAAATGTTTTTAGTGTATGGGAGAAATGTTTTCGGGGACACGAAATGTTTTTAGTGTATGGGAGAAATGTTTTTGGGGACACGGAAGGCTGATAGTGTACGGGAAAATGTTTTTAGTGTCTGGGAGAAATGTTTTTGGGGACACGAAATGTTTTTAGTGTATGGGAGAATTGTTTTTGGGGACACGGAATGTTTTTAGTGTCTGGGAAAAACTGATAATTGATTGATTAGTAGAACAGAGTAGGTGTTGTTTTTTTTCGAGTATTCCCTCAAAGGGTAATTGCAAATTAATTTCACGGACGCACTTCACGGTCAATTAATTGGCGGAACATTTTGTGACAGGAATGACTGTGACAAACAGTCGTTGTTATAAAAAGGAAAAGAGAAACGCGACCAAAGAAGACAAGAACACAACCTCGTTTCTAATTTGAATGTTGATCTCGGTTTTACTAAAATAAATATTTGTTTTTGTTTTATCTCAATAAATTTGTGATTGTAATGAGCAATGAAGGAAGAGAATAAATAAACACAGCACCATTTGTGAATGTCTTATATTTTTCTTGTTTTTAACCTTAACCCAATATTGATTTGAACGTGAAAGGCAATAAACACAACGCAACAAAGGAGAACAACGAACACACAATACTTTTTAATAATAGTTTAATGCGATCATGGCATGCATTGGCCCACATCTATTGATTTTAATCACATTAACATGTGATTGGGCTGTACAAACAAGAAAATAAATATAGATTCATATAAATCTTCTCTTTTGCTTTTTGTAAGGTACACTTCCAACTACGTTTGCAACCTGCAATATATAATAATACACATGTCATCATGGAGTATTCATACAGACGCTACCCTAAAAACATCAACCGAGCAAGAACGAAATTCACAGTTTTTGGCCACCTCAAGATGGCGATGACACACTCGTTTACCGGTCAATAAAAACACTTGAGCGGCGCCAGTATTGTATGAAAATACTACTTTTTGGGCGTATAAACGAATCATTTCAGCTATTGGACCAATTTCCGTAGTTATCTAAGTTTTTAGGGGCTTTATAAAGTAGGAAAACCGTACACGAAAAACATTTCACAAGTCCCCAAAAACATCACTAAAAACGTGTTTTTCGTGTATTAAGTGGGACCCGTTTTGGAACTCTCCGGTAGTTGAAGGCTGTTTCGTGTGACGCTTGAAAAATGTCAATTTGTTTCATCGCAAATCTAATAATTTTGGATGTTTTGGCATTTTATGTTGGATTACCCGGCCATGGAGGTATGTCCATAATATACATGAATGTTTGTGGATACATATCTAGTAGGTTTAGATTGTCATTGTATATCTTGCGATTTATGCTGAATATTCTGATCGATCTGTAGCGAGTCACATAGCTAGGCGTAGATAATTTGCAATGGCTCTGAAGCATATGCTTGTCCAAATGCTCAATTACATGTATCTGAAGGTTACTGATGATGGTATCGACTATCGAGAGGATAATTTGTTTGGTCTAAAATATATGACTATATTTCTATGTGCTATGACCTATGAGTATTTTGGTACAGTAATGTGGAGGAATTTTATCAATTTGAAGGTTATGTGGTGGCTATTTTTAATTAGAAATATACCCGTAATTTACATGTGTTCTACTATCGTATATGGATAAAGGCATAATTCGCTTACATGTATAGTCTTAAGCTGATTTGTAAATAAGGTTGTATTTTTGTATTTTTCAGTTTTATGTGACCATAGTGGCAGCCATGTACCGGCAATAAACGAAGGTGGTCCAATAAATCCGAGTTGTCTCATCATTTGCCTGCAAGTCTACATACACTTACCTGAGTGCCGCTACATGACTTGTAGCTTGGAGGTTTATGCACTTACCATGTTTACTGTGATATGTACTGTACAATATGAATATGGATTTAACAACGTGCATATGCACGGAGAAAATATAGAACACTCACTTTAGTAGTAGAAAGTATATTTCACCATATTAATGTGTATTTTTATTGACACTATCTTAGAGCGCTGCATGTACATACAAACCAGAACGTGACAACACTGTATACATATACTTTAGAAAAAGGAAGTGGCTGTCTCAAAGTCGTCTGGTTGCGGGTTTCATAAAACATTCAGATGGATTGTATATATTCTGAAAGGGGACCCATACATTCACTTGCTATTATCGTTTGATCACATGTACAAACAAGAAACTAACTGCGGATCTCAACATTGGACTTATAACACATCATAAATACCACAAACATGAAAATGCAGCTTTACTACAGGACATGTAGAACAATCTATTCTATTTTAGGTCTCGTTTAGGAGTGTTGTCTGCTAACTGACGTGCTGGCTCAAGTTGCATACGCCGCAACTGATTTGGTGTCCGTCGCATTGTCAGTCAATGCAGGTACACATGCGCCACACTTCCTCTTCCAGTTAATTCCGTTCTCCTTAGTGATGTAGATGACTCCGTTTATCATGTACATGTAGGGTATCATGGTCAAAGCTAAGGAGAGTAGCCTTAATATCCCGCCAACAACTCCAGTATCACAGACTTCACACACAGAGAAAACAATCAGAATGGTCATGACAGTCGCCCAGCAAGTGCTTTAGACAACGAGGATTTTCAACAAGGTCTTCACCATTTTCATGCTGTGTCTCTTTGAGGCCCGAACCTGTCCTTCTTCCAAACTGGCCACTCTTGATTTCACCAGTTTTATTGAGAGTGCATGACACATCGCCATCATGACGATTGAGATCATATAAGCGACCAGCAGGACATTATTACATCGGTCCTGGTGAAGAAAACCAGCGACACATTGTGTGAAAGAGTCCATTTGTAAATCTGGCTTCAGGAACAGCTGTCCCAAAGATGCGATGCCAATCCAGAACAGATTTCCGAGCGTCGATATTATGGTGACCATTTTGATAGACAAAATTGATTTGATAGACATGTTTCTCAGCGACAGGTACAGATCCACATATAGCGTGCACATGTGCAACATATAAATCCCAATGGAAGACGAATTCACTGTCATCAAAGCACGACAAATGATCCAGCTGGACAGCGAGGCAGCTGCGAATATTCCACGAAGACAAAAAGCGTCATCTGGATGAAAAAATACGGTTTCTTCTTGTTCCTAATCTTCCAGATATTATACAGGACTAGGGCGTTCAACAACATGGCCAGAAGCCCAAAGGTGCCATTGATGACCTCGAATGCCACTGCTGTCGAAGCCATTTCGTCAATCGTGTTGTAATGGAATATAATCCTGCTTTGAATCGTTAACTTAGTGTATACAAACGTGAAAGTCCTGTACCTTAACTGACAGGTGTGGAAATTTATTGATAACGGCAGCCACCAGTACAGCATATAACCGCATCCATTAGCAATGATATTGAACGTCGAGCTTTTAACCTGCCTTTCTAAATATTTGTAGTAAGTGTGAGTCAGATTCGGAGCAAATATTTCATTTTCACACCTAGCTCCATAATGAAATTAGATGATATGGCCCTGTATGTTCGCATCATCATGCTGTTGGTTTAATCTTAGTTCACACCGTGGAGTACATATATGTATATGATACCAACAGACACGGAACCAATGTCAGTCTAATCGGGAAACTTCATGAACCTTCATATATGGCCATGAGGTGAAATCAGCTATTCTGCAAAAAAAATGTCATCTATTTTTGCACAACATGAGGAGCTCGTCATGAATTTCATAGAAATAGATGTGCAAGTCTCTGTCTCGAAACACATTCTAACAGGGACTCATCGTTGGATATTATACCACAGTTTGATACATCCACACCTGCACTATGGGGTGGGGATATAGGGTAATGCATGCAAAAAGTATACACATAAATTGGAAATTATTCAGAAAAAGGCGATCAGAGCAGTTACGGGGGCCAGATATAATGATACCTCGTCCCCTCTATTAAAAAAAGTATAAAATTTAGGGATTTGTATAACCTGCAAATTATGTTACTAACTCATGATTTTGTGAATAGGCATTTGCCCGATTCATTACCTGGTATATTCGGTTACCATGGAGATATACATGAGCATCATACAAGGATCAGCACCGATCCCAAACTGCCCAAAGTGAACATTATCTTCTGAATGGATGAAGTTGGATGTAGACATCAGAAGCTCGAAAACCAAATTTATTTTCAAACGAAAAATGATGCACTAAATTTATTTCAAGTTATCAATAATTATGTGGATGAATTTTTTTGGTGATAATTGGATTATATTAATAACATTAATTGTATATACCAGTATACAGTGCCTGCTTAGTGGCAGTGTTCTCGAGGTGGCACTTTGAGCAAATTTCGGTGACAACATGCCTTGAAGGTTACAGACTTTTGTCTTTTGTTGTCACCATGAGAATGTATACATTTTAATTTTCTGAGAATGTTATTCTGATATAATTAATGTGTATTATTTAAAAATTGCTAATTATGATGTATATGTTTTCAAGAATAAAATACCTACCTACCTGCCTACCTACCAACATACCTACATAAGAATGTTGCTTCTAGATAAAAAGAATTTGACTATGAACAAATTGAAATTATCACATTTGTACGGTGGCTCTTTTAGGACATTGCTCTTTTATTTAAAAAAAAAGTTATAGTCTGTGAGCCATTCTGAAAAAAAAAATTTTTTGTCGCCAAATCGGGCATATTAGGTTTCTTGGTGTCATTCTGTAGGTTTTTATATCAGGAAAAGTATTAGACCGGGTAACCTTCTCTAAAAGTGTCCAAACAATGGAAAAAAATGACTTTTTCCAAGATGGCCACCGAGTCCGATCAAAAAGTTTGTTTTTGTTTTTTCTCTGCTTCCAGACGTGCTAGAAGTGTAATCTTAGTGTCCTTTCTTATGTTTTGAGGGTTGAGGAATCCAATCAAACACATTTCAATAAGAATCATGCATCATTTCAATTGCAAAAATGCACTTCGACTGGTATTTGAACGTCAGAAATAGCTATTTGCGAAGGAAATCTGTTTTCAAATGTAGTTGCGCTATTCATTACCACGTATTACCATTTTGGACAAAACAATCCCAGGAATACATTATTAAGAGTTTATTGTATCCCCTGAACAGAGTTAAGCAGATACTATGGATTTGCGATCGTCGCGCCGCTACAAGTGCCGTACAGACTTCCTTGTGAACGCTCCACAAGGTGCAAATCTGAACTGTTTCTGACAATATTCCATATGAATATGCCTTATAGCAGAAACCCATAAGAGATCTTCTCATGGGTTTCTGCTTATAGTAACATCCCAACACGTATCGATTTGGGTTGCCATGGCGACCAAGATGCCGATTGGCGACACATTTCGTGACAAAATTTGCTGTTTCGACACACATGGCTTGTGAAGGCTCCAGGGGTGGTACTTTTACAGGTATCACTAGGATATTGAATAGGCATATTGAGCAGTGACCAGACACAGAAATATTAAATAATTATAATTATAGTTAAAGAAAAGACTTATCAAAACAAAGTTAATATCCAGCGCGAGGCCAGCGATCATTCCTTTTGGTTGCAATTAGGAAACATATCACACTAAATGTGTGTAAAGTATAGAGCTGATGGATTTGTTCAAAATATATACTATTATCGAATACATTAACATGACTTTCACAAGTCTATTATTGCCCACAATAAAAACAAGTGAAGATGAGAACATTTTATTATATGACTAAACGTAGTAAGTCTCTTGTCTGGTATATATTTTATATCTGCAGTAATAATATTAATTAGTTAATATCACTAACTTATTACAACAGTTGAATCATATTCATTATCAGTGAATGTAGATAAAGAAATCACTTGTATTGTTGGGAATTGGATAAGCTAAATTATCTGGTAAGAAATAATTTGGTGAATATTTCAGTAGTTGATAGTATTACTGCATGGCATAAAATTAGTTAAGGCTTGGAACTTTTATTGCTGACATTGATGAAAGATACTGCGGCAGCAGTGCTACTTTGATATAAGATATTTTGTCTGAATTAAGATAATATATTTTGGGCAACAGAGATAACAGGGCATCATGGGGATACACCCATGTGGTCGTAGCCGACCAGAAAGCGTCTAGTTTTATGAACATCAAATACATATATTGTAACGGTTCTAGGGTTGATATAGTAGTAGCATATGTTCGTTGGGTTGAGGTTCGCTCCCCAGCCTTGCTTAGCTGACCGGATGCCTATGAGTTTGGCTCTTCGCCTCGTCTCAGACTGCAGGGGTTGCTCGGTTGACTCTGGTTCACCAGCTGGAATGGCCGGTTGGCTGACTCTGTTTCTCCAGCTGGAATTGTTACTCGGCTGACTCTGATTCTCCGGCTGAAGGGGTCGTTCAGCTTACTCTGGTTCTCCGGCTGGAATGGCCGGTTGGCTGACTCTGGTTCTCCAGCTGCAGGGGTCGTTCGGCTTACTCTGGTTCTCCGGCTGGAATGGCCGGTTGGCTGACTCTGGTTCTCTGGCTGGAATTGTTACTCAGCTGACTCTGATTCTCCAGCTGCAGGGGTCGTTCGGCTTACTCTGGTTCTCCGGCTGGAATGGCCGGTTGGCTGACTCTGGTTCTCCGGCTGGAATTGTTACTCAGCTGACTCTGATTCTCCGGCTGCAGGGGTTGTTCGGCTTACTCTGGTTCTCCGGCTGGAATGGCTGGACGGCTGATTCTGATTCTCAAGCTGGAATGGTTGCTCGGCTGACTATAGTTCTCTGGTTCTCCGGGTGCAGGGGTCACTCGGCTGACTCTCGTTCTCCATCTGGAATGGTCGCTTGGCCGACTCTAGTTCTCTGGCTGTAGGGGTCGTTCGGCTTACTCTGGTTCTCCGGCTGGAATGGCTGGACGGCTGACTCTTGTTCTCCAGCTGGAATGGTTGCTCGGCTGACTAAAGTTCTCTGGTTCTCCGGATGCAGGGGTCACTCGGCTGACTCTGGTTCTCCATCTGGAATGCTCACTCGGCAGACTCTTGTTCTCCCACTGTAGTGGTGTTTCAGGAGACTCTGGTACTCCGGCTGCAGTTTGTCTCGATCGACTTCGGCACTCTGGGTTTGGGTTGTTTCGGGTGACGTCAGTTCCCTGGCTGGGGCCGTCTCGAGTGGTAGCGGGTTTGGTCTGCAGTCACTCCTAGCCTGCGCAAAGTAAGGATCGCCAATCATTCGGGTTTTAGTCCGCTTTCCTCATCGACCTCTTCCTCTTCGTCCGATTGTTCAGTTGATAGCTTGGGTTCTGAGCTATCTCAGACGTTATCAGCTTCATTTTACCCGACTGGTACTCCAATCAATTCTACATTCAACTTTGGTTGACTTTATTTCTTGAAATTCTCTAAGTTCGGTTTCATTCCATCTGTATATCCGAACACGGAGTCGGCTGGGCCGACTCAAAGATCAACTCTCGGCTTGATTTCAAGGTTTCTTGACGAATCACACATTCGGATGAAATTGTTGCAGATACATCTAGAGAGGAAGTTGACTATGATTGAACTCAACCACATGTGTCATATATGTTGTACAACAATTGCCAAATTTATTAGATTCACATATATACAGTATTAAATATGAAGTAGAAAAAAGAAGAAGACAACCTTAGAAACGAATGTTCAGCAAGTAGATAGCATATGATCTATATGGCCATTGTTCCACTTTTCTTCATATAATTTGGATGTGCATAAACTGATATGTTGATGATTTATCATGGAATTGGTTTGTTTAAAATGGTAATACCTGGTAATGAATAGCGCAGCTACATTTAAAACAGACTTCTTCCGCAGATCGCTATTTCTGACGTTCAAATACCAATCAAAGTGTGGTTTTTCAATTAAAATAACGCATAAATGTTCTTGAAATGTATTTCATTGGATTCCTCAACCTTCAAAACCTAAGAAAGACACCAAGATTACACTTCTAGCTTGTCTAGAAGCAGAGAAAAAACAAAAGCGAACTTTTTGATCGGACGCGGTGGCCATCTTGGAAAAAGTCATTTTTCCATTGTTTGGACACTTTTTGAGAAGTTTACCCAGTCTAATATTATTCCTGACATGAAAACCTACAGAATGACACCAAGAAACCTAATATGCCCGATTTGGCGACGAAAACCTATTTTAGAGGTCTCCTGGAAAATGGCCTAAGGACTATTAGAAATATTTGTGGCACGTATTTAATATTTTATACGCATATTTAATTATTTATTATGCAAACTTGATATTTTTATATGCATATTTAATCATTTATTACACGTATTTAATATTTTATATGCGTATTTAATATTTTTCACGCCTATTTAGTCATTTATTACGTGTATTTAATATTTTATATGCGTATTTAATGATTTACTACGCATATTCAATATTTTATATGCATCTTTAATCATTTATTACGCATATTTAATATTTTTCATGCATATTTAATATTAAATACGCATATTTAAGCATTTATTTCGCGTATTTAATATTTTATGTGCATATTTAATATTTTATATGGGTATTTAATATTTTATATGCTTATTCAATCATTTATTACGCATATTTAATATTTTGTATGCGTACTTAATAATTTATTATTGTTAAAAATATATATTGAAAATTTCGAATACACATTGAAAAAAATTGAATACACGTATTAAATATGCATATAAAATATTAAATATGCCTAATAAGTGATTAGATACGCATATAAAATATTAAATACGCATATAAAATATTAAATATGCTTAATAAATGATTATATATGCGTATTTAATATTAAATATGCATAAAAATATTAAATACGCGTAATAAATGATTATATATGCATATAAAATATTACATACGCATACATAATATTAAATACACGTAATAAATGATTAAATACGCATATTTAATATTAAATATGCATAAAAATATTAAATATGCGTAATAAATGATTAATTATGCATAAAAAATATTGAATATGCATAATAAATGACTATATACGCGTATAAAATATTAAATACGCGTATACAATATTAAATATGCAAACTAAATGATTAAATATGCATAAAAATAATAAATATGCATAAAAAATATTAAAAACGTGTAATAAATGATCAAATATGCATATAAAATATTAAATATGCGTAATAAATGAATAAGTACGCATATAAAATATTAAATACGCGTATAAAATAATTAAATATTCCCTACAAATATTTCAAACTTTATTTAAAAAAAATAAAAACGCAATGTTCTAAAAGACCGTACCTTTGTCATATAATTTAGTTGCATTTTTTCTTGTTTCCCAAACTCAGATCTAAATAGCTGGAAAATTGAAAGAGCCTGGAATATCTTCCATTCCAAGTTCTTTGGGATATATGACAACCTAAATAATCACGAAGTCCCACATTGAAATTAACCCAAAATGGTCAATTCAATACAAGTGTGAACTTTTTATGAAAATTTCCATTACTGAGTAGTGATGTTCAATACCTGGAGGCATTGTTTGTAATATGAAATTAATTTTTTTTTTTGCTATGGAATTAATATTATTCAGTTGAAATTATGTTTCTGCCACATAAAAAAAAAACATTAATATCATGTTTGGCAGAAAGAAATATTCCCATTGATAGACATGTATTACATAACAAAAATATTAATGGTACCTAACAAACATCAAGTCCGTCTTCTAAACATTAATTCCACATAAAAATCACAAATTCTACATTAATCTTGCAGCTTAAATTTCAATTCCGAGGCACAAATATTCATTACTCAATAGACATGTGAAATTGTTAATGTACTAGATAAAGTTGGAATAAATTTTAAAATCAGCCAAATTTAGCATTCTTGTTTGTCTCGCAAACTTGAAAGTACATCTCGAGATAGTCGGGGATATATAGGAAATATGCACAGTTCGACAACAGATACTAAGAAAATTGCCATTATTCGTGCATGAAAACAGTGGACAGAGAATGATCGGCCTGCCTACATTGCCGGTTGCCACAGTATCTAGACGAATACCAATGACGTCATGAGACTGTGTGTTGAACTCGCACGCAAGGCGGGCCGCTTTGAGGTAAACATTGATGCTAGATTGACTGGTCCGAGTTTAAATCTTGATTTGGCAACTCAATTTAGGCACGTTATACACATTTTAAGACCCAAATTTATACGATTTCTAATTCTATAGACAAAACAAAGCTACTGCGGCAAAAATACATTTTGTCAATTCTAAAAGTGATTATAGCTTTAATAGTGAAACAATCTACCACAGGGAAGACACAAAAGGGAGACTATACATAAAATTATGGAAGGACCAGAATAATCATTTTTGTTTTCCTTGATGCCATCATTATAAGTATATGTCTACAGCAGGTATACACTGCTTTATATCGTATTAATTTGTGATTAATAAATAATCGAAATAAATTGTGATGGTTTATAACCATGAATCAATGAAAATGAGTGTGCATCAACCAGCAAGGCAATGAACTGCATGAAGGTATGCACTATATATTATACAGGTGCAATGAAACCGGTGATTAGTAACACACATTCTACACAATACGCGTTTACATTATTCGTATTTATTTTCATCATATTTTAACAGTATAATCCTTAATACAATAAACCAATGCACAATATAATATTTAAATATTGCAGAACCGTCGCATGATACAAATTTGATATTGTGGGAGTAGACTGTGAAGAAACGTGGAAATCATTAAAACTATTCATTATACTCTTCCGTTTTTCTGTATTCCTTCAACATAATAGCTGAGGTATTGAAGTACAGCGCCATAAACACGGTCACATGAGGTTTACAACATATTAAAGTATATGATTATAACATAATCCTATTTACATACAAATATATAAAAATTAGCCCAATGGCTAAGAAAGGTTACCGGAAAAATGTTTAGTTTCAAACTATAACCTTTTCCATCAAAATTGCCGTATTGACCTTTCAATGTTATTGAAGGTCAAGTTTGAGGTCATCATTGACACTGGAACATTATATATGATTTGCAATTTGATACTGCCGATATTTGCACTCTATCTTGAAGAGTTCTAGGAGTTTACTCCATACATCTCCCATTATTCACCATATATTATTTCATATGTTCACAATTGACTCCTAAGCCATAAAGTTGATAACAAACGAGATATTAGCCATTTTGTGCTTCGACCTTGAAAATAAGATCATGGTCAAGTTCAAGGTCATGAGAATATTCAGCTTATATCATTTCCTATATGCACACAATCTATTCCCAATCTGCAGAGTCCACTATAAGCAAGATATTAGTCATTTTGTGCTCTGACCTTGAAAATAAGGTCGAAGGTCTAGTTCTGGTCATGACAACATACAGCATATATCATTTACCACGTGTTCACAATTAGATCCCAAGCTATAAAGTCGATAAGAAGCGAGATTTTAACCAATTTTTTCTGTGACCTTGAAAATGAGGTCAAAGGTCAAATTAGAGGTCATCAGAATATTCGGCATATATCATTTCCTATATGTCCACAGACCACAGTTGATTTCTAAGCTGTAAAGTCGATCATAAACGAGATATTAGCCATTTTGTGTTTTGACCTTGAAAATGAGGTCACAGGCCAACTCCAAGGTCATAAAAATATTCAGCATACATATATTAATTTCTATATGTGCCCAGTTTATTCCTAAGCCGTAAAGTCGATAGTGAGTGAGATGTCAGCCACTTTGTGCTCTGACCTTGAAAATGGATGTCAGGGGTTGCTATGAAACACATTCATTGAATGGAAGCATAACATAGAACTGACAAATCACGGGCTGTGCAAACCAAAACAACTTTGAAATCATAGAGTGTGACCAATACTGGAAATCATGATTATTACTGTACACTGAGTGATATACAGTGCCAATTCCAATCGAACATCATTATACCTCAAACTCTCGTCATTACATTGAACATAATAGCATGATACTAATCAGTGGTTAGCATGTTAGAGCACGTTTCTTACACTTGGCAGAACATGACCCTAGTAGAACATGAACCTGGTAGAACAAACGTTATTCCATTTCCCGGAAAGTTATACCAAAAGAAATGAGGTACTAACACCAAAGGTACTGACAATTGTTTTGAATAATGGTTTCCATGGGGACACGTGACTTATGTGTGAAAAGTTTTACAAAGATCATATTCTACTGCGCGTTTCTTACAGCTGGTACAAGTTCTACCAGTTTTCATTTGGCATAACTTTTTGGCCACGAAGTTCTACCAGATTCGCATAAATTCTGCTGGTTCATGGTGTACCAGATGTAAGAACCGTGCTCTTTACAACCTACAAACACAAGCCCAAGAATCCTCTCGAACCACAAGAACTCATCAATAATATTACCCAAATGTTTGCCGGAAGTTGTTTGAAAGGACCGAAATTGTGTGATGTCCCCCGCCAATTAACGCTAATTATACATGTATAATGTGTGTATTCACTGCCACCCCACTAGATCCCCAAATGGAGAACTGGTCAAATCACAGGCCAGCCAATGACCATATATCTCTGAGGAACAGCCTACATGTACCTGATCTGAAAAAACAGCAACCAGCAATTTCTGGGAATGCAATCTTATAGTTCTCCCAATGACTACAGTACAATATTGACTGTATTGTCTCTCCGTATACGGAAACAAATGTCACACTTCCTCTTCCAGTTGATTCGGTTCTCCTTAGTGATGTAGATGACGCCGTTTATCATGTAGGGTATCATGGTCAATACAAGGGAGAGTAACCGCAGTGCCACGCCAACAACTCCAGCGTTACAGACTTCACACACTGAGAACACAATCAAAATGACCACTGTAGTCGCCCAGCAAGTGCTGTAAATGACGAGGATTCTCAGCAAGGTCTTCAACATCTTCATGCTGTGTCTGCTTGAGGTCCGAACCTGTCCTTCGTCAAAACTGGCCACTCTTGATTTCGCCAGTTTTATCGAAAGTGAATGAAACACTGCCATCACGATAATTGAGATCATGTAAGCTGCCAGCATCACAAAACCATATCGTATCTGGTAAAGCAAACCCCCGACACATTGTGCGAAGGAGTTCAGTTGTATGTTCGGCTTCAAGAATAGCTGTCCCAAACACGTGATGCCAATCCAGAACAGATTTCCGAGTGTCGATATTATAGTGACCATTTTGACAGATAAAACTGGTTTTGCAGTCATGTATTTCAGCGACATGTACAAATCCACATAAAGCATGAACATATGGAACATGTAGATCCCTATTGATGACATGTTCACTGTCATCCAAACCTGACAAGTCATCCAGTTGGACACTGATTGAACTGTCAAAACTCCACGAACGAAGAACGTCAGTCCGGTAGTACATCCAGCCAAAGTCATCTGCAGCAGAAAGTACATATGCTTTTGCTTTCTACATTTCCAGGTATCAAAAATAACCAGCACATTCAGGAGCATCGCTATCAATCCTAAAGCCAAATTGATGATTTCAAAACCTAAAGTTGAAGACATTTTGAGACAGAGCATGCACACAAATGCCAGTGAGACAGTGTGTTTTAATGTGAATACGAGATTATATATACCGCTTGCACCAACATACATTGTGATTATTTAGAAATGAAGTAATAATTGTCGGCAGGTGCTTGTGCAGAGGCATGTGCAGGTGCAGAGGACCAACAGCCAATAGTCACCAGTAATAGTCCTTTGCCGAACAAATTACTGGAGATAATTGGTGCTCAGTAGTGCTGGGTTCTGATTATCACCTCGTGGCTGGCATTTGAAGCTCCTGTTATCTCATTTATTTCTGATCTTTTCCGGATGTACCAGCGTGCGATAATGGCGCTGAACCTGTATGTTGGGCCGAGTTGCCATTGAACTTCTACCGTTTCAATCAAAGACGTGTATGAGATTCTACAGGGACAGGTGCAACAATAGATGATCTCACCAAAGAAGGACTTTGGTTCAACAAATCATATCTATAATTTGCATATACCAATCAAAAGTCGATGTTGCAGTGCAGTCTAGGCACATTTTCTATAAAAGGCCTTAGAAATGACGATAGGGGGATGGAACGTTACTGCCTTTCATTAATGCTGGGGTCAAAGTAGGGTCCCTACTGGTCAAAATAAGCCCGGATGACATTCAAAATCTTGATTATCTTCATATAATTCTAACAATTTTATATACGGACGAAGCTGCGGTTATTTTTCTGTTTTTGAAATTCACATGAAAGACCATTGAATCATGAATAATAAAGCTAGAGTTATAATTTTGGTTTCAAAATGTCTGGAATTACATGGCGAATCAAGCAAGTTTATAGTGTCAGTTTTGTATTTTAACATGGAAACACATAATATAATAATAAGTCCGAAATTGCCTTCGATTTCACAATCTGCCACCTGCAAAAGTGGGTGTTCCAGCTCACAAATCTATTTTATCTTTACAAAAACTTATCTAAGATTAAACTGCCAAAAAAAACTATTCAAAGGTATTAACCAGGTTTACTGCTAGTTTACTGCTAGAATCTAACACTACCCCCTTGTGAACCCCGTGATCGCATGATATTCTCAATTGTGACAAAACTAGTTATAATCTCACCAATAACCCTGCTAGAATAATTATTCTGGAGTCAAATGATACGAGTCATCATTTCAAACATACAAGGCGACAGTCAGGTTGAGATATGAACTTTTATCCATCAAAACAAGAAAAATACACCAAAATTAATAATGCCAATGAAACTTGGTAGAATCAGTCACCAATAATACTGTGCCACTCACTCAGTTCTACCAGTTATAAATAATATTACCCAAATGTGTGCTGGAACTTGTTTGAAAGGACCAAAATTATTTTGTTATGTCCCCGTAAATTGACGCTAATTATACAATTGTTTACCCCCCCCCCCCCTCACCTCCCACCTCCCGTTGAAAGATCCTAGAAACTGTAGCCAGAAATCTTTGCCTTTACCATTGATCACCGAATAAGAACCATAATATCTATTGTATATATAATGGAAATACAATCGCAAATGAATGGATATTATATGAATCAAAGAATTCGACCCAGCCACCTTGAGAACCCAATCCCAAGCCACTCCCCTCCGGTGTGTGTTCACCGCCACCCCACTAGATCCCCAGATGGAGATCTGGTCAAATCACAGGCCAGCCAATGACCATATTTCTCTGAGGAACAGCCTACATGTACCTCATCTGAAGAGACAGCAACCATCAATTTCTGGGAATGCAATCTTATAGTTCTCCCAATGACTACAGTACAATATTGACTGTATTGTCTCTCCGTATACGGAAACAAATGTCACACTTCCTCTTCCAGTTGATTCGGTTCTCCTTAGTGATGTAGATGACGCCGTTTATCATGTAGGGTATCATGGTCAATACAAGGGAGAGTAACCGCAGTGCCACGCCAACAACTCCAGCGTTACAGACTTCACACACTGAGAACACAATCAAAATGACCACTGTAGTCGCCCAGCAAGTGCTGTAAATGACGAGGATTCTCAGCAAGGTCTTCAACATCTTCATGCTGTGTCTGTTTGAGGTCCGAACCTGTCCTTCGTCAAAACTGGCCACTCTTGATTTCGCCAGTTTTATCGAAAGTGAATGAAACAGTGCCATCACGATAATTGAGATCATGTAAGCTGCCAGCATCACAAAACCATATCGTATCTGGTAAAGAAAACACCCGACACATTGTGCGAAGGAGTTCAGTTGTATGTTCGGCTTCAAGAATAGCTGTCCCAAACACGTGATGCCAATCCAGAACAGATTTCCGAGTGTCGATATTATAGTGACCATTTTGACAGATAAAACTGGTTTTGCAGTCATGTATTTCAGCGACATGTACAAATCCACATAAAGCATGAACATATGGAACATGTAGATCCCTATTGATGACATGTTCACTGTCATCCAAACCTGACAAGTCATCCAGTTGGACACTGATTGAACTGTCAAAACTCCACGAACGAAGAACGTCAGTCCGGTAGTACATCCAGCCAAAGTCATCTGCAGCAGAAAGTACATATGCTTTTGCTTTCTACATTTCCAGGTATCAAAAATAACCAGCACATTCAGGAGCATCGCTATCAATCCTAAAGCCAAATTGATGATTTCAAAACCTAAAGTTGAAGACATTTTGAGACAGAGCATGCACACAAATGCCAGTGAGACAGTGTGTTTTAATGTGAATACGAGATTATATATACCGCTTGCACCAACATACATTGTGATTATTTAGAAATGAAGTAATAATTGTCGGCAGGTGCTTGTGCAGAGGCATGTGCAGGTGCAGAGGACCAACAGCCAATAGTCACCAGTAATAGTCCTTTGCCGAACAAATTACTGGAGATAATTGGTGCTCAGTAGTGCTGGGTTCTGATTATCACCTCGTGGCTGGCATTTGAAGCTCCTGTTATCTCATTTATTTCTGATCTTTTCCGGATGTACCAGCGTGCGATAATGGCGCTGAACCTGTATGTTGGGCCGAGTTGCCATTGA
The DNA here is from genome assembly GCA_949152475.1 of Terebella lapidaria. Lineage (NCBI taxonomy): Eukaryota > Metazoa > Annelida > Polychaeta > Terebellida > Terebellidae > Terebella > Terebella lapidaria. The sequence goes on from OX424561.1 coordinate 19,744,802, forward strand.
ACTTCTACCGTTTCAATCAAAGACGTGTATGAGATTCTACAGGGACAGGTGCAACAATAGATGATCTCACCAAAGAAGGACTTTGGTTCAACAAATCATATCTATAATTTGCATATACCAATCAAAAGTCGATGTTGCAGTGCAGTCTAGGCACATTTTCTATAAAAGGCCTTAGAAATGACGATAGGGGGGATGGAACGTTACTGCCTTTCATTAATGCTGGGGTCAAAGTAGGGTCCCTACTGGTCAAAATAAGCCCGGATGACATTCAAAATCTTGATTATCTTCATATAATTCTAACAATTTTATATACGGACGAAGCTGCGGTTATTTTTCTGTTTTTGAAATTCACATGAAAGACCATTGAATCATGAATAATAAAGCTAGAGTTATAATTTTGGTTTCAAAATGTCTGGAATTACATGGCGAATCAAGCAAGTTTATAGTGTCAGTTTTGTATTTTAACATGGAAACACATAATATAATAATAAGTCCGAAATTGCCTTCGATTTCACAATCTGCCACCTGCAAAAGTGGGTGTTCCAGCTCACAAATCTATTTTATCTTTACAAAAACTTATCTAAGATTAAACTGCCAAAAAAAACTATTCAAAGGTATTAACCAGGTTTACTGCTAGTTTACTGCTAGAATCTAACACTACCCCCTTGTGAACCCCGTGATCGCATGATATTCTCAATTGTGACAAAACTAGTTATAATCTCACCAATAACCCTGCTAGAATAATTATTCTGGAGTCAAATGATACGAGTCATCATTTCAAACATACAAGGCGACAGTCAGGTTGAGATATGAACTTTTATCCATCAAAACAAGAAAAATACACCAAAATTAATAATGCCAATGAAACTTGGTAGAATCAGTCACCAATAATACTGTGCCACTCACTCAGTTCTACCAGTTATAAATAATATTACCCAAATGTGTGCTGGAACTTGTTTGAAAGGACCAAAATTATTTTGTTATGTCCCCGTAAATTGACGCTAATTATACAATTGTTTACCCCCCCCCCCCCCCCCTCACCTCCCACCTCCCGTTGAAAGATCCTAGAAACTGTAGCCAGAAATCTTTGCCTTTACCATTGATCACCGAATAAGAACCATAATATCTATTGTATATATAATGGAAATACAATCGCAAATGAATGGATATTATATGAATCAAAGAATTCGACCCAGCCACCTTGAGAACCCAATCCCAAGCCACTCCCCTCCGGTGTGTGTTCACCGCCACCCCACTAGATCCCCAGATGGAGATCTGGTCAAATCACAGGCCAGCCAATGACCATATTTCTCTGAGGAACAGCCTACATGTACCTCATCTGAAGAGACAGCAACCATCAATTTCTGGGAATGCAATCTTATAGTTCTCCTAATGACTACAGTACAATATTGACTGTATTGTCTCTCCGTATACGGAAACAAATGTCACACTTCCTCTTCCAGTTGATTCGGTTCTCCTTAGTGATGTAGATGACGCCGTTTATCATGTAGGGTATCATGGTCAATACAAGGGAGAGTAACCGCAGTGCCACGCCAACAACTCCAGCGTTACAGACTTCACACACTGAGAACACAATCAAAATGACCACTGTAGTCGCCCAGCAAGTGCTGTAAATGACGAGGATTCTCAGCAAGGTCTTCAACATCTTCATGCTGTGTCTGTTTGAGGTCCGAACCTGTCCTTCGTCAAAACTGGCCACTCTTGATTTCGCCAGTTTTATCGAAAGTGAATGAAACACTGCCATCACGATAATTGAGATCATGTAAGCTGCCAGCATCGCAAAACCGTATCGTATCTGGTAAAGAAAACACCCGACACATTGTGCGAAGGAGTTCAGTTGTATGTCTGGCTTCAAGAATAGCTGTCCCAAACACGCGATGCCAATCCAGAACAGATTTCCGAGTGTCGATATTATAGTGACCATTTTGACAGATAAAACTGGTTTTGCAGTCATGTATTTCAGCGACATGTACATATCCACATAAAGCATGAACATATGGAACATGTAGATCCCTATTGATGACATGTTCACTGTCATCAAAACCTGACAAGTCGTCCAGTTGGACACCGATTGAACTGTCAAAACTCCACGAACGAAGAACGTCAGTCCTGTAGTGCATCCATCCAAAGTCATCTGCAGCAGAAAGTACATATGCTTTTGCTTTCTACATTTCCAGGTATCAACAATAACCAGCACATTCAGGAGCATCGCCATCAATCCTAAAGCCAAATTGATGATTTCAAAACCTAAAGTTGAAGACATTTTGAGACAGACCATGCACACAAATGCCAGTGAGACAGTGTGTTTTAATGTGAATACGAGATTTTATATACCGCTTGCGCCAACATACATTGTGATTATTTAGAAATGAAGTAACAATTATCGGCAGGTGCTTGTCTGACTCACCACGTCTGGCAGTTAATCCATTCGTTTGTTTTATTCCGGTTTTGATAATCTAGGCTGAACGTGCAGGTGCAGAGAAGGAACAGTAATAGTCACTCTTAATAGTCTCTATGCCGGACATATTACTGAAGATAATTAAGTACTCATTAGTATTGCGTACTGACGCCTCGTGGCTGGCAGTTGAAGCTCTTGTTATCGCATATATTTCTGATCTTTTCCGGATGTACCAGCATGCGATGAAGGTGTATGTTGATTCGAGTTGCCATTCAACTTCTACAGTTTCAATCAAAGACGTGTACGTAATTCTATAGTGACAGGTGCAATAATGGATGATCTCACCAGAGAAGGACTTTGGCTATAAGTTGCATCTACCAATCAAGACTGGAGGTCGCAGTGCTAGTCATTAATACATGATAAATGCTAACCTCAAAACCTGAGTAAACACATCACGAACAGAAAAGACACACTTGTATTGTATGTGTACATATTGATTTGTTATTCCAAAATCATGAAGTTGTATGTCAACTTTGTATGGTCACTTTGTTTATCAGATACATTCTAAATAAAACATGATTTAAATGAATAATTTTCTGGATATTATTTGTGACAGTACTGTGTAATATCGAATTGTTTGTTCGATGATACGGAGCTGGGCGGGTGACGGCTACCAGCACGCACTGTCATGTTGCGGATGTGGGGCGGGTGCGGGTTGTATCTCAATGTCGCGGGGCGGGTGCGGTTACCCGCTGCAGAACTGCTCACTGTGGTGATACTGGATGCACTAACGATCGTTAGTGCATCCCGCAATGGCCGACAGTAAACACGATCAGTTGGGTTTTTAACCGTATTCTATCAAATGACAGGTCCATTTGTGATAAATGGACACTCTGAAGGTAGCTTAGTGTATTGGTCAAAGACATGCATAGTTATTTCAAGCAGATCACGCTTCTTTGTTCAGATATGTTGAGGAAAAGAATTAGCGATAAGATTCACCAACGACAAAAGTGAGATTCCCTAACGATATAGGCCAAATACGTGTATATTGTAATAATCCATATCATACACCATTGTGAATTCGTTATTTATGCGACATGAGTTAGCGAATGTCACCCTTAAAAATAGGAAATCTGTACTAGAAGATCATCTGTACACATCAAACGTAGATTTGAATTAATAAAGAAAAGGTCGTTAGGGAATCTTCACATGTTCGTTAGGGAATCGTCGATTTTACAAAAACAATCGTTAGGGAATCTTTCGGCTTTTTTTCAGACGAGTTTTTCATGCTCAAACCAACATAAATCGCCATGTATTTGCAACGAACGGTTGTTTCGTGCGCATAAGAATCAGCAAATGCATGTGTGTATCGATCACAATCGTAATTATCGGGAAAATGAAGAAAATTCAAACGAACCGCGAGTGGGTTCGCCATTGCGGGATGCACTAACGATCGTTAGTGCATCCAGTCTCACCACAGTGACTGCTGTGGGTGCGGGTCGAAAGGCCCACGTGCATTTATCTTTAGGGCCTATAACCCGCAGCTTCGTTATGAACTCGGGGCGGAATTACACATTTCCAGACACATTTAGAGTGTTGTTTTTTTATATAAAATATACATGTTTGTGATTTTTCGTGTGTGATTTTCTATTTCATCAACAACTTTCCAGTTGCCACCTGACACATGTAATTGTTGCATGTTGTATGGTCTCAGATGAGCAGATGATCATCACTATTACTGTTTACTAGTGTTGTGTGGTTTCTGACTAGTGGCTGTACCCCCCCCCCCCCTCCCCAATCACCCACATATTGACGAAATATATGTCTTAAGTCGCTTTCATCGGTGTGTGATTTCTACATGTTGAAGGAAAAATAGCGAACAATAACCAATGAAGAAATCAAAACACCAAGTCAGCAATAATTCACCCTGAGGAGAAGTTAGGCAAACAATACATGTACACCAAAGAAGTAATCTCTGTTTAGAGATGAAAGTATGCAAATGATCTCGTGAGATAATTAACATACATGTCAGGGGTTCAAAGAACTACGCACCACATTTGTGGGTTTACATTTTGGAAGCTAATTGTGACAGGGCTAATGGTGAAATACTATCCGCATGCTGTGGTAATCCACATGTCATCATAGGCGTAGGAACTAAAATGGAAGTAGGGCTGAAAGTAGAGAGTCACCAACCAATCCGGTCTGGGGGTCTTGGGGGCGCCGTAAGCCCCGAAGAAAATTTTGGGTTTTCAAAGTTTCTAGGAGCATGTTGGTGTATATCTTAGCATGATTTATGTCTATATCATCATATATTTGTTTCTGGATTTTTTTTCAGAAATCTGGTCTCAGAATGCTTGTCATTTTGTGTGACGAGCAAGCTGTACATGTTTTGAAAATTACATAGTTGCCGTAACTAACGCATCCTTTTATCTTGGTTCGGGTGTAAATTTTCCTGTATGAAGTAAGATATGCCGGTTTATGTTGTATGCAAACATGGTAAATATGCCAAAACGACAAGCTCCAAGCAACCATGTATCACACAATGTTAGCTTAGTTAGCAATAGCCGCACTATTAAAGTTGGGATCAATTTTAAAATCAGTCAAATATAGCATTTGTATGGAGTGGTGATGGTTAGTTTAAGGTAGGGGAATATGGGATGATGTTAATTGTAGAAAAAGGTAGTGCGCCGAACCGGGTAAGGTGTTGTAGTTATTGGGTGAAGGTGGGAGAAGTAATGTGGTAATTGGGCAGCCAATGAGCGGCGTGCAAGGTGGTCGGGATAGAGGTGGATGTTGGTGGTTGTTGGCATCGGAATCTGCATGCGGTTGCGAAGGGTCTATTTGTATCAAAAATGCCATAGAATTAATGCTTTAATTCTTTCTTAATTATAGGCCTACGTGTAATGGATCCATGTGTTTATATGTATATCATCAAGTGTTCCATATAACATTGTCCAATTGGAATTTATGTGGAATCCAGATCACAAAATATATGACAAAATGCGTGCTTCTGCGTAATCACTGTGAATTTGAGTGGCAGCAAATAAATGGGCAGTAAATATGAGTATCAAAAAGAAAGAAAGTTACTGAACAGTTTTTGAGAAAATGGCCGCCAAATTCCAAAATCAGGCATTTTTCGTCGAAAACGGCCACCATTTTGAAAAAAATGCGAAAATCGAAAAACAAAAAAAAAACCTTTCCTTGAAATATTTTTAGGTATTTTTGTGGAAAATTTCAGAAAGATTCGACCGTAAACTTTAAAGATTAAAATGTGAACGGACGACGGCGACGGACGACGGACGCAATGCCACGGCAATAGGTTATCGGACCAAAGGTCCGGTAACCTAAAATAGCAAGGCATGTTCGAAATGTTGTGTGTGATGGAAATACAGCTGCAGTTCCGTGTGAATGCGGCTGAATCGTTCGCAGAATACCCTCAACAAATAAGTTAGTGATATAGGCCTATGTATCATATTGGCTGGTGAGGCTTGTCTAACGTTTTGTGACTCAAGGCAGTTCCACTGGAAAGAAGAGGGACACCACTGTAGCTGGCTATGATTTTCTGGTCGTTGTCACAAAATCAGCTTTTAAATATCAAGAAACGATCAAAGGAAAGTCATAATTAGGGCTATCAATAAGTAAGCGAACGTTCCAGAAATCACTTATTTAAAACTCACTCAGGTCAGAATTCCTGTGTGCGACAGACCTTGCGATATTGGTCACCCAGACAAAATAATATATCATTATTGAACTCCAGACACTATTGTGTTTGGTGTCTGTGTGTAAATAATCAATGATTACACCTAATTCCAAGCCCATTGTGATGCAAAATATTTGAATCAGTAAAACTCGGTCGTATATGGTCGAAGCTGACACACGTGAAACAGGGGAGCTGTCTGCCAAGAGAATGACGGGTCAGTGCAGGCGGGATAATGAAGGAATACATGAACCGGTGACGGTGTATCATCGCCTGCTATCTAGAGCCGAGAGACTGGCGGGCCAGTCCTGGCGAGACGAGGAGAAATGTCTCGGATGTAGAGTGTTCTGATGATTATTCACTACTGTCTGCTAATTGGAGCCGAAAGGATGATGGTTCAGTGCAACCAGGAAAATGAAGGAGTGTTTCCTATGTACCAAAGACCATGTACAATTTTTTGCTGACAAGAGCTTGATGGGTCAATGCTGGTGGGACTAGAGAGACATGCGTCATGTGCTGCATGAACTATATATCACTGTCTACTGACTAGATCCGCGAGGTTAACGTGTCAGTGCTGGCGAGATGACGGAGAAATGTTTCCTGTCTACCTAGGACTGTGTACATTTGTCAAATGACGGGCCAGTGCTGGCGGGACAATGAAGGAATGTATCCTATGAACTGTGGACTGTGTACCATTGCCTGCTGGCTAGAGCCGAGAGACTGACGGGTCAGTGCTGGCGGGACAAAAAAATGAATGTTTCTAATGTACAGTGGACTGTGTATCATTGCCGGTGACTTGATCAGAAAGACTGACAGGTCATTGCTGGTTGGTCTGTGGGAAGAAATCTTTTCAACGTTCCTATAACACTGGCTGTAGTACTCCATATTGGACACTTTATTTCATGGTTGTATCTTGGTATTCATCATTGCTGTATCCTATCAAAAGTATGGGAGAAGAATTTGAACCAATATTTGCAGTTTCACTGGGTGATGCTGGTTCACTGGCCAAGCCTCTGAAGATAATAACACTGAATATGGGACCTGCTACTCTGAAGAAAAAACATGGTCAAGGAAAAGTAAACACAAGAATGTTGGACAAGTTAAGAAAATTCAGTGCACGTGAACGGATAAGGATGAATATCAGAAGGATGAAAGCTAAGAGGCCGAGTATCTTTGAATCTGTAGTGTCAAGTCGTGTAAAGGCCAGACACGCAGTGGTACAGCGTGTGATACGGGAAGAAGAACCAGATATCATCTTTATGCAGGAAATCAGTGCTCCCGTGGCACTCAAGTTGAGGCTTAAGTCTCAGAATAAGTATCATCTCCACAGAAGGCCTGGTTCCACTGTGGGATTTATATGGAACAAAGAAAAATTGTTTGCTAAATGGGTTGACAGAAAACGTAAAACGGAAATAGCATGTAAACTGGACAATGAGTTTCTCCTAAAGAGAATTGACTATTTGAGTGTTATTGTATTCACAGTCCAAGAAAGTTACTCTCAAGGTCCGGAAGCAAGTGTGATCGTCTTCAACTGGCATGGTCCTACGAAATTGAACGAGACTGAAAAGCAAGGCAAGGAGGAAGCGGAGGAACAAAGGAAAAAGATGACTAGGACAGAGATCCTGAAGAATAAAAGAGAATTATTTGAAGCGATCCAAGAATGTGCTCTTACCGTGAGAAATGATCTACATCCCAATCTACCAATAGTAATTGGAGGCGATTTCAACATCACCCAAGAAAAGATTAATTATACAGGAAAACAATAGCATTTGTCGGGCTTGTTTGGAATAATTTTTGCAATGATTGAATACTATATTAATGAGGTAACAGTCTAAGTTATTACAAACATGTGAATATCAACACCTACTGTAGATCATTAAATTACAGGTGGTCTCTAATGGCAATTATATGATAAGCGACAAAGAAGAGTGGTCTCGGTGACAGGTGGTCTTTAATACATGACCCAATATGGTAATTTGAGAACTTATTCAGCGTTGTCAACTGCAGATTTTGAAATCATCAGTAATAAGGAACCAGGGGATACCTTAGTATTATACTGAAATACAAGCATCACATGTATTACACGACAGAGAATTTATAAGGGGATGCACTCGCTCACTGACAGTTGGATCCGACTGCACATGTACTCGTAGAGCATCTTGTTTTACATGACTCGCTTGATATTGCAACTAGGTATGTTGAATGATACACAACGCAGTTTGTTATAAAGCAGTTATTTGCGGTATTCCAGAGATTAACTAGCTCCTATCTGCAGGTAATTGATAATGATAATAATCGAGCGTTGGCTGACGGAGAGTCTCTATTGTTCGTATATTTTGCGAATTTTGGCGGTAAATTATCATGAAGCTGGAAAGATGATCCTTTGTTGGGAGACAATCCTTTGAAAATAGTCGATATAAGTATTTGAGCAATTTGAAATCCAAGGAGAAAAAAGTCACGTAGGGCCTACCGATTTCACCGCTGCAGAAATCCAAAGAAATTTTTTTTTATATAAAAAATATAAAAATGTCCGTACGTACGTAACCTTTTTTCGAGACCAAAATCCATCGAGCAAGTAATCGATTTGGTGTGGCCTAAGCTATAAGTTGCAACTACCAATCAAGAGTGGATGTCGCAGTGCTAGTCATTAATACATGATAAATGCTAACCTCAAAATCTGAGAAAACACATCAAGAACAGAGAAGACACACTTGTATATTGTCAACTTTGTATTGTCACTTTCTTTATCAGATATATTCTAAATAAAACATGATTTTAATGAACAACTTTTCGGATATTATATGTGACAGTGCTGTGTAATAACAAATAGTTTGCCGTAATAACAAATAGTATGTCTTAAGTTGCTTTCATTGGTGTGAGATTTCTGTTGAAGGAACAATAGAGAACAATAACCATTGAAGAAATCAAAACACCAAGTCAGCAATAATTCATCCTGAACAGAAGGTAGGCAAGCAATACATGCACACCAAAGGAGTAACCTCTAAAGCAAATGATCTCGTGAGATAATTAACAAAGTTTCAATAACAACACACCACATTTGTGGGTTTTGGGAGCTACTTGTGACCGGGCTAATGGTGAAGTATACTATCCGCATGCTATGGTAATCCACATGTCATGGTGAGGAATTTCAAAGAACAATAGACTCGTCCGGCTGTGTGTTGTGACAAAGGCGATTGGGCCACGTATGTTGTGACAAAGGCGACTGTGCCACGTGTGTTGTGACAAAGGCGACTGGGCCATGTATGTTGTGACAAAGGCGACTGGACCACGTGTGTTAAGGCGACTGGGCCGCGTATGTTGTGAAAAAGGCGACTGGGTAGCGTATGTTGTGACAAAGGCGACTGGGCCACGTATGTTGTGACAAAGGCGACTGGGCCACGTATGTTGTGACAAAGGCGACATGACCACGTACTGTAATGACACTGTCCAGTCTACTGTATGCATACATCTTATAACCATCTGTTTCTGGATCTTTAATAAATATGAATCAAACTGTACCTGTGATACGGAGCTGTCAATCACTGCGGAGCGGGGCGGGTGCGGGTTGAACTTTGCACACGCGGGTTGGGTGCAGGCTACCCGCAGGCTACCCGCAGGCTAGGGATGCGGGTGCGGGTTCAATACTTGCGGGGCGGGGTGGGTGTGGGCCACTTTCCTCGGCCCGCGCAGTGAGCTAATTTCTATGTTGCGATTTTGATAATTTCCTCTGCAGACCTGCCCGGGAAGGAACTAGTGGTATCAGCATCGCTATCTAAGAATGAATTCTACTGCCTTGACAGAATCGGTAGTCAGTAGATAACATACCAACAATTAATCGTTGATATATTTGTGTGTACAACGAAAACAAATGGACCTATCTAGCGCTAGAAACTGTTCACATGGTTCAGATATTCAAAATAATACACGAGACTGCCTAAGTTAATATCAAATTTTCACTTGAGTTAAACGGTAAATATGGAAAATGTAGATTCCAATGGATGCCGTGTTGATGGACATGAAGAGCTTACAGCTTATCCAGTGAAGTGAAGCTGCACTCGAGGCACCACGGAAGAAAACACACAATCTCGTCACACATCGGGTATGTCATTTGTAAAAGGAAGCAGAATTGCTCCCTGCCGCCGAACTTCCAGATCTTGTACAAAACGAAGAGGTTCAGAAGAACTGTAATGAATCCACTGGTGCAGTTTACTACTTCATAAAAATGTGGTGGACGCTATGGTCTGAGACATAGAGGGAGATATATATATCGGAGGTAATGCCTCGGCGTCCATGGTTATTTTTTCCTCAGACCTCTGTGAAGAACACAAGTTGCAGTGTAAGTATCTCGTACCTTTGAAAAATTGATCAACTTACAATAGCAATGAAGTTCAATGGTTTTAAAAGGTATGATTTGAGTCACTACTGTAGAATTATTAGGAGTGGTCAATGCCGGGTCATCTTCCAGTCTTTATTTTCTTATATATGGCATTATGGTGTTTACTTCAATAAGTTGCCTATCCAATGCACTGATATTTGAAGAGCAACCAGATTCCTCACATTTTATTGCTGATCATAGCATTGTATGGTTGACCACATTTATAATCATGCAACTCGTACTGATCGTACTGATGTCAACTTTACTACTGCCTAAAAGAAGTATGTTCACATATCGGCTAAGCAACGAGCCGATTCTCCTATAGTACCACTCAAAGAATGGAGATGGTTCCACGTGGTGGAGTATCGATTCATGACGTAACGTGTTGCATGATACGTTTTTATTGAACCGAGGTGGGATTTAGAAAGCTTTTCTACTGTGGCGAATTCTATGAGAACTATACTTTTGTTGTATTATGTTTGCAATGTCGGTAATTCGATGCGATTCTTGTTACCTGAAGTATCAAATTGCACAAAAGCCAGTGTGTTTGTAATCACTTGTATGGAGGAGCTAAACCATAGAACAGCGTATCGGTTTCCTTACATATATGTCAGGCCTAGCCCAACCTGGTCATAAAGTCAAACGTCACATCCCTTCAGAATGTTTTAGCTTGAGAACATCCGTATTGATTGATGGGTGATGTTCATAATATAAAATTATATAAAAGAACATGCATGTGTATAACAAACATACATGGAAGTGGAGCACCAACTGTGGTAGTAGGGAAAATACAATTATATATTTGTTTCATCAGAAAAATCTAAATGTGCCTTTTCTATAGCTCACAATACCAGTGACAATTGACAGAGAACTTCTTTGGGTGACAAATTCACTCCCGTTATGCTCTGCAAAACTAAACCACCCTTAGAATGCACACTTTGCAACTATGCTATGAACAAAAAAAAATAACCAGCTTTTCATTCACGCAAAACGCCAAGTTCAAATGCGAATCTCCAATGCTTTTCGTCCGTAGCTTTTTTCTGAATTATCGCATCAACTTGAATTTCATTTGGGACTTCTTCCCTACTGATATGTCAGGAATATAGGCTGGTATACCTGAATGTTCATTCACAGCCCCTATTGGTGCACTAACTTTGGAAATGTGTATTGGATGTTTTCAAATGGTTGAAACGGAGCATGAAGGTGTCATGTCATTATGACAAGAAGTCACGGTTCCTCTTCAAAACATACAGGTATTAATTAAAGAAAGCTCTTATCGATTTATGGTTAAAGCAAAATATTTCCTTTCTACATGAACGCCCCAGTGCCACAAAGAAAGTGAAGCTCCTTTTTCTAACGCATACATATGAGATACGTATGATATACTAAGTAATACGTATGAGATATCAACACATCCGTATGAAGTACTTTGTCAAACCTTCGATACATAAGTCACGCGTATGATACATTAAGTCACACTAACCCATACGTAGGAGATTTTTATATCATACGTAGGAGATACTAACTCATACGTGGAAGATACTAACTTATACGCAGCAGATACTAACTCATACGTGGAAGATACTAACTCATACGTGGCAGATATGTCACTATGAGTAGAAAGATGCGTGCTCGCTGTGTCACTCTCAAGAACATAAAAAACCCAATATATATATATAACTGTATAACCAAGATATTTAATCCATACTACTGACTTTAATGTGCAATTTGCCGCAGAAGGTACGTAAAGTTTGACGCTAATGGTGATAATTAGGCCTATTTTCTCTGTTCTCTAATTATGTTACTCTGTTCTCTATCGATAGTTCACCATATACTCATATAATAGTGACTTCTGTGCAGTTTGATAATTCGTTCAACACGAATTGATTCAAATTACCACCGATGCAAACATAATGCCACAGACGTCACATTCCCATACAACTTACTGCAGCATTAAAGCTTTCTATAGTCCCACCTCGCTTCGAAAGGAGCGTGGCATGCAACACGTTACGTCCTCAATCGATACGCTCTTAGAATGGTACTAAAAGGAGAACGGGCCAATTGCTCATGCAGTATGTCAACATAATACCACCAGGCTGGAGTAGTACGGTTAGTACAAGTGACATGATTAGAAAATTAATGTGGACAACCAATCATATAGAAATAGGAAATAGGATATTTCAGTGCATCGCATTTGCAACTTATTGAATTGAACAACATAAAGCAACGTGGTACTATTATATATACGGACAGATAAAATGAAAGACTGACAATGAGCACTCCGGTATTGGTCAGTGCTGATTACCCTACAGTAGTGATTCAAAACATCTCTCACAAAAGGATTGAACTTCATTGCCATCGTGAGTTGATCACTCCTGCGAAGATATATCTTGTGTTCGTCACAACAGACTTTGTGGTGCGATATAAGTAAATTGCAATCGTGTTCTTCACAAAGATATGGAGACAATTAACGATGGGCACAGAGGTATGACCTCCCATATATAAATAACAGACCATGGCGTCCACGATATTTCATGAAGTAGTAAACTGCACCAGTGGATTCATTACGGTCCTTCTTAACCTCTTCGTTCTGTACAACATCTGGAAGTTCGGGGGCAAGAAGCAACCCAGCTTCCTGGTACAAATGACAGTGGCTGGATGTGTGACAGGATTGTGTTTCTTCCTCCGAGGTGCCTTGAGCGCAGCTTCACTGACTAGCTGGATAAGCTGTAAGCTCTTCATGTCCATCAACACGGCGTCCATTGGAATCTACATTTTCCAGATGACAATGTTGTATGTAGACTTGTACCTATCTTTGAGAAAGCTAACATTAACCTCTGTGATGTCGACGACAGCTGTCGTAATCATATCAGTCATCGGGAATACATCATGGACCGCTGCTTGTTTTGTGGGGATTAAATTCGTGAAGACCAACGTGACGATGGAATCCTTTTCACAGTGTGCAAATAGTATACTATGGAAGATGAACTTCAATGTCGGTATTTTAGCTGTCTTCGTTGTGCTATTACTGTTCATGTCCACGATTTACTCAAGGTCCATGGTATTGGCAAAGCAAAGTGCAAAAAACGTCCAAACGTGTTCTGATACAAAACAGGAGGGACAAAGAACAAGATTGATGAAGACAATGAGCAGAATGCTAACCATATATGCCGTATGCTGGTTCGGCGCATGCGGCTTCCAGTTTCTCTTTGCGTTTTGCTTGGCTTGTAGGACAGGGATTGTAGGGAGCGTACTGTACCCTCTGGCACAGTTGTTCATTGTGTTCCCGTATATGGTCAACAGCTTGATTTATGTGTCCAAGAATGAAAAGTTTGTTGCCTTTTGGAAAGAGAAGCTGCAACAAATTTGCAAGAAACGGCTTACAACCACTGTTACACCCTCCAACGATAATTCTGTGTTTACCGCCTATTATAACCAAACTGGTTAACCGTTCTAGTATTGAGGCGTTCTTGTGTATGTTTTGAATACATGTATCTGAATAGTATAGCGCTAAATAGATAAATTTTCATGTTGCACGCACAGCTTCGCTGATTGGTTGTTGGAATAAATGACTAGTGTTAGTCTGACAGAAATGAATACAACGATTATACAGTAAGGTATCTGCAGACTTCCAAATGTGTCAAGGCAGTAGAATTCATGGGTGGATAGCGATGAGGATACCAGTAGTTATTTCCCTTGCAGGATAGCGGAGGAAATTGTCGATATGGCAACCTAGGAATAAAGTATCATCGATCAAGCTATTCAGCATTACACTAGAATGTCTTTCATAATATTCAAACAATTATCCATTTACATCATAATTATACATATAAAAATACATAATCACTTATTTTTCCCCAATGTGTCCGATATGACCGTCCTATGCAGTGAAACACCGCAGTGATTCAAATGATTCGTTCTAAACTGGTGTAATATAACCAAGTCTATCAACAACGATACCATGCGAAAGGCAATAATTCAAGTCTTAGAAACATTTAGTCTGTGTTAAGGATTGATTGCATGTGATGGTCATGAACCTGGCATTGACCAGTTGTCCATTCACTTATAATGTAAATATAAAGGTAACAAATTCATGAATTTACACACTTCCAATCAACGTGAAACTTTGCCTTTCTGATTATTAGCCATCAAGGATTACTAACCGAGACTCTGTTTCTTACTAAGCAATGTTAAATTTGTCAAATTCATCGTTTTCATATGTCATTTTCCTACCTCTTTCTCAGTCTACAAAATACACTCACAACAATGCGAGCGAAAGGATTATGCTGTGCAGCAAATAGCTAGTGAGGCCAGTAAAACTCACAGGTGATATGCACTCGGGTGCACCGAGGTGTTTGAGATTATGAATGTTCAGCTCATTGTATTCATCTCACAGAAAGTATAGCCCTAGATATTCTCATTATTTTGACGACAACAAGGAATAAATATATGCAACAGCCAGTGCTTGTCAAGCAGAACACTCGAATCTTCGTTTTTGTGAAACGTATAAAATGATTTATCTAATCATCAAATTGCACAGCTTTCGTGATATCATTTATGAAACCATGTCTCGGTTCATCATCCATGCGTATTTGTGTGTGTGCTAGCCAAGTTTTAGGTCAGGGGATTGTATTGTTTTGGTGATTTTGTTACCTTTACTTTCACATTATAAGTCAATGGAAAAGTGCCTCAGTGCAGTCACTGGTAAGTTACGTGCAATCACACCTTAAGTTGCACCTACGTTTCAACTGAAGAATTACACGACATTTGTTCATTGGACATTTGTGCATACTGGCATTGTGTGGTGTTGACAGTGGTGTTGACACCATGGTCCTCGTGATAAAACCCATAGATATGTATTGGAAAAATATACTGAAAAGAACTTGGAGAATGCAAACTTAGGTTATATATTGTGATTCAAATGGAAAGGCAGACAACTTATCAATGGACAACAATCAAGGAGCATGGCAATACCTTATCGGCACATAACTATCTGAACACGTGTGTTCCCTTATCAATATGTCAGCAACCGGGATACCGTTCCTTCATCATTGGTTCGATTTGGTTTGTCTCCAGTACTGCACAGTCTCAGTCACTGGCACGATGGTATTCCCAGCAAAAACGAGCACCACGCCCAGAAACGCGACGGCATTGGCCTGGCCCACGTACATCCCCGCCAGTAGAGTGTATTGCAACAAGAACTGTACAGGAATATTGCTTGTCGTTATAAGTGCTAGCAACTTCTCAGGGATGGTCTTGGCGCTGTAAGCGTAAAAGAAGTTGTGTGTACCCGAGAAGAACATGTGCCCCGCTAGGAAAAAGATGCAGACTTGTAGATGCGGAAGCGTTGGTGTCTCCATTGCACCCATAATAGCGTAAGATGATATCACACCGAATAGAGCTTGCCAAAACGTGAACACCGTCGTGTCCACATCAGAAAGTTTGTGATTGAGAATGAGCACAAAAACACAATCAGTCAGTCCACCCATTAACGCCAGCGTATAACCCAATAAATTATCTTTCTCGTGTCGGATGTATTCACTGGACTCATTCAAAGGAGCAGATCCATTGGATGCAATATACAAGTGACATGGAGAATGATAACTGCCATTGGTTTTTATAAGGGTACTTCCGATGTTGTGGAATATGAGTGGAGGCTGTATAACTAGAAGTACACCAGTGATGCAGACGAAGCCAGCCACGATGTAATACCATTGCATGCGTCGTGTGATGATGCAACTCGCTCCATAGAGTAAAAACAACTCAGTGGACTTGTACAATCCAGTTCCCACCCCCAGTGGCAGATAATACGTGTATCCATAACAGCAATAACTTACTGTTACTATTGCGACAGATGCTACTATCAGCCAACCAATCTGGTTTCTCTTGACGCGAACGTCACACTTCCTGCTGATGGCTACGGCGACACTAGCCACAAGGAGTTGTACAGAGTACCGCAATCCGTTCAGCTCTGAGTGTGGAATGGAGCGGTTCAGCAACTGAGAGAATGTAAGTCCAGCGCAGAAACTTAATACACCGAGGACACATGATACGCAGCCTAGGATTTGCGTTTGTATGTTTGATCGTCCTCGATCATTCCCACATTTGCTAGATTCAGCAGTGTCGTCAGTGGTCGGACTGTAGCTGGGCTGGGCAGACTTCTCCACTAACGGGTGCTCCTCAGCATCTGACTCGTCACGCGTTGTGAAGCAAGAAGCCATTTTCTGTAACTGTTTCAATGTAGAAAACATCTATATTATTATGTTCATCGTGCTGTTAATATCATATCAATTAACAATATATATTGAGTGGAATTGAATCAGTTAATGGCTAGCCTCGTACTGATTTAATCAGGTCGAAATGAACAAAGAATAGCATATGTCATACACTGTTTGTACATAGCTACTGGCGCGCTAACTAAATTTGCATGCCTTCTTTTTCTTTGACTTTTTTCTTTTATGTTTGGGTCTTCTAGATAGATTCATTGGAACTTCGTTGTGGTAGTGTCGGCAATCGCTGGTGGCGATAACTTTGTTTTGAACTGCATAATATCATCAATATTACCGTTACATATAAAATCTACTATACTCTGATTATCGTCTCGTTGGTCCACATAGTACACGCAGCTTGAACTACCTCATTATACCGAACGTCAGGTTGACTGAAAAAGTACCATATAACCCGTCTCGGACCTTGTAATACACGTATGGATAGACAAGCAGAACAAGCTACTAGTGCCGTCGTTTCTTGCTTATAACATGTTTACAGATATCGTATTTCAAGTTAGCATACTTCCCCACAAACGTTCAGATTTTTGTTCATGAAACTGAGAAAGTTAGGGCCGAGTGCGGTCTTTAGCTTAAAGTGTGAGTTCCGCACTAAGTCTTCAGGAAATAGAAACCAAACAGGTTAATATCAATTAAAGACCGAATATTAAAAAAAAATGCGGGAATGCACACTTCTCACTCGCTGACCACAGGGTGACCACAATGCTACAGTCTAGTTCAACACAAAACCTCATAGAAGTTTTGGCCATAACTTCTTCGCATAATTTCAGATTTCTCTCTCGAGAACTGAAAATTTGGCAATCTACCCCAATGTTAAATGTTGGACCAATTCAAGCATCGAACATTATGTCAAATTCTTGGCAGACTCGCGAAATTCATGTTTGAAATGAAATGTACATTGGAATAGATTGCAAACTTTTTAAATTTTCAAGATAAAAATCTAAAAGTTAAACGAAGTTATCGATGAAAATCATACGGTTTGGATATGTTGAATAACACCCTGTTAAATGTCGAGGGGTTCCTCCGTTTCAAATCATACAGAAAACTACACAGTTGTCACCGGCTGTAGTTGAACGAACATGCAGTATTGATCAAACTCCTGTGAGAACAATGCAAGATTGATTCAATCTACTGCAATGATTAATAGCACGGAGACCTCACACGAAACGAAACACAGTGATTTTGACGCATGCCAAAACCCAGTTATTTTGGTGCCAAACAAAAGTTGAGTTTTTTCACCGTAAACCAATTCGGCCATGTATCGTTACTAATATTCCCTATCCAAACTCAATGAAGAATAAAAAAAATAGCCTAAAGGTTAAGGAAGGTTACCGGACAATATACTTTACATATTTTAGATATTATCATTTTTGTCCCGTGACCTTGAAAATAAGGTCACTTGTCAAATTGAAGGTCATAAGGATATTCAGCATACATCATTTCCTATATGTCCACAATATATTCCCAAGCTGTATAAAATCGATTATAAGCAATATATAAGCCATTTTGTGCTCGAACCTTGAAAATAATTTCAAAGGGCAAGTTCATGGTCATATGAATGTTCAGCTTATATTATATTATGTTCCATTGAATCCTAATTTGTGAAGTCGATAACAAGCGAGATATTACACATTTGTGCTCTGTTGACCTTGAACATGTTGAAAATGAAGTTAAAGGTCAAATTCGAGGTCATCAGAATATTTGGTGTATATCATTTCCAATATATCCACAATTGATTCGCAAGCTATGAAGTCGAGAAGAAGTGAGATAAAAAACATTTTGTCCTGTGATCTTGACAATAACATCAAAGATCAAATCACGAGAATATTTAGCATATGTTATTTTCTATATGTCCACAATTGATTTCTAATCTCTAATCTCAATATAAAGAGAGATATCAGCAATAATATGTCCAATTATAAAGCATAGGAGAATTTAACATTTGAAAGTCCCATTTGGGCCAAGTTTGGGCCCACTTCAAGCGATTCAAGCGCAAAGAAACTTATACACATCACAGGGGTACATTTGAGGAGTGTTATGTTTCAAAAAGAAAAAAAAGTTACTGAATAGATTTGAGAAAATGGCCGCCAAGTCCAAAATCAGGCATTTTTCATCGAAAATGGACGCCATCTTGAAAAAAAAAGCGAAAATCGGAAAACTCGAAAAAATCTTTCCTGGATTTTTGTGCAAAATTTCAGAAAGATTCGACTTTGAAGATAAATAATTTATTAATTCGACTTTGAAGTAAAGTTTGAAGATAAAAAATGTGAACGGATGGATGACGGACAGACGACGGAGGCAACGCCATGCCTATAGGTTATCAGACCAAAGGTTAGCCCAAGGTAGGTTACCGGACAATTTTGGTTTTAAGCATGAAGGTGGCATATGACCTTGAGATTCACCGATCAACGTCATCTTTGTGAACTTAAATGTCACCAATAGGTGTGCTGCATATGACTTTCTCTATGTTCATTACACTAACCTGAGCTATATCTACAAGTATTTTGTATAAATAGGCCAATTTACACATTTCCACACATTTCCATATCCCAAGCTGTATGTGCAAACACATTAGCCCCACAGGTCAGTTCACACATTTTGTGTCAGACACGCTATTGAGATTTAGCACACTTCATCATCTGAAGTTCAAGGTCACCATTAGTTGTGCCATATACGACTTCCTATATGCTCATAAAACAAACATAAGTTCTATTTTTGAGAACTTCGTCTGTAGATGTCAATTTACACAAACTACGAGGTCAGGCGTGACCTTGAGAGTTAGCCTTTAAGGTCACCTGGGGTAAACTTCAAGGTTACCAAAAATGTGCTACATATGACTTCCCATATGCTCAGAATACAAACATTCGCTATTTTCTGCAAGCATTCTGTCTGTAGAGACCAATTTACACATTTCATGTCAACGTGACCTAGAGTTTCATCGTTCATCATTGTCAGATGTCAAGCTCAAGGTCACCAAAAGATTAGAGATGTACCATATATGACTTCCTATATGCACATATTACAAACCTGAGCTCTTCGTATGAGCGTTTTGCCTCATATCACACGCATCCATCCGTTTCGCCATAAATGGTTGGAACCAGGCCAATGTTACGTCTGGAACCAGTATATTGTGAGCACATGTATATTGTTTATATCGACGTGTTTACAGTATTTACACCCCAATATTGAATGTCTATTAATCACAAAATAGGTTCCTAACAGTGTTCCTCGTGTACTCATCTATGTTCGAGGCTCATGTTTGACAAGTTCGAGGCTCATAAATATGTATGGTCTATACTCCGGGAACCAGGCCAGGCTTCCCATGGAACCAGGTCACTATTTTGGAACGCTACCCCTGGAACCAGGCAATATCAGAACACTACATGCTTTGTATTGTCCGATAACATCAATGATCTGTTGATAACATCAATGATCTTACTTAGATTGAGGTTAGCATGGACCTGAAACTGACTTGAACTTATATCAATATTCTCTTTGACATGTGGAGTTATAATCGGTTTGGGCGGATAGGTATATCTAACATTATTCAAGGTAGATTGTGTAATTTTTATTAATCAAATATTGCCGACTATTCAATAACCTATTGGCATGGCGTTGCGTCCGTCATTATTGCCAACTTGTTTTCTCTCTTAAGTTGAAGGTCAAATCTTTATGAAGTTTTGGAGAATAAAAACCCAAACAAATTTTTACGACGGAATACCAGTAGTTGTATACAGTAAACTGGAATATTTTAAGATATAGCTCATACATAATAGCACATTCAAATGGGACGCCACACGTATGGGCTATGTTGTTTTATGTGGTAACTTCAATGACCTTGACTTCAATTACCTTGAAAATTAAAATGGTTATTTCAGTTTTAAAACTACCATTTTATGATCTTGAGACTTGAGATCGAAATCACCTCCCCCTGTAAGCGGCGCAGTGGTGAAATGTTTTTCTTTCGGGAATACGGTGGGTTTTGCTCGGGCAACACTGCTGCTGATGGGTTTTTCTCGGTCACACGGACGGTATGTACAACACTCATTGTTTTGGGCACATAATAATCATTCACAAGTTCAGCTATCGACTCCAAATAATCCAGAATATCGTGAGCTTTGATATAGTCAAGTACCTGCGAACTGTGCTAAACGATTATGCAATTGATATCGGATATTTTATGAGTAAATACATACTTTGTACACTTCATGGTAAATTTGCTTTCAAACGTCCTTCTCTTTTCAGTGTTTCACCAAGATTATGAGACAAATACCTTGTTATATTATTCAAGTAATACCACTAAAATGTGACACTGCAACAGAATAATAATAGATAATTGATCTTCTTCCAGCATCAGCAGTGTTGCCCGAGCAGTCACTTCATCTTTATACACAATTTCAAGGACCCCAATTAACATATTCTACGCGAAATATATCAAAACTGATCAGAAAATTTCGAGAAAACAACCAGAAACTTACATATAGGCCAAAATACAACTGAAGCATGAAATAATGCTACTATTTTTTTCGGCTTACATGTACCCTCAAACTTTTACTTGATGGATAATGACTGGCGTAATAATGCACTTACTACAATGAGTCGCAGAATCGAATATACACAAAAAGGAACATACAACTTACCAGACACAGAACACTACCCACAGAGTACGCCTATGATATCACATTTGAACTTCCATGAGGAGAGGGCTAACCCACGACAGCAATAATTTCACATAATGTCGCATTCCTAGATCTGAATGTGAAAATGTGACGCGGACATACATAATTATACTCTTGGAAAAACAACCGGGCCGGGACATGATTTCAAAATGGGGTCGCCTCCTTGTTAATGTGGTCACCAACCGTGACGATGACATACCACTGTCACAAAGTGGCAAGAGTCGCTAGTGAATCCGACATCACACACGGTTCGTTTGAATTTTCTTCATTTTCGCGAAAGGTAACGTGTTACGATTGTGATCAATACACACATAGACCTGCAGAATCTTACGCGCATGAAGCGCATGCAAAATTGCATAGCAAATACATTTGTTCCAGCATGCATGGATACCTCGGGATTGTAATATAACCCTCACGAGCACCAATGACCCATAACCCACGACCCACAAACCACAACGAAAATGGGAAGATTCCCTCACTTCATTATACTATATTCATTCATATTACGTTGTTTTTGTGGAACGTGAAATAAAGTGCAAATTGACATGACTTTGTATACTCTGATTTTTCTAACTTGTTTACACTGTTTTTTGCTGATATTTTTGGGATGCTAAATGGTATCGTTCTATAACTTGGCATACTTCACATGGGAGTCCAACGGCAATTTTCTTCCGAATTTCAGACTTCTATCACGAAAATTGAAAAAAATTGGCAATCTACCACAATGTTAAATTTAGCCCAGTCATCTAATTTCTGGGTTCGCAAACAATTTTGTGCATTTACTCAGTTTTGTATTGTATTGTATTGTATTGTTTATTAAAGTCTCACTCGGTATACATGGATATGACAAATACCGAGACATTATAAAATACCGACCATTCTGTAAAAGAATTACGAGAGACTATAGATATAAAAACATTATCACGATGTAAATAATACATCACGTCTGCGGTTTAAAATACTTTGTAGGGTTCTGGACACATAAATAGAAATGGTTGACTCACTCATTAAAAATACAAACTTGTTCTGATCCGAAAGTGAATGAAAATCTGGTTCAATATTCTGTATATGGTTAAACAAGTTGACACGTAAATCATTGTAAAATGAACATTCGAGTAAAACATGATACTCGGTTTCAACTTCATTAAAACAGACTGGACATATGCGTTCCTCTGCAGGTAAGTAAATTCTCTCATAACGTCCTGTTTCAATTCTTAATGGAGCAGTCCCACATCTGAATTTCGCTAAAGTGGAGCGTTGACCGCGGTTCATCCTAGAGTTCATTACGTAGCCTTCCGTTTCTAAGTTAGATTTGAACTGTCTATATACCCGAAGTTTATTCTGTCCCACACCGCGTCGTGCCTCTGTCCTGTTGATATCGTTCCACCACGCACGTCGGTCTGCCTCAGTGAGTTTTGTCTGGAGCTCGGTAACAAAAATCGATTTACTTGATGACATTGCTAACACGGTATAATTTTTAAAGTCCAAGATTTGAAATTTCCTATCCACATGATACATCCAGTTTTTACTGTTGTTTGCAAGGTTACACATCCAATTAAATACTTTTTTACACCAACGTTCATTTGACATATTAATAAATCTGTAAAAGCATTTTCCAATATTACTCCAAATGCGAGAATACAAACAGTGCCAACCCATATCACCTCTTACGGCAGCATTTGGGGTACACCTACCCACTCCCAGGAATGCTCTGCATGCTCTGTGATGGATGGCTTTGATGCAGGTGAACTCACGAAATCCCCATACAACAGAACCGTAATTAACAATAGATACTATTAGAGATTCATACAGCTTTGTAAAAACATTATATGGTAGGCCTCCACATACTTTGTGCTTAGTCAACAATAAACTGAGTGCTCTATTGGCTGATTCAGCCACACACTTGGCCATAATGCCGAAATCTAAATACTCTGTAAAAACTAAACCAAGATACTTGTATTTATCTGTTAGGTGAATCTCTTTATCACCAAGTAGAAAAACTCTGTCACATCTAGCTACTGTACGACGCCTGAAATGCAAAACTTCAGATTTACGTGTATTTACATTCATACCCCATTTATTACACCATGTATCGACCACATTCAGTATCTCCTGAAGATCATTTTCAGATTCACCAAGAACAACGAGGTCATCAGCGTATAATAAACATGAGAGTGTCTCATCACCAATATTAATACCTATTCCACGTGAATTAATCATTTGCACCAAGTCATTTACGTAAATGTTAAAGAGCATAGGAGACAAATTACAACCTTGTTTTACACCACACAATACATCAAAGTACTCAGTCAATTTACCGTTTACACGTACAGAACATTTATAATTATCATATAGTGATTTTATTGCACTTAAAATATTACCATCAAGGCCAAGTTTTTCAAGTTTGTACCAAAGGAATTGTCTATTGATATTATCGTATGCCTTACTAAAGTCAATGAAACAAGCAAATGTATCTTTACGAAGAAGTTTACGACCCTCGATGACGTTAGCCAGTGTCGCAGCGTGGTCCACACAGCCACGGTCCTTTCTGAAACCATTCTGTTCATCACATAGGAAGCCGGTGGACTCTGACCAAGTCGTTATTCGGTCGTTGATGATTGAGCAGTACAGTTTGTTGACACACGATGAAAGACTGATCCCGCGATAATTCAGTGGTACTCGCCGGTCGGCAGAGGCGTCCTTGGGGATGGGATTGATGACGTTGCGTCTCCAAGCATCCGGAGTCACTCCAGATTTCCAGCAATTGTTGAACATGGTTACTAGGAATGAAGCTGCTTGGTCGTTTTTTAGTGCTTCGACGGGTATGTTGTCACACCCCATCGCTTTGCCTGGTTTTGCTTTGTGAAGCGCTTGCTTGACTTCGGTCAAGCTAATGGGTCTGTTTAACATTCTGACTGTATCCGGATCACACTGCACAATCGATTCAAATGATGGAATGTCTGATTCTGCAGTGGTTGGGTTCAGCAGTGTTTGAAAGTCATGCATCCATCTGTTCATCACAGTATGTGTGTCCGTAGATATTGCTCCATCTTCAGCGACAATCTCCATTGGAATGTCTCGATCCCGTAGATTCCCGACCCCTATTTTTCCAATACGCTTCCAAAATTGTGATGGGTCAGATGACGATAATGACAGCAACTCCTGTTGTTCTTGTTTCCAGTACGATCGCTTTGCCTTCTGTACTTCTCGGTCAAAACACTGTTGTGCTTCCTTCGTTGCAGCTTTCATACTTGCTTTATCGGCATGACTGGCTCTAATCCAGTTACGTTCAGCGGTGCAAAAACATTTCCATAGTTCAGATAGTTTATTATTCCACCACGGTTTTGAAGTCTTTCCTCTTTTTGCTGTTCTCGAAGAAGTCGTATTTTTAGTGCGTTGGATCCGATGTCCCACTAGTGCATCAGATATCACCGAACAGAAACATTCATATATTTCATTCATATTGCCATCATCATCCATCCTTATTTCATGCTCCAGTGCAATGATACGGTCTATGATTTCCTGGTTACTGAGTAAATTGGCAGTTATATCCTTTCTTTTGTAGGAAATAGAAGAGTCTCTGTACTCACAGTCATTAGCAATCTGAGCTCTATCCATGCAGAGAATGTCCACCGACAACTCACACATGAGGATAGAGTGGTCAGATATAGCACGGGTGGGGTCCATTGTTTGTAAACATCCTGCTTGAGTGAAAGCCTCAGAGGCTCGGAGTACCTGGAAATCAGTGAAGCGGTAAACGTGCTCATAGGGTGCTATAATGTAGTCCACAACAGCAAGCCCTTTTGTTGACACGGATGTGTAGTCATTTAGTTTTGTATTCCTGCCATTTAGTATACAACAACTGACAGATTTCAAAAAGTTAATGAATTCTGGGCCATAATTGTTTGTTGAAAAATCTAGAATGTCCCTTTGGCATACGTCATCAACTCCTTCAATGAAATCCATAGCGTCACCACACCGGCTGTTAAAGTCCCCACACAGAAAAAATGCACCCTGATTCTGGAATTTATATATTTGTAGCGTAAGGCTGTCAAAAAAGTCATTAACATCAACACAACGCGATGAACCTTCAGGTGGCAAATAACACACACAAACGTTCAGTATGTCGTGACTCGTTTTATGTTTGCACTGTATCCACAAAATTCCATCAATCGAACCATCCAGTATGTTTACTTTAAAAGAGTCCATAAAAGTGTTTTTCAGTAAATTACCAACTCCACCTGAGCCAGTTTTTGCACGTTTAGATAAGACAGTCCTGTTATTTCCAAACCAAGAATATCCATTGATACACAGGTTTTCCGATCCTTTAAGGTGAGTTTCAGCCACACCAATGATATCAAAGTTGTAGTGTTTAACACATTGTTCTCGGATTAAATAGTTTTCTGACCTCATATCCGGTGACCACCTCCTAACGTTCCAGAACCCCACGCGAACCTAGTGACGACGATCTCCTTGGCGGTGAAAGTTTCTATGTCCATATGCGCGATTCCCTTGAGTGGCTGTATTGTCTCTATGTCGTGAAGAAGAGGACCGAGGCGACGTTGAGATTTTCCCGTCGTATCGTCTGTCGGCGTTGCCCTCTCGTAGGTGTTCCGGGTCATGCTGTGACTTTCTGGCAATTCTGCTCCCCCGAAGTTGTAGCTCCCGGTCACCAATCGAATCTAGGATCGCTCGGAAATTAGATTCGAGTATTCTTTGCTCTCTTGTCTTGTCATGGTGAATCATGACATTCTGGTACACTCGATGGCGTCTCAGCACATGTTTGGAGGCCATGACTTCAGATTTTGCCTCCTGGTCTTCCAACTTGGCTATCACTATGCCGGGAATCCCTTCTCGAAATGACGATTTCCTTTCCGCTGACACGCATTTGATATGTCTGAGTTTCAAACCGTCCTTCAAGAGTGTGTTGACCTTTTCCTCGGTTATCTCTGCTTCATGATGCGGCAAGTTTCTGATCACGATATTCTGTTGCCGACTGTCCGCCACGTCCTGTTGTAGGTTACCGGTGTTAGAGAGTCGACCTTCCACGTCAGTTAGGCGTTGCCGTATTTCCGAGGTGCCCTGTGTCAGCATTGTTTGATGTATATTAGCGATGGCACTGTCCATATCCGATCGAAGAACAGTCATATCAGACTTTACAGCGTCCATCTCTTCTTCAATCATCACAAGCCTGGATTCTGTATTCGCCGCCATCCTGCTTTCCATGTTCGAGATGCGTGTGCAGAAGGAACTGTGCACTAACACTAATGCACTGAGAACATCTTTGATCTCTAACGCTTTGCCATTGTTCGACTGATTGATCAAGTCTAGCACGGGTATAATGTCACTGACTTCAGGTCGCATTATATCCTCTGCTACTTGTTCACTGGGATCGCCTGATTGCTTTAATTTCTTGGCAACAGAGCTCTCTTGCGTCTCAGACGGTCGCTTTTTATAATCCACCGAGTTTGTTTCAGCCATAGTCCAAGTTCAATCAACCGCGATGGTAGTGACGCCGACCCCTGTTGGTCACAGGCACACCGGGCTTTACAGACAAAGTCAGTCAACTGGAACCACACAAATCCACTCGGCTGTGGGCGATATTGGCGTGCTTTGGGTAAAAACATCCAAATTTTACCAGTTTTGTCATACAATTGTATTCCTCAAACCTACTGTTGTAGTCCACATGAATCTTTAAAACTGTTCATTGACAAATTGTCCACTTGAGATCACTTTGAAACCACGAATCACATTGCAATTGAAGATTGAATTGAATGTATCAATCCTGAAAATTTGAAACATATCTTCTTGTAGATATACAACCTTTCGGAATCAATATGTTTGTGTAGAATACACCCCAGTCTGTCCTCTGGTCCAAAATTGCAGTGATACTTCGAAACCTGATGGAAATAAACAGGACCAAATCCTCGAATGTGCTAAGATTCTCGAGAGGTCGTCGTGGGCTGAAATTTAACATTAGGGTTGATTGCCAAATTCTTCAATCTTTGTGATAGTAGTCTGTAATTTGGTGGAAAATTGCCGTTTGACGCCCAAGTGAGATATGCCATGTGATAGAACAATGGCTTGGTTATATGGCACTTGTACAGTGGCTGACCCATGCCATAATGCGTTTCTCCCGAATAGTTTTGGTCGCGAATTTAATTGTGACGACTAAAAGTGTTTAAATCGCGACCAAATTCATTAAATCCGCGACCAAAACATTCTCGCTGCAGAGAAAATGATTATCGCCGCGGCGAGAATGGCCATACTTGTTAGAAGGTTTGTCTTTCATCACCTCAAAGAGAACAACTGATTTATTATTGCAATTATCGCCGCGGCGAAAATTCAAAGTTAAGTGCAATTATCGCCGCGGTTTTAATTATACTCGCGGCAGCAGAAATGTATTGGTCGCGGCAACAATAGTTTTCGCTGCGGTGAGAATGTTTTGGTCGCGGCAACAATGGTTTTCGTTGTGACCAAAATGTTTTAGTTACGACAAGAATGTTTTGGTCGCGGCGAGACATTAATCATTTCCGTCGTCAGAATTAAAGTCGCGACGAAAACTCTTCAGGACAAACACATTATGGCATGAATCAGCCACTGTACACTTGTATCTAGCGCGCGGGAGCTAGGGTGTGGTTATTGCATGTGTATATATAGTGCAAATGTACTGAAGTGCGGGGAAGGGTCCGGGCCGCCATAGTCGCTAAAAACACTACAAAAATAATTAAGGCATTTCAGCATGCCTTTATTTATTTATTTATTTTTTTTTTTTTCTTCTTCTTTTTCACTTTTTGGTTTCCGCACGATAACTTCAGTTTGCCTTGATGTATCTTCGCCAAATTTTCAACGCTGGTCAGAAATGTTGTGTAGAAGTAGCCTATTGTTTTTGAGCCGGCTTCGAGGTCCGTGAGGTCCGTGAGGATGAAATCAATGTTTCTGGTTTCCGCACGATAACTCAAAAAGTATTATGGCAATGATTGTGGAACTTTGCATGGAGGTTCATATATCACCAGGGAAGAAGCCTATTGATTTTGAGGCCGATCCGTCAAACGACCTTATTCTTCATCCTAGACAAATGTGTCTAGAGGGTATTACGGATGACCTTTGACCTTGACCTTGAATTTTTTCGCTGAGTCGGCATTTTTCGTTTTCGTCGTTATCTCGGATACGTAGCGTCGTAGAGCGAAACGGACGTTATTTTCGGACTCGTGGCTCTAGACAAACATGTCTTAAGGGTATTAGGGATAGCCTTTGACCTTGACCTTAAATTTTTTCGCTGAGTCGGCATTTTTTGTTTTCGTCGATATCTCAGAAACGGTGCGTAGTAGAGTGAAACGGACATTATTCTCGGACTCGTGGCCCTAGACAAACATATAAAAACAAACAATTTGTTTTTTTCATGCATCACCCTGAAATGCCTCCAAGGCCTTCAGGCCTTGACGTCTAGTTATGTCATATATGATCCACCGCAATCCCCGACTTCAGTGTTACTGAGTAGCATATCAAGACACTTTCCTGATAATCTCTTGCCTCCTATAACAACATAATCAATGAACGCCTTTTACTAATTTTATCGAACATGACAATGGATATGTCAAGCAGGCCTAATCAGACATGTCTGTTTTCACCAATACAGCCACCTCACTTTTTCCGGTTATTTGGGTCCTTCAGGAGGACATCATCACAACATGACCTGACCCAACATAAAAGACTCAAGTCAGTCAACGATCGGCGCAGTACGTGTGTCCACTAGCGGTTATTTTCAAAATCGTCTGCCTTTTTTGCCCAATACGTCCCTTTCACGGTTGGTGAACAGAATAACAGCGAGTCGACCTCATCTTGACCTCATGACATGTTGCACCCTGGTTGTTTTTACCGGATAATGACCTTGTCCACGCCAAATTTTCACATTCTTAAAGGAATACGACACAATATGTGAAATGACTGACCTTAGGACAAAGTATGACTATTGTTCGGCAATATTTGTCGGAGGCGTACGCTTGACAAAAAAGTCGTACCGGTTAGGTTAACGGCTGGGGTATTAAAAGAACTTGGACTGGACTGGACAGAATGTTACATCATTCACTGCATCAGACACGATAAGCCACGTACAAACAAGCAAGCATGCAAGCATTATTGTCTTACAGTCTATATATGTTGTTGGCATTTGGCTTGAAATTAAACATGTCTGCTTATGTATTAGTTACATCGCAACCCGGGAACAATGCCCCAGCGTTGCATCGTTGAATGCGAATTGCCGTTAGCAACCTGAATTTGCTCATCATCACTACAAGGTGTGATATATGGATGTAGAATCCCTCCAAAACTTAACAAAATATAAAAATACTAATCATTAGGGATGCCAAACATTGATTACGCGTGAATTAGTCAAGAATTATGAGAATAATCGCCATCGAAGCGGCAGTCAGAATCGAGGAAGCCGCCATCATGATTATGGCGAATTTCCCACAATACGAATTCTCAACCCGGCTTGCTGGTAAGCGGACGAGAAGTATCCAAGCAATGCAGCTGCACATACCGTAATACACGTACGAGCAGATTACAAGTATGTTTTTCTTTACGATATATATATGATAATTTGCGAACAGAATTTGCCGAAAATAACGATGGAAGATGTAAATTACTTTTATGGTAAATGAAATAAACTGCTACACATGTGACATGAAATAAATTGAGTTTGCTGCACCAATTTATTGCGAAGACAATGCAACAATCTGTTAACAAAATTTTAGTTGTTTTCTAAAAACGAACATGAATACTACATATTTTCAGGCTTTCATGGCTGCATACACAAAAATTGAATCAGGGAATTGCCCAGTGATTCAATTGAAAAATGAAACGAAACATCATGTTGTTGTTGTATTGTTGTTAATAAAATGACTTGCAGCAGTTATTACAATATCATTGACTTCCTGAAGAAAAAAAAATTGAATGCGTGTGTAATTTCGTTCTTTTTATCCTATTTATATACTTACCAGTAAATAAAAGCGCCCCACACCTTGGGCACGGTCACGGCAGGCGTCGTGCTCCACTTACCTATGACCAGGTACTAGTCCGTCAGATGGGTTGGGCCTGATATGTGACATCAGACATTACATCATTATAGTTATGTAACCCGTGTATCGAGCCATAGACCTACAGTTCGCTGTAGGTCTGTGGTCGAGCCTGAGGGCCATGGGAGCGGCTTCCTGAGACACGAACACATAGTCGTGTTGCTGGCCAGTGTCACCGACGGTCCACCACGAGAATAGAACCTCAGATAGCCCAACGGTCTGCCAGACGCACAATATCAGGGCGAAGGACTACCAATCCGTGGGCGCGTGAGCACCCGGATCAAAGTAGCTCCCCTCCTGGGCCCCTGATTGGAATTGCCCCGGAAGTCCTAAGACATGTCGTAAGGGGACATGGAACACATGGACGTGCTCACTGTCGAACTCTCGCCTTGCCGGTTCTGAAACAACTCAAAGACAGAAAGCGGCGTGGCAGTATTTATAGCTGCCAGTGCAGAAAACCAAGGGTGTGACTTCGCAGGCCAAAGAAAAAGTGCATAAATAACAATACATCAAACGTGAAGCAGCCAAAACGGTTGGTGTACGGAAAAGGCCAAACTCCTATCACAATCTTTGGGCAAAATCACCACACGAGTATTACAGTGATTCCTCAATTGAGTAGAACACAAACAAGATTTAGCCTTCATGGTCGTCTATGGTCTAGTTCGATGTCACCAAACATTTAGCACTCTAGATCCTCCAAGATGAAAGTCAACGTTAGCTATATTATGTCAGTTGTAGCATAAGCCTCATTCACAAGCATGTTGTCTGTTGAGGCAAATTTTGGCATTTTGTACCCACAATTGGCTGTTTTGACCTTTCAAGGTCATCAAAGGCTAAATTCAAGGCCACCACACAAATCGCCACATATGATTCACCATTTAAAAGTGCCAATAGCTAAGCTCTATCTCCAGGCGTTCAATGAGTAGAGTTGTTAGAGTTCCCATTCATGTGAAAAGCGGTGGAAACTGCGAGAAAAAAGCGGTGAAATTTTTCTACGTCCAATTTTTTTTCCAAGGGTGAAATTTTTCTGAATGCCCAGAACTAACCCAAAATGGATAGTGATGCGATTTGGTGCAAAGAATGACTGTCACACGAAGACCGGCACTTCAAGGGCTACAAATCTTATACATGCCACAAAGGTAGATAAGAGGAATCTTTTGAAACAATAATCTCGAAACTGATCAGTTTTTAAATAAAATGGTTCCCAAAGTTAAAAAATTAGCATTTTTTTGACGAAAACGGCCACCATTCTGAGAAATATTAGGAACTGAAAAAAAAAACTAAAGAAAAACTATGTCCTTCTTAAATTATTTCAAGGTATCTTCTCCCAAATTTTCAGAAAGATTGGATTGTGAAACTCAAAGATAAAGATGTGATCGGACGACGAAGGTATCGGACCATAGGTAACCTAAAAATTGTTATATTCGTTCTCCCAGTATATACAGGTGTATAAGCCTAGCACATTCTAAATCACAATTTACAATTGATTTTTTTTATAATACCCAAATCAAAACATTCCATGATTCTACTTAAATTCAATATTATTTTGACAGTTTTTGCTGGTTGATTTTTTTTTCTGAAGTTCGCGTTTCGAGTTGTAACAGTCAAACTACATTTACGATCGTAAGGTCCGTGGACGTCTTGTCTTGACCAGGGGCTGCCGCCGGTTATCTTGACGTGGATCCGTATTGTGCGAGCTCCACGGCTGCAGTGGTTGTTCATATTGGCGATATCTAATACAAAATATGTTATTGTTTTTGTTATCAACATTATTCATGTCTTTTGTTGTCGGATTCTGCTCAATTTATTATTTATCATTCAAACTCCCTACTTGTATAGGTCTTTCTCTGTCATCTTATATCAGTAAATGGCTGCTGAAATAGGGCACCCTTCGAAATTTCGCTTCCGATGTAAAACCACGTCGGAAGGCTGCTAACGGAAAAACGGCATTCAGCGATGAAACTGGGTACGGTCAGTCACCCAGTTTCGTTGGAACTACTTATGTATATGAACAAGTAAACGTCAGGGATCCAGAGTAGCAAAAGTGGTCGCCGCATGAAACAAAGGCGTTGGCCAAAATTCTTGCTGTGAGATCGTCAGTCAAATAAACTGATAAAATTGAATGATGTTTGTGCTAGAATATCAGTTCGTGCGCTGAGCGGCAGGTGGAAAAAGGTGCACTGTGCTAAGCGGCACCGGAAGTTAAAGTAACTTTGTATTTGATATATATAGGCCGCCGCTGATGCGGCGACCAATTATAGTACACATACATGTGTGGGTTCCTCTTACCGACAACCATTTTGTGGTTGTCGGTAATTATCAACATTCATTATCAACAATACACGAATATGGATTTTGATGGTGTCAACTTAACCGAAACATACCAGGGACAGATATGAAGCCCGACCAATCGCAGAAAGTGTGTGGAATATAATTATATCTGTTGATACATTGAATTAGGAATTGTACAACAATCGAATGAAGCCATTTATAATGAAAAAAATCTATGAAATATGTGTATGACAAGTACATATTTACCCAATAACACGCCAAAAAAGGTACCGAGGTTCTTGTACTTGATGGTATATAGTGGAGTTTACACTTCATATTCTAACCGCCAATATAATAGGCTGTATTGAAGAAAACTGTTCAATGTTATAGAAATGTAAACACATCTAAGATTGTATGCTGTGCTGTCAGCGCAGTTTTATGGAAAACAGTATATAAGTTGGATAGAAAAAAAGTATGCACACCTAGCGAAAAAAGATATAATCTTAAAGCTGCTAGACAAGAAAATGGAACTCATTTCAACAACGAATTTAAAGGGCCATGGACACGGTAAAGTGACTTGTTTTAATAATGAAGTTAAGCATCTACTGAGTATGTAGACAACAGAAATGGTATCAATTAGGGCTCGGGTTGTCCAGAAATTGACCTGAGAGCCGTTGCGAGAGATGATTGGCATTTTACGTTCTTTGTGATCTGTGACGTCACGGGGGAACGACCGCGCTGGTAAAGACGTTTGTCGTTTGCAGGTGGTTGTTTTATAATTGCGGGTTTTTGGAGGGATTCCATTCATCACTACTATACTATTTATATCATATCAATAGGTATGGGAATTTTATAATTATATGCAGCATGGGTAACCTAGTGTCGGTGAAGGTTCTACACATATCGGGGAGGTGTCGGCCTTCTCTACTTTCCGAATGATCCATGGCATAGCCAGTTTACACAGACCTACATGCGCTCAATAATTTTTATCTGTAGTTCAGCGATATACTGAAACGTATCGTGATGAAACTTGACAAACGTATGCCAATATTTTTGACAGGCCTACTACACCTGGGAAGCAAACGGCGATTTAATTCTTCCAGCTCAAAAAACCTAGCATTATCAGAGCCGTAGGCCTATTACCGCACAGGCCAACTAGGCCCAGGCCTAGGGCGCGGAATTTTAGGCGGGCGCCATTTTTCAGAGAACTTTTTTACGCAGATTATCGTT
The DNA here is from genome assembly GCA_949152475.1 of Terebella lapidaria. NCBI lineage: Eukaryota > Metazoa > Annelida > Polychaeta > Terebellida > Terebellidae > Terebella > Terebella lapidaria. Next base: position 19,778,837 of record OX424561.1, read on the forward strand.
GTTGTTGAATCGGAATACGATCACGCATACATGATATTCTGCCGATAACCCCCCTCCCCCCCTCTCCCAAAATCTTGAATCCTAATGAAAGCCAATGAGCCCGCCACAACCAGGCGCAGTGGGGGTGGAGGTGGACGCGGGTTATTCTTGAAAAATATATCAATTGTTGCCGTAAAACAAACATATCCAATACGTTACAGTAGTTGTTGATGATATAGATGTGAGGCTCGTCGCATCTGAAAATGCAGTTCAAGAACTAGTTACGCAGCAAGATGAATTTCCAGTGGACACTTCTGTGGTGTGTACTGGTCTCAGTCAGGAAGTTGGTGAGAACATTCATGAAAAGGCTCAGCAACTTCTAGAATGTGGGCTAGGAATGGTGAGAACCCCCATCGTGAAGGCCAAGCGACTGGCATCTAGAAAAACAAACAGGCCTGGCTTGGTTAAAATCAGGTTCGAGACACTAGATGACAAAATTGCAGCTCTGAGATGTAAACGCAATCTACGAGACAATGGATACCGTCACGTGTTCCTGCGCTCATCGCAAAGCCATCTAGACCGAGTTATGCAACATAATTTGAGCCAGATTTTGAATGAACTTCCAAATGGAGGACAATACCGCATCACTAGCCATGGTAAACTGGTCAAGAAAGAACATGACGAGAGGTTGGGCGAATGGAGCCGTGGGCCCCCTGTGTCTACAACTACAGATCGGTTTCGAGATGATCTTCCAGCATCAGGACGAGACACTGGGAGAAGAAACCAGATGGTTGCTGGATCTACATTATCGCCGCCACAACACATCGTACATTCCAACGCGACTGAAAACCGTGATGACCGACCTTTACCACTTCGAGGCAGCGTGAGTGATGTTCGGTGCTAGGAACTCGCCCAGCCCTCTCAGTTAAACACTGACATCCAATCTAATGATTTGCTCAAGATTTCATGTTGGAATGTAAATGGATGGAATAGTAATAACTGTGTATTGAGAGAATCTATTGTATGCTGTAAATATCCTGATATTGTTTGTATTTGTGAGACCCATTTGTCAGGTACAGATAACATTTATGTCACTGGATATAAATGGTTTGGACATAATAGGATTACTCGTAATATTAGAGCCCCCAAAGGATCGGGAGGAGTATGTATATTAGTTAATGAAGCATTGCTTAGTTACTTTGATATACAGGTCATTGACAAAACGGTGGAGGGAATTTTAGGTATTATGTTATCAGGTAAATGTTGTGACTTGTCTATCGTGTTATTTGTATGTTATTTACCTCCAGTATCTTCAGTATATGGTAGAAATGCTGATAGCTTCTTCGGACACTTGCTGAGCCAAGTATACATGTACTCCGAGGTAGATCATATCGTTATGTGTGGTGACTATAATGCTAGAATTGGCGAATGGTCTAAGTACATTATTGAGGTTGACCACGCCCCAGGAAGACAGGTTCTAGACAGAGTCAAAGCTGGACACTATGAAAGTTTTATTGAGTTCTTAAAAGATAGTAGAATGTGTATTGTAAATGGCAGAGTGACACCAGAGCACGATAGGTTCACTAGTGTATCATCAAGAGGAGTATCTGTTGTGGATTATTTTTTACTAACACAAGATGGTATCAAAGATTGTATTAAGTTTGAGGTGGATACCATGTCAGAGATTATCAAGAATTTTGATCTGCTCTCATTGTTATCAGACCGGTGTAAAAGCCCAGATCACTCACTACTTACGATAACTGTGAATTTACTCTGTGATGTTGGTAAACCTGATGAAAATGTCACTGATGTACAGGGATCAGGCAATTATAATACGAAACGTTATGATTTCTCTAGGACACGTGATGGATTCATGTCGACACCTGAGTGGACCGAACGTATGAATAGATTTTTATTTCAGTTACGTACTTGTGTGAATGTTCCAGAAAATATTGACTGCCTATACAGTGACTTCGTACAGCTACTGCAATCAGAGATAGATGAATATGTACCTGTGATAAATAGGAATAAAGGTAAATGTGGAGGCCGTAGTAAACTACATAAGCCATTTTGGAATGACGAGTTATCAAAACTCTGGAAAGATATGTGTCAAGCAGAAAATATATTTTTGAAAGCTAAATATAGTACTGTAACAGAAAAAACTTTGCTTAGAAATAATTTTCACAATAAGCGGACATTGTTTGATAGAACACTGCGTAGATTTGAAAGACAGTATAAGAGACAAAAAGTTATTAATATTGATGAGGCTTGTGTAAATAACCCGAAACAATTTTGGAAAATGCTGAAAGCCTTGGAGCCGCGGAAACAAACAGATATACCGCTGCAAATAAGACAGGGTAATGACATTGTTACAGACAAAAATGTTGTATTACAGACCTGGAAAGAAGCTTTTGAAAACCTTTACCAAGGTAATACCATTGTATCAGGAGATGGTGATAATCTGTACCATGATAGAGTTAGCACTCTCGAGGTGCATGAATATTGTATGCATGATGATCGGTATGTAGAGAATGATTACATCAACAAGGATATAGATTATGAAGAGGTCAGACGCTGTGTGTCCTTGCTCAAAACAAAAAAATCATGTGGTATGGATAATATCCCAAATGAGGTTTTAAAACATGACATGGTTGTACCATTAATAGCCGAATTTCTTAACATCTGTTATAAAAATTCTTGTATTCCTAGCATATGGAAAGATGCAGTAATTAAGCCAATACCTAAGTCTAGTTCGAATGACCCCTGTGTACCCTTGAACTATAGGGGTATCAGTCTGCTCTCTTGCGTTAGTAAATTGTTATCGGGGGTTCTCCGAAATAGAATAGGTATGTTTTGTGAAGAACTTGACTTGATTGTGGATGAACAGAATGGGTTCAGAAGACATCGATCTTGCCAAGAACATATTTTTACATTAACAAGTGTCATACGCTATCGTATGACAAACAATTTGTCAACTTATGTTGCTTTTGTGGATCTGGAAAAAGCATTTGACTGTGTAGATAGAGATATGTTATTTTATACACTCCTTGGTTATGACATTGATGGTAAAGTGTTTAGCACTATAAAACAAATGTACTCAGACACTAGGGCTTGCCTAAATTTGAATGGTGTGCTAACCAGCTGGTTTGATATATCTAGTGGTGTGAGACAAGGGGATAACCTGTCACCTCTATTGTTTGCTTTATTTGTGAATGGTTTTGCAAATGTCATAAAGGCTACTGGTAAAGGGGTATGGATTGACAATGACATGATTAGTATTTTGCTGTATGCAGATGATATGGCTCTAATTGCGGATACAGAATGTAGTTTACAGGTGATGATTGATGTAATGTATAAGTGGATGAGTGAATGGCGTCTGAAGGTCAATGTTGCGAAAACTAAAGTTATGCATTTCCGTCCAAAGAAAAAATCACGCACACAATTCGAATTCCAATTTGCTGACAGTATTTTAGGTAAAGTGGACTCTTACAGGTATTTAGGAATTTATTTAGATGAATTTTTGAACTATGATAAATGTACACAAGTGTTAACAGAATCAGCAGGTAGGGCACTCGGTGGAATTATAACTAAGTTCAATGCACTAAAAGATTGTGGTTATAAAACATATACAAAATTGTTTGAAGCTGGAGTTTTACCCGTATTACATTACGGTGCAGAAATATGGGGTTATGGAAGACACATCAGATGTGATACTGTTATTAATAGAGCCATGCGATATTTTCTGGGGGTGCATCGTTTTGCCCCTACGGCTGGGGTACAGGGAGACATGGCCTGGTTGTCTTTAAAGTTTAGACGATATATTCAGATGTTGAAATTCTGGAACAGACTCATTCAGTTAGACAGCAATAGAATTACCAAAAAAGTATTTTTATGGTGTTATGATAATCCATGTCACAATTGGTGCGGTGAAATTATGAAAATTTCATCTGAATTAGGTCTAGCACATATTTATGAATCTAAGTCTATATTTGATGATGTTGTGGTTTACAACAGGTGTTATGAACGTATGTGTGAAGAATGGAAAACAACTGTACTGAAAAAACCAAAGTTAAGAACATATAGAGAATTTAAATTCGATTTCCAGGTAGAACCCTATATAATTTGCTATAGTTCTAAGTATGTTAGATCTGTATTTGCACAGTTCAGATTTGGTATTCTCCCATTGCACATAGAAACCGGTCGCTTTCAAAATGTATTCGATACAACTGAAGGCATATACAGAAGAATGACAATAGAAGAAAGAACTTGTAATATATGTAACTCTGGTGAAGTTGAGGATGAGATACATTTCATGCTTGTATGCAAAGGTTATCAAAAAGAACGGAAACAATTTTTTGATTGCTGTAAATCATGTGAACCTGACTTTATTAATATTTCGGATGTCAAGAAATTGAAGTACAGTATGAGTCATAACTGGAAATTGTGTGCAAAATATATAATGCAGCTATGGGAAAAACGAAAAAGTATTGTATACAAATAATGATGTTGTCAGACTACAGATAATCTCTGTTGCACCTACCAAAATTTTAGTTCTGGATAGAAGAGTCACTAATAAGTCCTGAAAGGGCTGGATGCTATTTCTCTTTACTGTATGTTCATTGTTGTTATTTTATACATGCATATGTGACTATAATAAACAAATTCATTCATTCATACAGTATATTGAACAGTGTGATTTTCCTGTTAAAAAAAACATTGCAAATATATATCTAGACATAAATCCCCATATACTTCTGCTGCCCGCCACCTAAGAAGAAATCCCCTGAAATGAATGATCTAAAAATCAAGTTGACAGTGTCTAAATCTGGAACATCATCTTGGATTAAGATAATTTGCATAAAAAAACGCATTGTCTGAGACGTTCAAAATTTAAATCGGGAGCGTCACAGAATGCTCCTGCGCATTCAACGAAAGCTTCAGCTGCTTTTGGGGCCCCTGGGCGGGCCCCAAATCACCGGCCCTGAGTCCACACGCGATTTTCTGCTTAATTTGGGTTGAATTGTGCAATCCTTTGAGAGCAGCATTTTTGTGTGAAAAAGGCTACACATAACGTCTTCTTATGCTTCTAGTACACAGTATGCTTCTAAACGGGAATCGATCCCTGAGTTTTCAGTTTTTGGCTGACATGTTGTAGAAAAACGGTGTGACAGAATTTCAACAATATGAGTAGCCTACGTGTATTGTGTATATCTATACGAATACCAGGAACTGCGGACATGGCCCTCCATCTCAATGAGGGGTTAGTTGGTCGAACCAGAAGGGGAAGGAGGGGGTGCGTTGGCCTAAACGCACAATATCAGAGTTCTTACTGTCATGAATTCGATTTAAGATGCAAAAGAATCGATATTTGAGCGTTTGTTTCAGTAGAGGTCGAAACTGTGATTTTGTGAAAATATTGCCATTATCATTCCCACTATATAGGTGTGTTGTATACCATTCTACAGTATAACCATCATGCCTGATCACAGAGTAGGCCTAGCATTCCATGTATATTTTGACCAGTAAACAAGTCAATCAGTTGTCTAATCGCTGGCACATCGAAAAAATAATGTGATTATACCAGTGTTAAAATAATATCAGACACATTCATTTGAATATATTTATTTACCACACCCACCACACCCCACCCCTCCCGCAAGATCACATCACGGTTTATCCTGTCTGCTTTTTCACCTCCCGGGGAGAAGGGTGTGTGGGGGGGGGGGGAGGAGGGGGAAGAGGTATTGGATGTATGTGTGATAGTTTACCGTATCATATCCATAATTTCTACTTTGTATTTTGTCTTTCATTTGCAGGTCTACCTGGTGTGCATGTTCAGCTCTAGCGAAACATTGTACAACTGGTGTGAATTAGATCCTGATTAAATCTTGTATCTTGTGCCTCCCCGCCCCCATTTCAGCCTGAAACACATCTTCGTGATAGCCCCCCCCCCCCCGCCCTAATCCCGTTCTTCAGTGCTTTGCACCGTACACAATTGCAACCGCTTCCCAGCGTCAAAGATTCTGTACAGAGAATCTTTTTCCCCGTGACGTCAGAAACGTCATTTTAGGTAAAAATATGCTGACCGCTCTCCACGTGGAATATCGGTCTTCGGACCGCTGTAGATCTCATCTGTGTGTTTAGAATGGCTCTATTTCAATCTGTATGCATATATATATATGAATGCTATTGCATGTAGAACAATTTAATAACCACATCAAATATCATGTCCATGGCCCTTTAAAATGGAATATCAGCGAAATCATGCCACGGTGCAGCAATCACGATAAATCCCAGCGACTTCTAACAAACACCGTAACATAGAACATTTTCGAATTTAAAAAAAATGATAGTGTGTAATATTATCATAATATGATTGTGTGTACTAGTATGTCCATAATATATTGGAAATTATATTGTGCAAAATCTTAAAGTAACCGAAAATGTTGTAAGAATATTGTCAGCAACGAATCCCCAAAGCATCAAAGAGTTAGCTGCTTATATTCACAATGAATTTACTTGTCATCGTGAATTTTGTTGTAAAAAAATATGTGTTAGCACTTGTTGTGCTAATATTCGCACTTTCTGTAATTGCACATTGGCCCGAGGCCTTTGGTGAAATGAAGTAATGACAGATCTACTAAAGTTATGATTTGTGAGAATTGGAAAATTGCCCTAGAAATGACATTCCTACATCTGCTGTCGTGGCGAATTTCTAGAAAATACACAGAAATAATAGACATTTACAGAGAAAAAATATGGAAAGAATATCCAATGCCAAAAAAAAAATGATGATAAAATATACAAAGTATATTGTAGCAAAAAAGTATAATACATTTTCGAAAGAACACTCTGGCAGCCCTGTGATATCACAAATGCATATATGATCACAAATAAAAGTCCTCCATATGTTTTGGAAGATAGCTAGACCGTACGCATGAACTGTTGTTTATAAATATATAAAGCATTTGTATGTAATTATGATGCTACACATCACACACTGTCTGCCTCTGGTGATACCAATGTGTATTGAAATAAAATATTGATCGGGATTTGATTTCTTTCCCAAGTTTTCGTTTTAGGTTTTTTTCTGTCCCGATCAAAATCTTGTGTTGTTAGATGGTATTGGGTTTAAACGCATTGGAGACAATGTGTTCTGCTGTTATCATATATAATACATCACATACTATTGAGTATTGAGAATTGAACAATCTAGGATAATGGCTCGAAGAGTGTACTTCCCAATGGCGTATAGTTTTGCAGCCGTGCCTAATTTAACAACGTGATTTTAATGATATACACATATATGATTCCATATTGTCATTAATCTCTATCCACCTCATCTCATTTTCGATCCACTTCGAGATCACTGCTACCTACTGACAGTTAGGTCGTCTATATGATATTGACTGATCTATATAACATCGTAGGCCATTTTGTCATGATTACGTATTGTAAACCTATGAAATTTCGCGATGTATTAATTTCGCGAATTTCGCGTTTGAAAAAAAAAAACGCGAGAATAAATACACGCGAATACACGGTTATTCAATAATTGGGGGGCCGACCATTCACAACAATCACGAACTTGAATCCACGCGAACATCTTGAGATGTTGAAAACGCGAACATTGATACACGCAAATTTTTATACGTTTAGAGTATATCGATATATGTCTACATGTACAGCTGTTCTGTAGAAGAAGCAACCACTATTATGGTTGTATGACGAATGGAAATATATGTAACTATTACCCGGGGATGATTCGAACTTGTCGGTGGTTGATTCCAATTTAAAACTGTATTCCGGTCCTATTGTTGTGGCGTTGCGACCGTTGTCCGTCCGCCCTACTTCCACATTTTTGTCTCTAAAGTTTACAGTCGAAAATCTGAAATTTACACAAGAATGCGTAAAAATATTTTCATAGGGAGGTTTTTTTTCTATTTTTTTTTTGACGAAAAAACAGCCAATTTTGGTGGCCAGTTTCTCAAAAACTGTCTAGTTTGTTTCATTTTTGTTCCAAAAAATATATATGTTTGCCTTCATAATGGGAGCTGCCACCACTGTGCTTCTAGAACGCTTTAAGATAGAGCTTAGATATTGGCCCTTTCAAATAGGAAGTCATATATGACGATTTGTGTGGTGATCTTGAATTTCACCTTCGATGACCTTGAAAAGCCAAAAAAGCAATTCGGGCTGAAAAATACTAATTTCGACTTTTCACAAAAACTGTTTGATCAGTTATCAGATTTTTATTTCAGAACATGCCATCTGGGATACTTGATGTTGCAATAATTGAAAGACGGGTCGCCTTAAATTCCTCATAAGGACCGATACATAGTCCAGGAAAGCCGGGAATGGCACCGCATGCACAGACTTGTACTCAGGTTTGTAATATATTCAGATACGAAGTTTCATGTGGATTGTGACGAGATAGAGTTCTTCAGGCTCTATCAACCTTGCACGACGTATAGGTGTGCGAGAGCGTTGTGCTAAGGAATTTTATTAGCACGACTGGTTCAACGTCACGATCACTCGCCACTTGCATGCTGATCATGATAGTCCGTACTATATATTTTAGTCCTTGTATAACTTCACAATTTATCACACGTCAGAGCTTACAAGTGATAAATCGTGTTTCACAACACGTCTTATCTCTCTGAATCTCTATTCATCAACTCTCAGAATTCCAATTCATAAAGGCGGGGGGCAAGTCTGTGTCTGTGAAATCTCCCGCCTAGTGTTGTGGAACTCGTGTCTGATTGGCTGCGTATGTGGTGACATGTCTGTGCACGTGATGGATGCATGTCTGTGAGTTTCCATGTAATTGTGAGTGCACGCGTACTTGTGATGTGAATGTATCGACCGTGTATACTATTGATTCGATGTGGTGTATGTAGGACAAGAGCACGTGTAAGGGAGGGTTTCGGGCTGTGCCAGTCATACAATAGTCTACATGTATATGGAGTATCTTTGAGTGGTAATTGTCGAGGATATGTAAATTGTAAAAATAAATTGACCGTAAATTTTATGTAAATTGACCGATGCAAACATAACGCTTCTAGATGAAAATAAGGATTGTTATTATGAGCACAAATGCAGTTACATCAGCTGGTTCTTTTGGTGTCCTTGAATTTGACCTTTAGTGAATTTGATATAACAATGCGGCAACTTCACTGAAAAGCAGTTTTATGTCTAACACTGTACATTACTCTGGTGACCATTTAGGCCTCGGGCTAATTTTTATTTTATGTTATTCGTGATAAAAATTATAGTATTGATTTATATTAGTCAAGTTTCCGTGCACTGTTTTCAGTGTTTTTACTGTCGATACTAGAAAATACTCATCAGATTCACACGAACGATTATTTCTGGTTTCGTCCATTTTTACACTGTCCAATTTTTCGTCCATTCCAGGCCAGTTGCGTCCAGTCCAGTTCAGTCCAGTCCAGCTTTTTCGAATACATCAATTGTTGTCATGGTTGAAATTTTTTTTACACCGACATAAAGTTGGCGGGTTCATTAGGAGTTCAACTGTAATATACACTATGGATACTGTTCTATGTCACCTGCCGCACTGGTAAATTGTATTGCTCTTTCTTAGTACATTTCATTCTGGAACTCACCGTAGGAATTGAGTCATTATGCGAATCATTATTCGTGAAATGAAAATTTGAGGGTCAGCCGAAAACAAGCTCATAAATATATGTAGTCAAACAATATCGTCTTCTCTGAGGGCCAAAGGCCCGAAGACGAAATGCCTCCCGTGTAAAAATTCTGCTGAATTTCCGACAAAAAAAAAGTCGGAACTTTGAGTCTGTTCTAACTAGCTAAAAATCAGGAATGGTACTCACATTCTTGGTCAGAGGCGGCTCATGATGTCTATACTTCCTGAATCCAACGAAATATCCACTTGTTATTGTGTTTATCCTCACATTTAACTGTTCTGAAGCCGGCTGGGATAGTTTTTCAAACGAATTTCCTGACATCTTTGCCTGCCGAGTGACGTCACACGCGCTCGCACACGTGCGGAATCCCGTGTCATTTTTTGAGGGGATTCCCTCGAATGCACGTGCCCTTGAGCGGGCCCCAGACCCCACGCCGTATAACGTTGGACCCCCTCTTTTCAAATTCCTGGATCCGCCCCTGTTTTTAGTCCCATCATATAGCTTTTTGGTCGGCAAACGATTTTTTTTTTCATTTTGGCTTGCTTCTGTAGCAATGCAAGCTTTCAAAATCAACATATTTGTGTAGAATATATGTCCCAATATGTTTTCTGGTGCAAATGATGTAGTACACTGTAGGTAAAATCTGGGAGTGTTCTATTACCTATTGGTGCTGGAGACCGAGGGCTATACCAAAGCTTTTGCGATGCTGTGTTGCCCGGCGTACATTCATAGTCCGTCTGTCCGTTTAGCCAGACAGACATTCTCAAGATAGGGGCCTGGAAAAGGCCCCACAACTATGGTTTAAGCCAAAAGTTCGACTTAGGGGCCACACGTGTAAATTGGATTCCACAGACGAAGTAGTCGTAGAAAGAGCTCATGTTTGTATCATGAGCATATAGGGAGCCATATATGGCACAACTAATGGTGACCTTGAACTTGACCTCAGATGATCCTAAGTTCTAAATCTTAATGCCTCGTCTGACACGAAATTCAATTGTTTTGCACCAAAATAACTGCGTGTCATCATGCGTCGATCACTGCGTTTCGATTTTTGTGAGTTCTCTGCCTTATTTGTCATTATGGTAGACTAAGGGCTGAGTGCGGAACTCATACTTTTAGCTAAAGTATTACTTTGGCAAAGATAAATGCAATAGAGAAAGCGACACTTAGCATAGAGTGTGAGTTCTGCACTCGGTCCTAACTTTCTAGCGGTACAAGCTACATTATACTGCGTGGACCAATATGATATGATATAAACAGCATGGTGAACATAATATTATGGATGTTTTCTCCATTGAAACAGTTACAGAAAATGGCCTCTTGTTTCACAACTCGTGACGAGTCAGATGCTGAGGAGCACCCGTTAGTGGAGAAGTCTGCCCAGCCCAGCTACAGTCAGACCACTGACGACGCTGCTGAATCTACCAGGAAATGTGGGAGTGATCGTGGAAGAGAACATACATTGATCATACAAACACAAATCCTAGGATGCATATCCTGTATCCTCACTATATTAGGCTTCTGCGCTGGAATGACATTCTCTCGTTACTGAACCGCTCCATTCCACACGCAGAGCTGAACGGATTGCGGTACTCTGTACAGCTCCTCGTGGCTAGTGTCGCTGTAGCCATCAGCAGGAAGTGTGACGTCACCGTCAATAGACACCAGATTGGTTGGCTGATCGTATCGTCTGTCGCAACAGTAACAGCAAGTTATTGTGGTTATGGATACACATATTATTTGCCACTGGGGATAGGAACTGGATTATTCAAGACAATTGAGTTGCTATTACTCTATGGAGCGAGTTGCATTATTGCACGACGTATGCAATGGTATTACATCGTGGCTGGCTTCATCTGCATCACTGGAGTACTTCTAGTTATACAGCCCCCACTCATATTCCACAACATCGGAAGTACCTTTATAAAAGCCAACGGCAGTTATCATTCACCATGTCACTTGTATATTGCATCTAATGGATCTGCTCCTTTAAATGGATCCAGTGAATACATCCGACATGAGGAGGATAATTTATTGGGTTATACTCTGGCGTTCATGGGTGGACTGAGTGACTGTGCCTTTGTGCTCATTCTCAATCACAAACTTTCTCATATTGACACCACAGTGCTCATGTTTTGGCATTCTCTATTCAGTGTGATGTCATCTTACGCTATTATAGCTGCGATGGTGACACCAACGCTTCCGCATCTGCAAGTCTGCATCTGGTTCCTCGCTGCACACATGTTCATCTCGGGTACACACAACTTCTTTTACGTTTACGGCGCCAAGACCATCCCTGAGAAGTTGCTGGCTCTCATAATGACAATCAATATACCTGTACAGTTCTTGCTGCAATACACTCTTACTGTCGGGGATGTACGTGGGCCGGGCCAATGCCCTCGCGGTTCTAGGCGTGGTGCTTGTTTTTGCTGGCAACATAATCGTGCCAGTGACTGAGACTGTGCAGTACTGGAGACAAACCAAATCAAACTGAACACATATGTTCATATAATTTGGGCCAGTGAGTAAAGTGGTTGATAAGTGACATTGTAAAAAAGACATTTATTTCTCGAAGTAATCCTGACTGATACATAATTACCATTTACACGGAAATAATATTTCTTACGTGGAATTAACCTTTTTTACGTGTAAATAACATTATCCTGGAGAAATAATGTTATTTACGAGGGAAAAAGATTATTTATTCCTGCCGTTTGTTGGTCGTTGTGGTATATAACGTTATTTCCGTGTAAATAACATAATTTCCACGTAAAAATGTTTATCTTTGCAAAAAAACGTTACTTATGCATAAATAACTTTATTCATGTGTAAAAACATTATTTACGTGGAAATAACGTTATTTATGCGGAAATTATGTCAATTATGAACAAGTCAATATTACTAAGAAAAATAAATAAGTTTTTATACAGTGTCACTTATCAGCGGCTGTAAGGGAGCTATCAACGTGCTTCTCGAATGTTGTACAATGATTAGCTGTTGGATTCTTCTGCAAATTTAGATCAACATAATGTGATCTTAATGTTGGTACAAGATTGCGTTCTCCAAGTTCTAGTAAATTGTCATATAAACACATATAGGTGTTACACGAGGATCATAGTGTCAAGACCATTGTCAACACCACAGCGATGGAGAAATTTCCTGTAACGTAGGCCCGAACACTGCAGGTCAGATCTACGTTCACCATGATGAATGTTACTTATATCTACTGTGATGGTCTAATAAAGAGGGTACCGAAACGATATGCATATACCTAGTCCAAATACAGATAATATCAAGAGTAAAAAAAAATCTTTTTTAAAATTGAAAAATGTGAATTTGCACGGGCTAGAGAGAAAAAACGTCACACGAAACTTATTGTTTTTTTTATTGATCAAATAATTAATAATTAGTTAGCAGGCTAACTTCTTGTGAGTTTATTGTAAAATATCCACTTTGATATATATGTGATCACTCGAATACCATGTACTGTGAAGGCAAAAAGCACTGGATTCTTGTTCAGAATACAGAACTGAGGTTTTTGGTGAAAACAGAACAATATCACCAAAAAGTGAACATTAGTTTCACTAGTTAAGTCTTATATTGACCGCCATCAAAATAGTTAAGACAAGAAACTTTCATTATTTCGCTTAACAAGATAAAAGTGGTAAGGACCCTCGTTTAGGCTAGGGTTTTTGTCCATGGTTATATTACGTCACTTTGGTGCAGTTTCGGGGGTCATATGGCGTCACTTCCAGTTTTGGTTTCGGGTATTTCATAACTGTTAGCCCTATACTAGCTAGGGGCATCAAAAAGAACCCAATAAATGCTAAGGCGTCATTTCGTTTAGCTCTATACTCGCTAGGGGCGTCACAAGGAACACGATAATGGTAGGGTGTCATAGCGTTTGCCCTATATTTGCTAGGGGCGTCATAAGGAATCCAATTTATGCTAAGATGTGTATCATAACGTATATCATAAAGAGGACCTCGCACTCACCATATTATTCCCCATAGCATTTTATCATAATGTATTTTCTATATGGGTGGCCATCTTGGATTCCTGTGAACGAAAAAAAAAACGAAGCCCAGTCATATAGTTTATTAATAGACACACAACATTTTTCGGGGCAGACAGTGCGTGAAAGGGACTAACAACTGCCCAACACGTCTACAGTATCACACACTGTCTGCCCCTGATGATACCAATGTGTCTTTGGAATAAAATGTTTGGTCGTTTTTTTTTTTTTTTATTCCAAAATTGTTCATTCTAGATTTCTCATTTTCCATATCAAAATCTTGTGTTGTTAGATGGTATTGGGTTTGAACGACTTTGAATCAGGGTGTTATCAGAGATAATACATTACTTTCGGTTGATGCAGTAATCAGCCAAATTTGCCGAATGACATACGCATATATAATTCCATATTTTCATTGATCTTGTTGTCTGTCTATTCTCCTTTCACATTTTTGTCTTTAAAGTTTACGGGCGAATCTATCTGAAATTTTGCACAAAAATGTCTAAAAATGAGAGGGAGGTATTTTCTAGTTTTTTTTCTCTTCAATTTTTGGGGGGTTTTTCTTAAAAAAATGGCGGCCATTTCGGATGAAAAACAGCAAATTTTGGACTTTGGTGGTCACTTCCTCAAACATGTCTGATCATTTTTAAGATTTTTGATTCAAAAGATCTATGTGTTCCTTCATAATGGGAGCTGCCACCACTATACTCCTAGAACACTTGAAGATAGAGCGTAGATATTGGCACTTTCAAGTGGGAAGTCATACATTGCGATTTGTGTAGTGATCTTAAATTTCATCCAGGATCAGTTTTGAGTTATCTGTTTTAAGAGATATGTTTTCCTTCATAACGGGAGCTGCCACATGTGTACTCCTAGAACGCTTGATGATAGAGCGTAGATAATGGCACTTTCAAATGGGAAGTCATATATGGCGATTTGTGTGGTGAACTTGAATTTCATGCTCGACTACCTTTAAAGGTAAAAAAAAACATTTTTGGGGGTTTAAAAAATGCTGAATTTTTCTTTTCTCAAGAACTCTCTGATGAGTTGTCATATTTCCCTTTCAGAACATGCCATTTGTGATATTTGATATTGCAATAATTAAAAGACAGTGCACTTTAAATGTCTGATAAGGCCCGATACATAGGCCAGAAAGCCCCAAATTGGCATGGTATGCACAAATTGGCCTCTCAGGCGAAAATACTTGTATACAGACTTGTACTCAGGTTTGTAATATAATCAGATAGGAAGTTTCATCTGGAGTATCTTTTGGTGACTTTGAACTTGACTAATTTGACCTTGGGTGGTAATTGTCGAAAATATATTTGATGTTATTTTTGTAAATTGAATAAATTGTTCAATTTACAAAAAATAACATCAAATATATCCTGCAGATATGCTTCTAGATGAAGCTTAGGTTTGTACTTTGATCACAAAGGCAGTCACACCAGGTGGTTCTTTTGGTGACCTTGAATATCACCTTTAGTGAATTTCATATTTCAAAGCATCAACTTTACTGGAAAACAGTTTTACGTCTAACACTGTACATTACTCTGTCAACCTTTCTTAGGCCTCGGGCTAATTTTAATTCTATGTTACTCGTGATAGCAATTATATTATTGGTTTATATTAGTCAATTTTCCCCACATCCTCATTTTAACAGTATTTGTTTTCGGTGTTTTCACTGTCGATACTCTGGCGTTTGCAAAAGAAATGGCACACAGTCATGGTAGAGAAAATACCATTTTATTTCTGGGCATCGTCCATTTTTACACTGTCCAATTTTCCGCCCAGACCAGTCCAATCGTGTCCAGTCCAGAGCAGCCCAGTCCAATCCAGCTTCTTCTGAATACCCCAATTGCTGTCATTGGTTGAAACATTTGTAAGAGACTTTTCTCAATCAGAAGTTTGAGGGTTCATTAGAAGTTCAACTGTAATATACACTGTGGATACTGTTCTGTGTCACGGTTGCCGCACTGGTAAGTTGTATTGCTCTTTCTTAGTATATTCCATTCTGAAACTCACCGTAGGAATTGAGTCATTATGCAAATCATTATTCATGAAGTGAAGTTTGAGGGTCAGCCGAAAAAAAGCTCATAAAAATTTGCATAATAATGTTTTTCTTCAATCCAAAAGACAAAAACTGAGAAAAGTTGGCAATCTACCATTATGTTTATTTTTAGTCCCATCATTGAATTTATGGTCGGCAATCGATTTTTTTCTCATTTTGGCTTGCTTTTGTAGCAGTGCAACTTTCGAAATCAATATATTTGTGTAGGATATATGTGTCCCAATGTGTCTTCTGGTCCAATCTATGTAGTTAATGTCCGGGAGCGTTCTATTACCTGTTGCTTCGACTAATGTAAGGTTCACCACCCACAGACCTCCCCCCCCCCCCACACACACAGAAACGGATAGCATTTAGGACCATCTAATGAGGGGTTATCAGAAATATCTGCAATCACCAGCTGGCAGCACTGCTTTATCAGTCTTATGACGTCATTATATTGTTTTTGCTGGCGTTATCAATATAAACGTAATTTTCCCGCCAAAATGTACGTCATTAATGATTACAGACGATATCCGTTTATGATTTTGGCGCCAAAAACGACTGATAGTACAATGCTGCCCTCTGTTGAATGATGTTTGATAACCCCCTATTTGTGCGCGAAGTTCTGTGCCTTCATACATGCTATTGGTACTTGATAACATCAGTGGCAATAATAACAATGTCCTCAATGCTTTAAGGACTGATTGCACGTAGCACACCAGTGACCGCAGTGAGGCACTTTCCCATTGACTTATAATGTGAAAGTGAAGGTAACAAAATCACAAAGACAATACAATCCCCTGACCCAAAACTTTATATAGTGAATGCACAGCTGGTCGATTCCAGGTTCATAACAATTACATGTGATCACCCCTTAAATGCTAAAAAAATACATTGAATTTGGCAATAAACACAATCGCGACGAAACCGAATTTAAGGAGAAACAACTTGGGTTGACATTAAAATGCGCTTGTTACTCAGTAATATTGCGACGAAATCTTATAAAAAAGCTCGAAGGCCAGTCACCAAATGAACATATTACCGGGATAACAAGTCAGGTTTGCTAACTAAGAACATTTCATGTTAAACGGACATTCTGAAATGATTTTCAAGATCGTCTGCCTTTTTTGCCCAGTACCGATGTTCACTGTCAGCATTGTGAGGCGTGCCGCTGCATGGCTGCCCTATGTTAGTTCACTGTCACGGTTGGTGAACAGAATAACAACGAGTCGTCATCTCATTTTTAAATTATGTTCCGCCCCGGTTATTTTTCGCGGAGAATGACCCTTTCCACATTCATAAAGGAATACGACATAATGTGAGATGGCTGACCCTAGGACAAAGTATGACACTATTCCTACGCCTGACAAAAAAGTTCGTAAGGTCAACGGCTGGGGTATTCGAAAAACCTGGACTGGACTGGACTCGAATGGACGGAAAGTCAGACAGTAAAATTCCCTTTATCATGTCGTATGGGTCAAATGTCTTCCTGCCAAGTTGTTTAATTATAAATAAATGAGGAACGCAAACAAAGGTTGCACCAGACACGATGAGCCATGCACAAACAAACATGCATGCAAACATTATTTCATTACAGTCTATATTTGGTGTTTGGCTTGAAAGTAAAATATGTATAAGTTATAGCACACATATATTATGTTCCTTTAACCTACAAATATTCTGTACCAAGGGGTTATAGTATGCCCATGCATGAATACTGATATATTATCAACAATACAAGAACATGCATTTTGAGGATGCCAATTTTAAACCGAAAATTTTAGGGACAGAATCTGAATCTGACCAAACATTCACAGCAAGAGCCACACTATAACGTCATCAGGGGCAGAAAGTGTGTAAAATATTTCCGTTGTTACATTGAATAAGTATTTACCCAACAATCGAATGAAGCAATTTATGACAAAAAAGAATTCGATGAAATAGGTGTATGACAAATACAGATTTACCCAACAACAAGCCAAAAGGCTACCCAGGTGTTTGTACTTGATGGTATAGTGGAGTTGAAACTTCATAATTCTTATCGCCAATACAACAGACTGTATTGGAGAAAAACATATTTAATATTATAGACACATCTAAGGTTGTTCCATATCCAGTGCTGCCAGCGCAGTTTTATGGAAAACTGTATACAATTTCGACAGAGAAAATGCATGCACATCTAGCGGAAAAAGGTATGAATATATAATCTTAAAGCTGCAGGAGAAGAAAATGGAACTCATTTCAACAACGAAAATTGATCACAATAAATCACAATAAACGCAGCGACTTCTAACAAATATTTTTTTCTCCATTTTCGAAAAAATAATAAAAAGTATGATTCTGTGTAATATTGTTAGAACTATACATGACTGTGTGTGATAGTGTGTCCACTTCTGATAAGATAAGTGAATATTATATTGGAAATTATATTGTGCGAAATATTAAGGTAACCAAAATGTTGTAAGACTATTGTCAGCAACGAGTCACCAAAGCATCAAAGATTAAGCTGCTTATACCTTACAATGCCTTTACTTGTCATCGTGAATGTAACAGTCTGTGAACGGGTGGCGTTAGCACTTTGTTGCATATTTGCACCTTTCTGTAACTGTACATGGACTCGAGATCTTTGGTGAAATAAAGTAATACCGTAATACTAAAGTTATGATTTGTGAGAATTGGAAAATTGCCTGAGAAATGAGACTATTTCCTCTGCTGTCATGGCGAATTTCTAGAGATAGACAGAAGTAATTGATATTTCCAATAATAAAAATATCCCATGAAAAAAGAATTCAAAGTATATTGCAGCAAAAATGTATATTTTAAAAAGTTTACTCTGGCAGCCCTGTGATATCACAAATGCATCTAAAAATGTGATCGCAAATGAAAGTCCTGCATGGGTTTTGGAAGATAGCTAGACTTGTATTGTTGCTTATGCGTAAAGCATGCCATTTGAATGTAATTATCAACATATAACCACCAAATGCAACCAGATTATGATGATGCCAACAGTAAACATACTATATACAGTTTTCGAGTAAAAACAAAAAAACAAAAGCCCGGCCATATTTAATTCATTAACACACCGACGTCATCCGGGACAGACAGTGTGTGAAAAAGTCTAACAACTGCCTAACACTTGTACAGTGAATAACTACATATATCATACTACACTATTTACATATCCACTATCCACAACTACATATAACACACTGCCACTGATGATACCATTGCGTTGTTGAAACTTTAGGGTTTTTTTATTGTCCCTATCAAAATCTTGTGTTGTTGGATGGTACTAGGTTTAAACGCCTTCGAGTCAACTGTTTTGCTGTTATCAGAGACAATATTTTACATACTGTTGATGCAGTATTGAGAACTGACCGATGTAGAACAATGTCACCCAGAGTGTACTCCACAATGGCGTCTAGTTTTGCAGTTATGCCTAAATTGGCCACTCGATTTTAACAGACACCACCATCAGCCAAATTTGTCGAATGACATACACATGAATACTCATGATTTTTTTCTGAGCCGTTTACACTTGCTTTCGTTGATATTTTTGCGATGCTGAATGGTATGTTCTTTAACTTGGCATACTTCACCTTGGAGTCACCTTGGAGTCAAACGGCAAATTTCTATCGAATTTCAGACTTCTATCAAGAAAATTGTAAACGTTGGCAATTTTTCCCAATATTACATATAAATGTAGCCTTGTCATTTAATTACTGTTTTTCACAATTTTTTTGCATTTGCTAGGTTTTGTAGCAGTGCAATGTTTCGAAATCAGCATGTTCGTATAAAACACACTCCAAACTCCAAATCCAAAATTACAATAATACTTCGAATCATGATGGATGTATATAGGACCTAATTCTCGAATATGCTCAGGTTCTCGAGATCCCGTTTTGGGCTGAAATTCAACATTGGGGTAGACTGCCAACTTCTTCAATTTTTGCGATAGAAGTCTGAAATTTAGTAGAATTGCCGTTTTATTCCCAGGTGAAGTATGCCAAATCAAACGATAACGTTTACCATTGCAAAAAGATATCGTCAAAACCGGTGTAAGCAAGTTAGAAAAATCAGAGTATAACTCCATATTTTCATTCATCTCTATCCACCTCATCTCGTTTTCGATCGGTTCGAGATCACTATGTATATAACATGGTAGGCCAATTTGTAATGCTGTGCTGCAGAAGAATCAACCAGTATTATCGTGATACAAGGGATAGAAATATCTGTAACTATTACCCTGGAATGACTCGAATCTGTCTTTGGTTGACTCCAATTTTTAGGTCCGGTCCTATTTTCGTGGCGTTGTGTCCGTGATCAGTCTGTCCTCCTCCCACATTTTCGTATGTAAAGCTTATGGGCGAATCTTTCTGAGATTTTGCACAAAAATTCCTAAAAAATATTTCAAGAGGGGGTATTTCATAGCTTTTTAATTCGTTGTTTTGAGATCGTTGTTTGGAAAGATCCCTCTTATGTACCTGAATGATGTGTATAAGTTTAGTTGCCCTCGAATAGTCGGTCTGAGCGTGAGGGCCAATTTGATTTTTTCGACGGAATCGCATTGCTATCCATTTTGCCCATCTCTATGCAAAAACAAAAACACCCTGTGGAAAGAAATTGGAGCTGCCACCACTGTCCTTCTAGAACGCTTGAAGATTGAGCCTAGAAATTGGCACTTTCAAAGGGAAAGTCATATATGGCCATTTGTGTGGCGACCTTGAACTTGACCTTCGATGAACTTGAGAGGTAAAAAAAAAGCCATTCTGGTGTAAAAAATGCCAAGTTTGCTCTTGGTCTTTTATCAAGAACTATCTGGTCAGTTTTCATATTTTAATTTCTTAACATGCCTGATGGAATACTTGATGTTGCATTAATTAAGGCCCGATACATAGGCCAGAAAAACCGAAAATGACATGATATTCACAAATTGGCCTCTATCGCGGAAAAACTTGTACCTGTACTCAGGTTTGCAATTTATACATAGAGGAAGTTTCATATGGAGTATCTTTTGGTGATCTTGAACTAGACCTAAGATGAAATTGAGTTGTGATCGTGGATACATTTGAAAGAAATAAAAATTGAAATAGATGTAAATTGACCGGTGCAGTCTCTTCTCTTGTTTGCAAAAAAAAAATGGTACACAACAATACTAGGAAATATCCATCGTTTACATATGAAGAATTATACTTGGGGATCGTCCATTTATACACTGTCCAATTGTCCGTCCATTCCAGGCCAATTGCCTCTAGTCCAGTCCAGTCCAGTCCCGTGTTTTTTTTCGAATACACCAATTATTGTCATGGTTGAAACGTTTTGAGTGTTTTCCCCGACATAAAGTCGGTGAATAGATTGGGAGTTTAAATGTGATATCATACTTTGTGAATACTGTCTGTGTCACCATTGTCGTACTGGTAAGTTGTAATGTTATTTCTTTGTACATTCAATTCTAGGACTCACCGTAGGAATTGAGTCATTATGCATACAGTATTATTATTCGTGAAGTGAAAGTTCGAGGGTGAGCCGAAAAAAGCTCACTTGGCGTTCACATTTCAATTGAACTTATGACGGTGTATGCTCTGAGTTGTTTGTCCGAGGGGATTACTGTACGTGAGTTCGGAAATGTTTTCAGGTCAGGTCAGTGGAATTGGGTCAGGGTCAAGTGGTATGAACATATTCAACCCATGCTGTCACGCTACCATTGTCGAGTCACTGTCACCAACACAATACTCAATTTCGCCTGTACAATACTAAATACTTTGTTTACTTCGAGTTCATCGCGTCACTTGACCTGACCTAGAAACATTCCCGAACTGGCTGTTCGGCAATATTTGTCCGAGGTGTACGCTTCACAGAAAAGGTGTTCAACCATGACAGTCGTAAGGTCAATTGTATAAGTCCCAGAGGAGGGTGGGAGGGGGGTGGGAGGGTGGTTAGAAATTTTATTTACCAAAAGGTTGGAAGGTTTTTCCAAAAAGCGGGATCTGTACTATTCTACTCGGATTTTCTTTTCAAAATTTGCTTTGGAAGTAGGGTACCGTCAAATGTAGTTTTCGCGATTTTGCGGACGTCATACTTTCGACCGTATACATTTCCGCATCCAGAAAGCACACTTCTTGACTTATAAAAACGAATGGTGTACCGAATTAAAGTCGGCGCATAATTTATTGGCGCCAACATATCTCATGAAATCTCGGAACTTACTGACTTGCATTATATGAAGTTCGGGCAACGTTTGAATAAGCCTGTGACCAAAGTTGCTGACGTGAATTCGAAATTTCTTTTTCACACAGAAGACTACTATCTTAATGAATATGATTCTAAATGGGATTTTACCATTGTAACAACGAGCGGGAAAGCATACAGTCAAAACAGTGGTGAATGCAAATGCAACAGCTCATTAATGCAAAGAAAAATCATTGGACTGACCATTGGTGTGCAATGGTCCGACAAATAACATGTGATGGCGTTATGCTGTTCAAAAACGGATAGTGTCCCGGAATGGCTGAGAGTATTATTGTATATTTGCGTGAAAAACTATAATATAAAACTATGTTTGATTGCAGTACATTGTTATCGCTAAGCGAATGAACGTAATCAATTATTCAGCATTATATGGATTGAGGATTTGGGGTGTCTAATTTTTGACTAACTTTGTATCGTGCCCGGCTATGCTCGCCTTGGTCTGGCCTGAGTCCTCTGAGTCAAATCATATAGCTCAGCCCAGTGTTGATTAGGGATTGTCTCAAAGATGTCATGCCTGATTTCAGAAAAGAAAAATGTCAAAATTTCTGTGCTGGATTGCGCTGTTGATCAATCGAACAAAACATTGATCATAATGGTGTGATCATAATATTGATCATAATAAATTTCAACGTACCGCTCATATGCTTATATTCCTTGGCAGATGAGCCAAAATACACGTACCCTATATGTACATGTATGTACATATAATAACTACGAACGTAACATGGAGTTGTCTTTCAGTAACTGTTAGATGTATGATCAGATTCGGCCTGAATAACTCCCGTGGATATTATGTGATTGTGGTGTCTTGAATACCAAATATTTTCAAGCACCAGGACAAATTTTCATTTGTGACCATTGTATTTTTTTTTGAGATGGCCCCTATTCAGGTCGGCTGTTCCATTGATTTGTATCAATCCCATACAGCATCAAAACGGCAAGCTAGGATTTCCTTGTTAAAACCCCATAAGGAAATATATTGGTCATAATGGTCATTGTGACGTTTTCACGTTATATAAATTTCAAATAATACAAGTCAGTAAATTCTGAGATATGACGAAATAGGTTCGCGCCAATGAATTATGCGCCGACTTTAGTAGGAACAGACAGTGTATGACATAATATCATATATGTTTTTTTTTATTTAACCTGATTAAATCAGTATGATACTGATAGCCATTACTGATACAATTCCACTCAATATAAACTGTTATACGTAAACTGCATGGTATATGGATGTTTTTTCCATTGAAACAGATACAGAAAATGGCCTCTTGCTTCACAACTCGTGACGAGTCAGATGCTGAGGAGCACCCATTAGTTGAGACGCCTGCCCAGCCCAGCTACTGCCATACCACTGACGACACTGCTGAATCTACCAGAAAATGTGGGGGTGATCGAGGACGAGATGATACTCCGAACATACAAAAAAAAATCCTAGGCTGCATTTCATGTGTCTTCGCTGTATTAGGCTTCTGCGCTGGAATGACATTCTCTCAGCTTCTGAACCGCTACATCCCACACGCAGAGCTGAATGGATTGCGGTACTCTGTACAGCTCCTTGTGGCTAGTGTTGCTGTAGCCATCAGCAGGAAGTGCGACGTCACCGTCAAAAGACACCAGATTGGTTGGCTGATCGTATCGGCTGTCGCAACAGTAACAGCAAGTTATTGTTGTTATGGATACACATATTATTTGCCACTGGGGATAGGAACTGGATTATTCAAGACAATTGAGTTGCTATTACTCTATGGAGCGAGTTGCATTATCACACGACGCATGCAATGGTATTACATCGTGGCTGGCTTCATCTGCATCACTGGAGTACTTCTAGTTATACAGCCTCCGCGCATATCCCACAACATCGGAAGTACCCTTATAAAAACCAACGGCAGTTATCATTCACCATGTTACTTGTATATTGCATCCAATGGATCTGCTCCTTTTAATGAATCCAGTGAATACATCCGACACGAAGAGGATAATTTATTGGGTTATATTCTGGTGTTTATGGGTGGACTGAGTGACTGTGTTTTTGTGCTCATTCTCAATCACAAACTTTCTGATGTGGACACGATGGTGCTCATGTTTTGGCAATCTCTGTTTGGTGTGACGTCATCTTACGCTATCATGGGTGCGATGGAAACACCAACGCTTCCGCATCTGCAAGTCTGCATTTGGTTCCTCACTGCGCACATGTTCTTTTCGGGTACACACAACTTCTTTTACGCTTACAGCGCCAAGACCATCCCTGAGAAGTTGCTAGCACTTATAACAACAAGCAATATTCCTGTACAGTTCTTGCTACAATACACTCTGCTGGCGGGGATGTACGTGGGTCGGGCCAATGCCCTCGCGTTTGTGGGCGTGGTGCTCGTTTTTGCTGGGAATACCATCGTGCCAGTGATTGAAACTGTGCGGTACTGGAGACAAAACAAATCAAACCAATGATGATAGAGCACATCCTTGAAAGTTAACATACAAAACACACATGTTTGAATAATTTGGTCCAGTGAGCAGTTAACATGCTTCTCAAATTCCTTTGACTGGTTGTCTTTCCATTGAAATGACATTCTTTTTGACGGATTTTTCTGTAAAGTTACTTGAACATCATGTACATGTAATCGTATTGTTGCCCTAAGTTTGCGTTCTCCAAGTTGCTTCTAGTAAATTATTGTTTTCTATGAAACATATTTGGGTGTTTATCTCTAGGATAATGGTGTCAGGACCATCGTCAACACCACACATCGTCATTATGCACAAATGTTCAAATTGTTCATTGCACAAATTCCCCGTAACGTAGGCCCAATACAGTTGGTCAGATCTACGTTTACCATGATGAATGTTAAATACATCTACACAGCATGCATTATATGGTGTCCCGTTCGTGCTACAAAAAATGAAGTAATTTTTGTTTTAACTCATACCTATACTCTGATTTTTCAGAACTTGTTTACATCGCTTTTTGACAATATTTTTGCGATGTTTAAAGTTATTGTTCTATAACTTGACAAACTTCACCTGGGAGTTAAACGGCAATTTTCTACCAAATTTCAGACTTCTATCGCTAAAATTGTACAAGTTGGCAATCTACCCCAATGTTACATTTCAGCCCAAAACGGGATCTCCAGAATATGAGCATATTCGAGGATTTGGTCCTGATTACATCCATCAGGATTCGAAGTATAATTTTGATTTTTGTCCAAAAGACCACACTGGGGTGTATTCTACACAAACATGTTGATTTCGAGAGATTGCACCGATAGAAAACCGAGCAAATGGACAAAATTATGTGCGGGTTCAGAAACTAAATGACAGGGCTAAATATAACATTGGGGTAGCTTGCCAACTTTTGCATTTTTTGCGACAGAAGTCTGAAAATTTGTGCACAATTGCCGTTTGACTCCAAAATGAAATGTGCCAAGTTATAGAACGATACCATTTATCATCGCAAAAATATCAGTAAAAAAACAGTGTTTATCATATGCAAGAATGACAGTTGATGTGAATAGCGTAGTTAATGCTATTATACAGTAATTTAAATTACTGTCAACAAACTTAGACTTGAAAATACACCATTTCTATGTATTTGGTTTTTCAATAGCTGTGCCTATTCTTCCAATAACCATAGAAATATCCCCTATACTTCCATGCAATAACAAACTTCTGCCCGGCGGGCTGTAAATTCCACACTTGCCCGGGCAGCTCCCAGTTCATGAAAACGTCATTATTTTGAAGGGTAAACAAAAGCACATGGTCGCTCTCCTGGCCCGATTCCGTTATGTTTGACGTTTTTGCCGCCAATTTACGTTTTACGCTGATACTCTAGGACCTCTGAAATGGCCTGTGAATCGAATAAATACGATGTGAATCGAATATTTCTTGCTCATTTCTTTCTAATCGGATATGATTCGGTCATTTGAAACATACTAAAATGTTCCCGACATCCACTGGCATATGATAAACGGGTTATTGCACAATATGGGGTTTCATGCCCTCGGGCCAAGTCTTCAAGAATCCCTCCGCTTCGCGTCGGGCTTCTCAAAGACTTGGCCCTCGGGCATAAAACCCCATATTGTGCAATAACCCTATAAAACAAGTTATAAAAATCAGAGTATATGAGATATTAAGTTACACATATGAGTTACACGCACGAGCGGGGCGCCATATGATTATGCACACATTTACAGGGGGAGCTAAAGAACAGGGCACCGAACATAATGCATATTGATCCAGATAGTCACACAATATCACCAGTAAAGATTATAATTATGATGTGATCTAGCATGGCTTAATACATGTCGCATATAACATTTTTTTTTTATAATGTCACAATATACTGGTTACCATGCGTATCAAGTCACAAGTACAGAATTTTCAAAACTACTCCTTTGTCTCCATGGTGAACATTCACCATGGCAGAATTTCAGTGTTCCAGAACAGATATCGCTCGTTGAACATCATTTCAGAAGGAATGTTAGGATTATGAACCATTACTTGTCACAACACGGGGTGCACAGAAAGGCCAATTCCATAGAAAGGTAAAAAATCGAAATGTGTTGATGCAGAACCGGAGTTATAGCCAATTATGTGATTTTCTTTTTTCCGTTGCCATGGCAACCGTTTTCTGAGCCACTACCATAGCACTCCAGCCCTATAAATTTCAAATCGATCGGACCGTTTGCCTTTGAGTTATGAGCGCAGACATTTGCACTGAAACGTCGCTGGCCAAAAATAACCGAAATCGTGACCCCCAATTTTTCGACATCGGGCGATAATAGAGAGTTTTCGTCGTACGACCATCGGTCGTACACCCAACGATCGGGAATTGGCCAAAGAAAAATACAAAAATAGTTGGAAAAATTAATATCAAGTAAAACCGGAGTTAGAGCCAATGATGTGAATTTCTTTTTTCCGTTGCCATGGCAACCCTTTCCATCCGATTTTGATAAAATTTTGAAGGGACTGAGCCACCACCATAGCACTCTTGCCCTATAAATTCCAAATCGATCGGACCGTTCGTCTTCGAGTTATGAGCGCGGACATTTGCACTGAAACGTCGCTGGCAAAAAAAAACCGAAATCGTGACCCTCAATTTTTCGACATCGGGCGATAATAGCGAGTTTTCGTCGTACGACCATCGGTTGTACATCAAACGATCGGGAATTGGACAAAGAAAAATACAAAAATAGTTGGACAAATTAATATCAAGTAGAACCGGAGTTAGAGCCAATGATGTGATTTTCTTTTTTCCGTTGCCATGGCAACCCTTTCCATCCGATTTTGGTAAAATTCTAAAGGGACTGAGCCACCACTATAACACTCTTGCCCTATAAGTCTTAAATCGATCGGACCGTTTGCCTTTGAGTTATGAGCGCGGACATTTGCACTGAAACGTCGCTGGCCAAAAATATTCGAAACCGTGACCCCCATTTTTTCGACATCGGGCGATAATGGAGAGTTTTGGTCATACGACCACGGGCCATATATCAGATGATCAGGAATTGGCAATAGAAAAATACAAAATTAGTTAGAAAAAATTATCTTGATTAGAACTGAAGTTATGGTCAATTATTGATTTTTACATTTTCCGTTGCCATGGCAACAGTTTTTGTCCGATTTTGACCAGATTCGAGGAGGACCGAGCCACTGAGATACCGCTTCATCCCTATTAGTTTCATGTTGATCAGATCATTCTCCTTTGAGATATGCGCGCGGACAGACAGACAGACAAACAAACAAACAAACAAACAAACAAACAAACAAACAAACAGACATACATACAAACGGACAGACCCAATTGCAATACCCTCGCCCCCCTATGGGGCGAGGGTAAAAATAGGTTTTATTCAAAGACTTGGCCCTCGGGCATAAAACCCCATATTGTGCAATAACCCTATAAAACAAGTTATAAAAATCAGAGTATATGAGATATTAAGTTACACATATGAGTTACACGCACGAGCGGGGCGCCATATGATTATGCACACATTTACAGGGGGAGCTAAAGAACAGGGCACCGAACATAATGCATATTGATCCAGATAGTCACACAATATCAACAGTAAAGATTATAATTATGATGTGATCTAGCATGGCTTAATACATGTCGCATATAACATTTTTTTTTTTATAATGTCACAATATACTGGTTACCATGCGTATCAAGTCACAAGTACAGAATTTTCAAAACTACTCCTTTGTCTCCATGGTGAACATTCACCATGGCAGAATTTCAGTGTTCCAGAACAGATATCGCTCGTTGAACATCATTTCAGAAGGAATGTTAGGATTATGAACCATTACTTGTCACAACACGGGGTGCACAGAAAGGCCAATTCCATAGAAAGGTAAAAAATCGAAATGTGTTGATGCAGAACCGGAGTTATAGCCAATTATGTGATTTTCTTTTTTCCGTTGCCATGGCAACCGTTTTCTGAGCCACTACCATAGCACTCCAGCCCTATAAATTTCAAATCGATCGGACCGTTTGCCTTTGAGTTATGAGCGCAGACATTTGCACTGAAACGTCGCTGGCCAAAAATAACCGAAATCGTGACCCCCAATTTTTCGACATCGGGCGATAATAGAGAGTTTTCGTCGTACGACCATCGGTCGTACACCCAACGATCGGGAATTGGCCAAAGAAAAATACAAAAATAGTTGGAAAAATTAATATCAAGTAAAACCGGAGTTAGAGCCAATGATGTGAATTTCTTTTTTCCGTTGCCATGGCAACCCTTTCCATCCGATTTTGATAAAATTTTGAAGGGACTGAGCCACCACCATAGCACTCTTGCCCTATAAATTCCAAATCGATCGGACCGTTCGTCTTCGAGTTATGAGCGCGGACATTTGCACTGAAACGTCGCTGGCAAAAAAAAACCGAAATCGTGACCCCCAATTTTTCGACATCGGGCGATAATAGAGAGTTTTCGTCGTACGACCATCGGTTGTACATCAAACGATCGGGAATTGGACAAAGAAAAATACAAAAATAGTTGGACAAATTAATATCAAGTAGAACCGGAGTTAGAGCCAATGATGTGATTTTCTTTTTTCCGTTGCCATGGCAACCCTTTCCATCCGATTTTGGTAAAATTCTAAAGGGACTGAGCCACCACCATAACACTCTTGCCCTATAAGTCTTAAATTGATCGGACCGTTTGCCTTTGAGTTATGAGCGCGGACATTTGCACTGAAACGTCGCTGGCCAAAAATATTCGAAACCGTGACCCCCATTTTTTCGACATCGGGCGATAATGGAGAGTTTTGGTCATACGACCACGGGCCATATATCAGATGATCAGGAATTGGCAATAGAAAAATACAAAATTAGTTAGAAAAAATTATCTTGATTAGAACTGAAGTTATGGTCAATTATTGATTTTTACATTTTCCGTTGCCATGGCAACAGTTTTTGTCCGATTTTGACCAGATTCGAGGAGGACCGAGCCACTGAGATACCGCTTCATCCCTATTAGTTTCATGTTGATCAGACCATTCTCCTTTGAGATATGCGCGCGGACAGACAGACAGACAAACAAACAAACAAACAAACAAACAAACAAACAAACAAACAAACAGACATACATACAAACGGACAGACCCAATTGCAATACCCTCGCCCCCCTATGGGGCGAGGGTAAAAATAGGTTGAAAATTTAATATTGATTAGAACCGGAGTTATAGCCAATTATGTGGTTTTCTTTTTTCCGTTGCCATGGCAACCGTTTTCACCCGATTTTGGCAAAATTTGAGAGGGAATGTGTCACTACCATAGCACTCCAGCCCTATAAATTTCAAAGCGATCGGACCGTTTGCCTTTGAGTTATGAGCGCAGACACTTGCACTGAAATGCGCTGGCCCAAAATAACCGAAATCGTGACCCCCAATTTTTCGACATCGGGCGATAATGGAGAGTTTTCGTCGTACGACCATCGGTCGTACATCAAACGATCGGGAATTGGCCAAAGAAAAATACAAAAATAGTTGGACAAATTAATATCAAGTAGAACCGGAGTTAGAGCCAATTATGTGATTTTTTTTCCGTTGCCATGGCCACCGTTTTCATCCGATTTTGGCAAAATTTTGAAGGGACTGAGCCACCATCATAGCACTCTTGTCCTATAAATTTCAAATCGATCGGACCGTTTACCTTTGAGTTATGAGCGCAGACATTTGCACTGAAACGTCGCTGGCCAAAAAAAAACCGAAATCGTGACCCCCAATTTTTCGACATCGGGCGATAATGGAGAGTTTTCGTTGTACGACCATCGGTCGTACACCATACGATCGGGAATTGGTCAAAGAAAAATACAAAAATAGTTGGAAAAATTAATATCAAGTAGAACCGGAGTTAGAGCCAATTATGTGATTTTCTTTTTTTCCGTTGCCATGGCAACCGTTTTCATCCGATTTTGGCAAAATTTTGAAGGGACTGAGCCAGCACCATCACTGTAGGAACCCCACTACCGTAACGCGGCGTTACGGTAGTACGGCACGATGACGGCAGGCGAGTGGTTCGATTGGTTTTCTTGAGATTATCGTTTATAGAACACATGTCACTCTTCTGCGACGGCGTGCTTTGATGCCTCTTGAAGTTTCGCATCTATTGGCATATTGTTTTGTGGGAATATTGCTCTTAATCAGTCAGAAAATGGAAAATGAATATCAAGTGATTACTACGGTAACGTCAGATCAGTAGATGCGGGGTACTACCGTAACGCCAAGCATGTACTACCGTAACGTTAATCTTGGTCCCATACTAGGTCTTTCGTAATATGTCTTTTGCATCGTTTCAGATAAGAATTTCGAATATGAGGAGCTTGCATATACGGAATTGATTTCGAGGTACAATTAACTGTTATATTATACTACTGATACTGTTTGATGTCATGTAAAATGACGAAATGTGGTGTTTAACTGGTGTATAACTGAACACGGGATTGTCGATTACACAGGTTGTCGAAGGAGCAGAAAGTGAGCAAGCAAATAAGCAAAGTTCATACATTGAATGATGGCATTTTCGAATGTTACCAGGTTACCCCAGCGTGAAAAATTTTGTTGTACTAATTTTATGATAAGGCATGAGTGAGGAAATAATATTGACAAGATACTTTTATCTTAACTAAGATAATGATGTTGATGTTCTGATTTATTTCAATGCCATATATTGTTGTCGTATTAATATTCAATTCAATTCAATTCAATTCATTTTATTCAACACAACATCCAACATTACAAGTATGGTTAATACAATAAAATTGAAATAATTGTGTTGAAAGGAGAATGCAAGAAGCGAAAGCTTGTACAAGGCATTCCCCAATAACAATAATAATAATAATATAAGAATTACCCAAATTATGATACATTATACTTCAGAAAGTAGTAATGTACAACACAGTAACTTGAGGAAAAAATAAAAAATAAATAAATAAAAAATATATGTCAATCTTGTGCTTGTACTGGATTATAATCTGAAATGTATTTTGCTTTTAGACAAGTTTTGAATCTGGTAATATGTCTAATGCTACGAAGTTCTTCATTTATATCATTCCATAACTTAACACCTTTTACACTTAATGCCATTGATCTGAACTTGGTTCTACAATATTTAACACTAAAATTCCCTTTTAGATTTGATCTTGTATTATGAGAGTGGATTGAATTTGACTCTAGAAACAATATTTGAATGTTAGGGGGTAACAGGTGATTTTTAGCTTGATAAACAATTAGAAGCGTTTTCAAGTTTACTATATCTTTAAATTTCAATAACTTGTATTTGAAAAAAATTGCATCTGTGTGTTCCCTATAGTGAGCTTTATCAACCAACCTAACTGCCTGTTTCTGTAACTTTATAATATTAAGTAAGCTAGTTTCATAAGTGTTTCCCCAAATCTCTGAAGCATAATTTAAATAAGGCAAAACTAGGGTACAATAAAGCGTATGAAGACTTGAGCTATCTAGTATGTGTTTTACTCTGTACCAAATGGAAATATTTTTAGCTAAATTTTTACATACTGAATTTATTTGTACATTCCACTTTAAATTTTTATCAACATGAACTCCCAAAAACTTTGTAACTTGGACTTGTTCTATATTTACACCATCTATTTTTACAGCATTGTTGTTAAATACCTTTGTATCATTTTTGAATACCATGAAGTTAGTTTTTTGTACATTAAGTGAAAGTTTGTTCAGTTTAAACCAAATATTAATATATTCCAATTCTTCATTTAATATTGCAAATGCACTGTTGATATTTTTATGAGTATAAAATATATTGGTATCATCAGCAAACAATATGAATTTAACTCTACTAGATACATTGGCCAAATCATTTATGTAAAGTAAAAAAAGCAACGGTCCTAGAATTGAGCCTTGTGGAATACCACATACAACTTGATTAAAATCTGAATCGGTGTTATTATAGCACACATACTGCTGACGGTTATTCAGGTATGATTTAATCCATTTATAACAAATTCCCCGTATTCCATAATGGTCAAGTTTAGCTAACAAAATGTTGTGATTTATTGTATCAAACGCCTTTTTTAAATCTATGAATACACCAACCGTGGAGAGATTTTTATCATAACTACTAGAGATATCTTCTAATAAGTCAATTAGTGCTAGTGATGTTGAATGATTTTCACGGAACCCATATTGCCCATTATATAAGATATCAAATTTATTAACGAAAGAAATTAGTCTGTTGTAGAAAAGTTTTTCTAGGATTTTTGATAATTGTGATAGGATAGAAATTGGTCTATAATTTGAGAATAATTGTTTGTCACCACCCTTGAACAGCGGAATAACTTTAGCGATTTTCATTTGATCAGGAAATTTACCGCATTCCATAGATTTGTTGCAAATACTTGTTAAGGGTGTGATAATGTGAGAAATACTTTGCTTTATAATTTGCATATTTACTCCAATGTTATCACAGGAAGTTTTGCAGGCAAACTTTGAGACAATATTCAATATTTCTTCTTCAGTTGCTGGTTGTAAATACAATGAGTGCGGGTTATCCTTTCCCAGGTAATCTTTGAAACATTTGTTTGGTATCAAATTTATTTTTTTAGCCAGCGTTGGTCCAATGTTGACAAAATAATTATTAAAAGAATTGAAAATATCTTTAGTGTCATGAACCAGCTTGTTTCCAATCAAGAATGCTGTATTCATTTCAGCTGATTTGCTTTTTCTACGAGTTATATCATTTAGAATAGACCATGTTTTTTTCAAATTGTTTTTATGCAACATGAGTTCATTTTTATAAAACATCTTCTCAGCTGCTCTAAGTATAGTAGTGAGTTTGTTTTTGTACTTCTTGTACTTGTTTTCTGCATCAGTGGTTCTGTACTTCAAAAAACTCATGTAAAGATGTTTCTTCTTATTTATAGCATTCAACAAACCAGTTGTTAGCCAAGGCTTTGTTTTTTTGTTCTTGACTTTCACTTTGACTATGGGACATGCAGAATTATATGCAAAAGTAAATTTATTAATAAAAGTGTTGTAGGCACTGTCAACATCTTCATAGTCGTGCACCTCATTCCAGTCTGTACTGTCAAGAATTTGCATAAAATTGTTGATATCTGCATTTGAACATTTTCTTGTATATCTCCATGTCACATTAGATCTGTCAATCCCGGTGTTTTTGTTTAGATGGGAGTTCTGACTGAAGTTGAAAATGGGTAAATGGTCTGAAATGTCATTAATCAATATGCCACTCCTCATCTGAGAGTTAACCAAATTTGTGAAAATGTTATCGATCAATGTTGAACTGTTTCCAGTTATACGTGTGGGAGAGTCAATCAATGGATAGTAGCCATATGAATAAAGGTTATTCACGAAATATCTGCTTTGTTCATGTGAATCATATTTAAGTAAATCTATGTTGTAATCACCACAAATATATACTTTACGATTTTTTAAAAATTCCAATATATTTTGAAATTTCTCATTGAATACATTTAAATCAGAATTTGGAGCTCTATAGGTGCAACCAATTGATATTTTTTCATTGTTCTTCAATATAATATTCACAAAAACTGTTTCCATACACCCTTCGAACACCTTCGAAATTTCTTCTATTTGGCAACTATGTAGGTTGTTATTCACATATATTGCTACACCACCTCCAGTTTTGACATTTCTCGATACAGAATACATTGTATAGCCTTCTATGGTAAAATTAGATGGATCGTGCTTTACAGGATTGATCCATGTTTCGGACATTGCTAGGATATCAAACTTACTTTTTAAGTTTTTTAAATAGTCTCTGATATCCTCGATATGTGAAACTAAGCTTCGACAATTCAAATGTATAATCGATAGACATTGCTGTTTAGATTGTATATCAGAAAACTTATCATTAAATTCAATATCAGTAAAATAGTTGCATTCGTTACATATTCTTTGACTGTAGAAATTTTCATCAGGGTTCAGGTTCCTGTCAAATTTAAGTTTTAAATTTCCTGATGTATTATTTACTTTGGATTTGAAATATTTACAAGTTTTATTCCTGATGAAGGTTTCTTCTGTCAAACCAGACAACAAAATTTCTAGTTCATCATCATTCAAGCAGAAAAAAGGCAGATTGGTCAAGGCATTTAGGTCATCATGATCAGTCAATGTTCTTTTTTGACGCTTCATCTTTTATGTCCTAGTTGGCTGTCCTGGGGTAATTCTGACTTCATTACTTTTTCATATATAAAATGTAAAGATACATTTGTGTATTCCGAGCCGTATAATTTACACGAACATGCAAACGTTGACCGTTGCACAGCATTACACACTCGTTTGAGGAAAAAGTAATGAAGTTTACAACAATGATTTAATTGGCATCAATTATGAATATAGATTCGCACAGTGATATGCATCAGATATGGTCTCTTTTTGACATTTGATTTTTTATCGACGTTTGTAAAATCATATCAAAAGATAATGCATACTATGAAAGAGTGAATCCTTATTTATGTACCATGTTCCGTTTGGTGTCAGTAAAACTTTTAAACGTACGGTATAAGATGAACTTGAACTTTGAGGTGAACTTGATAAGGTCGCCACTGGTCCAACCGCAAGGTATCCACAGAAGAACGGCAAAGCTTTGCTCTTAAAACATGTATACACCGTCCCAAAAAAATCATTTTCACAAAGCTGTAACGATTATTGAATTTCTGTTAGGATACCAGGTATTCTTTAATTACAGTTTTACAGTAAGTGTCTGGAGTCAAAATCGTACCAGGACCCAAAGCCTCGAATTCCATTCCAAAGTGAACGGAACACCGTGAATCATTACCAGATTCATCGTCTAGACATCTGAGTCTGATGCTAAAATTAGACTTTGAATGATGTTCAATAACATGCTCTAAAATTCTGTTTGGCGAATGGCTGGTCAAAGGGCAGTAATAACATATGTATCCTGATATATTGTTCATATTGTATTATTTATCCATAACGAAAATCCTAAAGTATGATCAAAATCAAAGTTTTACATCATGGTAATTTTATAAATATGCAAGTGTTACGGTAGTACTCGAAATCTGGAAATTGGCGTTACGGTAGTGGGCCGCTAACGTTACGGTAGTGATCGTCGCATATTTCAAACCGTTTTTACTTGCAAATCGATCAGATTCACAGTTTAATTATATTGCCACACTACAAAGCATATCTAGACAATTCGCGTCGTGTAGGTGTTATGTGCGAAACCTGCCTAATACCTAGTTTATCGTGAAATAACTTTTCGAAGCTAATACCTTCCGCCATTGTTAGGACTACCGTAACGTCGCGTTACGCTAGTAGGGTTCCTACAGTGACCATAGCACTTTTGCCCTAAAAATTTCGAATCGATCGGGCGGTTTGCCTCTGAGTTATGAGCGCAGACATTTGCATTGAAACGTCGCTGGCCAAAAAAATTCGAAACCGTGACCCCCAATTTTTCGACATCAGGCGATAATGGAGAGTTTTGGTCGTACGACCACGGGCCATATAGCAGATGATCAGGAATTGGCCATAGAAAAATACAAAATTAGTTAGAAAAAATTATCTTGAATAGAACCGAAGTTATGGTCAATTATTGATTTTTACATTTTCCGTTGC
Source organism: Terebella lapidaria (assembly GCA_949152475.1). Lineage (NCBI taxonomy): Eukaryota > Metazoa > Annelida > Polychaeta > Terebellida > Terebellidae > Terebella > Terebella lapidaria. The sequence goes on from OX424561.1 coordinate 19,814,901, forward strand.
CATGGCAACAGTTTTTGTCCGATTTTGACCAGATTCGAGGAGGACCGAGCCACTGAGATACCGCTTCATCCCTATAAGTTTCATGTTGATCGGACCATTCTCCTTCGAGATATGCGCGCGGACAGACAGACAGACAGACAGACAAACAAACAAACAAACAGGGAGACATACAAACGGACAGACCCAATTGCAATACCCTCGCCCCCCTACGGGGCGAGGGTAATTAGCCATTGAGCGTGGTAGATATATAAACCAGGACAGTCAGGGGCGTTTATGTGGGTATTGTAAAGATCGCTGTTTGGAAATTGTTGAAGATGAAATTCATTTTCTCTTAGTGTGTCCACTTTTCGATGAGATACGGGAATATTATATTGGAAATTATATTGTGCGAAATCTTAATGTAACCGAAAATTTTGTTAGAATATTGTCATCAAAAATCACAAAAGCATCAAAGATTTAGCGGCTTACATTTACAATGCATTTACTTGTCATCGTGAATTTTATCATCGGTAAAAGGAATCTGTTAGAATTTTGCTTCGCTCACACTTGCACTTTCTTGTAAATGCACATGGGCCCGAGGCCTTTGGTGAAATAAAGTATCAACTCAACATTGGCCATCCAGGTTGATGCAGAACTGTGAGGCAGTCGAGACCTTGGCCATCCTTGTGGAGCATTAGTATAGTATATCTTGTACGACATTGAGGCCTTGTTGGGCCTATTGTCTTTCTTGTTATTTTGTTATCTTGATATTATATATATACACACGTACATATGAATATACATACATATAAATATTTTTTTTCAAATCAACATGTTTTTTGGTATTTTTTAGTGGACTTTGTGTCCTAGTGACCAGATGAGATGACCGCTGTGGGCTGTCGTTACTCATCCTGATAACCGCGAGGTGCTGTTATGTAGTCATTAGCTCACTTCCACCTCAAATTTGATGTCTCTCAGTGTGTGTCAAGTCTGGCATTGAATGTGTTGACTGTTGGGGAAGAAATAACTTGTTCTGGCAATGAGTTCCATCGATTTACGATTCTCTGGCTATAACTGTTTTTCCTTAGGTCTGATATGCATCTTGCTTTGGCTATTTTCAGACTGTGTCCTCTTGTGCTGGTTCCTAGGTCTCTTGGCAACCATTAGTGATCAGTTTGGTAGATATCTTGCAGGTATTTATATGTATCGATCATATCTCCCCGAAGTCTCCGATCTGCAAGGGATGGTATGTCCAGTTGCCGAAGACGTTTCTCGTATGGTAAGTTGTTAATGCCTGGCACCATTTTTGTAGCACGCTTCTGCACATTTTCGATGGCCTCCATATCTTTCTTGAAGCGTGGGTGCCATATTATATTACCGTATTCCAGGACTGGCCGGACCCGGGATGTGAATAGCAATGAGAGCATTTCTTTATCCATAAACCTGAAGCTCCTTCTGATCATTCCGACAAGTTGATTTGCTTTGAGTACCGTTTTGTTAATAAGTTCTCTGAAGCTAAGTTTGCTGTCAATGTTGACACCCAGATCTTTTTCCAAATCAGTAGTCATCAGCTCGATGAGTTCCTCGTCTTCTTCTGTTATCTTATATGTATATTGTGGATGACCGCTTCCTATTCTCATCACCTTACATTTTTTGGGGGTGAAATCTTAACTGCCAATTCCGTGCCCATTCTTCTAGTTCCCAGATGTCTTTTTGAAGTTTGTCACAGTCTTCAGTCGAATACAGTCCTATGAACAGCTTTGTATCATCAGCAAATAGTTTCATGCAGCTTGTAACAACGTGGGGCATATCGTTGATGTATATCAGGAACAGGATAGGTCCTAGTACACTTCCCTGCAGGACGCCACTCAAAATACTGGTCCAGTCCGATGCCTATCCATTGACCAACACTCTCTGGACCCTGTCATTCAGGAAGGATGTTACCCAGTTGAGGACTTTACCATCTATTCCGTATGATTCTAATTTAGTTCTTAGTCTGACATGTGGTACCGTGTCGAAAGTTTTTTGGAAATCGAAATAGACAGTGTCTATACAGGTGTTGTTGTCCAGGAGCTCAGTCCACTTCTCCATAACTGATAGAAGCTGTGTCATACATGAGCGCCCTTCCATAAATCCATGTTGGTCCACGCAAAACAGGTTGTTGGCTTTCATGTGATCCACTATTGCTGATCTTATAATGGATTTCATAATTTTGCAGCATATAGCTGTGAGGCTACCTGGTCTGTAGTCCCCCACTTGTCGCTTGCTTCCGTTCTTAAATATTGGTGTGATGTTCGCTTTCTTCCAGGCATTGGGAACCTTTCCATCCTGTAGTGACTGATTGAACATCTTGTATAGTGCAATGGTTTCTGCAGTCTCCTTCAGTATTCTAGGATGAATGCCATCTGGTCCTTGAGATTTGTTTGGGTTGAGCTTCTGTAGTTTCTTCGTTATATCGTCCTTTGTTAAGATCACACTAGGGAATTTGATGTCAACAATATGCCCTGAACAAGACGGTAGTTTTTGATGATTTTCTCTGGTAAAGACCTCCGTGAAGAATTCGTTTAGTGCCATAGCCTTTTCTTTATCACTCACCGCGGTACCACCCCTTACATCTAGCTCAGTACGACATTGAGGTTTTAACTTTCATTTTGTTGTTAATGTACTTATGTAGTGCTTTGGGATTTTTCTTTGTTTCCTTGGCAATCTTCTTCTCGTAGTCTTATGGTATGCTGTCCTGTCCCCACCCTCCTTGGTGCTTCGGTACTTTTTTATATGCTTCATTCTTGGCTTTAACTTGAGTTTGTGCATGGTTGGGGCCGTTTCCTTTGTTGTTGACAGGTTACTATTAAACAGAGTTACCAGCAGGTTACTGTTTTTGCAAATAGGAACCCCTGCAAGTCAGATGATGCACGCAGACGCGGGTCTCTCGCCAATAGTGGCCTCGTGCCCTTCGGGCACTCGGTCACTATTGGCGAGAGACCCTCGTCCTTGTGCAATATCCTATACATAGTGCCTGGCTGTTCATGCATAGTGATTTCTTATTTTTCTTTTCTTTTGAAGTATAGATCTTGGTCGGTATACATTTGTCCACAAGATGGTGAATAATTTGTTCGAATGCATCCCAATTAGAGTCTACGTTATCTTTTGCTATTATGGTGTTCCAATATGTGTCCAGCAGTAGTAACTCATTAAGCTGTGCATTATTTTTTACCCTGATCATATCTGATGCTCTTACGTAGTCTGGTCCTGCATGTAGTAGCACCTGATGTTGTAGGTGATAACAACATGGTGACTCTTCCCTATTGGTGTGCCAAATTGTACGTTTTCAAGCATCCTCTGTTCATTTGATAAAATTAGATCGAGGGTATTTACTTGCTGTTGTCCTTTGAAATGTGTTGGTTCAGTGACATGTCGAAACATATATGTGTCTCTCACAGCTTCGAGAAACTTGGATGCTGGGTGGTTTTTACTAACTGCGCTGTGTTGTTCATTCCAGTCAAATTCTGGGTAATTAAAGGCCCCCATAATGACGACGTGGGTGTGTCCGCTGTTAGTTGCCTTTCCCAGCATGTTGGCCAGCTTGTCTTTCTTTTCGCTGGTGCTATTGGGTGATCAATACACACATCATGCCAGTAGTTTGTCGTGTCCAAACAGCCTGATTTCTGCCCATGCACTGTCTTGAAAGTTGACATCACTCATACAGTTGACCTCGGTTGCTCTGAGGTTTGACCTTATGTAGAGGATTACCCCTCTTCCCCGGCTATCGAGGGCACTGTAGCATTCAAATCCTTGAATGACAAGTCCTTCTTTTTGAAGCTGGTACCTTTGATTCTTTGGTTCAATCTCTGTGAGGCCAATGATGTCTGGTTGTTCTTGATGTATTTTTGAGAACAGTTCTTTTTTGTTTAAAAACGAATCAATGTTGGAGTAAAAACATTTCATACCCGAACAAGTGCGAGTATTTACAGTGCATTTAACACCATTTTTCACTTGTTTTCTTGTGTCTGCACCTCTACATGTATTGCTATTTACTGGAATCTTCCGTCTCCGCTTATCCACTTCGACTCTGTGTCGCCTGCTTGTTCCGGCTCTTTCTGTTTTTCTGCTTTCAATTCCCGTAGCAGTTTCTGCTCCTGTCGTTGTTTCGGTGTCAATCGGCTGCAATGTAGATGTTCTTGATACACAGCGTCTTCGCTCTTGCACAATGCACCCGCTTTTTGTAAGACTTCCTTTTTGGAACTTTTGTCTTTGAGGCCCACTCGCAGTGGGCGGGCTGGTCCGTTTGGGTCGATGCTCCATTTGCCTAGTCGTATTGCATTTTCTACTTGAATGTTGTCCACTTTAAGTTGCTCTACACAGACAGATTTGGTCATAGATATGTCATAACTTTTGCGGGCCTTTGCATGTTCTGCGGTGCTTTCTGGAACACTAAAGAGACAATGTTCTTTATTTTCCTGTCTCTGTCCTCTAACTCCTTGATGACCTCTGTTGTGTCTAAGTGTACACTCGATGCGCTGGGCTCTCTTTTCTCTAGAGAACATCACTGATATTCTGGCAAACTTTGTGAAACCACGTTCTGCAGGCATCACAGAGGACAGCTAAATCCTCTTCCTTCACTTGCACTTCACAGTCCGGCCATAAAGTATCTTCCTCAATGGGCTTAGTTGATGCAGGAGCTACCGGAGGTCTTCCCCTTGGCTTTGGCATCTTTTTACCTCCCGAGTCTTCACCTCGTGCGCCTATACCACTCATAGTTATAGATATTTAGTTACCGAAGATTGTTATTGTATGATTTTGAAGATTAAAACCGCAGTATGCTGTTATAATCTATTGTAATCTTAACTATTGTCTTACTGTGGCCTTAATACTTCACTCACCCTGCGATCGCTTGGGGGTGGGGGGAGGCAGGGGGGCTCCTTCTCTATACACTCTTCTTACGTTTGAAGTTGGAAGGTTCTGAGTCTTCTGATTCCTCGTCCTGTGTATTCGAGGTAGATTTATCTTGTTGTGCGGAAAATCCAGGTAAGGTCCTCTCGCATGCAGTAGCAATCTTGCTGAAGAGTCGGTCTTTCAACGTCCGGTCTGCGTAGCAACGCTCTCTAATCCTCTTATCTATGGTTGACCAAACTGGTCATAAGTAAATTTTGTTGCGCGGAGTGAATATGCAATTATATCGCGCAATAAATTAACCAATCACGGACAGTGTTTTATGACGCGATCAAAATATATTTATATCGCGCGTTAATTCAACCATTCATACACCGTCTCTTCATGCGCGACACATTTAAGGATACTTATTGCGCGCATTAAATCAGCAATTGTATCGCACAGTAAACCAGCCAATCATGTAAGGTGTTTTATGTTACGGTACAATTTGATTTAGATCGCGGAATAAATCATCCAATGACCTGTGATTTCATGCCCGCAATAAATATCATTTTAAAAATGCATCGCGCATTGAAAGACAGGTTATGAATGGTTGACATATAGCGCGACATAAATATATTTAGATCACGATATATAATGCCTCACCTGATTGGCTGATTTACTGCGCGACATAATTCCTTATTCATCGCGCGCAACAAACTTTACTTCTGACCAGTTTGGCCAACCATACTTATCCACTATACTGTAACAGTGGCGGTTTACGTCGTCTCTCGTGCTCACGACTCGAGTATAAGTACTGTGGCCACGTGTTTTGTGGCCGGAGTTGCTAAGAGTAAGAGCACGACAGGTGAGCTCAGCCATGAGCTCCTTGTCCCTGTTCAGCTAGAGGCCCGTCAGGCCTCAGGTACGACTTCCAATCGGGGGCCCAGGAGGGAGACCATGCTGATTCAGGGCTCGTCCCTGTGATCACCGGTTCCTCGCTCTGGGATGGTGTGACACAGGCTCTGGCTAGACCGTCGGGCTGTCCAGGGTTCTATCCCTGTGGCAGTGCCGTCGGCGAGGCCGGCCAGCAACATGCCCACGTGTACGGGTTCCGTGGTGCCGCTCCCATGGCATTTTGGGCTCTACACACGGCTACATTACCATAACTGATGTACAATGTATTGTACAATAAGCAGCTGCTTCATATTCCTGTTTCGGTCAACTGCAGGACCCGTTTTTAGCACACCCGTCCTCTTGACTGTGGTTGTGACAAATGGAAAAGGCTCGTGTACACCATTTCTTTATATTTCTGCGATATTAAGCGGCATAGTACTGTAACTTGACATACTTCAAACGGCAATTATGTAACAAATTTCAGACTTCTATGACAAAAATTTAGAAAAATGGTAACATACCCCAATATCAAATTTAAGCCCAAAAAGGAATCTCAGGAATCTCGGCAAACTCCGGTTTTTGGTCGTGTTTACATTCACCATGGATTGAAATGCTATAATTGTGATTTTGCTATAATAGTCCGTGAGCCAGCTGCCAGATTTTGACCGATCGGTACCATCTGAGGGCACCAAACATTTTTTTATTGATAGATTTTCTGATAGATATATGTATCTGTAATATAATGTAGCATGATGGACATCCGCGACTCACAGCTTAAGCTCTGTAGAGCCTCAAATATGCAGGTGGGGGTCTGCTCCCGAATACGTCAGCTTTCTGACAAAATTTCGTAACAAAATAATATCCTTATGCGTGATAATACTCTCATCAAATTCATAAAGATCAATTAAACTGACGACATTATGCTTCGTGAGATATATTCCAAGATCCAGAATGGTATTATGGGAGTTAGGGGCGCCGTCAGGTCTTACAGTTGAGACAGGAAGTTTATAAGTAAAGTTTCGGATATAGATTAGGTTGTCATCGTCCACAGGTGAAAAGGACCTGAATATGTTTAATTCACATGCATGCTGACATTCGTCCTGAAGGTATCGCTATCATGCTGAATGATCAGCCAGATCTACGACCAGGCTATGCATGGTCTGGTCAGGAAAGATTATGCACGAATGAAAGTTCAGGCAACCACCAAATTGCAACTGCTTCAGGTGCCTTCCATTTTGTAATATACACTTCCGAATCACCTGCAACCTCCAGTGCAAACGAGCTGAGGAGACACTTTAAGAGAAGTTTCTGTGGAGATGTGACTATATTGTTTCAAATTGTGGACAGTTGGATCTGCCTACCACAAGATCAGCCTTCCAGCTTCGTGACAAGTTAGTAGATGCAGTGAGGCAACCCACCCCATCCTGAACAATCTGGCAAAATTCAGCAAGTGACAGCGCAAAGCAATATATAGATAGATGAAGATGATATCATAAGTTTAGAGAGTCATGATTGATATCAGAGAAACTTTCTTCATGGATTCATCCAATATGACACGGGCTCTGATCTCATTATGGACAAAGTGAACTGTCATGGATGAGGAATACACATTTCAAGATCTTTAAGACATCAGGCATGTAGTTGGAGGATGGGATCATGTGGGAATGTATATCTCCACTTTTCACCACTAGTACGAAAAGGTATTCATGGGTTTGACACTGGGGACGGGGGGGGGGTGACTAGCATATTCGTTGGTAGAAATACACTTACATATCAAGCACAGTGAACCTACAAAGAAAAAAAAAGAATCGAGGAAACTCGATTGGGAGGAATGGTATATTTTACAGGCCGGACCTATCTGGAGCAATTTTCCACTTGTCAAAAACTATCTTGTACATATGGTGATGGGCACTGTCTGAAATGCAGGTGTCGTATTGACCATTTTTTCGATGAAGATCAAAGAGAGTGATCAGATATTGTCTTGAACTATTCAATAACATTGGTTATTATTCCAAGATTTTCGTTGAATACGGATTAGGCCCGGGGAGTCGAGTTTTCATTCAGAGACAACTGAAAGACTATCATCGTATTACTCAGGAAAATGATTATTTGAGGAATTTTATTGTGAATATCAATTTAAATACTAAAATAATTCATCAAAATTATAGATTGTGAACATAATGAAGATATCTCAGTGCACGCTATGCTGTGTAATGCTTTGGTTAATGTTCTGCGAATTTCTGTCACGTGGATAGATATGAAACTTATGCATATGATTAGTAATTATTGACATGTGAAAGATTTTTTTGTCCATTCATCAAAGAACATCACATTTATATACATAATTCTTCCTAAAATTCCTCATACACTTGTTTCATATTCGGCATTCTCAAGCAGTTGTATCTCAAAACATACATTGGCATAACCATTGTTTGCTCGTGTTTTGATGAAACATTAAAACCGCTATAAAAATCTTGAGCTGTGAGTTTGAGAAGGCCATCATGCATTTTTGTTAACTATGTGCGTTGGTGATAAATAAAAAATAACTTTCGTTTGGTGCCCCCAGATGGTACCGACCTCTCACCCGGCTCACCGACTATAAGACACACTGGGCTTTCTTACACAACTATATTGATTTCAGAAGATTGCACCGCTACAAAAGTAAGCAATGGCTGAAAATCACATGAGGACACAGAAATTCAATGATGATGCTAAATTTAACATTGGGATAGATTGCCAGGTTTCTCAGTTTTCGCGATAGAAGTTTGAAATTTGGTAGAAAATGACCGTTTGACTCTCATGTGAAGGATACCAATTTAGAATTTGATACCATTAGCATCGCAAAAAAATATCAGCAAAAACGGTGTAAACATAGTAGATATGCATATTTGCTGTCAATATCGCCTATGTTGAGAAATATACTACCCATACACTATGATATTACCACTCAGGCTACACATATTGTATTATATAGCAAATTTGCATATTTGTCCACAAACTGTTTGTATTGACAAGGGACAGAAGTGTTATGCCATTGTAATGTATAAAATATAAGATGAATTGTTGTGTACAATGTGCATTTACATTTTTGCATTTGGAATTATAAGCTATTCAATGTGAAAAGCCTCTGTGTAAATATGCACACATGTCTGTAGCATCTTACAAGTAGTGAGTAGCATTTGAAACTTTCAAAATCAAGCATAGTTTTGTACCTCTATATTATCAATATGTTACAAGAACATGTTTCTCAATATACATATAGTCTAAGGGATTCTAGTCAGTTCGTGAATCCTAAATACGAGTCCAACACGTATGGTTATCAATCTCTTCGTTTTTCGGCATGTAAACTTTGGAGCTTAAAAGAAAGGATGACTTGTGAAAGTGTACGATTCCTTAAAACTTACATGTAACTGTTTCAATCAAAATTTTATGTAACGTATGCATGAATGTTCAAAGACTATGGTTGACATTTCACGATCATTGCGCAGAAGTTCAGTGAACTTGTGTTACTACGTGTAGATGTATAATATTGTATTGTACAATATGCGATTTGATTTTATGCGATGTCAAATAAAATATATTCTTTCAACAGTTTTAGTGGAAATTGTGTGTAAATGGATCCATTGATCTATTATATGTATGTGCTATTCTAGCCTGTAATTATATTTCGGACATATATAATAAAAATTAGCCCAAGGGCTAAGAAAGGTTACCGGACAATATATATTTTAGATATTAGTATTTTGTCCCGTGACCTTGAAAAAAAGGTCATTGGTCAATTCAAGAATATGATACTATTCGGCATATGTCATTTCTAGTATGTCCACAATTGATTCCTTAGCTGTAAAGTCAATAATAAGCGAGATATTAGCCATTATGTCCTGTGACCTTGAAAATGAGGTCAAAGGTCGAATTCAAGGTCATAGCAATATTCAGCATATATCATTTCCTATATGTTCATAATTGATTCCTAAGCTGTAAAGTCGATAATAAGCTAGCTATTAGCCATTTTGTCCTGTGACCTTAAAAATTAGGTCAAAGGTGAAGTTCAAGGTCATGACAATGTTCAGAATATATCATTTTCTATATCTCCACCATTGATTGCTAAGCTGTAAAGTCGATAAAAAGCGAGATATTAGCCATTTCGTTCTCCGACCTTGAAAATGAGGTCAAAGGTCGAATTCAAGGTCATAGCAATATTCAGCATATATCATTTCCTATATGTTTATAATTGATTCCTAAGCTGTAAAGTCGATAATAAGCGAGATATTAGCTATTTTGTCCTGCAACCTTGAACATGAGGTAAAAGTTCAAGTTCGAGGTCATGACAATGTTCAGAATGTATCATTTTCTATATGTTCACAATTGATTGCTAAGCTGTAAAGTCGATAAAAAGCGAGATATCAGCCATTTTGTCCTGTGATCCTGAAAATGAGGTCAAAGGTCAAATTCAATGTTATGGCAATAATCTGCATATATCATTTCCTATATGTCCACAATTGATTCCTAAGCTGTAAAGTCAATAATAAGCGAGATATTAGCCATTTTGTGCTCTGACCTTGAAACTGAGGTCAGAGATCGAATTCAAGGTCACATTCAGCATATATCATTTCCTGTATGTCAACAATTGATCCCTAAGCTGTGAAATCGATAATAAGTGAGATATTAGCCATTTTGTCCTCTGACCTTGAAAATGAGGTCAAAGGTCAAAATCAACGTCATCAGAATATTCGGCATATATCATTTCCTATATGTCCATAATTGATTCCTAAGCTGTAAAGTCGATAATAAGTGCGATATTAAACATTTTGTGCTCTGACCTTGAAACCGAGGTCAGAGGTCAAATTCAAAGTGAGGAGAATATTATTTCCTTTATGTCCACAATTGATCCCTGAGCTGTAAAATCGATAATAAGTGAGATATTAGCCATTTTGTTCTGTGACCTTGAAAATGAGGTCGAAAGTCAAATTCAAGGTCATCAGAATATTCGGCATATATCATTTGATATATGTCCACAATTGATTCCTAAGCTGTAAAGTCAATAATAAGTGAGATATCAGTCATTTTGTCCTGTGACCTTGAAAATGAGGTCGAGGGTCAAATTCAATGTTATGGCAATAATCTGCATATATCATTTCCTATATGTCCACAATTGATTCCTAAGCTGTAAAGTCAATAATAAGCGAGATATTAGCCATTTTGTGCTCTGACCTTGAAACTGTGGTCAGAGGTCGAATTCAAGATCACGAGAATATTCAGTATATATCATTTCCTATATGTCCACAATTGATCCCTAAGCTGTAAAATCGATAATAAGTGAGATATTAGCCATTTTGTCCTGTGACCTTGAAAATTAGGTCAAAGGTCAAATTCAAGGTTATCAGAATATTCGGCATATATCATTTCCTATATGTCCACAATTGATTCCTAAGCTGTAAAGTCGATAATAAGCGAGATATTAGCCATTTTGTGCTCTGACCTTGAAACCGAGGTCAGAGGTCAACTTCAAAGTCATAAGAACATTCGGCATATATCATTTCCTATATGTCCACAATTGATTCCTAGTCTCTAATCTCAATAATAAATGAGATATTAGGCTTAATGTGTCCCATTATAAAGCATAGGAGAATTTAACATGGGAAAGTCCCATTTGGGCCGTGTTTGGGCCCAAAATGGCCCACTTCGAGCGATTTAAGGGCAACGAAATTTATACATGTCACAGGGGTACATATGAGGAGTGTTATGCATCAATAGGAAAAAAAGTTACTGAACAGATTTTGAGAAAACGACCGTCAAAGTCCAAAACTGGCCATTTTTCGACTAAAATGGCCGCTCTGACCTTGAAACCGAGGTCAGAGGTCAAATTCAAGGTCACGAGAATATTCAGCATATATCATTTCCTATATGTCCACAATTGATTCCTACTCTCTAATCTCAATATTAAGTGAGATATTAGGCTTAATGTGTCCCATTATAAAGCATAGGAGAATTTAACATGGAAAAGTCCCATTTGGGCCAAGTTTGGGCCCAAAATGGCCCACTTCGAGCGATTCAGGGGCAACGAAATTTATACATGTCACAGGGGTACATATGAGGAGTGTTATGCATCAATAGGAAAAAAAGTTACTGAACAGATTTTGAGAAAACGACCGTCAAAGTCCAAAATTGGCCATTTTTCGACGAAAACGGCCGCCATTTTGAAAAAAATGCGAAAATCAAAAAACTAAAAAATACCTCCCTCTGGAAATATTTTTAGGCATTTTTGTGCAAAATTTCAGAAAGATTCAATCGTAAACTTTACAGATAAAATTGTTTACAAACGACGGACGACGGACGGACGGACGGACGACGACGGACGCAACGCCATGTCAATAGGTTATCGGACCAAAGGTCCGGTAACCTAAAAATTAGCCCAAGGGCTAAGATAGGTTACCGGACAATATATACTAGTTATTTTGTTCCATGGCCTCGAAAATAAGGTCACTGGTCAAACTCAAATTCACGAGTGTATTCCGCATAGCAGTATATGATTTCCTATAAGCTTACAATTGATTACTAAGCTGTAAATTCAATAATAAGCGTCCTGTGACCTTGTAAATGAAATCAAAAGTCAATTTAAAGGTCATCAGAATATTCAGCATATATCATTTGCTGTAGGTCCAGAGTTAAGTTCCAAAGTTGGTAATAAACAAGATATTAGCCATTTTGTCCTGTGAGACCTTGAAAATAAGGTCAAAGATCAAATTCAAGGTCACGACAATATTCTGCATATATCATATCCTATATGTCCACAATTGATTCCTAAGCTGTAAAGTCGATAATAAGCGAGGTATTAGCCATTATGTGATGTGACCTTGAAAATGAGGTCAAAGGTCAAATTTAAGGTCATGACGATATTCAGCATATATAATTTCCTATATGTCAACAATTGATTCCCAAGTTATAAAGTCGATAATAAACAAAATATTAGCCATTTTGTGCTCTGACCTTGAAAATAAGATCGAAGTTCAAATTCAAGGTCACAAGAATATTCGGCATATGTCATTTTCTATATGTGTAAAATTGATTCCTAACCTGTAAAGTCGATGATAAGTGAGATATTAGCCATTTTGTGCCCAACCTTAAAAATTAGGTCCAAATGTTAAATTCAAGGTCATCAAAATATTGGTATACATCATTTCCTATACGTCCACAATTTAGTCCCTATCTGTAAAGTGGATAATAAGCGAGATATTAGCCATTTTGTCAAATTCACCGTCATCAGAATATTAGGACTATATCATTTCCTATAATGTGCACAATTGATTCTTAAGCTGTAAAGTCGATAATAAGCGAGATATTAGCCATTTTGTGCTCTGACCTTGAAAATCAGGTCAAAGGTCAAATTCAAGATCATGAGAATATTCAGTCTATACAATTTCCTATATATTCATAGTTGATTCCTAAGCTGTAAAGTCGATAATCAGCAAGCTATTATCCATTTTGTGCTCTGACCTTGAAAATTAGGTCAAAGGTCAAATTCAAGCTCATGACGATATTCAGCATATATAATTTCCTATATGTCAACAATTGATTCCCAAGTTATAAAGTCGTTAATAAACAAAATATTAGCCATTTTGTGCTCTGACCTTGAAAATAAGATCGAAGTTCAAATTCAAGGTCACAAGAATATTCGGCATATGTCATTTTCTATATGTGTAAAATTGATTCCTAACCTGTAAAGTCGATAATAAGTGAGATATTAGCCATTTTGTGCCTAACCTTAAAAATTAGGTCAAATGTTAAATTCAAGGTCATCAAAATATTGGTGTACATCATTTCCTATACGTCCACAATTTAGTTCCAAGCTGTAAAGTGGATAATAAGCGAGATATTAGCCATTTTGTCAAATTCAACGTCATCAGAATATTAGGACAATATCATTTCCTATAATGTGCACAATTGATTCTTAAGCTGTAAAGTCGATAATAAGCGAGATATTAGCCATTTTGTGCTCTGACCTTGAAAATCAGGTCAAAGGTCAAATTCAAGATCATGAGAATATTCAGTCTATACAATTTCCTATATATTCATAATTGATTCCTAAGCTGTAAAGTCGATAATCAGCAAGCTATTATCCATTTTGTGCTCTGACCTTGAAAATTAGGTCAAAGGTCAAATTCAAGGTCACGAGAATATACAACATATATCACTCCCTATATGTCCACAATTGATTCCTAAGCTGTAAAGTCGATATTAAGTGAGATATTAACCATTTTTGTGCTTTGAAAATTAGGTCATAGGTCAAATTCAAGGTCATCAAAATATTCGGACTATATCATTTCATATAAGTGCACAATTGATTCCTAAGCTGTAAAGTCGATAATGAGCGAGATATTAGCCATTTTGTGCTCTGACCTTGAAAATCAGATCAAAGGTCAAATTCAAGGTTTTGACAATATTCAGGAGATAACATTTCCTATAGGTTCACAATTGATTCCTAGGCTGTAAAGTCGATAATAAACGAGATATTAGCCAGTTTGTGCTCGTGACAAAATTATGTCAAAGGTCAAATTCAAAGTCACGAGAATATTCAGCATATATCATTTCCTATATGTCCACAATTGATTCCTAAGCAGTAAAGTCGATAATAAGCGAGATATAAGCCATTCTGTGCTCTGACCTTGAAATTGAGGTCAGAGGTCAAATTCAAGGTCACGAGAATATTCAGCAAATATCATTCCCTATATGATTGGAAATGAGGTCGAGGGTCAAATTCAAGGTCATCAGAATATTCAGCATATATCTTTTCCTATATGTCCACAATTGATTTCTAAGCGGTAAAGTCGATAATAAGCGAGATAAGCCATTTTGTGCTCTGACGTTGAAACTGAGGTCAGAGGTCGAATTCAAGGTCACGAGAATATTCAGCGTATATCATTTCCTATATGTCCACAATTGATTCCTAGTCTCTAATCTCAATATTAAGTGAGATATTAGGCATAATGTGTCCCATTATAAAGCATAGGAGAATTTATCATGAGAAAGTCCCATTTGTGACCCGTTGAGAAAATGAAAATGGCCACCACACGCAGACCGGCGATTCAGGGGCAACGAAACTTATGCACATCACAGAGGTACATGAGGGGAATCTTTTGAAATAAAAATCTCAAAACTGTCTGAACAGTTTTTGAGAAAATGGCCGCCAAAGTCAGAAATTGGTCGTTTTTCGTCGAAAATGGCCGCCATTTTGGAGCAAACGTGAAAATAAAAAAAATAAAAAATACCCCCCCCCCCCCTTTTCAATTATTTCTAGGCATTCTTGTGCAAAATTTCAGAAAGATTCACCCGTAAACTTTAAAGATAAAAATGTGGACGGACGACGCCCACGCCGACGACGCCGACGCCGACGACGGACGACAGACGAAACGCCATGCCAATAGGTTATCGGACCATAGGTCCGGTAACCTAAAACGATATATTCAATGCTCAGTTACATACACGTTTATTAGTTGTTAACAACAGCGAAATATAAAACATGTACAATTATTGCTAATTAAATACATGTAATGACCAAGAGTATACATGGTGTTCCTGCGCTCACGTCATGTTCAACGAAACTTTTGTCACAAAGGAAACCCATGGAATGTTATATGAAGACACATTATTATAGAAAGATTGTTTGTCAAATTATTGTTATTCTGAGCCCATAACATGGGTACCTAAGCCTGATAGTCCCAGGTCCAGGACACCGGTACCTAGAATTATAGAAGTTCGACCCACATTACTATTCTTATCTTGCATTCCCTGCATTCCCAGTACCACTGTTCCTAGGAGTGGAAGTCCATTGGATTATCATTTCTACGATTGGTAGTCCCGCGGATTTGTACTACTGGGACTACTATTCCGTTCACACCGGCGTAAACTGATACGAACTGCGCTAACTGTTCCTGATGACGAACTTCCAGTTGGGACTTCTTCATATGGACACGATCAATAGAAATATAGCACATAATACACGTACATGTCACTCAAGACAACGATAGTCCCCTCAGACCTGTTGAGACTAGAGACAATCTATTCTTGAGAGCTATCTTAAGAGGGAGCAATTTCGCCTTGAGGAAAGAATATGACTTGTACACGTATCCATTTTTAATTGCACAGGGCTTGTTCATCGAAGGGTGCACGACTCACCAGTGTGTCTGTTGGGTTTTTTTGCGTCACCGAGAACGCGGGTTGCCAGGCGAATAGCCAAACATTAGGCGCGTATAATGCATGGGACAGCGGGGTTTACTGAGGCTCAATCGATCTCATCCTGGGACGGAACTACCGCGGTGTCGGTGTCCGAACAAGGCATCGTGACTGAAAACGTCGATCAAAGGAACACAGCTGGAAACACACAAACAAGTAGCTTGCAAACTGCAATGATTGATAGATTACAGATATGGATATACGTGTTGACATAGACTCCACTCTTGGTTGTTATTGTCTGGTTCCAGGGCCTATGATGTTTTCATTTGCATGTACGTACACAACGTGAAATGGGATAGGGAGCTACATTCGTTAGCACTATGAAAATGAGAATGCGATGGGATCCATAACGTAAGTAGCGTGTCTTGAACATTGTATACCTATTATATAGCCACATTATATTATATGCATATATTGTATTATATTGTATAAAACTGGACTAGTATCGACGTATTTAGTTGTACTATTTATTGTCATACCCATTGCCAATCTCATAGATATAATACAAGTATACCTTGTATTCCTTATAGATTGTCATGGATATAGGCCTACGTGTATGTAAAAGGAAACTATACCGTATAGGTCAGCGCTGCCAAATGAAACGCTGTACACTGCCTCCCTTTGAATGAGCAAACCGCACGATATTTGAATAAAATTCACAAGATTGTCATACTAGGCCTATATATGAGGTCAATTGTCATCTGAAAAACATGCATATTTTATCCATATCCTAAAATTATTACTGGTAATAAGGTCCAAGATGCATAAGGGTATGAATTCTAATCCGTAATATCAGAATATAAAGGCGAATACTGAAAATAATTCCTTCATAAACATACGAGATGTCACTTGCCAAGTGAAAATATGACGCGGCCCTCCACAGTTCTATCCGGAACTGGGTAAACACTATACAAAAACAAAGCTGAAGGTTTGACCCACCCGAGAAAAACTCACCGTTCCCCAACAAAATTCAGAAGACTTTCAAATTGACACCAATGCAAACGAAGCTGAATAGGTTCTGGGGATGTCCAGCCATCTTGGAAACTACTTTCGATGTCATGACTCCAGTTATATCTGACGGATTTCCACGATTCAAACATCTACGTGTGTGTTTTTGCCTCCCGACCCGGCCTAGGTTTACTGCGCATAAATTATATTTCACCCTGTTCCTACAAGTCTGATGCGCATGTTAATTGCGCAAGTAAACTCGTGTCTCGTGAACGTAGATGCAACGGTTAATTAACTTGACTGCGCATGCGCAGGTCACACAAACGAGAAAACACACGTTTATTGGTGCTGTTCGAATCAGTTGCAACGCTTGTAAAACTTGAGCCATTTATTTTCACGCTGGTGCAATTTCTATTTTGGTGGTGTCCACTAAAACAACATTTGTCCTGAATGACCCAATCAACATAATAATACCGTCCATGACTATAGTGTTTCAGCCTCACAGATTCCATTGCAACACTGGAATATGCATTGTTCTACACCTAATGATGTGCACGAACTTCCCTCCCATATCTCATATGAATAGATAGAGATTCATTCACAGAACATTTTCGTGGTTATGATTTTGCAATCGAATGTCCACTCACATGCAATGAGCGTGGGATGCCTTTTCATGTTGTAGGCATGTACTTGTATGTGTAATAACAATGGGGTTCGTGAAAAAAAGTTTCCACAACATTAAAAGCGATCGATCGGATAAAAAGCATACACCGGACCGATTGTTCGGATTGTTTTACCATTGCCGCTTCGTGTAACGAACATTGAATGAATATGACTCACATATAGAGCACTGAATAATTGTGTACACTGCAGCAAGCATTAGCAAAATCCACGTTACAGTCGCGGGCAAGCAATCCTAAAACCTGTATAATGTTGATATACATGTAGGTACAATCCACGACCATGATATCCTGGCCGGAGAACTTAATTCCCTGACCAGTTGATGACGACAGGAGCAAGTCATGCAACCGTCAACTGGGGAACATTTCCCAGATGACGATGACGTCATCAGGAACCACGTGTTCTCTGACAACATCCGGATTTCGGAGTGTGGTTGTCACGTGACCGTTCTGGATCGCTCAGACGTCAACATTCTGAAGAATTTGATCCAGTACACACGACATTCCCTGAGCCCGGAGAGACGCGCCTTCTCCATCGTCATCAAAAACCTTCCCGGTACGTGCTTGTCATGACACGTCTCCGCTCCGGGCATTTCCATTTTGTAGAATCCCATCATAGTGAAAATTATAGTATTCGCCCATATGGATATCACAATTTATCTTGACAATACATACATGTATAATGCATGCAAAAGTTCAATCTATTTTTCACAGAGAAAAGCTCTTTTATAATGTTCGGAATAAACGCAAGATGCTTCATTGGGAATCAGATGTGGGCTGTGAGTAACTCTTTACGTTACCATAGCAACGACGGCGGTATATTCAACGGAGGAACTGGAGAAAAATCTGACCACACATTTTCAAAAGGTAAATGAAGCACATGTATGGAAATGTCCGTTAAACAGAACCAACGACATTGCAACATATTGCCGAATATTCTTCCTATACAGGGGATGAGGTGACCTGTTATGTGGATCAGATAGGCCCGGAGAGGTCGCTGTGTCTGTTCTTGAAGAACGGACGGCTGGTATACCGACAGTGGGTCCGCTTGCCCCCGCACCTTCTCTACGCCACTATAGGCTTCAAGGGCTCGCCCACGGCCCTCGAGGTCACCTGGCCTAGCACCGGGTCCTGCGGGGACCTCACGCAAAAAGTCAAACAGGTATGTGGAGTTTTAATTGGTCGGTACTCGCATATAAAGTAGCAGAGACCTATCAGACTTACGCTCATGTACCAATTTGTATGATATTACGGGATATCTAAAAATTACTATTCTCAAGCAGTGTCCAGACGCCTACATGTACGTGCAGTTAAGCACATAATATATGTACATGATCATTGGATATTGGTGATTCTCCACCAATACATGGATGTCGTCGTACATGTACAATGCTAATTACCCTCCCTCCCCCCTCTCCATTTGTCCCCCCCCCCTCCCCCATGCAGGACGACCTTTCCCAGTGGCTCGGTTATAGGCACATAACTCACGACCCGGAGTCCAGAAGCTTTTCTCTGTCTGAATACGACACTCAGCCGAGGGAAGCATTTTGTATCACCTCACCTTGGCCTCTCAGTAAATGTAGGTGCACGTGCAATGTCTCTTGTATTGTATTGGACTTGCATTGCATGCGTCATCGATGTTCGTGATTGCGATAATAACCTACCTAGTACTTATAGTTATTAACGTTAATTGTGTTAATAACTGGGTCCCCTGCTATTAATGACATATCAATAGGGCCTACCCAGAATGGAACTTCCGTCTCTTGCTGTAAGGCAATCATTCATGTACAAATACATGGCGCATTAGGATCAATCATACGGGTACATAGGCCTATAGTTCTTCTGTATCCATCCAGGATACCCGTCCATCAGAGGTATCATAAAATCCGATGAATTTATTGAGTAATTCAGATATTTGGTCGTGATACATATTTACATCTCCAACAAGAGCTGTTTTCAACACTGGCAATGATTGATTGCACAATGTGCACGTATAGCCTACATTTATGATTCGACAAAACAAATACCTTGCTTCATATTTCATATCACCGATTTCATATGACGTACACGTACTGTAGCAGGCGTGAACACGCAGTAGCGATCGAACATGATCTCATGAAGTTGAATCACTGTCTGTTCACCAAAACACAACATGTACAATGTGCAAAATACACCTACAATCTACATGTCCCCCCACATTCCTAATGCAGCCCGTAGTTACTTTGAGGTGGAGATCAGCGGGGTCCAGGACAAAGCAATGATGCCATGTCTCGGACTCAGGGACTCCAGTGTCGAGAAGTTCCGGCTCCCGGGCTGGGACCTCAACAGTATCGGTTACCATGGAGACATTGGCGGCATCTTTCACGGCAGCGGCGAGACATGTGGTGTATATCTATTGTTCTTACCTACAGACAAATTAAAATGTCATTTAATGTATAGTATGTTAAAAACACGAACGCGGAAGTGGGGATGTAGAAGCGAAATAAATGTATAAATTGCAAGATGCAGCCAGAATCAATGATAACCCAGCAAATAGAATATAGTTTACTGCTACTTCCATCTCTACAGCGGAGAAGAGCGCGAAGGCGCGGTGTGTGGAGGGGGATAGGCAGGGCTGCGGCGTGCTGTTCCCCGCGGGGGTCAGCGAAGAGGACACCCGCTCCGAGCTTCAGGTCATCGTGTACTTTACCAAGAACGGAGCCGTCATCTACCACACCGGGATCATGGTGCCGCTCTGGGGCTTCTACCCGTCCATCGGCTTCTGTGTCAAAGGTACAGCCATCCTCTTCTGGCTATTGGCAGATGTATTCATATGAGCAGTGTTGGAATCATTGTGCTGTGTTAATGTTGTGCACGTTATCCAGGAGAGTGGGTTCGAGTGGACATGGACGCCAAACCGCCGACTTTCAGCAAGAAGGAGACAGCTAACATGTTCAAGCAGAGCCCGAGTCTGTCCACAGTCAGACACCATCCGGCCCTAGTCTGTACCGAGGGCGTGGACACCAGCGGACACAAGGTGGCCTCGGTGCGCATCAAGGAGAACGAGGCCAAAATGTTGACTTGCCAGTACATTCAGACTCCACTTGATTGTACCAACCGCTACTTCTCAGCTAAAATTGTCCGGCTCGGTAAGCAAATGAGTGTTACCTGTACATCAGGTTCGAACATTGAATTGTGAGATATGTCGTAAATATGGGGAGCGTTTAATGTTGGTGATGTTCTTTCAGTGTGACTTTCCTGAAAAAAGGGCATCCACTTATGCGTACATGTATATATGATATGAAAACTATATGTGAAGAATACGGTTCTTTGGCCCGTATCAAGCCGAATGTCTGTAATGTCGTGCAAACAGACCAATAAGCCGGCAGTTCAATTCAAACTGTTTATTGTGGTGATAATGCCAATGTCCACACACACACCACAATCGGGGCCGCTCACACCTACGTCGGTGATTTCCCGGTCGAGTATATTCCTATTATTATAGTCCTTCTTATATCTTCAATCACGTATATCCACAGTATATCTTTATATATCCACTTATACTTTCACGGCCGTTCTTCTTGTTACAATATAAAACACGACCGTCTCCATTGAACACTTCCACTTAACTGCGCAGATAACTGGGGCCGAGGGATCATGTGCTTGTGTAATTTCCCGCCAAGTGTATGCGGTGTTGTGATTGGTCAAATGTATGCTGCAATGCGTTGATGTCACCGGGAAAGTGGGTTTCTCCGGCTCGTGTCAATACTGGTAATGCCTGTATCTGTGCACGTGATGTGTGGGGTATGTGTGTCAAGTTCTATGTTTAGAAGTCAGTGCATGTGAAGGTCAAGGCCGAGTAAACGGGGCCGAGTGTACTGAACAAGTGGGGCCGCAGGTGCGTGGTTTGACCTGTGTGTGTAACCATGACTACATGGAGTTTATGCTTGTGATCGTATAGTGTGTACCTGTCCTGTATGTAAGTCATGTAGAATGAATGTTTGTTGTGGAAATGTGTAGTGCGCGGGAGGGACGGGAGTAACAGTCGCTAAAATTACTACATAACACCCCTTCATTAATTCTACGCCCTCGGAATTACCCTCCCCGGACCCTACCGTCGCCAAAAACTAAACAATAAAAGAGCTAAGAAGTCCTAAAGGTCAAACCCAAAAACACTCACACACACACGCCGCGCGAAATGAGAAAACACTACATACAATAAAAATTTCCTAACCGTCAAAATAAACGTCAGCAGTCAGTCCGTCAACAGTCTCTACGATGATACATATACAAATACATGCACTACAATGAATGGAATGAATTATATGAAATGGAATGTATAAAGACAAAACTCCTCGACATTCTCTAGTAGAATGGAAAAATTACTCTTTAAAGTTCATTGCTGGAATAAAAATGATGATTAAACTTAACTAAATCACATGTATAAAAACGAAATGCCGTGACTAGGATAAAATATATGTACAACTATTTACAACATACGAGTCCGTGACCAGGATGACTGGTCGCTAGCTGGGGCCGTATTGAAGGGGCCGAACAGTTCAGGGTCGACTTTTTCTTGATTTTCCTTCCCGTTCACGCCTGCTGGCGGGAGGAGGCGGGGCCGCTGGCGACGCCTGCCGCATGAGCTGTAGCTGCTCGTCCGGGGGCAGTCTGGGCAGGATGGACACGAGCGTGGCCAACAACTCCCCCGGGATGGTCGGTGTGGTCGGGGTCGACGAAGCTGGTGCTTCCGATGGGGTCGGGGTCGAAACGGCTCGAAGTCGAGCGATCTCCTGTTGGTGGTTGGCGACTTGATCTTCCAACTGGGTCACGCGGACTCGAAGTCGAAGGTTCTCCTCGGACAGGGTGTCCGGGAACGTGGGCTGGTGGCGCTCATGCAGAGCTCCCATCCCAAAGCCGACAGACAGGCCGTTGTATTCTGCCTGTCTGATGTGGTGGTCCAGGGCCGACAGGTACTCCCGACGAATTAGCCGAAGGTACTGGTGCGCTAAGTCATCAGCGCAGGCGAGAGACAGGGTCGGAAGATGCTCCTACGGTTCTGACGGCAGGAGCAAGGGGTTGGCGTTATGGGCGGCCTGTTCGAGACGAGCCGTCCAAAAGTCCTCGTGAAACCCGAGGTAGTTCGGGAGCCGCTGGGCGTCCTCATCTCGCAGGAAGTCCCTGAGGTCGGGGTTCTGGCCGGGTAGCGCCTGCAGGCCGGGAAGCGAACGGGTCGCCAGACGTCTGCCGTGTTGCCGCAGGAACTGGAAATCAGCCGCAAACTCGCCGGACCCATGGAACGGGAGACGCTCGTCGAGATCCCTGTGGAGCGACTCGAGTTGTTCAGGGTCGTCTACTTGAAGTCGGGGTCGGTCTCTGTCAGTGCCGCGTGTCGGGACGGAGCGCAGAGGCTCCACTTCCTCCGTGATCCGTAACTGTTGACGGGCCGAAATCAAGTCGAAGTACTTCCCAAGTACTGACTAGGCTGGTTGTAACAGAGTCCGGATTTCTTCAAAACCAGCCTAGTTCAAATGTCGATAATCAAAGCCGAATTATCTCCCAAAGTCTTGTGACCAGGATTTATACAATGTCAAAGTTTATAGGCCGTCAATTATCTATGATTAGCACAGTTTTTGTAGCAATGGTTCGTATTTTGATATCCGAAACTTTAATACTGTCCTTCTCCTTCAAAGTCTCAGGCGCAAATGACCTGATTGCCGCTAATCTTCACAGCCGTACACAAAGATGCTGACAGCATCTCGATTCTTAGAACTGGGTCGGGGGGCGCTCTCTATCTGTATAGAAAACGTCTTTACGCTATGTAACATTGTTCCAAGCGTACACACAGCAAGGCGGGGCCGTCGTCAAGGAAACGCAGAGCGATCCTTCTCTGACCTCTTGGGTCAGTCCATTACGACAGTAGGGGTGTCCTCACACTGTCCAGATTTCCGTATGTCCATCTGCCGTCCCCTGGATAACTCGTTCCGAAACATTGTCTATTTGTACTAGTCGACTGCTCGAATTACTGGGCTCTTTTTGCCCGACGACTCACTATTGTCTTTATCAGGGGAGATTTCATGTGGGTGCTGTAAACAGCTAAAATGTTTATTAGCGCTCGTGCGTTCCTTGTGAACTAATCAGTCTATCATTCCTTCTCCCACAAATTAGCGCACAATAAACTACGGGGTCGAGTTGCTGTTTCACAGACGACACACAGTTATTAAAGGCTGAGATATGAATATCAATCACTCACAGGGGCGGACATCGTTCCATTCATTTTCAGCCAGTTCACAGGACGACGGGGCCGCAAATATTGTAGGGGTCGAAATTGCAATGAACTGGGTCGGTCACACCGTGGCGCTTTGAATATTTGGGTGATGAATTTGGTGACAGGCCGCATCTTGGCATGATAGCTTTTCCGTGACTGGTTCCCGTACCACTGGGCCGTTCCTCTGAATGTTACATAGAGTGGGTAGAGGCTCTGTCGACGCATACCCCGGAACGAATCACACTATCACCTCTTCGACAACTAAGTGGCCTTACTCACGGTGTGACTGGTTTTTATCCTCTTCGGCTGGCACATGGATTGAAGCTTTACATGATAATCTTAGTCATTGCGTAACATACGCCTTGATCAATGGTACATGTTATACGGGGTCGAAACACATATCATAATGCAACCAATTTTTCACCAGCATCATAATTATAATATCATATCTAGTGTGTATATATATCGAATTTGCCTCACTGACATCTTGTACATATTAAATGTATATATTGTTATTGTAATATAATATATTATTATGAGGAATGATATTATTATGAGGAATGATATCATAGTCCATTAGACATGCATAATTCATCATCAATGATATCAATCAGATAACAAGGCCGGGGTTATCTGTAGCGGGCCGGTTTGCGTGTGTTGCGTCTGGGTCGATTTGGTCGTGCAGGCGGGGGCGTAGCCTCGCTTGTCTCAGGGTCGGAAGATACCACAGGCTTTTGCCTGCGTGTCTTGCGTGCCGGTTTTGGAGTGTCGGAACTTGATCTGTGTGATCTTTTCCGTTGCCGATGTCGACTTGAGCCGGATGAGGTCGGAGATCGCGATTGACGATCCTGGGTCGTTGGCGAATCAGACTCAGCTGTTTGGTCTGAATCGGTATGCCGATCTTGGACTGTTACCTCCCAAGGGTAATAGAACTCCTTGAGAAGTCCCATGGGGTCGGGTGACTGTTCTGGGTCGGAGTGACTTGACGACGTTGTGGGTCGTACAGGGTCGGAGTAGATGTGGGCCGCTTGGTTGTCACCTTCGTATGGCTTGAGCACATCCAGATGAACAACACGAGTGTTCCGAGGGTTGGAAACCAGGGCGATTCGGTAATCCACCTCGGTTACACGGTCGATGATCCTCCAGGGACCAGTCCAGGGCTGAGCGAACTTATTATTCTGCGTGAGTGGCAGATAATAATACCGGACCAGTTCGCCTGGTTGAAACTGGGGTCGTGGTTTTGCGTGGGCGTCATAACCCATCTTTTGCCGAATTGCCGCTTTTTCGAGATGGTCTTGGGCGAAACCGTGGGCCGTCCTGATGGCTTGCCGCAAATACTCCACATACTCCGGACCACACGGAGATAGAGGCTCAGGGTCGTAGGTCGGAAACATGAGGTCGACTGGCAAGTTACACTCATGTCCATACACCATCAGATGCGGGGTGCATCCCGTGGACGAGTGTACTGAGGTTCGATAGGCCATTAACACATATGGCAGGTGCAAGTCCCAATCGTTTGCACGATCGCTGACGAACGCACTCAGCATGTTGAGCAATGTCCTGTTGAATCGCTCAACTTGGCCGTCGCTCTGGGGTCGGTATGGGGTCGTACGAATCTTCTTAGCGCCCAGTAGACGCACAACATGCCGGAACAGGGACGACTCAAACTCAGTACCTTGATCGCTATGGACCGCTTTGGGGACACCGTGGTAGACTATCCACCGATTCACCAGGGTGTCGGCAACATTTTTGGCCGTATGTCGCCGTAGCGGAAAAGCGTCAGTGTACTTCGTAAAGTAGTCCGACACGACTAGTACATACCGATGGCCTCTTCCCGTGACCTTGTGGGTGTCGAGGATGTCCATCGCTATTCTGTCGAACGGCACTCCTGTCGGTAGCTGTGTCAGGGGCGATCTTTTTGGGGCCGGTTTACCCTTGCGGGTCACACATTGCGGGCAGCGGGCACACCAGCGGGCGACGTCCAGCGCCAAGCCGGGCCAGTAGAATCGGCGCCTGACTCTCTCAATGGTACGCTGTATGCCGAGATGTCCGACAATCTTTGGGTCGTGTAGTTGGTGCAGAACTTGTGTCCTGAGTGCTACGGGGAGCACAGTTTGCACCACAGGCCGTCCGGCGGGGTCGGGTTTTATATGTCGAACCAGCACTCCGTCTTGTAGCGCCAGCAGGTTCCAGCGGGAAACAAGTGTCTTTACCTCCTCTCCTTGGCGGGCGACTTCTCTAGAGTCGGGCTTGGTGCCGGCTAACATCCATTGCCGCACTTTTCCGATGCTGGGGTCGGCTTGCTGTGCCGCGACAATGTCCTGGGTCGAATAGTCCGAAAGCCACTTTTGTCCATCAAGTGTGGCGTCCAAAGCACGGACTCGAACAACTTGGCGTGCCGAAACTAGCTGGGGCAAGACCGGTGATGTTATCGAATCACTGTCCAGGAGGTCTGCCCTTGTCTGGGTCGGAACAACAGTTATCCGACGAACTGGAAGTTCTCCGGAACTTGTTTCTGGGTCGGTCGGAGGTGTGACGAGTCGTCCGGGACAGTCTTGGTGTTTACAACTGTGGCACCGTGACAGGCCGTCGGCGTTACCGTGTAGTTTACCGGGTCGATGCTCTATCCGAAAGTCATACTGCTGTAGCTTGGCGAGCCACCTAGCGAGCATGCCGTCGGCGTCACTGTAATTTTTCAGCCACCTCAGCGAGCTATGGTCGGTCCGGAGGAGGAATTTCCTACCCCAGAGGTAGTGCCGATAGTGTTGCACCATCTCAACTACTGCCAGTAGTTCCCGATAGGTGGTGCAATAATTCCGCTGGGTCCGGGAAAGTGTTTTACTGGCGAACCCGATGGGGATCTCCTTCCCGTTAACCCTTTGTGAGAGGGCGCCTCCCACAGCAAAGCCGCTTGCATCCGTGTCGAGGATGAAGTAGTCCTCCGGATTCTGGGTCAGATGAGCGAGCTTTGGCGCCTTGATGAGGGCGTCGCGGAGTCGCTGGAAAGCTCGTCGCTGGGCCGGTCTCCAAGTGAAGTGGCATTCACCTCGGGTAAGCGCTTCGAGAGGTTCAGCGATCTCAGCGTAGTCCTTGATGAATCGCCTGTGGAAAGCCCTGACGTCGGTGATCTCGCACGGGGTCGGCCATTCTCTGATGGCTTTAACTTTGTTGGGGTCGACTCGGATTCCTTGGCCGCTCACTATAAACCCTAAGTACAAGATTTCCCGTTGGAACAACTCACACTTCTTGGGCTGAAGTTTCAGGCCTGCCGATCTGATTCGATCCAGGACCGCTTCCAGGTTTGCGAGTGCCTGATCGAATGTTCTGCCGTAAGCTATCACGTCGTCGAGATAGCACATACACCGGGTCCACAAGTAACCACGGAGTATGGTCTCCATAAGCCGTTCGAAGGTTGCCGGGGCGTTGCTAAGGCCGAATGGCATGACATTAAACTGATAAAGTCCCTTCCTTGTGGCGAAGGCAGTCTTCGGTCTGTCGCTGGGGTCGACTTCAACCTGCCAGTAGCCGGAGGCCAGGTCTAGGGCCGAGAAGTAGTTGGCGCCTGCCAGGGCGTCATGAGTGTCCTGAATGTTGGGCAAGGGGTATGAGTCCTTGCGGGTGACGTCATTCAGGAGCCGATAGTCGACACAGAAGCGTACTTGTCCGTTCTTCTTCCGTATGAGCACTACCTGCGCGCTCCAGGGCGAATCTGACGGCTCAATACACCCCAAACGGAGCATCTTGTCGACCTCCTCGTCGATGATGCTTTGCTGCGCCTGAGGGACGCGTCGCTGTCGTTGTCGAATCGGGGCCGAGTTGCCGGTGTCGATCCTGTGTTGGACGACTTGAGTCCGTCCCAGTTGGCCGTCCGGGTGCATGAACGTGTCCTGGTATTGGTGAACCAGGTTGGCGCACTGCCGATGCTGTTCTGGCGTTAGTCCAGCGTGATCCACCATTTCTTGCAGATGTGGCGGTAGGTCGCGGTAGTGACTGACGTCTACCGGGGACGGGTCGGGCTCTTCTCCGGGTCGTGGCAGAGCTCCGACGACACTTTCGACAGGGCTGGCTATGGCGACAGGGTCGGAACGGGTGAGCGTAATGCCGGTATCTGCTGGATTGACTACCGACACCTTTACGCACTGCCGATTCAGGGTCGTAAGTGTTCTTCCCATAATGAGGTCGGTCTCCTCGGGAAAGGTCGTTAGTGGCTGAACTATCCTCGGGTGTTGTCGGACTCGGACCCGGGAAGTCGGGACCAGCTCCACTATTGCTTTGCTGCGTGCGGGGACGGTGACAGCTCGTCGCATGGCCATTCTGACAACATTGGCCTCAATGTCTTTATGTGCGAACAGGATCTCCTTGTGTACCTGTATCGTCCCTTCACCGTAGTTCACCACAGCGTGAGCTTGCCGGAAAAAGTTCATGCCGAGAATCATGTCGTCATGTATGTCAGCCACACAAAAGGTCACAATCATATGGTTGGTTCCGACCTGTATTGGGAGGTCGATCAGTCCATCGATTGGACTTGACTGTCCATTGACGTCACGAATAGTAGCCGAAGTCGATCGCAAATGCCGCTGGTCGGCGGGGACGTGACGTAGCTGGTCGCGTCGGAGCAGGGAGATCTGCGCTCCGAAGTCGAGTACAGCCTTTATCGTCTTGTTTCCGACATGTACCGGCAACTTCCAGCATCTGTGATTGGCGGCGCTGGAGTTGTTGATGACAGGCGGAATTTCGGGGTCGTCTGGCGGTGGCCTGAAGAGTGTGTGAAGAGGCGGCAGTTTGGATTCCGGTCCACTTGGAAAGGCGTAGAATCCTCCGTCGTCGGAGATTCATTCAACCTCGGACATGCTGTCCGTTCCGGTGCCGTCGGCGGTCGGGGGCGACACCCCTTCAGAACGACGGTTTCCACGTGGTGGCCGTTGCGGTCGCGGTGCGGACACCCCTTCATGAAAAGAGGCCGGTTTCGGGGTCGGAGCTTGACATTTCGTACACACCCCTTCAAGGAGCTGAGATGTGGGCTGGGCCGGCTGCGGGGTCGTTATTGGTGTCGTTACCGGTACAGTAGTCGTGACAACCGCGGGTGTGGAGCGGGGAACGTTGTTCTGTTGTCTGGAAGGCCCTTGCTCCTCAGCACCTTCCCCTACTGGTTTGACGACGGGGTCGGAGGTGTTGGTGGGGCCGGTTTAGTTTGGTTACCGGTTTGGTTAGGTACTGACAACACTTGAGCTGTCCTTCTGTCAGTACCGGGACCATTAGGCCGAAATGCTAGCGGTTTCATGCCGTTGCGTACTAGCACATCCTTAAGCCGAAAGCACCGCATCCAGCGATGGCCGGGCTTCTTGCAAAAGAAGCAAACCATGGGTCGTCCGGGTTGCGGGGGCCGATCACCTTTCATCGGGGCCGTTGTTCGCAGGACAGAAAAGATAGCCGTTTCCTCACATAGTCCATTCTCGTCACTAAGGACGCACTGGAAAGCTTCAGCCACCCACTCGCGTGAGCAGGCCGGCACTGAATGTTCGTCGCAACCTTGTAGGCCGGTAGTGTCACTGTCCGCGGGGTCGTAGTAGGCCGCAACTTGCTCTGGGGTTAGTGTTTCCCCCTGAGTGACTTGTCCCATGGCACAAGACAGTTCTTCATTAACAGGGTCGTCTTCCGCGTATCCGCTTGCGGAAATGTCGGCACGTCGCGTGCCTCGGTGTCGATCTCTGGCTGTCCTCTGCTGACGACTCTCTACTTTGAGAACGGCCGTTAGTGCCTCACTGTAGCTGTTAAAAGTGAGAGCGCACAGTTTATCGGCAATGGGGTCGGATTGGCCGTTAACGAATTGTGCAATTACAGTTCGTTGCCGCGACGCTGGCGTAACGTCATCGAACACTTGCTCCGCCAGGGCTTGGAGTGGCTCCATGTAGTGTTCCGCGTCCTCTTTTCGTTCCCGCTTGAGGAACGGAAAATCGTCCCGTTTGGACTGTCGACGGGGCTCGGGTTCCCAGCCCTCTAGAAGTTGGCGACGGAACTCCTCCCAGGGAGTCGTGACTGGGATATCTAGAGCTAGCGCTTCAGCGCGGCCGCGCAGCGTGCTCCGGAAGGTCGTCGTCTTGTTGAGGTCGGAGTAAGTGAAAGCCGCGGTAAATTGTTCGAAACTCCGAATGTATTGAGTGAGATTGCCCTCCTTGAAGGTCGCACGCCATTGAGCCATTTTAGCCGTAGCCAACGTTTGGGGCTCAGATGTGAGTCTCTGTGGCGTGGGCGTATCAACACTCACCGCAACTGATGTAGTCGCTGCAGTGGCTGTCGGAGTCGGAACAGCCGAAGTCGCCGGAGCCGTCGTATCTGGGCCGATCGGGGTCGCGTTAGCGGGGGCGGTCGGTGCTGTCGTCGCGGAGACGGCGAGCGATGCGGCGGGTGGTGCCGTCATGTGACTGGGGTCGTGTGGTGCTTGTGTAGCGGGGGCCGGTTGGCTGTATGGAGGCGTCACCCATGGTATCCCGACTGAGGGTGGGAATACAGCCGGTGGTGGATATCGGTATACCGATCCATCTGGGCCTACACCATGGTACACTAATCCGGGTTGTGCACCATGATAGCCGGTGTCAGCTATCACGCTGGGAAGGCCACCATATCCGGGCGGTGGGTTCACGTAGCCGACATGCGGTGAATAGTATCCGACAGCTACTCCATTTGGAACACCGCTTGTTGCGCCAGGGTATCCGACTGGCGGTACACCATATCCGTTGGTGTTTCCGACTGATTGTGAGATCGGAGGTCCGATCATTGGCACAACACTTTCTGCCGGAGCAGACACAACTTGATCTTGTGACGGATCGAAGCGCGGTTGTTCTCCGGTAGTCGGCGATGGTCGGTGCATGGTCGGCGCGGGAGCGCGTGTGTCGGAAGTCGGCGTGTCGGGGTCGCAGGGTCGGCGACTTGATGTCAAGGGTGCTTGTCGGGGTTGCGATTGTCGCATGATGGCGCAAGATTCCGTCATCGTGTCGCTGGGTCGTTGTTGTCGTGGAGGCGTCGCGATCCGAGTAGCGGTCGTCGCCAGGATGTCTTCGGATGTCGCTCCCGCCTGGCTGGGTCGTGTGTACTCTACCACCGTTGGCTCGGTCGGTATGCGTGAGTACATTTCTGGCGCGGGGTCGTGTTGTCTCGGCGTCATGGGCGGCGCCAGGGGTCGATTGGCCGAATAAGCGTTCGGCGGGGTCGGTTCCGGAACATTGTCAGACTGACAAACCCACTGTCGTGTCCGAGAGTTACTTGGTGGGTGCGTAACCATTGACGTGTCTATGGTTACCGGCCGAACGTTCACTGCTAATTGTTCTGGGTCGATATCACGATCTACGCTCGCTCTTTGGCGTGAGCGCGTATAGTTTCTGTCGGCAAAGTCACTTTTCTGGGTCGCTCTAGCCGGCGTGGCCGAGTACGCTCTAGCGTGTGCACGCAGAATGTCACTTACTGTATGTGACGGCGCGAGCGGGTCTTCGTCTAGGAACTCCTGCACCAGGTCGGCGGGCGGCGAAGACGATCTCAGGGTCGAATGGTCGCCGATGGAGTCGAAAAGGCCGAACGGTTGTTGCTCCTGCGACAGTGGAACCGTATCGCTCATGGCAACTGAGTGAGGGCCGGAAGGTCGGAAGGCCGGATTCGGATTGATCGTCACTTCATCATCCGTGGGGTCGAGTGGCTCACCGCGGGAGGCTCCCGGGGCCAATGCCATCAATGCCGGTCAGGTCTGGGTCGAAGATCCGAGACTAGCTCAGATCCTGGTCTACGGCGCCAATGTGAAGAATACGGTTCTTTGGCCCGTATCAAGCCGAATGTCTGTAATGTCGTGCAAACAGACCAATAAGCCGGCAGTTCAATTCAAACTGTTTATTGTGGTGATAATGCCAATGTCCACACACGCACCACAATCGGGGCCGCTCACACCTACGTCGGTGATTTCCCGGTCGAGTATATTCCTATTATTATAGTCCTTCTTATATCTTCAATCACGTATATCCACAGTATATCTTTATATATCCACTTATACTTTCACGGCCGTTCTTCTTGTTACAATATAAAACACGACCGTCTCCATTGAACACTTCCACTTAACTGCGCAGATAACTGGGGCCGAGGGATCATGTGCTTGTGTAATTTCCCGCCAAGTGTATGCGGTGTTGTGATTGGTCAAATGTATGCTGCAATGCGTTGATGTCACCGGGAAAGTGGGTTTCCCCGGCTCGTGTCAATACTGGTAATGCCTGTATCTGTGCACGTGATGTGTGGGGTATGTGTGTCAAGTTCTATGTTTAGAAGTCAGTGCATGTGAAGGTCAAGGCCGAGTAAACGGGGCCGAGTGTACTGAACAAGTGGGGCCGCAGGTGCGTGGTTTGACCTGTGTGTGTAACCATGACTACATGGAGTTTATGCTTGTGATCGTATAGTGTGTACCTGTCCTGTATGTAAGTCATGTAGAATGAATGTTTGTTGTGGAAATGTGTAGTGCGCGGGAGGGACGGGAGTAACAGTCGCTAAAATTACTACATATATTACATGAGTAGGTACAGAGGAGAGCACCGTTCACGTCGGTCTGGCGTCTCCAGTATTCCCACTCGAGAATGCCGGTCTGGGGAAGGACACATTCAGCTGTTGCTATGAGACTAAGGGTGGATTCGTCATCACTAGGGGCGTGACCAGCTACGTGGGGAAAATCGAAGAGAACGACGTCCTAGGAGTCTACCTCGAGCACGTGTCCGTCACAAACTCCACAGCCATCGTGCTGTTTTTGCGAAATGGGAGGCCCGTCGGGAGGAGTCGGATTTGCACCCCGTGTGTTGACGCTCTTCCGGACGAGTACGAGGAAGAGGAGTACAGGGAGTTCTGCTCGCGGAACAAGCGCCTCCTGGCGAGTATCGTCATGCAGAAGGGACCGCTAGAGGTGCAGGTCAACTGGCCGGGAACCATGGTCAAAGCACCAGAATACCAATTGGTACGTTTGCCAAGTTACATGACCTACATCATGTAGCCTACCTGCAAGTCAAACCTACATGGGGGGGGGGGGGGCTACAATCGTTTTGCCAACAAAATGTTTCATCAACGAAAATTCTGTATGTGTCGTATGTACATGGACGTATAAACCTAGGTGTGAAGGTGTCAATCAAATTCCCAAACAATTGCAGAACAACGTGTCCACTTGGGTGATGACAGGAGACGTAGCTGCCAAATCTGAGGAAGTCCTCACTTGCCGTCCAGAGAAATCAGTTCCAGAAATCGAGTCCTACTGGCAAATTGCTCAATCGTGTCTTCCATTCAGTAAAGATGGTAAGACATTCTATTCCATGTATCCATATAATAATGTGTAACACGAACTACGTGTATACGATCTGGGCCGTACATCATAGGATACTATATAAATTTTAATATAAACAGCACGTTGGCCTACGTTATGATCATTAACAGTACTGCACAGACAGGATCCCCTGATCGCACATTACCTAAATGTAATGTAATGCAATACCCTCCCCTCCTCAGGCTCGTCATACCTGGAGGTAACACTGGAGACAGGCCAACTGCCCACGCTGTGCCTGACTAGCTACCAGCCCCCACGAGGTGTACAACCCGGGACACTTGAGTCTTACCACGGGGTGGGGTACTGCTGCCACCAGCACCGGCTGTCCTACAGGGCAGGTACGACACACAGAACACGACACATCTGGATACATGAATATTTGTATACCTCTGAGTAGTTATCCGATGTTAGTGTCACCTTCCACGTACTCATCAGGTCCAACACCTTTAAAGACTTGAATTAACTCATCTTTGGGTATATGATTTACAAACGCTGTTCAAATTGCATGTACATGCATGTATGAATCAACACAAACTTTTAATAAATATGTAAGATCATTTAATAGATATAATATGATGCAGTCATCATAGTCATGGCATGTGTCTATGTCACAGACTGGAAGGACTGCCCGGAAGAAATGCGGTGTGGCCCCACGGACCGAGTGGGTGTGGGCGTGTGGTACCGGGACACGGCGGACTCCGAGGGTCGTCGGGAGCAGAAGGTCCTCGTATACTTCACCAGGAACGGGGAGGTCATCCAGCACACGCTCGCTAACCAGCCGCGGGGCGGGTACTACCCCACCCTCAGCTTCAGGCGGGAAGGTAGTCATCAAAGTTGTATTATTTCGTCCAACTGCTACCGTACTGTGGAAACAACATAATGTTGAATTCCATTTATAGTGTGACAGTGTCTGTGAGCATCTATGCAAGAATGGCTGCTCTTTGTTGGAAAAAAGTGCAATATTCAACTAATAACAGGTCGAGCTCTACGTAAGATAGTTCGCAATTGGTGCGTTATAAATACCCTGAATATAATTGCGTGACGGTAGCCTGTAAGGTGCGAGTGGAGGTACCCCCAAACACCCCGCCCCTTCCCCCTGCCACCCTGCACCAGTGGACATGTGAGCTGGAGGGCCGCACCCCGGACACACAGGCAGAGGACAGCCAGATCTATCAGCAACTCGTCTCTGACGTCATCAACTACACCGACTTCATCATCGCGAGTGCGTATAAATCTACACGTACTAGTAAATCATAGAAAACAGAGGGTAAACATTTTACCGCTAAGAAGTTCTCAGACCTATCATGTTCTCAGATCAAGATGCTCTCAGACTCCCAGGCATATAATAGACCCAGTGGATGGTTGCATGTACATAATCTTACACATATGTACAGAGCAAGGCAGTGCGGCCACGGTACAGTCCAACTCGAGTACTCCGAGGTCCAAGAGCGACTCTGGACGGACAAGCAGGAAGACGGTTTACATCAGCCACGTGCTGTCAGACAAGGCCAAGTCCTGTCAGATACTCAATGGGTTCGTACATGTAAATCGATTGTCCCTTTACAGGTGTAGGCCTACATGTACATGTAGATGTAGATGAAGCGCAGAAACCTGTTGTCCAGAACTTTACCCGTACAGTATGTCTGCCCGAGCTGGAAAGTCGAGTTAGGCTATATCTAGGCCTACGTGTACATTGTAAAATGTTTTCTGATCGAGCGTGTAAGGATTGCAAATTCAATTACCATTCATGACACGTACCTCGAAAACTAAATTCTAAGGAGTGACGTAAAGTGGCTCGAAATACTGTAGCTATAACCAGCAGAATCTCTGGACAATATACACGTGCAAGATGAACATGAGCACGTGTGTCTTCACTGCAGATATCATCACATGACCTTATTGTAATACTAGTATATATATATGGCTTAACTATTGTCGCAGACTGTCGAAGTTTGGCTATATCGTTGAGATGAGCTTGTGGCAGACGGCGGACTCCACCGTGCTCCAGTCTGGCGGGACTGACGTGGACTACATCGTGGCGTGCTTGTCAGAGCAGTACTGTAACTCGGACAGCATCGTCAGCGAACTCGAGTGCCTGGAAACAATGAGTACGCTTTTTGTCGTGTATATCAGTATGGACAGTAGATATATATATGTCAGTGATACATGTCAATATTCATGCACATGCATTGTTGTACTGGTAATAATGTCTGATTTATAATTGGATTTAACAGAATGAGAGTTCAAGCTATAGAGTACACAAAAATGACAAGTCCCTACACATCATTTTATCCGTAATCCACAGACGCCCCAGTGGTGCCGGTTGTGGTGCAAGCCAACACGGCATGGCCTCCTGTCGGTAAGGTCAGCGAGTACCAGGACATGTTGCTGTCCGGCGACAAGTACCGTCTCGAGTTCACCGGCGACGATATCGACGCCACGAAAGTCGTACGGATGCTCAAGTGTATCGAAAACAATACTGTGCGTATACATGTAATATAGATCTACACGGTTAGCAAAAACTACATGTATAGAGATTCATTGTTTCACTGTGCTAGGTACCTATTTCGCGGAGAAGGGACTCTTCATTGTTAGCTATACTAGTCCTTTCGCTGCTCGGTCCACATTAACTTCGCGCTCAGTGCATTTCTATTCCTTAAATTCGACATATTCGCGATACTAACTGTAAGCACTACGATAATCCAATGGATAATTGATATAGAAACCACACATGTACGTGTTTACATACATGCAACTTATTTGTATAGTAGTTTGAATGTTCATGTAATCCATGCACCAATTACATTGTAAGGTTCCAACATTTTTTTTTCCAGGAACCGCCAACATCCTCAGCACAAGGACATTATAAGTGTCAGAGAACTAGGACTTGTCTCATCCTGTGAAAGATGTGATCCAAAATTAGTTGTGCAGTTTTGTATTGCCTACAGTATGTATGACAGCGGGTGTACTGTATGCAACTTTGAAATGTCACAAGAGGAATTTAGTCATATCAAATGTAGAACTGCACCGTGTGTGCTTACTGTACACACTCAAACTGTGATACATGTATCCGTTACTGAGTTAGATGTGCATTTTTTTCATGATTTTTTCATATGTTTACTATTTTAATATTCCACAAAACAAATTTCAAAAACCACCCTCGTCTTACATTGTATTTTGTACTTGTAATCCACAAATTAACGCTCACCTTCACACACACATACACTCACACACACATACCTTCGGCATGATACTTATGTATCAGGTATTATGTGATAGAGAATTATACGATGTGAATTCAATCGGGAAAAGGAGGTATTGATGAATTTAGTTTGAAACAATTTACACTGTATAAATGTGGTGTCATTAGTTGCATCTCGTCCCAAACAGCATGTAGGGCTACATGTACGCTGAAACAAAAACCAACTCGTGTTTCCCGTAGTTTCCCGTATTATGCCACAAATTTATTGTCGCTACCACATCCGCCAATTTGAGCTGCATGTGGACATTCGTATTAATAATTATAATCGGACATTCATGTAACTGGTACATTATTGCAATACTATAGTAATTGAGAATAAATTAATGATTGATGGATCTTTAATGTCGGTTCACATCGCACAAGGATAGGCCGTGACAGGGCCGCGAAAAATAATAATTTGTTTCTGTTCCTCGCATGTTTTCATAAAACTGCGAGAAACGCAAAATTTCCACTTTTTCGGGCAGAATGTCCATCTTCGCCTTTGGCTTATTGGCCAATAGTCCGTGCACGCCTGTTATGGATCAGTTGTGGCGTGTGCTTTTCTGGCCAATTTAAACCTTTTCATGAATTCGCGTACAGTTCCGGTGAAAATGGCGATCTCATTTCATGCCTGAGTTCGATTTTGAGTTCAGCGAACATCCTGTCAACTCCAGACCTGTAGACCATTATTTAGAAGTCACAGTCGGCGAAGATCACATCACATGAATCACAGAGTGTGCTTAGTTTAACACGGAGTCGGTCTTTACGTGGAGATCTATGTCCGTTCGGTGAATTACACAACACTGTCACGAAGCTGGATCGGGATTTAGCGAGGTCTAACTGCATGAATGGGAGCCCTCCAAGATATCCTTCCTTCGCTTCGTCTACATCATTCGTAATTTCGTGACAACAACAAGGAATATATTGTTATTCACTCCGGGTGGTAAATTATTTTATTCGTGTATCAGAGCCGCCAGTGACAAACCATTCATTGCCTTCTTCGTTAGTAGGTTGTTGGCATCCCCATTACAATTCGAGATTACCCCATGACTTTTCCCATAATGGCGGCCATTTTCGACGAAAAATGGCCAATTTTGGGTTTGATGGTCATTTTCTCTAACTTTGTGCAGTACCATTTTGCTCTAATTCATTCACGTGGTTTCCCACATGTATGGTGGCTGATAGCGTCCATTCGACAATCTCGCTCCCTCGCGGCGAGAGAGCGATGCGAGGTAGCGAGAGAACGATGCGAGAGAACGAGAGAACGAGACAGCGAGAGAGCGAGGGAACGATGCGATAGAGCCAGAGAGCGAGGTAGCGAGAGAGCGATGCGAGGAAACGAGGTGGGTGTTTGTCAATATCGTATCGCTCACTCGCTCCCTCGCATCCTCGCATCGCTCTCTCGCTTCCTCGCATCGTTCTCTCGCTCCCTCGCATCGCTGTCTCGTGCACTCGCATCGCTCTTTCGCTACCTCGCTTCGCTCTCTCGCCGCGAGGGAGCGAGATTGTCGAATGGACGCTATCAGCCACCATACACATGTGCCCCTGTGAGGTGTAAAGGTTCCGATGGTTCGGCAAAAAAAAATAAGTTACCATATTTGTTTCGAGCCATTTCCAGCACACTCCCCAAGCACTGCTTTCACCATTGAAAATTTGTTTGGACCTAGAAAAATTATTTACTTTTTCCCTCATCAGCTGTATGGCGTTAATTCTTAGAAGACTCCAAGACTATGTTTAAATGTCGCCACATTGAAAAAGAATATCAAAACAACAAGGTCAAATACGTTCAGTAACTTCTTTAATTGCTGCGTAGGACTGACTCTCCATTTCGTTGCCCTTGAATTTTGATTTTTCTGCAGATTGGCAGAATAAATTTATCGTGAAATCAAATCATATATATGTTTGGAGTCATTTCCAGCCAAAAAAAAATAACGTCACGGAAAATTGTTTTGGACAATATTTTACCTAACTCTTTTTTCATGATGGGAGCTGTATGAACCCAACTTCTGGAAAACTTCGTGTTAGGGCTCAATCAGTAGCACGCTCAAATGGAAAATCATATATATGACAATTTAAGTGTTGACTTTGAATTTTACCTGCAATGACCTTCATGACCTTGGAAAGTTAAAACAACCATTTTCGTCGGGAAATGATTGTTTTTGGACTTGTTTCTGGTTGTCATTTTATCGAAATATCTACATTAACTTACATTGCGTATTTATGCATTGTATAATTTCCGTCGCTCTTGCTCTGCTGGTCCGCGCGTGACGGTCATTACGATTTATTGACAAATTGACGAATTTTGTTCGGTCCGAAATCAAGTCACTATGGTCTGTTTTAAGCCATTTCCAGGTCCCCCCACCAAATGTCACTATAATTGTTTATTTCTTACACTTTTCCCTTCATGATGAAAGCCAAGAGGAACGTTGAATAATGTGTCTGGTGATTTCAATGGTGACCTTGAACTTAACCTTCATTGACCTTGAAAGGTCAAAATGACAATTTTGGTGAAAGCTTGCGGAACAAACATCTACTAATATTACGCATTCTGCTGTCACACAAAGATTTCTCTCACGACTGAAATAGGCCTACATGTAAATATTTGCGTGAATGCCAAATATTTGTATCGCGAATAAAATGATTTCTGTGGAGGCAGAAGCATTTGTACCATGAAAGGAATTACACAGAAATTACATTTTTTATTTTCATAATATTAGTACCACAAATCAAGAATACCTGGGGTCTTATGTTATTTAGGAACCATTGTAATTATAGAGCCCCTTTCATTGAAAAATCGGTGATTAGAGGTGGCTGGAAACAATTAATTAACTGATAACGGCCTTAATAGTTGACTCGTGCAACGAGAATCTCATTTTTTAGTTTTGACTGTCTTTTTATCATTAATTTGGGATTTAATAATAACGACAGCTATCGCAATTTGGATTAAATCGCCTGTCAACACATGGCCAGTGTAGTGGGTAACTTGATAATTCGACTATTACGCTGATATCCTATTGCTAAAGAACACAAAAAAAAAACCCGTCGTTCGCCTGTCAATCACCCCTCGGCGTCTACACCGCATATATATTTATACACGGACGGAGCAGGAGGTTACGCATTTTTGGACGGGCACCGACTTGGAGAATAGGGAGACTGAGGCTGTCGAAGAGGTGAGGAAAATATTGCGAGTGCTTCGTAAAATTTGTCCCCAGCCAAGTTTGGCTCCGTGATAGTCAGGGAGGTCGTGAAGGTAGGGGAAATATTGTTGAAGCTCTGTAACTAAACCATAAACTGTGGATTTTTAAAGTTTTGCCGCGGGACATACCCGTACCAGTCGTACGGCGATCCTGTGGTATTCGTCCAGCATCCGCATTACTTACATTGGTCACATTCTCAGTTCTGTGTCCAATCAGTCTCTATTTAAGCCCCATGGGTTACCAAACCTCTCACAACAAAATTTTCTGATCCCGGTTTTTCTGAAATCTCGTCATTTCATGGAGTCATGAAAACTAAACCGAGATCATGCTGGAGACCCGCACATCGCCATTTTTGTCGAAAAAATACACCTATAGATAAATTTTGGACTTTGGCAGCCATTTTCTGGAAAACAGTCTGATCAGAATAGAGATTTTTGTTTCAAAAGATTCCTCATATACCTCTGTGACATGTATAAGTTTCGTTGCTCTTGTATCGCCGGCATGCCTGTGGCGGCCATATTCATTTTTTTCGACGGGTCCAAAATTTCCATGTTAAATTTTTTCATGCTTTATAATGGGACACATTTTGCCTGATATCTCACTTAATATTAAAATTAGAGATTAAGAATCAATTGTGTACATATTGGAAATGATATACGCTGAATATTCTCGTGACCTTGAATTTGACCTTTGACTTTTTAAAGTTTTGCAATAAAATATACCTATAGATAAATTTTGGACTTTGGCAGCCATTTTCTCGAAAACAGTCTGACCAGATTTGAGATTTTTGTTTCAAAAGATTCCTCATATACCTCTGTGACATGTATAGGTTTCGTTGCTCTTTGATCGCCGGCATGCCTGTGGCGGCCATATTCATTTTTTTCGACGGGTGCAAAATTTCCATGTTAAATTTTTTCATGCTTTATAATGGGACACATTTTGCCTGATATCTCAGTTAATATTGAAATTAGAGATTAAGAATCAATTGTGTACATATACGAAATGATATACGCTGAATATTCTCGTGACCTTGAATTTGACCTTTGACCTGATTTTCGAGGTCACAGGACAAAATGGCTAATATCTCGACTCTTATCATCCTTATAGATTGGGAATCAATTGTTGACATATAGGAAACTATATGCCGATTATTCAAAAGGGATATCCAAAATATAAAAGATCTATTGTCCGGTAGCCTTTCTTAGCCTTTAGGTCAATTGTTATACATTGTCTGCCACGGGGGGGGGGGGGGGATATGGGTCACGATTTCCGGAAAATAGATAAATTATTAGATAAAAAGATGTCTTTTCCAGCAAAAAGCTAGCACGTTCGAACGTGGAAGCATTTAACACTATCACGTTCGCACGTGGAAACAGTTAAGGCTACTGCGTTCACACGTGGAAAGTCCAAGGTTACCACGTTCACACGTGGAAGCATTTACCGCTTCCACGTTCGCACGTGGAAACTTCAGGAGCCACCACGTTCGCACGTGCAAAGATTTGAGTGTGGTAACATCAAATGCTTTCACGTGTGAACGTGGTAGGTTTGAATCTTTCTACGTGTGAACATAGAAACCTAAATCTTTCTACGTGCGAACGTGAAAGCATATAATTATATAGGGACCCCTAGCAATCCGTACGTGTACGGGAACGTGTACGTAAACGTCATCGACACTGACAGTATCGTATATGCAAATGCGTCATTTACGCAGAAATGCCCCTGGATATCTAGCAAATGGTGACGTCACCATGCCGTTGACGTACACGTTCCCGCACACGTACGGATTGCTAGGGGTCCCTATTGTTTCCACGTGTGAACGTGGTAGCTTTGGACTTTCTACGTATGAACGTGGAAGCCTAAAACCTTTCTACGTGCGAACGTGATAAGTTTTAAAGTTACCACGTGCGAACGTGATAGCGCTAAATGCTTCCACGTGCGAACGTGGTAGTTTTGAAATTTCTACGTTCGAACGTGCAAGGTTTTTAATAGAAAAAAACACTAAATTTTTTCCCCGCACATGTCACCTATGGGCTTCCATAAATTTCACCCAATTTGTCCTTTAAAATTGGAGCCAATCCGTATTGAGCCATTTTCTAAGTCCAGCAAATATTTCGCAATTGAAAATTTATTTGGAGTGAGAAAATTTCATCCACCTAAATATTGTCACATTCAAATGGGAAATCATATATGGCGGTTTCAATTTTGACCTTGATTTTGATTTTTATGAATGGTTAAAACGGCCTTTTTTGTCAAAACACGCCCAATTTGCAATTTGGCAGCCATTTTATCAAAATTGGTGTCGCCAGCCTGTCCAGTAACTCATTACGATGTCAATATTATTGGGCCTTCCCATGTAAAGCAGCAATTTGATGAGTATCGGTCACTCCAGTCAAATATAATGCGTAATCATAAACTGAAGTTTTCATAATTGACAGGTTGTGTTGCTCCTATGTAGCTAGAATCCGGGTTAATAATCTATATGAGACAATGGCGATAAATGGCACCAAATGAGCGGGATCCCACGGGTCAACTAAACCACATGATAGAGTATGTTATAGACACTATAATGAACAACAATGCTCGAAATAAAGAGTGATTAAATTTGATGGGGGTATAATTTGATGAGTGGATTTATACAAATATAACATTACTGACAATTGAGACTGAGTGTGATCTTGATGTTAGTCTGGAGAATGGCACCGAAACACCCCCCCCCCCCCAAAAAAAAACGAAAAACAAAAAACAATACAAAACACTTTGCACCAGAACATCGTGGTGCGTCGTGGTTTATTAAAATTAACGTCATGCACAGCACAATCCATAGATGCTTTCAATGTGCAATAAATGGGTATCTTTACATGTCAATCAATCCAGATAACACACGTCAACTTACTCTTTTGACAATATTTAGTTTTGCATTATTTAACTCAGGCACATATGATTTATAGATGAGTTATAACTTCAATAAAAAATAGCAATATTTTAAATCAAAATATAATAAGAATCGGCAAAAGACCTGAAATGTGACAATTTGTCACATCATAAACTCATAAGGTTGTTCGATATGTTCAAACTTAACTACAGAGTCACCAGAGCGCATTTCTGCCTCTTTCATGTCATTGTATGTTAAACAGTGGTCTTTGTAAGATAAGACCCCTCCAAATGAGACTCATAAGTTTGTACAGTACTTGATAAAGACCAACTTAGCATGTTGATGAACCTGTGGAATAAGTGAAGCCCTATCTTACATGACTCCTTGCTAAATATTGTTCCTCGGTAAATACACCAATACATCCAGCTACTTCAATGCATTTTATGTCCTACAGAAATATTGATCTAAATATTGAAAGAATTTGATCTAATTGGCTTCATATTGGAGGTCGGATAGAACACTCGGTTCCTATTGTGGAGTGTCTCTATTGCAAAGTACCGCTATAGTTTCACTTGCTAACATTATGCCATCATTACGTGAACTTGAAACCAGACTGAACATATGGGATCCTGTGTTCGACAATAGACTAATGTTTGTCTCATTCAGTGATACTGTCTCGGCTCAAGATATATATGGATTTGTGATATAATGAGTGTGTTGAAGTTTGATCAACTCTTTTTTGTTGTATAGCTTCATGTGTCGGACTTTTGAAGACAACAGAACGTTAACATAAACATGACCTGACCCCACTATAAAAGAATTGGGTCAAATAACGTTCGGCGGCTAGCTGCAGGGTGTGGTAGGCAATCCACTCTCCAGAATCCACGCACCAATTTGACAACGAACCCAGTAAGACTACCACTCCCTGGATCAAATGCAAAAAAACTTCACATCATACTCCGGTAGGACTACCACTCTCAAATCACTTGGAATGAATAAAATGATAGAAACGCTCACGGCTATTCACACACCAACTAATTAATCCCGTAGTCCATCATATATTTAGTCCTTGTACAACTTCACAAGTCTTCAACTATTACAGCTTAATATCCAAAACACGTTTTTACTGGTCGGATCGTATTCTAGAATGCCACGATGGCGGAGCCAAGTCTGTGTGTGTGGAAGTTTTCCCACCCAGTGCTGCGGAAGTCGTGTCTGATTGGCTGAGTGTGATGGCATGTCATAATATGTGCATGTGCTGTCGAAGTGCAGGATGAAGGCCATGTGGGTGTGTCGAGTTTGTAAGTGTTTTGATTGGTGCATGTTGTAGTGCGACTGTACTGAGTATGAGTGTCATGTCTGCGCGTAAATCTGATAAGTGCTCAGCGCCTCCTAGAAGGAGAGTTGTCTATAGATGGTGAAGTAAGAGTGTGTGTATGTATGTGAAAGGGGGTTTTGGAAAAAAAAAACTGTACAGAATATGCATTATGTCCCTCATATATCCCCAGCTTGAAGTCCCTTTATTATGATTCAACACACAATATCAGCTTACATGTACATATTGATTCTATTCCAGGATGCCGGCTCCAACGTTATCCGTGTTGTCCGTTCTTTGCCTGATGGCTATGGTGAATGCCCGGATCGGTAATCATCAGATCTTCCAGAACATGGGTGGGTCGTGTGGCGCAGGTGATGGCTTCAGTGGGATTGAAACCTGGTTCTTCGGGGCGGTACGTTATAACAAGTTATTTCAAACGACCTAACATATCGTCTAATCAATAATTCGAGGCAACTGTGTCATGAAGAATTCACTGTCTGTAGCCTATTGGACTATACTGTCAGAAGCCTATATGTAT
Source organism: Terebella lapidaria (assembly GCA_949152475.1). Taxonomy (NCBI): domain Eukaryota; kingdom Metazoa; phylum Annelida; class Polychaeta; order Terebellida; family Terebellidae; genus Terebella; species Terebella lapidaria. The sequence continues at coordinate 19,859,254 of OX424561.1, forward strand.
TGGACTATACTGTCAGTAGCCTATATGTATTGGACTATACTGTAAGTAGCCTATATGTATTGGACTATATTGTAAGTAGCCTATATGTGTTGGACTATACTGTCAGTAGCCTATATGTATTGGACTATACTGTCAGTAGCCTATATGTATTGGACTATACTGTCAGTAGCCTATATGAATTGGACTATACTGTCAGTAGCCTATATGTATTGGGCTATACTGTTAGTAGCCTATATGTATTGGACTATACTGTTAGTAGCCTATTGGACTATACTGCCAGTAGCCTATTACACTATACTGTTAGTAGCCTATTGTACTATACTGTCAGTAGCCTATATGTACTGGACTATACGATATTTACTGCTTCAAACACCGTCGTCATACAGAGTGAGCCCAAAAAATTTACCGAAAAAAAACATGCTTGTGGTGTAAACACACAGTGTAATAAATGATAATTCGTAGTGAAATATTGAAGATATTCAGCACAATAAACAATTCAGGTACAGTTCAACGCATAACGTGCTCAATGTGAGTACCTTTTCGGGCAAGACAGAATTCCAGCTTATTATAGATATGGTTGATCATGGAACAGATCATGATTACACATGGAGTTTCAACATCTGAATTGTTCCTGGTTTACACGTAAGCACTTGTTCGTGACAATGTGTCGGAGATTACTGTCCAGTTGGAGCTTGATGTGGAGAGGGCATGGAAATACTTTATTTATGGACTGTTCAAGAGCGTTGAAGAACTGTACTGTGATGGAATGCTCATCACAAATTGAGTTTCGATATTTATGATCGAAGCGAAAATATAAAGAGGAATCACCTGTATGTCATGGCAATTACTAGTATTGTGATGAGTGACAAATGATTATAATGCCACTGGAAAAAGAACTTCTCAATCACATATGCCAATACTAGCAGAGATCACTTCTAATACGGGGGTCCTGATTAAAGGTAAACCACCAGTAAGTAGTTTCGCTATACTTTTTTTTTGGCTCACCCTGTACATTTCTTGTTTGAAAAAAAAAACGAAATAAAACAAATGTGCAGGCCTTCCGAGCCCGGACCTGGGACTTCCAATGTCGCAAGGTGTTTGATTCTCCGACTGGTGAGAACTGTGACTGGTTCAAGAACATCAATGGTTGGAATGCTTACATGGACTTCAACTGTCCTACCGGAAGCTACATAGCGGGCACCGACTGCGGCTACAACTGGTGGAAACGAGATTATCGCTATGGTTTCAAGTGAGTTGATTGCATGGATGAGTAACTTGACAAAAAGTTAACAGATGGACAATATCGTTTGCTTGTCAGTGTGATTGTACAAAAAAAAAATCTCGACGAGGGCTCATAGTCTATCCTCCACAGAACTGATATATAATATATTGATTGTTCATACATGTAGGCCCCTACTGTTTATTTATTCTCAATATTACATGTAATATTGACCTTTTCGCTTACCCGTTTGCCTTCATTATTGTTTTTTTTTTGGCAAAATGTCTAAAAATAGGTGATATTGTATGTTTCATCAGGTGTTGTTCCCCCAAAACTCCGTACACCTGCACGGCCGCTCACGGGACTCACGCTCAGTCAGGACGTCTAGCGCAATACTTCAAGATCGGGGTGTCCGACTGGACACTGACCGGTATACAGAGTGACTATGACCATGGCTATGGCGACCGAAACTTCGTCTTCAAATTCTCCGGCTTGGAGTGCAGTAAGTCGATATCGGCCAATACCTCTCTGGCTATACAGGTGTATATTATAATCACATTAATTCGCAATTCGTGTAAATGACTATAATACTGTTATTTGATTCACGAGTTCACCAAACAATATCGAGATGGTAGTGAACATAATGCAGTTTCTAAGCATCAGTTTACGGAATATACATTTGACAGGCGATACCTGCAACTGCCCTGGCATTGCCGACTCGGCCTGGCGTGTGGTTGATGTCGAATATGACCTGCAAGCAGCCAAGAAATCCTCTGCTAAACCCGTTGTTCTACACACGCAAATATTCGAGAACAACAGCGGAGGCATGGGGAACTCTAGGTTCACGTTCTCGAAAGCTGTCAGACGCGGCCACAGCTTCAGGTGGGTCAAAGTCCAGAAAAGAACCTCTAATGAAGTTGTTTTTTTATTGCGTCCTATGATCATTACTACCAATACATGTATGAACATATCACGCTGGTGAATGCAGCCACAAGGCCGGGACGAGTATCACAATCGGAACATCGTTTAAAGTTGGAATTCCCAATGTAGGTGAGTTAAGGAGTCAGCTTTTTTTCGGTGTAAGGTGTAACTGAACGAAAACATTCTTCATCATCATCATCATCATCCCCATCATCCCCCTCATCATCATCATCATCATCATCATCCCCCTCATCATCATTATTATTATTATTATTATTATTATTATTATTATTATTATTATTATTATTATTATAGTTGAAATAACTGGCTCGGTGGAAGTGTCTGGCTCCTATGATTACACATGGGGTGAGTCTAATGAGATCACGACACAGTTCGGTTCTTGGTCAAGTGTCGACATTCCTCCATATAGCCGCGTCAAACTGACATCCGAAGTACAAGAGGTAAGCTGCAAAACTTCAACGTTATTGTTTCCGGAATGCTTCCTCTGAATTGCAATGGAATTCGTGTGAATCAAAACGCGCGCACTGTCGTCGGCTATTTACCAAACGCATCCAGTCATAACTGAAATATGAAACCGCCGAAAATTCAGCTGCCAAATGTGTTTCAAAAATATAGACGTGTTCTGAAGAGTTTTTCAGTCGGTAAAGAGCCACACAAAAAATCAGTGAGAGAGGAATTGCATCTTTGAGTTCAATTTTGACTTAGCAGCTGAAACATTTATTGGCAACATCTCAACCCTTGTGAAATTGAAATTAGCATTGTCGTTCACGTATTTCCAGTACCAGCTGAACGTTCCCTACAAAATCATCCTGGAACGCGAGGGAGGTTGCAGATGCGAGTCAGAGGGCGAGTGGTCCGGGGTTCAGTTGATGTCCCAGACAACCCATGCAGACATGGTGGATGAGAATGGAAACGTCATCATAAATGGTTTGAAACAATGCACGCTTCGTACTGTATCTGTGCAGTTGTTCTAAAAAGTATGGGTTAATGTAGGCCTATTTGAAATGTGCCTTAAAATGATTATACTAATTATATTTTTTAGAAATATAGAAATTATATATGCTGAATATTCTCGTGACCTTGATTTTCACCTCTGACCTCACTTTCAAGGTCATAGTACAAAATCTTATGGTCAATATCTCGCTTATTATCGACTTTACAGCTTAGGAATCAATTGTGCGCATATAGGAAATGATATATGCTGAATATTCTCATGACTTTGAATTTGATCTCTGACCTAATTTTCAAGGTCAGAGCACAAAATGACTAATATCTCGCTTATTATCGACTTTACAGCTTAGGAATCAATTGTGCGCATATAGGAAATGATACATGCTGAATATTGTCATGACCTTGAATATGACCTTTGACCTCATTTTCAAGGTCAGAGAACAAAATGGGTAATATCTCGCCCATCAGCGACTTTACAGCTTAGCAATCAATTGTGGATATATAGGGAATGGTATATGCTGAATATGTTGATGATCTTGAATTTGACCTTGACCTCATTTTCAAGGTCAGAGAACAAAAAAAGTTAATATATCACTTGTTATCGACTTTACAGCTAAGGAGTCAATTGCGAACGTATCGGAAATGGTATATGCTGAATATTCTCATGACCTTGAACTTGACCTTTGACATCATTTCCACGGTCAGATCACAAAATGGCTAATATCTCACTTAATATCGACTTTACAGCTTAGGAATCAATTGTGGACATGCTAGAAATGATATGGGTTGAATGTTCTCGTGATCTTGAATTGGCCAATGACCTTATTTTCAAGGTCATGGGACAGAAGATTAATATCAAAAATATACATTGTCCGGTAACCTTTCTTAGACATTGGGATAATTTTTCCTAATGTCAGAGCCACAGCGATGGGTCTTCAACCCAGATACGTTTATCGGATGAAAATCAGATATTTTCTCATTCGTGACAGATGATGACAACAGAAATCCGAAAAAAATATGTGGGGGCTCTGGACATTTTCTGAACATGATGCAAATCTGAACAAACACACACATATAGAGAATCAATGGCCTTTCATTAGATTCATTGAATAAAACGAAACACAACTACATGTATATATGTTGTTCTATCTGACCATCACACGATTGCTCTCTTTGTGACCTACAGGATCCAGTGTGGCCGTGCACAGCCGCCGCTCCCTCGGCAATATGGTTAGACGAACGACAGCGCCCGAGTGTCGCATGGACTCAGAGGGCTGGGGATGTACACTTCTAGGAGGTAATTTGTCTTGTGTCGTTATTATTAGCAGCTTTTCTCCAGTTAACTCTAATTATATTGACATTATAACAGTATAATCATTCACGTACACTGAAATGTGGTAGAAATTATAATTTGCCGTGAGTCTGTACTGTAGAACAGAGATGTTTGTTCGACACTTTCATTTGTGGTGATCTTTTAACTTTGTATAATAATGAGATACTTATTCAGAAGAAATTATGAATCATTAGTATTACGTGTACTACTACATATTATAATATATGAGATTGTATTCAATAATGGTATCTGAGTGATTGTTTCAAACCATTCTCACGTAGAACCGATTGGATGTGATATTAATACGAACTTCATGACCTTTCCTCCAAGTGAGGATGTCCGAGTTCCAGGAGTTTGTGTATCCCATGTACCAGATGGACGAGGCCAGGAAGATGATGTCGAGGGACGCCGAGGACTGCTTCAATGAGTGCCGCGATCACCCCTCTTGTGCCGGGGTGGTCAGGCAAGCCGGACTCGGCTTGACCCAGGAGGGAGACTGCTACTACGTGACTGTCTCGGACTTGGAGAACTGTGACCATCAGGGCAGTGGCTCTGGCTTCCCAGTCGTGTGGATAGAGCGAGGCCGCGAGCACAGCTGCTGTACGTGATTTCAATCTGCCGTACAATATTCGTGATTTCGATGATGTTGAGATTTTGTATGAATTCTCCAGAAGAGGAAGCCTCTGATAAATTTATGCACCGTACGTGTGAGTACAGGTATACACATACCTACTATAAATTATGTGTGTATTGATTTCAGTGCACCTTGCGCAGTCGGGCTGAGGAACACTTACGCGATTGCAGAGACTCTATGGTGAACTTCACTTTTGCTTATGAATAAATGTACTAGTGTTTCATCAACTCCTGCTGACTCGACCCACGGGTTGACTTAATATTGTAATACACATGTACTACATTCTGTTCTTAATAAACTGAAGCAACCAACGAATCATTTTGCCTCCTGCATTCAGTATACGATAAAACATCACATTATGATTATACCAGTATTAAATACATGTAAAGAGATCAGGTTCAATATCTGACCTTTGATCCGATAACCTACTGTCATGGCATAACATTGCGTCCGTCGTCTTATCGATCATGTCTCAGTCGTCAACATGCATAACGTGAAACTAATCGAGGGGCGGGGGTGTTATTTTTACGAGTTGTGTTCTCAAACTCTAACATTCTTCTAATAGTCTAATATTCTTCTCACTATTTAACTTAGTGGCTTGTGGGCTGTAAGTTTCGTTGACCTTGAATATCCGGTCCGAAATGGCGGCCATTTTCAGTTTAAGATGGGTCTGGGGGAAAAAAAATTTTTGCACTTTATAGGAAGTTTCATCCACATTTCCTACATAATGTGTGTTGTATGGAGCAACTCCTAGAATGCTTCAAGATAGAGCTTGAATATTAGTTCATTCATATGGGAATATAAATATGACGGTTTCAGTGGTGACGTCACCTTGAATTTGATCTTCGATGACCTTGAAAGGTCAAAACGGCACCTTTGGTGAAAAAATAAACTTCGCAGCTTTACACTATACAGTAAAATTCTCCGGTATCCTTTCTCTTAGCCTTTTTTGGGAAACAAATAGCAGTTCTTTATCATTCATACAAATAAATAGTACATAATTTAGTAATAGTGGGCAACATCTTACATGTAGCCTTGATCGTACCGGTATTTACAATGAGTACAACACCAGTGAACAGCATGACAACACGGTGTCATAACTTGAAGAGGGACGCTCCAGAAGCTATTTAAAGTACGATTCTATCCACTTACAACTACTGGCATTCAGCAATAAATAAAAAATAATAATTCTGCTACAATATTAGAACTATCATCATAAAACAAATGTATGTATTTAGGCGTAATTAGTACATGCTGTTCCAACAGGAGAATTCTTGATGCAATGCGAGTGGTTGCATAGGGAACGAAAATGTGATTTGAAGATCACGAATTCATTATGAATTGAAATCTTCGAAACCGTGCATTAATTGGTTCCAAAGTTTGTGAAACGGCGAGAGGCAGTTTTGGGAGTGAATTGTTATTTGTAGAATTACATGATTGCATCGGATATGACTCGATCGAGTGGCCGAGAGTCTGCACATACCTGATTGTCTCGTTGGATTATTTAGATCTTTTATTGGCTTTAACACATATGTACAAATATAACTATATTTATTTACTAATATATAATAATTACATAGCTTCACTACCCAAATGTAAAACATATCACAGTTTTGCTTCGATCGAACGTATTCATGACATGACGACATGAAAATGAAACATGTATATTTATAACAACGAACATATATACATGCAATTAAACAACTCGGCTACCACAACAAACTGCAAACGAATTCAAAATATCACTGGTTACCATCACAGACTTCTGAAGTCAAACTGCATCTACATCTATATGTGCGTAATCCACTCCGGGACTGATATAATTATGGTCTATTGTTTCTTCTCTGCCGGGATGAGATCGTCGATGGACTTCTTCTGCTCGAGTCGTTTCTCCATGTCTATCAGCGTGTTGACGCCGTCAATGACGAACTGGACCAGCTGGACCTCCGAGTACCCAAGCCTGTCCGAGTTGGAGATGTCGAAGGTACCGCCCACTGCAGCCGTGTCCACGCCGCCTGTTTGATATCATCAAGATGTTATTCGGGAGTAAAACAACAATGGTAGTGGACATGCGACTGCTTATATCTTCCTCGTGTAATTGTCACAAAACAAAGTAAGAATAGTTAATGGATGCTTGTATTGTTCTACAGAGGTTATTATTTTTGTTGAATAACCTCAACGGAGGTCATTATTTGCAACTAATAACCTAATGGCAGGCATCCATTAAGTCAGATAATGGGCTCGACACAGGTCATTATTAGAAACGAAGGCTTTCTCGGCTTCGCCTCGAAAGTCCTTCGTTTCTAATAATGACCTGCGTCTCGCCCATTATCTAATACGGAATGCTTAGCCTACCTGTCCCTCGTTTCTGGAGGCGTAGTTTCTCCAAAATGCCATCCAGTCGCTTCTCGTCCTTGGCGAGTAGCGGGATCCTAAGGTGGACTCCGGCCCGGAGTCCTGTGCCCAGATTACTAGGACACGTCAGGATGAAGCCCAGGTGCTCGCTCCACATGAACGAGTGCCCCTTCTTCTTGATGGCCGACTCTACCTTGTTGATTCCCTCGCAGAACCTCCTGAAAACATCCCTGATGTTACCGTCCTTCTGCATAGAGATGACCCTTATATGATCCTCTTCGTTAACCCAGACGAGGAATGTTTTCTGGTCGTTGTGCCAGATGCCCCGGGCGTCAGGCCAGTCGCGGGCCATCCCGGCACATGTCAGCAGCGGTGATACGGGCTTGTCAAAGAGGAAGTGGTCTTCGATCAGCTGATCCTGTTCTTGTGGGGTCATCTTTGCCAGCGGGTAGTACTTACCCTTGAACTCGTCAGTGAGCGTGCCCAGGGCATCGACGGTGATCTTCTCGACTTGGCGGCGTTCGCCGCGACTGCAATGTGGCGGCAGCGAGAGGCCCTTGATGCTGCGGCCTGTGCGCACGCGGCTGCTCAGCACGTACTTGGGGTCCATCTCGCCGCCTACAAGCTTTGAGAAGTCCAGATCCGTCACGTGCTTGGCGTCAGGGCCGTAGCCGCCGTGGCGGCCGTCGATCACCGGGTCAAAGAAGTCCTTGAACACCGAGTAGGATTCCTCGTCCCCGGCAACACAGCCCACGGTGAATATGAAGGGATGGCCTGCAATGCGAACAAGAACATTGCATTAAATGCAGAATTTATTCAAAGAATATAAACTTATGAACATTACATTACTTGCATATATATACATTCAGTTCTTCACGCCAGTATTGTAAAAGATTTGAAGGTTATTAATAAACTTAATGGTCTGAATAGCTTAAAAGGTTCACAAAAATAGCCAGTGATTGAGGTTAAGCACACTCATGTACCAGGGTTGTCGACTCCAGTCTGTATGGCCTGGTCAAAGGTAAAGTTATTCCTGGTGGCCACGTCCCGGTACTTGGCGTAGATCTCCTGCGTCAGAACCTTAGCCATCCAGTTGTTGTGCTTCGACAGGTCGGGAAAGTCCTCCTCAGGCTTGTAATTCTTCTGCTTCTCGTTCGGCATCTTGATAACCTTTCTAAAACCATAAAATAATCCTTCTAATAGCCTGAATGTATAATGATGACATGTTCAATATTTAATTAAATATATATAGTGCATGATTTGGGGAGTGTACCATTGTTCTCGAGGGTTACTATCCATGTTAGGAACTCCGCCTGGAGGTTAATAAATAAAATATTAACCTCCCGAGAGGTTAATATTTCAGTTAATAACCTCCAGGTTCTCGGTATGGAACCTACCACTTACGAGTGTTGGTGGAAAAACGTGTATATGAAAAATAGCACAGTTTTGTACACATTTAATTTTCAACGATCAGAAGAACACAAATGCACATCAAAATCACACATTCAATACAAATGGAAATGCATATCGATTTGCACAGTATAGCATCATTTAGTAGTAACTGGTATCCATACGATATATCCACATTTTGTCGACGATATATTGGTACTTGGTTAATGAAATTATCCGCCATTATCCAGTGAAAACGGTGTTTTTGTGATTCCGGATCTTTTGATATTCCTGCGATATTCCACATACAAGTATATCCAGAACTTAGGCGAAATCCTGCAGAAATCCGCTGAGAAACATGCAGCTATGCACGCACATCGTTCTTGCACTGTGGATATAAATGGTATAAACTTGAAATACAGTATTCGTTTAGGTGATTACATTTATATCGGATGTTACGTAACGGTATTGATGTTATTAACTTACCAGTCGCATTTCGATGCAATGGACCAATCTTTAGAACCAGCCTTAATGATTTCACCGTCGACATCTCCAAGCTTGTGAATCTCACGAGTAAGCTGAAAATATATAATTCGTTTTCTTTTGATAACGAGTAGGGAAATACAGATAATAGGCTTTCTCGTTAAATATGTCCCGCTACATTATGACGAGGCTTTAGAATAGTAACACTATTTTAATTCAGTTAGAATAGTAACACTATTTTAATTCAGTCAACTTCTATATGTCTTCGTGGAGGATGGACGGACGCACTAAAATCGTAACTTTCAAAATAAACGGGATCTGTATTAAGATATGGCCGGACAGAAATATCATTTTGTTTGGACATAACATAATTCTCTGTATACAGGTACATCCCATTTGTTAATGCAGACGGAAAAGGGCCGGAAGGGAAAAGAATGCTAATTGTTGTTCATAATTCAATGCAATCGAACGGGTAAAAAACTCACCCGCTAAGTCTTGCTGATATCCGGTCACACCATCGTTCTCATCATTCAAAGAAATAACGTCTTGCAATTATTGTATTGCGCCAATAACAACAGATTTGAATACGAATTGAAATCCCCTGTGTTAATATCCAAGTTATGCATTTTCGCACCAGTGAACGGTATTGCAGTGTTTTCCGTGGTAAAGTGAGCGCGCCTCTTGCCGCGTTCGCTTTTATAATGGTTCATGTGAGCAATACACACAAACAAGTTACTAGGGAAACAGGTAAACACATCCACTAGAAACATGCTGCCTTGGACGGGCCATGTGCATAGTAGCCATAACAACAGAATGCTCTCTGGAGTTGAATGTAAATATGCCATGTAAATATCTGAGTTGAGCCGAAGCCGTCAGTTGCATGTTAGCCTACTTTTGATCGTGGTTCCACTTCACCGCATTTTGAAAACAGTGTTTTGCAATACATTAATCGGCATCATATACAAGGGGTTATGTATTCACTATAATTTTCATTCAAGTATTTTCAGTTATTGTGTCCATTCAAGTGTGACCTTTTATGTGCCTGCCTGGTCGAACAGTAGCGTTATGGGTCGTAATGGCCAGGGGGTGAAATCATGCACTATATAGGATAGTGACCACGGTTTCGTGATTCGCACAGTTAGTAACCCCCCCTCGCGCTTCGCGCTCGTGGGAGGTTACTAACTGGGCGAATCACTCAACCTGGGTCACTATCCCATACATAGCGACTCGAAACATTTTACAAGATCACATCATCCGAAAGAAAATGTATAAATCCAGAAAAAGCTATGTTGTGTATTCGTTTTGATCCGATAACCTATTGGAATTTGATCCGAAAACCTATTTCAAAAGGGCTCCAGGTACAACGTATTGTTTAGATTTTTTTGTATATTTCGCGTTTTTTTTTTCAATTTGGCGGTCATTTTCGACGAAAACAGTCAACTTCTTACATTGGCGGCCTTTTTCTCAAAATCTTTTCAGACTGTTTTGAGATTTTTGCTTCAAAAGCTTCCCCTTGTGTACCTTTGTGATGTGTATAAGTTTCGTTGCCCTTAAATCGTCGGTCTGCGTGTGGCGGCCATTTTTATTTTTAGACGGGTTTTTTGGTTTTTTTGGTTCCAAATGGCGTTACTACCGTATCCATTTTGGGTCATTTCTAAGCCAAAACACTTGTATATACAACTCAGGATTGTAAATCAATCATATAGGAAGTCTCATTTGGAGCATTTTTTGGGTGACCTTGAACTAAGATGATCTTGAGTGGTAATTTTGGAGGTTACATTTGAAGTAAAAAATGTAAATTAATCGATGCAGACAAAATGCTTGTAGCTTTGTATCATCTGATCATGAGCGTATAGGCAGTCACATCAGACGGTTCTTTTGGTGACTTTGAATTTTACTTCTAGTGAATTTGATATGTCAAAACGGCAATAGGCCTATTAGTAATTACTAATAAATAAGGTGTATGCCTAACACTAGCTACATTATATACAAATTACTCCAGTAACATTTCTAAGCCGTTGGGCTAAAAACTTTTGTGTGAATGCCTTTACACGTAACCCTGGGCGATTTCAATCAACAAACAGTTCCTTCTTGCATTAGGGGGCGCAAGTTCAGGTCATGGATCCTAAATGCACGAAGTAGTCACCAAACTTGACTACTAGACCATTCACAACTCACACCATAATAAAACAAGAAACAATCACCTGCCAATAAAACTTGAAAATTGTTTTTCTCTGTCTGCCTCAGGTTACAAGAACACGGGCTTGGCCTGTAGGCGCATTTTCATGAATTTGCACTTCGAAAACTGTAACAAACTGGGAATTAGGTCTTCATAATTCCCTGAGGATTTTTTTTCCCAATTCGAACATTTTCTAGATCCATTTTGGTGTGAATATCTATACAACCGTAATGGGACGGTTCACATAAATTTATCATTATAATGCAATTCACTATAGTCAAATTCATCCGTCAGTGAAACAAGCTTTTTGACGATAATTTTGTTTTGGATAATCGAATCAACTTGAAATTTGGTGTGTCTTAATTGCGTATCATGCCGTAATTTTTCACCGAGTTTCAGAATTTTATCTCAGTAAATGAAAAAGTTGGCAATCTACCTCAATGTTAAATTTCAGTCCAAAATGGGATCAAACAAATTCCAACAAATTCAGGGCTTTTACGATGTTTATGCCAGTACAGAATGAATTTGTTGCTTTGATTTGAAGTCAGCAGGCAGTGTCGCAGTGTATATTAAGTAAACATGTTTATTTTGAATCAGTATATGATTCAAATATTAATTAAAAGTCGTTTTTGTGTGCAGACCCTGAAATTCCATTGTGGGGCTGAAATTTAACATTGGGGTAGATTACCAACTTTTTCAATTTTTGAGATAGAACTCTGAAATTAGGTGAAAAATTACTGCATGATTCCCAATTAAGACACACAAAATTGCAAGTTGATTCGATTATCCAAAACAAAACTACGGCCAAAAAGCTTGTTTCACTGACAGATGAATTTTAGTTTAGAATGTCATGAAGTCACGGTCACACAGACGATCAAGAGCAACAAAGATACAGAACGATCCCCCACCCCTCCAATAATTGGAGGGGGGGGGGGGGGGGTTCGTTCACACCCATGTAGCCATCTTTGAACAATGTATACCTGCAGGATTATGATAGGATCAGGATCAGTAGAATGCATACGTACGTACAGTGCCCGTCCCTGCGCTGTATGTGAGTGACAGGGTGTTCCTGCTGCTTCTCCTGTTTCAAGTCGACTGCCCTCCGCCTGGGAGGACTCTCTCGTATTTGTCTCTGATTTCATCAAATGGACAATGAAATCACGTCGTAAACGGAACGTCAGAACGTTTTTTCCCCCAGAAAATCACGAGATGTGAGCACACGGTAAAGCCGTCCAAATTTTTATTAATTTTGTCATTGGGCGAGATTTGGGATTTTGCTATCAATTGATTTGATCATATCATGTTGCTAGAGCTATTGAAATATTTTTCGCAATTTTGTGGACCAGTTGAAAGGCGAAAAAAGCAAATTTGAAAGGTCTAAATAAGCATTTTTGCTCAATTAGACTCTTTTCTTCAAAAATATATTACCAGTAGATCCGTTTTCTTTTTTGTACAAAGTACCGGTTCATGTCAATTCATTCGTACTGGGCATTAGGATGCAGTGACTTCAATCCTTAAAATGTAAGCTTGAAGGGAGAGTTTTTGGTAGGCTATCTTTTACAAATATAGATATACAATGTACACAAGACTTGTACACAAGACTAATTCACATTTCGGTGACCACGATTGAGCGTAACCTCGGATACTCACCATTTTATAACTGAATTGTGAAAATAAATGACTGTATTAACAAAATCTAGAGCTTCAAAATGACATATTTTGTAGAGTAGCTGATCAGCATCCTAAAACTGAAAAAAAAAATAGGGGGTCACCGTATCCGTTCACTTGGAAAACAAGATTCAAGATGTGAATATGGCCAAAAAAATGTGTAAAAATACTATAAAATAAGTCATTTTAGTAAATGTTTGTGATTTTTTATCAAATATGTCGAAGAAACAAGCACGGTGATCCCCTATTTTCTTTTCAGTATTAGAATGCTGATCAGTTACTCTATAAAATATGTTATTTTGAAGAGATAATATTCAAGATATAGCTTTTAAATTTTTACTTTTCATTACCTCCCTGTTTGTAGCGGACTACGTTAATTTTCTTTACCGGTACAAATATCACGGTAAGAACACCACTACCGTAACGCGACACTACCGTAGTACGGGACAATGGCGGCAGGCAAGTAGCTCGAGTGGCTGTCTTGAGATTATCGTTTCTAATGCACATGTCACTCTTGTTCAATGGGGTGAACTTATTTACGTTACGCATCTAATGGTCTAGGTTATTCAGTTAAAATGCCCTCAGTCAGAAAATAAAAATCGACTGATAAAACCGTAACGTCATATCGCTAGAGTACTACCATAACGCCGAGTGTGTACTACCGTAACCTGATCCTATAGCTCTCATGCAATTCTGAGATTGTATTTTGCATTGTTTCAACAACAACAACAACAACAACAACAACAACAACAACAACAACAACAGCAACAAACTTTTAAACGGAGCTTTCACAAGAGATTGGTGACGATGTACATTTATTTGTGTTATACTTTGTGACTGTTAATGTATAATAACATGTAAAATGACCAGATTTTGAGTTAAATAATTAGATTTTCTCAAATTGTTGTCGTATTTGTGTATATAAAATGCCAATACATACTGAAATTTGTGTATGCAGATATTGCAGTGCGAAGAACAGTATGCAGACAATCTTATGATAACAAATACTCAAGTTTACAAGGTTAGGTTTTTCAAATTTAATGATTTAGTAGGAATAATGACGCAGTGCGGGAGGTCTGATGTTCTCGTCCTGGGCCGGCACTTAGTAAGGAGGGGGGGGGGGAGAGATTCATCCTGGTTAATTTATTAAGGTTTTCACGGTGCTTGTCAACCAACATGAAGCTGTAAATAACAAGCCTCTGGCTTCCCACATACACGCAAGTGGTGATTGCCCACGTTGTAAAAAAATAAATTCGAAATATTAAGTATAGATTTGTATAAATTCTACATTGATATGCATGAGACGTGGTTGTCTTTTTCACATTTATCATATTACCAAAGTGTATAAATGGGTACCGGCGTCTACTGCAAATTGGCTGGAGTACTTGAGTAGAGAACCAACTTCTGGGGAAATAGTTTATGCATCAAGCAAAGTCAGTGTCTTGATCATCCTATTGGTCAACGCTGGTCAACTCCTATGGATATTGATTGATTGACACTTGGATATACCAAAATATGGCAAGTCGGGGCTACTTGCAGAAAGATACTTGTGTAGCTATTCGTATAATGTATCCCATATTATACCTAGTTTATCGCGAAATACAGTTTTGAAGCTAGCAGCCTTCTGCCATTGTCCGTACTACCGTAACGTCATGTTACGGTAGTCACAGTGCTGAAACCGACTATGGTAACGCGCATTACCATAGTCAAAAATGGCGACAGGCACTTGTGTTTCGAATTTGCTTGTGAATTTATATGAATATAACGTGTATAAATCGAGAGGATCTTCGAAATATAGCGAAATCGATACGTGTAGGTTAATCCCGATTATGTGCAATGAGTCACTTGGTGATATATTAGTGAAAACGGAGTGTGGACAATTGTGTCCTGACTAGGGTAACGCGAATGTCAGACTATGGTAATGTGATTTGTAGGAAATTTAATGACTATGGTAATGCGATGGGGCTTTCGTACACAAACACAATTCTTTGTCAACATAAAAATGGTTTGAGGGGTAGAATATATGTGTTGAAAACTCTCGAATCATCTGTTATTTTATCACAAATCAATGTAAAAACATATGCGATTTTATTACTGTACACAAGTCAGCAACTCCATCAATGGTATTATTTCAGACCTATGTTACACATGATGAGATACCCCAAGTTGTCGATCAAACGCAGGGTCTGGCATAAAGCCACATTTGAATTTATACAAATCTGTGCATTTCCTCATCAAATTGTCAAAAATACTGAGAAATTTCAAAAACGGGAGACAATGCAGGTTTGATTTAAGCTTGCCCCCAGACTATGCAATTCAGTTGCAGCGACTCGGTTGCACGCCAATCGCATGCGATCTGGTCGCGGCGACCGTCACTGGTCACACTGTGCGTTCGAGTCGCATGTAAATTGACGATATTTGAGTGCAATTTGTAGAGAATCTGTAGGCAGACGGGTGTTTTTAGTCGTGTGAACATGGATCACCATTAATGTAGGCTATGTCGGTGCCTTTTCACAACAACAATCATGCCTAAAATACGAGAGAGAAGGCAAAATAGAGTTGCAAAAGGAGTGTGTTGAGCCTGTAGGTCATACCTGTGGCACCGTTCATCTTGTTTTCTATCTAGGCCTTTTATCCTATCGAGAATAAACCATGTTTGTCTGGGTAAATATTAATACGTGTACCGGTATGTCGGCGCTGACTTTGGGACCATACTCTTTGGGCCTCTGGGAATGTGCACCCTAATATACTACTATTATGTTACTCCATGATCCAATAAATGTGGATGCCATTCTATCCGTAGTAAGAGGAGTAGGGAACCTAGTTCGAGACAACTTTCTTACAACTGCTCAATGCGCGAGGGGTAAGAAGTGTCCCATCTTATTCAAATATTTCAATATTTACTAGTCCGACGCACGCTTGTCCTTGTTCCTGTATTCAGGGCAGTGATGTCGGAAAGTGACGGACTGTGTTTTCATATATTGGAACATCGTCCGCAAACTGTGTTCAGTCCATCGATCCTGTTGTCATCAAAGTACCAAGTGTCAGCATGTAACCGGGACTAATCATATGCGACTCACTGGTTCTACATCTCACGATGTCAGCATTGGGTTTCAGCACGGTACTACACCAAGTAATATATGCAGTTTTTAAGAAAAAATTGCACTGTAACCTGGAATAGACCTTTTCCCTGTATTGAATATACGAATATCGTATAAAGTACAGTTCAAGTCTTGTGTTATATATATTATTTGTAGTGAAGTAGTGAATGCATTACCATAGTCGACACTATGCGTTACCATAGTCAATGTATCCTTGGACTCGGGCGTTACCATAGTCAGCCACGATTCTCAGTCGCCGATATCTCGTAGAAAAAGCCTATTTTTCTGTAACTCGCCTAATTAATTATGTGCAGCACAATCAACTTTATATCACAGACTTCTGAATGCTTCAAAATAGCCTCTCATTCAAGTTGTTAAGCTCGATCAAATTCGAACCACAAATACCTGCCGCCATTTTTGATTATGGTAATGCGCGTTACCATAGTCGGTTTCGGCACTGTGGGTAGTGGGGTTCCTACAGTGAATATGGTGATAGTAGAGCTAGACAATAAATAAATGGTTCCTTTATTTATGCAAAAAGGCGAGGGTGGGACTCTGGACCCCCATTAACTCCCCCTCCCCCCAGAATCATCACGGAATAATATTCCTGGTCTTGAGTTGGAGTCATTTAAAGATAATTCGGGAGTGACGAATTGACGTCACGGAATGACACAATATCAATAAAATTATATGCTTGAAAATGCTACGTCTAACTACCAGTAAAGATCATGTAACGCTTGAAGCGTCCTACCCTGCGACTCGGTCATTGCCGGTGAATACAAAATGTATATGGTATATGGTTAGTAGTTTACACATATACATGTATTGACCGTTATACTCAGAAGAGGAGGCCAGAAGAGGAGGCTCCTAGTACAAATGCACGTGGGACTGTGAGCCAGTTCACACCACCTCAGAGAAGACTGTGCGGTCAGTACAAGCACTGACATGTATAACACAGAGTTGGCAAGACACAGCCTCCCTCGAGTCTCTTTTTATGGATACTTGGGGCCATCCGTACCCGGGGGACAACCAGACAGACTGCTCGTGAGCCTACTTTTTCTCGAGCATGACAGAAGCGTCATAAACGGGTTTACAGTGTGACCGACCGATAAATAAAGAAACGTCTACAAGGAAACATTTATATCGAATGTGAAGCTGCCAAAGTCCAGGCCAAAATGCCTGTCCTGGTATAAGGAATATTGCTACCTTATTTCTACCAACATGTTATACCTTAGCCCAAAGCTGTCAAACACACGACCAAAGTACCATAATGGTCAGCAAACAGTCAGACCATAACATAAGGATATGTTTAGGAAGAATGACGATCTATCCAAGGAGTACTAAAATTGGATGACACTGCCTCTCCCACGCTACAAACTGAACTTTTGAACGAGGTGTTAAAGAAAGGTTGAAGACCATGGAAGGTCATGTGCCAAAAAGGGCAATTAGCTACAGGATAGAAACCAATTGACAGCACTGGTTGCCTTCATGTAGCAGAACATCTCCATGAGATCATCCTCTCAGTCCGATCCGTCATGCTTCTGGCACCACCTCTAGTAGGGGTAGATGGTGCTTTCAGAGCAGCCTAGGAGGTGCTGACGGCAGCCGAAGCACGAGTCAATGACGACAAGTCATTGAGACCTTCCTCGGCGTGGTCCTTGGCAAACTGGGTTTCGCATAAACAGTGTCGGACTGGTGGGGCTGGTGCAACTGGTGGGGCTCCTTCTGTGTCTCTGGCGGAGTGTATCTCTAGCTACTTTATCTTCTCTTTCAGATGCAACTGACTGGTTGCTGTCTAAAGGACATCCTGATTGAGCCATATATGGCGATCAAGGGACTCATTCTCTAAATTGGCCTTATAACCATGATCTAGAAGGTTCGTATCCTCTACCTCCTGGACTTCTCTGACATAAATTCAGACTTTCAAAACACTAGGAGTCAGATCCCGAGAGATCCGGCCGCAATTGGATACATAACACCACTGAGCAAATTTTGCTCACTGCCGTACAACATCCCCAACGGGCACACCACGTGAAAACCACGTGATAATCTGGTGGAAAGTTGGTTGACTCGTCAGACATGTCTAAATCACGTCATTATGACGTGGTTTTGTTCAGAGGTTAAGACGTGCATATATACGGCACATTAAGACGTCTGTACGACGTCGTTTACATGACACTAAGCAACGAGTATCTCAGTCTTCGAGAGAAGAGATATATTTTATTAATTTATTTCAATTTCATTCCGCACTGAATACCTCATACTTTTAACCGATATGAATTGAGACTTGAACTATTCTACGTGTGTAGCCCACATGTGATCCTGTGCAGGTTTAATAATAATAATAATAATAATAATAATAATAATAACTGTTCATGTTATAACATGTTTGCATAGTAAATTTTTCGAATAATAAGTTATTAAGTTAGAAAAACTTTCTGTATTCCTGCCATGATGCAACGCTGAGACATTTTCACGTGTAGCCTGCTTTCACATGCCTGATTAATTAATCCAAGCAGAAATACATAACGAGAGATATATTTCTGATCCAAGCTATTTGTTGAGAGAAAGACCCGCGAGCCCTGATCCTTGACGGCGGGTGGATGGTATGGGGGGGGGGGGGGGTTAGGGGAGAGCATAGTGATGGAGATATTGGGCGGGTCAGGTTCCTGGCGAAATTGGGGAGACCACAAGCATGCTGTGCGGTTCGAAGTATGGCAGTCAACTTGTGAAGGATTATAGTGTGCGACTGGGAAACAAATTTTGACGCCAAATCAGACACCCGCAAACTCTTGACCCGACAAGGTGGTGGCGAGTCGAATACTCAGTGTTTTCGAAAGTTTTCAGTGGACATTCATTGTTCAACAGTTCAAGATTTATACTTCTCAAGTGGATAATACTGAATTGAACCAGGAAGCAGGTGAGTTTTGCATTATTAGCTATGATTATTATTATGTATATACATGTGAACCGCATGGCGTAAAAAACAGTGAATATTAAACAGTTGAATGTATGTATGAAAGCTGTGTGTTAATGTACACAGTGCGTATAACTTAATCGCGGACATCTTCGCAAAATGTGAAAAGTGAGTGTACTGTATGGTTACTCAAAATTATATTGAATGTTCACTAGATCTAGCCGAATTAACATTCTAAACAGGGATGGACTCGATCTATTCGGGACATGATTATAGGGTCACTTTCCCCGTGAAAATTTCGATACTTTTGCCAGACATTACTTACTTGCCAGACCTTTTTTTAATTTAGTCATTTTCCTAATTTTTTTTCATCACATTTCACAATTCTGCGAGAATGTCAAGTTGAACAGTTGTTGGAAGCAAGAGGCCAAACATTTGTATTTCTCCACTCAACAAGAAGTTACATTTTCGATCTTTTAAATTACACATTTTAAAAATATTTAGTGTAAATCTACTTCAGAATTTGAATTTGCATTCATCAGGGAAACCGTTAGAGCTAGAACATATAAAATACACTCTCTGATGAAATAGCTGGAAGACACCTTTTGCATGTATCTGAAATAAATTAATCCCATGGGTGACATTATTTAGCCCCACAAGCATGATCCAGTGGAGCTCCGGGCCGGTCCGTTGGAGCCTTGCAGATGATAACCAGAGAGCATTTTGTGTGAACTCGCTTCCAACACTCACACCCCAACCCCACCCCTCCTTTCCTCCCCCCACTCCGTCATCCTCCCTCCCAACTCTAATAATTGATGCACGATGCTATCGCTTACGAAAGCACGCTGTGTACATGTACTGATCGAGATATTGCCTGCATGTGGTCGGCCCGGCTGCACAGGCTCAAATCATCCCCCCCCCCCCTTACCACCACTACACAAATTTGTTGATTGATATCTGATGCTATCACACAAGGAAAAGCAACAGGTTACTGAGAGGTAGAGTGCATGTGTTAATAGCCCGACATGCAAGATTGATCCTGATCCATGGGACGTCTAGTATCACGCCCTATTTAAATGCTATCACTGCGTATCGAGACAAAGAAGTCAAAAAGAAAAACAAACAAACAGACAAAACAGATTGGGCAGTATGATAATTTTGATTGATAATTAACAAATCAGTGTTCATTCGGGAATAATAATTTCTGGTTTATATCCTAGAGAGCTATATATTATCCGCAATTTTCCCTTTACTTTAGAAAGTGAGTATTGTTATTCATGTCATCATTTTGTTATTTTGGTTTCATATATATATATATGCATTGGATTCACACTAATAGAATGTAGTTGTATGTAATATTTGTGATATAGCGATTGATTTATATCACTAGTTGGGACAGGTACTTCTAAGTTATTATTGTTAAAAAAAAAAACCGACATGCAGTAGGCTCCAGCAAAATGCCATTAAATATATTTAATATATTTTACCCAATTATCAAAACACTTTTTTTCAAAATTGTGCATGTAGTGTGAATTTATGTGTGTGATAATGTATGATTATTTTCGTTGTGTGTATGCCCAGAATTGGAATTTCCTTTTTTTGTATAATATAATTTTAATTCTCGTTCCAGAATTTCAAAAGAAAGTCCTCCACTTTCTATTAGACATCAAAAACATGATCGCTGACATGGGAGTTCGGAACAGGCCACCCCCCACGGACCTCATAACAGAACCCCTCGACAGCCTTGATGAAATTGAAGAGTTTAATCGCACTGTAGCAGAGGACAAGGAATTTCGAGATACCTTGGTAACTTGAAATTTATTTATATCTGTATGCTGACACTTGGGCTGGTTTGTTGATAATTTTTTTCGAATGCTGGTGCTCATTATACATTACAGGTTGCCAAATGCGTCTCCGTGGGGGGCGTGGACATGAAGGACATGACCAGCAATGTCATGGGAATGTAAGTACATACTACCATGTACTGAACACAGTGCATGTGAACCAGTTTTCTTTTGTCATAATATTATTACACAACAATGATATATGTACACATTTCAAATACATGTTTGAAATATGTTCACTCATATTGTTATGATAATGATTTCAGGCTGATGACAAATGGACTGATGTCCAACCTTAACATGAAAGGGCAGAGGGGGAAAACAGCCTTCGAAAACTCCGCTCTATGCAAGGCCATCATAGGTATTTTGCATGACTGTAGCCTACGATGAATTCTCTAATGTACATACATGTATGTGAATGTTATCCTAGTGGTGAATGAATTTATGCTGACGAACAAGAATCTTGAGACAATGAACATTCATTAATAACCGAATCATAAAAAATAATATTTTTGTTTTTCGTTTGTTTCAGCCAGTTTGATAGCAAGCCATCGGAGCACGGAAAGTGATGCCCGCCGTTGCATCACGTCGGTTTTAAAGTATGCGCCCACCAGGAAAGGAGGCTCCAGAAGAAAATGATTTACATGTATAACGTGTTAAAATAATAAATGATTGCATTACAGCTATCGGGTATGTGTTATATCCATTCAGGTCGGTCAAACTGGTCAAAATCTCAGAAGATTGGACCAGTTTGTAGACGTGTTTAAGACGTCATATAAAGACGTCTTGAACACGTATTTTAACCATGTCATAACCACGTGATTAGGAGACGTGATTTTCACGTGATAATATCACGTGATTTTGATTTGCAAATACAACAAGTTAAACACGTGAATGATACGAGTTGTATCCACGTCTTGTCCACGTGAAATCAACCAGTTTTGCCCGTTGGGTCGCGTACTCCATTAAAATGAATGGGAGATTGTCATCCCAATCACGAAGGCTGCCAGCATATTGACGACACTTTGTTATGAGTGTCACGCACCTTGATGCTGCCCAGCATTTCCAACAGCCCTCAGAATTAGCCAATTTTGAATAGCTTGCCATGATCCGAGTGCACCTGCTTTGGTACACCTATCGTACCTTCGATCACGTCTGTGGTTTGAAGGCGTTTGTATATTTTTGAAGTATTCCTGGGTAGGTACCCTGGGTGGTGTATCCAGTATAATCTTTAGTAATCAAGGCGATCCAGTCAAATGACGTTTCAGCCTTAACCATGGTTATTCCTTTGTGCAAGTCCAAATTGCAACCCTGCCAGCGAAAGCAATATTGCAACTGGGCATGGATGCCCAAATACCCTGTCATCTGCAGGTAATGGAGCTGATGGAGCACTTCCATTAGCAGTGCCGTAGGTAACACCAGCTGCCAGACAGCAGGCTTATGGTGTGGTCCCTCATGTCATATTGTGTCTTTTCAATGAATGTCAGTCTTTCCGAATGCTTGGGTTTCAGCAACAGCTGCACATTAGAATAACTGCATGTGCTTCAGTGGGCACTGCATGTGCATTAGTTGTGGCAGTCAATAAATCAAATTTATTTTCATATGTGTGAAATGTAGTCCCACCAAAAATTGACATGTGCCCCATGTCAAGATGCATAAATGACTTTGAATCCACTTTGTCAGTATATGCTAATATCTAATAATATATTCAGACGATTCATATAAACAATAGTTTTATGTTTAGCATTCTATCAAATTTAATCAAAGCAATCATTGCCAAATATTTAGTTTTAAAACCTAATAATCAGATAATATTCTATCTATCACCCCTCCACGACCAGTGGTAGAGACAACGATATTTCTACTTTCTAGGTAGTGACACCTGGCGAATAAGTTGAATCTAAAATTCCCCGAAAATGGCGTCGAAGAGGGTGGTACGATTTCCTTGCACTAACTTTTTGATTTTTGTTGAAAATACCTACATTACAGGGGGACCCTGATCAGAAATAAATTAGAGGTTTTTCAAGTTTTGTTGAATGTATATCATAATCACGCTGGGAAAGGCGATCTCCAGAATCTGAGGTTGAACGCCGGAATTTGAGGTTGAACGCCCGAATCAGAGGAAATGGCGCAAAAAAAGGAAAACATTGTGAGTAGCTCCTATGATTTTGGGTTAATACAGTATTTCATATCGATTATCGACATGAAAGAGTGTGTCCATAGAGCATGCGAACATATATGGCTTTCAGGAATAAGCAAGATTTGTGTGAGAAAGCACAGACCAGGCAGTAAACTGGGACACAAAATAGCGGGTCAATATCCGTATGCAAACGAAGTGCGAACTTGCAGCCAAGTTTGACATTTCGAAGGATATAGGGCAAAATACACATGTTTCACGAACAGAAATAGTTACCAGTTAACCTATTACTACAAAAGAGACATCAGTATGTACACACCATCTGATAAAACACGATTTATGAGCACATTTCGATTTGACAGCTGCAACTCCATGTGTATTGAGGACGGCAACTCCATGATTTCCAATAATGAGGTAGAAGTTGATTTCAGGTTTGCCTTCTGTAACAATTTGATAGATCTATGGACCTAATCTTGTATTATTTGGTTGATAGCATGTGTTTATTCAGAATTGACTGCGCATAGCATGGACACCAATATTTTTACAGGGTGTATCTTCACGCTGGGAAAGGCGATCTCCAGAATCTGAGGTTGAACGCCGGAATTTGAGGTTGAACGCCCGAATCAGAGGAAATGGCGCAAAAAAAGGAAAACATTGTGAGTAGCTCCTATGATTTTGGGTTAATACAGTATTTCATATCGATTATCGACATGAAAGAGTGTGTCCATAGAGCATGCGAACATATATGGCTTTCAGGAATAAGCAAGATTTGTGTGAGAAAGCACAGACCAGGCAGTAAACTGGGACACAAAATAGCGGGTCAATATCCGTATGCAAACGAAGTGCGAACTTGCAGCCAAGTTTGACATTTCGAAGGATATAGGGCAAAATACACATGTTTCACGAACAGAAATAGTTACCAGTTAACCTATTACTACAAAAGAGACATCAGTATGTACACACCATCTGATAAAACACGATTTATGAGCACATTTCGATTTGACAGCTGCAACTCCATGTGTATTGAGGACGGCAACTCCATGATTTCCAATAATGAGGTAGAAGTTGATTTCAGGTTTGCCTTCTGTAACAATTTGATAGATCTATGGACCTAATCTTGTATTATTTGGTTGATAGCATGTGTTTATTCAGAATTGACTGCGCATAGCATGGACACCAATATTTTTACAGGGTGTATCTTATGCCATCATTATTTTGCTGGTTGTATTGATGTGACATTGTGATACAAATATGAAAATGAAAAATTCGTTTCTGCATATGCAGTTTTGTGGTTGACACCTGCAACCCCCCCCCCATGCAGGTACATGTGTATATGAACCCATTCCATTTTGAGCGCTAAACGGCCGGGTTAAATACTTGATTTAAGCATGAAAACTTGTAGCAGACGTGGGAAATTTACTTAGGTAAAAAAGTAAATGTTTCTGTTTGCGAACATACAAAATATTTTAAAAGCTAATTATTGGATCAAATAGGATGTTGAACAATTGATATGGAAATAATAATATAACCAAAAGAAAAGTCATGAAACAATAAAAAATAATACAAAATTAATCTTTACAAAAATTCTAAAACTTTGGCAGCTGCCAAATATATCAACTATATAAACATGATGAACACGTATTTAACAAACAAGAGGTCCTATATCACACGCATGGAACTATATATAGAAAACAAATTTTCCACTATGCGGTTATGTGAGGATGATCTGCGGTTAATCAATGAAATGAGGCCGGCTCATAGGGAAATGAAGTGTCATTTCTTCTGCCGCAAGATATTAGCAATCGTTGGAAATTACAAAATCGTATCACGATCGATAATCTCAAAAGAGTAAATTTGTAAAGGATATCTTGCTAATTGATTGGTTCGTATAGTTTTCACAATCCGTTTCTGCAAGCAATCATCGACCATAGTAATTAATACAGCCACGCTCATTAACTTACACAAAATGAAATGTGGTCGCTGATTGTAAAATACCATCAAAGTAAAAAAAAATCTGACACTCTTGTCGCGCAAAGGGACATAAACGAAACGCGTACCAGTATGTGAAGCATAGAAAGGGTACATGTAGATAGGTATGATACAGTTTTGTCCATGCATGTATATTATGTTATATTTGCAGATTTCTTTGTCGAAGTTGTTTGCCGTGGAGAAATGCACAATCATGGATCTCTCAGGTATGATTATACATATTCTTTGGAACAGATGTACAACACTGTATGGATAATACCTTTTGTAGCTGTAGTGACTTCTTTTTGCTATAGATATCTCGGATGCCAGGACTGTACCAGGTGATTCAGTGGCAATCTCAACTTCGCACGAGATGAGTGTCGGCAGCTCCATCGATGAAGCCATCTCACTTGACATGACTGTCAACACATCTGCCGATGAACCCGATCTGCGAGGAACAGCTGTCAACACATCTGCCGATGAACCCAATCTGCGAGAAACAGCTGTCAACACATCTGCCGATGAACCCGATCTGCGAGAAACAGCTGTCAACACATCTGCCGATGAACCCGATCTGCGAGGAACAGCTGTCAACACATCTGCAGATGAACCCGATCTGCGAGGAACAGCTGTCAACACATCTGCAGATGAACCCGATCTGCGAGAAACAGCTGTCAACACATCTGCAGATGAACCCGATCTGCGAGAAACAGCTGTCAACACATCTGCAGATGAGGCCGCTCGGCAACAAACGGTTGTCAACACATCTGCCCAAGAGATGGGCCTGCAAAAAGCAGCTGTCAACACATCTATCCAGGAACCCGGTCTTTATGAGATAACCATCAACACATCTGCTCAGGAGCCCGGTCTGCATGACATAACTGTAAACGCATCTGCCATTGAACCTGTTGTGAATGAGATGAGTGGCAATATATCCAGTTCGGAGTTTGCTATCGATGAGAATAACAATGACATTCCAACAAGTATGTCGATGATGACTGCTGCAACAGATGCAGTGAAATGGATGTGCCCCACATGCAGTAAACTATACACGAGGAGGGACAACTTGAAGAGACACATAAAAAACGCACATAGTGACGAATCGTCATTGGAATGCCACACATGCAGCGAAAAATTTGTCACGAAGGCAGCTTTGATCGAACACAAAGCATCAGCTCATGTGGGTGACAAGTTCGGATGTGACTTCTGCGACAGGAAATACAGCAGTAAGTGTGCACTGAACACACACAAACTAAGTCACAAGGGAATTTTTCGGTATGCGTGTCCTCACTGTGCAGCTCAGACAAACAACAAAAGTCATCACGAGGACCACGTCAATAGTCACACGGGGGAAAGGCCACACATGTGCCCGAAGTGTGGTAAATCGTACGGGTCGAAGAGTACCATGCAGTTTCATGCTACAGGATGTGGGTCAAACGACAAGCCTCTGCATTGCCCTGAGTGCAGCAAAAGCTTCAAACGGTCGAAATACTTGCAAGAACACAGGAAGCTCCACAAAAATACTGATCAATACCAGTGTGACGAATGCGGACTCACATTTGGTCATCGTGCATCTCTCAAAAGGCACAGAGACAGGAAACATTCAGCCACTTGAAAAGTTCAGAAGGGTTTGAGTTGGGAACGCTACCATGTCTTATATGTAGAACCAGTTTTTTTTAACATTCCAGATCAATTTTAATGTAAGGATTGTTCTGTTTGTGTAATTACACTTGCTGTGTATGGTCACTAAAATGGAGATGTACGGAACTTGTGGTGAAGGTATCCTACAATATTGTGTAACTCTTTTTGTGTTCAATAATGCTTTTAAACTTACTGTATATGGTCACATACCGACCTTGTGAAAACATGAGTACATTCATTTTTTATGCCAGGAATGATCATGTACTGTATCTAAGATTTTGTGTTGACTTAACCTGTTATAGGGCCTATGGTGCTTGTATTTGCTGTAAACGGACACTTAAAAATACAGAGAGACCAACGGAATTTGTGAAGACGATAATTGATACGTTTTAAAGCCAAGATTGAGCATGTAATGTTTGACATATTGTTTTTGATGTTGAAATAAACATTCAGATATTCATGGGTATTCAGTTTATTTAGCATACTTGTTGAGGAATTGCGTTTGATACTTAGACCAAATCCTTTTGGAACTTTTCAATACATATAATAAAAGCTACATGTATTGGTACAACGAACGGTAATTTACTGCAAATCTATGCCGAGTCTGGTAGTGTCGAGAAGTGATGTTTCATCGGTTTTGTAGTAAAGGGAGCGAATTGTTTTGGACCCACGCGACGGGGCTCCAGGCCTACTAACATTGTCTACTTTCGATTTTCGCGTTTTTGTCCTGGCTCTCTTTATGCTGTCGAAGAAATGATCCCTGCAAAACAAGAGAAATAAAACATTATGACATGCATTGTGGCATATTCACATGCAAAAAAACCTGGAAAAAATATGTACTTGTTCGGTAAAACGGCTGCCAAGTTAACTTACTTTGGAACAATTTCATTGATGAAATTTTTCGGCCTGTCGATTTCCACGATGCTCCCTCGTTCGTCCAACCCTTCATCTTCAACAGCACAGGAAGCTGGTTCTTTGAGAAGCCTCACTCCTGGTTCTCCAGGTTCTCCGTGTTTCGACTTCACTGTCAAAAGCATTTCATCGGGTGTCTCCACAGTCCGCCTCGGGTACACTGGGTTCCTGGCAGTCCGCATCCGAAACGTTCTGAAAATAGATGAGTGTGTTCTGATGATTACAACCAGTGAATTTGCAAGTGCACTTTGCACAAATCGTGATGTGAAACGAGGCACGAATAAGGCAAAATGTATACATGTACAATTACCGAAGTGAAGGGTTGTGCCTCAGATGCATCAATTCAGTTACAGTAGACATGATTCTTGGAATGACTATGGCTTTGGGACATCCCAGTTTTGTGGGTTCCATATCCGTCATATCACCAAAGAATGTTTCATTGTTGAGTGATGTGACAGACCGAACGTTCATTGTTCCAGATTTGACAATTGCGTACAGTTGACATTTGGTGTCGATGCTCTGAAGGAAACCTTCTAACATCTGCTTCGACATGCCGTTTACATGTTGACCAAGAGGAGGAAAAACACCAAAATCCAGAGGTGTCATCAGAAATTTCCTCAGATTGAATCTGTACTGTATGCGTTTGATAGCTGGAATTCCTTTATCATCATCAGCTGAATACCACTCTCGTATCAGTTTACAAAAGGCAGCTTCGTTTGGATGCCCTAAGTTCTTCATAGCAGTTTCAACATCTTCAGAGAAGGTTCGCCTGGCGAAGGCATTACTCTGTTTGTCCAAAAGATCGAAGACAAGTGCTCTGCTCAATATACCTGGGTTCTTTTCAGCAACGTCTTTCCATGCTTTACTGTCGATCCTGTAGCCTGGGAAGCCAGTGGAACAGACTTTGACTCTGCAATTGACCAACAAATGGTGACTATCAAGGCATTTTGGCTCCAGTTGGTTCCGACCACGATGATATTCTGGATAACAGAACCAGAAATCTGGTCCATCCACACCCACGACTTTCAAATCATGTGCAAATGGTGCTTCCTGTAACCAGGAATCATATGCCGATGGATAAGACAGGGTCGCAGCCACCAAGGCTAAATGCTTCTTGTTTGCATATTTTACTCTTTTCAGCTTGGCTGTTGATGATTTTGAACTGCGCAAGATTCGCAGGCATGACTCTTTGAGTGTAGGTGGTGGTCCATTTATCATTTTCTCTTCGTCTGGCAACCGAGGAATACCCAACGTTGTGCAGAGACTGTTGACCTTCTCTCTCTTATTCCATGATTTCTTTATTTGCATACCAAAGCGCGCTTGTTGAGAAACTGTGTGATCCACAACAATATCAAGCTCTGGCTTTATCATTTTCATCAACGATTCTCCTGATGCTAGTAATGCACGTAGTTTTGACATGCCTTCTGCAAATGTCATATTGTCCCATTTCTTTTTCACGTTATTCTTTGGGCAATTTTGCAGCTGATCAAGTATAGGTGGCAGATCCAACACTTGATTTGTGATTGGTAGGGGATTTGCTGCCACATCATCAGACAACACTTGATTTGCATCATCATCATCAACTTCTGTTTCACCTATCTCTTCCACACGTATTGGGTTGTATCCGAAGTCAACTACAGCTTCTTCCATTTGAACTTCCTGTTCTTTGTACTCGAAGGGTTCCCTGCAAATCTTCAACAGTCTACCTAGCATACAACTTGACAATGTCACCACTCCTTGTGATGGCTCACAAACGCCATCGTTTACGAACGTTGATGCGATGAAATCCAGTAAATCTTCCTTACTCATCTCTTGAATCTTCATCCACACATATCTCTGTAATTGTATCAGCGTTAATGGCTTACCGTCTGCCGTTGAAGTTGCCAGAGGAAGATACTGCCCATCGAAGCAAGTACAGGCAACATGGATATGCCTGTGATAGCATGCGTCAAGCACCTCGTTACACATTTTTCTGAGCGTTTCCACTGGTGCACTGTAACCTTTGAGACCATAGGCAACTGGCAAAGAATGAGGAAGTTCCGGTTTCCATAGTCTGTCTGAGTCACTGAGCAGCCACACTATTACTTCAACAGCTTGCTTCCTGTTCAGTTCGAAGCTCTCATTCAGCACAGTTCGCATTTCAGCTAGGGTTGTGTCAAGATCTGGATCAACGTTGACCTTTCGGACTTCAGCTACTTCAAGTGTATTTTCTGTCTGATTAGAATCATCTGTGACAGTCACAGAAGGAACCTCCATGAGGAATGTTACGGACGACTCTGTAAAATCGCTTATGAGTTTCTTGGTTTCTTTCGACCAATTTCTGAATCTCGTGGGTTTGATCACGTTTTGAGGACCGTACACCTCCTCTGCTTCATCGCGTATACTTTCCCATAACTCGCAGTTGAACTTTACCAAGAAGACAGTGGTACTCTGCTTGGACCAACTGAGAAATAACAGTTTGTCTACATCCAAAGCTGCCATTTCTGCTAGAACCTGTGTCACGTAACGT
This sequence comes from Terebella lapidaria, assembly GCA_949152475.1. Lineage (NCBI taxonomy): Eukaryota > Metazoa > Annelida > Polychaeta > Terebellida > Terebellidae > Terebella > Terebella lapidaria. Next base: position 19,889,436 of record OX424561.1, read on the forward strand.
TTAGGCAGAGAATACTGAACAGGCGTCTTGAAATCCGCTGGAAATGGGCATTTTATTTCAACAGCCATGACAGGATGTGACAATGGGTCTGTGCGCAAACTGCCATCCGGTGAAACAAGTATCAAGGGCTGTTCATTTCTACCCTTGATAATGTAAGAACCTTCTTCGTGGTACCGCAGCTCAGGAAGGATCGCAGGCAGAATGGTAGACACCAGAGTTCCCACAGCGTGTTTTTCATTATCAGTTCCATACTGCATTCTCTCTTTTACCTCTTCTGATATTGCTGGAGGAGCGATCCCCCGTACAAACTGTAACACGTGTCATAGACAACATTTTGGAAAACATTCTAAAATTTCATACCTCCGATACATGAAATTCATGCAACGATAAGAATATCGGTTGTCATTATATATTTAGATTACCACATGAATATGCAAGTATCCAAATTTAATGGAACAGATATCGATAGAAGCATGTGCACATAATGTTTATATTGCGACATCGTCTTGTTCGTGTGAAAATAGCTTACTGTATCAATGTGCTCCTGTTGGTCCTTTAGAAGAGATAACCCTAGTGCATTGAATATTGTACTACCCGTCAATCGAAAGGTCTTTCGAATGTGGTGCCATTCTTCAGTCCGTTGTTTGCACTCAGGCGGGTATATCGGACGAGGGGTGTGATCAGGATCCTTATTCGGACAGTGACCGAATACAGATCAAGATATAGGAAGAGACAAAAATCATAAGTAATTTACCTCAAACAGGTGCCAATATTTGTGATAGCTATTTCCTGACTATATTATTGTCATGTTACCTGGAGCAAGAAAACATCATCCCTCCCAGATAAAGTTGTCGTCAGTTCCACCCGCCTGTGTCGAGTACAGTCCCTTTCTTTGTACAGTGAATCCAGCAGCTGTGTGACGACACGGAGCAATGACACTGTGCAAGTTCGACTCTGGAGCAGGAATAAACAAATTGATTTATTTGTGATTTTTGGCGATATTACTATTATCATTACTATTATTATTATTACCATTATTATTATTATTATTATTATTATTATTATTTACCTGGTACTGTTTGGCTTGTACACTACTTATGGCAAACAGGTATTTAGATTTTCTCCAGTCAACTCCCGCCCATTTCATCAGTTTCGTGAGATTGAAATGAAGCGTGACTAATAGTTCCCTCAACCGTTTTATCCACAGTGACAGACACATGATCAGGCTGAACAACATGTCTATTTTGTGTTCTCCTTTCGAGTCGCTGGCTTGCACCTCGTCCACCAGATTCAAATCATCTTTCAGCTTGTCGCGTCTGTACTTCAGGTTAGGCTTCTCATGCCCCCACAGATCCTCATCGCCTGCATTCTGGCTAAACCCCGGCGATATTTTCTTTCCATCAAAGCTCAAAATGTATGATGACTCTGTATCAGTTTCAGGCAGGGCTAAAGCCTGTTCTATGACTCCTGGTTCAACTTCACTTGGGATAGTAGCCAACGTTTCACTGGGTTTGTAATTTCTGACTAGTTGGATGGAAGGAACGGCAAAGTTAATTTTAGAAGATTTGGGATCCATCATGTCAGCCTCACCACCACTGACCAGATGTCCTTCTGACTTTCCTCCGGACATGAATCGGATGAACGACCCATGGAACAGTTTTAGGCCCACGTGGAAAAAAAGCATAGTCTCTTTGCGGTATTTCATAGCAGATGTTTTTGTTAAGCTAAACCATTTTGCCACTTCTAGCAACAAAATGAAAGCAATGTTGTGCATGGGAAACACTTCCTGACCAATCAGACGCAGCAGAGACATGAAATCATCCAGGTAGTTTTCTTTGTTAAGGACATGAAACACGTTCGGAAGTAAATCCCGTGCTTCAGACACTGCCGCGGTCACATGGTTTTCCTCCTTGAATAATGTCCTTTTTATTCTCGGCCTACGTCGCTTTGCTCTTGCTAGTATTTGCCGGCGCTTTTTTATAGATGACAGTAATCGTTGGAACCGTGAAGGCCTGGGGTTCGGGGTTTTGGAAAGTTTCAGAGGTGTTTCCACTTCATTAATTTTTCTTCTCTTCACCCTGTTTAGGCTCAGGTTCAGCCGCTTTCTGAAGATATTGAAACATGCGTATACATGAACATTTCATCTAAATTTCGACATGTCAATAAAGAATACTTATACATCGACATACATAAATATAGATTACGAATATAGCATTGAAGAATATGTCCAGGGATTACGACTTAGAAATCGGATTCTGTTTTGCTTGCGCGGTTTTTTCTAATCGTTAGGCGGGGTAATTTTGTTTCATTGTGTACATGTATATTTATGTTTCGCAAGTCAGCCCAAATTTTCAGCATATTAAGCACCCCAAATACAGTGCTAATGCAGATAGACTATAACCTACATGTACGTGCCTGAATTTTTCCAGTATATTATGGAGTTTGAGCTTCGCACATATATGTGCAATGTGTCTGTTGCTTTGGAGAAGGTATCCCAAAAATCTAAATATAATTTCATGTTGCCTAGTCAGGTGTATTTTTAAAAAAATTATGGACATGGCACCGGTTTTGCAACACATGTAGCTCAGTGCAATGCAGTGCTCGTAAATTTCAGACTCGCTAATAAGGTCAATTTTTGTTTTAAATTTTCAAATACATCTGCAGGGTACCTGCGAATTATGACAGGATGTTACTTAGTTACTGAATATCGTGGTATGTTGTGTGTGTTGATATTACCACGTATATATTAGTTGCGCGTAAAATTTTAATATGCATATTCCTGCTGCAAACTTCTCTTTTTTCAAAACCATTTCTATCGCTTTCAAGTCTTCCGTTTGGCCCTGGAAGAACTAACAAGATTCCTTACATAACTTGAACCTATAAAGAGTGTCCTACAATGGATCGATATCACGATGGAATGAGGAAAAGTTGCTGTCAATGACTTCACGTATTATCTGCTTCTTGTATGCAAAATCTAACGAATCTTGAATTTGGGTGCATGTACGAGGATTAAACCCACATGGCTGTACATTTCGTGTGCCATGAACCCTATATCACCAAAGCAGAGACGTCACCAAACCCTGAGAGCGATGTGATCTTGGTAGCACACGTCACTCTGTTCCGTAAATTCCGGTGTTACCGTTTTTATGAGCCCTCATACTCATGGAGTTGCAGCCTAGTTTCTTTTCACGTTGAATACTCAATATTTTCGCCTGACATTCAGGAAATCGGGTCAGATGTGAAGTCTTTTTCACGTGAAGAACCGTTCTGCACAATCTCAAGTGGTATATTTGGTTATTTAGTGAAATAAACTGGTTTGTTTACCCGATGCGTGTTGTCGCCTAGATGCAGTTTCAGCACCTAGAACTGTGCCGCGATTTATCAGAGAACTGTGTGATATACAAAGGTGTTTTGATTGTAGCGAGGGACAATGGTCATTCGCATAACTGATGCACACTGTCATATGGATGACACGGACGATTTTACGTACCTTTTGAGGGTTTTTCTCTCAATCATCCTCAAAATGTTTAGCTATTTTTCGCGATTTCCTCTGATTCGGGCGTTCAACCTCAAATTCCGGCGTTCAACCTCAGATTCTGGAGATCGCCTTTCCCAGCGTGATAATGAATGATGGGCGATTTCTAAATCCGATACTGCGATAGCCCTAGGCTATCTTAGCCCTGAATACAAGGCACAACGATCGGTCACCCCCCCCCCCCCCCCCTCTCCCAGGACCTTAGGACGGTCCGGGGAGAGGGGGGGGGGGGGTGTGTGTGACCGATCGTTGTGCCTTGTATTCAGGGCTAAGGCTATCTACATCTACATCAGCCTGAGGCTGAGCGACGCGGAGCGTCTGAGATGGCTGTCATTCACCCTCGGGACGGAAATCGTTTGGACATCTTTTTAACTAAAAAATCAAAATCTTCCACAACTGTACCTTCTAGACCTCATCTATATACCGAGAGGACATAGGGGATACATATTTGACAAACAATCAATGAATTTATCACTGAAATATCCCAACTTGAAAACGCGAGCCAGATTTTGACAAGCTCTTGGCTGGGCCATGGGTTTATCCATTTTCCCAATAGTATGACATCGAATTTGCTTGGTGGCGCCACAACTCGATCTCAGATAATGAGAAGTGGCGCCACCAAGTGAATTGTGAGGTCAATAAAGCTGAAAAAATGGATGCGCCCATGAGATGTGTCAAGTTGTCACAATCTGGTTCGCGTTTTCAAGTTGGGATATTTCAGCGATAAAGTCATTGATTGTTTGTCAAATATGTATCCCCTATGTCCTCTCGGTATATAGATGAGGTCTAGAAGGTACCGTTGTGGAACATTTTGATTTTTTAGTTGAAAAGATGTCCAAACGATTTCCGTCCCGAGGGTGAATGACAGCCATCTCAGACGCTCCGCGTCGCTCAGGCTGCATCTACATGTGTGTTGTCAAGTGTTATAACGTACATTACTACCAGGTCGCAGAGCACCGCAGATCGAAGTACGTACTTGCTTTGTAGTACGTACTTCCTTTGTAGTACGCCGTACTTCCTTTGACGGTCGCTGAGTTTTATCCACAGAGTGCATCATTAAATGTTGAATAATTAATTTTGTAAACACTCATGCCACCTGGTGTCCATTCTATATACAGATATATAGTGCGTGATATCATATTGGCCAAGTTCGGCAAAAATTTTGATGTGGTAAGCGGCTGTGGGATAGCAAAACACGAGGTGGAAGTTGGCTGTTGTGGAATTGCGTGGCAAGTTCTGTGAGCAAAATGCACCAGTGTTGTATTATTTCCAAATGAGCAATGCTACAGAATGTGATATATGTTATATAAATGTTTTATCTATATTATCTCACTTGTTTTACATAATTTGTATGAACTAAACTCGTATTATAAAGACTTTTACCCAACGATCACTGATGTTAATGATACCTCAGTCTGTTTGTACTTCGATCCAAGTACGACCCTCAATCAAAGTACGTACTCCGACTGTAGTACGCTGTACTTAAATGGAAGTACGCTATGTCCCCATGGTCGTAGGACGATAAAATTATACACACAGTTTAACTTCAATATTGTATAATGTTCAGTGTTGAGCAAGAAAAATGCCACCAAAGAGATCTCCTCAGCAGTAAGTCACTAGATGAGGGTTATGTTGGCCATAACAAGCATGTTTCTTGTTCGTTTTGTTCCAGTTATTACTAACACTTTACTGACACACTGATATTGTCCATGTCAAATGAGTGGAATTCGGCTGTTCAATTATTTCATGGTTCTATATATTTATATGTCATTGACATGATTGATTATGTATGCCACAACACATTAAAATATGATGTATGAAAATGTACCGGTTGAGTCCTAGCTTGGAATTATTAGTGGTTGAGGTTTGTTTTGTATGACAACAAGTTTGTAAGGCTCTTGTCCTTGGAAAGGGCAGATGCATATGTTCTCAATGCTGCTGCATCAAGTTCTCCAAGTTCGGTCACCAAGCGTATCCTCGACAACGGATCTAAGGCCGTTATATCCACTGTATTTATCGTTCCCGAGGCAGAGACCGAAGTAACTGATGACTCCCCCAGACCAAGCGCACCTTCAGGCATGTCCTCGTCACCCTGAATGGCTTCAACGTCCATTGTGCCCATCGCCTCCCAGCTGACGAACGATGTGGTTGATGCAAGCTTCACAAATTTGTGGTGGTTTTTTTGTGTAATGGACAGTTTCTTTTTTCCCAGCGAAACCTTGAAAAATGATTCATAGATATACTTGAACATATATAAATCGTTGATTTTCTTCAGCCGTACTTCGATTGAAGTACAGCATACTTCGATTGAAGTACGTTGGATTTCTGACCAAAAAACGAAAACAGAGGAGGTGACTTTGCTTTCCATTTGATCGCCTATAGTACATAGAATGTATTGCAAATGGAATTATTTTAGATTTACATATATTCAACTACCATTTTGTTATTTACCCTTTGCTGCCCTGTGACCTAAGTTTCCGTAATGGGCAAAATATGAGAGCTGTTTTCTCCTTTGTTTTGAGAGGTCGACTTTTGGCACCTCGTGGCGATTTCCCACAGCCGCTTGCAACATTGTGAATAATTCAGAACTGAAGCATAACGTTCGACGTTCTTAAAATTCATGCCTTCGGGCATAAAGTCGTGCATTTTAAGCATCTAATAACATTATTTCAACACCACCCCCCTTTCATAACATACGTAATTCCTTCCAAGTACGCCGTACTACAAACGAGGTACGTACTACAAACGAAGTACGTACTTTAATCTGCGGTTGCTCTGCGACCTGACTACATAGCCTATAGGTAGGCCTATATACTAGATCTAGCATATACATATGTACGTTATAACACTTGACAACACATACATGTAGATCTAGATCTACCTTAATTTTTTGTACGAAAGTTTCGTGTCACTTGCGTCGTACATTAGTTTTAGGCTTTTAGCACTGCAAAACAGGGCTCCATCGCGTTAAATATCTGCTGGTGTACGCGATACGACACATCAGATCTTTTCAGAAATGGCTATGGATCTAGAGCTACATTAGTTTGCTAATGTCATATAGAAACCGAAATGAGATATGTGATGCACAAGGTTTGTGTGATTTAGTGCCACAAAAATATATATTTATAGTAAGTGTGCATATACACGCTTCGGTTGGGCCTGGGAGGATTCACCGGATACTCGATGATTCGCGATACGTATCGTGAATCCCTATATCGCTCTTGGCGATACTATACCGTGCTGAGGTAAAAAAATAAAATTTGTAATATCGTCTACAAACAATGTCGTAACGAGCGATCCCATTGGTTGCTTTCACCGGATATAATTGTCTGCTGTTGTTTCTCGGCCAATCACATTATTTGTTGCACGCAGTGAATGGCACTTTGAATGCCCACATGTGTCATGAGTGATCCAAGATGTCCGTCAAAATTTGTAACCTTATCCTGCGATGTATGATGTATCGCGATATGTATTGCATCGTGACCAAGATATCGCAATACGTATTGTATCGTGAAAGATGTATCGTCCCAGGCCTAGCTTTGATGGTGCGCGGTGGACTATCCCGCGTTTAAAATATTCATAACCAAATATATTGATAATGAGATAACGGGCTCAGCGAGGCTGGCAGATCGATTCTAAGCCTATTCCATTTTGTGCCGGGCACCAAGCCCCTTTGTCCACATTTCACTGGACATACTTTAGAATTGGTAATGAGAGTTGCATACATGTGTGATGAGTTGCATACCCCTATTGACCCCTAGCATACCTGTCCTGCATAACTAGTTAGGGCATTTCGGCCCGAAATGCCCTTATGGTTTTGTCTGGTTTTTTTTTTTTTTCTTCGACCTTTGACCTAGAGCTCGGAAGAATTTTTGCTGATTCATCCTTGAGGCTTTCTTGCATATCTCGGAAACGGTGTGTCTTAGAGCGAAACGGAGCTCAATTTCGGCCTCCTGGCACTAGACAAACTAGTCTAGGGAGTATCTTGGGTCGAAACGACCCCTTGTGTCAATTTTTTTTTTCGCCGACTCGGCACTTCCTGTTTGGCCGTATCTCGGAAACGGTATGTCGTAGAGCGAAACGGAGCTCAATTTCGGCCTCCTGGCACTAGACAAACTAGTCTAGTGTGTATCTTGGGTCAAAACGACCCCTGGTGTCGATTTTTTTTTTCGCCGACTCGGCACTTCCTGTTTGGCGGTATCTCGGAAACGGTATGTCGTAGAGCGAAACGGAGCTCAATTTCGGCCTCCTGGCACTAGACAAACTAGTCTAGTGTGTATCTTGGGTCGAAACGACCACTGGTGTCGATTTTTTTTTTCGCCGACTCAGCCCTTCCTGTTTGGCCGTATCTCGGAAACGGTATGTCGTAGAGCGAAACGGAGCTCAATTTCGGCCTCCTGGCACTAGACAAACTAGTCTAGTGTGTATCTTCGGTCGAGACGTCCCCTGGTGTCAAATTTTGTTTTCGCCGACTCGGCACTTCCTGTTTGGCCGTATCTCGGAAACGGTGCGTCGTAGAGCGAAACGGAGCTCAATTTCGGCCTTTTGGCACTAGACAAACTAGTCTAGTGTGTATCTTGGGTCGAGACGACCCCTGGTGTCGAATTTTTTTTTCGCCGACTCGGCACTTCCTGTTTGGCCGTATCTCGGAAACGGTATGTCGTAGAGTGAAACAGAGCTCAATTTCGGCCTTTTGGCACTAGACAAACTAGTCTAGTGTGTATCTTCGGTCGAGACGACCCCTGGTGTCGAATTTTTTTTTCGCCGACTCGGCACTATCTGTTTGGCTGTATCTCGGAAACGGTGCGTCGTAGAGTGAAACGGAGCTCAATTTCGGCCTTTTGGCACTAGACAAACTAGTCTAGTGTGTATCTGGGGTCGAGACGACCCCTGGTGTCGAATTTTTTTTTCGCCGACTCGGCACTTCCTGTTTGGCCGTATCTCGGAAACGGTGCGTCGTAGAGAGAAACGGAGCTCAATTTCGGCCTCCTGGCACTAGACAAACTAGTCTAGGGGGTATCTTGGGTCGAAACGACCCCTGGTGTCGATTTTTTTTTTCGCCGACTCGGCACTTCCTGTTTGGCCGTATCTCGGAAACGGTGCGTCGTAGAGCGAAACGGAGCTCAATTTCGGCCTTTTGGTACTAGACAAACTAGTCTAGTGTGTATCTTGGGTCGAGACGACCCCTGGTGTCGAATTTTTTTTTCGCCGACTCGGCACTTCCTGTTTGGCCTTGTCTCGGAAATGGTGCGACGTAGAGCGAAAGGGAGCTCAATTCCGGCCTCCTGGCACTAGACTAACTAGTCTAGAGGGTATCTTGCGTCGAGACGACTTCTGGTGTCGAATTTTTTTTTGCCGACTCAGCACTTCCTGTTTGCCATATCTCAGAAACGGTCCGTCGTAGAGCGAAACGCAAAAATGCCTAAGGACGGGGTATGTCACTTAAACTTTGACCACGGACAGATTCAGAGTCATTATGGTTCTACGCGGTCTCTTAGGTAAATGTTAGGTAGGAATAGAACTCACACGAAATGCCCCAAGGCATCTTCAGGCCTTGACGTCTAGTTTTATACTGCTTTATACTGTAGTTCTTTACGTTTTGATACTGCTTTCCACTGACCCCAGTGTGTACTGACGTTAATGTGTTGTGGCCAGTATTGGACAGTGCCCACATGGTTCACTCAAATTGATACATACTAAATTTGCATACTTCTACTGGCATGAGGGTTGCCACAATTGTGACCACAGCATTGCCATTCTTCATGTTCATTGCAAGATAATACCGGTACTGGGATAGCAAGCACTAGAATATATGAGGGTACCCCTGTACCATGGTATATGCAGCTTGTAAATACAACCATTTTATGCTGTCTCTGTGTCATCATTGTTCAACTTACTTGGAAAATGTATAGGGCTCAGCCTTTTGAAACTCATGATCATTTCAATCGTGTGAAAGTGGTACACTGCTTTGTTTGCAATTTTTACAGGTTTACTAGCAGTACATGTACATATATGTGATTGTCTTTGCTGAGTATCATGTTGTTGCATGTTGTGAATTGAAATTGTTGCAGGACGATGACGAGAGTTACTGGGAAACATCCAAGGCTTCAAAGCTGAAGAGTTTTGGAATCAACCAGTTTGATGACGATGCTCAGGTGAGCCAAATCTGTATGTTACAGATGTACAGATGTTCTTCACAAATGTAAAATCAGCACATTACCGGGTATTGTCATTTCCATATTTCATCTATATATATATATATTATGCATTCATCCAATTACTTTATATTTTTGTAGGCAGACTTCAAAGCTATATACAACTATCTTGACTCTGTTGTACCTGATGAAGATGACGAGCTCGATGTGATCGGATGGGATGGTTCAGCTCTGGCGAGAAACAGCAAAGCTGGAGTTCCCGGGCCCAAAAGTACGGCTGCAAGCTTTCACTTTATCATGATTTTGTAATGCTTTGTGTAGGAAGATGTTGAGGTTCATGTCTGCACAGCTGGTCCTGATGATATATTCGTCTTCACTATAGAATCCAGCAGCACAGATGGCCTGTCAGCACGTTACCGCCCCTCAGAGCCTATGCATCGGAAAGTCGAGGTCACTCGAGCTGATGGCTCAAAGCTGGAAATACACCATATGACCGAAGACCATCGTGAGTAGCAACATGTTTGAATGCATTCCAGTTGAATCAGTACAGTAAGTAAAACCAGCTCAATGTCTTGCATCACCGATTCTGTCATTAGATGCACTAGCTCTTTGTATCATGTTGATTCTTTCGAAATATTTGTAACTTATTTGCAAAATAAGTATTTGTGGAATATTTGTGACTGTTACCGGTATTTGTAGCCTTGGCTCGTCAGTCAGCTGCCCAGCAGGCACTATCGATATCGGACGGTGAGTATGTTCACACACTATGCTCTTACCGATTACATACCGGTACATACATTTACCAAGTCTCAAGGTTATTATGAATTGCTATATATATCCCAGTGCAAAAATCACACATACTTGATTTTTTGTTTTTGTCCTGTACAGTGTTGAAGGCTGATGAGAAGAAGAAAGAAGTCCCAAGTAAAACCGACGTGGCCAAACTTGAGGCAGAGGTCAACTATCTGCGGAGAACTGTCTATGTCAGTGAAATTTTACGAACATGTATTTGCAAAATATTATCATAAACATGATATAGGATTGATGCTTATATTTATATGCATGGTGAGGATCAAAGCTATAAGTATCAAATATAGATTTGATTGTATTTTCCTTATGTTTATTTCTGTTTGGATAGGATACGAAGAAAGAACGGTGGGTCGTCATAAAACCAGTGGAGACTGTCAAGAGAATGATTTATGGTCAGGTGAGGAAAATCTTTAACTGCTTGTTACGTATTGGAGTTTCTTTGTTCACATATCCTGTGAAAGGCCTCGCCAGTTTCTGTGACTGTTGCCTACATCTATTTTGATACACAGCCATACAGCTTGGAGATGTACAGGAGCAAAGAACACAAGCTGGAGTTGCTGGACGAAGCCATCAAACTTCATGATGGAAATGCCATTATAGCGGTAAGTCGATATCTTATACCTTTTTAAATATCCATCTTCACCGCAAATGCTTTCATTACCTGACTATAATTCCAATCGAACATGTACGTGTCCACTCTGATCCTGAGTTACTTTGTGATATGTTCCGTCAGACTGTGCTATTTTTGCGAGACACTGTGAAGGCCGCCATTTTCAACTTGGAGCTGATGCTACGACCTGTCGCGGTGGATCACTATGTCAACTATTTGCGGGCATCTGGGGATTCCACCGTACTCATGGACATTCTGGGGTGAGGGATCTATTGTCCGCAGGCTGTGACATTGACTCCCATTTACATACATGTAATTGATATTCACCAACTTCCTTCAAGCATGATTTGTGATTTTTGTTGGGTTTTCAGAATGTTGGGCAGACATGAGGAAGCTGCTGTAAGTACCCGGTATACAAGATTTTCACTCATTCGGTCAAGAAAAAAGCAGATTGTGCCAGATTATAACGATGACAATGTCAACATTTTTGACCTTTCCAGATGATAAAGTACAAACAGGTTTCTAAGACCAAGGATCCTGAGAAAAAATGCAAGGCTTTGGAAGCGTGCAAAAGGTACATACACAGACGTTATACAATTTGTAGTTTATTCCTGAAATAAATAACTCCACACTCTTATCAGTTGATCGTCGCCTGGGCAATGGTCTAGTTTATGATCTCATTATCCCTCTGTACTTTAGAGCACACTTTGACTCGGAGCCGTCTCTTCAGCCTGAGTCCAGTCTGATACAGGAGCAGGTGGCCACGCTCAGTCGACAGATTCCCGTGGAGGTCAGTATAGATACTTGTATTCAAGGGACAGCTTTCATGACATGTGTGTTTTCTTTCAGACATGTATTTGTTGCTTGAGGAAAGTAACTGAGTGATGCTGACAAATTTTTCTACAGCATACACGAATTTTAATTGCCTACAGTGGTCCCTGTAAGATAAGACACCTCCGCAATAAGTTACATTGTTCACACAAGTGTGTTGTGTTTGTAGAAGTCCGACCAGCAGGTAGAGTTGGCGGGGGACCCGTTCTTCAAGCAGTACCCGCGGGCTGCGAGTGTGGTGGACCAGCCCGTCATCACCTGGCTCTTCTACTGCTGTTTCTACCACTACAAGCTCGGAGAGGTCTGGTACACTTGGCACCTCGCTCAGATACAGACATATTACATGTAGAGGTCCGGTGGCTTCCATCATGTTGGATTCCTGACACAACATTCGAAATGTTATTACACGTTCATGTTCATGTATTATGCAAATCACAAATGTTGTTTCTAATCTCTCTAGATTCTAATAGATTGTTCTGGTTTTCTTGCACAGAACAATTTTGCCAGTCCACTTGCAATTCGTCGGGACAACAAGGTTGGAAAGAGTAGATAAAGGCAATTTTTTACTGTTCGTGCGCCTACTTTCTTACATAGATGACTGAGAACTGCTGTGTTTCTGTTTCGTAGCTGACTGACAAGCAGTACTTGTGGGCAGCAATTAGTGCTAGAGCTAAGCTGAAAATGTGGAAAGACATCGACGCAATGTTTGAAAGCAAGGTGGGTATTCGCTGTATACCTCGTATGACAATCCTGTTCCGAGCTCTGTTTACTTAATGTACAATGTATAGGGCCTCTGGAGTGGAGGGGTTGAAGTGAATGTACTGAGAACAGATTAGTTCCTCAAATTGTAAAACACATCGTAATAACATCTGACTCAAATTGTGGAACGTATGCTGATAACTTCTGGTTCGAAATGCTCTGAACATTGCAATGAATATGTGTAATGATGTGGCCAATGTTTTTATGGCAGACTTGGTTCAAGGGTGTGCAGTTGAAGTGTCCGATGGGTGCGCACAGAGTCCTTCCAGTACTGCAGCACTACAACGCGCCCCGAGATGTAAGGAGCAACAAATTTCTCTTATAATCACTGTTGCAAATCGCATTGTAGGTTGTGATCGCATTGCTGTTTTGTCCCTATAATTTTAGCAATAAACGTTTCATGTCGACCACAGGTGATGAACAAATACTGCAAACTGATCGAGAATATCGACACGCGTTTGGAGGTCGGCAAGAAACTCAACTGTCACGAGACTGTCATCGATGTGAGATATTTACTTGTTCAATGTCATACATTTAAATCCAACTTGTGTCCCTCTCAGTTGATGCATATTACTGCAAGTCATAACCTATGCCTCATGAAAATTGTTATCATATTGTCACACTGTATTCTGGTGAAATATGTTCAGCATCTGGCAAATGTATTACATGTAATTGCACACTCTTAAGAATGTTTCAACTTTGATCAACCTGCCCCTCCACAAAAATCTTGTTACTTTCATGATCCTATCGATGTGGTTAGATTGGCTGTCTAAGAGGTCATATTTTTTTTTGGTTCAAAATTGTAAGTCACTCTATCAATGTTATGTTTGCAGACACTGGTGGCACTGAAGGACAGAAAACAGTTGATAGCATACCAGTCTACATTCAAAGGCAATACACAGGAGTGGTTTTATGCAGCGGATATCCTTCGAAACACTGTCAGTAGGCATTTGCTTAAAGTTTTGTTTTGTGTATATTTGAAAATATCACTAAAGTGAGAGTTTAAACTCAAATACATTGAAATTGTTAGGAGTTAGACGTATAAGTAATTCAATACATCATTAACATATTGTATACATATCTCAATACAGCACTGCATTATTAGTCACAATCATTCTACGTCTTTTCTTTTCAGAGCCTGAAGTGGAAGAATTGAGATGATGAATCAATATTTTGCAGTATTTGGTGCTAAATGATTACATTCCCTGTAACCGTCTGTGATTTTCTTAACTCAATCAAGAGTATCAGATTATTGCTGCACGAAATGCCCTCACGGTTTTGTCAAAAAATTTTTTTCCTTCATTCTTACCTTTTTGGTTTCCGGTAAATAACTCGAGTTTGTTGAATATCATAGTAGTTTTCCCCAGTGATCACCCGTATTCAATAGAGGAACCTAATCTGTTGAACTCCTAGTATTTATGAATGAGCATTTTTGTCAATGTCTCTGAATTGGTGCAATGTAGAGTGAAAATTATTGGGATAGATTTTATTGGCCTTCAGGGTTTTCAACCTTGACCAAAAATACCTCCATTTAGAATATTTGTGATCTTTGTCCTTTGACAAACATTGATATGAGGTAAAAATTTTTGTGGCCTTGCAAAAATTTGAAAAATGCCCCCTAATTTCAATCCTATATATCTTTCAGTTGAAATGTTCTGAGGCATCTTTAGGCTTTGACTTCGTGTTATGAACTATGTTACACAAGGGACTGGTTATATTGATAGCCATGTTTTCATGTACTTTATAGGTAAAGTGATTGTTTTGAATTACCAGTAAAATGTGATGATGTGTTCTCCCAGTTGATGTAGTTATGTGTATATATGCCAAAGCGGTAATATGTTTATATATTTAGTACATTTTATGTGTGAGTGTATTGTCTACAGTTATCTGTGACAGGACTGCCTATGGTAGTCAGTGACTGAATCAGATCAACAGTAGTAAAAAGTTATATATCCAGAATGAAAATCAAACTGTGTGGATTCTAGTCAATATTCAGAGGCTAAAGAATCCTTTTGGGACCTACAGTTCTCAACAGTTCATGAACCGGAGTTATAATCGTTCAAGTTGTGACCATGTGTAGAAACTTTTGTTTATGTGCTTTATCATCCATGTGCCCTCGTGTACTGATTGATTTGTATATGTCTCTAACAAGAATAATATGTGAACAAAATACTGGTACTCCTAGATGAATCCAAGAATTCCAGGACCTCCGCAAGTTTTTATGTGTCCTTTGTTCTGTTCCTAATTAGTTCTTTCCCCCAAGTTATAGGGGTGAGACAACAGGGTACACATTACTGAGACAGATTCTGTATGTTACAGGAAGGATATTTGTTACCACATTCTGTTTATGCTGTGTTTATATTTTTCATCCATGCATCTTCGAAATTCTTGGTATAACTCAAAATCCAGAGCTTTCTAACCAATATTACTGATGTGACCTGAATATATTGCCTATTTAATTATCGGTTTATTGGTGCATACAAATCTAGTGTGATTTCATGCATATCAAAGAGTAAATAGGAAAAATAAACATCTCAGATGCCTTCATAGTATTTGTTAGCTTACCGATCATGGGGGCCGATAAGGTGTTGTTGTGGATCACCATCCATCGTCCATCCGTCTAGCCCGGCCAACATCCAAGGCTTAGGTTAAAAATATGGGAAAAAGCCCCGGTTACATCACAACCCTGGGACAATACCCCATCAGTCACCCATAGTAGGGATCCTTATGTACTGAGGTAATTTTTCAGGGGTAAAAGTGATTTGAAACGTCTTTTTGGAACATATGTATGTATAGTTTTGACAAATGCCTTTTTCCAAATTATTAAGGCATGCCTTTATGGTTTTAGCAGATTTTTTTTTTAGGTTACCGGACCTATGGTCCGATAACCTATTGGCATGGCGTTGCGTCCGTCGTCGTCGTCCGTCGTCGTCCACATTTTTATCTTTTTTGTTTACAGGCGAATTTTTCTGAAATTTTGCACAAAAATACTTAAAAATAATTCAAGAAGGAGGTATTTTTTAGTTTTTTGATTCTCGCATTTTTTTCAAAATGGCGGCCGTTTTCGACGAAAAATGCAAGATTTTGGACTTTGGCGGCCATTTTCTCAAAATCTGTTCAGTAACTTTTTTTCTTTTTGATAAATAACACTCCTCATATGTACTCCTATGATGTCTATAAATTTCGTTGCGCTTGAATCGCTCGAAGTGGGCCATTTTGGCCCAAACTCGGCTCAAATGGGACTTTCCCATGTTAAATTCTCCTATGCTTTATAATGGGACACATTATGCCTAATATCTCACTTGATATTGAGATTAGAGACTAGGAATCAATTGTGGACCTATAGGAAATGATATATGCTGAATATTCTCGTGACCTTGAATTTGACCTCTGACCTCACTTTCAAGGTCAGAGCACAAAATGGCTTATATCTCGCTTATTATCGACTCTACAGCTTAGGAATCAATTGTGGACATATAGGAAATGATATATTCTGAATATTCTCGTGACCTTGAATTTGACCTCTGACCTCAGTTTCAAGGTCAGAGCACAAAATGGCTTATATCTCGCTTATTATCGACTCTACAGCTTAGGAATCATTTGTGGACATATAGGAAATGATATATGCTGAATATTCTGATGACCTTGAATTTGACCTTCGACCTCATTTTCAAGGTCACAGGACAAAATGGCTAATATCTCGCTTGTTATCGACTTTACAGCTTAGCAATCAATTATGAACATATAGGAAATGATATATGCAGATTATTGTCATGACCTTGAATTTGACCTTTGACCTCATTTTCAAGGTCACAGGACAAAATGGCTAATATCTCACTTATTATCGATTTTACAGCTTAGGAATCAATTGTGGACATATAGGAAATGATATATGCTGAATATTCTCGTGACCTTGAATTTGACCTCTGACCTCATTTTCAAGGTCCAAGGACAAACTGGCTCATATCTTGCTCCTCTATTGACTGTATGGCTTGGGAATCAATTGTGGACATGATATACATGATATAGAAAATGATATACACTGAATATTTTGATGACCTTGAATTTGACCTTTGCCCCTTCATTTTCAAGGCTACAGCATAAAATTGCTAATATCTCTCTGATTATTGAACTTACAGAGCAATCAACTGTGGACATGATATATGCTTAATGTTATATATGCTGAATATTCTCTTGACCTTGAATTCAACCAGTGACCTGGCTAACACCTAAAATATTAAACATTGTCCGGTAACCTATCTTTGGCCCTTGGCCTAATTTTTTTTTTTTCTTCTTCCGCCACTTTTGGTTTCCGGACGATAACTTTAGATTGCCTTAACGGATCCTCGTCAAATTTTCACCACAAGTCAGAAATGATATGTGGAAGAACCCTATTCTTTTTGAGCCGGATCCGAGGTCCGTGAGGTCCGTGAGGATGAAATCAAGGCTAATTTTGAGACTTGGTTTCCGGACGATAACTGGAAAAATATTTACGCAATAGTTGCAGAACTCTGCATGGAGGTTCATATGCCACCAGGGAAGAACCCTATTGATTTTGGGATCGATCCGTCAAACGACCTTTGACCTAGAGGTCGAAATAATTTTTTGCTGATTCATCCTTGAGGCTTCCTGCATATCTCAGAAACCGTGCATCGTAGAGCGAAACGGACGTTCTTTTCGGACTCGTCGCCCTAGACAAACATCTCTAGGGTGTATTATTTTTTTTGATCCGGCTCCGAGGTCCGTGAGGTCCTTGAGGATGAAATCGAGGCTGATCTTGAAACTTGGTTTCCGGACGATAACTCGAAAAATATTCAGGCAATAGTTGCAGAATTTTGCACGGAGGTTTATATATCAACAGGGAAGAACCCTATTGATTTTGGGATCGATACGTCAAACGACCTTTGACCTAGAGGTCGAAATAATTTTTTGCTGAGTCATCCTTGAGGCATCCTGCATATCTCGGAAACGGTGCTTCGTAGAGCGAAACGGACGTTATTTTCGGACTCGTCGCCCTAGACAAACATGTCTAAGGGGTATTATGGATGAACTTTGACCTTGACCCCAAATTTTTTTGCCGAGTCGGCATTTTTCGTTTTCGTCGATATCTCGGGAACGGTGTGTCGTAGAGCGAAACGGACGTTATTTTCGGACTCGTCGTCCTAGACAAACATGTCTAAGGGGTATTGTTGATGAACTTTGACCTTGACCCAAAATTTTTTTGCCGAGTCGGCATTTTTCATTTTCGTCGATATCTCGGAAACGGTGCTTCGTAGAGCGAAACGGACGTTATTTTCGGACTCGTCGCCCTAGACAAACATGTCTTAAGGGTATTATGGATGAACTTTCACCTTGACACGAAATTTTTTGCCGAGTCGGCATTTTTCGTTTTCGTCGATATCTCGGAAACGGTGCTTCGTAGAGCGAAACGGACGTTATTTTCGGACTCGTGGCCCTAGACAAACATGTCTAAGGGGTATTATGGATGAACTTTGACCTTGACCCCAAATTTTTTTGCCGAGTCGGCATTTTTCGTTTTCGTCGATATCTCGGGAACGGTGTGTCGTAGAGCGAAACGGACGTTATTTTCGGACTCGTCGCCCTAGACAAACATGTCTAAGGGGTATTACGGATTAACTTTGACCTTGACCCGAAATTTTTTTGCCGAGTCAGCATTTTTCGTTTTCGTCGATATCTCGGAAACGGTGCGTCGTAGAGCGAAACGGACGTTATTTTCGGACTCGTCGCCCTAGACAAACATGTCTTAAGGGTATTATGGATGAACTTTCACCATGACACGAAATTTTTTTGCCGAGTCGGCATTTTTCGTTTTCGTCGATATCTCGGAAACGGTGTGTCGTAGAGCGAAACGGACATTATTTTCGGACTCGTCGCCCTAGACAAACATGTCTAAGGGGTATTATGGATGAACTTTGACCTTGACCCGAAACTTTTTGGCCGAGTCGGCATTTTTCGTTTTCGTCGATATCTCGGGAACGGTGTGTCGTAGAGCGAAACGGACGTTATTTTCGGACTTGTCGCTCTTATATGTATTATGGATGAACTTGGACCTTGACTAAAAAATTTTTTGCCGAGTTGTCATTTTTCGTTTTCGTCGATATCTCGGAAACACTGAGTCGTAGAGCCAAACAGACTTTTTTTTCGGACTCGTCGCCCTAGACAAACATGTCTAAGGGGTATTATTTTTCATTTTCGTCGATATCTAGTATATATTATAAATTAATCATCACACCGAAATGCCTCCAAGGCATCTTTAGGCCTTGACGTCCAGTTTTTCTTGGAAACACTTTTTTTGACGGCCATTTTGAATTTTACGAAAAACAAACTATTTTCTTCATTTATGTGTCGGATTATTACAGACGTTTCATTTAAAAGTCCACCAATATGTTCGTGGGGCAGAAAAAACTATTACCTATATATATTTGGCTTTACTAGCAGTGATAGGTGATCTTCAAATGTAAGTTTTAACCTTGACACCACTCATGGTTACACTTGGTAACCCATCCACGTCCATGCCACTGTACTGATAGTTACATCGCTTAACCCTTACTTTAGGAAGTAATACATGTACTGGTGACTGATCACTGGTTACATTTTATGCCAGAATTGTAAATGCACGGTAATCTAGCACATGAATATTGCTACTGGTTGGAAATGTGAGTTTAATTATAAGATTAATTAGTAAAGTTGACTGGATAGAAGTATGAAGGCTAGGTAGTGGCTCAATAGCGTAAAGGTTATTGTGTGTGAGCAAGTAAATACCCTTTCACGCCTAAAGTTGTGATTATGTATTTCTTGCAGATGGACGCTACATGGTCCACTAACATTTTTATAACAGAAATATTTAAGAATATACGAATAGAACACTGAGGAAAATTAGAACATAACTGCCTCTGGGGTCTGCACCTTCACAATCCCAAGTCTCTAGGTTCCCCTGCCTCCGGGGTCTGCACCTTCTTAGTCCCGTGTCTCTAGGTTTCCCTGCCTCCGGGGTCTGCGCCTTCAAAATCCCGTGCCTCCAGGTTCCCCTGCCTCCGGGGTCTGCACCTTCTTAGTCCCGTGTCTCTAGGTTTCCCTGCCTCCGGGGTCTGCACCTTCACAATCCCCTGCCTCCATGTCCCCTGCCTCCGGGGTCTGCACCTTCATAATCCGGTGCCTTCAGATTCCCCTGCCTCCGGGGTCTGCGCCTTCACAATCCCGAGTCTCTACTAGGTTCCCCTGCCTCCGGGGTCTGCGCCTTCACAATCCCGTGTCTCAAGGTTCCCCTGCGTCCGGGGTCTGCGCCTTCACAATCCTGAGTCTCTACTAGGTTCCCCTGCCTTCGGGGTCTGTGCCTTCACGGTCCCGTGTCTCTAGGTTCCCCTGGCTCCGGGGTCTGCGCCTTCACAATCCCGTGTCTCAAGGTTCCCCTGTCTCCGGAATCTGCGCCTCCACAGTCCTGTGTCTCAAGGTTCCCCTGCCTCCGGGGTCTGAGCCTTCACAATCCCGAGTCTCTACTAGGTTCCCTTGCGTCTGGGGTCTGCGCCTTCACAGTCCCGTGTCTCAAGGTTCCCCTGCCTCAGGGATCTGTGCCTTCACAATCCCGTGTCTCAAGGTTCCCCTGCCTCCGGAATCTGCGCCTTCACAATCCTGTGTCTCAAGGTTCCCCTGCCTCCGGGGTCTGCACCTTCACAGTCCCGTGTCTCTAGGTTCCCCTGCCTCCGGGGCCTGTGCCTTCACAATCCCGTGTCTCAAGGTTCCCCTGCCTCCGGGATCTGCGCCTTCACAATCCCGTGTCTCAAGGTTCTAATGCCTCCGGGGTCTGCGTCTTCACAATCCCGAGTCTCTACTAGGTTCCCCTGCCTCCGGGGTCTGCGCCTTCACAGTCCCATGTCTCTAGGTTCCCCTGCCTCCGGGGTCTGCGCCTTCACAGTCCCATGTCTCTAGGTTCCCCTGCCTCCGGGGTCTGCGCCTTCACAATCCCAAGTCTCTACTAGATTCCCCTGCCCCCGAGGTCTGTACCTTCACACTCCCGTGTCTCTAGATTCTCCTGCCTCCGTGGTCTGCGCCTTCACAATCCCGAGTCTCTACTAGGTTCCCCTACCTCCGGGGTCTGCACTTTCACAGTCCCATGTCTCTAGGTTCCCCGGCCTCCGGGGTCTGCATCGTCACAATCCCGTGCCTCCAGGTTCCCCTGCCTCCGGGGTCTGCACCTTCACAGTCCCATGTCTCTAGATTCCCCTGCCCCCGGGGTCCGTAACGTCACAGTCCCGTGTCTCTAAGTTCCCCTACCCTGGGAATCCGCACCTTCACAGTCCCGTGTCTCCAGGATCCTCTGCTACGGGGGTCTGCACACGCGGATTCCGATATCTCCAGATTCCCCTGTTCCTGGGTTCTGCAACTTCTCACTTGCGTATTTCCAGATTCCTCTGTCCCGGGTCTGCACCTCCCCAATCTTGCGTGTCTCAAGAATCCTGTGCCCTCATGTCTGCACCCCCGCCTATCTTTATCCCTTTGATAATAATGCTTTCATTGTCAATTATCTGTATGGCTGAGAGGGTTAACTAGAATTGTTTATATTACATACATTGTTTAGATTGTTTGGATATACCTCATGATAATGCAATGATCATAAGTCAACATTCGCCTTATGATTACTGAGAGTATACAATGGTGTATGCCTCAAGATTCTTATATTATATTGAAGTTTGCTTTATAATAATTAGGCAAATTTATGCCTCATGCTCATTATATTAGTATCTGCTTAATGATTATGATACAATAATGTCTGCCTAATGCCTAAAAACATATTATTGTAGACACCTAATTAACCTCTTGACCGCCAGACCTGAAAAATTGTCCCACGCCGGGCATTTGTTCTAGCAAAATTGCAAGATATATATTATGATAAAAATATTTTTAAAGAAAGACCCACAATTGATTGAAATTAATCAAACAAGTATGAAAAAGCATCTAGCCTTATGCAAGCAACATCATATGGACTGGGTGTGTTCTGGTTACCATAGCAACAACCTCACAACAACCACTAATTCTTGAACTTTTCACAAATCTTGAAATAATATATATCACAGAATATTAATATCCCCATGTCTTTGATTATGAATATGATACATGCAACTCAGTTTTTTTTCATTGATGTTAATTACCATGCCTAGATCTAACTGGTACAAATGACAGTGAATTCAGTGGAGAATACCTTTGCTCAGCATGCTCACACATTTACATACATCTGTCAGACGACAACACCACGGAAAACCCTATAATTTCTCTTTCCACTACATGCATTCCCATTGTATTGATGTACTATTTTTGACCTACATATCGATTGTAACGAACACTACAACAGTTTCATCGATATACAGAAGCTGCGTGGGGACTTTTGACTGAAAAATATAGACCATACAAGAAGAAACATGGGAATGAATTTGCGCCGGATATTTCCGGCACATAGGCGTCACACAATTACGTTTTGCGCCGGAAATATCCGGCGCTGTAGGCGCTGAAGAGGTTAAGGCATTTCAGAAGAAATGCAGTTATGGTTTTGACATTTTGTTTTTTGTTGTTTTTAGCTTACCGGACCTATGGTCCGATAAGCTATTGTCGTCAGGTTGCGTCCGGCGTCCGTCCGTCGGTCTCGGCGTCCGCGTCGGCATCGGCGTTGTCAAACGCTGGGAAAAATCTGTTCGATGAATATTGCTGTAATGCACAAAATATATTCTATGAGTCCATATCTCTGGACCTTTTTTTTTTTTTGTCGATTGAAACGTTTTTTCCAAAATGGCGGCCATTTTTGTCGAAAAATGGCCAATTTTGGAATTTGGCGGCCATTTTCTCAAAAACTGTTCGATCAGATTTGAGATTTCTGTTTCAAAAGATTCCCCTGATATACCTCTGTGCTGTGTATATGTTTCGTTGCCCTCGAATCGTCGGTCTGCGTGTGGCAGCCATTTTGATTTTTTTGCCGGTCCCAGATAGGACTTTCCCATGTTAATTTAGCCTATGCTTTATAATGGGGACAAATTTCTCCTAATATCTCACTTAATATTGGGATTGGACATTAGGTATCAATTGTGCACATATAGGAAATCATATTTGCAGATTATTCTCGTGACCTTGAATTTGACATTTGACCTAATTTTCAAGGTCGCAGCACAAAATGGCTAATATCTCGCTTATTATCGACTTTACAGCTTAGGAATCAATGGTGGACATATAGGAAATGATATATGCCGAATATTATAATGACATTGAATTTGACCTTTGACCTCATTTTCAAGGTCAGAGTACAAAATGGCTAATATCTCGTATATTATCTACTTTACAGCTTAGGAAAGAATTGTGAACTTATAGGAAATGATGTATGCGGAATATTTTGATGACCTTGAACTTGACCTTTGAACTCGTTTTCAAGGTCAGAGCAAAAAATCGCTAATATCTTGCTTATTATCGACTTTACAGCTTGGGCATCAATTGAGGACATATACTTGTAGGAAATTATATATGCCAAGCTTGAATTTGACCTTTGACCTCAATAAACTGAAACCGATACAAAAGCAAAGAATATTTTTGACAGTACTAGTCAGTCCCGTTCTAGTTTCATATCATTGTGTACATGTATTAGGCCCTAACACGATCGACTTACGTAGAGCAAATTTTAGGCGTGAATGATGTGCAATTATTCTCATGACTTCAGGACATTGCCTTCAGCTTACATATAACTGTCTTGGGTCCGGTAAGCGCAGAACCCTACGGCTCTTTTTTTCACTTTTTGGTTTCCGCACGATAACTTCAGTTTGCCTCAATGTATTTTCAGCGCTGCTCAGTAATGTTGAGTAGAAGAAGCCTATTGTTTTTGAGCCGGCTCTGGGGTCCGTGAGGTCAGTGAGGATGAAATCAATGGTTCTGGTATCCGCACGATAACTCAAAACATATTATGCCAATGACTGTGGAACTTTGCATGGAGATTCATATATCGCCAGGAAGAAGCCTATTGATTTCGAACGACCTTTGACCTAGGGCTCGAAATAATTCTAGCTGAGTTATCCTTGAGGCTCTCATGCATATCCCCGAAACGGTGCGTCGTAGACTGAAACGGACGTTATTTTCAGACTCGTCATCCTAGACAAACATGTCTAAGGGGTATTATGGATGACCTTTGACCTTGACCTTAAATTTTTTTGCTGAGTCGGCATTTTTTATTTTCATTGAAACCTTGGAAACGGTACGTCGTAGAGTGAAACGGACGTTATTTTCGGACTCGTCGCCCTAGACAAACATGTCTTCAGGGTATTAGGGATGACCTTTGATCTTGACCTGAATGTTTTCGTTGAGTCAGCATTTTTTGTTTTCATCGATGTCTTGGAAACGGGGCATTGTCGGACTCGTGGCCCTAGACAAACATATCTAAAGGGTACTAGGGATGAACTTTGACCTTGACCTGAAGTTCTTTTGCCGAGACGGCATTTTTAGGTTACCGGACCTATAGTCCGATAACCTATTGGCATGGCGTTGCGTCCGTCGTCCGTCGTCCGTCCGTCCGTCCGTCCGTCCGTCCGTCGTCCGTCCGTTCACATTTTTATCTTTAAAGTATATGGTCCGATCTTTCTGAAATTTTGCACAAAAATACCTAAAAATATTTCCAGGAAAGGTTTTTTTTAGTTTTCTGATTTCTGCATTTTTTTCAAAATGGCGGCCGTTTTCGTCGAAAAATGGCCAATTTTGGACTTTGACGGTTGTTTTCTCAAAATCTGTTCAGTAACTTTTTTTCTTATTGATGCACAACACTCCCCATATGTACCCCTGTGACATGTATAAATTTCGTTGCCCTTGAATCGCTCGAAGTGGGCCATTTTGGGCCCAAATTCGGCCCAAATGGGACTTTCTCATGTTAAATTCTCCTATGCTTTATAATGGGACACAATAAGCCTGATATCTCACTTAATATTGCGATTAGAGACTAGGAATCAATTGTGGACATATAGGAAATGATATATGCTGAATATTCTCGTGACCTTGAATTTGACCTGTGACCTCAGTTTCAAGGTCAGAGAACAAAATGGCTAATATCTCGCTTATTATCGACTTTACAGCTCAGGAATCAATTGTGGACATATAGGAAATGATATCAGCCGAATATTCTGATGACCTTGAATTTGACCTTTGACCTCATTTCAAGGTCACACGGCAAAATGGCTAATATTTCGCTTCTTATCGACTTTACAGCTTAGGAATCAATTAACAACATATAGGAATTGATATATGCAGATTATTGTCATGACCTTGAATTTGACCTTTGACCTCATTTTCAAGGTCACAGGACAAAATGGCTAATATCTCACTTATTATCGATTTTACAGCTTAGGGATCATTTGTGGACATGTAGGAAATGATATATGCTGAATATTCTTGTGACTGAGAATTTGACCTCTGACCTTTGTTTCAAGGTCCGAGAACAAAATGGCTAATATCTCGCTTATTATCGACTTTACAGCTTAGGAATCAATTGTGGACATATAGGGAATGATATCAACCGAATATTCTGATGACTTTGAATTTGACCTTTGACCTCATTTTCAAGGTCAAAGGACAATATGGCTAATATCTCGCTTGTTTCTGGCTTTACAGCTTAGGAATCAATTATGGACATATAGGAAATGATATCAACCGAATATTCTGATGACCTTGAATTTGACCTTTGACCTCATTTTCAAGGTCAAAAGACAAAATGGCTAATATCTCGCTTATTATCTACTTTACAGCTTAGGAATCAATTGTGGACATATAGGAAATGATATCAACCGAATATTCTGATGACCTTGAATTTGACCTTTGACCTCATTTTCAAGGTCACATGGCAAAATAGCTAGTATCTCGCTTGTTATCGACTTTACAGCTTAGGAATCAATTGTTAACATATAGGAAATGATATATGCAGATTATTGTCATGACCTTGAATTTGATCTTTGACCTCTTTTTCAATTTCACAGGACAAAATGGGTAATATATCACTTGTTATCAATTTTACAGCTTAGGGATCACTTGTGGATATGTAGGAAATGATATATGCTGAATATTCTCGTGACTTTGAATTTGACCTCTGACCTCATTTTCATGGTCAAGAACACAAAATGGCTAAAGTCTCACTTATTATCGACTTTACAGCTTAGGAATCAGTTGTGGACATATAGGAAATGATGAAAGCCTAATATTCTGATGACCTTGAATTTGACCTTTGATCTCATTTTCAAGGTCACAGGAATATAAAACATATTTTGTCCGGTAACCTGTCTTAGCCCTTGGGCTAATTTTTCATTTTCGTGAATATCTCGGAAACTGTGCGTTGTAGAGCTAAACAGATGTTATTTTCGGACTCGTGGCCCTAGACAAACATATCTAAAGGGTATTAGGGATGAACTTTGACCTTGACCTGAAAATTTTTTGCCGAGTCGGCATTCTACATTTTCGTCGATATCTCGGAAACTGTGCGTCGTAGAGCGAAACGGACGTTATTTTCGGACTGGTCGCCCTAAACAAACATGTCTTAAGGGTATTAGGGATGACCTTTGATCTTGACCTGGAATTATTTCGCTGAGTTTACATTTTTCGTTTTAATCAATATCATGGAAAAGGTTCGTCGTAGAGCGAAACGGACGTAATTTTCGGACTCGTGGCCCTAGACAAACATATCTAAGTGGGTACTAGGGATGAACTTTGACCTTGACGTGAATTTTTTTTGCCAAGTCGGCATTTTCAGGTTACCGGACCTATGGTCCGATAACCTATTGGTATGGCGTTGCGTCCAGTGTCCGGCCATCTAGCCGTCCGGAAATTTTTTACAAAAATAGCTAAAATTATTCCCGGGAAAGGTTTTTTTTTGGTTTTTTGATTTTCGCATTTTCCTTGAAATGGCTGACATTTTCGTTGAACGGTCGATTTTGGAATTTGGCGGCCAATTTCTCAAAAACTGTCTGATCAGATTTGAGATTTTTGTTTCAAAAGATTCCCCTTATGTACCTCTGTGATGTGTACAAGTTTGGTTGCCCTTGAATCGCCGGTCCCCGTGTGGCGTTCATTTTGGAATTTTGACGAGTCGGAGAAAAAAAAAAAATTTCGCCCCAGATCGCATTACTATCCATTTCAGGCCATTTCTAGGCAAAAAAAAAAAATTTCACCCTTTGAAAAAAATTTTGGACTGAAAATTGTCGGCACTTTTTTCCTTTATAATGGGAGCTGCCAGGACTGTACTCATAGAACGCTTGAAGATAGAGCTTAGAAATTGGCACTTTCAAATGAGAAGTCATATATGGCGACTTGTGTGGTGACCTTGAATTTGACCTCGGATGACCTTGAAAGGTCAAAACAACCATTTTGGGGTCGAAAAATGCTCAAATTTGCACCTGGTCTGTCTTTTCTCGAAAACTGTCTGATCCGTTTTGAGATTTTTGTTTCAAAAGATTCCCCTTATGTACCTTTATAATGTTTATAAGTTTTATATGAAGTCATATGCAGCATACCTAATGGAGACATTGAAATTCACAAAGATGACCTTGACTGGTAAATCTCGAAGTCATAATTATGTCACTTACAATGCTTAAAACCAAAATTGTCCGGTAACCTATCTTAGCCCTTGGGCTAATTTTTCATTTTCGTCGATATCTCGGAAACTGTGCGACCTAGAGCAATACAGACATTAGACAGACAGTCTTTGATGTATCAAGTTTGTCCTTCACATACAAGTAATTGCATAAATGTCCTATAGGTCTCATTGGGAGCTTCGTCATGTTTTTCCTGAGTCAGCATTTTGGGTTTTTTTCTTATGCTTCACCCTGAAATGCCTCCAAGGCCTTTAGGCCTTGACGTCTGGACTATGTATGTCTAGTTGTAATACGTGTTTTGTAATTAAAAGAAATAAAAAGGAATTGAAGAAATGACACAAACAAAACATGACATGTACGTGTAGGATTTGTGGACGTTTGTGGATTCATAAGTAATAGCAGCGCCTAGGTGAAAGACATATCGGCAGAAACATAATTCAATATCCTTTCTAACCATATCAAGAACTCAATGATCCGGTGATTGGAATTTTAGACCTAGAAGCAACCATACCCCCTAGTGATACTCGACACGAGAGTCCGGAAATTTTTTTTGGATATATTTACAACGGGCCCAGGAGGTACTGTTTCCAGGGCGCAAAAATCTGGAAATAGGCAAAAATGGATGAAACAGTCCTAATGGATTCCAAAACTGTTCTCAAATCACTTTTACCCTAAAAAAATCACCTGACCCCTTTTTCCAACATAAGGAATCCCACTACCATGGAATTGCGGACGTCTCACCAATGCGAACTATAGCGTTCGGACACAGAGACGAGTCTACACTCTCTGGTCTAAACGTTGCATATGTAATAATTGTCACCATGGTAATTAAAGCATATAATTTACTTATACATATACATAGTTCACTGAAGTATTTCGCAAATCATTGTATGTAGAAAAATTGGTTCGTTATCTGCAAAAAGATGTCCGGTCGCGCATTGTGACATAGCGAGATGACACTCACTGGAGCAATAGACGTATTGCTGAACACTTGAATGTCAGCCCTGGAACCGTCACCAAATGTGTGCAAAGATATCATGAGACCGGGCACGTCGTTGACAAGAAGCGATCTAGAAAGCCTCGGGTGACGGATAGTGTCGGATACATTGGATGATGAAGACTTCGTGGCGGAGGCCAATCGGGAACCGACAGCATCATTGTCAGATTTGCAGCTCATATGCGAGCAACACGGCATCATCCTGTTAAGGCCCAGTCACACTGACGATACGACCAATATACGACCTCGCTGCGACCTAAAATTTTTGTAATCGTGGACAAATCGTGACACGAACGTACGACTGGTCGTACAGGTCGTGAATGGTCGCAAACAAGAAACTAGTCGCAGCAAGGTCGATGGACATGTTCAAAACTTCCAACCTACGATCTCTGGTCGCACGTTGGTCTTTCACAATCGTGCCACCAGTCAGGAAATGTGGCACCACCAATCGGACATTGTCGCACGTCATTGACCAACCAAAATGGTCGTGCTACTAGTACAACCTTGCGACTAGTGGTGCAATTAGTCGAACAACTTCATGATCAGTGATGCGATTAATCACGACCTGTGCCGACTGGTAGTACGACCTTACGATTGGTGGTAACACCCGTTTGAAGCTTCCCGAAAGGAGGATGAAACGTGCAGGGAAAATATTTTACCGAAAACAACAAAATTTTTCAGCATTTTCCTAAACTATAAAACTTCAAAATATGGTTTCTGTTCAAGTTTTGTGCCCTTCTGTCTAATCAGACGGACGGTCGTGTGCCAGGTCGCAATTTATCGAACGACTGGTCATTGATTGCAACGACTGGTTGTACGACAGGTTGGTGATCGCTACAACTGAAGGTACGACAGGTCGGTGGTTGCTACGACTGAATGCACGACAGACTGGTGGTCGCTGCCACGTGGTCGTACGACTGCTTGCGATCAATATTTTCCATTCTTTCAGTGAACGTGCCACCAATTGTATGAACAGTCGCTACTTGCGATTGCAGTGGCGACCACTGGTGATCAGTCGTAACTTTGAACCTGATCGTGCGACCATAAAATCGTACGACTCAGTGTGACTGGGCCTTTAGTTCCATGACAATATGTCGTCGTTTGCATGATGCAGGCCTCCATAGTTACAAACCAGCTCATTTCCCAATGCTATCAGAGACAAACATAACGGCAAGACTGAAATGGGCTCGTTCGCATGCACACTGGAACCTGCAACTGTTACAGTGGACGAACGTTGTTTTCAGTGATGAAAGCATATTTTGTGTCAAGTTCATTGACGGGCGTCCGAGAGTTTGGACACCGAAGGGCGAAATCCCCAAGTACATAGAACAAGTGGACCGGTATGGAGGTGGCAGCGTCATTGTCTGGGGTGCCATATCGTACACACAGAAGTCAACACTTGTCGTGGTGCCGAACACACTGATTCTTGCCAGTAGCAGTTCCATTCGGGCTCACAAGGGTAGGGAGGGGATTCATCTTCCAAGATGATAATGCCCCATGTCATCGTGCCAGGGTTGTGAACGAGTTTTGAGATAACCATGAAGATTGTCTGCACATGGAATGGCCGGTAAAGTCCCCGGATCTAAACAATGTCGAACATGTGTGGGACATCCTAGGGAGACGCGTTCGTTGTTTGGATCCACCAGTCATCGATGTCAGAACTTTGACTGCAGCTTTGCATGCTGAATGGGATCACATTCCTCAGCCCACCTGCAAAAATTGTACAGGTCATGCAGATCCAGATGTCAGGCATATGTGTGCAAAATGGTGGAGGGCCAACACGTTATTAAGACTGCAACGTTACTGTGATGTTATGTGCGATTTCAAGCACATTCTGTTACAAAAGCATCTCGATTATCATCTGTAATTCAACCATGCCAAATTGTCACAATAACTGCAGTACTCATTGATTAGCATTGTCCGAAATATGTATGGAATAGAATAAATATATTGCCCCTCATTTTATATTTGGAAATAAGCTTATTCCCTTGCTTACCAAAGTGATTCCAGACTTTTGATAAAGAGTATATATTGATGATAAATGTTCCGATAAATACGGCGTAATCAGATACTCAGATTTTCTACCTCCATGCGGAGGTAAAATACCTACCTACCTACCTACCTACCTACCTCTGAGGGGACATGGAAGAAATATTTTTAGCACATGTATTGCGTTCCCTCGCAATACTTTATTGCGTTCCCTCGCAATTTTATTGCGTTCACTCGCGATCTTATTGCGTTCCGGATCGCATTCCCTCGCATTCCGGATCGCGTCCCTCGCAATCCGTATCGCGTTCCCTCGCGATCTTATTTCATTCCCTCACAATCCGGATCGCGTTCCCTCGCAACCCGGATCACGTTCCCTCGCATTCCGGATCGCGTTCACTCGCGATCTTATTGCGTTCCCTCGCATTCCAGATCACGTTCCCTCGTCCCTCGCGATCCTTCTGAACTCCTCGAAAACTTCAACTCGGACGATGATTACGGGATGGGTCACGAACTCCTGAAGATACTTCGCGGTGATAGTTCTGTGAATGTTGTTTGTGTTGTGATGCGCAATTGTGAACAAGGTTTTAAGCATCTAGGAAAGAAACGGTTCGACATAATGAAGAAACTAGGTCAACAAGCTATTGATGATCTTAACTGAACATGAAGTGTATTGTAACAGCAATACAGTATATTCACTGATTTCACAATACAAGTATCCATGCATCTATTGTAATAAATGTTTGCTTGTTACTGTATTTCACAACCTGTATGTAGATATGTACCTGTGTAAAAAAATATATAATATATACTTGAAATCGAGTTTTGTAGTCTTATAGTTATACTACTCCACCAGTATACGCTGCAACTTGTAGCCTCAGCGATGAAGGGTAGATAGAGGTCAATAACCATTCAGTTTTGCACTCATATTGTCACATTTCGCACTAGTACACCTCAAATTCTGATTTTACTTTCTCTGAAAATTACGTCATCCAAGATGCGGATGATAATGTGGTTTACATTATGTTTTTCCAATGGTTTGGTGAGTGTGGTTTCTAGTAGTGGCTATCCATTTATTCAGAACGTCATGTTATATCAATGACAATGATTGTTCCCAACGCGCGTCCAGAAACTACAGTGTACTCTGTACAAACCGGATCTTCAGGGGACCAGGGAAAAAATCCGGTTTTGACAGAGCGCCGGTTTATCAAGAGCCTGAAGAGAGAGAACATCGATCATCTCACCCAATCTGCAGATACCGTCCGACTTTTTTTTTTCATTGTTGCACTACATACCGTAACTAAATAACGGCCAGCTATTTTAAGTACATGTAGTTACAAACTTTCTAGACATCGGCGTAGTTATTAATATTATGTTATTGGTAATAGGTCGGATCTGTAGAGAATCATTGCAGAACATTCAAGTAAATAATTTGAGTCAATTGATTATCAATTGTAGGTTTTCTATTGATATCATTATCATCTTGTGCTATTAGCATATCTCAAGAACAATTGCAGAATGTACATAGTGAGACAAGATTGTATGATGTCATAGAATTGTTGTTTGCGTTTATAGCATGCGCTGATTAATAATCACTTTGAACAATGCGTGTCACCCCAGTGATGAGCTTATAATTTACTCGAGAAATCATGTCAGGTAAATCATGCATTCTCCAAACGGCCCCTATAACTGACGAAGTTTAGTTGCTGTTAATTACAATTTGTGAGCGCCATGTTCCTGATGCTGTTGTGTTTACAAAGACGTGTGACTAAAGCACAGCCTTTGGCATCGGTCTGTGATCCGATGAAGTGTGGCTGATTGCAATTTAGACGCCGTAGTTTGGAATTATTGGGGGTAACGCCGGTTTGGACAATACGATATGGCCGGTTGGGTCATAGGAATAGGGCCGGTTTTCAGAATGGACAACATCCGGTATATCAGGAACGCCGGTATGGACAAAATTCCGGTATATACAAGAGCCGGTTTCGGCAGAGTACACTGTACACAAATTGATGGTGCGAGTCCCATGATGGATGATATGCTTCTCAACGATGAGCGCGTTTCAATGTTAGGTACCGATAGCAAATATAGCGATTTGATTGACATCAAACATGATCCAAAAATTAACTCATTTCGCAAAGCGGAATATTGTGGTCTACACATAAATATACATAGTTTGCCAATCAAGTTTGAACAGTTGAAATGTATGCTGGCAGACCTCAATGAACAAGGTGTCGATGTTCACTTCATACTTCTTTGTGAAACTTTTCTAACTGAGGCGAACTCGAATAATTTCCACATTCCCGGTTATAATTTATATTCCGCAATCGTAAGTCACTCTCCCGTGGAGGAGTGGCTATGTATATCGCTGACCAATTTAATTTCATTGAACGGGATGAAATCGCAGTCAATATTCAGGGTGAATTCGAGAGCGTTGTTGCCGAAGTGCAGACCTCATCAAAAAAAGGTAATCTATTATTGGCCGAAATATATCGAGTGCCAAATACAAACCAGTGTGTTTCTCTTGAGCGATTCCAGAAAATAATATCGAATTGTAGCAAAACCAACTGTGATTTAATGATTGGAACAGACCAAAATTTTGACTACATGAAAGTGAATACCAACAAATATGCATCTGACTTGCTAGATATTTTCATCATGGAAGGGATATTACCTTCTTCGCTCGTCCCAAGTAGAGTTAAGGGGTTGTTACCCTCGCCATATTTTAGTCAGTGATGCGCACTGAATATTTTTGAAAATGGTTTTTCTTGAAGAAATGAACACATATTTCACATAAATGTTATATTATCATGTTATTCACTAATTTAAAGCATTTTACGCGCAGTTATTATGCATCTTATGTTAAAATTGGTGAAATTGACTACCAAAATTTCGGGACATCCGTTCTTGTGGAAAAAGTCGATTACGAATGTTCCGAGTATTTTTCTGAGCATTACTACATATGCTAGTTTATGAGCCGAGAAATATTTTTTTGAAATTCAAATCCATTGCATCACAAATGATTTTTGAAGTTCAGACATTTATTGACAACTAAACATTTTTCCCAAGTGGCCAGTACAGGCACTATTTTTTAACCCTTCAAGACACTGCCACAGTGAGAGGGAGACTTCAATATCATATGCTCCACTGTGCACAATTCACACTGGCTTTTACATGTAGACTGCTACATGTTTGGGCTTCTGTGTGCATTGGGCCATGACACTACTCTATTCACCTGATCAATGCAGATAATTACCCATATTTCTAAAGTGACAGTTATAAGTTTAAAACTTCTGGGGAAGTGACATCTTCTTGCATTTGGCATAATTCATAACACTCTGTGTTCATCAAATAACTAACAGTACATGTATGTATTCACTGACCCAATTGTGCATAATGCTTGTGTCTATGCATACAAAGAACACAAACCCCAAGCTAGATACAGGATACACCCTGATCCCAATAACATGTAAATGTAAAAAAATATCACCAGGCTTTTGATTCATTGTCATCATGATTACATGTGACATTAAAGTATCATTATTGCACATGGGTTGTGTCAACATAATTGATGTGAAATCACACAGTGGTAGCATTTTATTAGTACAATTCATGAGTTATGAATTGAAGCACTTCATCTTTTGACATACATGGATCACAGGTATGATATCAAACATACCAGACAAGAAATGTCATGAATAAATAGTGTATTTGGTAGTATACTCCTTATCCATATGTTTATCTTACAAAGTTTGTACATGGAAGGTAAACAAGAACAAAATAAATCAAATATAATACCAATCAAAAAGATTAGGAATTTATCATAATTGGCAAACAATATTGCACATGGCCACTTGATACACTGCCATTCAAATCTTCATAATGTATTTCTGACCTACACATGTGTATCAATAACAAATTTTTGATACATACAATGTGTTGGCCACTTTATCCATTAAAATATAAAATATTATTAATTGGCCATTGAATCCCCAAATTGCTGTTGTATAAGATATCCAATTGTCTTATAGTGACAGTACAATACCCAAAATGGTGGTGTGCAGTTCTGTACAGGTGTTTCAGAATTACAGATCCAACATGCACTTAATTTGAATTTATATATATATTGTTTCAATATACATGTATATATTGGTGCAAACTTTAAAACACAAGTTGTTGTTATGTTTTGACATCCATATTGTTGGCCAACTGAATGATTGCTCCTAGGTGCCAGTCATTGGGGGATCAGTCAAGTGGTGTGGAGCTGCTATTGCCTGTCTTCTGATTGAGACTTGAACCAGGATTTATGGAGCTTCTGGTTGTGTTGTCTTCTGGCTGAGCTGTCAGGAAGTGTTGTAGAGTTGTCAGCAACATCTGGAGTCATCTGGAGTCAGAAAAATATGAGATGATGGATTTGTCAGATGGCACTCTATTCTGTTGCTGATACCAATCACATTGCCTTGAATTGATCATGGGAATATTACAATCAAGTAAACTTCTTGATTTAGATAAATATATATATGTTGGTGATATGAATAACTCATATAGCTGCTTTCACCCTGAAATGCCTCCAAGGCCTTTAGGCCTTGACGTCTGGACTATGTATGTCTAGTTGTAATACGTGTTTTGTAATTAAAAGAAATAAAAAGGAATTGAAGAAATGACACAAACAAAACATGACATGTACGTGTAGGATTTGTGGACGTTTGTGGATTCATAAGTAATAGCAGCGCCTAGGTGAAAGACATATCGGCAGAAACATAATTCAATATCCTTTCTAACCATATCAAGAACTCAATGATCCGGTGATTGGAATTTTAGACCTAGAAGCAACCATACCCCCTAGTGATACTCGACACGAGAGTCCGGAAATTTTTTTTGGATATATTTACAACGGGCCCAGGAGGTACTGTTTCCAGGGCGCAAAAATCTGGAAATAGGCAAAAATGGATGAAACAGTCCTAATGGATTCCAAAACTGTTCTCAAATCACTTTTACCCTAAAAAAATCACCTGACCCCTTTTTCCAACATAAGGAATCCCACTACCATGGAATTGCGGACGTCTCACCAATGCGAACTATAGCGTTCGGACACAGAGACGAGTCTACACTCTCTGGTCTAAACGTTGCATATGTAATAATTGTCACCATGGTAATTAAAGCATATAATTTACTTATACATATACATAGTTCACTGAAGTATTTCGCAAATCATTGTATGTAGAAAAATTGGTTCGTTATCTGCAAAAAGATGTCCGGTCGCGCATTGTGACATAGCGAGATGACACTCACTGGAGCAATAGACGTATTGCTGAACACTTGAATGTCAGCCCTGGAACCGTCACCAAATGTGTGCAAAGATATCATGAGACCGGGCACGTCGTTGACAAGAAGCGATCTAGAAAGCCTCGGGTGACGGATAGTGTCGGATACATTGGATGATGAAGACTTCGTGGCGGAGGCCAATCGGGAACCGACAGCATCATTGTCAGATTTGCAGCTCATATGCGAGCAACACGGCATCATCCTGTTAAGGCCCAGTCACACTGACGATACGACCAATATACGACCTCGCTGCGACCTAAAATTTTTGTAATCGTGGACAAATCGTGACACGAACGTACGACTGGTCGTACAGGTCGTGAATGGTCGCAAACAAGAAACTAGTCGCAGCAAGGTCGATGGACATGTTCAAAACTTCCAACCTACGATCTCTGGTCGCACGTTGGTCTTTCACAATCGTGCCACCAGTCAGGAAATGTGGCACCACCAATCGGACATTGTCGCACGTCATTGACCAACCAAAATGGTCGTGCTACTAGTACAACCTTGCGACTAGTGGTGCAATTAGTCGAACAACTTCATGATCAGTGATGCGATTAATCACGACCTGTGCCGACTGGTAGTACGACCTTACGATTGGTGGTAACACCCGTTTGAAGCTTCCCGAAAGGAGGATGAAACGTGCAGGGAAAATATTTTACCGAAAACAACAAAATTTTTCAGCATTTTCCTAAACTATAAAACTTCAAAATATGGTTTCTGTTCAAGTTTTGTGCCCTTCTGTCTAATCAGACGGACGGTCGTGTGCCAGGTCGCAATTTATCGAACGACTGGTCATTGATTGCAACGACTGGTTGTACGACAGGTTGGTGATCGCTACAACTGAAGGTACGACAGGTCGGTGGTTGCTACGACTGAATGCACGACAGACTGGTGGTCGCTGCCACGTGGTCGTACGACTGCTTGCGATCAATATTTTCCATTCTTTCAGTGAACGTGCCACCAATTGTATGAACAGTCGCTACTTGCGATTGCAGTGGCGACCACTGGTGATCAGTCGTAACTTTGAACCTGATCGTGCGACCATAAAATCGTACGACTCAGTGTGACTGGGCCTTTAGTTCCATGACAATATGTCGTCGTTTGCATGATGCAGGCCTCCATAGTTACAAACCAGCTCATTTCCCAATGCTATCAGAGACAAACATAACGGCAAGACTGAAATGGGCTCGTTCGCATGCACACTGGAACCTGCAACTGTTACAGTGGACGAACGTTGTTTTCAGTGATGAAAGCATATTTTGTGTCAAGTTCATTGACGGGCGTCCGAGAGTTTGGACACCGAAGGGCGAAATCCCCAAGTACATAGAACAAGTGGACCGGTATGGAGGTGGCAGCGTCATTGTCTGGGGTGCCATATCGTACACACAGAAGTCAACACTTGTCGTGGTGCCGAACACACTGATTCTTGCCAGTAGCAGTTCCATTCGGGCTCACAAGGGTAGGGAGGGGATTCATCTTCCAAGATGATAATGCCCCATGTCATCGTGCCAGGGTTGTGAACGAGTTTTGAGATAACCATGAAGATTGTCTGCACATGGAATGGCCGGTAAAGTCCCCGGATCTAAACAATGTCGAACATGTGTGGGACATCCTAGGGAGACGCGTTCGTTGTTTGGATCCACCAGTCATCGATGTCAGAACTTTGACTGCAGCTTTGCATGCTGAATGGGATCACATTCCTCAGCCCACCTGCAAAAATTGTACAGGTCATGCAGATCCAGATGTCAGGCATATGTGTGCAAAATGGTGGAGGGCCAACACGTTATTAAGACTGCAACGTTACTGTGATGTTATGTGCGATTTCAAGCACATTCTGTTACAAAAGCATCTCGATTATCATCTGTAATTCAACCATGCCAAATTGTCACAATAACTGCAGTACTCATTGATTAGCATTGTCCGAAATATGTATGGAATAGAATAAATATATTGCCCCTCATTTTATATTTGGAAATAAGCTTATTCCCTTGCTTACCAAAGTGATTCCAGACTTTTGATAAAGAGTATATATTGATGATAAATGTTCCGATAAATACGGCGTAATCAGATACTCAGATTTTCTACCTCCATGCGGAGGTAAAATACCTACCTACCTACCTACCTACCTACCTCTGAGGGGACATGGAAGAAATATTTTTAGCACATGTATTGCGTTCCCTCGCAATACTTTATTGCGTTCCCTCGCAATTTTATTGCGTTCACTCGCGATCTTATTGCGTTCCGGATCGCATTCCCTCGCATTCCGGATCGCGTCCCTCGCAATCCGTATCGCGTTCCCTCGCGATCTTATTTCATTCCCTCACAATCCGGATCGCGTTCCCTCGCAACCCGGATCACGTTCCCTCGCATTCCGGATCGCGTTCACTCGCGATCTTATTGCGTTCCCTCGCATTCCAGATCACGTTCCCTCGTCCCTCGCGATCCTTCTGAACTCCTCGAAAACTTCAACTCGGACGATGATTACGGGATGGGTCACGAACTCCTGAAGATACTTCGCGGTGATAGTTCTGTGAATGTTGTTTGTGTTGTGATGCGCAATTGTGAACAAGGTTTTAAGCATCTAGGAAAGAAACGGTTCGACATAATGAAGAAACTAGGTCAACAAGCTATTGATGATCTTAACTGAACATGAAGTGTATTGTAACAGCAATACAGTATATTCACTGATTTCACAATACAAGTATCCATGCATCTATTGTAATAAATGTTTGCTTGTTACTGTATTTCACAACCTGTATGTAGATATGTACCTGTGTAAAAAAATATATAATATATACTTGAAATCGAGTTTTGTAGTCTTATAGTTATACTACTCCACCAGTATACGCTGCAACTTGTAGCCTCAGCGATGAAGGGTAGATAGAGGTCAATAACCATTCAGTTTTGCACTCATATTGTCACATTTCGCACTAGTACACCTCAAATTCTGATTTTACTTTCTCTGAAAATTACGTCATCCAAGATGCGGATGATAATGTGGTTTACATTATGTTTTTCCAATGGTTTGGTGAGTGTGGTTTCTAGTAGTGGCTATCCATTTATTCAGAACGTCATGTTATATCAATGACAATGATTGTTCCCAACGCGCGTCCAGAAACTACAGTGTACTCTGTACAAACCGGATCTTCAGGGGACCAGGGAAAAAATCCGGTTTTGACAGAGCGCCGGTTTATCAAGAGCCTGAAGAGAGAGAACATCGATCATCTCACCCAATCTGCAGATACCGTCCGACTTTTTTTTTTCATTGTTGCACTACATACCGTAACTAAATAACGGCCAGCTATTTTAAGTACATGTAGTTACAAACTTTCTAGACATCGGCGTAGTTATTAATATTATGTTATTGGTAATAGGTCGGATCTGTAGAGAATCATTGCAGAACATTCAAGTAAATAATTTGAGTCAATTGATTATCAATTGTAGGTTTTCTATTGATATCATTATCATCTTGTGCTATTAGCATATCTCAAGAACAATTGCAGAATGTACATAGTGAGACAAGATTGTATGATGTCATAGAATTGTTGTTTGCGTTTATAGCATGCGCTGATTAATAATCACTTTGAACAATGCGTGTCACCCCAGTGATGAGCTTATAATTTACTCGAGAAATCATGTCAGGTAAATCATGCATTCTCCAAACGGCCCCTATAACTGACGAAGTTTAGTTGCTGTTAATTACAATTTGTGAGCGCCATGTTCCTGATGCTGTTGTGTTTACAAAGACGTGTGACTAAAGCACAGCCTTTGGCATCGGTCTGTGATCCGATGAAGTGTGGCTGATTGCAATTTAGACGCCGTAGTTTGGAATTATTGGGGGTAACGCCGGTTTGGACAATACGATATGGCCGGTTGGGTCATAGGAATAGGGCCGGTTTTCAGAATGGACAACATCCGGTATATCAGGAACGCCGGTATGGACAAAATTCCGGTATATACAAGAGCCGGTTTCGGCAGAGTACACTGTACACAAATTGATGGTGCGAGTCCCATGATGGATGATATGCTTCTCAACGATGAGCGCGTTTCAATGTTAGGTACCGATAGCAAATATAGCGATTTGATTGACATCAAACATGATCCAAAAATTAACTCATTTCGCAAAGCGGAATATTGTGGTCTACACATAAATATACATAGTTTGCCAATCAAGTTTGAACAGTTGAAATGTATGCTGGCAGACCTCAATGAACAAGGTGTCGATGTTCACTTCATACTTCTTTGTGAAACTTTTCTAACTGAGGCGAACTCGAATAATTTCCACATTCCCGGTTATAATTTATATTCCGCAATCGTAAGTCACTCTCCCGTGGAGGAGTGGCTATGTATATCGCTGACCAATTTAATTTCATTGAACGGGATGAAATCGCAGTCAATATTCAGGGTGAATTCGAGAGCGTTGTTGCCGAAGTGCAGACCTCATCAAAAAAAGGTAATCTATTATTGGCCGAAATATATCGAGTGCCAAATACAAACCAGTGTGTTTCTCTTGAGCGATTCCAGAAAATAATATCGAATTGTAGCAAAACCAACTGTGATTTAATGATTGGAACAGACCAAAATTTTGACTACATGAAAGTGAATACCAACAAATATGCATCTGACTTGCTAGATATTTTCATCATGGAAGGGATATTACCTTCTTCGCTCGTCCCAAGTAGAGTTAAGGGGTTGTTACCCTCGCCATATTTTAGTCAGTGATGCGCACTGAATATTTTTGAAAATGGTTTTTCTTGAAGAAATGAACACATATTTCACATAAATGTTATATTATCATGTTATTCACTAATTTAAAGCATTTTACGCGCAGTTATTATGCATCTTATGTTAAAATTGGTGAAATTGACTACCAAAATT
Organism: Terebella lapidaria; assembly: GCA_949152475.1. Lineage (NCBI taxonomy): Eukaryota > Metazoa > Annelida > Polychaeta > Terebellida > Terebellidae > Terebella > Terebella lapidaria. The sequence continues at coordinate 19,929,937 of OX424561.1, forward strand.
TCGGGACATCCGTTCTTGTGGAAAAAGTCGATTACGAATGTTCCGAGTATTTTTCTGAGCATTACTACATATGCTAGTTTATGAGCCGAGAAATATTTTTTTGAAATTCAAATCCATTGCATCACAAATGATTTTTGAAGTTCAGACATTTATTGACAACTAAACATTTTTCCCAAGTGGCCAGTACAGGCACTATTTTTTAACCCTTCAAGACACTGCCACAGTGAGAGGGAGACTTCAATATCATATGCTCCACTGTGCACAATTCACACTGGCTTTTACATGTAGACTGCTACATGTTTGGGCTTCTGTGTGCATTGGGCCATGACACTACTCTATTCACCTGATCAATGCAGATAATTACCCATATTTCTAAAGTGACAGTTATAAGTTTAAAACTTCTGGGGAAGTGACATCTTCTTGCATTTGGCATAATTCATAACACTCTGTGTTCATCAAATAACTAACAGTACATGTATGTATTCACTGACCCAATTGTGCATAATGCTTGTGTCTATGCATACAAAGAACACAAACCCCAAGCTAGATACAGGATACACCCTGATCCCAATAACATGTAAATGTAAAAAAATATCACCAGGCTTTTGATTCATTGTCATCATGATTACATGTGACATTAAAGTATCATTATTGCACATGGGTTGTGTCAACATAATTGATGTGAAATCACACAGTGGTAGCATTTTATTAGTACAATTCATGAGTTATGAATTGAAGCACTTCATCTTTTGACATACATGGATCACAGGTATGATATCAAACATACCAGACAAGAAATGTCATGAATAAATAGTGTATTTGGTAGTATACTCCTTATCCATATGTTTATCTTACAAAGTTTGTACATGGAAGGTAAACAAGAACAAAATAAATCAAATATAATACCAATCAAAAAGATTAGGAATTTATCATAATTGGCAAACAATATTGCACATGGCCACTTGATACACTGCCATTCAAATCTTCATAATGTATTTCTGACCTACACATGTGTATCAATAACAAATTTTTGATACATACAATGTGTTGGCCACTTTATCCATTAAAATATAAAATATTATTAATTGGCCATTGAATCCCCAAATTGCTGTTGTATAAGATATCCAATTGTCTTATAGTGACAGTACAATACCCAAAATGGTGGTGTGCAGTTCTGTACAGGTGTTTCAGAATTACAGATCCAACATGCACTTAATTTGAATTTATATATATATTGTTTCAATATACATGTATATATTGGTGCAAACTTTAAAACACAAGTTGTTGTTATGTTTTGACATCCATATTGTTGGCCAACTGAATGATTGCTCCTAGGTGCCAGTCATTGGGGGATCAGTCAAGTGGTGTGGAGCTGCTATTGCCTGTCTTCTGATTGAGACTTGAACCAGGATTTATGGAGCTTCTGGTTGTGTTGTCTTCTGGCTGAGCTGTCAGGAAGTGTTGTAGAGTTGTCAGCAACATCTGGAGTCATCTGGAGTCAGAAAAATATGAGATGATGGATTTGTCAGATGGCACTCTATTCTGTTGCTGATACCAATCACATTGCCTTGAATTGATCATGGGAATATTACAATCAAGTAAACTTCTTGATTTAGATAAATATATATATGTTGGTGATATGAATAACTCATATAGCTGCTTATTGATAATTAAGCCTACCTCATATACTTGTGCCAATCAGGGCATCTAATTCAAATTTCTTGACATACATATAGATATACATCTACATACAGTTTCATTTTGTTATCGAAATGTATTTAATCACGAACTTATGGAATAGGCACTCATAGATACTTGATCAGTGTTGATAGAGACAGGGCTTCAATATACAGAATGCTTAAATTACGTGTACGTACCTGAACAAATATAATATTATATTATCCTGTTTGTGAAAATGAACTCCCAATGTGCAGGAAGGGTCGAAAGAGGGTTAATAATCCGCCCCAGTACATGTGCTCGACGATTTTCCGTGTGGTTCCATGCGATCACTGACCGAGACTGGACTTGAGCAGCTAGTGAGTATTGCTCTTCACATTGAACTCAAAACCCTGTGCACGGATTTCAACGGCTTTCTCGCCGGAGCGAATACAAACTCACGTGGTGAGCGATATGTCAGTTATCGTCTGGAATTATGGTTTTCAGTGTTTGTCATTCCCCGATCTACAACAATTCTTTGTCTATGAACTAATGTCTTCGATTATGTACATATTTCTGGGTTTACCTCCGTCATATGCCTATATACATGCATAACACATGGGACTGTTGGTGCCTCGCGGGAAAACATTCGGAGACGAAGCTACCGAATCTCATAGTCGCAAAATATGGTCTTCACAACCGAAGGAAATATTCCGAGGATGACCGCTACCAATCGATTTCACAAAACACATGTAATGTGTCGTACTGCGAACATTTTCTGCCGTAGTCCCGTTCAGTATTCAGAAAGTGGATTATTTGGTGTGATCAATGGATTATACCGATTACCAGAATCGACATGGCCAAAGATAAGTCTCGCGTAAGGATACATCAAACTTTGACCTGGGAAATATGTAAACACGATTTCGTGGCACCTGACGTTGAAAGTAGCCGATGTTCAGACTCAATTTCACGGGGGAAAACGCATTGTCACATGGCTGTGGATAGCTCGTTATGGAGTCTACGATGTACCAATCCCAAGTAAGTCAGCTATTCTTTGAAAATCATCAAAATAATAGATGATACTTCAAGTCTGTGTGTTGTCCAAATCCACGTGATATTTTGAAAATGGCGCATTTCGTAAATGTGTCAAAGACAGTCGGGCATTTTGTGACAAATGTAGGCGGTAAATTCAAAAAGTAATTCTCGGCTCATAGACACTGACTGCTCCACTATGTAAAAAGTCGATGTATTCTAAAGATTACGTGGTTGATATTGAGAACGGATGTACCAACTTTATCATTATGATCCGGAATGATCCAGACGTTACAGGTCGAAGATTGTATTTTTCTAATACAAGAAAATGACTCCTCTAATCACTCCAATTGCAGAAAGTCACTTCGGACTACCAGAAGTTTTATGACAAATGCTCAAATTTTGTATGCGGTACTAAAGTCGTGAAATTTACTGCCAACAATCGGCAGGGTTTCACCATCTTAATGATACTTCTGCAACACTTATCGACAACATATATGTCAGACATGGTACTAACTGTCATGATATTGTGTCCAGAACAATGGTATCAAATATATCTGATCATCTCCCTATACTAACATGTATGGGACATCGTTCACTGGTTACGACGAATGATCCTTTAATATTTACACACCGAAAACTCGGCGATGAGCAAATTCATAAAATATCAAATGAACTGAAACTGACTGACTGGCAAACAGTCCTAAGAGACAACAATGTAAACATATGCTACGAAATATTTATTTCGCATTTTAATTGTATCATTGACAAATATGCACCAATGGTAGAGTGCAGAATACCACGTAAATCTGTTATTCGTGACAAGTGGATGACTCCTAGTTTGATAAAATGCTCTAAACGCTGCGACGCGCTTTACAGACGGTCGCTGGGCCGTAACAAGCGGAGTGAAGAGAGTGTTGCTTACACTAACTACAGGAATATATTCAATCGATGTAAGCGCCTTGCGAAACAAACATATTTCAAATCCCTGCTGGAAGAATTCTCGCAAGATATAAGGAAAACTTGGGGTGTACTCAATACAGTGATTGGTCGTAATATTGTGAAAAAAAAAAAGATACTTCTATCACTTTCTATGTAAATGGGCATAAAATAACTGACAAAGTAAAGATTTCAAATGAATTTGTGTCTTATTTTTCCACTATCGGAGAAGTATCGGCGCAGTCAATAAAGTTAAAGTTATCAGATTTGATATAGCGCTCTTTTCAGCCGAACTAAATCCGCTTTCAAAGGCGCTTTACACTTTAACCCCAGTCTGAGTGATTGTACTTGGAGCTGCCACACTCAAAGCGCTCTATACAACACCCATTATCAACCGGTACCCATTTAATCCTGGGTGAAGATAGACACATTAGTGGTAAATGCCTTGCCTAAGGACACTAGTGAAATGGCACAGCAGTCCAGCTCGAGACTCGAACCCATGATCTTTGGATTACGAGTCCGACGCCTTATCCACTGCGCCACTCACTCCACATGCCAAGTCTAATCATTCGCCGGAACACTACATGTACATGACATCCAAACCTGTACCCGGATCTATATATTTAGCCCCGACCGATCCATCTGAAATATCAGATATAATAAAGTCATGTAAGAATAAGAAAAGTGCCGGTGATGATAATATCAGTATGAAACTGATAAAAAGTCTCATGGACGTGGTTAGTGCTCCTATAGCCCATATAGTGAATCTCTCATTGGAAACTGGCACGTTTCCTGACGCCATGAAATTGGCGAAAGTAATACCGATTCACAAGGGGAAAAGCAAAGAATTATTCAATAACTACAGACCGATATCTTTGTTACCCAATATTTCTAAGATCTTAGAGAAGGTAGTTCATAAAAGGGTATACAAGTTCATATCAAAACATAATGTTCTTTATAATAACAATTCGGGTTTAGGCCGAGATATTCAACTACGGATGCTGTCATAACGTTTACGATGGATGTTCTGCAGTCAATGGAAAAACACGAATTTTGTCTTGGTACATTCTTGGATCTATCGAAAGCGTTCGATACGCTAAACCACGACATCCTTCTACATAAGTTGACGCATTATGGTATTAGAGGGAAGTCTCTCGAGTGGTTTACCTCATACTTAAAAAATCGACGTCAGTATGTGTACTATAGCGGTATAAAATCAGAGTATCGCAATGTAAATATCGGTGTCCCTCAAGGAAGCGTCCTAGGTCCACTTTTATTCGTTCTTTATTCTAATGACATCCCACAATGCACCAAATACGCAAAAACAGTTTTATTTGCCGATGATACTACTGTATACTACTCTAGTGCAAATTTATCCCAGCTTTATGAGCATATGAATGTGGACTTGAAAAGTTTGACTGATTGGTTCAGAGTGAATAGGCTTTCTGTAAATGCTTCTAAAACCAAATACATGGTTTTCACCAGGTGTAACATGAATACAAACGGAGATCCTCACGAGTTATATATTGATCGAGATAAACTGGAAATGGTTAATGTTACTAAGTTCCTTGGGCTTCATATCGATGACCAATTACGCTGGAACGCACATGTTGAACACGTGCACAAAAAATATCCAGCGGCATTTATGCGATGAAGAGCGCCAAGTCATTCTTGAAGTATGAAAATTTGAAAACATTGTACTATAGCCTCATTCACCCATACCTCACATATGGGTGTATTCTATGGGGAGGCACATATCAGAAGCACTTGAACAAAATTACAGTAGCCCAAAAGAAAACAATTCGATGTTTGAATAATTCTGTTTATAATGCCCATTCATCTCCGTTGTTCAGATCTCCTGGCACATCTGGATCTGCATGACCTTCTGAACTCCTCGAAAACTTCAACTCGGACGATGATTACGGGATGGGTCACGAACTCCTGAAGATACTTCGCGGTGATAGTTCTGTGAATGTTGTTTGTGTTGTGATGCGCAATTGTGAACAAGGTTTTAAGCATCTAGGAAAGAAACGGTTCGACATAATGAAGAAACTAGGTCAACAAGCTATTGATGATCTTAACTGAACATGAAGTGTATTGTAACAGCAATACAGTATATTCACTGATTTCACAATACAAGTATCCATGCATCTATTGTAATAAATGTTTGCTTGTTACTGTATTTCACAACCTGTATGTAGATATGTACCTGTGTAAAAAAATATATAATATATACTTGAAATCGAGTTTTGTAGTCTTATAGTTATACTACTCCACCAGTATACGCTGCAACTTGTAGCCTCAGCGATGAAGGGTAGATAGAGGTCAATAACCATTCAGTTTTGCACTCATATTGTCACATTTCGCACTAGTACACCTCAAATTCTGATTTTACTTTCTCTGAAAATTACGTCATCCAAGATGCGGATGATAATGTGGTTTACATTATGTTTTTCCAATGGTTTGGTGAGTGTGGTTTCTAGTAGTGGCTATCCATTTATTCAGAACGTCATGTTATATCAATGACAATGATTGTTCCCAACGCGCGTCCAGAAACTACAGTGTACTCTGTACAAACCGGATCTTCAGGGGACCAGGGAAAAAATCCGGTTTTGACAGAGCGCCGGTTTATCAAGAGCCTGAAGAGAGAGAACATCGATCATCTCACCCAATCTGCAGATACCGTCCGACTTTTTTTTTTCATTGTTGCACTACATACCGTAACTAAATAACGGCCAGCTATTTTAAGTACATGTAGTTACAAACTTTCTAGACATCGGCGTAGTTATTAATATTATGTTATTGGTAATAGGTCGGATCTGTAGAGAATCATTGCAGAACATTCAAGTAAATAATTTGAGTCAATTGATTATCAATTGTAGGTTTTCTATTGATATCATTATCATCTTGTGCTATTAGCATATCTCAAGAACAATTGCAGAATGTACATAGTGAGACAAGATTGTATGATGTCATAGAATTGTTGTTTGCGTTTATAGCATGCGCTGATTAATAATCACTTTGAACAATGCGTGTCACCCCAGTGATGAGCTTATAATTTACTCGAGAAATCATGTCAGGTAAATCATGCATTCTCCAAACGGCCCCTATAACTGACGAAGTTTAGTTGCTGTTAATTACAATTTGTGAGCGCCATGTTCCTGATGCTGTTGTGTTTACAAAGACGTGTGACTAAAGCACAGCCTTTGGCATCGGTCTGTGATCCGATGAAGTGTGGCTGATTGCAATTTAGACGCCGTAGTTTGGAATTATTGGGGGTAACGCCGGTTTGGACAATACGATATGGCCGGTTGGGTCATAGGAATAGGGCCGGTTTTCAGAATGGACAACATCCGGTATATCAGGAACGCCGGTATGGACAAAATTCCGGTATATACAAGAGCCGGTTTCGGCAGAGTACACTGTACACAAATTGATGGTGCGAGTCCCATGATGGATGATATGCTTCTCAACGATGAGCGCGTTTCAATGTTAGGTACCGATAGCAAATATAGCGATTTGATTGACATCAAACATGATCCAAAAATTAACTCATTTCGCAAAGCGGAATATTGTGGTCTACACATAAATATACATAGTTTGCCAAGCAAGTTTGAACAGTTGAAATGTATGCTGGCAGACCTCAATGAACAAGGTGTCGATGTTCACTTCATACTTCTTTGTGAAACTTTTCTAACTGAGGCGAACTCGAATAATTTCCACATTCCCGGTTATAATTTATATTCCGCAATCGTAAGTCACTCTCCCGTGGAGGAGTGGCTATGTATATCGCTGACCAATTTAATTTCATTGAACGGGATGAAATCGCAGTCAATATTCAGGGTGAATTCGAGAGCGTTGTTGCCGAAGTGCAGACCTCATCAAAAAAAGGTAATCTATTATTGGCCGAAATATATCGAGTGCCAAATACAAACCAGTGTGTTTCTCTTGAGCGATTCCAGAAAATAATATCGAATTGTAGCAAAACCAACTGTGATTTAATGATTGGAACAGACCAAAATTTTGACTACATGAAAGTGAATACCAACAAATATGCATCTGACTTGCTAGATATTTTCATCATGGAAGGGATATTACCTTCTTCGCTCGTCCCAAGTAGAGTTAAGGGGTTGTTACCCTCGCCATATTTTAGTCAGTGATGCGCACTGAATATTTTTGAAAATGGTTTTTCTTGAAGAAATGAACACATATTTCACATAAATGTTATATTATCATGTTATTCACTAATTTAAAGCATTTTACGCGCAGTTATTATGCATCTTATGTTAAAATTGGTGAAATTGACTACCAAAATTTCGGGACATCCGTTCTTGTGGAAAAAGTCGATTACGAATGTTCCGAGTATTTTTCTGAGCATTACTACATATGCTAGTTTATGAGCCGAGAAATATTTTTTTGAAATTCAAATCCATTGCATCACAAATGATTTTTGAAGTTCAGACATTTATTGACAACTAAACATTTTTCCCAAGTGGCCAGTACAGGCACTATTTTTTAACCCTTCAAGACACTGCCACAGTGAGAGGGAGACTTCAATATCATATGCTCCACTGTGCACAATTCACACTGGCTTTTACATGTAGACTGCTACATGTTTGGGCTTCTGTGTGCATTGGGCCATGACACTACTCTATTCACCTGATCAATGCAGATAATTACCCATATTTCTAAAGTGACAGTTATAAGTTTAAAACTTCTGGGGAAGTGACATCTTCTTGCATTTGGCATAATTCATAACACTCTGTGTTCATCAAATAACTAACAGTACATGTATGTATTCACTGACCCAATTGTGCATAATGCTTGTGTCTATGCATACAAAGAACACAAACCCCAAGCTAGATACAGGATACACCCTGATCCCAATAACATGTAAATGTAAAAAAATATCACCAGGCTTTTGATTCATTGTCATCATGATTACATGTGACATTAAAGTATCATTATTGCACATGGGTTGTGTCAACATAATTGATGTGAAATCACACAGTGGTAGCATTTTATTAGTACAATTCATGAGTTATGAATTGAAGCACTTCATCTTTTGACATACATGGATCACAGGTATGATATCAAACATACCAGACAAGAAATGTCATGAATAAATAGTGTATTTGGTAGTATACTCCTTATCCATATGTTTATCTTACAAAGTTTGTACATGGAAGGTAAACAAGAACAAAATAAATCAAATATAATACCAATCAAAAAGATTAGGAATTTATCATAATTGGCAAACAATATTGCACATGGCCACTTGATACACTGCCATTCAAATCTTCATAATGTATTTCTGACCTACACATGTGTATCAATAACAAATTTTTGATACATACAATGTGTTGGCCACTTTATCCATTAAAATATAAAATATTATTAATTGGCCATTGAATCCCCAAATTGCTGTTGTATAAGATATCCAATTGTCTTATAGTGACAGTACAATACCCAAAATGGTGGTGTGCAGTTCTGTACAGGTGTTTCAGAATTACAGATCCAACATGCACTTAATTTGAATTTATATATATATTGTTTCAATATACATGTATATATTGGTGCAAACTTTAAAACACAAGTTGTTGTTATGTTTTGACATCCATATTGTTGGCCAACTGAATGATTGCTCCTAGGTGCCAGTCATTGGGGGATCAGTCAAGTGGTGTGGAGCTGCTATTGCCTGTCTTCTGATTGAGACTTGAACCAGGATTTATGGAGCTTCTGGTTGTGTTGTCTTCTGGCTGAGCTGTCAGGAAGTGTTGTAGAGTTGTCAGCAACATCTGGAGTCATCTGGAGTCAGAAAAATATGAGATGATGGATTTGTCAGATGGCACTCTATTCTGTTGCTGATACCAATCACATTGCCTTGAATTGATCATGGGAATATTACAATCAAGTAAACTTCTTGATTTAGATAAATATATATATGTTGGTGATATGAATAACTCATATAGCTGCTTATTGATAATTAAGCCTACCTCATATACTTGTGCCAATCAGGGCATCTAATTCAAATTTCTTGACATACATATAGATATACATCTACATACAGTTTCATTTTGTTATCGAAATGTATTTAATCACGAACTTATGGAATAGGCACTCATAGATACTTGATCAGTGTTGATAGAGACAGGGCTTCAATATACAGAATGCTTAAATTACGTGTACGTACCTGAACAAATATAATATTATATTATCCTGTTTGTGAAAATGAACTCCCAATGTGCAGGAAGGGTCGAAAGAGGGTTAATAATCCGCCCCAGTACATGTGCTCGACGATTTTCCGTGTGGTTCCATGCGATCACTGACCGAGACTGGACTTGAGCAGCTAGTGAGTATTGCTCTTCACATTGAACTCAAAACCCTGTGCACGGATTTCAACGGCTTTCTCGCCGGAGCGAATACAAACTCACGTGGTGAGCGATATGTCAGTTATCGTCTGGAATTATGGTTTTCAGTGTTTGTCATTCCCCGATCTACAACAATTCTTTGTCTATGAACTAATGTCTTCGATTATGTACATATTTCTGGGTTTACCTCCGTCATATGCCTATATACATGCATAACACATGGGACTGTTGGTGCCTCGCGGGAAAACATTCGGAGACGAAGCTACCGAATCTCATAGTCGCAAAATATGGTCTTCACAACCGAAGGAAATATTCCGAGGATGACCGCTACCAATCGATTTCACAAAACACATGTAATGTGTCGTACTGCGAACATTTTCTGCCGTAGTCCCGTTCAGTATTCAGAAAGTGGATTATTTGGTGTGATCAATGGATTATACCGATTACCAGAATCGACATGGCCAAAGATAAGTCTCGCGTAAGGATACATCAAACTTTGACCTGGGAAATATGTAAACACGATTTCGTGGCACCTGACGTTGAAAGTAGCCGATGTTCAGACTCAATTTCACGGGGGAAAACGCATTGTCACATGGCTGTGGATAGCTCGTTATGGAGTCTACGATGTACCAATCCCAAGTAAGTCAGCTATTCTTTGAAAATCATCAAAATAATAGATGATACTTCAAGTCTGTGTGTTGTCCAAATCCACGTGATATTTTGAAAATGGCGCATTTCGTAAATGTGTCAAAGACAGTCGGGCATTTTGTGACAAATGTAGGCGGTAAATTCAAAAAGTAATTCTCGGCTCATAGACACTGACTGCTCCACTATGTAAAAAGTCGATGTATTCTAAAGATTACGTGGTTGATATTGAGAACGGATGTACCAACTTTATCATTATGATCCGGAATGATCCAGACGTTACAGGTCGAAGATTGTATTTTTCTAATACAAGAAAATGACTCCTCTAATCACTCCAATTGCAGAAAGTCACTTCGGACTACCAGAAGTTTTATGACAAATGCTCAAATTTTGTATGCGGTACTAAAGTCGTGAAATTTACTGCCAACAATCGGCAGGGTTTCACCATCTTAATGATACTTCTGCAACACTTATCGACAACATATATGTCAGACATGGTACTAACTGTCATGATATTGTGTCCAGAACAATGGTATCAAATATATCTGATCATCTCCCTATACCGACGGGTGAAAGTCAGAAGGTCGTAAGCGACATTTTTGTCAAAAATGAGTTTTCCTGCCAAATGAATGCCTATTCAGCCTTGCCACTCATTTGCAGTGTTCATTCATGTTTTTGTACAGTTAAACATCCTAAATAGTGATATGTTTGAAATGGTCGTAAGCGCCAAACTGTGAAAAGCGTGATCGGCAAAAGGTCGTAACCACCAGTGATTTTAGGCAGAAGGTCGCAACTGCATCCAGCACGGTGCACAGTTGATGCCATAAGATCGTAAGCGACAATGTTGGTTTCAGCCATAACGTCTTGAACGCCAAACGCATGCTTCCACATACATGAGTTAGTAGGCTTGCTGACTATAATGTTTTAATTTTTAACTTGTCTGCTTGAATACGAGTTTGAGTTCATCCTTCAATTGCATGATTTCATGCCACTGAATCGCCTATACATGTTTTTAGAGAATACATCAAATATGAACAATACAATTTTTAACCTGAGCGATGATACTCATTTTGGAATAACGTTATACACGATGTATTTTATTTCATTGTGTATAACCAGTGCCTGAACAAACAGACAAATAAAGAACAACAGAGAAACAGTAGCTGTGTTTCTCACAAGTTAATGCCTACTGTATAAAGGCCACTGCCGAAGAAATTTCATGCTGCGGTGCCAAATGAATATGCGACCGCATAATCATATAGAAGGTCATTTGTGTCATCCAGCTTTATTTCAATTAATTTTTGTTTCGTGAACCGTGCATAAATTCTGAATAAATTATTGAAACCGAGAAAAAATATTTAAACCGGGAAAACATCATCCACACTGGAAATAAATCATTTGAAACGGAAATTTATGACTTAAAACACGGAAAATTTATTAGCAATTTTACGAGAGTAAATAAAATTGAATCGATAGACGACATAAATCAGCAAGCAAACAATTGGCAGGTTTTTCCCCAGTAATTAATTCTACGTTTCTTCCGCGGTAAAAATATTTCATTCCTGGTTGAACTAATTTATAGTGAGCTTAATAATGTATTTCTGGGTGTAGCATATTTCCTGATTATAAAAAAAAAATAATTAAATGTCAACAAACTTCCACATTATTTAAACCTTCATTATTTGGCGGATTTTGCTAGAACGGGGCAAGTTCGAAAGTGACCAGTGGTACATCATGGGGTATTTTTGACATCCATATCTTAAAGAATGGAATGTGTGGGGTTTTAGCTTTTCATAATAGGACGCCGATATCCCCAGTCAGGGTCATATATAGAATTATTATATGCCTAGGAGAAATATACAATGAATTACACAGAGTGCAATTGGTCCGATATAATGCGGTATTGACCTCCTTCATATTGACCGGCGTCGCGCAGAGCAACCGACGGTCTTTTGACGATTTCGTATTCATGCGCCAGAGAAATCAAGTCAATTACCTATAAATACAAGCTACAGAATAGTAGGAATGGAACGTGTTAAGAATATGTCCGGAGGAAATGTTTTGCTGTTTTTCTTTTATTCATGAATTAAATTAATATCTTGCCTATTATCCCCCAGTGCTCGAGTCTTCACTCAGCGCGTGCAAATAATCACTGCCTAAGCAAACAGAGTGACAATATTCTCGACCCCCGCTGTACCACACAAACATTCCTGACATCTGACATGAGACATTGTGAACTACAGTTCACAGCATAGTAAACGGGCGAAGCCCGCACAATAGCGCGCAACGTATGTCCACCGTGGAATCACTCCCTGCCCGTCACTCCGGGTGATCTCGCAAAACGGAACCAGCTGAAATTAGTGCGTTTTTAGTATATCCGGGCCCGGGGCCCGGACAATGAAGGGGGGGGGGGGGGGGGGTTAAAAGCTGCACAAGGGAAATGAGTCACAATTGGCTGAGGGTTAGGGCCACCGGGGTAAAATATTATATTCACGTTTCTTGCACCCTTCACTAGTCACCCTTCACTAGTCACTGAAGCTCTATTCGAGAACTCATGTTAAATCAGTACACCCATAGTTGTGGCTACTGAAAGTTCTATTTGAGAGGGCACAGTCCACAAGGTGGTGGTGGTCCGTGACCGCTGTGCTCCCCTGATACATCTAGTTGCAAGTGTCAACGGAGTATTACACCGAAGTATAAATTGAAGTACAAATCATACATCTCCCCTAAGTACTTGAATGACGACAATTTACTTTAAAATGTCACCCAAACCCTATAACACCCATAGCCCTTCTGCATTGGTAATTATTGCAAGATGATACTATTATGGTTATGGATATTACCACCTGAATATATACTCCAATGTGCCCAAAAAGTTTTACTTCACTTACAGAACTAGTACTTTTAATCACGCTGGTCGCATTTACCCCTTGGATGTGTACAGAAGCAATCCATTGCCCGTCACTTTGATTGTTTTCCCCATAATTTTCTACAAAAGGTTTCAATGCCAAACCAAGACACCTCAAAATTCACACTTACATTAGAAGCTCTTGGAACACAGGACAGTGTTTTTTTTAATGTCGCCTACAATGATAACCATCATTGTTATATAATTGATTATGATACGTATTGCTCTTTGAACATAGGGCAGGTTTCTAAATGTCGCCTGAAATGGGAATCATGATTGAAATATTATTATTTTAATTATATTATGTGGCGATTTTGCCCTAAGCACGCGGCAGGTGATTGTAAACATAAATGCCATTTATGTGGCCTTTTCGTTCTTGGCCTTGTTTTGACACGCTCCGTTCGAGCAACGCATTGTAATTTACGCTCCAGTAAACTATAACAATGGTTTGATTATACCTCGCGTGCGTCCTACAGCTTGTGGTGTATTATAATATATACACTGGAAGCTACTCGATCGAGGAGATTGTCCGAGAGATCGAGACTAGGACGCACACGAGGCTCGCCATGAGCTTTGTGTTCCCTGGGTCTGAGTAGAGGGCTCCTAGAGCCCTGGGGACGATTTCCATGGGGAGGCCCGGGCTGGGAGAGACAAGTTGCTGACTCGGGGGCGTACGCCCTGTGGATCGCCAGTTCTCTCCCTTCCCGGGACGGGTGACAGAGGCTCTGGCCAGCATGTCGGACTGTACGGGGTTCCGTCCCCGAGGCAGACCGCGGCTCGCCAGGCCCCGCCAGTTAACACCGTAGGGATGAACTAGTTTCTGAACGGTGTCCGTGGGCCTGGGAGTGTCGGGTGGGCTGTTACCTGGTTACCGTTAATGCTGAAGTAGTTACCGTGTCCGCAGCGACCTCCGGTGAGCGGCCCTGCCGCAAGGATCCGGAATAGCGGATGCGCGTCCGCAAGGACTCGGATGAGAGAGGACTATCCTCGAGGATCCCGAAGAGCGGACGGTAGTCAATAACTTTACATATTATTTATTATTATACATAAACTTCCAATGCCAAGTTATCATATACTTCAAAATTAAACTTAATATAGAAGCTCTTGAACAGATGACAATTTTTTAATGGCACCTAAAATGGGACCCATCATCGTTGTTAATTATTATAATTGTTATTGAATATGTTGAATTGCTGGTAGGCTGGGAGGCCATTTTCATTTTGCGACGAGTCAGGGAGGAAATGTTTATATTTCGAGCCATTTCCAACAAAAAATTCCTTTGGGAACAAAACTTGGATTTTTGAAATTTGCGAAATTTTAGCCACATTTGGCCCTCATACATTTATCGCAAAAATGCAGACTGTACTAATAAAACATTCGAAGATAGAGCTTAGCTTTTGGTACATGTAAATAGGAAATTATATATCACGATTTCACTGTTGACCTCGAATTTCACCTTTGATGGGTCAAAGCAATAATTTTTGTCGAGAAATTGGCAATTTTGGAATTATTAGGCCATTCCGACAGAACTTGTTAAGGTTTTTTTTAATTTGTGTATATGGCTATTCCTACGTACCCTGACCTTGTGACTTGTATAAGTTTCGATGCCTTCAAAAATATAAGACTATGATCTTGATACCCTATATGAATGGTTTCACGTCAATTGTTTATCTTTCAAAACTCAGAAGCCTTTTGGCTTTTGATTAGGTACTTGTGCACGTCATATATCTATTCCATGGGGTTTGTTTCGGATTTCTAAATTATTTGCATAGGTGTTGGGCAGTTGTATACTAATTCCATCAGGTGTACAGTAGAAACAACTATTAACAACACTGTCTGCCCCTGATGACGCCAGTGTGTCTTTTGATAAAGTATTTGGTCGGGCTTTGTTTCTATTGCAAAATGTTGTATTTTACGTTTGTTATTGGAATCATCAAAATTTAGCTGTATTGGTGGTAGAAGATTGATACTTACATGATTTCTAAATTGTTCCATTTGGTTGTTGGGCAGTTGTGTACTAATTCTATCTGGTGTGCAGTAGAAAATCTATATTTCATACACTGTCTGCCCCTAATGATGACAGAGTGGCTTTGTCTGTGAATATTTGGTTGGGCTTTATTTTCATTCCAAAAGGTATTTTAGGTTCGTTATTTTCATCGTCAAAATCTGGTTGTTAGGTGATATTAGGTCAATGAAACAAACTGTGGGTTCTTTCAAAATGAAGCAAATGCACCCCCTGATATTTCTAGGCTACAATGACGAAATAGAGAAAAAAACACTGTGTTACAGTTTTTGGAATAAATATAGACTACTCTCTTAATTGGCACGAACATATCATTCATGTGGAAAAGAAACTGAATAGTGGAGTGAATGTCTTATATGACGTAAAACGTGGGCATAATGCTCACTCCGTATTATTCACTAATATTTTGGCCCAAGTATCATACACTGCGCCTTAACACTACTCGTCCACTAAATGAACTTCATTTAATCCGTCTGTCACCTTTTTAATCCTTATTGAATATAGAGGAATGCGCAGTTAACGATTCTTGGGCCGATAATAACAGCCCAACTTTAGCTGCGAACATATTTAGGCCCAAGTGTCATACACTACGCCTTAATACAACTCGTCCACTAAATGAATGCCATTTAATCCGTCTGTCACCTTTTTAATCCTTATTAAATACAGAAGAAGGCGCCGTATATGATACTTGGGCCCATATGTAGATATAGGTCCAGATTTACGGTACAAAATTAACAAAAAGTAACAAGAAATTACAAGAAGTTAACAAGATCATTCAGTATTTGATAGTCATATCATATAATCAATGAACAATATATCAATTGCTGTAAGTCCACTCTGCCTCGACTTC
This sequence comes from Terebella lapidaria, assembly GCA_949152475.1. Lineage (NCBI taxonomy): Eukaryota > Metazoa > Annelida > Polychaeta > Terebellida > Terebellidae > Terebella > Terebella lapidaria. The sequence goes on from OX424561.1 coordinate 19,946,361, forward strand.
CTTGGGGCTCTCGGGGGTCACCGTCTCCTCTTCTCTTTTTTCCATATATGGCATCACAATGCGGATATGTTTCACCCCGGGTAGAATGCTCTTTAATGATTAGTTTTCCAATTTCTAGCTATTCAAATAAATTTGTGTCGTATCGAATCACTGAACTGCGGGTGAAGGCTGTTTTTTTTATCTTTTAAAGGACTTTTTTTCCTCAAAAGCAAGCACTCTCCAGCAACAAAATGCCATTGATATACAAATGCCGGACCAAGGTCGCGATCTATTTACTGGAACTAGCGACGAATGCATTATGTTCACATTAAAATTTTATTGGAAACGATTGTTTTTTTTCACGATCTTCGTATTATTTATGGTATACTCTGATTTTTAAAACTTCTTTACACTGTAATATGACTATATTATTGCGATGCTGAATCATATCCTTCCATAACGTGGCACACTTCACCTCGGGTGTCAAACGCCAATTTTCTACCCATTTCATACTTCTATCGCAAAAATTCAATAAGTTGGCAATCTACCCCAATGTTAGCTTTCAGGCCAAACGGGGATCTCGAGAATCTGAGCATAATCGAGGATTTGGTCCCGTTTACATCCATCAGGATTCGAAGTATTATCGTAATTTTGTACTTATGTACTTGTCATATATCTATTCCATGGGGTTTGTTTCGGATTTCTAAAGTATTTCCATATATTGTTGGGCAGTTGTATACTAATTCCATCAGGTGTACAGTAGAAACAACTACATTTAGCACACTGTCTGCCCCTGATGACGCCAGTGTGTCTTTTGATAAACTGTTTGGTCGGGCTTTGTTTCTATCGCAAAATGTATTTTACGTTTGTTATTGGAATCATCAAAATTTGGCTATATTGGTGGTAATGGATTGATACTTACATTTGATCCAGAAGACACATTGACACGTCTTTTGTGTACATAGCTACGTCCTGTTCTGATATTCTCTGAGATTTCGTGATAATGGATAATTCTGCGTTACAAGTGTGTCATGTATTATAGTTGGACTATATTATGTAACTTAAATCACATTGTTTAACTTATTGTGATAAGTTTTATTGTCCTATTTATTACCATCTATCTTGCTAATGTTTTTCGTTGTGAGTATTGTATATACTTCTGATGTATATATGTTTCTTTGTATCAATTTTTAAAGCTGACTCATTTTGTGAATGTATGCCTATGCACCTTGTAGATTTGCACACGCAGAGATCTTGAAATAGGGCTTGCCCTGCTGGTCAATGCTTAATTTTTGAATAAATATGATTCAAACTAAACATATTGAAAGATTACACAGCTACAAAACCAAACAAATGCACAAAATTATATGCGGACCCAGAAATTAATTGACAGGGCTAAATTTAATATTGCGGTAGACTGCCTTTTCAAACTTTTTCAATTTTCATAGAAGTCAGAAATTCGATAGAAAATTGCCGTTTGACTCCCAGGTGAACTATGCCAAGTTATAGAACGATGCATTTAGCATCGCAAGAATATCAGCGAAAAACACTGTAAGCGAATTAGAAAAAATACATCTGAATTATCTATCGCCAAGCGTTGTGTCGGATAATTCAATCTGTAATGATACCACAAACAAAATTCACCCAAATTTGAATATATGTGAAGTAATTACGCCATTGTGATAAGCTAAGTCACAGTACTGGTTCTGGCACTTACGACCTTCTGGCGATTCCTGCTGGCGTTTACGACCTTTTTTCGATTCAGATATATACAGACTGTAGGATATTTAGAATGATGGGTTATTATTTTAGAGTATTTCATAGTACCTGTCCTGGCTTTGTGTCATTATTGTAACTTTAGAGGCAACCGAGTTTTGTCCTTGTGAAAACTAGATACGACCTTCTGGCGTTTAACGATTTTGCTGATTCCATAGTTTTTCTACGAGTTAGAAGGTCGCAAGCACCATTTGCAACATACTGATTCGAAACGTACATACAATAAACTTCTGTTGTATGGCATCCTTAATTATTCATAAATAAATGTTTGAAAGTGTTTCCAATCAATGAAAAATCTAATTTTACTGTGGTGCCTACGACCTTCTGGCAGTTCAAATTTAATGAGATGCCACTTCGAACGAAAACGCCAGAACGTCGTAAGCGACAAATCACTCGATAATTTTAAAATACCGACAATTTTCCCCCTCAGAATAGATTAATTCACCGCACTGTACTTTAACACAAGTGGTGTGTGCAAAAGATGTTCTGGGTTATGGCCGTATATCATCACAAACGAAATATACCTTCTCCTGTAAAATCGGTCAGATGGCGTTTACGACCTTCTGACTTTACTAACATGTATGGGACATCGTTCACTGGTTACGACGAATGATCCTTTAATATTTACACACCGAAAACTCGGCGATGAGCAAATTCATAAAATATCAAATGAACTGAAACTGACTGACTGGCAAACAGTCCTAAGAGACAACAATGTAAACATATGCTACGAAATATTTATTTCGCATTTTAATTGTATCATTGACAAATATGCACCAATGGTAGAGTGCAGAATACCACGTAAATCTGTTATTCGTGACAAGTGGATGACTCCTAGTTTGATAAAATGCTCTAAACGCTGCGACGCGCTTTACAGACGGTCGCTGGGCCGTAACAAGCGGAGTGAAGAGAGTGTTGCTTACACTAACTACAGGAATATATTCAATCGATGTAAGCGCCTTGCGAAACAAACATATTTCAAATCCCTGCTGGAAGAATTCTCGCAAGATATAAGGAAAACTTGGGGTGTACTCAATACAGTGATTGGTCGTAATATTGTGAAAAAAAAAAAGATACTTCTATCACTTTCTATGTAAATGGGCATAAAATAACTGACAAAGTAAAGATTTCAAATGAATTTGTGTCTTATTTTTCCACTATCGGAGAAGTATCGGCGCAGTCAATAAAGTTAAAGTTATCAGATTTGATATAGCGCTCTTTTCAGCCGAACTAAATCCGCTTTCAAAGGCGCTTTACACTTTAACCCCAGTCTGAGTGATTGTACTTGGAGCTGCCACACTCAAAGCGCTCTATACAACACCCATTATCAACCGGTACCCATTTAATCCTGGGTGAAGATAGACACATTAGTGGTAAATGCCTTGCCTAAGGACACTAGTGAAATGGCACAGCAGTCCAGCTCGAGACTCGAACCCATGATCTTTGGATTACGAGTCCGACGCCTTATCCACTGCGCCACTCACTCCACATGCCAAGTCTAATCATTCGCCGGAACACTACATGTACATGACATCCAAACCTGTACCCGGATCTATATATTTAGCCCCGACCGATCCATCTGAAATATCAGATATAATAAAGTCATGTAAGAATAAGAAAAGTGCCGGTGATGATAATATCAGTATGAAACTGATAAAAAGTCTCATGGACGTGGTTAGTGCTCCTATAGCCCATATAGTGAATCTCTCATTGGAAACTGGCACGTTTCCTGACGCCATGAAATTGGCGAAAGTAATACCGATTCACAAGGGGAAAAGCAAAGAATTATTCAATAACTACAGACCGATATCTTTGTTACCCAATATTTCTAAGATCTTAGAGAAGGTAGTTCATAAAAGGGTATACAAGTTCATATCAAAACATAATGTTCTTTATAATAACAATTCGGGTTTAGGCCGAGATATTCAACTACGGATGCTGTCATAACGTTTACGATGGATGTTCTGCAGTCAATGGAAAAACACGAATTTTGTCTTGGTACATTCTTGGATCTATCGAAAGCGTTCGATACGCTAAACCACGACATCCTTCTACATAAGTTGACGCATTATGGTATTAGAGGGAAGTCTCTCGAGTGGTTTACCTCATACTTAAAAAATCGACGTCAGTATGTGTACTATAGCGGTATAAAATCAGAGTATCGCAATGTAAATATCGGTGTCCCTCAAGGAAGCGTCCTAGGTCCACTTTTATTCGTTCTTTATTCTAATGACATCCCACAATGCACCAAATACGCAAAAACAGTTTTATTTGCCGATGATACTACTGTATACTACTCTAGTGCAAATTTATCCCAGCTTTATGAGCATATGAATGTGGACTTGAAAAGTTTGACTGATTGGTTCAGAGTGAATAGGCTTTCTGTAAATGCTTCTAAAACCAAATACATGGTTTTCACCAGGTGTAACATGAATACAAACGGAGATCCTCACGAGTTATATATTGATCGAGATAAACTGGAAATGGTTAATGTTACTAAGTTCCTTGGGCTTCATATCGATGACCAATTACGCTGGAACGCACATGTTGAACACGTGCACAAAAAATATCCAGCGGCATTTATGCGATGAAGAGCGCCAAGTCATTCTTGAAGTATGAAAATTTGAAAACATTGTACTATAGCCTCATTCACCCATACCTCACATATGGGTGTATTCTATGGGGAGGCACATATCAGAAGCACTTGAACAAAATTACAGTAGCCCAAAAGAAAACAATTCGATGTTTGAATAATTCTGTTTATAATGCCCATTCATCTCCGTTGTTCAGATATTCAGGAATTTTGAAACTTTCAGATATTTTCGAGCTACAAATAAATGAATTCATGTACAAATTTGTTCATGAGAAACTGCCTAATGCCCTCCTAGACCTATTTTATTATCGCCCACAGGGGAATAGGCAAACAACTCGACATGGAGATGACCCGATTATACCTCTGATAACATTTGAAACGGCGAAACGCAGTTTGTTATATTTAGGACCCGCAAAATGGACAAACTTACCCAATGAAGCTAAAAACGCGAAAAGTGTTAAATCTTTCAAACAGTTATTCAAACACCAAAAGTTTAGCCAGTACTGAGTCCACACTTACCACATTCCACTGGATTATCACTGTAAAATTCGTACATGTTTCTTGTCGTTCTTAATGTGTATCTTTTTTTTTTTCTTTTTTTTTTCTTTGTTGGGTATTACAACCTATACAGAACGCGTAATTGTATTATCATGTACTGAAATGTATATATGGGCTACAGACTCTGTCTCTTGTAATGTCCTTGGAAATGTATTTGTAAATGTACTTGTGATAGTAAGATTGACTGTTATTATACATTTTCTAAATAAACTTACTTACTTACTTACTTCCCTCACGATCTTACTGCGTTCCCTCGCAATCTGGATCGCGTTCCCTCGCGATTTTTTTGCGTTCCGTCGCAATCCGGATCGCGTTCCCTCACGATCTTACTGCGTTCCCTCGCAATCTGGATCGCGTTCCCTCGCGATCTTATTGCGTTCCGTCGCAATCCGGATCGCGTTCCCTCACGATCTTACTGCGTTCCCTCGCAATCTGGATTGCGTTCCCTCGCGATCTTATTACGTTCCGTCGCATTCCGGATCGTGTTCCTTCGCAATATGGATCGCATTCCCTCGCGATTTTATTGCGTTCCCTTGCATTCGGGGTCGCGTTCCCTCGCGACCTTGTAGAAAAACCTTCTCAGAAGTCATTTGCATTAGCACAATGGAGGCTATCGCGAGTGAATGCGATCCAGAATGCGATGGAACGCAATAATAGCACGAGGGAACGCGATTCGGAATGCGAGGGATCAATAAGATCGCGAGGGAACGCAATAATATTGCGAGGGAACGCAATATTACTGCGAAGGAACGCAATAACGATATATGTCAAAGTATGTCCTTTCACCGGCTCCGTACAAATCAGACGCGTTAAAAAACACTGCGATTTGTCTCATAATGCAGGCACTGACACTTCTTATGTCAATTGTGTGCAATACAGACCAAACATCCCGAATGAAAAACAAAACTTCCCAGATGACGTCACGAATATACCCAATTCGTATGTTCATTAGCTAATAGACGTAGAATCAATACCCAGTATTAAGAATTCCGAGCGAGCAATACAGGGTCCGTTTTCCAATCTCATAGTCCGGGGACAGAAAGTCACATCAGGCATATGAAGTGAGAGAAAACACAAATGACAAGGAAACTCATGAACCCCCCAAAAATGGCCATTAGGAGGCTGAATGTTTATTTAAATTTCATTCAAAAACGCACTGCAACTTCTGAACATATAATAATGTATTGATTTTATTACAGTTTTTAATGTATTATTCATTATAATGGTCGATCATATACTCTATATAGTTTTCAATATGAATAATTACTTCCGTTCTTCTTCCGTTTTTCTTATTGTCAAGGTAACCAAAGGAGTGTGGCTCGCTCACCTATTATGGCTCGAAACATTTTTTTCCATTTTACTTGTACATGTACTTTAAATACCGGTTATAAGTCGATTTATCGCGATACGTAAGTTGATTTAATATCGATTGCTAAGCTGTAAAGTCGATAAAAGGCGAGATATTATCCATTTTGTTTAGATTAATATATATATAAATATATAGATTAATTGTGATCCCTTCATACTTTGTTTCAGATATTCTTCACCAAAATATTGTTCTATTCTATGCAGAAGAGACCGCTTGTCATTAAATAAATACAAGCAGATAACCGAATGTAATACTGGTAAATGTAGCATTACGGACAGTACAACGGATCATAAATGTATGCATAAAATAATTTGTTTATACATGTTGATAAAAAAAATTGTAGAGTGCTATAGTACATGTGGAAAATGCTGACACATGCAATTGCAGATCAAGAAGAAAACTGTGACGCACTCTTTTCCCGACAACACTTTCGGTGCTGGCGAGTTTTAATTTTTGTGCCAAATAATTGATTAATTATTGTTCACACAGGGCCTATCCATCTGTATTTATGTGACATATATTCTACATTGAAGTTAAATGTCGTTATAGGCAGTGCCAGTAAAAATGAGATACAAGTATGTTTGAAATGATGGATGAACCGTAAACCTCAGCATGCCTAATATTATATATATGTAGGCAGGGTTCAGTTGCAGGGTTCTGTTCAGTCGCAGGGTTCAGTAGGCAGGGTTCAGTTGTCAACATACGATTCCGCGCCCTTGAACAGTGTCATGTAAAAAAAATTCTTCTTTCTTTTTGATGTATTATTTGGAATGGTAAACTTATAAGGCTATGGATTCCTTATGGCTTCTATGAACTACCTATCTGTATTCCATGTATTCCCTACTTATATTCAACATATATAATTTTCATGTGAATATATTCATTTACATATCAATGTGGTGTTTGATGTTGAAATAAATTGATTGATTGATATAAACAAACATCTATAAATTGTAGCGAGTACATCACAGGATGGAATGTACGCTAGACATAACATCTCCAGCGTTTCTCACGCCCAGGTGTCTGTCCAGGAATTTCTCCTATAGTTGAATTAAGAAAAAAAATAATGTCAACATGTTTAAAAACTATTTTATCGAGCAGTACCGCACTTAAAGTGGCATAAGCGGTTTTTGGCTTTCCAGTTGAAAGCGATCAATGGTGGCCCACAGGGCAGCTGTACAATGCATCTTTGTAATACTCCGGAAGAGTGCTATATTATTTAGTTTATAGAAATTACTATCATACCTCCCAATTCTATCGAAAATGATGGTATAAGTATTTTCAAATTATCAAAAACAACTTCATCTATCATAATACATGACATAAGTTCATGAGCAATCGCAGCATAACGTGCAAAACACTCCACGATAACACCCCTCTGGCTCGCGGTGATTGGGGTCGCTAGCTGGAATCGCGTTCTTGTTAAGAATTAAGCCTTTATATCGAACTACGTGTCTTGCGAGTATCACATATTCCGTAACTCACTGTAATACCTTCTACATGATTATTCCGTATCAAGCTATTCAAATAGTTAGAAATTCAACATTACTCACGTTTCCAGCCATGCTTATTCACCACAAGAGTGCATTCATACGCCACAAGAGTGCGTCATCCCTGAAAGAGTGCCTAAAAACTCCGTAAGAGTGAAGATCGCACTTACACCGTGTCTGTGTCCACCAGATACAGCCCATAATCTGAAATGTGATATCTACATGTAATATCTGCTGTCGCCGCCCAGTGAGAGTCCACCTCCACCATCGACCCTCCAATCACTGTCATCGCTCTTTGTTTATAGAGAGGGTGATGGGTGAGACACACGATAGCACTGTTACACCGCATGAAGGAGTCTTACAGAAAATTCCAACACGTCAGTGTATCAGTTACAGTGGCTACTTGACGAATCTATTACGTGTGAATGAGAGAATGGATCATAATATCCTTAATTTAGGAGTAGTCAATTTCGTAATCGGCTCGCTTGTCATCATAATGAACACCTCGGCGATAGTGGTTTTTCACCTAAGAAAGAACAAAAAGAAGTCCGCATATTGCTGTATGATTCAGAAGTGCATTGCAGGATGTATCAGCGGAATGGCGCATCTAATTCGTGGATTTCATTATGTTTTGTCACTGCAGAACTGGGCTCTCTGTGTGATTCGTGTGTGGATGACTCGGGCATCTTTGGGGATTTATGCATATCAACTGGCATTGCTCAACTTGGATCTCTATTTGTCTCTGAAACGGATGACAACTGGGCCTAGTATGAAAACGAGGACAGTCGTGATCTCTTCCATTTTTGGCAACCTGTTCTGGATCTTGCTCAGTGCGATAGCATTCGGTGCGACGGAATTGAAAGATCCTGTGCACCCATGTAGTCCACCAAAAGCGTTCAATGCTTCTATGCTAGTGGTCTACCTCGGCGTGTTGATCGCAGCAATGACATTTCATCACTTGGCCATGAATATTGCTCAGAAGGGAAGCAACGTAACAATGCCAACATACCCCAATGTACGCAGACAACTGGAAAAAATGAAAATTGTTCTGACCATGTACAGTTTGTTCTGGTTCTTGGGATTGGGGTTCCAAGTTCTGTACCTTTTCTGTGAACGCTGCGAAGAAGAACGAATCCAGATGGTCTTACGTCCAATATCACAGTCTGTAACTTCGGTACCTCAACTTCTGATACCGATTATTTATCTTGCGAAAAAGGAAACATTACATGGAATTTCCAAACGACTCTGTCCCAAGAAGTGTTTCTGCAGGAATAACGCAGTGGACACTTTTGATGCTGGATCATCTGCTCCGACCTTCATCAGTACAAACATTTAGTAATGGTTGGGTGAATAGTTGTAGTTGAATAGTTGAATATGTGTATCTCCTAACCATCGAAACCTTCAGGATTTTGGAGAAACGATACAAACCTAAAATGAAACACTTGGGGATACTTTTGAACCGAATATTTCAATCTGAAGACATACTGGCATCATCAGAGGCAGGCAGTGTCTGAAATGTAGTTGTTTCTATTCTATAACTGATGAAAATAGTATAAAACAGCCTAGAAACTGTTCAAACATTTAGAAATCCCAATGATCCCACGAAACAGGTGTCTGACAAGTACCCAATCAGGGAGCAAAAGCCTGCTAAAAATATCGAGAGTCACATCAGACTTCAGAGTTCAGCATGCCTAGGTGCATTTTGTACTGATATCAGTTGTGATCAGCATATCCAGTGTCTTGTTCTGATGGAAAAAACATCATTTGGCGATATGCATATGCATATACGTGTATTCATGAATGATTCGTCACATGTTGACTTGTATAAGTCCAAATAACATACTAGTAGACCAGACACACACAGTTCATACAATATAAGAATATGGTATAATACCTATCTATCACTCGGCTCTCACGTCAGGACTGAGACGATTTCCCTGGAGGCAACGCTACGTAGCTAGAACTACATAACACAGCGAGGGACAGAGAATTGCGTGGGTTGATCACAGCCACGCGGGACAATGTCATACAGGAGTGCTCTACGTGAAGCGCTAGGTTGACATTGTAGTCAAAGCGACTGTTTTAACTTTCCACGTCGGCACATGAGTGTGCATATCGGTATTGGCATTTGTGTTCTGTAAATGATCGTTGTGTATAGCATATTCCATTCAGTGTATCAGTTATCTGAATGTCATTTAACACATACTTTGAGACGGAGCAATCACCCACCTAAACTGAAGGTGGCACCTGAAATTTGTTCCAACCGTCTCCATTTTTGTTCTGTGTCATGGCGCTGGGGTTCCATGTGTTGTTGGTGAACTACGATAGCATGTCTTGTAATCTGATATTCTACGTTGTAACGTTACTAGGCGTTGTTAGCATCGGTCCATTTCACAATTAAGAATCTGAAAATGAAATCCTATTGCTGTGATATATGGTGGGCTAAATTCTGAACCTAAAATTCAGTGATAAACATCTCGCAGTTCCTGTGCATACTGTGACATTATGGTGTTGAGAGATCGACAAACGTTTAACACGTATTATTTTACAAAAATATCAAAATCCAGTATTTGACTAAGAACACAAAAACATTTCTAACTCGAACGCAAAATATGCATTCTCTTTTATCATGAGCTCTCACAAGGCCAGTTGAGCTCACATAAGCACTGATTTCGCCCGCAGGCCCGTTGTTAGAGGTTCCCCGAGAATGCTCCTCCACTCATTATATTGGTTCATCATAATTTATGACACGATGATCAGAAAATTGGGGGTTTATGTTACTAAATAGCAAGTAAGTATATATGCTTGATATATATATCTCTCTTAATTACGGTCTCTGGCGAAAAATACCCTGAAAATACGCAGAAAATCACATTGCGTGGCTTGTTATGGCTCATTATGCGTTACCAGAATCGTAATTGCATGGTGTTAGATATCCAAGTCCTGGGGCCCGTTTCACTAAGATCATAAAGAGCTCGTTAGCAGCAAAATTCTCGTTAAATTAAAGAATCCTCGTTAATAACGAGGGTTTATCAATCACTAAGATTTCCATCGTTAAAAATGCTCGTTGTATCCATCGTTAACAATATGTTGTCATAGTTATTTTTGTGTTTTTATTTCCATTGGTAAAAACTTCAAGGAGCACTTTATATAACGAACTCGCTATCTTAGTGAAACGGACCCCTGGTGTTGGGCTGTACCTGAAGAGAAGCATTGCTCCAACAAATTTACCAGTGTTGCTTGTTCTAACGGATTTCGGCACACGTAACATTGCAGCAGATGAAGCTAACTGGTATAAACAATCTTATTTCAACAGTTATGCACACACGAAATTACGAATCTTCCAAGCATTTTCATTCCATATCGAGTTTTCACGCTCAATGCGGTTATTTTTTGCTCAATGCCATAAGAACATAATTCGTAAGTCTTAAAACGCAACTCGTAACTTGGGAAACGTAACTCACGTACTGTATCGCTTCGCACGTTCCATAGTTCTCTCGTAATGGTATTATTCAAGCCAGTATTAAACAAGAAATGGTATCATACCACTATTGCGGAGCTATAAATCGGCTTAAAGAAAGTAAATCTTGTGGAGAAAGGTGAGAAATGTCAGGGAAATATGTGGTATATCAGTATTTTCTGCTCAGAAATGTGTTGTGTGTTCAACTGTTGATCAGGCAAATGCAAATTTGTAATCATTGGCTATAAAACAAAAATATAGAAATTTTGTAAACAAGCACCTTGCTTTTTGTGTCATTGCGCGCCAGAAAACACGTGATTTGAGCGGTACTGTCACTCGAGGGACATTTAAACAAACTTTCGACGGCGAATTTGCACGAATCTGATATTATTTTGTTCCAAGGTAATGATCTCGCTAATCATGTTATATGAAGGTTTTTTGTGGAATCGTTTTTTTTAAATATTTTTGTTCGTTATCATTGCCACCAATGCAGATCTTATTGTGGCGTGATGCCAAATACTGTTGAGTGAGTGTGACGTGAGTGAGACGCATAATAGACAACAGCTCTTGGCTGACAGATAGCAAGTTACGAGAACATTGATATGATTTTTTATATGAAGCTTGAACTTGAATATGCAAGTCAGTCAGTCAGTCAGCCTGTCAGTATTTTTTTTTTCAAACTTTACAGTGTACTATTTACAAATAGTTAATTCGAAACAAAAGAAAGGTATAACTTGAGGTTGATCCCAATGTAGATAAACTGCCCGATGGCCTCGACGGTATAAGCAAAATGGAAGGTTGTGGCTGAAAGTGACTGGCAAAAAGCATGAACATAATTCAAACTAGCATAAATAGAGTAACCGGAAAAAAATAAACAAAAAACTATATAAAGTATATATATGCATTAATACTACCCAACCGAACCTAAGGGTCACTGCTCACACCCCGCTCGCCACCCCTGTTCGTCCCACGGTCACCCACGCACTGCTGGGATTCTGGTCAGTGAAAATAAACATGTAGTTGTTACTCTATATGTGAAGAATACGGTTCACTGGCCCGTATCAGGCCGAATGTCTGTGATGTTGTGCTACAGACCAACAAGCCGGCAGTTCAATTCAAACTGTTTATTGTGGTGATAACGTCTGATGATCAATCACACCACAATCGGGGCCGCTCACACCTACGTCGGTGATTTCCCAGTCGAATATCCTAATATAGTCCTTTATATATATATGACAGTTTATACATCCACGTTATATCAGCTTTTATATTCCTTTTATGCGATTACGGCCGTTCTTCTGGTACAATATACAATGCGACCGTTCCCTTGGACATCTACTTCTCAACTGCGCAGATGACTGGGGCCGAGGGACCATGTGGCTGTGTAATTTCCCGCCAAGTGTAAGCGGTGTTGTGATAGGTTGAATGTGTGGTGCAATGCGCTGATGTCACCGGGAAAGTGGGTTTCCCCGGCTCGTGTCAATACTTGTAATGCCTGTATCGGTGCACGTGATGTGTGGAGTATGTGTGTCAAGTTCTATGTTTAGAAGTCAGTGCATGTGAAGGTCAAGGTCGAGTAAACGGGGCCGAGTGTACTGAACTAGCGGGGCCGCAGGTGCGTGGTTTGACCTGTGTATGTAACCATGACTACATGGAGTTTAGGCTTGTGATCGTATAGTATGTACCTGTCCTGTATGTAAGTCATGTAGAATGAATGTTTGTTGTGGAAATGTGTAGTGCGCGGGAGGGACGGGAGTTACAGTCGCTAAAATTACTACATAACACCCCTTCATTAATTCTACGCCCTCGGAATTACCCTCCCCGGACCCTACCGTCGCCAAAAACTAAACAATAAAAAGCTAAGAAGTCCTAAAGGTCAAACCCAAAAACACACACACACACACGCCGCGCGAAATGCGAAAACACTTCATACAATAAAAATTCCTAACTGTCAAAATAAACGTCAGCAGTCAGTCCGTCAGCAGTCTCTACGATGATACATATACAAATACATGTACAACAATGACTGATGAAGAATGGAATGGAATGTATAAAGACAAAACTCCTCGACATTCTCTAGTAGAATGGAAAAAATCACTCTTTAAAGTTCATTTCTGGAATAAAAATGGTGATTAAACTTAACTAAATTACATGTATAAAAACGAAATGCCATGACTAGGATAGAATATATATACAACTATTTACACAAATAAACCTGTGACCAGGATGGTCGGTCACCACTGGGCCGCATCAAAGGGGCCGAACAGTTCAGGGTCGACATTATTTCTCCTCCCGTTCACGCCTGCTGGCGGCAGGAGGCGGGGCCGCTGGCGATGCTTGTCGCATGAGTTGCAACTGCTCATCCGGGGGTAACCTCGGCAGAATGGACACAATTGTGGCCAAAAGCTCCCCCGGAATGGTCGGTGTAGACGGGGTCGTCGGAGCTGTTGCCTCCGGAGTAGTTGGGGTCGATGCTGCTTGGAGCCGAGCGTTTTCCTGTTGGAGGTTAGCAACTCGATCCTCCAACTGAGTCACGCGAACTCGGAGCCGAAGATTTTCCTCGGACAGGGCGTCCGGGAACGTGGGCTGGTGGCGCTCATGTAGGGCGCCCATCCCAAAGCCGACAGACAGGCCGTTGTACTCTGCCTGTCTGATGTGATGATCCAGGGCCGACAAGTACTCCCGACGTATCAGCCGTAAGTATTGGTGCGCCAAGTCGTCAGCGCGAGCGAGAGCCAGGGTCGGTAAATGCTCTTCCGGTTCTGACGGGAGAAGCAAGGGGTCGGCATTATGGGCGGCCTGTTCAAGGCGGGCCGACCAAAAGTCTTCATGGAACCCGAGGTAGTTCGGGAGCCGCTGGGCGTCCTCATCCCGTAGGAAGTCCGTGAGGTCGGGGTTCTGGCCGGGTAGCGCCTGCAGGCCGGGAAGCGAACGAGTCGCCAGACGTCTGCCGTGTTGCCGCAGAAATTGAAAGTCGGCCGCAAACTCGCCGGACCCATGAAACGGAAGACGCTCGTCGAGGTCCCTGTGGAGTGACTCAAGCTGCTCCGGGTCGTCCACTTGGAGTCGGGGCCGATCTCTATCAGTGCCGCGTGTCAGGACGGAGCACAGAGGTTCCACTTCCTCCGTGAGGTACGGCGGGAGCGGGACGGGTTCCACCATCCGCCGTGAAGGCTCTGGTGAGGATTCCGGGGTCGAAAACTGTGTCGGGGACGCACGTACAGGAGATCCGGGTGCAATCTCCCTGAGTGGAGGCGGCCGATCCTCAGCTGGACTCTTTGGTTCATGGGTCTCCTTGCCGGTTGATGACGATACCGGTGTGGTATTCAGGGGTCGACTTGGGAGTGGCGGATACTCCTCAGGTGGAGGGACCAATCCCTCACGGACTCGGTAGTCCGTGACGTTAGAGGCCGTGGGTCGCTCCACAACCATCCGCCTGGGTATAATATCCGACGGCCGAGCTCTAGACGGGGTCGAAGATGTCACTGTGGTGACCGGTCGGGTTGTCGCTGGCGACGCCACTGTCGCGAACGAAGCCGTCGTGACGACTGCTGAGGCCGAAACACCGGTGGTCGTTGTCGGGACCTCCTCCGCCGTGCTCACCGATGTTGTCTGGTAATTGATGGGCCGGACGAAGAAAATCGTGCTGGGTCGTCGAATTCGAACCCGCGTGTTCATGGTCTCAATGTCGCTGACCATGCGGGTAAGCCGAATCTCGTCTGCCGGGGTCGAAGCACGATTGTACTCTAGTCGACGGAGTACCTGTTGCACTTCCGGGGCCGAGTTGGGCGGATATTGCTCAAAGAGCTCTGGCGCCATGTGCCAGATGCCGAATGTCAGGACGGTGTTGACATCCCTCCTGAAGATCGGGATGTTGGCCGGAACTCATGGGGGTCGATAATTCGGGTTCGGCTGCATGTCGACTCTGCAGCGTAGCGCGAACCTGACGAGCATGGGGCCGGATGCCGATAGTCGTCCCTCCTGGTAGAACGGAAACGACGTCACGTGTTGCGGGGTCGCTTGGGACAGGTGCCGGAACATCTCCTCCTGGGCCAATGTCCGGAAGCCGTCGCGGGCCGGGCACACGAAGTAGCGTAAGAACGGAAAGTGGTACGCTAGTACGTGCGCGTCGAGACTCTGGGCCGTCCGGAAAGGTCCGCGTCGTGGCACGGAGGACCACTGTCGCTCTCCTGCTCCTTCCTCTTCGCCGATGCAGAAAGGGCACTCGTAGCGACCGTCTCCACGCTGTAGCGGAGCCAACGTGAGGAGGTTTCCCTCCGACAGGGTCGACTGTTCATCGAAGTTGTGGATATGGCCGTATCCAGCGCTCCGATTCCGTTTGCTGAGTGGAACCTTGTTCCAGTCTATGGGCCGAGTTCCGTAAGGCGTCACGGGAGGTGGCACCAATTCCATCAATTCCGCCACTTGCCGACGGAAAGTCGAGGTCGGGGCCGGAACAGCAGATCCGCCACTAGAGCGCGACGAACTGCTAGAGGTCGATCGGGCTCCCGCTCCATGTTTCTTCTTAAAAGAAGTATAAGTTCTCTTGTTTGGAGAACGGGAGGCCGCAGGTCGTGCTACCGCTGAACTGGAAGCGGGTGAAGTCGGGGCCGGAGCGATCGGGGCGATCACCTGATTTGCTGGGTCGGGTTGGCGGCTCGCTGTGGCGACTCGTTGAGCCTCTTGGGCCGCTTGTCGTGCCTCAATCGCACGCTGGACGATACTTCCGCCCTCCTCGAGTCGGCGGAAGCGTTCGGGGTCGATATTAAAAATGTCGTCCGGAGTCGGGCTCGGTGTATGGCGCTCTCCTCGTTGCGCCAGCTTGTTCCGGGCCGTTTTGGGTCGTGCTCCCTTCTCCGAACCACTTGCCGTGTCACTGAGCGTGACTGGATCGCGCTGCTCAGGCTGCGAGCCGGGGTCGGACGAAGCTTCGTTGTCGGGGACGACTATAGGATGATCCGATTCATCCCCGGTGTCGATTACTTGGACGGTGATGTTATCGCCGTCCAACTTGACTGTGCGGGGCCGATTATCACCTGGGTCGTTATTTTCCCGGTCGTCTCCGGGTTTGTCAGCCATGCTGACGGGCCGAAATCAAGCCGAAGTACTTCCCAAGTACTGACTAGGCTGGTTGTAACAAAGTCCGGATTTCTTCAAAACCAGCCTAGTTCAAATGCCGATACTCAAAGCCGAATTAACTCCAAAGTCTTGTGACCAGGATTTATACAATGTCACAGTTTATAGGCCGATAATTATTGTTCGATTAGCACAGTCTCTGTATCACTAGTCTGTATTCTGGTATCCGAAACTTCAAGTCCGTCTTTCTCCTTTAAAGTCTCAGGCACAAGTGACCTGATTGCCGCTAATCTTCAATGCCGTACACAAAGATGCTGACAGCATCTCGATTCTTAGAACTGGGTCGGGGGACGCTCTCTATCTGTATAGAAAACGTCTTTACGCTATGTATCATTGTTCCAAGCGTACACACAGCAAGGCGGGGCCGTCGTCAAGGAAACGCAGAGCGATCCTTCTCTGACCTCTTGGGTCAGTCCATTACGACAGTAGGGGTGTCCTCACACTGTCCAGATTTCCGTATGTCCAACTGCCGTCCCCTGGATAGCACGTTCCGAATCATTGTCTATTTATACTGATCGACTGTTCGAATTACTGGGCTCTTTTTGCCCGACGACTCACTATTGTCTTTATCAGGGGAGACTTCATGTAGGTGCTGTAAACAGCTAAAATGTTTATTAGCGCTCGTGCGTGCCTTGTGAACTTATCAGTTTATCGTTCCTTCTCCCACAAATTAGCGCACAATAAACTACGGGGTCGAGTTGCTGTTTCACAGACGACACACAGTTATTAAAGGCTGAGATATGAATATCAATCACTCACAGGGGCGGACATCGTTCCATTCATTTCCAGCCAGTTCACAGGACGACGGGGCCGCAAATATTGTAGGGGTCGAAATTGCAATGAACTGGGTCGGTCACACCGCGGCGCTTTGAATATTTTGGGTGATGGATTTGATGACAGGCCGCATCTTGGCATGATAGCTATGTAGTGACTGGTTCACGTACCACTGGGCCGTTCCTCCGAATATTACATGGAGTGAGTAGAGGCTCTGTCGACGCATACTCCAGAACGAATCACACTATCACCTCTTCGACAACTAAGTGGCCTTACTCACGGTGTGACTGGTTATTATCCTCTTCGGCTGGCACATGGATTGAAGCTTTACATGATAATTTTAGTCATTGCGTAACATACGCCTTGATCAATGGTACATGTTATACGGGGTCGAAACATATATCATAATGCAACCAATTTTTCACCAGCATCATAATTATAATATCATATCTAGTGTGTATATAACGAGTTTGCCTCACTGACATCTTGTACATATTAAATGCATATATTGTTATTGTAATATAATATATTATTATTGGGAAAGACATGATATCATAGTCCATTAGACATGCATAATTCATCATCAATGATATCAATCAGATAACAAGGCCGGGGTTATCTGTAGCGGGCCGGTTTGCGTGCATTGCGTCTGGGTCGATTTGGTCGTGCAGGCGGGGGCGTAGCCTCGCTTGTCTCAGGGTCGGAAGATACCACAGGCTTTTGCCTGCGTGTCTTGCGTGCCGGTTTTGGAGTGTCGGAACTTGATCTGTGTGATCTTTTCCGTTGCCGATGTCGACTTGAGCCGGATGAAGTCGGAGATCGCGATTGACGATCCTGGGTCGTTTGCGAATCAGACTCAGCTGTTTGGTCTGAATCGGTATGTCGATCTTGGACTGTTACCTCCCAAGGGTAATAGAACTCCTTGAGAAGTCCCATGGGGTCGGGTGACTGTTCTGGGTCGGAGTGACTTGACGACGTTGTGGGTCATACAGGGTCGGAGTAGATGTGGGCCGCTTGGTTGTCACCTTCGTATGGCTTGAGCACATCCAGATGAACAACACGAGTGTTCCGAGGGTTGGAAACCAGGGCGATTCGGTAATCCACCTCGGTTACACGGTCGATGATCCTCCAGGGACCAGTCCAGGGCCGAGCGAACTTATTATTCTGCGTGAGTGGCAGATAATAATACCGGACCAGTTCGCCTGGTTGAAACTGGGGTCGTGGTTTCGCGTGGGCGTCATAACCCATCTTTTGCCGAATTGCCGCTTTTGCGAGATGGTCTTGGGCGAAACCGTGGGCCGTCCTGATGGCTTGCCGCAAATACTCCACATACTCCGGACCACACGGAGGTAGAGGCTCGGGGTCGTAGGTCGGAAACATGAGGTCGACTGGCAAGTTACACTCATGTCCATACACCATCAGATGCGGGGTGCATCCCGTGGACGAGTGTACTGAGGTTCGATAGGCCATTAACACATATGGCAGGTGCAAGTCCCAATCGTTTGCACGATCGCTGACGAACGCACTCAGCATGTTGAGCAATGTCCTGTTGAATCGCTCAACCTGGCCGTCGCTCTGGGGTCGGTATGGGGTCGTGCGAATCTTCTTAGCGCCCAGTAGACGCACAACATGCCGGAACAGGGACGACTCAAACTCAGTACCTTGATCGCTATGGACCGCTTTGGGGACACAATGGTAGACTATCCACCGATTCACCAGGGTGTCGGCAACATTTTTGGCCGTATGTCGCCGTAGCGGAAAAGCGTCAGTGTACTTCGTAAAGTAGTCCGACACGACTAGTACATACCGATAGCCTCTTCCCGTGACCTTGTGGGTGTCGAGGATGTCCATCGCTATTCTGTCGAACGGCGCTCCTGTCGGTAGCTGTGTCAGGGGCGATCTTTTTGGGGCCGGTTTACCCTTGCGGGTCACACATTGCGGGCAGCGGGCACACCAGCGGGCGACGTCCAGCGCCAAGCCGGGCCAGTAGAATCGGCGCCTGACTCTCTCGATGGTACGCTGTATGCCGAGATGTCCGACAATCTTGAGGTCGTGTAGTTGGTGCAGAACTTGTGTCGAACAACTTGGCGTGCCGAAACTAGCTGGGGCAAGACCGGTGATGTTATCGAATCACTGTCCAGGAGGTCTGCCCTTGTCTGGGTCGGAACAACAGTTATCCGACGAACTGGAAGTTCTCCGGAACTTGTTTCTGGGTCGGTCGGAGGTGTGACGAGTCGTCCGGGACAGTCTTGGTGTTTGCAACTGTGGCACCGTGACAAGCCGTCGGCGTTACCGTGTAGTTTTCCGGGTCGATGCTCTATCCGAAAGTCATACTGCTGTAGCTTGGCGAGCCACCTAGCGAGCATGCCGTCGGCGTCGCTGTAGTTTTTCAGCCACCTTAGCGAGCTATGGTCGGTCCGGAGGAGGAATTTCCTACCCCAGAGGTAGTGCCGATAGTGTTGCACCATCTCAACTACTGCCAGTAGTTCCCGATAGGTGGTGCAATAGTTCCGCTGGGTCCGGGAAAGGGTCTTGCTGGCGAACCCGATGGGGATCTCCTTCCCGTTAACCCTTTGCGAGAGGGCTCCTCCCACAGCAAAGCCGCTTGCATCCGTGTCGAGGATGAAGTAGTCCTCCGGATTCTGGGTCGGATGAGCGAGCTTGGGAGCCTTAATGTGGGCGTCGCGGAGTCGCTGGAAAGCTCGTCGCTGGGCCGGTCCCCAAGTGAAGTGGCATTCACCTCGGGTAAGCGCTACGAGAGGTTCAGCGATCTCAGCGTAGTCCTTGATGAATCGCCTGTGGTAGTTGGCGAAACCAAGGAAAGCCCTGACGTCGGTGATCTCGCACGGGGTCGGCCATTCTCTGATGGCTTTAACTTTGTTGGGGTCGACTCGGATTCCTTGGCCGCTCACTATGAACCCTAAGTACAAGATTTCCCGTTGGAACAACTCACACTTCTTGGGCTGTAGTTTCAGGCCTGCCGATCTGATCCGATCCAGGACCGCTTCCAGGTTTGCGAGTGCCTGATCGAATGTTCTGCCGTAAGCTATCACGTCGTCGAGATAGCACATACACCGGGTCCACAAGTAACCATGGAGTATGGTTTCCATAAGCCGTTCGAAGGTTGCCGGGGCGTTGCTAAGGCCGAATGGCATGACCTTAAACTGGTAAAGTCCCTTCCTTGTGGCGAAGGCAGTCTTCGGTCTGTCGCTGGGGTCGACTTCGACCTGCCAGTAGCCGGAGGCCAGGTCTAGGGCCGAGAAGTAGTTGGCGCCTGCCAGGGCGTCATGAGTGTCCTGAATGTTGGGCAAGGGATATGAGTCCTTGCGGGTGACGTCATTCAGGAGCCGATAGTCGACACAGAAGCGTACTTGTCCGTTCTTCTTCCGCACGAGCACTACCTGTGCGCTCCAGGGCGAATCTGACGGCTCAATACACTCCAAGCGGAGCATCTTGTCGATCTCCTCGTCGATGATGCTTTGCTGCGCCTGAGGGACGCGTCGCTGTCGTTGTCGAATCGGGGCCGAGTTGCCGGTGTCGATTCTATGCTGGACGACTTGGGTCCGTCCCAGTTGGCCGTCTGGGTGCATGAATGTGTCCTGGTATTGGTGAACCAGGTTGGCGCAACGCCGATGTTGTTCCGGCGCTAGTCCGGCGCGATCCACCATTTCTTGTAGATGTGGCGGTAGGTCGCGGTAATGACTGGCGTCTACCGTGGCCGGGTCGGGCTCCTCTCCGGGTCGTGGCAGAGCTCCGACGACACTTTCGACAGGGCTTGCTATGGCGACAGGGTCGGAACGGGTGAGCGTAATGCCGGTATCTGCTGGATTGACTACCGACACCTTTACGCACTGCCGATTCAGGGTCGTAAGTGTTCTCCCCATGATGAGGTCGGTTTCCTCGGGAAAGGTCGTAAGTGGCTGGACTATCCTCGGGTGTTGTCGAACTCGAACCCGGAAGTCGGGACCAGCTCCACTATTGCCTTGCTGCGTGCGGGGACGGTGACAGCTCGTCGCACGGCCATTCTGACAACATTGGCCTCAATGTCTTTATGTGCGAACAGGACTTCTTTGTGTACCTGTATCGTCCCTTCACCGTAATTCACTACAGCGTGAGCTTGCCGAAAAAAGTTCATGCCGAGAATCATGTCGTCATGTATGTCAGCCACACAAAAGGTTACGACCATATGGTTGGTTCCGACCTGTATTGAGAGGTCGATCAGTCCATCGATCGGGCTTGACTGTCCGGTGACGTCACGAATAATAGCCGAAGTAGACCGCAAATGTCGCTGGTCAGCGGGGACGTGACGTAGCTGATCGCGTCGGAGCAGGGAGATCTGCGCTCCGGAGTCGAGTACAGCCTTTATCGTCTTGTTTCCGACGTGTACCGGCAACTTCCAGCATTTGTGATTGGTGGCGCTGGAGTTGTTGATGACAGCCGGAATTTCGGGGTCGTCTAGCGGTGGCCGGAAGAGTGTGTGAAGAGGCGGCAGTTTGGATTCCGGTCCACTCGGAAAAGCGTAGAATCCTCCGTCGTCGGAGATCCACTCAATCTCGGACATGCTGTCCGTTCCGGTGCCGTTGGCGGTCGGGGGTGACACCCCTTCAGGACGACGGTTTCCACGTGGTGGCCGTTGTGGCCGCGGTGCGGACACCCCTTCATGAAAAGAGGCCGATTTCGGGGTCGGAGCTTGACATTTTGTACACACCCCTTCAAGGAGCTGAGGTGTGGGCTGGGCCGGCTGCGGGGTCGTTATTGGTGTCGTTACCGGTACAGTAGTCGTGACAACCGCAGATGTGGAGCGGGGAACGTTGTCCTGTTGTCTGGAAGGTCCTTGCTCCTCAGCACCTTCCCCTACTGGTTTGACGACGGGGTCGGAGGTGTTGGTGGGGCCGGTTTAGTTTGGTTACCGGTTTGGTTAGGTACTGACAACACTTGAGCTGTCCTTCTGTCAGTACCGGGACCATTAGGCCGAAATGCTAGCGGTTTCATGCCGTTGCGTACTAGCACATCCTTAAGCCGAAAGCACCGCATCCAGCGATGGCCGGGCTTCTTGCAAAAGAAGCAAACCATGGGTCGTCCGGGTTGCGGGGGTCGATCACCTTTCATCGGGGCCGTTGTTCGTAGGACAGAAAAGATAGCCGTTTCCTCGCATAGTCCATTCTCGTCACTAAGGACGCACTGGAAAGCTTCAGCCACCCACTCGCGTGAGCTGGTCGGCACTGAGTGTTCGTCGCAACCTTGTAGGCCGGTAGAGTCACTGTCCGCGGGGTCGTAGTAGGCCGCAATTTGCTCTGGGGTTAGTGTTTCCCCCTGAGTGACTTGTCCCATGGCACAGGACAGTTCTTCATTGACAGGGTCGTCTTCCGCGTATCCGCTTGCGGAAATGTCGGCACGTCGTGTGCCTCGATGTCGATCTCTGGCTGTCCTCTGCTGACGACTCTCTACCTTGAGAACGGCCGTCAGTGCCTCACTGTAACTGTTAAAAGTGAGGGCACACAGTTTATCGGCAATGGGGTCGGGTTGGCCGTTCACGAATTGTGCAATTACAGTTCGTTGCCGCGACGTTGGCGTAACGTCATCGAACACTTGCTCCGCCAGGGCTTGGAGTCGCTCCATGTAGTGTTCCACGTCCTCTTTTCGTTCCCGCTTGAGGAACGGGAAATCGTCCCGTTTGGACTGTCGACGGGGCTCGGGTTCCCAGCCCTCTAGGAGTTGGCGACGGAACTCTCCCCAGGGAGTCGCGACCGGGATATTTAGGGCTAGCGCTTCAGCGCGGCCGCGTAGCGTGCTCCGGAAGGTCGTCGTCTTGTTGAGGTCGGAGTAAGTGAAAGCCGCAGTAAACTGTTCGAAACTCCGAATGTATTGAGTGAGATTGCCCTCCTTGAAGGTCGCACGCCATTGAGCCATTTTAGCCGTAGCCAACGTTTGGGGCTCAGACGTGAGTCTCTGTGGCGTGGGCGTGTCAACACTCACCGCAACTGGTGTAGTCGCTGCAGTGGCCGTCGGAGTCGGAACAGCCGAAGTCGCCGGAGCCGTCGTATCTGGGCCGATCGGGGTCGCGTTAGCGGGGGCGGTCGGTGCTGTCGTCGCGGAGACGGCGAGCGATGCGGCGGGTGGTGCCGTCGTGTGACTGGGGTCGTGTGGTGCTTGTGCAGCGGGGGCCGGTTGACTGTATGGAGGCGTCACCCATGGTATCCCGACTGAGGGTGGGAATACAGCCGGTGGTGGATATCGGTATACCGATCCATCTGGGCATACACCATGGTACACTAATCCGGGTTGTGCACCATGATAGCCGGTGAATGATAGCCGACATGATAGCCGACATGCGGTGAATAGTATCCGACAGCTACTCCATTTGGAACACCGCTTGTTGCGCCAGGGTATCCGACTGGCGGTACACCATATCCGTTGGTGTTTCCGACTGATTGTGAGATCGGAGGTCCGATCATTGGCACAACACTTTCTGCCGGAGCAGACACAACTTGATCTTGCGACGGATCGAAGCGCGGTTGTTCTCCGGTAGTCGGCGATGGTCGGTGCGTGGTCGGCGCGGGAGCGCGTGTGTCGAAAGTCGGCGTGTCAGGGTCGCAGGGTCGGCGACTTGATGTCGAGGGTGCTTGTCGGGGTCGCGCTTGTCGCAT
This sequence comes from Terebella lapidaria, assembly GCA_949152475.1. Lineage (NCBI taxonomy): Eukaryota > Metazoa > Annelida > Polychaeta > Terebellida > Terebellidae > Terebella > Terebella lapidaria. The sequence goes on from OX424561.1 coordinate 19,970,143, forward strand.
GGTGGCGCGAGATTCCGTCATCGTGTCGCTGGGTCGTTGTTGTCGTAGAGGCGTCGCGATCCGGGTAGCGGTCGTCGCCAGGATGTCTTCGGATGTCGCTCCCGTCTGGCTGGGTCGTGTGTACTCTACCACCGTAGGCTCGGTCGGTATGCGTGAGTACATTTCTGGCGCGGGGTCGTGTTGTCTCGGCGTCATGGACGGCGCCAGGTGTCGATTGGCCGAATAAGCGTTCGGCGGGGTCGATTCCGGAACATTGTCAGACTGACAAACCCACTGTCGTATCCGAGAGTTACTTGGTGGGTGCGTAACCATTGACGTGTCTATGGTTACCGGCCGAACGTTCACTGCTAATTGTTCTGGGTCGATATCACGATCTACGCTCGCTCTTTGACGTGAGCGCGTATAGTTTCTGTCGGCAAAGTCACTTTTCTGGGTCGCTCTAGCCGGCGTGGCCGAGTACGCTCTAGCGTGTGCACGCAGAATGTCACTTACTGTATGTGACGGCGCGAGCGGGTCTTCGTCTAGGAACTCCTGCACCAGGTCGGTAGGCGGCGAAAACGATCTCAGGGACGAATGGTCGCCGATGGAGTCGAAAAGGCCGGACGGTTGTTGCTCCTGCGACAGTGGAACTGTATCGCTCATGGCAACTGAGCGAGGGCCGGAAGGTCGGAAGGCCGGATTCGGATTGATCGTCACTTCGTCATCCGTGGGGTCGAGTGGCTCACCGCGGGAGGCTCCCGGGACCAATGCCATCAATGCCGGTCAGGTCTGGGTCGAAGATCCGAGACTAGCTCAGATCCTGGTCTACGGCGCCAATGTGAAGAATACGGTTCACTGGCCCGTATCAGGCCGAATGTCTGTGATGTTGTGCTACAGACCAACAAGCCGGCAGTTCAATTCAAACTGTTTATTGTGCTGATAACGTCTGATGATCAATCACACCACAATCGGGGCCGCTCACACCTACGTCGGTGATTTCCCAGTCGAATATCCTAATATAGTCCTTTATATATATATGACAGTTTATACATCCACGTTATATCAGCTTTTATATTCCTTTTATGCGATTACGGCCGTTCTTCTGGTACAATATACAATGCGACCGTTCACTTGGACATCTACTTCTCAACTGCGCAGATGACTGGGGCCGAGGGACCATGTGGCTGTGTAATTTCCCGCCAAGTGTAAGCGGTGTTGTGATAGGTTGAATGTGTGGTGCAATGCGCTGATGTCACCGGGAAAGTGGGTTTCCCCGGCTCGTGTCAATACTTGTAATGCCTGTATCGGTGCACGTGATGTGTGGAGTATGTGTGTCAAGTTCTATGTTTAGAAGTCAGTGCATGTGAAGGTCAAGGTCGAGTAAACGGGGCCGAGTGTACTGAACTAGCGGGGCCGCAGGTGCGTGGTTTGACCTGTGTATGTAACCATGACTACATGGAGTTTAGGCTTGTGATCGTATAGTATGTACCTGTCCTGTATGTAAGTCATGTAGAATGAATGTTTGTTGTGGAAATGTGTAGTGCGCGGGAGGGACGGGAGTTACAGTCGCTAAAATTACTACATATATAATAATATTTGATTTTGTTAGACGTGAGTCAAATAATTTTTTGTATTGCTTTCTTTCGAATGAATTGGAAGTCGTATTTCCAGACCCTTGAAGAGGGAGGTACTTCAGCTGTGATTGCTTTCTGTTGTAGTACTATTAACTTATTTAGGTGCATCTTGAATGCGGATCCTCAGATTAAGTTACTGGATGCAAAATGGCCGTTTACTAAGAATATATAACATTCTTTAACTTTGTGTAGATTAAAGTATTTCCTTGCCATTTTTAAAGCACATATAAACCCCCAAAAATTTTGCAACATTAACCTGGTTAATGACGGTTTTATCAATATTTATATTTATATCAATTATTTTTCGTAATCAAATACACTGTACTATAATGACATGTAATTGGTTTTGGTGATATTTAGTAAAGATTTATTTGCTTTTAGCCAGTCTGAGAGAGTGTTGAGCTGGAAGTTTATGGTATCAGCCACCTCATCCACATTGTTCGATGTTGTGTATATCGTTGTGTCGTCTGCGAATAAAATTGTATTGACATTGTTTGTACTAAATGTAGTATACATGTGGTTATTCCTGTTTCGGTGAATATTCATGCGATGCAACTGGTACGCTGAGTTTTTTTTTCGCATGAGTGAATTGCTTGAATATTTTGCAATAAATTATGTTATAATGTTGCATTTTACTTGATAGTATTTACCAATATTGTAAAAATAAATTCTTTTTGTCACACATACATGTATCGTCTAAGAACATGCCCGTTTATATTCGAATATATCACACGCATTTTCCACTTTAAAGAACCATATTCCTGCTCTCAAAGCTGGGCTGGATAGCTCAGTTTCTTGGAATGTCTCTCATGAACACAGCTCAGTTTCTTGGAATGTCTCTCATGCCACTTGAACACAAATATAAAACATCCTTATACAATTTATTTTCATACAAAAAAAGTACACCGAGGTTATCCAGTCCTGAGGTTATCCAGCCGTCGTCAGCTAACAAAAAAGCCTCTTACCAAATTCCTACTAGATACGTCGAACAGAGCCCCCCCCCCCACCCCCCCCCCCCCGCCCCCGACATCGCCATAGCAAACGGACAAAAGCCCATCATTATTCTTAACACATTCCATTATCTGGTGAGGTCTAGCCCCCCTCTGTGCGTCATTAACTGCTTCATACACAATTACTAAATACACACCCCGTAATTAGCTCTGTTCTTCTCTTTAGATGCTGGTTTCGTAGTTCACTTGTGATTCCTGGAATTACAGAAATCGTTTTCCTGTATAAATTCCCACGGTGTCGCGTGAGAGCTGTAATGGGGTGATGAACCCCCTATGTCACAGGGAGGAACCGTTTGCCTGATTCTATGTGCATTATTCTGATTCTATGGGCAAAAAGTCTGATTCTATGGGCAAATTGTCTGATTCTATGGGCATTAAGCAAATAAGCGGTGGGGCACCAGTAAAACATGCTGGATAAACGACAAATTTCTCAACACAATCTGATGGCATATGTTCTGTTTACTCCCTAAATTATTGCAGAATATGGATTATGTTCAGTTTCTTATGCAGTGTTCACCGTTGTTCATACATTTGTCGCACAAAAGTGGAACGGCCAGGTGGTGGAGCAGTTATCCATAATAAATCACCAACTGCAAAGCGTTCACACTAACCTAGCTAGGTATCTGAACAAAAATTAGTCCAGTTGACATTCTGATTGTTCCTAGATGTGAAATCAGCTACCAAATCAAACAATTGATCATAGATTAAAAATAACAGAAACAAACCTGATTCTATGGGTAGGTTTATTTGATAACCATGGAACTATAGGCTTCGATCTGTCGTCCATGTTATTGACCTTCTCCTAGAAACAGAACATAAAATCAAGCTTCAATACTATATTTATTCAGGATTAGCATCGAGAAGCTCTTAGTTCCATGGCTATAACAACACCCTACCCATAGAATCAGGGTTGTTCCCATAGAATCAGGTTTGTTTCTGTTATTTTTATTCTATGTCCAATTTTGTTGGATTACGTAGCTGACTTCATATCCAGGAGCAATCAAAATGTTAACTTGAATAATTGTCATGCAATTGTGGTCAAGATATCCTGGTAAGTAACTGGAAGCGCTTTGTCTTTGGTGATTTATGATGGCTAACTGATCCACTGCCTAGCCGTTCCACTTTTGTGCGACAGATATATGAAGAGCGGTGAACACCATACAAGAAATTAGCCGTCGATCCAGCATGTTTTACTGGTGCCCCACAGCTTACTTGCTTATTTGCCCATAGAATCAGACAATTTGCTCATAGAATCAGACTTTTTGCCCATAGAATCAGGCAAATGCACATAGAATCAGGCAAACGGTTCCTCCCTGTGTTTGTGGCCCAGTGGATAGGGACTGGTGGCTCTTGAAGCGACGAAGCTCAGAGGCGGTAAGTGACGCGGGTTCAAAGTAGGTGGAGTTTTCATCCTGGCAACATAAAGGTTTCTCCATTCGAATGTGCTATCCAAATTCAAAATTGTCACTCGACGGTGGATGGGGAAGACAGGCAGACTTGCCTATCATCATGGACCGTCGTTAAATAAATCTGATGATAATTATTATTCCTTCTGGAGCGCGCATCTCCTTGAGAATGGACGATCAGATGATGAAAAATTAGCCCAAAGGCTAAGATAGGTTACCGGACAATTTTGGTTTGGCCATGGCAGCATTGGCAGGTAACAGATCTTGAGATTTACCAATCAATGTTCACAGTGTGAACATATGACCTTGAGGTTTACCAATCAAGGTCATCCGTGTGAACTTCGATGTCACCATTACATTATATTATACATGTATGTGTGCGGCATTTGATATTCCATATGTTCATAATAGAAAGATATATCTGGGTGGAATCGTTTAGGCCGATCAGGTCCATTTACACATTCCGAGTCAGACATTTGGCACTCAAGGTCATCTGATGTCAAGTTCAAGGTCATCATTAGTTGTGCCATATATGTCTTCCTATATGTTCATAATGCAAACATAAGCTCTATCTGCAAGCATTTCATCTATAGAGGCAAATCTGGGCATTTTTTGACCCCAAAATTGCTGTTTTGACCCTGCAAGATCATCGAAGGTCAATTTCAAGGTCACCACACAAATCGTCATATATGACTTCCCATTTGAAAGTGCCAATTTCTAAGCAGTATCTTCAAGTGTTCTATGAGTACAGTCCTGACAGCTCCCATAATGAAGGAAAAAAGTGCCGAAAATTTTTAAGTCCAGCATTTTTTTCAAAGGGTGAAAAAATTTTTTTGCCTAGAAATGGTCTAGAATGGATAGTAATGCGATTTGGGGTGAAACAATTTTTTTTCGCCAACTCGTCAAAAATTCAAAATGGCCACCACAAGGAGACCGGCGATTCAAGGGCAACCAAACTTATACATATCAGATAGGTATATAAGAGGAATCTTTTAAATAAAAAATCTCAAAACTGTCTGAACAGTTTTTGAGAAAATGGCCGCCAAAGTTCAAAATTGGGCATTTTTCAACGAAAATGTCCGCCATTTCAAGAAAAATGCGAAAATCAAAAAACGAAAAAAAATTCCCTTCCCTGGGAATATTTTTAGTTATTTTTGTGCAAAATTTCAGAAAGATTCGACCGTAAACTTTAAAGATAAAAATGTGGACGGACGACGGACGGATGGACGGACGGACGGACGCCGGACGCAACGCCATGCCAATAGGTTATCGGACCATAGGTACGGTAACCTAAAAATAGATTGATACAAGGCTAACCCACGTATAATCTCGTCTCTACGGTGGCCCTATGCTGCCAAGTAGTTTATGAACCAATCCGCCAAGATTGAATTCCAGAAAGAGTTACCGCCGAGTTTGTAAACCAATGCGCCCAGTTTTTAGACTAAAGGCGGGAACACACCTGTCCGATTTTTACCATCCGCATCCGCATCCGTATCCGCATCCGTCATCAGTTAAATTCGCTCTGGCTTATTTGAGAGGCAGTGAGCACACCTCTCCGCATCCGTATCCGCATCTGCACTGTCGTCCGGCACAATCGGTAGCGGACCGACTTTCACGGATGCGGACGCCCTTCAGGATAAAAAATCACGTGCTTAAGAACGCACGTGAGACGCATAACAAGTGCACGGTGCATGTACTACGACTAGGCCTAGGCTAGGCCACTTATAGGCCTATTTAAATTCAAACCGAACCGTCGGTGCCATTGTCAAACATAATAGTCTAGTAATCAAGTGACAGAAATGAGAATATGAAGGCCCCAAAAAACAGGAGATTTTAATTATGAGCTCTTAATTGAACTTGTGAGAAGTGAAGAATACCTATATAATCGGAAGCATACGGAATACAAAGACGCCCAGCTGGTGCGAAACACCTGGGATTCAATTAAAAGTGGGTTTCAGCGGTAAGTAGGGGCCTACGTTACTATATATAGAATCTAGTTCTTAATTACTAATGCTATGGTCACATGTATTCCCGACACAAATACGGACTTTTAGAAACAGCCGGAGAAGCACGGAGATAGCCGGCGTGTACTCCAGCATTCGGCCAGAAGTTTTTGAACGTGTCCAACTTTTCCCGGAGCAGCTCCCGACACAGGCGAGAGTCAAGGCGGAACGTCCACGGAGATTCCCGTCAGTTCCCGGAGTTTTCGATTTTTTTGCCGTAGATATATCCTCCGGGTATGACATGTTACCATAGCATTAAGGGTATTCGTATAAAGTGGAAGTCGATCGTCCCCGAATAGGAATAATCGCAATAAAATATTTTTGTCTTGGAAAGTAAGGTCATAGATGTTTATGTCGGGCATGATATCCGCGATAAAGGGGTCAACGGCGCAGAAGAATTGTATCGATGAAGGTGAATGGGTCATTACAGAAAATAATGAATCGAAGTTTTATATGTTAAATAAATTAGTTCTTTTATACGTCGAGGTATAGTAACACTTGTCCTTAACAGTAAATTCAAACAGGGTGCTGCTTGTGAAATGCGTCTGTTCATGTGAGATTCCCAAGAGAAGTTTTCATTAAATACCATTCCCAAATGACAGTGTTCTTGTACTCTCTCGATATTCGACCTCTGGAAACGTAAATTTGGGTAATTTATTCACAGCCCATTGGCTCAATTCAGAAGTCCCAGGTCGTTGTTCATCATAATGGATTCAGAAATCGGGCCCGTGACAACTCTCGTAAAGGTAAATATCGGAATCAAAACCAAGTATTATATCGTTCACATGAACTAAAACAATAGGGCTCCTAGTATCGACCCTTGTGGAACTCCTGCATTCATGAGACGCCAGTCAGCATTAATCCCGTTTATGAACCCGCTGAGAACGACCATGGATATAGTTTCAAAGCCAATTTAATAACCGAAACGTAATTCCCAAAGTTTTTAATTTATGAATTAGACCCGTGTGCTATACACGATCAAGGGCCTTCGAGATGTCCATAACAAAGAGCCTATTTTAGGCTCTTTGGTTCATAGCAGAATCCATAGTTTTAAGTAGAGATTCCTCTACATTAAGAAATTCGACAACTTTTAGTATTCGTAAGGACGATTGCATATCATTCTTTCTAGAATTGGTGACAATCTTGTTATCCCCTTTCTTGTATACAACAATATTAACTGTTTTCCATTGCACCGGAACGATTCCCGACCCAAAAGATAGGTTAAATATTCTGCTTAAAAAATCATTAATTGGCAAGTGTGTATACTTTAATAATAAGGCACTGATTCCATCAGGACAATTAGATTTGTTGGCGTTCAATATCCTAATAATTGATGAAACAGGGTTTGATTTGGACTTTTTCTAACTTGTTCATAGTCTGAAAATGGAGTTTATACGAATAATAACTACAAGCATATCATGAAGTTGTCTTTCAACTTAAGTAACTGTTAGATGTATGGTCAGATTCGGCCTAAATGACTTCCGTGGATATTGTGTGATTGTGATTTCTAGGGAATGCGAAATATTATCAAGCACGAGTAATAAAACAAATATTCATTTGTGACCATTGTATTTTCTTTGAGATGGCCCCTATTCAAATCGGCTATTCCATTGATTTGTCTCAATCCCAAACAGCATCAATGGCAAGCTAGATTTCCCATGTAAAACCCCATAAGGATATATATTTTGCTGAATATATTGACGAGAAACGCACACGACGGAAAAAAAAACAGCAATTATTTTATAATGGCCATAGTACCGTTTTCACTTTATATAAATTTCAATTACTACAAGTCTGTAAATTCCGAGATATGACGAGATAGGTTCGCGCCAATATATTATGCACCGACTTTAGTTAAAAAGTCCGACCTAGTTGTTCCTTGGACATTCGTATGTAATTATGGAACCGTTCGCTGTCCAGTTCCAGTTCCATAACCAACCGATGATAGTCATATTTCTTGCGCTTTTGCACAATGCTATGTACCCAATATCTTTTTTTTTGGATCACAGTTCTGTTTTTGGCCCTGTACCTTGCTAAAATAATTCCTCAATCTCCTCATCAGACATAACTGTAAACAATACAGTAGAATTTACGCTGAGAACATTCAACCAATAAATCATCTCGAAACGTGCTTCTATGCAGTATTTTAATCAGTTTATGCTCACGTGATGTAATTTCACTTCATCCGGACAAAAAAAGCTGACAACGGACGGAATAAATCGGACAAGGTGTGTACACGCTCTTGAATTAACTGATGACGGATGCGGATACGGATGCGGATGCGGATGGTGAAAATCGGACAGGTGTGTGCTTGCCTTAATCCGGATTGTAGACTAATCCGTTTGAATTCAAAACAATAGCTTCCAGCGAGTTTGTCAACCATTCCGCCGAGTTCTTAGCACGGGCGGAAACGTTTTTAGCGTGGAGGAAACCTTCTTAGCATGGCACAAACCTTTCTAGCATGGAATAAACATTTCTAGCACGGCACAAACCTTTTTTAGCACGGCACAAACCTTTCTAGCATGGAATTAACCTTTCTAGCACGGCAGGAACATATATAGCATGGCGGAAATACGGCGGCCCAATGCTGCCACTATTCATGCCTGAGTTAGGAGTAGTTTTGAAATCAGTTTCATAGTTAGTAAACAGTTATTTTCATATACCTTTATAACACGGCACAAACCTTTTTAACATGGCGCAAACCTCTATAACACGGCACAAACCTTTTTAACACGGCACAAACCTTTATAGCATGGCACAAACCTTTCAAACACGGCACAAACCTTTATAACAGGGCATAAACCTTTATAACACGGCACAAACCTTTTTAACATAGCGCAAACCTTTATAACAGGGCACAAACCTTTTTAACACTGCACAAACCTTTATAGCAGGGCACAAACCTTTTTAGCTCGGCACAAACCTTTATAACAAGGCATAAACCTTTATAACACGGCACAAACCTTTTTAAAATGGCGCAAACCTTTATAACAGGGCACAAACCTTTTTAACACGGCACAAACCTTTATAGCAGAGCATAAATCTTTCTAGCAGGGCGCAAACCTTTATAACACGGCACAAACCTTTATAGCAGAGCATAAATCTTTCTAGCAGGGCGCAAACCTTTATAGCATGGCACAAACCTTTATAGCACGGTGCAAACCTTTTTAGCAGGGCCAAAAACCTTTGTAGCATGGCACAAACCTTTTTAACATGGCGCAAACCTTTATAACAGGGCACAATCCTTTTTAGCATGGCACAAAGCTTTATAGCAGGAAGAAAACCTTTATAACAGGGCACAAACCTTTATAGCACGGCACAAACCTTTTTAGCATGGCACAAACCTTTTATAACACGGCACAAGCCTTTATAGCAGGGCGCAAACCTTTATAACAGGGCTTAAACCTTTATAACACAGCACAAACCGTTTTAACATGGCGCAAACCTTTTTAGCACGGCACAAACCTTTTTAGCATGGCACAAACCTTTATAACACGGCACAAACCTTTATAGCAGGGCAGAAACCTTTATAGCAGGGCACAGACGTTTTTAACAGGATGCAAACCTTTCTAGCAGGGCGTAAACCTTTCTAGCAAGGCACAAACCTTTATAACAGGACATAAACCTTTATAACGCGGCACAAACCTTTTTAACACGGCACAAAACTTTGTAGCATGGCACAAACCTTTGTAGCATGGCGCAAAACCCATGTTGTAAAGGTTTGTGCTATGATAGATACGTTTGTGTCATGCTAGAAACTAGTTTCATAACTGAAAATAACTGTTTACTAACTAGGAAAACTACAAAACTACTCTGTTATAAAGGTTTGCGCCCTGCTATAAAGGTTTGCGACCTGCTATAAAGGTTTCTGCCCTGCTATAAAGGTTTGTGCCGTGTTATGAAGGTTTGTGCCAAGCTAAAAAGGTTTGTGCCGTGCTAAAAAGGTTTGCGCCATGTTAAAAAGGTTTGTGCCGTGTTATAAAGGTTTATGCCCTGTTATAAAGGTTTGCGCCCTGCTATAAAGGTTTGTGCCGTGCTATAAAGGTTTGTGCCCTGTTATTAAGGTTTGTGCCCTGCTATAAAGGTTTGTGCCGTGATATAAAGGTTTGCGCCCTGCTTGAAAGGATTGTGCCTTGTTATAAAGGTTTGCGCCATGTTAAAAAGGTTTGTGCCATGCTACAAAGGTTTTGGCCCTGTTAAAAGGTTTGCACCGTGCTATAAAGGTTTGTGCCATGCTATAAAGGTTTGCGCCATGCTAAAAAGGTTTGTGCCGTGCTATAAAGGTTTGTGCCGTGTTATAAAGGTTTGTGCCATGTTATAAAGGTTTATGCCATGTTATAAAGGTTTGTGCCGTGCTAAAAATGTTTGCGCAATGCTAGAAAGGTTTGCACCCTGCTAAAAACGTTTGTGCCCTGGTAGAAAGGTTTGTGCCGGGTGTAAAGGGTTTGTGCCTTGCTAGAAACTAGTTTCATAACTGAAAATAACTGTTTACTAACTATGAAACTGATTTCAAAACTACTCCTAAGTCTGGTACGAATAGCATGGCGAAAACCTTCTTAGCATGGCGTAAAGTTTTTAGCATGGCATAAACATTTTTAGTAGGGCACAAACCTTTCTAGCATGGAATTAACCTTTCTAGCACAGCGGGAACGTTTATAGCATGGCAGAAACCTTCTTAGCATGGCGAAAACCTTCTTAGCGTGGCAAAAACTTTTTAGCACGGCATAAACCTTTTTAGCACGGCACAAACCTTTCTAGCACGGCACAAACCTCTCTAGCATGGAATTAACCTTTCTAGCACAGCGGGAACGTTTAGAGCATGGCAGAAACCTCCTTAGCATGGCGAAAACCTTCTTAGCGTGGCGGAAACTTTTTAGGACGGCACAAACCTTTCTAGCACGGCACAAACTTTCTAGCATGGAATTAACTTTTCTAGCATGGCGGGAACGTTTATAGCATGGCAGAAACCTTCTTAGCATGGCGAAAACCTTCTTAGCGTGGTAGAAAGTTTTTAGCATGGCGTAAACCTTTTTAGCACGGCACAATCCTCTCTAGCATGGAATTAACTTTTCTAACACGGTGGGAACGTTTATAGCTTGGTAGAAACCTTCTTAGCATGGCGAAAACCTTCTTAGCGTGGCAAAAACCTTCTCTGAACAGCATTTTCCCAATACCTGCTTTTATTTGTTCACCGTTGGTGAGCATATGTTATGGTCGGTGTGTGTTGTTCTGGCAATATAACTTAATTATCACTGTGTATTGCTGCAGCAGCAGCATTCCAGCAGCAGCAGCAGCAGCCACAGCAGCAGCAGCATCCCAGCAGCAGCAGAACTCCTGCGGTGGCGACAAATTGTGCGGCAACTTCTGTAGCGGCAGCAAATTTTGTGGCAACTTCTGGGGCGACGGCAAATTTTGTGGCAAATCCTGTGGCGGCGGCGAATTGTGCGGCAACTTCTGTGGTGGCGGCAACTCCTGCGGCAACTTCTGTGGTGGCGGCGGCAAATTTTGCGGCAAATCCTACGGCGGCGGCAAATTCTGCGGCGGTGCCAAATTCTGCGGCAACTCCTGCGGCGGCGTCAAATTCTGTGGCAATATCTGCTGCTGGAATGCTGCTGGTGCTGGAATGCTGCTGAGACTGAGACTGTGGTGGCGGTTGTGGTTGTGGTTGCCCATACCATGTGGTAAAGACCTTTTCATGCCTCCTGACAGAATCAGGCATCAAACAGAAGAAAATAAAAAACAAGACGCCATAGGCGACGCACTTGCCGGAATTCTGAAGGTCAAAGGTCACATTCAAAGTCACATAAGAACGGCCTTTCAATATGCTACAATATGGTTCTAGTTTGAACTCTCGACGACGATTAGTTCCGAAGTTATTGTCATTTATGTTATTTTGACCTTTTCTTGACTTTGACCTTGACCTTTGACCTTGGGTCACGAAAATTGTGCTTTGCCTGTGCATGGAGCCCTAGATTATACTTGAATAATTTAATCAGAATCTAACAAGAATTGTGGACACTATGGCCTTTTTAAATTTCGAAAAATTTACGTTTATGACGTCATTGTGACGTCAATAGACGTCACATCTGAAAACTAATTGAACAGTTCGTATCAGGGGATCAAGACCTTCCATTTGATACACTACTTGATAGGCTTTAGTCAGTTTTGAAAATTTGACCTTGAAGCTTTGCTCATGTGACCTCATTTTTTCGACCAAAAAAATCCCGGCCTATATATAGCCACCATGCTAGTTTCATCAGTTGACGTATTGGACATCGCGTGATAAACATGACACATGGGATTTTTTGCTATTCGGCCTTGAATGGACCCGGGGTGAAAATACCCAAAATTATGGGTGCTGATGGCCATGCCAAACCCCTTTGCTTGCCCAGCTCCCGAGAAGAACCCTAACGAGATAATGTCTTGAAAACCGAGTCATCGTTTCCCAGCAGTGTATTCTTTCAGATGAATACGCACTCGTCCGGAAATCTGGCATAAAATTATATGAGGGGATGTTACACAAGTGAGGTGAACGCTCGCTGATTGGCTGAGCGATTTACCGTATTGTGCCCTTACTATAGGCGTTTCTGAGATATATGAATTATATTTTATCAGTAGGTAATGTTATATCTATGTAAATGTGAAACGAAATATATACCTAATGCCCCAATCCATTTCTCTGTTTCAGTCCATTGAATACATAGGCTACATGTGCTGGAATTTGCCAATTTGCCAATTTCTTACATTGGTTGAAAACTCATTGAGTGGTCATAATAAAGCCTGGGAAATTTCAGGATGAGTATAGAATACAAGTGCAATTAGCATCAAGACCCAATCGTTGGTATGGCTCGATGGCAGTTTGGATTATTTAGTAAAGCAAGATTAAAGAAAACCGTATATTTATCACACTGAAAACGGAAAATTACCTGTAGAATCCATGTTAAACGTAATAAGCCATTAATAATTCATTTATTTAATAATTCATTTAGAGAGTCAAGAATATCGAGGGGTCATGACTTGTATGCAATATTGTGTTTCCAGAATGTTGTTGGGGTCAGAGAGGCTGCTTATGATAAGCGTCAGCTCGGCATAGGGCCGACCTCAATTCTTGTAATCTGGCACAGTGGTGAGAATTTCTTAGCCGCTGACAACTGTAGAAGCCTGAACTATTGAAATGCATCAACATTATTTGATATTGTGCAAATAAGTTTTTCAAATAAGTATTTCAAGTCATAATTTGGCCGCTGAGCATAGCTAGAAGATTTTTGAATGCCGATCGACCATGTAATTTATGTGTATTCCACAATTCTCTCCCTAGACACGCCAAACATGGCAAATGAACTTTGGATTTGGTCGGGAGCTTTCAACAGTTAGTAAGTTCAACGAATTATGACATCTTTTCCGCTCCCAGGCCACGCAGGTTGAAAATTGTGTGCTTGATTAAGGGCATATTATGGTAATTGAATTGGCCATTCAACTCAATGTTAAATGGTCTTACTTTGTTGGTCCATAGCACCTTTCAAAAAAAATCCCAGCCTAACCATGTTAAATCCTGAAATGACGTCAGTATCGGTAAAATCGGTGTTGACATTGTCTCTTTCCAGTCATGGGAAGTAGTAGTGGGAGTAGTGAGTGCACAATATGTATCTACAAAGCATCGAATGTTGAAGACCATTATTGGGGATCCAGTAATGCGGATATTACATGTATTATGGAATTCTCATTTGGTTTTGTGTTTGAAATGCTCGGTGTGTGTGTTTGTGTTCACTTCAATAACGAGGAAGAGGTTAATAAGTCACTTCCATGTTCACATCCAATTACTGCACCAGAATGTGCACTTCACCATGGAATATATGAGCGGATTGCTGCGTTGGTGATACATAAACAGGAAAAGGTGTGCATCGAACAGAAAATCACACATCATTGTGTCTTTCAACGTAATACGGATATACTGAATAGTCACAGGCAAATCAGGCATCGACAAAACCAATCGTCGATATTCACGAGAAATGACTAGACCAAGTGGTGAAACCAATGACCAGTTACTAAAATGTGAGCTTGCCGGGTATGAACGATACTTTTCCAGCACAGGCCATGTCATGCGAGTTGGTGTTTCACAGATGAGCAGTTTTTGTCGGTATCCCGTTCATTTCTGTGATACCGGGAAACGCACCGATCAATACATAGTAATATAAGAATAGGCTCACCTGTACATATATGTAGGACACAGAAAGGAAATTATACTGTTTTGAAGATAAACATTCCAATCATTTGATGTGTCAATTATCAAATTATCTTCATATTTCATTATGTTTCAATTATCATTTTAAAAAATCCTTGGTCCTATTTCTGCTAACCTGAGCGTTGTTCTGAACCAAATGACCTAGCAATTCCTCCATTTCTAGTACTAATTGCTTTTAGTTTGATGAATATATTAGAACCCTATCCTATTCGTATCGAAAGTAAAAACACTCGTTCTCCGATGAAATGTTCACAGTGATTTGCCCTCGCCCGATCGGGGGATGTAGTGAAGGTATTGTAGTTGGGTCTCTGTCTGTCTGTTTGTCTCTATAAGTGTTCGTGCGCATATCTTGAAAAGGAATGGTTCGAGTGAGAATAAATTTTAGGCCTACGGTACGAAGTGTACTGCTCGGTCTTTCTCGATTTTGATCGAAATTGGATCAAAATGGTGCTGTGGCAACACAGAATGTGAAAATAGCATAAATGACTATACCTCCGGTGCAATCTAAATTATTAATTGGAAGGCAAGAATGACCATATTGTGAAGCCAGTTTTCAACATATTTAAAACATTTCCGTCCAAGAGAAATGCCTTGACATAGAACAACACTGAAATACTACAGCTTATGGGTATAGAAGTTTATCGACACAGAAATTGTTCTGTGTCGATAAGATGTTCATTCGATTTTTCACTATTATATTCGTATTTTTCTGTGGTCAATTCCCTCCACCGTTTGATATATGACCAATGGTTGTACGACCTAAATTCCCTTTTGTGTGTGTTGCTGTTATAAAGTAACTAACCGACTGGGATTTGACCTTGGTTTATTTAAAAATATAATTATTTAAATTATAATATACAAACATAATGAAGTTGAGGTAGTTACAATAAAATTAGTTACAATGAGAAATAAGACATAATTATTGGAAATGGGTTATGACTAACAATTACCATGATATGTGGGTAAATAACACAAATATGAACGACAAAAATCAGAACCTAAGGCTGACACGCGTTCACAGAAAATACGATCTACCGTACATAATGATACATGGAAGAAACATAGTACACAAACTGAAAAAAGATACATTACACATAATTCTAAAATAGTACAATAACACATAATATACCAAAGTGAAGAAATACAAGATAAGATTATATTTTGAATATAACGGAGAAACAACACGAGATTACATGACAATGAAGTGATATGGTATATAGTACTATAGTATACAACGGTACTTGTATGTAAATAATATTGACAAAGAAAAAGGGTGGGTTGGGTGGGAAAATTGAAAGATTGAAAGGAAAACAACCTCGAGGAGCTTCTAGTCGAAAAGAGAGATTGTCATTGGTTGAATAATCAGGTAACGTTGTCAAGGGATACCAATTCTACATAAAATGTGGACTGTAGAAATTAGAAGAACGGATAAAAAGGCGGGAATGATAACCTTGGGGATAGACTACCGGCACGCTAACACACACAAACCCGTTTGTAGCCTGCGTCCACAAACTGATTATTATCTCCTGAGGTCGAAAGTCCTGGATTGTCAGCTGAAATACTGTATAGTGACAAAAATGTAAGGGTCGAAGGTTTGCAAACTCTGATTGTCTAGATACCACATGTTATTTATTTTTAATGAATGTCAAATAAAAATATTTCCAAAAGTCAACTACTTGTGCATGTACACCAGTATGCATTTCATCTCTTTCCAACCATCACAGCGGTCAAAATTAAATTGACTAACTTCGTCATTCATTTTATACATGTATTCATGTGTTGGGTTGATATTCAGTGCGACATTGCAGTTCAAAAGCCAGCTTCTAATGAAAATGACGCATGCGCAGCTATTCAGAATACACATGCTCTTAGCGTCAAACCCATTATTTATCTGTATAATATATCTATTGACCATCTACGGCAACAGTGAATTATTTTGTCAGGCCTTGTCTATAATCTCTTCGTCAGACTCCTGTGTCAGTCGTGCTCGCGTCATTGGGACATAGAAATGTAACGGGTATATTTCTATGATTGGGACCAGTTCAGCTTCAG
The DNA here is from genome assembly GCA_949152475.1 of Terebella lapidaria. Classification (NCBI taxonomy): domain Eukaryota; kingdom Metazoa; phylum Annelida; class Polychaeta; order Terebellida; family Terebellidae; genus Terebella; species Terebella lapidaria. Next base: position 19,986,469 of record OX424561.1, read on the forward strand.
ACCGGCACACGTCATGTCTTCCCTGGTGTTCGGGATTGTGGATTGTACCATCGGATGTTTGGTAATGACGGTCAATATCTTCCTGTTATACACTATCTGGATACTGACGACCAAGAAGAAGAAGTATGTGTCGATGCTCATGACCCAGATGTGCGTGGCGGGTGTTCTTGTCAGTGCGGGCTTCACTCTGCGCGGGATTCTCGTCTTGGCTCAGGTCAACAGTTGGTTGGCCTGTGGAGTAGTTGTCTGCAGCAATTCGACCTTCATTGGTATATGTGGCTCCCATATGACCATGTTATACGTGGATTTATACCTGTCACTGAAGAAACTGAGCACGAAAACCGTGTTACCACCGAAGATTGTGGCAATTGTATCGGCGGTCATTTTCGTGTTCTGGTTCATTCTGGGTTTCGGTGGGCTCACTTTTATGAAATCGGAAATTAAGTCACTGGAATATTTTGACTGCGCCCAGCGAGTTTACATGCCAGTGTACCACTTCGTCCTGATCGGGTTCTATGCGGTACTATTGGGGATGATGATAACGTTCCAGTGTCTCGCCGTGAAGGCCGCTAGGAATCCTGGGAGTGGAGCGGCAGAGCGTGGCAACAAAGGGAATCAAACGACCCAGATGCTGAGAACCATGCGCGTGTTACTGATTATCTACGGGACATGCTGGAGCATAACTCTTGTACTTCAAGCCGTTACCTCTCTCTGTCCTCTTTGTACTGACGACAGGGTACGCGGAATACTACGACCAGTGGTACGGGTCATGATATTACTGCCATACATGATGAACGGACTGGTGTATTTGTACAACACACAAAATGTCAACGCCATATGGAGAAACACATGTATTCGACATATCAGGAGCGTGAATAGTGTGACACCAGTATTAGTAGTTAATACGTCTATAACAGAAACAGCGAGTAATAACAAATGAATCTGCAATTAAAATTTATCCCCAATAACACCCAGACATGTACACCCGAATAGGGCACCGAAGTCTCGTTCCACATGTGTCCAAAAATTACGTATTTATGACGTCATTTTGTACTTCCGGGGACAAGCCTTGCCAAGTGGTCATTTTTGCTGATTTAGCTTGAATTCACATTTACCGTACAATAAATATTGTTTAGATAATTTCATAATTCTTTCCTGAATGTAATGGAAGTACTCCGAATTATTTACTTGCAAAATTTACATAAAATCAGGTGTATTTTTTCAAACTGAAAATGCGCCCTGTTCAAGTCGTGTTTGAGAGTGCATTTCTGAGGCATAAATTCGATTATAACAGAAATATTTATGTGATGTTACACTTGAAATAGGACAAAATATGTATCTCCTCTTATGTAGTTCCTCGGAACACAAAAAGAAAGTACAAGTTCGACTCAATTTAAAAGCCTTGGTACATTTTCTGCAATGAAGATCGCGGCCCAAATGCCCTGAAATATTGGTTATTCAAACTCTTCAATCGGCAGGAAATATTTGAGGAATAATACATTCATCGATCTGATAGCGGTTGTATTGTGTCAATAATGGGAATATAAAATTCCGATGAATTTCCGTTGATTTACTTTGAGAATATTTGGAACCGAACAATTACAATATTCAAAATTTTTCAGAAAATTTGGCGGGAAAGTTGTGTGTCCCCAAAATGACGAAATAACGCAAAATAACGTGACGTTTTAAATCTCACTTCTGTGCCCTATACAATAAACAAGAAAATGCAGCTAACTGCGGGAGACGACATTAGAGCTCGAGCACATCATCAGCACCACGACAGCTGAATGTATCTTACACAACGTTACCCCCCCCCCCCTTTCTGCAAAAAAAGAAAGAAAGTTGAACCATATCATGCCCCCATATGATTCCAATTCATTCCCTATATTATGATGAAGCACATAGGCGTACTTCAATCATATTCCTAATGAGTAAACATTTATTTTGAACTCAATGAAACAGATACGCCTGATAAAATGATATTGAACCTCAATAGAATATCCTTAAAATATTGGATACTATGATGAATATCTGCATCTGATATCATGATATAAATAACACATACATACTGAGCAAATTAGAAGACCAGTTCAAAATAAAAAGGTTTCACAACCCAGCATGGAACACGTCTCAAGTGATTAAATATGTCAGATTACGGTAAATGTAGTCGTGGTGTCGCAGACGAATCATTGTGTTTACTTCATAACGCCAAAGAAGGCCACACGCAAAGTTACATGTACATGCATGCACAAAATGCTGCACAGAAAATTGTGTGTTCCAAAGTACGCGTCATTGCGGTAAAATTTGCTTTGCATTCTGGGAACGTGAATTTCCATCGGCTCCGCCATTTTGACGTTTTTCAGACGAGCTGACCGTTTTGCGTAATTTTCTCAAACCTAACACATCGATTTATGCATTATATATCTGTGGAATATTCAAAGGTTGCCATCAAATCGAGAGATTTTATGTTAAGGACGAAGAAAATCCTCATTTGAAGTAGGTGAACAAAGGTTGATATGCCAAAACGGGCGTCGATAGGTTGGCATGAAACCTCCATAAAAAAGTCAGCACATAGACATGTAGAGGTTTGGGGGCTTCGCCCGCAACGCTCTAATAGGGACCTTTAGCATCACCCGATCTAAACGCTAACCTAAACGTAAACATAAAACGAAATTACGTTTCACGGTAATGTAACGTCTGACTGCAAAAGACCTTTAGCAACTGGACCACATACGGTACTTTGTCCATGGTGAATGCATGCATAATCCATTGGTCTTTCGATGCGAGTACCAGAATGGCTCGATTAAGTGCCAGGGCGCTTATTTGTCAATAAAGTTCTACCGACGACGCTCTTTCAAAACGGGCGCTTATTCAAGGGAGGCGTTATTATGACAACAAACTTTTCCAGGTTAAAATACGATCTATATGTTGTCGGTCAATGCCAATGTCCAAGCCTTTATTTGGTGTATTTTTCATACATGTAGCACATTCAATATCAAACTAATCAGTTGATGGCCAATTAAGATATACATTGCAACGGATGACCTTCAGTTGAATGAAGCTTGGCACGGGATAAAATTTTGGAGTACTGATATGAAACGGTGCTGTCGAGTGCCAGAAAAATGTCACACTGGGCTACCCCGACACAACTCGTATTGATCTCTAGTAGTCGCAATCCATGTTATTTCAGTCACACAAAGTTGTTATTCCATAGAAATCAAACATGTCCAAAGGGGAAAGCCTACAGCAAACTTTCAATTGTAAATTTGAAATTTCACCTGCAGTTACAATTACCAGTATCAATAAACAAAGTGCAATTGAAGTGTGAGTCACCGATATAAACGGTATTTCTTGTGCAATGCCGGCGCTCTTTCAAGGAGGCACATATTTGTCAAAAACTTCATACCCGCTGGTGCTCATTCGAGGGAGGCGCTCTTCAAATTTATATCCGTACTGTAATTGGTTTGGTAGTAGTTTTACTTGAATTGATTTGTGGTAACTTGTTTTGTCCACCAGTAGAAAGTTCTACTAGTAGAAAGAAATGGCCTACTAGTAGAGTTTCTACTGGAATAGGCCTGATGAAAGGCACAGAAAAATCTATCTGCAGAAGTTCTACCAGTAGAAATTCTACAGGAATAAAAAAACGCACGCAATAATAAAAATAACATAATAATAATAAGAATAATAACAATATCGATCGGGTTTGTCCGACTGTAGTCGTACTTACCCCATGCGGTAAGTGCGACTCTTTTTTTCTTGTCAAACTATAGTTTAACAAGGAAAAGCCAGTATTCCATTTTAGCTTCACGCCTTCCCAAACTGCCACCACCAGCCCTACAAGGACACCCAGGCCCATAGAAAGAATCCAGACACTTTTACGGTGTCACTAAGTAGGCATGACATACCCCATGAATGTGGTATGTGCCCGGGGGTATATGTCCCAATGATATTGTAATAATAATAATAATAATAATAATAATAATAATAATAATAATAATAGATATATATACATGTAGGCCTGATAGTTATGATGCAGTGTATATAACATGCCTAAATCTGAAGAGATCTACAGTAACTATGTATATATATATAGAAACATAATACATTTATTTATTAAAATCAATATAAACTAAATAAATATAGTTAAATATTTACATGTGTATATATGTAGATCTATGATGATGTGGGTCACCTTCCCTAGTGGATCAACAGAAACCCATAAGAGACCCATGGGTTTCTGATGCCAGTAATTTGATGATCGTAGATCGATAATTTGACCAGAAGCTACTGCATGCGTGCAAGACTGCAAGAGTACCGTAAACTTCTAATAAACGTGGGGGCGTTTATTAATTTCACTTGCCGTCCAGACCATGCGCCTATTAAAGACCTGCGTTCATTAGAGGCCCTCTGTTTACCAAAAGTTTTGCCGTACACCGTACATGAACTTTAACGTGAAATAGATCCGCTAAACCCAGAGTTTACCGTAAACCACGAACGCTAACGTTATGGCGCTTGACGGAGAAGAACGGAAAGTTATGACGTAATGCACATACTTTTGACTTTTACGTTACCGTTCGATATAGCGTAAGCGATGCTAAAGCTCCCTAATGTCAAAAATACAACGGCAATATTGTGACACTGTGTTGATGACGTTTTTGATTTTACGTTATTTATTTGCTTGACATCCTCAGAGTGCCAGACAGCGCATGGGTTCTCATATATCATATTCACTGTAAAATATGATTTATCTGAAAGGCCCCATGGAAATCTTATCCATAATGACTTTTGTATAGTAAAACAAATGCAGGTACATGCAATTACCACCCTCACAGAGAATATTACTGCACTCGGCTTCGCCTCGTGTGGTAATGTTCATGCCCCGGGTAGTAATTCCATGTACATGCAGCGGAACAGTGCAGTATTCGTATAATATATATGGGATGCCGCCAACGTAACTTATTATCACAACATTCATCTTGGACTTGCGTAAATGTACCTATGATTGCAAATGCATAATATAAATTCTTGCTGTCGCAACTTCTCATCCACATACAATATATGTGATGCAAATGTTATAGCAACATCACGTATATTGTTGGATATATGTGATGCAAATGTTATAGCAACATCACGTATATTGTTGGAATGTCTCATCCCATCATGCCCCAATATTGGCAAATTTCATTGCAAAATCTCGCAGAATCTCGACCACTGTTGTACCTTTTCAAAGCATCGCCGAAACAATTCTCCTAACTAGATTTACTTACAATATACAATTAGATTCACGTGAAATATATACAGATAGTACAAATTTTTAAAATCCCACTGTAGATTATGAGCGTATGTAAACCATGGCATCGGACACCAACAAACAGCTGGCGTAGCTGGTTTTTGGGAGAAAATAGTTCTACGCAAACGGAATATTCTACTTCACATACGAGCATCTGATCCATGCTAAAGCTGCTAGATTTTAGTGAGTAACAATTATGGAATGTCATTCAACAATAAACAGCTTTTTGTTAACTCTCAGGTTGATAGTTTATAATATCGAGATAATCATATTCACACATATAGCTTAATATAATAAATATATGCAAAAAGCACAAAATAACAGCCATGGTTATAGTTTGGTTATAACAAATACCTCTCATTCATACACGCAAACAATATACATGTATGTTATGAACCATTCACATTCAAATTGCTGTTACAACAAATATATCGGGTTATTCCTTTTCTCCCATTCTTTTATATTGCGACCTAAAAATTGCGATCATTCATACATTCATGCAAAATATAAGTAGGCCTATATTAGATACACAAAGCTCGACTCAACATTCATGAGTATTAAATGGATTGCATTGATTTTGATCGTTTTGTTGTTGGATTCTGATCCAGATGATATTTACACAATATGATTCCAGTAACCATCCACTTTCGAATTGAATATTGAAAACTCGTGATGACGCGTCCTACATCACCAGAATGTACAGTGTATTTGAATGACATAGGCCTACCGGTTTATTCATTAAAGAGGAATTAGTATTGTTTGTAACAGGTGTAATGACGTCAGTAAATATCAGCAAAATCAGTGCTGACATTGTCTGTTTCCTGCAATGTCGCCAATTTCCCGTGTAAATAATGAGTGTATAGTACGGGGAGTAGTAAGTACACATTATGTATAGTCACAAAGCATCGAATGTTTGAGACCATTATTGGGGATCCAGTAATGCAGATATGACATGTATTATGGATTTCTCCCTTGGTTTCGCGCCTGAATTGCTCGGGGTTTGTGTGTTCGTGCTCACTTCAATAACGGGGAAAAGGTTAATAAGTCACTTGCATCTTCACATTCAATTACTGCACCATCATGCACTTCACCATGGAAAATATAAGCGGATTGCTGCGTTCCATTGGTGATACATAACCAAAAGAGGTATATACGCATCAAACAAAAAATCACACATCATTGTGTCTAAAATGGTATTACGAATATCCTGAATAGTCTCGAGCGAGTCAGGTATGAACGAAATCAATCGTCTATAGTCACGAGAAATGACTAGACCAAGTGGTGAAACCAATGACCAGTTACTAAAAAGTGAGCTTGCCGGGTATGAACGATACTTTTCCAGCACAGGCCGTGTCATGCGAGTTGGTTTATCACAGGATGAGCAGTTTTTGTCGGTATCCCGTCTATTTCTGTGATACCGGGAAACGCACCGATCAATACGAAGTAATTTGTGTGTGTTGCTGTTATAAAGTAACTAACCGACTGGGATTTAACCTTGGTTTATTTAAAAATATAATTATTTAAATTATAATATACAAACATAATGAAGTTGAGGTAGTTACAATAAAATGAGTTACAATGAGAAATAAGACATAATTATTGGAAATGGGTGATGACTAACAATTACCATGATATGTGGGTAAATAACACAAATATGAACGACAAAAATCATAAGAATAGGCTTAACTGTACATATCTAGGACACAGAAAGAAAATTATACTGTTTTGAAGATAAACATTCCAGTCATTTGATATGTCAATTATCAAATTATCTTTATATTTCATTACGTTTCAATTATCATTTTAAAAATCCTTGGTCATATTTCTGCTAACCTGATCATTGATCTGAAGCAGTTGACTTAGCATTTCCTCCATATCCCGTACTTTTTAATTGGTTGTAGTTTGATGAATATATTAGAACCCTATCCTATTCGTATCGAAAGTAAAAACACTCGTTTCCCGATGAAATGTTCACAGTAATTTGCCCTCGCCCGATCGGGGAATATAGTGAGTGTTCGCGCGCATGTCTTGAAAAGGAATGGTTTGAGCGAGATTAAATTTTAGGCCTACGGTATGAAGTGTACTGCTCGGTCTTCCTCGATTTTGATCGAAATGGATCAAATTGGTGCTGTGGCAACACAGAATGTGAAAAACCATGACTAAACCTCCAGTGTAATCAAAATTAATAATTGGAAGTCAAGAATGACCATATTGTGCAGCCAGTTTTCAATATATTTTCGTTCAAGAGAAGTGCCTAGACATAGAACAACACTGAAATACTACAGCTTATGGGTATCAAAGTTTGTCGACACAGAACACTTATTCATGTTCGATTTTTCACTATTATATTTGTATTTGTCTGTGGTCAATTCCCCCCGCCGTTTGATATATGACCGATGGTTGTTCGACCAAAATTCCCTATTATCTCCTGAGGTCGAAAGTCCTCGACTGTCAGCTGAAAATATACATATAGTAACAAAAATGTAAGGGTCGAGTGTTTGCAATCTATGGTTGTCTAGTTACCACATGATATTCATTTTTAATTCTGTCAAGTAAAAATATTTCCCAAAGCCAACTACTTGTGCATGTACATCAGTACGCATTTCATCTCTCTCCAACCATGACAGCGGTCAGAATTAAAGCTGCTGCTTTCGAGTGTATGTAATATTTTTTCAAAAACAATTTTTTGTTAATCACATCTAATTCAATATAACAACAGGTGTGCTCAATGATTTTGACGTTTACAGTCCGTCCGAGTTGTTGTTTTTTTTTCATCTGTTTTAGTGCCCAATTTGTATCGGTTTTGTAAATAAACAAACGAAGTGTATCCATCAAATCCGAATGTAAACAAATGCTCAAATCGCGCTTAAAAGTCCACATTGAGTACATTTTCCAGTTCGTATGTGCATATATAGTGTAGTTTTGAGAAAATAATCAGTGATATACAATGATGTGCGCGGAATTGTCAGTCTATCTCGCACTTCTATGCTTTGTTTACATCTGCGTGTGATGGATACAGTTCCTGCATTTAAGCGAGAACCGCCTGTTCAAATGAGCAAAATTTCCCTGAGGACTGGTTATTTTCATTACATTTGATGTTAGTATGTTTCATTCAGTTAGTTTAGCATGTTTAGTATGAAATATAGTTTTCAAAAAAAAATTGACTGGTTTCGAAGGCAGCTGCTTTAAATTGACTAACTTCGTCATTCATTTTGGTACCTGTATCCATGCGTTGGGTTGATATTCAGTGCGACATTGCAGTTCAAAACCCAGCTTCTAATGAAAGTGAAGCATGCACAGCTATTCAGAATACAAATGCTCTCAGCGTCAAACCCATTATTTGTCTGCATCATATATCTATTGACCATTCACGGAAACAGTGAATTATTTTGTAAGGCCTCGTCTATAATCTCTTCGCCAGACACCTATGTCAGTAGTGCTCGCGTCATTGGGACCAGTTCAGCTTCAGACCGGCACACGTCATGTCTTCCCTGGTGTTCGGGATTGTGGATTGTACCATCGGATGTTTGGTAATGACGGTCAATATCTTCCTGTTATACACCATCTGGATACTGACGACCAAGAAGAAGAAGTATGTGTCGATGTTCATGACACAGATGTGCGTGGCGGGTGTTCTTGTCAGTGCGGGCTTCACTCTGCGCGGGATCCTCGTCTTGGCTCAGGTCAACAGTTGGTTGGCCTGCGGAGTAGTTGTCTGCAGCAATTCGACCTTCATTGGTATATGTGGCTCCCATATGACCATGTTATACGTGGATTTATACCTGTCACTGAAGAAACTGAGCACGAAAACCGTGTTACCACCGAAGATTGTGGGAATTGTATCGGTGGTCATTTCCGTGTTCTGGTTCATTCTGGGTTTTGGTGGGCTTGCGTTTATGAAATCAGAAATAAAGTCGTTGGAATATATTGACTGCGCTCAGCGAGTTTACATGTCAGTGTACCACTTCGTCCTGATCGGGTTCTATGCGGTACTATTGGTGATGATGATAATGTTCCAGTGTCTCGCCGTGAAGGCCGCTAGGAATTCTGGGAGTGGAGCGGCAGAGCGTGGCAACAAAATTAATCAAACAACCCGGATGCTGAGAACCATGCGCGTTTTACTGATTATCTACGGGACATGCTGGAGCATAACTCTTGTACTTCAAGCCGTTACCTCTCTCTGTCCTTTTTGTACTGACGACAGGGTACGTGGAATACTACGACCAGTGGTACGGGTCATGATATTACTGCCATACATGATGAACGGACTGGTGTATTTGTACAACACACAAAATGTCAACGCCATATGGAGAAACACAAGTTTTCGGCATATCAGAAGCATGAATAGTGTGACCCCAGTTTCAGTAGTTAATACTTCAATGACGGGCACAGCGAGTGATAACAAATGAATATGCAAATAAATAATATAATGAATTTGTCCTCAATAACACCCAGACATGTACACCCGCATGCAGTCACAGAGTGCAACAAAAAGACAACGGCAATTATATTTGCATCATCTGTCATGATATGTTCACTGTCATCACGTTCTGCACCACCCATGGTGACATTTTCTCCGTCATCATGTTCTCTATGTTATCTGTCATCACTTTCTGTTGCACCACCCACGATGACAATTTTTGTGTCATCACGTTCCCTTGCACTACTGATGATGACATGTTCTCTGTCATCATTTTCTCTTGCACCACTCATGATGAGGTGTTCTTTCTCATCACGTTCTTTTGCACCACTCATGATGTCATGTTCACTGTCATCACATTTCTTGCACATTCATATTGAAATGTTCTTTGTCATAACGTTTGTAAAGCATTTGTAAAATTGGGAAATAAATGTATTATTAAGCGAGTGAAACTCAAATTGCTTTTTGCGCCAAATTTCAGTGCTGAAAGATCTACACATACACTTTCTCTTGTCATAAAACCTAATGAAGTATAAGTAAAATAAGCAACTAATGTAGGGTTTTCTTGCACCATCCGTGATGACATGTTATCTGTCATCATTTTCTCTTACCCCTCTCACGATGATATGTTCTCTGTCGTTACGTTCTATCGCGCTATTCATGATGGCATTTTCTCTGTCATTACATTCTCTAATTGCATCACTCATGATGTCATGTTCACTGTCATCACATTTCTTGCACACTCATATTGAAATGTTCTCTGTCATGACGTTCTTACATTGGTTTGGATGTTTTGCGAAATCACTATCAATGAAGAAGCATGTGTAAAAATTGGAAATAAATGTATTATTAAACGAGTGAAACTGGACTTTGTACATTTTTTCTTTGAAATTGTACCATTTCTCTTGTCATAAAACCTGTACAAGTAAAATTAGCAAATAATGTAGATTTATCGGACGAAACTCAGTTAGTTTAATAATATCGTTTCACTCTGTGTTTATATCTCGGTCGAGTCCGATTCAGCCTTTTGAAATCGCCATTTTCGCACGCTTTCTTGAAAAGTTCTTGGCCATTAAATATGTGTAGCCGTACAAGCAATCCGAAAAATCCTTGGTATAACTGCATATGATAAAAGTTCAACAACACATATCGAGTCTTATAAGTTTAGTTATACAACATACAGCTATTCGCCCTAACGGTATACCATTTTGAAGATTGACCAATAAAAAGTCAAAATGATGGAATCGAATACATAAATAAATCTAGGATTTTACACAATCAAACTACTTCCACCTTTTACTTCAAACTACTTGAAGCGTTATAATTTGAGGCCAGGTTTGATCGTATAAACCGAGACTTCAAACTACATAAAAAAAAATTCTTGTACTTCAATAAATTCAAACTCCACCACAAAGTTTGATAAACTCTATGATGACTCTTTGACTCTTTGATGTCAAACTATTCAGGCTCGTGTCCATATCCGAGCATGATTTTCACTTTAAAACTCGAGACGCTGAAGTATATAACACATATTCGTTCAGCGGCAACTTTGAACAAACTTCAAATGAGAATATTGATATAGTTTGATATAGTTTGCAGTGGTTTGAATGAGTTTGAAGTGACAAATTTGACCATATAAACCGGAATTTCAAAGAGTTTGATATAGTTTGAAATGTTTAGCATGACAGCTTTGATCTTATAAACACCCACCATCAAAGAGTCAAAGAGTCATCATAGAGTTTATCAAACTTTGTGGTGGAGTTTGAATTATTTGAAGTACTTGAATATTTTGATGTAGCTTGAAGTCTCAGTTTATACGATCAAACTTGGCCTCAAATTATAACGCTTCAAGTAGTTTGAAGTAAAAGGTGGAAGTAGTTTGATTGTGAAAAATCCTAGATTTATTATGTATTCGATCCCGTCAGCGTACGTTTCTTAAATCTTGGAACAAAAGGCAAACTAATAAAAAAAATGTATTTCACCCTAGAATATCTTTATTACGGAGCTTCTGAGGGGAAATGGAAGAAATATTTTTAGCACATTGTTATTGCGTTCCCTCGCAATCCGGATCGCGTTCCCTCGCGATCTTTTTGCGTTCCCTCGCAATCCGGATCGCGTTCCCTCGCGATCTTATTGCGTTCCCTCGCGATTGACTGGAATGCCAGGGAACGTGATCCGGAACGCGAGAGAACGCAATAAGATCGCGAGGGAAAGCAGTAATATTGCGAAGGAACGCAATATTATTGCGAGGGAACACAATAACGATATGTCAAAAAATATTTCTTCCATGTCCTTTCAGCGGCTCCGTAGCTCTACTTTATGTTTCCAGTAGATATTTAATAATAAATACAGCTCGAGATCTGAATTCTTTTCATATCTAATAACAAATCTAGCTTGGAATTGTTTCATATCATCCATCATGCCAGTTTTTATATTATTTTCTAATAACTAATAACATAAGTTATTCGCTTATTTTCGAACTTACAGCTTAGGAATCAATTTGAACATATAGGAATTGATATACACTGAATATTCTGATGACATTGAATTTGACCTTTGACCTTATCTCACTTAATATTGAGATTAGAGACTAGGAATCAATTGTGGACATATAGGAAATGATATATGCTGAATAATCTCGTGACTTTGAATTTGACCTTTGACCTCGGTTTCAAGGTCAGAGCACAAAATGGCCAATATCTCGCTTATTTTCGAACTTACAGCTTAGGAATCAATATGAATATATAGGAAATGATATACACTGAATATTCTGATGACATTGAATTTGACCTTTGACCTTATTTTCAAGGTCATACCACAAATTGGCTAATATCTCGCTTGTTATCGGCTTTACAGCATAGGAATCAATTGGTAACATATAGGAAATGATAGAGGCTGAATATTCTCGTGACCTTGAATATGACCTCTGACCTCATTTTCAAGGTCAGAGCACAAAATGGCTAATATCTCGCTTATTTTCGACTTTACATCAATTGTGCACATTTAGGAAATGATATATGCCGAATATTCTGATGAGCTTGAATGTGACCGTTGACCCCATTTTCAAGGTCATACCACAAAATGACTAATATCTCGCTTATTATTGACTTTACAGCTTAGACATTAACTGAGGGAATATAAGAAATGATATACCCTGAATATTCCTGTGACTTTGAATTTGACCTTTGACCTTATTTTCAAGGTCATAACACAAAATGGCTAATATCTAGCTTATTATCAACCTAACAGCTTAGGAATCAATTGTGGACATATAAGAAATGATATATGCTGAATATTCTAGTGAGTTTGAATTTGACCAGTGACCTAATTTCGAAGGTAAACGGGATAAAATGGCTAAAATCTAAAATATAAAGCATATATTGTCCGGTAACCTGCCTTAGCCCTTGGGCTAATTTTTTTATTTGCAATTCTCAAATAAAAAATAAAAAGTGTTCCCGCCCCTATTTTGAGGATAGTGACACCGAATTACAGCATGCAACTTAGGCGTACATAGTTAACTTACCTCCTTCTTTTCAACTCTCTCCGCCAAATGAGACGAAGATGCTACCGGTTTTCAAAAACAGTTATTCTATGTGGTTACGTGTATGTAATAATACATATAAAATTGTGATCAAGAATTGATTTACTATATTTCTCATGAATACTTCAATGGACATATTAACTGATAGAACGGATCTCCACAATTACTCATCATTGAAATATATTATCAACTGACGTTTTTTGATGATAATAATACTAGTAAACAGAATCATCCTGTCTGTGCTGACTGCTGGGATGATGGCACACCAGTAGTGCCAAGGTGCCCGGCCAAGAGGTTTCAAGCCCAAATAAATCAAATTTCTAGAAATGAATTCATTAAAGTCATGTGTGTTACACATGATTTCAATTCTAGAGGCTTGATTTATTTGGGCTTGAATGCGTCTGTGCGTAAGTGTTTTTTTTAACCAATCAATAAATCAAATTTATATTCATATGTGTGAAATGTCGTCCCATCAAAAATAAAAATTAAAAAGTGCCTCCCTACCCAATTTTCTCTTGAGCTGAAGACGGTATTTTTTGCAAAATAAAAAACGAAAAATAAAAAATAAAAAATAAAAAGTCCCTCCCTACCCAGTTTTGAATAAAAATAGGAGGACGAGAAAAAGAAAATTATTTTTTTAGGCCTTAACTTGATTACATGTCGTCTCCTTCAGGTGCGTGGAAGCAAAACCCAACAAGGTTATTGCCCTAAGGGCCCAAAAAACTTGTGCTGCTTGTTCCTGTACTTTCACCGAGGGTACAAAAAGGTGCGAGACGGATTAAATGGTATGTTTCCAATGGACGAGTAATTTTACAAGGCAGTACAAGGTACTTATACCCAGGTCATTTATACATTAGAATATTGGCAAATACATGTAAACAAGTTATGAGATTAGTTGTTGACTAGATTGATGGGCCCAACTATCATACGCTGCGCCTTAATACTACTCACCCTCTAAATGAATGTCATTTAATCGGTCTGTGACCTTCTTAATCCTTATTGAATAAAGAAGAAAGCGCAGAATATCATAATTTGGCCGATTAATGAACTAGTTACTCGTAATCCAAAGTGTAATGGTTCAGAAAAAAGTCCGTGTTTTGTATTTTCATGTCCATGGATATTGAGTGTTATGATGAATCTGTAGCCATTGTTCTTGAAAATTTTCAGCACGTCATTAGTATGTAAATGAGATGTTAATAAGAATTCATAACGTCATGAGGGGAGAGAGGGTATTTGTTGATCAGTTAAGTACTGTACTTTCTTGTCAGAGCCGCAGGAGACTATCTATGTTCATCATATACCTACGTATACATCTCCAATAGTGTTTACACAAGTTATATGGTTGCTCTAGATCTACTTCGTTGCACCATATATGCAAACGATATACCAAAAAATCCTATAGATATAGAGTTTTAGGGGAGAAGATGCAGTTAGCTGCCATGCCATGATGTTGTAATGCATTGTGGCTATTTATGTTTTATGTAGATTCTGACTCGTAGGCGGATTCCTTCTACTTGTTCCTTGCACTACGGAGCTTCTGAGAGGACATGGAAGAAATATTTTTAGCACATTGTTATTGCGTTCCCTCGCAATATTATTGCGTTCCCTCGCAATCCGGATCGCGTTCCCTCGCAATCCGGATCGCGTTCCCTCGCATTGTGCTGACGCCAATGACTTCTGAGAAGGTTATTCTACAAGATCGCGAGGGAACGCGATCCGGAATGCGAGGGAACGCAATAAGATCGCGAGGGAACGCAATAACCATATGTCAAAAAATATTTCTATGTCCTTTCAGCGCCTCCGTACTGATCCTTAAAAAAAACATTTTTTTTCTTATAAATTTAAGTGTGTGTGCAATGACACCACCGATCCTGTGTCACCACATATTTGTATCAAAATATTTCGTGTCCGTTCTGACACGCAAATTTGGCTTATTTTTGTAATGAAATTAGCGCACAAAAACAACGGATATTTACATGTATTCGCACAAAATGAAACACGTGGTCAATTCTACCGAAAACGAGTTTCACTGTGACCGCCGACCTGCAGTTGTACATTGTGAATATCGTCGCTGGTCAGGCCTGTTCCGTGTGGAATATATCAATGCGGTTATCCTGGCTAGGCCAGAACATTTTGGAACACAGTCGACTAAAAGTCTTCATAAATTTGTCTCTTGGCAGATGCAAAATAATAGCTATCAGTATGTGTGGTGCAATTGATATCCAGTTTACCACTGAACGCAATATCATGCCTATTGTTGCTTCTTTGCAGATTCTGCATGTTGCCAGCGATATCTGAAATCCGAGTCCTATGAACCAACAAATGCTATAAAACGTGAGAACAGTTTTAAGTCTTTTCAATGATTTTCGCTGTCCGTGCGATAATGTAATGTTCTGCGTTTGAACAGTTTTGATTGATAAAAAGTGAAAGGTGATTGCAAAGATCAGTGTAACCATGTAGAATAACGAGATGCAAGCGTTGAGTGGCAACGGTGGAGAACATGGCGGCACGGAATCCACATTCAACTTTGTCACTCTGAAAAAAATACCACCAAGTACGATCCAGAACGTGTTGCCGATAACTGAAGAAAGCACAACTGTTCTCGTTGAAAAAGTTGAGCCAGGAGTCATTCCTTTCAGTGACAAATATAGGTCCAAGGTCAGCATTACTAAGCGATAGCCATAAATCCCAAGAGATGCTCGGAACAGCCATGCAAGACTCACACAAAATGTCCAGTTTTGCATGTGAAATATCAAGTAGAATCCACGGAGCAGTGTAGACAGTCCGACGATAGTTCCTGCAGTACATTTCTGGATCAGGAAGCACAAAGTTGATTTCTGTTTGTTCCTTGTAACACATAAATTCACTGTGGCCAACACGTTAACAGTGAAGGCGACAAACCCAAGCACACAAAGCTGTATGCCCAAATATTCGACGGAATTCATTTCAGGTCGACGGAGTTCATTCCTGGAAACAGATATCAGATGTCTGATCTGCGCCAACGAGTGATACAACCACAGAGAAGCAACCAGACGGGCATTTATTTAAAGCTGCCATCACACTCTGTGAGTCAGTCGCAGCGACTTAATGCGACATGCAACTTAGTCGCAGGTGATTAGTCAATAGATATGGCGTGAACAGTGCCGGTGGCCGTGCTCAGATCGCATGCGACTAGCTGATTCGCGTAGTCTGACGGTAGCCTTTACGGCGCCAACAAATACCAGTAGATCTAACTATCAAAGTAATATTGTCAATGGTGTTGTTATTAGCGGCGCACACGATAATAACAACATGGAATCATGCGTATTCGGTCTTTTCCTTTGATATTTTATATACCACAAATGTGTCAATATTCCTAATGGAAACACTCGCGTGCAGTGGGAATATTAACCTTAATGATCACGTAGAGGTTTATCTGTGAGTTCACTGCTACCACAAAAACCTTTCATCACACGAAACAACGAGGACAATCTTTTGAATTTCCTGATCTTCTGGAGTTCTGATCTGTGCTAGGTTACTGTATAATTAATCTTTATTTGAATTATAGGAAGAATATCGTAATATAAACACAATGTCACATCGAACACCACATTCTTGCAATGGATAGGCTCGGTAGGTAGATGGAACTTCGATGAATGTGCTGATGAGCTTCGTTCTGGCCTGCTTTATACTACAGGCGGTGGCATTTCCTTTCATCAGTTTATTGCACCTCCGTCTATTCGCAAATACCTAATCCTAATATGAGTGAGCCCCACCCTGGCCAATTAAGGATAACTTGCTTCATGACCGATGGTCGTACGAGCAAAACTCCCCATTATCGCCTGAAGTAAAAATCAATTGGGAGGGGGGGGGGGGAAAGCATGATTTAATATATACAAACTATTTTTCGGTATCTCAAGATTCACGACCATACTATGAAACCAGTTTTATTGTTTGAGAACATATTTCACTAAGGACAGAGAATGGCAAAATCCGAACAACTCCAATCTAACATATTATTAGTTTTTCCCATTGTTTACGTACTTTTCCATGACCAATTCCACATCATTTTGTATATGACTGATTGTCATACGACGAAAATTTATATTATCGCCAAAAATAATACGTGTAATTTCAAAACCACATGACTAATATTCAATTGGAAATTGCACCTAATAAATGCAACATCGGTGTCACAAGATTGTAAAGTTTGGGAGGGGATCGAGTGTTGAAATTCGAGGTCAAGGCAGAGGCGGGTTTAGAGGCAGAGGCGCCCCCCCCCCCCCACACCCCCCCCCCCCTCAAAAAAAAAAGATGAAGAGAAAAAGAAAGAAGGAAAAGAGAGGGAAGGAAGTGTTTTGTTTTTAACTAAATTTGGTTGACAGCGGTAATAGGTTGATACATGAATTACACCGGAAAGTAGCTTTGCATGCTTCCGGGGCCCCATGTCGCGAGCAGTGTATTCGCTCTAGCCAACCCACTTGTTCTCAGTGAAAGCACTGTATGGCCTTCACCTTCTATCAAACATCTATCTTATATATCTTTCTTCTACCAGTAACTATCAAACTAATATTGTCAATGGTGTTGTTATTAATGCCGCACACGAAAATGACAACATGAAATCATGTATTATTCGTCTTATCCTTTGATATTTTATATACCACAAAAGTGTCAATATCCCTAATGGAAACACTCGCGTGCATTGGGGATAATATCTTAATAACCTTAATGACCACGTAGAGGTGTATATCTGTGATGTCAGTGCTACCACAAGAACCTTTCATCACACGAAACAATGAGGACAATTTTTCGAATTTCCTGTCCTTCTGGAGTTCTAATCTGTGTTAAGCTAGTTACTTGGCGAAATCGCTAAAGCGATTTTGCCAAGTATGTTGGTCACTTGAGTGGGTTTGTATGTTTGTTTGTTGGTTTGTTTGCACTCTACAGTCCACAGTCTTCATGTACTTTTTACGAAATCCATAGAGCATCCTCAAGATCAGAATTCTAGGTCAATGAACTTTTTTCGTGATCCTACATCATTTAGTTTCTGCATAATTAACAAAGTTATTAATTTCGTTCATTCAAACCCATGTTAACCGAAAACCAAGCTGTAACTTGGTAAATATGTATCGTAGAGTGAAAAGGACCCCATTTTCGAACTTTGGGCTATAGAGAAGATGATGTGATGATGGAAACGATGTAATTAGGCCAAAGTAGGTCACTGTGACCTAATTTCGGGTCAAAAAATGAACTTTGACCTACTTTTCCAAAAGTGATGCCAAGACCCTGAGATATGCAAATCTGCAGGAATTTCTGAAATCGGACAGTTCTTTGATGAGTTATGGCCTAATTAAGGTGCTAATTGCAGCAACATTCTGTATCTCGCTTAATATTGGTCGTAGAGCAAAAAGGACCTCATTTTTGCACTTTGGGCTATAGAGAAGATGATGTGATGATGGAAACGATGTAATTAGGCCAAAATAGGTCGGTGTGACCTAATTTCGGGTCAAAAAATGAACTTTGACCTACTTTTTCAAAAGTGATGCCAAGACCCTGAGACATTCAAATCTGCAAGAATTTCTGAAATCGGACAGTTCTTTGATGAGTTATGGCCTAATTAAGGTGCTAATTGCAGCACAAATCTGTATCTCGCTTAATATTGGTCGTAGAGCAAAAAGGACCCCATTTTTTGACTTTGGGCTATAAAGAAGATGATGTGATGATGGAAACGATGTAATTAGGTCAAAATAGGTCACTGTGACCTAATTTCGGGTCAAAAAATGAACTTTGACCTACTTTTCCAGAAGTGTTGCCAAGACCCTGAGACATTCAAATCTGCAAGAATTTCTGAAATCGGACAGTTCTTTGATGAGTTATGGCTTAATTAAGGTGTTAATTGCAGCACAAATCTGAATCTCCCTTAATATTGGTCGTAGAGAAAAAAGGACCTCATTTTTCGACTTTGGGCTATAAAGAAGATGATGCGATGAATGAAACGATGTAATTAGGCCAAAATAGGTCACTGTGACCTAATTCTGGGTCAAAAAATGAACTTTGGCCTACTTTTCCAAAAGTGATGCCAAGACCCTGAGACATGCAAATCTGCAAGAATTTCTGAAAGTGGACAGTTCTTTGATGAGTTATGGCCTAATTAAGGTGCTAATTGCAGCACAAATCTGTATCTCGCTTAATATTGGTCGTAGAGCAAAAAGGACTTCATTTTTGGACTTTGGGCTATAAAGAAGATGATGTGATGATGGAAACGATGTAATTAGGCCAAAATAGGTCCCTGTGACCTAATTCCGGGTCAAAAAATGAACTTTGACCTACTTTTCCAAAAGTGATGCCAAGACCTTGAGACATGCAAATCTGCAAGAATTTCTGAAATCGGACAGTTCTTTGATGAGTGTTGGCCTAATTAAGGTGCTAATTGCAGCACAAATCTGTATCTCACTTAATATTGGTCGTAGAGCAATAAGGACCTAATTTTTGGACTTTGGGCTATAAAGAAGATAATGTGATGATGGAAACGATGTAATTAGGCCAAAATAGGTCACTGTGACCTAATTTCGGGTCAAAAAATGAACTTTGGCCTACTTTTCCAAAAGTGATGCCAAGACCCTGAGACATGCAAATCTGCAAGAATATCTGAAATCGGACAGTTCTTTGATGACCTATGGCCTAATTAAGGTGCTAATTGCAGCACAAATCTGTATCTCGCTTAATATTGGTCGTAGAGCAAAAAGGACCTCATTTTTGGACTTTGGGCTATAAAGAAGATGATGCGATGATGGAAACGATGTAATTAGGCCAAAATAGGTCACTGTGACCTAATTTCGGGTCCAAAAATGAACTTTGGCCTACTTTTCCAAAAGTGATGCCAAGACCCTGAGACATGCAAATCTGCAAGAATTTCTGAAATCGAACAGTTCTTTGATGAGTTATGGCCTAATTAAGGTGCTAATTGCAGCACAAATCTGTATCTCGCTTAATATTGGTCGTAGAGCAAAAAGGGCCTCAGTTTTGGACTTTGGGCTATAAAGAAGATGATGTGATGATGGAAACGATGTAATTAGGCCAAAATAGGTCACTTTGGCCTAATTTCGGGTGAAAAAATGAACTTTGGCCTACTTTTCCAAAAGTGATGCCAAGACCCTGAGACATGTAAATCTGCAAGAATTTCTGAAATCGGACAGTTCTTTGATGAGTTATGGCCTAATTAAGGTGCTAATTGCAGCACAAATCTGTATCTCCCTTAATATTGGTCGTAGAGCAAGAAGGACCTCATTTTTGGACTTTGGGCTATAAAGAAGATGATGTGATCATGGAAACGATGTGATTAGGCCAAAATAGGTCCCTCTGACCTAATTTCGGGTTAAAAAATTAACTTTGGCCTACTTTTCTAAAAGTGATGCCAAAACCCTGAGACATGCAAATCTTCAAGAATTTCTGAAACCGGACAGTTCTTCGATGAGTTATGGCCTAATTGAGGTGCTAATTGCAGCACAAATCTGTATCTCGCTTAATATTGGTCTTACAGCAAAAAGGACCTCATTTTTGGACTTTGGGCTATGAAGAAGATGAAGTGATGATGGAAAGGATGTAATTAGGCCAAAATAGATCACTGTGACCTAATTTCGGGTGAAAAAATTAACTTTGGCCTAATTTTCCAAAAGTGATGCTCAATAATGGTCGTAGAGCGAAAAGGACCTCAGTTTCGGACTTTGGGCCATGAAGAAGATGATGTGATGATGAAGTCGTTGTAATTAGGTCAAAATAGGTCACTGTGACCCAATTTCGGGTCAAAAAATGAACTTGGGCCTACTTTTCCAAAAGTAATGCCAAGGCCCTAGGACATGCAAATCTGCAAGAATTTCTGAAATCGGACAGTTCTTTGATGAGTTATGACCTAATTAGGGTGCTGATTACAACACAAATCTGTATCTCGCTTAATATAGGTCGCAAAGCGAAAAGGACCTCATTTTTGGACTTTGGGCCATGAAGAAGATGATGTGATGATGAAGTCGTTGTAATTAGGTCAAAATAGGTCACTGTGACCTAATTTCGGGTCAAAAAATGAACTTTGGCCTACTTCTCCAAAAGTGATGCCAAGACCCTGAGACATGCAAATCTGCAAGAATTTCTGAAATCGGACAGTTATTTGATGAGTTATGGCCTAATTAATGTGGGATTAATGTGCAGCACAATTCTGTACCTCACATAATATTGGTCACATCGCAAAAAGGACCTCACTTTCGGACTCTGGGCTATAAAGAAGATAATGTGATGATGAAATCAATGTAATTAGGCCAAAATAGGTCACTATGGCCTTATTCCATGTCAAAATATGAACTTTGGCCTACTTTTCCAAAAGTGTTGTCAAAATCATAGGGCACGCGAATTTGCAAGAATTTATGAAATGGCCAATTCTTTTTTGAGTTATAGCCTAATTAAGATGCTGATTACAGCACAAATCTATATCTTGCCTATTATTGGTCGTAGAGCAAAAATGAACTCATTTTTGTACTTTGGGCTATGAGGAAGATGGTGTGATGATTTCGCCAAGTTCTCGCTCTGTGAGCAATCAAGCGAGTCTTCATTGTATAATTAATCATTATTTGAGCTATAGGAATTTGATCGTAATATAAATGCAATGTCATATCCAACAACACATTCTTTCAATGAATATGCTCGGTAGGTGGTATTTCTGTACATCAGTTCATTACACCGGCTATTCGCAAAAACCTAATTCTAATATGAGTAAGCCCCACTATGGCCAATTGAGGATCACTTGGTTTATGATTTATCATCAAATATTTAGGTGTAATTCTCGACCAAGACATGTCAGGAGTAACCATGGCTACTAGGGTTCTTTCCAATTTAGTGCCCAAATTAAATTATGTACAGGAAGGTATATATGAGCAGGAATCAGCTAATGGGTAGTATGTTACGTCCATGACGAAAAATTTCGTTTTTTTAAAAAGTTCTACTCCAAACTGGTAATTTTAAAGTTTGAAACATAGAATGGAAAATGTATTGATGGAAAAACCAGAATCTATGGCTACACTGTTTGAAATAAATATTTTATAGATCTAAAACTTGAGACATGTCCTCGAAAATCGCTCATATTTTGATGTCCTTTTTCGGCTGTTACGTCCTTCCCCATAAGCTTTCTAAAAAACTATGTGCGTGAGTGATAACTGGTTTGTGGGTGCTGATTCGGAATGCTACGAGTATTTGAACAAATGTTTTCTATTGGTTATTATACACATATTTCAATACTAAATATATTCTTTAAAAATATCAAATCAGGTGTGAAAATGTCCTCGATTTGGAGTTACGTCCAAAAACGTGGCTGTAAGGAGTACCATATAGCTCAAATAGTAGAAAGTGCAATAATATATGAAATGCCACACAAAAAGACGCAACATGTATGTTTCACTTATTGTATGTATGTGAATACCAGTTTGTAAGAGAACGTACGAAATGCATGTGTGACTCACAATAATCGAGTTACGTCCAGTATTAAATTTTCAGAGTGTCTTTATATATCGGATAATGTTTGTGAATGGATGCGAGTCTAAGTTTTACGTTCTCGAGCTACCATGGCAACGTTACAAATTTTCGAGCTCCAAATGGGACACAATGGCGCGCACCGTCGGCGATCTTCGGTAAGGCTCCATGGAAGTTTATTTGGTTACGTCCGCCGTTCAATGGAAATTAGCTGAGTTTTGGGGTATTTGGTGCGTATAACTTCATAGAATATGCATTGTAAGTATTGAAAGGATACCCTCCCCGATAGACTTTCAAATCACAATGATTGTGCCGTGTTACATGAGCGTTCACGAGCAGAGCATGGTGACAGGAGCCTACACGAGGTTATTCATGGACGAACAAGGACATTTCTTGTTTATGGTTTAGTTGAAATGTGTGCCGTACATGGACATTCTCCGTTATGGTCTCTGCATTGTGGACGAACAAAGACCGAAACCAACCCGTAACCAAATATTAACAAGACATACACGGAAATTCTACGTTCGTCCATCTGTGATGCCGATGGCATGTATGGTATGATGCTACGTGTTATGCATATATATGATATACTTGCTACAATATATTTACACTGCACGTTGGAGGTGCTGAAGTAGATCTAGATCTAGGACTTGTAGATAGAAAATCATAGAATCCATATCGCATAACTGAACCATGCGATGATTTATTTATTATATGAATGTAACCTACGTGTTACTGAATACCAGGACCGTATAAAGCTGTCAGGCCATGGCCTGACCAATAATTTGACCCACAGGAAGGGTTGAGGTCATTCAATGTAGGCCCATGGCGTGCTCCATTCGATGGACAAAGAGGTAAGTTCGTGATTTGTCCTGCCTTTTTTCTTGGGTGAGATCTCCTAGGTACTCTCTGAGGTAAAAACCTAGGCCACCCCATTGTCGGCCACAGTTGTTTGGAACCCTAGGGTCAGATTATTTTATTTATTAACATGTGGTAGCTGTCAAGTGAATGGCTCAATATGACAACATTACGCAATACTAGTATATTATTAAAAAAATATATAAATCAACAAAAGTCACCATGCCAAGCAACCATCAATATCACCATCAATATGATCGCAATGTTTATGATATTCGTGGACCAAGAACTGTTTGCTTTTTTTTTTGGCATCTTCTCAAAAATAATGTCTGAAACCCCTAATTTTGTACTAAAGTTAAGTTATATTAAAAATCAGACCCCCCCCCCTTTTTTTGCTTGTGGTTTTGCTTGGGGTAATCGGATCAGCCTGAAATTTTATATATGTCACTTCTGCATCACCCCACAACTTTCTGGTGATTTTCAGAATCCTAGCTTCAAAACTGAAAAAGTTAGTAATCTACCTCAATGTTAAATTTCGGTTCAAAATGCCATTTCTGGAATTTGGCTGAATTTTCAGCTTTGGTCTTGTTCCTAGATAACATAATTGAAGAAGTGTTGCAATTTTAAGTTAGGTGATACAAAAAACTATATTATAAATGAACATACTCAATTGACTGCTATCTCATTTATATCCGCATCAATAATATGAATGAACATGGTTCGTTTTTGGCGCTCAGCCGCCCTCGTGATAAAATTCTTTTATACCGGTGAATAACCCCAGACTGCTCGAACTGTGCTCGCTTCGTTCGTTCGCACCCGTCCTGAGAATTATCGAACACGCACCTGTTCAGAATAACACTTCGGATAAAAATCTGATCATGTGACGAACCTTGTGACATACGTTCCGACGAATCAGAAAGTGAGCAAACATGACAAAACATTTTAAATGTACGAGGGGCGTTCCAGAAGATCATGGACTGCGTCTGCCATTTAATCACTTTTTCAAGTGAAATTTTCACAGAAGAAATCTGCAAGGGTTATGAGTCGAATCCCCATGTGATGGATATTGTATCCTTCCATACTGCATGACAACGGTTGTCATGGTAACCCAAAGCCAGAGGTACCGGAGCATGGTGATATTTATTTTGCATACAGATATTGCAATCACCCATTATTGAGTCAATTTCAATCAATTGAATACAGGGAACAGCATAAGCTGCATATTAATATGCCGCATATCTCACACATAATTTTGTATAAATTCCACAAATGATAAACATAATGAGATATATATGAGATTTCGTTTAATACCAGTGGAAAAATTACATTTGTACATCCAAGGATGAAAGAGATTATATGGTATTGTTTCGAGTGCCAGATCGGTTTATCTAGCGCTCTGATCGCCGAATCTAGACCGAGCCTTTAGAACTCCCCCGCGTCAGATGTTTTTTTTTAATAACCTCTTTTCTCAAATTTTCAACGAACACTTTTTTTTATCTAAATTTTTCTTTTCATTTTCCCCCCTATTTTCTGAATCGATATACTCTGGTTATTTCTGTCTCACAGTTTTTGACCTTGTAGCTCTGGACATGAGTGCACAAACTGAGTAGACTAAAAAAAAATAATATAAAAATTATTATACTTCGATATTTATATATTCCTTTGTGGGTTTACAATATACCGGTATACGCCACAAACATATATATGCCCATCAATATGCGCTGGACCCCGATATCCAGATTAGCAGTTATAAAAAAAACTCAGAACCATAGCACCAATTTTGGAGCATCACTGGGACGCAACCAAAAACATTTTTTCGTTAGCCTTCCACAATACCACTGAAATTTATTCACTGATAATCACTGTGTTTGGTACCATAACGTGGACATGTCATTGTTTGCACTTAAATTCTTCCACCACTGAACCATTATAATGTAGACATGTCCATGTTCGTCCGTTTGCAATGCATGTATGTCCATGTTCGTCCGTTTGTAACGTAGACATGTCTGTGTTTTTCCATTTGGAACGCAGACATGTCCAAGTTCGTCCTATGCAAAACATTAAAGATAAAATATTAAGATAAAATATTGTTATTGCTCATGAAGTCTCAACAAATACATTATTTGATAACTATGACCATATTTACACAAAATGTACTTCTTAAAATTGTTGAAATATGAAAAAAAAAAAATAGGACATGTCCATGTTACGTACTCTACCCATTAGCTGATTCCTGCTCATATATATATATTTGTCTCACGCTGACAGAAAACTGCTTGTCTCTGCACTTGTTCAGTCTAATTTTGATTATGCATGTATATGCTGGCATTTCGGTCTACCCTAGGTTCTGTTACGAAAACTTCGAACTGCTCAAAATAAACTTATCAGGTACATCTTAGGATATCATTCTAGAGAGCATGTTGGCTTTAAAGACGTCAAGCAGTTGAACTGGCTTAACGTAGTCCGCTACAAACATGGAGGTAACGGAGAGTCAAAATTTAAAAGTCATTTCTTGAATATTATCTCTTCAAAATGACATTATTTTATAGAGTAAATGATCAGCATCCTAATACTGAAAAGAAAATAGGGGGTCACCGTGCTCGTTTCATCTACATGTTCGATCAAAATCACACATATTTACCTAAAATGACATAAATTCTGGCATTTTTGCACATTTTTCGGTCCATATTCACATCTTGCATCGTGTTTTCCATGCGAACGGATAGGATCCCCTTATTTTCTTTTCAGTTTTAGGATGCTGAACAGTTACTCCGTAAAATATATCATTTTGAAGCTCTTCCCTCACTGTTTGGAGCGGACTACCTTAATGTGGCCAAACGGGTGACTTACATCTCGCTATGTCTAATGTATCGCATTCATAAATACATCGCTCCATGATCTCTGTGTAACATTGTTCCTGTAAACTCATCCCATCATACACGTTGTAGCTCTTTGGAATATATTATACCAACTCTCAAATACCATGGTAAACACACCTTTGATTATATTGGCATAGTCATGTGGAATAGTTTGGCAGTATCTGTGTTCACATGTAAACAACATCTTATGGACAAGCTTAAAACCGAAGAGGAAGAGGAATCAGAATATCTTTATTTCTAATTTGTATCCCAATGTGTGTCATAACCATTCCAGTTTTTTTTCTTCAGGTTGGTGTGATAGGCTATTATGACAGGGGGTATAATGTTACAGGGCCTATAGGTCCTCATCTTACTGGTCAAAGGTCCACTATGGAAATCAGCTTTTATCATAATCTTTTTAGTGCTCTTTTTTATACCCTACATGTTTTCCTGTGTCTGTTTATTTGTTCTCCTCGTCATAATTGTCGCATCTCATGTATGTGTATAAAAAATAAATTCATTCATTCATGACCGATGGTCGTACGAGAAAACTCCCCATTATCGCCTGAAGTAAAAAAATCAACTAGTGGGGGGCACGATTTAATATATTTATCGGTATTTCAAGATTCACCACCATACTATGAAACCGCTTGTATTCTTTGAGAACATAATATTTCATTAAGAACAGAGAATGGCAAAATCATAAAAATCGGAACGACTTCAACCTGTAATTAATTTTTACCAATGTTTACGTCCTTTTCCATTAGCAATTCCACATCATTTGGTATATGATTGATTGGCGTGGGACCAGAATTTATATTATCGCCAAAAACAATACATAGAATTCCCTGACCACGTGATTAATATTCAATCGAAAATTGAACCTATTGAATGCAACATTGGTCTGAACAAGGTTGTGAAGTTTGGGAGGGGATCAATTGTTGAAATTCGAGGTCAAGGTCGGGAAAGCGGTAAAATAGCAAATATACTAATCACTCCAGTTAAATAATTTCACGATTTACTTTTTTCCTGCGTTTTTTTTTTCTTTGACATTTCCCACCTTGCACGTTATAGTAGCATGACCAAACGTCCTTATCAACACCCGAAGATTCGTTATCTGAAACTATAGTTAAACCATAGTGAGCATAAGAGGCGAGGGTTTGCAATCTCTGACTGTCGAGTATTAAAGCTGCTGCCTTCGAATGTATGCAATATTTTTTTCAAAACCCATTTTTTTAAAAACACATCTGATGCAATCTAACAAAAGGTGTGCTCAATGATTTTGACGATTACAGTCCGTCCGAGTTGTCTTTTCATCCGTTTTAGTGCCCATTTCGCACCGGTTTTGTAAATAAACAAATTGCGCTTAAAAGTCCACATCGAATACATTTTCCAGTTCGTATGTGCATATATCTGTATATAGTGTAGTTGTGAGAAAATAATCAGTGATATACCATGATGTGCGTGGAATTGTCAGTCTATCTCGCACTTCGAATGCTTTGTTTACATCTGTGTGTGATGGATACCGTTCATTTGTTTACGCGAGAACAGCCTGTTCAAATGAGCAAAATTTCCCTGAGGAATGGTTATTTTCATTACATTTGATGTGAGTATGTTTCATTCAGTTAGTTTAGCATGTTTAATATGAAATATAGTTTTCAAAAAATTTCGACTGCATTCGAAGGCAGCTGCTTTAACTGCATGGGTAATTTATGATTGAAGGGCATTTTGGAAGATGTCTTGGTATCCTTGAACATTACTTCCATAACAAAACCTGTACCGTAAAAATTGAGGCCCTTATTTTTGTTCATTTCACAGGAGAATACGATATTCAATTACAATGTTTACAAATGAATGAGAGCGTGTGATACCGTGTACCAAGTTTGGGAGTATTGGGAATCGGTCTGGGAATTACCAATAAATACTCATGAATCATTTTAGCTGGAATAAGGTCCCTAGGGAATTTACACACTGTGGATCTCATGAATCGGATATTGATAGTAGTGAATATATTAGCCTACTGAAATAGAATTATGGTCATTATTTTGGATATGAATTTTATTGATTACATCGAAAATTATGATTATGAATTTCATATGAGGCATGGGACCCATATATACATTTTAAACAATACGTATTTAGAATATTTATGACTGCAACGACCCAAACCCTCCCCTTACACTTTCTCTCACTTCACATATACATCATAAAATCAATACACGATCAATACTTGCGCACTACATCACCGCACACGAGCACGCCGTCACGAGGACCAAAAACATGCATTCACCACGTGCACCGACCGACATGTCACCTTACATCGCAGCCAATCAGGACATTTCCAGACATACAGCCACTACAGATTCAGACATTACATCATCACGAACGAATCATACTCGACTTCCACTACACAAGGCGGGAGAAATATAGACACGCATGCACATGTCCCGCGATTTTGGATGAGGTATTTTTGAGACAAGACAGCTAAAAGACATGGATAAAAAGCTAAGAAGAATTTTTTTTAAAATCATTGTAAATATAGAAGATATTTCCAATATATTACGGTCTATATCTTTGTCGGACTTAGTGGGAAATCGCACCATGAGTGGGTGTGATTCATCGGACTTATCATCTTAAAGACCTAGTAGCATGCCAATGAAAGTGCTTTTTATTTAGTCCATTATGAATATTTATCAATGAATTCGAACGAATTTTACAAATACAATCGATGGGTTTCGAGCTATTGAATCAAATAGGCACTCCTTCCGAAAATTGCCGAAGATTTTGATCACGATTTTAGTATGGGTCACGTGGTGACGTCAGTTGAGGCAGAGCTGAAAGTACATGTAACCAGCAAGGTAAACTGCATGTCGCATATTCATTCCCGTTGTGTATGTTTGACAATGCAAGTGAATTGGTGAGATGGTGGGAATACGGCATTTCTTGTCTTGATAATTAGAATCAGTACTATTCATTCTCTCAGAAGGGTGGTTTGTTGAACTGCAAGATGTCCAGTATTTGCTGGTTTTCGCGTGTTTTCTTTTGAATCTCATGCCTTTTGGAGTGGTTTTCTATCTTTGAGCTGACTGCCCAAATTACGCATTTTACTTTTTTGGCCAGCCATCAAAGCACATTTTGCCTCAACTGACGTCACGATTCAGGGGAACTGCCGAAGCTATTTTGTTCATCGGCATGAGAAGGCGATTGTAATACTGGCTCAATATACTCGATTACATGTCGCTGTTACTAATTACCAATTAACGCGAACATCTTTTTTATCACCAAATGTCCACAATGCCTTTATCTGAACAGGAATAAAACCATATAACGGTACCTTGCTACTATGACTTTAAATAAATCGGAACGCCGGGCTTATTCTGTCGTACTCGCACAACACTTCATCGTACTATACATCCGCACACGGGCTGATCGGGCCCGGAAGAACCCGATTCGTCTCACGTTTGTTATTTGTTCAGCAAATAACATATAGTCATACATACAAAAATTCAGAAATTCAGGCATATACTCCGATATTTCTAAATCGTTTACACTGTTTTTAGGTTACCGCACCTATGGTCTGATAATCTATTGCCGTGGCGTTGCGTCCGGCGTCGTCCATCCACATTTTCTATCTTTACGTTCCAATCTTTCCAAAGTTTACGCTCCAATCTTTCTGAACATTTGGGAAAAGATACCATAATATAATTCGAGAAGGAAGTAGGCTTTATTTTTTTATTTTTCAACTTTTTCCAAAATGGCGGCCGTTTTTGACGAAAAATGGCCAATTTTGGACTTTGGCGGCCATTTCCTCAAAAACTGTCTGACCACTTTTGATATTTTTGTTTCAAAAGATTACACTCATATACCTCTGTGATGCATATGAGTTTGATTGTCCTTGAATCGTCGTGTGGCAGCCATTTTGATTTTTTCGACGGGTCACAAATGGGACTTTCCCATGTTAAATTCTCCTATGCTTTATAATGGGAAATATTTTTCCTGATGTCTCACTTAATATTGAGAGTAGAGATTAGGATCAATTTTGGACATATAGGAAATGAAATATGCCAAATATTCTCGTGACCTTGAATTTGACCTTTGACCTGATTTTCAACGTCATAGCACAAAACGGCTAATATCTCGCTCATTATCGACTTTACAGCTTAGGAATCAATTGTGGACCTATAGGATATGATACATGCTGAATATTGTCATGACCTTGAATTTGACTTTTGCCCTCATTTTCAAGGTCAGAGCACAAAATGGCTCATATCTCGCTTATTATCGATTTTACAGCTTAAGTATCAATTTTGAACATATGGGAAATGATGTATGCCGAATATTTTGATGACCCTGAATTTGACCTCTGACCTCATTTTCAAGGTCAAAGGGCAAAATGGCTAATATCTCGCTTATTATCGACTTTACAGCTTAGGAATCAATTGTGGACCTATAGGAAAGGATACATGCTGAATATTGTAATGACCTTGAATTTGACCTTTGACCTCATTTTCAAGGTTAGAGGGCAAAATATACATCGAATATTCTAATGACCTTGAACTTGACCTTCGACCTCGTTTTCAAGGTCAGAACACAACTTTGAACAAAAGGGTTAGGAATCAACTGTGGACACATAGGAAATGATATATGCAAAATATTCTCATGATTTTGAATTTGCTCTTTGACCTCATTTTCAAGGTCACAGAACAAAATGGTCATTATCTTGCTTCTCATTGACTTCACAGCTAGGGAATCAATTGTGAACACCTAGGAAATGATACTTGCTGAATATTGTTATGACCTTGAACGTGACCTATTTTCAAAGGCAGTGCACAACATGACTAATATCTTGCTGATTGTTGACTCTACAGTTTGTGAATCGAATGTGTACATATAGGAATTGATATAAGCTGAATATTCTCATCAACTTGAATTCGACCTTTGACATTATTTTTGAGGTGAGAGCACAAAATGGCTGATATCTTGTTTGTAAGCAACTTGTAAATGTAAACTTTATTTGCTTAAGGAGGATTCCCCACAGCAGATGCCACGAGGGGGTCTCCTCCGGAAGCAACTTTAACAACTTTATGTCTTAAGAATCAATTGTATATGAAATGATATATGGTGAATATTGTTATTAATTGAATTTGACCTTTGACCTCAGTCTTCCTTCATAATGGTAGCTGGATGGAGTACTCCTAGAACATTTCAAGATCAATACGACAATTTTGATGAAAAAGTTGTTTTAAAATGACGGTAAACTTTCTTAGGCCTTGGGCTAATTTTTTGCTGTTTATTTCGCGATGCTAAATGTTATTTTATTTGAACTTCATCTGAGCGTCAAACGGCAATTTTATACGATACCAGATTCCAGACTTCTATCGCGAAAATTGAAAAAGTTCGCAATCTACCCCAGTATTATATTTCAGCCCAAAATAGAATCTCGGGAATCTGAGCATTTGTGGGGATTTGGTCGTTTCTACATCCGCCAGGATTCGAGGTATTGTTTTGGTTTTGGACCAGGACACACATCGAACTGTATTCTACAGAAACATATTGACTTGGAGAGATTGCTCCACTACAAAAGCGACAAAATGCACAAAATCGTTTGCAGACCCAGTAGTTCGAAGATTTGGCTGAATATAACATTGGATTAGATTGCACATTTTTCTCCATTTTCGTGATAGGAGTCTGAAATTCCGTAGAAATTTGCCGTTTGACTCCCTGACGGATTATGCAAAGACGGAGATTGCATACTCATTTTAATACAAATAAGCTTGTGTCAAGCTTGTGTCAAGACACAATCTATTTTCTTACAAGACATGATAAGGTTTCCAGTTACATTACGGTTCTAAGAGACGAGTTTAGGAAGGAATTCATATCGATAATTATTATATTTTGAAAACATCAACATAGAGTGAATCGCATCCACACTTTTTTTGTAAAAAGTCTATATTTTTCTATGGCTTATTTATGATTCGAACATCCAAATCGAGACAATGCAATGCGGTGTTTATAATAAATGTCATAACACAAATACATTTCTAACTGATCTAATTATCTTTATATGTATTACGAGTTCGAGTTCAATTTTCGTGTATATCGAAATTTTGTTTTCTTTTCGTTGTCAATTAAGCACTGTCTAAACACATACAAAAATTCAAAAGCTCAGGATTTCCAACACCTTGGTTTCTCCATACATTTCCAAAACAATGAGAACACAATAAATATTTGAAATCTGTCACCCAATTTTTGCATCCATAGTCGTCAAAAGGTTTTAATAATTTATATGTCTTCAAGTCTTTTATTATCGATGACTGAAACAAATTTCAGCCAGAATTTAACACACTTTATATTATGAATACAGAGAGTGAATATCTTCCCCTGTTCCCCTGAAAAAACTGCATTGAATGTATTGTACGAAACAGACAAAACATATTTACAGAGCTTCTTATAAATGTACTGTTTCAATTTTATCACTTGTTTGTGTACCCCAAATCTCACAACCATACATCAAAATCGGAACAATTCATGAAATGGGTCCATGGCAATTTGATCGATTACATAAAAAAAATCCAAATTCTGAAATATGATTAGCTTCCCAGGACCGTGAACGGCTATGGTGTATCATTGCGTATGATAGCTCATGAAAAAATTAGCCCAATGGCTAAGATAGGTTACCGGACAATATATAATAGCTATTTTGTCCCGTGGCCTTGAAAATAAGGTCACGGTCAAATTTAAAGTCACGAGAGTATTCAGCATACCGGGGGTATATGATTTCCTAAACGTTCACAATTGATTTCTAAGCTGTAAATTCAGTAATAAGAGAGATACTAGTATTAGTCATTATGTACTCTGACCTTGAAAATGGAATAAAAAGTCAAATTAGAGGTCATCAGAAAATTCAGCATATATCATTTGCTGTATGTTCACAATAGAATCCTAAGTTGTAAATTTGATAATAAACAAGCTATTAGCCAAATTGTCCTGTGACACCTTCGAAATGAGGTCAAAGGTCAAATTAGTTCACGATAATATTCTGCATAATATATTATTTCCTATACGTCCACAACTGATTCCTAATCTGTAAAGTTGATAATAAACGAGATATTAGCCATTCTGTACTCTTGACCTTCAAAATGAGGTCAAAGGTCAGATTCAAGGTCATGACAATATTCAGCATATATCATTTCCTATATGTCCACAATTGATTCCTAATCTCTAATCTCAATATTAAGTGAGATATCAGGCAAAATGTGTCCCATTATAAAGCATAGGAGAATTTAGCATGTGAAAGTCCCATTAGGGCCGAGTTTGGGCCCAAAATGGCCCACTTTGAGCGATTCAAAGGCAAAGAAACTTATACACTTCACAGTGGTACATATGAGGAGTGTTATGCATCAAAAAGAAAAAAAAAGTTACTGAACAGATTTTGAGAAAACGACCGCCAAAAGTCCAAAATTGGCCGTTTTTCGTCAAAAATAGCCGCCATTTTGAAAAAAAAATTCGAAAATAAAAAAACTAAAAAAATACCTCCCTCTCGAAATATTTTTAGGCATTTTTGTGCAAAATTTCAGAAAGATTCGATTGTAAACTTTAAAAATTAAATGTAGACGGACGACGGACGACGGACGACGGACGCAACGCCACGGCAATAGGTTATCGGACCAAAGGTCCGGTAACCTAAAAACGAGTTTTAATTTTATTGTACAGTTTGTGATTGGTTAATACATGTGGCATGCTAATATTTCACAAAGGTATCACCATTGTCTGGCTCCAAGAGGATCCCGATATTTCCTCCTTGTGTTTGGTGACGATGTTTGGTGTCAGATGTTTGACGAAGTCTAAGTTCATGCAATGAAAAACCAGGACTGCTTCCAGTTAATTCCTTAACAAACGCCCCTGCCTCCAGATGGCCAACAAAGTTGAAGCTTTGGCCAGGCCTCTCACCTTCCCTCACAATATGATCATAATTGACCACGCGTGCCTTTGGAATTGTCTCTGAAGTTTCTGTTTCGTTCTCTGTGAGGTCTAGCCGTAGAATGTAGTCATCTTTGGCCACGGTTTGTGTGAGTGCACACTGCGGACACCCTGCTACGTGTCGCTCACTCCCAGTTCCGGAGTGAGACTCGGTGTGGCCCAAATCTTGCAGGAAGTCTCGCTTTTCTCCAACGGAGGTATTGGTTTCAGTGTTCAAGGTATTGAATGAGCTCATGTGGGTTATTCTCGAAGCTTGGCAGGTAAGAAAAGAATATTTTCTAAATCTAGGAGTAGGTAACTTCTGATATGTAGATCTCTGGAGGTCAATGTGATTCAGTCGTGACTCTGAGTAGGTGCAACAGAAGGCTGCTCGCTTTCTATCAACGAACTGCCGCGTGACAGAAAGGGCACTGAATGCAAAATGCTCGGCTTTTTTTCAGAGCATTGACTCTGTCGTTTACTGAACCATTTTTGGAAATCCTTATGAAGTAGTCACACTGCACAAGAGCGAACTCAAATTTTGTTTGTATACTCAAAATGTCTTCTTTAGCCTTCACTTGTTCCATGCATTTTATGGCTTTCCGGATGTTTTCTGGAGGGCATGGGTATTTGTGAAAATTGGCAAAGCCTCCTGCCACACAGGACCTGACAAGTGAAAATATGTAGCGGACGAAGGAGAAAAGGAAGAAGGACGTGGACACAGACTCCGGGATTTTACCGTCTTCGTCGAGGTCCTTTGTCCAGACAAGGTGCTGTTGACAGCCCAAGCTGTAGTACGTCTCCGCCCGGCGCCAGTCTGCCTCGCTCGGTATCCGGCTAACGTCGTCCTGGTCGACTCTGTGTAGGCAACAGTTTAGGGCGTACGTCACTAGGTTGTATGCTGTCGGATTGCTGGCTGTCTGTACGACAACCATCTGTACAGCCTGTCCGTGCAAGGAGAGCGACTGGTCCTGTCGGCCCAGGAAGTGCAGAGTGAATGCTTTGGTTGTCAGGTAGCGCACCAATAGACATTCCAACGAGTCGGCCTGAAACAGCAATCTTTCTATCTCCGGGAACATCGAGGCGGCCCCCGCCAGGTCACCACTGTTCCGCAGACGATCAGACTTGTAGATGGCTAATAATGTTTTGATGTCGGCGTCCCTATGATAGCGTGAGGTGAGCTGTGTCGTGTAAACGTCGAAGCCAGCCCAGTCCATATCATGTAAGTACATGTAAAACCGTGTCATGATGCGGGACAAAACTTTGCGCCGCTCTTTAACGCCCGGGAAACAGTCCACTTGGTGTACTAGGGGAATCTCTTCCCCATCGTCCTCGTTAGTATCCTCTGGAGTCGTGTCACGTATTCCGGGGAGTTTCTTCTCCATGGGGAATCTATTATGATATTCTCCGGCTTGGTATGTATAGTTTGCTTGCGTTTTCGATGTTTAAGACAGTACAACGAGTATTTAATGGTTATCTTGAACGAGATACCTTTTACTTGTGCAAACACAACACAAAAAAATGCTTCATGTTTATCGGTTACACAATGATCACATGGAGGAAAATGCAGCCAACTATAGCGAAATGTGTATTCAAACATAATCAAACACCAAAAAAAACACAAGACGCGCGAGAATAACAAAAAAAACTATGCCCCAGAGAAAGAAGAGTGAATGCAGCACGATATGGTACTGGTAAACCCTGCAACTAGCCGCCGAACGTTATCTGACTCAACTCTTTTGTGTTTAGGCCAGGTCACATTGCCTTCAAAAGTCCGACACATGGTGTAAACAGGTGAAAAATAACAATTTCCAAGTAAGTACATTTTAATAATCTATTCTATCCGATGTCCGAGGATGTTATCAAAAGTTGTGCATTGAGATTGCTACACTGAGACCAAGAGTTTGGAGAAAACGTGTCTTGCACTGCCACGACGTAACACTAAAGGCAGGGATGGATGTAAAATTCCCTCAATTTGAAGCATGAAAATTAGCATTTTCGAGAAGAATTTAGCATATAGGTACAAAAGTTGTTCAGTTTGAAGTTTATGTACAATACATTGTCAATTTTGCATTGGCAATTTATCCGTGACATGATAACGTTCTGAGGTTCCGGTTAACGTTCTATTGATGCTTGAAAAGTAATCATAGATTTTCTCCTTCCGCCATGTGAAAGCAACATTAATGAAGTTGAGATTATCAGGCTTTTAGTTTCATTGTTCAAGACATATGTATAGGAAGAACGTACGAAGCCCCTAAGGGGACATGCAGAAAATCAATTTAGAATGACCACTGATTATTTCGAGCGCTCGAAATGCTCGAAATATATTAATTCGAGCGCTCGAAATCATTTCGAGCCCTCAAAATGATTAATTCGAGCTATCAAAATCATTTCGAGCTCTCGAAATTATTTCGAGCACTCGAAATGAATCAGTTCGATCGCTCAAAATCATTTCGAGCTCTCGAAATGATTAATCCGAGCTATCGAAATCATTTTGATAGCTCGAATTAATTTAATTTGAGTGCTCGAAATGATTTCGAGCGCTCAAAATAAAACAATTTGAGTGCTCGAAATAAATTATTTTGAGCGCTCAGTTTGATTTCGATAGCTCGAATTAATATTTTGTGCGGTCGAAATATTTAATTCGAGCTATCGAAATGATTTCGAGTGCTCGAAATAATATTTTGAGTTCTCGAATTGTTTTATTTCGAGCGCTCGAAATAATCAGTGGTCATTCTGAATTAATTTTCAGCATGTCTCCTTAGGGGCTCCGTACGAACGAGACTGAACAGCACTTACTTATATAAAACAAGGGCCCATGGGGCGCCGTACTCACCGGAGATGGGTACATATGGGTACATTATGACGGACTCCAGCATGTATTAATGTACCCATTATGACGTGATGCAGCCTATCATAATGTACCCCTATGCAAGCTTACAGAAATACAAATTACAAAATAGGACCAAGTTTCCTGTAGCATACCAGCTAAATTTGAATACCAATAATCCT
Source organism: Terebella lapidaria (assembly GCA_949152475.1). Taxonomy (NCBI): domain Eukaryota; kingdom Metazoa; phylum Annelida; class Polychaeta; order Terebellida; family Terebellidae; genus Terebella; species Terebella lapidaria. Next base: position 20,023,899 of record OX424561.1, read on the forward strand.
CCTAGAGACAAAATTCATGTTTCATACACCTGTGGCAGTTTTTTTACCGAATAAAATACAGTGTGTCTTACAAGTTTACATAAAATACCTGGAATATACTGTGGCAATATACATGTATAAATATCATATCTATAATTGATAAAATGAGCTTTTTGATGTTTAGGCCAGAGGTTCAGTTTAGGATAATAGAAGAGTATATACTTTACAACATGTTGTCAGTACGTATGTTTTATCGTCGTTGCAACTGTTTTTCACTAATTGGTAACTTTTTATAATCGTCACATAATCCACCAATTTTCGGTATGTTTTGAATAACAGAAAAGTATATATGTTATAACATTTTGTCAGTACGTATGTTTTATCGCAGTTGCAACTGTTTTTCACTAATTGGTAACTATTTATATTCATCACATAATCCACCAATTTTCGGTATACTTCTTTTCTGGGACACACTCTATCTCGCCAGCATATATCCAGAGTCACGCAATTCAAAGTTATATTTGAAAGACCTTTATTTTTTAAGCACACATACATTGGGATACGTGGTATAATATATACAAGTACTGCTAATTAAGCTATAAATACTTAAATATGCATCTGACAATACTCTACTGAGTTACAACACAATTATACAATTGTATACACAAATATACTGTACATTTCTGCTGAAAAGTATTTTGTACATGTTGAAGTCTCAAGACATACATGTATTACTGTGGAAAGTGTACTACAACTACTGCACGAATCTCATGTTAGAACAGAGGACCACGAAATGTGGTCAAAGTCCCACAGATTGTCCAAATCTGGTTGATACAAGAAGCCACACTGAGTGGAAAAACACCATCAAAAATGGGTTTCTGCTTTTATTCTTCTGATTGCCCGTTCAACGTAGATACGAAGTCTTGCGATTTCATGTGTCAGCTGCACTTCCTCTCAGAAAACTTTCCCTTCTGGCCTAAGAAGGGTGGAATCACAAGACGCGATTTCTTTCTTGACAAAAGATCCTGAAAAAGAAATCCTTTGTCCGCGATGACGCCGTCGTTGGGTTCTAGTAAATCTACGATTCCAGATTTTATTTCTTTGTCAGAAAAAGTACTAGTAACCATTTCACAAGGTGATATACCTATCAGGCCTTTAAATGTGGTGTGACGTTTATAATTGGATAATGTTTCCGAGTTTAAGACCGGCGTCCGCACCTTCAACTCTGTGCAGTCCAATATAACCCTAGTTTTGGGGTATGTGGACCTGAAACACTCTGGCATGTTTGTGTTTATGGCAGCACGACTATAAAATAATATAATATAATATAACTATAATAGGCCATATTACTAACTAGCCTAACATGAAATACGTATAATTCGTCCATGTAATAAGAATCCTGCTCACAGATGATTGTGATATTCCAAATCTCACTGTCAAGTCCTGCTCATTGAATCCCTGTTTGATTCTGCATAGAAACATGAAAATTAGCCCAAAGGCTATGGTAGGTTACCGGACAATTTTGGTTTGGCCATGGCAGAAAAGGCAGGTGACAGACCTTGAGATTTACCAATCAAGGTTCGCAGTGTGAACATATGACCTTGAGATTTACCAGTCAAGGTCATCCATGTGAACTTCGATGTCACCATTATATGTATTTGTGCGGCATGTGATAATCTATATGTTCATAATACAAAAACATATCTGGGTGGAATCGTTTAGGCCGCTCAGGTCAATTTACACATTCCGAGTCAGACATTTGGCACTCAAGGTCATCTGACGTCAAGTTCAAGGTCATCATTAGTTGTGCCATATATGTTTTCCTATATATTCATAATGCAAACATGAACTCTATCTGCAAGCATTTCATCTATAGAGGCAAATCTGGGCATTTTTCGACCCCACAATGGCTGTTTTGACCTTTCAAGGTCATCGAAGGTCAAATTCAAGGTCACCACACAAGTCGCCATATATGACTTCCCATTTTAAAGTGCCAATTTCTAAGCTGTATCTTCAAGTGTTTTATGAGTACACTCGTCAAAAATTCAAAATGACCGCCACACGGAGATCGGCGATTCAAGGGCAACAAAACTTATACACGTCACAGAGGTATATAAGAGGAATCTTCTTAAACAAAAATCTCAAAACTGATCAGACAGTTTTTGAGGAAATACAGACCAGGTGCAAATTTGAGCATTTTCGACCCAAAAATGGCTGTTTTGACCCTTTCAAGGTCATCCAAGGTCAAATTCAAGGTCACCACACAAGTCGCCATATATGACTTCCCATTTGAAAGTGCCAATTCCTAAGCTCTATCTTCAAGCGTTCTATGAGTACAGTCCTGACAGCTCCCATTATGAAGGAAAAAAGTGCCGAAAATTTTCCAAAATTTTTTTCAAAGGGTGAAAAATTTTTTTGGCCCTAAAAATGGCCCAAAATGGATAGTAATGCGATTTGGGGCGAAAAAAATTCAAAATGGCCGCCACACCAAGACCGGCGAATTCAAGGCCAACCAAACCTATACATATCATGGAGGTATATGAGGGGAATCTTTTGAAACCAAAAACTCAAAACTGATCAGACAGTTTTTGAGAACATGGTCGTCAAAGTCCAAAATTGAGCGTTTTTCGACAAAAACAGCCACCATTTTGAAAAAAAAGCGAAAATCAAAAAACAAAAAAATACCTCCTTCTCAAAATGTTTTTAGGCATTTTTGTGCAAAATTTCAGGAAGATTCGATCGTAAACTTTAAAGATAAAAATGTTAACGCCGGACGGACGAACGGACGGACGACGGACGCAACGCCATGCCAATAGCTTGTCGGACCAAAGGGACGGTAACCTAAAAACTGGTCGATCAAAGGCAAGGATTCCTGGAAAACACTACCGGCAGTGTTCATGCGTTGGGAATGTCTCTAGATCTGACTCCATATGATCATGTTTCGGGCAGTTGGTTGCAGTGCCACAAATACTCCTTTAAGCGTTTCATAATCTTTGAATCCAGTGTAGAAATTTATCATATCAGGATCCGAAGAAGATCTTGCCCGCCTTTTTGTTCAATAAACTCAGCAATGACAATGTTATCTCAGCTGACCTGCATCAGTCGTGACTGACAAGTTACCTACACAACATTTCAGTCAATGAAATGCATGGTGTTGTTAATAACTTGTTATTGTACTCTAGATCCAAATTTATTCCTTTCAATCATCAAATTATATTACATGTATATTCTGATATTAACAATAACACAGTACAGTATCGCTTTGTAACCGGAAAACAGCAGCCACCGTATCTCGCCTATTTATTCGGCACGGGTTCGTTCGGTAGATGCGTTGCTATGCAACATCGTAAACATGCACTTGATCTGACAAACCCGCGCATGCTATTGGCTGACTTCGTAATTTGCATAATTTATGGACATACAAAGTTCTGCTGTGTCTTGGTAAATCCGCAAATGCTATTGGCTAACTGCGTAATTTGCATAATTTATGTACATACAAAGTATTGATGTGTCATCCAGCACTCGGTAAATCAATACGGTGGTGAATCAATCTTGACAGATTGTGAGACAAAAACGAATACATTTATTTGAATAATATGTCTATGATTTGGCCGCAAATTTGTGGTTGCCCGTCGGGCGACTGCTTGTATTTTCTCACTCGCCCTCATTGTCCTTAGTGTGGAGCCCTGCGTTCGCCTATCTCGGAACCCATCACCAGAGGTTAGGTTCTCTGCCATCACACACGGCTGTCACGTCTATCATCTCCCTCCCTCCGATCTTAGATAGGGGGCCTACATGTTGGCGACTGGCGTTGTGTGCGGAATTTGTCCGACTCGACAATTAAATTTGCAACTACGTCAACATGGATGCACGAAGAAATTCCAAAGTTGGCATATCGATAGAGGGAGCAGAAAGCGCCAGAACGTGCCCCAAATGGAAAAAAATCCGTCCCCATACAACAAAACGTGCCACGTTTGTGACATACATACATCCCAACATCCCAACACACGGTCGATCCCATATACTCACCTTCGGTGAGTAAAAAAAACTGACTAATATTCGATCCACAGAACGTTAAGGACGGCAGCGGAACGTCACATTTAACAATGAAACAATTATCATACGTGTATTACATATTTCATGCCTTATTATCACGTACTGGTCAATCTGTGCTTTCAATGTTACATATGACATGTCACAATATTGTTTTATACGTATACTTAGGTACAAAAATACATTGATTAGTGAACGATGTTCGTGAAAATGAGCAAAGTGTCAACATTAAATGAAACTTTTTCAATATTGGGATATAAAACGAATACTCACAGCTATACATACGATTCTAGGGAATCTGGGACATGGAATCCACATGTAGTCTATCCACAAGTCTGACAATATAATAAGGAAGAATATATTTTGTTCCCGTATATCTCCTTATCTGGTGCATTAGAACGTTAATATAAACATAACCTGACCCCAATACAGTAGAATTGGGTCAGCTAACGTTCGGCGGCTAGCTGCTGGGTGAGTAAATACCAGGCACAGTTCTTGTTTTGATATGATGGCTGACAATCACCAAAATCTACAAAATATAAGTAGCACAAGATTTCAAATAGGTATCAAATATATAGATCTCTGACATAGTTTGTATTACCAGTCCCACCTCTGCTGTTTCACATGACTGAAGTGTGGATATAAAACATTCGCCGTGTACTGGTTATCTTCCCGGAGGGGAAACTCGTTAAGGACTGGCCCTACGGAAGACAACAGAGACTGCAATGAGGTACTTTCCAATTGGCTTGGAATGTAAACCTAAAGTAACATATGTACCAAGACATTTATAAAATCCTGTGACCCAAAACTTCACCAAAATGAACATTCTTATTTTCCGCTTGATGTACACTGGCTGCTATGTATATCTGCTATGTATATCTGTGGTCTGAAATGATTACATCTGGAGCTATACCCTCTGTGGCCCAAACTATATCCTGCGCTTCCCTCAATATTCAATGAGGATTAAAAAATGACAGACGGATTAAATGCCATTCATATAGCGTATGATATTTAGGCCTTTTCGGTGAGATGAAAACAATGAGCAGAGCATTTATGAGCTCAAACAACTTGATGCACTCGAGTGCATCTCACTTGTGAGTTTTGCTAGCATCACTGGTTGTTTTCTGTAAAACAGGCTTCTTGCCGTGTAAAGATCAGAGAGTTTTATGATGATTGGAAGTGTGTAAGTTGATGAATTTGTTACCTTCATATTCACACTATAAATGAATGGACAGCTGGTTCATTCCAGTTCAGGATTATCGCATGCAAACGATCCTTAGAAACCTTTCAAGAATTTTCCATCAATCTGGTCCTAGGTGTTTCAATTAAATTAGCCTTATATCCGACCATATCGTTTTCACGAAAGGCGGCGCTCCAGCACCCGTCTTTCACACAATTCGTCCTTTGCATTCTGGGATACCGAAAATAGTTCCAACATGGATGCCTCTATGAATCGAAATAAATTTGAATGTTTGGGATATTTTGTTACTGACAGGACATATTGTCGAAAACTATACAATTTTTTAAGAGATTGTGATAGAATAACTCCAGTAGCGGTGTCCGTGGCAATCTTTAGTGCCTCTGAAAATTCCATGGCTGAGTCATGACTGTCGGGTCGACCCCTGGCCAGCCCTGGGTCGACCCATGCAAAACAAGAAAGCACGTGCTCGTGTTTACAAAACGCGCATTAGTACGGACTATTTTGTTACCGCGCATTGACACTGTCCCCTGATTCAGGGGACCAGAGAATCGGTTATTACAAAGACGGGTGCTTCGGAGTGCCGTCTGGTGGACAAAACGCCGACCATATGAATATGAATTTGAAATTATGACAGCATTTATAACTAGTACAGAACGGACAACATTGAATATTCCGATCCAGGCAATTAAATCCACTATAATGGTCACGTGTGAGGCGTGAGTATTGCTAATAAAAATAAACATTAAAGAGGTTTTCATTGCTTCAATGTCTCGCTACTGAATACAGAATGAAATGCACTGATTTTGAATGTCTCGCTCTTACCTCAATATTCTTCCGCATTTTCCATATATTATGTTGTCATCAAGAATAGATTATTGGTGTCACTTTTATACATTAATACTTCATTTGTTTCCATTTGAGCTCCGCATCGAAACATAACAATAGTGTACAGCAGGAAAACATGCATGTGTGAAGAAAACTCCACTTTTTGAAACTTCATTGAATATAGGAAGCCTCATAAGAATTCAATGGTGTATACAGATATACAAATACGCTTCACAATCGACAGTTTCAACAGAACTGGGTGAACCCTGTGAAAAAAAAAGAACAACGTGATTCATCCAAATAAATTACATATAATCCACATTTCAAGCAGGCAATGTATTGAAATTCTTGTTTCGTATATGTGTACCAAAGAACACAACAGATACCGTTTTGCACTGGGGCCTCGAAGATTTTCGAGTGCCTGTGGTATTACACACGTAGAATTTCTATGCATGAGAATCTGTCAGTCATTTCCCCCAGTCCGTTTCCAGACCTAATTTTATGAACTCTCTTGGCATTATAGCTTTTCTATTTCCTCGATCATGCTGAGTCTGTCATAGGTGTCCGTGCCAACTAATCGGCATCCTTTTTGTCATAACAAATGGACACATATATCACATGCGGATTTTCTTCCTCTTTTCTTCCTCTTCTTTTCCAAACAGTGGCCCATTCCAGAATTATGAATAATATAGTTTACATCAAAGTATCATCCACATTTTTAAAATAGGATTAGCTTGAGAATTTGACAGGCTATGATATATATCATTGCCTAAGATAACTCATGGAAAATCGATTTCTATGTACAGAGTGTTAATGGGCTAGTACATGTTGCATGCTAATATTTCACATAGGTATCACCATTGTCTGGCTCCGAGGGGATTCTGATGTTTCCCCCTTGTGTTTGGTGACTGTCAGATGTTTGACGAAGTCCAAGTTCATGCGATGAAAAACCAGAACTGCTTTCAGTTGATTCCTCAACACACACCCCTGCCTCCAGGTGGCCGACAAAGTTGAAGCTTTGGCCAGGCCTCTCACCTTCCCTCACAATATGATCATAATTTACCACGCGTGCCTTTGGAGTTGTCTCTGAAGTTTCTGTTTCGTTCTCTGTGAGGTCTAGCCGTAGAATGTGATCATCTTTAGGCACGGTTTGTGTGAGTGCACACTGCGGACACCCTGCTACGTGTCGCTCACTCCCAGTTCCGAAGTGAGACTCAGTGTGGCCCAAATCTTGCAGGAAGTCTCGCTTTTCTCCAACGGAGGTATTGGTTTCAGTGTTCAAGGTATTGAATGAGCTCATGTGGGTTATTCTCGAAGCTTGGCAGGTAAGAAAAGAATATTTTCTAAATCTAGGAGTAGGTAACTTCTGATATGTAGATCTCTGGAGGTCAATGTGATTCAGTCGTGACTCTGAGTAGGTGCAACAGAAGGCTGCTCGCTTTCTATCAACGAACTGCCGCGTGACAGAAAGGGCACTGAATGCAAAATGCTCGGCTTTTTTCAGAGCATTGACTCTGTCGTTTACTGAACCATTTTTGGAAATCCTTATGAAGTAGTCACACTGCACAAGAGCGAACTCAAATTTTGTTTGTATACTCAAAATGTCTTCTTTAGCCTTCACTTGTTCCATGCATTTTATGTCTTTCCGGATGTTTTCTGGAGGGCATGGGTATTTGTGAAAATTGGCAAAGCCTCCTGCCACACAGGACCTGACAAGTGAAAATATGTAGCGGACGAAGGAGAAAAGGAAGAAGGACGTGGACACAGACTCCGGGATTTTACCGTCTTCGTCGAGGTCCTTTGTCCAGACAAGGTGCTGTTGACAGCCCAAGCTGTAGTACGTCTCCGCCCGGCGCCAGTCTGCATCGCTCGGTATCCGGCTAACGCCGTCCTGGTCGACTCTGTGTAGGCAACAGTTTAGGGCGTACGTCACTAGGTTGTATGCTGTCGGATTGCTGGCTGTCTGTACGACACCCATCTGTACAGCCTGTCCGTACAAGGAGAGCGACTGGTCCTGTCGGCCCAGGAAATGCAGAGTGAATGCTTTGGTTGTCAGGTAGCGCACCAATAGACATTCCAACGAGTCGGCCTGAAACAGCAATCTTTCTATCTCCGGGAACATCGAGGCAGCCCCCGCCAGGTCACCACTGTTCCGCAGACGATCAGACTTGTAGATGGCTAATAATGTTTTGACGTCGGCGTCCCTATGATAGCGTGAGGTGAGCTGTGTCGTATAAACGTCGAAGCCAGCCCAGTCCATATCATGTAAGTACATGTAAAACCGTGTCATGATGCGAGACAAAACTTTGCGCCGCTCTTTGACGCCTGGGAAACAGTCCACTTGGTGTAGGACAATCTCTTCCCCATCGTCCTCGTCAGTATCCTCTGGAGTCGTGTCACTTTTTATTCTGGGGAATATATGTTTCTTCTCCATGGAGAATCTGCTATGATATTCTCCGGCTTGGTGCGTATAGTTTGCTTGCGTTTATCGATGTTTAGTCAGTACAACGAGTCTTGTCTCGCAAGCTCGGTGAATATGTATTTGAGAGAGGTACATATTTTCACGTATTCACCTCACCATAAGTCAATATTTGTATAAGTATAGGATAATCGGTGAAGTGGAGCGACTCTAGAAAATAATCGACGAGCCGAAGGCGAGTCTATTATTTTCCAGAGACGCGACACTGAACCGATTATCCGACTTAGTTCTCGGTTCCCCCTCAACTCAACTAAATCTCCGCCGGCATATGCACCTGAGAGTAGTAATCTGCGTGTACAACTATACCGTCACACTTCAACAGTGTTAGGAAACAGAGGGCGACACTGTCTGAATTTGTTATGAATTTTGTCATCATTAGTATACCATGAGAATAGAAGTACATGTCCACTTGCTGTTCTCGTAATTTTCAACGATATACAACATGGTATTTACCAAATTTTGCTAACTGATGTCTGCATCTAATGAATGGCTTGCATGATAATGATGAATATATCACCAATCCGTATTCACCAATCCGTATTCAAATGTATTCACCAATCCGTGTCATTCCGGATTATGAATGAATCATGCATACAAAAAGCGTTTCAGATTCACGACCATGCCCACTGCTTGTGCTACAACCTTTCAGTGTCTTGCTCAATTTAGAATTGAGACTCAACAGTAACACCACATTTATTGTTCACCTTCTCATCTACATTATATTGGCCTCGACCAAGGTTCCATGGCAGGGGGGCGGGATGGTGCAGTGGCGGAGCGCTCGGCCCATGATCTAAAGGTCGTGGGTTCGAGTCCGCTCAGCGCCACTTGTGCCTGAAAACCTCCCACGCCAGTGCAGCCCGACTGGCGGTAAAAACAAAGGCCGGGTGGTGTCAGAGACTGTCTATGGTGTTTGGCACCTAAAAGATCCCTTGGGATTTATCGTAAAGAGTAGGGGATTTCCCGGATCCCGGGTTTCTGTCTAGGGGGCATAATATCGAGTTATGGCGCCCCCTTACCCCAAGTACAAGTACCAAAGTTCCATGGCATCAAACGAATTAGGTTTCGGCAATGATGAAAACGTCTCGCTAGTACGCAAACAAACGCGTCTTGTTGGAGCAGATGCAGTTGTACACTCGCGGTTGTTGTTTTTACACGCAGTAGATTATATTGCAGTAAATCCACTGCAATACTCTACTGGGAACCGTCTCCCATTAGATTCTGAAAAATAATCTACTGCAAAGAACAATAGAACCGTGGACTAATACTAGCAAAACTGACAGGTGAGATGCACTCGAGTGCACCAGGTTGTTTGAGCTCATAAATGCTCTGCTCATTGTTTTCATCTCACCGAAAAGGCCCAACTATCATACGCTATATATATGAGTGGCATTTAATCCGTCTGTCACCGCTTTAATCCTCATCGAATATTGAGGAAAGCGCAGGATATGATACTTGTACCACAGAGGGTATAGCTCCAGATGTAATCATTTTTAGACCACAAACAAAATGCTTAGATACAGAGCAGCCAGTGTATGTCAAGCGGAAGATAATAATATTCGTCTTGGTGAAGTGTATAAAAATTATTGATATATCTGATCATCAATTTGCACAGTTTCTGTGACATAATGCAGTGGTTATAATACCGGTGTATGTGTGTGTGCCAACTGAGTTCTGGGTCCCCGGGATGTATAAATGTCTTGGTAAATTTGTTACTTTATTTTGTTGGACTTGTGGATAGACTACATGTGGATTCCATGTCCCAAGTACCTTAGTACTGTATATATTGCTCTGACTATTAATTTTATAGCCAAGTATTGAGAAAAGTGTCATGAAATGTTGACACTTTGCTCATTTTCAAGAACATCGTTCACTAATCAATGTACTTTTGTATAGAATATAAAACAATATTGGTATAAAGTGGTACAAGTATAAAACAATATTGTGACATGTCATATGTGACATTGAATGCATAGATTGACCAGTACGCGATAATAAGGCATGAATATATGTAATACACGTATGTTTCATTGTTAAAGTGACGTTCCGCTGCCGTGGTTAATGTTCTGTGGATCGAATAATAGTCAGTTTTTTATACATGTGAGTGCTGTTCAGTCTCGTTTGTCCTATGCATATGTATTGAACAATGAAACTAAAAGCCCAAGAATCTCAACCTCATAAATGTTTCTTCCACATGGCAGAAGGAGAAATCCATGATTACTTTTCAACCATCAATAGAACGTTAACCGTAGCCTCAGAACGTTATCATGTCACGGATAAATTGACAAAACAAAATACCGGACATATACGACAATGTATTGTACATAAACTTCAAACTGGACAACTTTTGTACCTATATGCTAAATGTCTGTCGATTTTCTGCTGATTTTTCATGCTTCAAATTGAGGGAAGTTTACATCCATTCCTGCCTTTAGTGTTACGTCGTGGCAGTGCAAGACACTTTTTCTCCAAACGCTTGGTCTCAGTGTAGCAATCTCACTGCACAACTTTTAATAACATCCTCGGACATGGAATAGAATATATTATTAAAGTGTACTTACTTGGCAAATTGTTATTTTTCACCTGTTTACACTATGTGTCGGACTGTTGAAGGCATTGGAACGCTAATATAGATATGACCTGACCCCAACACAGAAGAGTTGAGTCAGATAATGTTCGACGGCTAGCTGCAAGGTGTACTAGTACCATATCGTGCTGCATTCACTCTTCTTTCTCTGGGGCATAGTTTTCTTTTGTTATTCTCGAGCGTGTCGTGTTTTTTGGTGTTTGATTATGTTTGAATATATATTTTAATCCGATTGAATAAATCCGCCATAATAGTCATGTGTGTAGCGTGAGTATTGATACAGAATCAAATGCACTGTTTTTTAATGTCTCGCTTTTACCTCAATATTCTTCCGCATTTCCCATATATTATGTTGTCATCAAGAATAGATTATTCGTGTCATTTTTATACATTAATACTTCATTTGTTTCCACTTGACCTCGGCATCGAAACTTAACAATAATGTGCAGCAAGAAGACATGCATGTGTTAAGAAAACCCAGGGTTGTGAAGATGGAAATATACGATCGGTGATTACCAACCGTGAACCATGTGAAAAACGAACAACAAGATTCATCCAAATAAATTACATATAATCCACATTTCAAGCACGCAATGCATTGAAATTCTTGTCTCGTGTGTAATAATAATAATAATAATAATAATAATATATCAAACTTTTATAGCGTTTAATTTCGTATAACGAATTCTAAGGCGCAACAGTCCTGATTAATAACCAATATCATAAAACGTGGTCAGAAATAGTTCATGATCGAGATGACAACCGGCTGTGTTGAGAAGGTTAAGGGGGATAGGCATCCTGAAATAGATGCGTCTTAAGCTGATGCCTGAAACTAGACAGGGTTGGAGCAGAACGAATATCATTTGGTAGGGAATTCCAAAGTGAGGGGCCGTCATAACTCAAACTGTTTTGAAATTGAACCTTTGATTTATTAATGGAAGGTTTATAAAGTGGGACATGGAGGAACAGTTTATCAGGATTGCCACGCCTCGTGTTCACTTTACATGTGTAGCGAGTTAGGTGATCGTTGAAATATGCAGGTAGTCCCGTATGCAATGATTTATAAATAATTGTTGCTGTTTTAAACTCTATTCTGTGCCTAATGGGCAACCAATGTAGTGACCTGAGAACAGGGGTAATATGAGAGAACTTAGATGTCCGAGTGACAATGCGGGCCAAAGTATTCTGAACACATTGTAACTTATTTAAATCCCGACTGGATAAAGACCTATACAATGAATTACAATAATCAAGTCTACTACTAACTAGTGCATTAGCCAATGTAATTGTATTGCTTTTCGAAAGATTACGCCTGATCCTTCTTAGGTCACGAAGACCCACAAAACATGATTTACAAACAGAAACAACCTGATTGGAGAATGAAAAATCAGAATCAAAAACAACACCTAAATTGCGTGCTTTTTCCGTAGGACTGATTTCATTTCCAAGAATATCCACTGGAAAACAATCTGCCATCTTAGCCCTTTGAGACTTGGTACCAAACAGGATGAACTCAGTTTTATCTGGATTGAGCTTAAGCTTGTTTGCATTCATCCAGTTTTGGACATCTTTGAGACATTCCTGGAGTGTGACTAGATCCGTAGCACAATTTGTTTGTGAGAGTGGCATATAAAGCTGAGTATCATCAGCATAGAAATGATAGTTAACCGTATTATGTGCAGAGATTATTTTATGTAGAGGTGTTGTGTACATGGAAAACAAAATGGGACCAAGAACTGATCCCTGTGGAACACCAAATTTTATATCTGCGAGCTCTGAAAGGCTGTCGCCAACCTTAACTGATTGGACCCTACCAGACAAATAGGACGAGAACCACTTGCGTGCAGTCCCACCAAAGCCAAACCAAGATGATAGACATTCTAAGAGAACTGAATGGTCGATCGTGTCGAAAGCAGCCGAAAGATCAAGTAATACCAGAGCAGTCGGCATGCTTTTTGACAACGAAATGTGTATGTCATTCTTTATATTTAACAACGCAGTTTCTGTTGAGTGGCCGCTCTTGTAGGCAGACTGGAATGGATTACCCAAATTGTTTTTATCCAAGTGTTGTTTAATCTGGGATGCAACCACTCGTGCAACCAGTTTGGAGATGAAACATAGACCCGATACTGGGCGGTAGTTTTTCATCTCTTCCTTGGATAACGAGGGATTTTTAAGCAATGGAGTAATTACAGCCTGTTTTAATCTACTAGGCACTAAACCTTCCATCATGGAGCAGTTAACCAATTTAGTGATAGATGGTACCAAAATGTCAACAAAATCTTTAACCAGGAAAGTGGGCCAAGGGTCGAGAATACATGATTTAGTAGGAGAATCAAGAATGACTTTCCGAATAAGCTGTTCAGATGCAGGCTCGAAGTGATTGAACTCAACAGGTGATATCGCTGGTGAAGTGGTCTGTTTAGGCTGCTTTGTGAAATTGTTTCGTATACGTGTGATTTTGTCTGTGAAGAAAGAACCAAACACATTGGCAAGGAGCGTGTCATCTTTGCTTCCGGGCAAAGCAGTCTGATGTTTCCTATGCAAAATATTGTTCATTTCTTTCCATAGTTTTTTTGGATCATCAGAATTGTTCTTAATAATATTAGTGTAATGATCTCGTTTTGAGTTGTTTATGATTGAGTTGCATTTACTGATCTGTCGTCGTAGTTTCGATCTATTCAGCACAGATGGGACTTTTCTCCAAGTTCTTTCAAGCTGTCTACGTAACCGTTTGGCCTCACGATATTCCGGAGTTATCCAAACTGGAGTGGGTTTGTCCACACATTTCGTTTTTAGTGGTGCATGAGCATCAATTACAGAGGAAAGGCTGTTCATATATTGGTCGTAAAGTTCGGTAACGTTGTCAGAAGGCGATACAGTGAAGGCAGTATTTTGCAGATCTTGTTTTAGTTTTTCGTGATTTATCTTATGATACTGACGAAATGTTATGTATTTACTAGGTGGTTTAGGGGCTGAATCGATATCCAGTGTGCAACTGATGCAGAAATGGTCGCTTAAACAACCCAGCCTACACCAATTTTCCACTGTGAAATCCGATGGGGTGATAAGTAAATCAAGAGTGTGGCCATGGATATGAGTAGGGAAGTTTATATGTTGAACAAAATTACAGGAATCAAGCATCAATTTGAAATCACAACTGGTGTTTGAAACGGTATCAATGTGGATGTTGAAATCACCGCTGATTATAGTTGAGGCAGACAGGGACGATATGAAACCAGAAAATGACATAAATTCTTCCAGGAAAACTGCGATACCAGAACCAGGCGGTCTATAGATTGAAGCAAAATTCAATGTGTTATCACGCCATCGTACAGAAACGACAATGTTCTCAAAAGAACCAAAACTAGGTGCTGCAACCAGGGAGACATCCAGAGTTTGTTTTACCAGGAAACCAACACCACCGCCCGTCTTTCCAACGCGAGGGGAATGGAAGAGTTTATATCCACTAGGGGTTAGTTCACTGAGAAATGATGCAGTGTCATTAGTCCTGACAGTCACATGTACATGTACCAAAGTACACCACAGATACCATTTTGCACTGAAGACTCACTGAGTCCTTTTTGCACTGAGGATTTTCAAGTGCCTCTGGTATTACACACCTAGAGTTTCTATGCATAAGAATTGGTTAGTCATTTCCCCCGAGTCCGTTTCCAGATTTACTTTTATGAACTCTCTTGGCATTTTATTTCCTCGAATATGCTGAGACTGTCATAGGTGTCCGTGCCAACTAATCGGCATCCTTTTTGTCATAACAAATGAACACATATATCACATGCGGGTTTTCTTCCTCTTTTCTTCATTTTCTTTTCCAAACAGTGGCCCATTCCAGAATTATGAATAATATAGATTACATCTAAGTATCATCCAAATCTTTAAAATATGATTAGCTTGAGAACGTGGAAGGCTATGATATATTTCATTGCCTAAGATAACTCAAGGAAAATCCATTTCTATGTACAGAGTGCGAGTGGGCTAGTACATATTGCATGCTAATATTACACAAAGGTATCACCATTGTCTGGCTCTGAAGAGATTCTAATATTCCCTCCTTGTGTTTGGTGACTGTCAGATGTTTCACGAAGTCCAAGTTCAAACGATGAAAAACCAGGACTACTTTCAAGGGACTCATCAACAAACGTCCCTGCCTCCTGATGGCCCACAAAGTTGAAGCTTTGGCCAGGCCTCTCACCTTCCCTGACAATATGATCATATTTGACCATGTGTTCCTTCGGAGTTGTGTCTGAAGTTTCTGTTTCGTTCTCTGTGAGGTCTAGCCGTAGAATGCAATCATCTTTAGGCACGGTTTGTGTGAGTGCACATTGTGGGCACCCTGCTACGTGGCGCTCACTCCCAGTCCCGAAGTGAGACTCAGTGTGGCCCAAGTCTTGCAGGAAGTCTCGCTTTTCTTCAACAAGAGTTTTGGTCCTGAAGGAGTCCATGTGGCTAAATCTCGAAGTATGATGGGCCGAGGAACAATGCTCTCTAAATCTGCGATCAGATTGATTGCAATATGTAGATCTCTGGATATCAATGTGTTTCAGTCGAGGCTCTAGGTGGGTGCAGTGGAACGCTGCTCGCTTTCTGTCAACGAACTGCCTGGTGACAGATAGGGCCTTGAATGCAAACTTCTCGGCTTTGTTCAAAGCATTGACTCTGTCGTTTGTAGAACCATTTTTAGAAATCCTGATGAAGTAATCACATTGCACAAGAGCGAACTCAAATTTCGTTTGCATACTCAAAATGTCTTCCTTAGCCTTGACTTGTTCCATGCATTTGATGGCTTTACGGATGTTTTCTGCAGGGCATGGGTACTTTTGGAAGTTGACAAAGCCTCCTGCAACACAAGACCTGACAAGTGAAAATATGTAGCGGACGAAGGAGAAGAGGAAGAATGAAGCAGAAAGGGACTCTGGGATTTTTGCGTCTTCGTCGAGGTCCTTTGTCCAGACAAGGTGCTGTTGACAGCCCAAGCTATAGTACGTCTCCGTCTGGCGCCAGTCTGCCTCGTCAGGTATCTGACTGGCCCCGTCCTGACCGACTCTGTGTAGACAACAGTGTAAGGCGTACATCACTAGGTTGTATGCTGTCGGGTTGCTTGCCGTCTGTACGGCCCCCATCTGTACAGCCTGTCCGTGCAAGGAGAGCGACTGGTCCTGTCGGCCCAAGAAATGCAGAGTGAATGCTTTGGTTGTCAGGTAGCACACCAATAGACAGTCCAGAGAGTAAGCTCGAGACAACAACCTTTTTATCTCTGGGAACATCGAGACAGCCCCCGCCAGATCACCACTGTTCTGCAGTCGACTTGTAGATGGCTAATAATGTTTTGATGTCGGCGTCCCTGTGATAGCGTACGGAAGCCCGTTGAGGCCAGATACTGCAAGGTGTGAAAATATATTTATCTGGCGGCTGCCACATAATTATCTGGCGGCCGCCACCTAATTATCTGGCAGCCGCCACTTAATTATCTGGCATGCAGCCGCCACTTAATTATCTGGCGGCCGCCACATAATTATCTGGCGGCTGCCACTTAATTATCTGGTGGCTGCCACATAATTATCTGGCAGCCGCCACATAATTATCTCTGTAGAAGATTCTTGTAAAGCAATATACATGTAGCTAATTAGTATCCAAATAAAAGTCGTGACATCATCTACATACTGTGTTTAGTGAGACAATGTTAATATGGGGTAATGTGAGGGGGGGGGGCTGTTAATATGCAAATGATTCAACAAAACTTAACTTTCACATTTAGCATTATATATGGATCATCATTGAATTCATGTTATTTGTTGTGGCCAGGCAACTGGGCCCTCTGCAATCATGGTTGCTATTTCGATATTAGGTTAATTAAAGGGATATGTGAACAAATGAAAACAGTGCATATTCGATGGTGGTGACAAATATTCGTCAAAATTACCTGATTATTATTGTGTGTTCCTTTTATTCTTTGTTTTTTTTTACCTATGCAATATGTATTGAAAGTTGGCCTATGGTCCATAATACCATGGAAATCCCCTATATTTCCATGATAATACCAATCAATGACATGAAAGTATGTACATATCATCGCGCAAACAAATATTTGTTAAATTTATTGAGGCATTCTTGGACCATATGTTACAGTATAAATTGGCATTGACCAATCAGAGTCACTTTGCCCGTTACGAACACGCACCACTCCTATTGGATGCTGGTTTTCGAAGGGAGAGGGAAGATGATTTTTTTTTCAATCCCGAATTAGGAACTTGATATCGACTTAGTATATCGATAATGTATCTCAAATAAAATGTAACATTTTGACCACATACAAATTCGGAAATTTGAATTTCTATGGATAGACCAAAATGCTGGGTTAATGCACTAATTATGTGGCGGCCGCCAGATAATTAAGTGGCGGCTGCCTGATAATTATGTGGCGGCCGCCAGATAATTAAGTTGCGGCCGCCAGATGATTGTGTGGCGGCCACAAGATAATTATGTGGCAGCCGCCAGATAATTAAGTGGCAGCCACCAGATAATTATGTGGCGGCCACCAGATAATTATGTGGCGGCCGCCACTTAAATATATTTTCACACCTGGCACTAACGGTCTTCCGTAATAGCGTGAGGTGAGCTGTGTCGTATAAACGTCGAAGCCAACCCAGTTCAAATCATGTAGGTACATGTACAACCGTGTCATGGCCCGGGACAAAACTTTGTGCCGCTCCTTGGTGCCCGGGAAACAGTCCACTTGGTGTGGGGCAATCTTTTCCCCGTCATCCTCATTCGTATCCTCTGGACTCGGAAATGACCCTTGCAATAGGGTTGGTGACACAGCGATGTTGATGCCAAAATACCCTATGGCTCTTACCAAATTAATGATAGGCACAATTATGTACTTTCACTTTCGGTTTATTATGAAAAAAAATACGTGTTTCACCCAAGCAACTGTACATAATGACTCCACATTTTAGCCACGCAAGGCATTGAATCTCGGATGTCTCGTGAATCGATATAGGTGTCGGATTGTATGTGCCCTCTATGCTTTTGAAATGCCTGTGGTTATATCACGATGTGGAATTTCTATGCATAAGAATCGATTGTTCCTTGTGTCTAGTCTTTTTCTTTGGTCCATTCCCATATATATTATACATGTATGACTTAGTTTGCCATTGTAACAAGTTACATTACAACAAGCTATATTGTTATTCACATGCAAATATGTCTATGTCCAATATGAAAATTAAATCGTCGCTATCGATTCTTAAAAGTTGGCACGTATCAATTTTGCGGCCATATGATTTTCCATAAACTCTTTTATTAGTTGATAATTGTTCATAATTATGTGCTATTGCACAATATGGGGTTTTATGCCCGAGGGCTAAGTCTTTGAGAAGCCTGACGCGAAGCGGAGGGCTTTCTGAAGGCTTGGCCCGAGTCAGCAGGGTGTCAAGGTCATCGGTCGAAGTTTAAGGTACGTGTAATCAGTTATCTTTATACCTTCTGGCTATATCAGTTATACCTTCTGGCTATTGATTAGGTACTTATGTACTTGTCATATATCTGTTCCATGGGGTTTGTTTCGGATTTCTAAAATATTTTCATGGGGTGTTGGGCAGTTGTATACTAATTCCATCAGGTGTACAGTAGAAACAACTACATTTAACACACTGTCTGCCCCTGATGACGCCAGTGTGTCTTTGAATAAACTATTCGGTCGGGCTTTGTTTCTATTGCAAAATGTTGTATTTTACGTTTGTTATTGGCATCATTAAAATTACTGTATTTGTGGTAATAGATTGATACCTACATCCATACCACTGAGTCGGTGTCACTGCTGGCGGACGTTAAATCTGTCCCCGAGGATACCATCAACTCAGTAGCCTTGTGGCTATTGATTAGGTACTTATGTACTTGTCATATATCTGTTCCATGGGGTTTGTTTCGGATTTCTAAAATATTTTCATGGGGTGTTGGGCAGTTGTATACTAATTCCATCAGGTGTACAGTAGAAACAACTACATTTAACACACTGTCTGCCCCTGATGACGCCAGTGTGTCTTTGAATAAACTATTCGGTCGGGCTTTGTTTCTATTGCAAAATGTTGTATTTTACGTTTGTTATTGGCATCATTAAAATTACTGTATTTGTGGTAATAGATTGATACCTACATCCATACCACTGAGTCGGTGTCACTGCTGGCGGACGTTAAATCTGTCCCCGAGGATACCATCAACTCAGTAGCCTTCTGGCTATTGATTAGGTACTTATGTACTTGTCATATATCTGTTCCATGGGGTTTGTTTCGGATTTCTAAAATATTTTCATGGGGTGTTGGGCAGTTGTATACTAATTCCATCAGGTGTACAGTAGAAACAACTACATTTAACACACTGTCTGCCCCTGATGACGCCAGTGTGTCTTTGAATAAACTATTCGGTCGGGCTTTGTTTCTATTGCAAAATGTTGTATTTTACGTTTGTTATTGGCATCATTAAAATTACTGTATTTGTGGTAATAGATTGATACCTACATCCATACCACTGAGTCGGTGTCACTGCTGGCGGACGTTAAATCTGTCCCCGAGGATACCATCAACTCAGTAGCCTTCTGGCTATTGATTAGGTACTTATGTACTTGTCATATATCTGTTCCATGGGGTTTGTTTCGGATTTCTAAAATATTTTCATGGGGTGTTGGGCAGTTGTATACTAATTCCATCAGGTGTACAGTAGAAACAACTACATTTAACACACTGTCTGCCCCTGATGACGCCAGTGTGTCTTTGAATAAACTATTCGGTCGGGCTTTGTTTCTATTGCAAAATGTTGTATTTTACGTTTGTTATTGGCATCATTAAAATTACTGTATTTGTGGTAATAGATTGATACCTACATCCATTCGTTGAATTCGATTAGATCACTCAGTCTCGATGGTAATAACTTTATTCTTGGATACATGGGACCGGAATTTACACTGTAGAAAGGTCAAAAATTTCTGTATTCACTCAAGTGCTTCGACCTGTAGCCTGTGCAAGCATTAGAGGCTGAAGCTGATCTGAAATGACCTTGAACTCGACCATTGTCTAATGTATCGAAAAATAGTGTTTGGTATTAGACTTAACCAACTCATGAATGCTTATGTGCCAAAAAACTAGTGCAAGTCAAAAAAGAGGCGGCAGCATTATTGAATCACACCCATAGGCCCTGACCCTTTGGTCACTACAGAGTCCAATGGCCGACAATGACCTTGACATCATGTTCTCACACTCATACACATCGTGAGGGTTTGTAATATATGGTTGTCTCGTTAGTAAATGGATGCAAGTATTTCTTGTTTGCTCTCTACATATCAAAGTAGGAGTAACATAATACTCACGCTTACATATTTCACATCAACCTTATTGTATGTAAATATTTCCTTTTTTTATCCTGGCTGCCTACGTTATGATATAAGTACGACATTACATATGTGTCATGACGAGCAAGTAAAAATGCATTTGCACAAGGACACAAGAATGTGTGAACAAATACTGATGACACAGTGATTGAGTTGGACCTTGGAAGGAGTATTGTGAACCACTGGTGTATGGTGATTCAACATTTAGTCAGTTGGGCCATGGGATTGATAGGTTTCTCTTAACGCCTTATGATACGGAGTAGGAGGGCTGTATGTGCCTTTTTTTCGTTGCTGAATGTTCACGAGCTGAATGCTGCTATTTCACTAAAGAGACACATTCTCCTCATCCAAGGATACACCCTATCTTTCCCTGGTGTGTATGATTGCATACCCCGAGAAATCCGGCCGAGGATGCGCCAACTAATCTCAGGCACACGTACACGGGGTATCCAATATGTGAAATTGGACGCTCTGTGTCGAAAATGGCAGCCATTTTGAAAAAAAATGCGAAAATAAAAAAAAAACAAAGAATACCTCCTTCTTGAAATATTTTTGGGCATTTTTGTGCAAAATGTCAGGAAAATCCGATTGTAAACTTTAAAGATAAACATAGCACCAAGGGTGCTGTAGCTTACCGGCAGATCAAGAGAATTGCAGAGTATTGATTTTCCAAAATATAAATTGTTACACTGATCTTCAACTCTATTGTCAAAACATGTTCGTAAATGTTGCCGAACACACATTTTCTGTTTGGACTATACTATGAAATCAAGTCATATATGCACAGACCGTCGATTCAAAGGCAACAAAACTTACACGCGTCTCAAAGGTACATGAGGAGAATCTTTTGCAAGATTTTGAGGAAAACTGGCTGAACAGATTTTGAGAAAATGGCTGCCAAAGACAAAAATCATCGTTTTTTCGACAAAAGAAGTCGTTATTCCCTTCCAAGGTCATTGAAGGTCAAATTCAAGTTCATCACTCAAACCGCAATATATGACTTCCCCTTTGAATGTGCCAATACTTAGGCTCTATCTTGAAGTGTTCTATGAGATTACTCCACACAGCTCCCATTATGAAGGAAAAATTGTGTGTCCAAAACATTTTTCAATGGCCAAAATAATTTTTTTTTGCTGGAAATGTCTCAAAACAAATAAGGACTCGATTTGGGACGGAAAAAAAATGTTGTCGATCTGTTAAAAAAATTAAAATGGCCACCACATCCAGACCGGCGATTCAAGGGCAAAAAAACTCATAAACGTCATAGAGGTACATGAGAGGAATGTTTTGAAACAAAAATCTCAGAACTGATCAGTTTTTGAGAAAATGGCCACCAAAGTCCAAAATTGGCAATGTTTCATCAAAAATGGCTGCCAAATCGGCAAATACGATTCAATAAAAAATTCAGTCATCTTTAGCTACTAGCCCAAGGTATGTTCTGACAAACTTATGAGATATTCATTATGTCAACACATGATGTCATCATGTCAACACGGACGACATGCGGAAAACCATGACAATAGCCTAACAGCCCAAATGGGCTGGTTCACAACAATAACACCAGATCCGGACCCCTAGCCCTAGTCATCCCAACAGTAAAATCATTTGGCCTGAATTCTTTCTTCTTTTCTGGCTCCATATTGTGGAACAGTCTACCTGCTCAGATCCGTACCAGTACTACTAAATTATGTTTTCTTAAATGTGTTAAACAACATCTGTATAATCAAATGTCAGAACAAAACGCAAGCTCTTTTATGTACTTTTAATGTAATATTAACACAGTCACATTAACTCAGGTCTCCTTCTTCTAGTCAGTTAATATGGTGCTATATAGGTATGTGTTATTTTCTAGTCATCAATATGGTTCAGTTATTTGTATTTGAACATATTTACAATTATCTAATTTATTTAGAGGTATTAGCTTTTTTCTGTCTTAATTTCAATTTACACCTGTTTACTCTGGTCTTTACAACCACTCATTACTATTTTCACAGTTGTTACCTTTTGTCCACTATAATTTATATTATTCTTTGTTTATTCCATCATATACAAAATTTATTCCTATAATTTATTCCTTCTGCCATATTTGTTCATAATTTTTCTAAGGGCCACAATGGAAATAAGCATTTTTGCTTTCTTGTGTTACTCTGTATATTTTTTGATGTAATATTATATGTCATTGTATTTTAAGTACATGTCCATGTATTGCATTTTGATTATACAAATAAATTCAATCAATCAATCAGTCAATCAATCAAGCTAAAAATGTGGACGACGAAGGAAGCATTGCCACGGCAATAGGTTATCGGACCAAAGGTCCGGTAACCTAAAAAAACGATTTTTGATTTCAGTGTACAGATTGCGAGTAGCTAGTACACGTTGCATGCTAATATTTTACAAAAGTATCACCATTGTCTGGCTCCGAGGGGAAACCGATGCTTCCCCTTTGTGTTCGGTGACTGTCAGATGTTTGACGAAGTCCAAGCTCATGCGACGAAAAACCAGGACTGCTTTCCGTTGACTCCTCAACAAACACCCCTGCCTCCAGATGGCCGACAAAGTTTCGGTCAGGCCTCTCACCTTGCCTCACAATATGACCATAATTGACCACGTGTTCCTTCGGAGTTGTGTCTGAAGTTTCTGTTTCGTTCTCTGTGAGGTCTAGCCGTAGAATGCAATCATCTTTGGGCACGGTTTGTGTGAGTGCACATTGTGGACACCCTGCTACGTGTCGCTCACTCCCAGTCCCGAAGTGAGACTCAGTGTGGCCCAAGTCTTGCAGGAAGTCTCGCTCTTCTTCAACGAGAGTATTGGTTTCAGTGCTCGAATTACTGAACGAGTCCATGTGGCTAAATCTCGAAGCCTGATGAGACGAGAAACGATGCTCTCTAAATCTGCGATCAGATTGATTGCAAAATGTAGATCTCTGGATATCAATGTGTTTCAGTCGGGGCTCTAGGTAGGTAGAGTAGAACGCTGCTCGCTTTCTGTCAACGAACTGCCTGGTGACAGATAGGGCCTTGAGTGCAAACTTCTCGGCTTTGTTCAAAGCATTGACTCTGTCGTTTGTAGAACCATTTTTAGAAATCCTGATGAAGTAATCACATTGCACAAGAGCGAACTCAAATTTCGTTTGTATACTCAAAATGTCTTCCTTAGCCTTGACTTGTTCCATGCATTTGATGGCTTTACGGAGGTTTTCTGCAGGGCATGGATACTTGTGGAAGTTGACAAAGCCTCCCGCCACACAGGACCTGACAAGTGAAAATATGTAGCGGACGAAGGAGAAGAGAAAGAACGAAGCAGACACGGACTCCGGGATTTTTGCGTCTTCGTCGAGGTCCTTTGTCCAGACAATGTGCTGTTGACAGCCCAAGCTGTAGTACGTCTCCGCCCGGCGCCAGTCTGCCTCGTCAGGTATCTGACTGGCCCCATCCTGGCCGACTCTGTGTAGACAACAGTGTAAGGCGTACATCACTAGGTTGTATGCTGTCGGATTGCTGGCTGTCTGTACAACACCCATCTGTACAGCCTGTCCGTGCAAGGAGAGCGACTGGTCCTGTCGGCCCAGGAAATGCAGAGTGAATGCTTTGGTTGTCAGGTAGCGCACTAATAGACAGTCCAGAGAGTCAGCTCGAGACAACAACCTTTTTATCTCTGGGAACATCGAGACAGCCCCCGCCAGATCACCACTGTTCTGCAGTCGACTTGTAGATGGCTAATAATGTTTTGATGTCGGCGTCCCTGTGATAGCGTACAGAAGCCCGTTGAGGCCAGATACTGCAAGGTGTGAAAATATATTTATCTGGCGGCTGCCACATAATTATCTGGCGGCCGCCACCTAATTATCTGGCAGCCGCCACTTAATTATCTGGCAGCCGCCACTTAATTATCTGGCGGCGGCCACATAATTATCTGGCGGCTGCCACTTAATTATCTGGTGGCTGCCACATAATTATCTGGCAGCCGCCACATAATTATCTCTGTAGAAGATTCTTGTAAAGCAATATACATGTAGCTAATTAGTATCAGCCACCAGATAATTATGTGGCGGCCGCCACTTAAATATATTTTCACACCTGGCACTAACGGTCTTCCGTAATAGCGTGAGGTGAGCTGTGTCGTATAAACGTCGAAGCCAGCCCAGTTCAAATCATGTAAGTATATGTACAACCGTGTCATAACCCGGGACAAAACTTTGCGCCGCTCCTTGATGCCCGGGAAACAGTCCACTTGGTGTGGGGCAATCTTTTCCCCGTCATCCTCATTCGTATCCTCTGGACTCGGAAATGACCCTTGCAATAGGGTTGTTGACACAGCGATGTTGATGCCAAAATACCCTATGGCTCTTACCAAATTAATGATAGGCACAATTATAAACATGTACTTTCACTTTCGGTTTATTGTGAAAAATATGACGTGTTTCACCTGTACATAATGACTCCACATTTTAGCCACGCAAGGCATTGAAACTCGGATGTCTCGTGAAGCGATATAGGTGTCAGATTGCATGTGCCCTCTATGCTTTTGAAATGCCTGTGGTTATATCACGACGTGGAATTTCTATGCATAAGAATCGATTGTTCCTTGTGTCTAGTCTTTTTCTTTGGTCCATTCCCATATATATTATACATGTATGACTTAGTTTGCCATTGTAACAAGTTACATTACAACAAGTTATATTGTTATTCACATGCAAATGCAATATGTCTATGTCCAATATGAAAATTAAATCGTCGCTATCGATTCTTAAAAGTTGGCACGTATCAATTTTGCGGCCATATGATTTTCCATAAACTCTTTTATTAGTTGATAATTGTTCATAAAAGCAACCAAGATAACCAAATGTACTCTGTAATCAATGACACTGACCAGCAACACAATATATATGTGGAATATTATAGGGTTATTGCACAATATTGGGGAAGCCCGACGGGAAGCGGAGGGCTTCTTGAAGGCTTGGCCTGAGTCGGCAGGATGAAAATGTCATCGGTTGAAGTTTAAGTCGAAGCTTAGGATAACGTATAATCAGTTATCCATTTATTGAACTCGATTAGATCACTCAGTCTCGAGAACAATAGCTTTATCATTGGATACATGGGATCGGATTTTACACTGTAGATAGGCGAACAATTTCTGTATTCACTCAAGTGCTTCGACCTATAGCCTGTGCAAGCGTTAGAGGCTGAAGCTGATCTGAAATGATCTTGAACTCGACCATAGTCTAATGTATCGAAAAATAGTGTTTGGTATTAGACTTAACCAACTCATGAATGCTATTATGTGCCAGAGAAAATAGTGCAAGAAAGAGGCAGCATCATTATTTAATCACACCCATAGGCCGTGACCCTTTGGTCACTACAGAGTCCAATGGCCGACAATGACATTGGCATCATATTCTCCTACTCATACACATGGTGAGGGTTTGTAATATGTGGCTGTCTTGTTAGTAAATGGATGCACATATTTCTTGTTTGCTCTCTACATATCAAAGTAGGAGCAACATAATACTCACGCTTACATATCTTATATCAACATTATTGTATGTAAATATTTCCTTTTATATCCTGGCTGCCTACGTTATGATATAAGTACGACATTACATATGTGTCATGACGAGCAAGTAAAAATGCATTTGCACAAGGACACAAGAATGTGTGAACAAATACTAATGACACAGTGATTGAGTTGGATCTTGGAAGGAGTATTGTGAACCACTGGTGTATGGTGATTCAACATTTAGTCAGTTGGGCCATGGGATTGATAGGTTTCTCTTAACGCCTTATGATACGGAGTAGGAGGGCTGTATGTGCCTTTTTTTCGTTGCTGAATGTTCACGAGCTGAATGCTGCTATTTCACTAAAGAGACACATTCTCCTCATCCAAGGATACACCCTATCTTTCCCCGGTGTGTATGATTGCATACCCCGAGAAATCCGGCAGAGGATGCGCCAACTAATCTCAGGCACACGTACACGGGGTATCCAATATGTGAAATTGGACGCTCTGTGTCGAAAATGGCAGCCTTTTTGAAAAGAAATGCAAAAATAAAAAAATAAAAAAAGAATACCTCCTTCTTGAAATATTTTTGGCATTTTTGTGCAAAATGTCAGGAAAATCCGATTGTAAACTTTAAAGATAAACATAGCACCAAGGGTGCTGTAGCTTACCGGCAGATCAAGAGAATTGCAGAGTATTGATTTTCCAAAATATAAATTGTTACACTGATCTTCAACTCTATTGTCAAAACATGTTCGTAAATGTTGCCGAACACACATTTTCTGTTTGGACTATACTATGAAATCAAGTCATATATGCACAGACCGTCGATTCAAAGGCAACAAAACTTACACGCGTCTCAAAGGTACATGAGGAGAATCTTTTGCAAGATTTTGAGGAAAACTGGCTGAATAGATTTTGAGAAAATGGCTGCCAAAGACAAAAATCATCGTTTTTTCGACAAAAGAGGTCGTTATTCCCTTCCAAGGTCATTGAAGGTCAAATTCAAGTTCATCACTCAAACCGCAATACATGACTTCCCATTTGAATGTGCCAATACTTAGGCTCTATCTTGAAGTGTTCTATGAGATTACTCCACACAGCTCCCATTATGAAGGAAAAATTGTGTAACAAAAACATTTTTCAATGGCCAAAATAATTTTTTTTGCTGGAAATGTCTCAAAACAAATAAGGACTCGATTTGGGACGAAAAAAAAAATTTGTCGATCTATCAAAAAATCAAAATGGCCACCACACGCAGACTGGCGATTCAAGGGCAAAAAACTCATAAACGTCATAGAGGTACATGAGAGGAATGTTTTGAAACAAAAATCTCAGAACTGATCAGTTTTTGAGAAAATGGCCACCAAAGTCCAAAATTGGCAATGTTTCATCAAAAATGGCTGCCAAATCGGCAAAAACGATTCAATAAAAAATTCAATCATCTTTAGCTACTAGCCCAAGGTATGTTCTGACAAACTTATGGGATATTCATTATGTCAACAAATGATGTCGTCATGTCAACACGACGACGTGCGGAAAACCACGACAATAGCTTAACAGCCCAAATGGGCTGGTAAGCTAAAAATGTGGACGACGAAGGAAGCATCGCCACGGCAATAGAATATCGGACCAAAGGTCCGGTAACCTAAAAAACGATTTTTGATTTTAGTGTACAGATTGCATGTGGGATAGTACACGTTGCATGCAAATATTTTACAAAAGTATCACCATTGTCTGGGTAAGGTTAAAATGTGGAAAATGTGTACAGATTGCGAGTAGGCTAGTACACATTGCATGCTAATATTTTACAAAAGTATCACCATTGTCTGGCTCCGAGGGGATACTGATGTTCCCTCCTTGTGTTCGGTGACTGTCAGATGTTTGACGAAGTCCAAGCTCATGCCACGAAAAACCAGGACTGCTTTCCGTTGACACCTCAACAAACGCTCCTGCCTCCAGATGGCCAACAAAGTTTTGGTCAGGCCTCTCACCTTCCCTCACAATATGATCATAATTGACCACGTGTTCCTTCGGAGTTGTGTCTGAAGTTTCTGTTTCGTTCTCTGTGAGGTCTAGCCGTAGAATGTAATCATCTTTAGGCACGGTTTGTGTGAGTGCACATTGTGGACACCCTGCTACGTGTCGCTCACTCCCAGTCCCGAAGTGAGACTCAGTGTGGCCCAAGTCTTGCAGGAAGTCTCGCTCTCCTTCAACGAGAGTATTGGTTTCAGTGCTCGAATTACTGAACGAGTCCATGTGGCTAAATCTCGAAGCCTGATGAGACGAGAAACGATGCTCTCTAAATCTGCGATCAGATTGATTGCAAAATGTAGATCTCTGGATATCAATGTGTTTCAGTCGGGGCTCTAGGTAGGTAGAGTAGAACGCTGCTCGCTTTCTGTCAACGAACTGCCTGGTGACAGATAGGGCCTTGAATGCAAACTTCTCGGCTTTGTTCAAAGCATTGACTCTGTCGTTTGTAGAACCATTTTTAGAAATCCTGATGAAGTAATCACATTGCACAAGAGCGAACTCAAATTTCGTTTGTATACTCAAAATGTCTTCCTTAGCCTTGACTTGTTCCATGCATTTGATGGCTTTACGGAGGTTTTCTGCAGGGCATGGATACTTGTGGAAGTTGACAAAGCCTCCCGCCACACAGGACCTGACAAGTGAAAATATGTAGCGGACGAAGGAGAAGAGAAAGAACGAAGCAGACACGGACTCCGGGATTTTTGCGTCTTCGTCGAGGTCCTTTGTCCAGACAAGGTGCTGTTGACAGCCCAAGCTGTAGTACGTCTCCGCCCGGCGCCAGTCTGCCTCGTCGGGTATCTGACTGGCCCCATCCTGGCCGACTCTGTGTAGACAACAGTGTAAGGCGTACATCACTAGGTTGTATGCTGTCGGATTGCTGGCTGTCTGTACAACACCCATCTGTACAGCCTGTCCATGCAAGGAGAGCGACTGGTCCTGTCGGCCCAGGAAATGCAGAGTGAATGCTTTGGTTGTGAGGTAGCGCACTAATAGACAGTCCAGAGAGTCGGCTCGAGACAACAACCTTTCTATCTCTGGGAACATCGAGACGGCCCCCGCCAGATCACCACTGTTCCGCAGTCGATCAGACTTGTAGATCGCTAATAATGTTTTGATGTCGGCGTCCCTATGATAGCGTGAGGTGAGCTGTGTCGTGTAAACGTCGAAGCCAGCCCAGTTCAAATCATGTAGGTACATGTACAACCGTGTCATGACCCGGGACAAAACTTTGCGCCGCTCCTTGACGCCCGGGAAACAGTCCACTTGGTGTGGGGCAATCTCTTCCCCGTCATCCTCATTCGTATCCTCTGGACTCGTCTCACGTTTTATTCCGGAAATTATGCGTTTCTTTTCCATATGGAAGCTATTATGATATTCTCTGGCTTGGTACGTATAGTTCGCTTGCGTTTTCAATGTTTAAGTCGGTACAACGAGTATTTCATGGTTCTCTTGCACGAGATACCTCCTACCTGTCCTAACGCAACATAAAAAATGCCCCATGTTTATTGGTTGCACAATGATCACCTGGAGGAAAAAGCAGCCAACTATAGCGAAATGTGTATTCAAACACGACAAAACACATGGCGCGCGAGAGTAACAAACAAACATGTGCCCCAGATCAATATAGCGTCATAAGAACGGTGGATACATTAGTTTACCAGACATAATTCCTGTTTCGAAATGATGGCTGCACAGTCACCAAAAACCTTCCGCCGTCCCGAAGTGCCAGTGAACACGGACTAGTTAGTTATAAACCAGCATTATACTGTGCTTGATTACTGCAGAGCTACTATATTTACGCACATGACTCTGTGAGTCATTTCATATTACTAGTCCCAATTTAAATATCTTGCCTGCTGGTTGATGTGGACCACTGTACACCCACTGTACACTTGTTTCAGCGAATGACGCAATTGACCCTCGCAATAGGATTGGCAAGGAAACACAACAAGGCTCTACGGCTGTCTTGAATCTCAAACTGAAGTAATGATAGATACAATATACTTGAATATACTTTCACTTTCGGTATATTGTGAAAAATGACGTGTTTTCACCCAAGCAACTGTACATGTTTCCACCCAAGCAACTTAACACTTTTCAGCCACGCACGGTATTGGAAATCTGGAGTATCGAATATCGATATAGATCGATATGGATGGTGCAGAATTTACTGTCATGCAGTTTACGTTACGTCTTCAGTTAAAAAATGCTGTAATTTCAGAATTACGTTGACTTCATACAAATATACATGCATGGCATCTTGCAATGCTCATTTGTGCCCAATAAAGTACCATTTTCAGAGCAGTTATTCAATGGCTTGCTAGACAAAATTCACATTTTTCACTCAAAATGAAGATGTAACTATGACGCAATGTTCGATTTTTTAGTTCGCTTTTTATCAGTTAACTATGGTGTAAATATTTCAAAAGACACTAACCTAATCAATGAGGTACAAAACAGTTCAACACTGAAGAATATTTTCCCAGAAACAGCATAATTTTACGGATAGAATCATTTCTTTGAGGAAGATGTAACAGGACACAAAACATTGTTTTGACAGGCTCCATAAACTCCATTCATGCTCCATAACGAATCACAACATAAGTTCGTGGATAGTATCTCTCAAGACGAAGAAATCATTTTAATTAAATGATTGCACATATCAGTGCTTGAACAACTATGTAAACATTTGTGTCTTTGTTACACTTTGAGCATGAAGACATAACAGGACATTAAATGTAGGTGTCTTTGTTACATCATCAGGCAATCTGTAATAATTAGATACATATAGGAGTTATGTTAGGATATCAATTACTGAATTGATTCGGGTCCTCAATTTCATCATTTACAGATATAGAGAAGATTGATGCGGTGTTAATAATAAGAACTCTTGTCTCGTTTTTTTTGCGAGATGTAACCATAACGTTATTGTAATACTGAGATTTTTATGTCCTGTGTTACATCTTAAGAGTTACGAAATAAAATGTCATGGTAACGCGTAGGTTCCAATGAGTACAAATATATTAAGTGTATCGATTGCAAAATTATTTCTGAAGCTGGCACAATCGATTTGTTCCATATATTTATTCACCCCTAATGAATATTTACGAGTTTTGGGCATACGTAACAGAACACTAAGTGTTCACGTCCTAGGTACTTCTTACTGAAGTTATTGCACCTCCAACAGGGAAAATCAATTCTACCAGTTGAGGTGACCATTCACAAAAACAAAATGACAAACTCGTCTAATCCTACCCAATCTGTTCTAGCATAATTAGATATACATTAGATATACTACCACTATATACTACATGTGAGGGAAGGTGGCTTAGTCAGTTATAAGTGACCAGCAGTATGCTGGTTCGAACCGCGGCGCTGGCATCGCTGTGCTGGCTGTCTAACACCCTTGGGCAAAGTGTGCATCACAATGTGTCTCGGTTCACTCAGTCGTACAAACGAGTACCCGATTGGCAGTGTTTGCTAATGTACGTGTGACTTAGTCACCTTGCTCCAATGGCTGCAACATATAAGTCATTGTAAATGGACGGTGGTTGGAAAGTGGTTCCAGGCCATAAAATCGGGGGTAATCATTGTAAAGCGCTTTGAGAATGTTGGAAAACGTTGAAAATGCGCTATATAAAAACCTACAATTAATTATACATGTATTCTAACCAACTGAAGACGTAACTATGACCCAAATCAAAACGTTGAAAAAGCGCTATATAAAAACCTACAATTAATTATACATGTATCCTAACCAACTGAAGACGTAACTATGACCCAATCAACCGAAATCTACCCTGGATTGTACGAAACGCACTATGCAATCTGTTGAGGCTTCTCAAATACCAATGAACATGTGCACAATCACCATTCTTGGTGTTCCCTGAAGTAGATTATGCATGAATTCATTTCGGATCCTATCATCTCCAAATCAGCAGATTAAAGTTTATATTTTGATGTATTTAGTCTGTTGGCACTAACTAATATGAAGATGTAACAACTGGGAATTTCACAGGCCAGTCACCTCCTTGAACCACTAAACCAATCAAATATGCATATTTCTTTCGAAAATTGATCAACATCGCAAATTCATAAAAACTCTGTCTTAAAAGACCTGGTATATGGCCAGGAACATAAAAGCATTAGAAATAACATCAAAAGTAATTTATTTCTGAACACGTAACATCATGACACCAAACCATGATATGAAAATCTTTCACTGAAATCTCACAAAATATGTTGCACAAGGATGATATTTTTTGTACTGTGTGTTATAAAAGTATATCATCGAAACAAGGACGGGTGCAATAGATATATAACGAAGTTGACCACGCCCACTGGGGTGAATTGTAAGACGTAACGAGGTGGCATAAAATGTTACGTCTTTCATTCATGCAAGAAAAATAGTTTTTTTAGCTACAAAACCTCTAAAAACATGGTACAAAACACTTAAATGTATTCTAGAACCATATTTCTGTGGTTATGTGGAGAAATAAAGTATTCCACAATAACCAATGTGATCCTCTTGCGGCCTTTTTAAAAGCACTTGTGGAGTGGACACTAAAATAAACCATACATGTCCTAAGACACTCCATATAATTTTGCTCAAATAATATGTATGCGAAGACTTTTTTCATATATATAGAGATTATCATAGTGCTTCTACTTTCAAAAAACAACTCCACTGGGTGTCATAACGCAATGTGTCATCTGTGATTTTGAGATGCCTGTGGTTACATCACGTGGAATTCATATGCGTAAGAATCGATTGTTCCGTGCGTCGTTAGTCTCTTTCTTGGGTACCAATGGTGTCATAAAATTCAACTCGACATGTACACGGGCTATCCAATAATTATGTGAGAGGAAACCAGAGTACCTGACTGAACGTCATGTATTTCATTGATCACAAAAAACTACATCTGAAAACATAATTTCTCTTTATTGCACAAAAATGTTATACATGTAATAAAAAATATTTATGAAAAATATAGTATATTTGGAGACTTGCGTATGGAATGCATAAATTGGAATAATCTGCGTAGAACAGATATACTATGTGTGTATTTGTCGAAACAAAACACAACCTAGTGGAACACACATCAGGCAACCATGTATTTGTCACAATATTACCCAATACCAAATTCTCCATCAAATGTTGCATTAAATATGTTTAATTCATATTCATAATTATAACACATCATTTATCGCCTCTGGTAGCATACATGTAATATGCTATTTATCGTTTTCGCTAATTATCACAGACAGTCTAAAAAATATATACATGTAGTATACTACAATATATGTACGATGTACAATAGGTCATTAAAACAAACAACAATCAGAAGTAAAATATTATCAACGTACCGATATAGTCATATAACTCTGCGTATGATGGAATTGGTTCTACCAAGAATATTTAGACTAGACATATCTATTATTCTTGGTTCAACCCTGTATACTTGTATGAGTCGACCGTAGTACGACAAAATATAGAATTTGTTAATGCATACATATTCTACATCTAACACAGGTAATAATTATCGAACATATCACAGTATATAGCCGGTCACAATATGATAGCTGATATCAAATGGAACATACATTCGGTACCACATATTATATTTTTTCACAACATAATATGTTCATGCATATAAAATATCGAAATAAAAGGAAAAATATCACACAAGGCCTTTGATTATAAATCATTGCGTCAATTGTGACACATGATTATGATGTGTAATAATATACACATGTAATAGTAATAAAATATACATGTACATGTGTTCCATCTAGATATATACTTTGATGATATGTTATTGAGTACTAGTACATGTATCTTCATGCTGCAGTTTACAGATTCCATATATTCAAATTAGTTGAAACATTTACAAGGTGGCGATGACCAAACGAGTGGCAGAATGTTTCTAAATAATACATCTCCAGACATCGATCTATACGATATGACAACAGGATGACGATACAGCCCTGAGGCCTCTGTCCCAGTTCTCCTCCGTGTTCAATCGGACCTCGGTCCTGTCCGGCTCCACCAGCTTGACGCTGTAGACCAGTCGGTCCGGCTGTCCGAAGTCGGCAGACAGGATCGCGAAGTTTGTCTCCTTGGTCCAGTCGTAGTGTCTGTACGTATACTCTCCAAACGTATCCACGAAGTTCATGATGCCCCGCAGAGCGGTATACGACGCCAGGCTCGTGTTGTGGTTGTTGATCGCGCTGGTCGTCACCTGGTGACAGATCAGTTCGTCCTTGCCGTGTCGCCGCCGGTAGACGTCCGTGAAGCCTCCGATGTGCAGGTCCCCGGCCAGCATTATAACGTCTCCCTTGGGCCCCACCACTCGCTTGTAGTTATCGATGGCTTTCAGGATCGGCTCGATCTCCGTCGGGTGATTGTTGTTTATGAACTGTGTGATATCGTCGTTGCCGCTCATGAGTTTCTCGCCGAGCTTCATGATCTTGCGCTTAAGAAAGAGCATTGGCAAGGAGTAGGACATCACACAGAACCTTGTGTGAGGACATGGCTGCAAATTCTGCAGGATTGCGTTGTATTGCTCTTTGCCAAAGTATGTTTCATCGCCGAGTTGTCTCCTGGATTTGTAAATGGATCGGGTCATTCTCGAGTCGATCATGAGAAGTTTCATTGGACCAACCTGGATCCCATAAAATTCACTGGTCAGCGTGGCAGCCTTCTGAAAGACGTCCGGATCCCAGAGCTGTCGCTGATATTCGTGGTATGTCTGGAGGCCGATGGAGCCAAGAAAGAACTCCTTGCTCTCGGGGTCTGAGTCCTGAGGCGATGCCCCGAAATCGTCGCGGATGTCATGGTCGTCGAGGATCATCAAGTTGGAGAAGTTAGCGAGGACTTTCGACTTGTGCTCGCCGGAGAAGACGTCTCGGTACTTGCCACGGTAGAGCTGGACGATCTCCTCCCGCTTGTTCTCCCACTCCTCCTGTGGCAGGCCAGAAAGTATTCGTCGAGCGGCGATATATGGATTGTCCTGGCTGACCTTCTCCTCGTCCAGGGCGATATCATCATTGTCCACCATCTCTGAGACCGAATACTCAACGAAGGCTTCGCCGTCCATGTAGACATTGTCTCCCATGTGAATGACGATGTGTATGTCATCCTCGGTGGCTCTCTCGTAAAAGAGTTCCCAAGAGTCCACTTCCACGCTCTCCGGCCGGTCACAGCTGACCACTCCTAGTCCCAGCTTGCGGACGTCCACGGGGAAGGTTCGCACGCGTCCGAGTACCTGTTCCGCCTTGATTGATGGCACTAGGATGTGGTACGTGCTGTTGGCGTCCAGAGAAGCAAAGGGGAACAACTTGGGCGTCATAGCGCTCAGACTCACTGTCATCGGGACAGTCTGACCTGTGGACACGTTCTTCAATACCATCTCCAC
Source organism: Terebella lapidaria (assembly GCA_949152475.1). Lineage (NCBI taxonomy): Eukaryota > Metazoa > Annelida > Polychaeta > Terebellida > Terebellidae > Terebella > Terebella lapidaria. The sequence goes on from OX424561.1 coordinate 20,059,377, forward strand.
TTCTAGACTTTCATCTATCTCCAGAAGGATGTTAGCCGAGTCGGTAGTGACGAGTCCTACTACGGGCCCACATACTATATTCGCCATGTCTGTGGCGATGTTTGCGACAAGCTCCTGTGTGTGCTTAGAAGGTGATCTTTGACAATGAACTCCACTCCACCGAACAACTACATTAGTAGTAATCCATGCTGTATACGATATACCTTAAATCCATACTCCCGTTACATAATTTAGTTTCCCTTCGATCAAGAAGTGTATATTATACTGAACGAATGCACTGTATCGAATTTCTCGCTCTTGCTGGCCAACGCTGGCCAACAGAATACTCCAGTCACAATCCAGCGCATGGTGTTTTCGTACAAGATGTATGGCGCAAACTGCCAAGAGTCTCAGGTATTTACATGTAACCATGGCAGCGTTCATGGATAAGTGAATGGACCCCCTGAAGGTTGTCCTTGGAAACATCGATGCCACTTACATGCATCACATGGCAGGTCTATCGATCCAGCACGCTGTCCTGTTCGTTGTGATGCCGGTTATTACCGGGGGACTGAGCTGTCCGGTTTGTGTGTGTGACGCCAGAACTGCACCAAAGAGCGTGCGGACGCAGTGCCATTGCATTATCGCGAGAAAGACCGCACTTGTAGCTGTACCGTGCCTTGTAAATTTTATCACTCCATCGCTATATATAGGTGTCAATAATTCCACAGAAGAGCTGCTGAGGGTGATGACTTTCATCGTTATGTGGACACAGGAAATGTGCTATAAATGCCTAGTTCAACACAGCGTGTGCTATGAAAATAACATCACACATATATATACCGGTATGCACATGTACAATATGTCATCTTCTGGTAGTGTACATAAATGGAATGTGGGAGTTTGTGATAAGCGAAAAAATAAGATATTATTCCACCGAGAGCTTGTGGATATAGATCTATAACTTGATCCGTCCGAACCTAACGTTATTGCATGGAGTTGTTTCAAAATTCATTTGTGTTATCAAGGATCGATAGATATCCAAAATCAGTCATCATTTAGCTTATAATTCTGGAAGTTATCGATTATTTCAATAAGATACAATGTTTGTTCATTAACTTATTACTTTTATACCTTACAAATGTACGAAAGTACATTGATTTGATTGCACAGAATAATAGGGAACATGTGTACTGACAATACATGTAGACACACTGGACATAAGTGACATCCCCTGCAAACCGAAGTGCTTTTTAGGTTACCGGACCTATGGTCCGATAACCTATTGGCATGGCGTTGCGTCCATCGTCTGGCGTCGTCGGCGTCGGCGTCGTCCGTCCACATTCCTATCTTTAAAGTTTACAGGCGAATCTTTCTGAAGTTTTGCACAAAAATGCCTAGAAATAATTTTAAAAGGAGGTATTTTTTTAGTTTTCGCGTTTTTTTTTTCAAATGGCGGCCGTTTCCGACGAAAAACAGCCAATTTCTGACTTTGGCGGCCATTTTTCTCAAAAAAACTGTTCAGACAGTTTTGAGATTTTTGTGTCAAAACATTGACCACTGTGATGTGTATAAGTTTTGTTGCCTCTGAATCGCCGGTCTGCTTTTGGCGGTCATTTTCATTTTCTTGACGGATCCCAAATGGGACTTTCCCATGTTAAACTCTCCTATGCTTTAAAATGGTACACATTATGCCTAATATCTTACTTCATATTGAGATTAGACGTTAGAAATCAATTGTGGACACATAGGAAATGATATATGCTGATTATTGTCATGACCTTGAACTGACCTCATTTTCAAGGTCAAAGAACAAAATGGCTAATATCTCGCTTATCAACTTTACAGCTTGAGATTAAATTGTGGACGTATAGGAAATGATGTATGCCGAATATTTTGATGACCTTGAATTTGACCTTTTGACCTCATTTTCAAGGTCAGGCACAAAATGGCTAATATCTCGCTTATCATCGACTTTACAGCTTAGGAAACAATTGTGGACACAAAAGAAATGATGCTGATTATTGTTATAACCTTGAATTTGACCCTGGACCTCATTCTCAAGGTCAGAGCACAAAATGGGTAATATCTCACTTATTATCAACTTCACAACTTGACAATCAATTGTCGACATATAGGAAATGACATATGCTGAATATTGTCAGGACCTTGAATTTGACCTTTGACCTCATTTCCAGCTCAGAGCACAAAATGGCTAATATCTCGCTTATTTTTTACTTTACAGCTCAGGAATCAAATGTGGACATACAACAATTGGTAAATGCCGAATATTCTGTAGACCTTTGATTTGACAAATGATTTTATTTCCAAATGTCAATCATAGTTCGTATATTTTTCTTTAATTGAATAGGGGTGACATTTTTGACCAGTGCGTGTACTTGCTTCAGACGAGTAAAGTTTTGTAGTTTCACATAATTCAACGAAACAACTTTTTTGTTATTCAGGTTGTGAAGTTATCACCACATAACCCACACCTATGTTGCAATGTCATTCCATGGGCATGGTTTGTACATGTAAATGCCTGCGGTCACGCTGCTGTTTCGAGCCCACAGTGGAACACATGGAACGTCATGAAAACATCATCACATGCCCGATTGATAGAACTGACACCATCGTGGACATTGATATTGTGTATTATCAGCTCGAGGTGTCAACAGTTATCATAACGTTGTTTGGATCGCGTCTGACTTGCACAATCAAGTCATGATGAATCAAGGCGATGCCCTGGGAATTCCAGAAGAGATGACCCAGAAATTCAAACTACATCTCAAATATGGCTGGTAACTTATGCACTGTCAGAACAAAAAATACGTCGGAAAACAGGACATATGAATAGAATTCCAAAATGTGTGTTCATGGATTAAAAGAAAAACATGCGAGTTTAAGATATTCCATATACTAATTGCGCATGTCAAAGCAAGCGATCATGGTGTCTCCCGTATAACTTCGAGTTTCGGATCCCCTAGATGATACATTTTATAGAAACATTCGATATCGTTGTTTTTGTCAGTACATGTGATTAATAAGACTCACAATCACGGAAATTTTAGCATCTTTTGTTGGGAAAGTAACTAGATTACTCAGATTGAACAAAACGAATTTATTGGAAATCGGTTACAAAAACAATATTAACAGCGGTACCTCTCAGAACACAATTTGGCAAAGATTACATACAGCGAAACAGGCATAAATAACATTACATGTATTTATTATCTGACTATGAACATTCATAATATAGTTGACTATCCACCTACATGCATCTATTAAATCCTGCATATTATTTTTATCAGTCAGGTATCCTACTAATATTTACGAGATGTCATAGCAACCTTTCATATCGTGTCAATTTGTCAGGCACTTGAATACACACACATTCTGAAGTGCCACTATCGGATGGCCCCTCCATAATACTGTTGACGTCACGAGATTCCTTCTCATTCCGTTGGCGAAACACTGGCACATCCATTTGAAACTGTCAGCAGTGTTTCGCTTATTGGAAAACACAATAAACATGTAGATTTATGTTCACAGTGTAAGTTTTGTTTATAGCATCCTCTTGCATAATAACAACTGTTTCTTGTTTCGCTCCGAAGGACTTGCACCAGTTAAATATCACAGATAATTGCGCAATGCTTCCTGTCGCTTCCGACTTCCTGCAGTCACGTGATGCACATGGTCACGTGACCGGAGCACGTGGTCATACGTTCACGACGGGAGTTTCGCGCGTGCACAGTGCAGTTCTGGTTACACAGTTTTAGGAAGTTGATAAGTAACAATAATTGCACCTCGGCGTCTCAGGAACTGACTGACGACGTCTCTGCAGAGGAGCAAACAAGCGATAAATATCGATAACACCAGTAGTTATGAAGGAACATGATTTCAAAAATTCCAAATATCGACTAAAGCATGTCTTCATATAATAATGATATCCACACAGATTATAGGCAGACAGTCGAACATAGACTACTGCATGTGTATCCCTATATTAAAAGTACCACTATCTCTTATCACTTCAGGATGACATTCATAACTCACCCGTGGTCGGCACAGGCACACATCTGAGACTGTGGTAGGCCCCTAGAATGATTAACCCCACTGCCGAGATGAGGGCTATACCGAGTACTGCCAGCAATGCGGTGTTTATCATCAAACCCGTAACTGTAAGTGGAGAGAATCATGTACATGTACTACCGTACAACCCAGCGTTTGGTATCGACACTTCAGAATGCTGATAAAGTTGGAAGGTTGTCTGAGCCTGCGTAATCCTAACATTTTAGTTGGGGTAGCCTATTCAGGGCAATTGAATTAAAGTGTCTTAAACTACCACTAACCACCTCCAAAGCATTGGAACTGGTACGTGATGACAAATCCACTTACTGACAAAAACTCCGTAAGTCCTAGTCTTTATAGCGGTTTGGCCCTCATTGCTAGTTGCCAAGGTAACCTGGCAGCTGTACACCCCGTCCTCCCCCGGCATGACGGGCCAGATATTGATCTGTCCGAACCAACTAGAGCGCGCACGGTAGCCCATCTGGAAACCGAAAGTGCTGTTGTCGGGAATCCCGACGTTCTCGCCCATAACGTAGTTTTGGTGGAAGAACTTGTCGGCGTCCTTGCGCCAGGTGACCTCGAGGACGCTGTCCCTGGGTGAGGCGAGGTCAGAGCAGTCGAGCCAGAGAGCTGAGCCTGCCACCACGCTCGTCAGCGTGTCCGTACCTGGGAACATCATACAGAGTACACGTCAATTTACAGATACGTCAAATTAAGGTACGAATGTGTCAAATTAAGGATTGTGTCATTCAGTATAATAGCCTACACATTTCCAGGTAGAATAGGCTTTTGTTCCATTTCATTTTTGCTTTGCATGGCAAAGTTTTTTGTATCCATGTTCAGAGTATTTTATGTAATACATGTACATATCGGTGGTACCAGAAATACATAAGAGATAATAAATCTTATGTACTTCTGGTTGTACATGTACGTGTATTAACTGTTAAGATTGCTGAACAATCTGAGAACTGATTTACCTAGATCTGGAGGTGTAACGCCTTTCAAGTAAAGTGGTATGGCTATTCCCAGTGATAACAGCAGTAGTACAGAAAACACACAACCGAACACCAACTTCACTATACAGCTTCTTTGACTCAACTTGTTGTCCATATGTAGTCTCGATCCTGTAAATCAAATGGTTGAGTTTTTTTTTCTAATATGTAAATGTACTCATTGTGAAAATTTTACTTAGCAATATCAAAAATGGTACAAATCATAACTCGTATCGTTCTACTATTGTGCTAGCTAGGTAGCAAAATGTGTCCAGGATAATAAAACTGAATAATGCGAACCTTTCTCTTTATGTTTCTTGAGATCGCCATTGGTCAGCACATGAGGGATTTCCTCTGACGTCACATCTCCATTACACTGTTTGCCAGCCTCGATATCAGTTGTGGGGATCCTGGAGTACTCTATCTTTGGTCGAACTGAACAAAAGACAGAAAAAGAGTCATGTCAATGGAGGAGAATTTCAAGCTATTTCCAAATCTTGACACTTGGTTTAACCTTTGTTAGGCGATAGGATCATTATCTGATGATGATGTAATGATAATACTTGTAATGGGCATACACCCGTTTCTTTAGGCTTTCAAATCTTGCAGGACAAGATACATTTGTATACACCAGATTCACGAATGATGTGCTTATCCAGTATACTGACTGTCAAGTTCCCAGCCGGCGCGTCCTTTGTACAGAGCGATTCCCACCACGATGATGAGTATGACGATGACACATAGCGTCACAATCATCGCTGTGTCGTTCTTGTCCAAAGACAGAGAGGATAGCTTCAAGACTTTGGCAGGCTCTTCTTGGACTGCAAGAACAATGGACATTAACTACACATGCACGTATATCACCGGCTATTATTTCGTCAGAATGACAAATAATGGAGGCTACAGCTGCAGCTTGTTAAAATATATATAACATAATATTTATCCATTCGCACATACTGCCTAAAACTGCTTAGACCTTTTTTATACATGTCCTTTTTGTCTTCTGTATCCAAAAACTAAATACCCAATTACCGAGACTAACGTTACATAAATTTTGCAGAAAAAAAACTTGAACAATCCATCACATTTCGTTTTTGTCGAAAGGCCAACACAATACACTTCAAATGAGGAGTACTAATATACACCATGGTGCTGTACGTACCGAGAGCCTGTGCACGCGGCATCCCGTAGGAAACAGTGCGTGAGTACACGCGTCCCTTGTAGGCAGGGTGCCGTGCCTCGCAGGCGAACTCACTGCCCGAGTTCTTGGCACTGAGCACCAGCCTGATGCTAGTCGAGAGCGACTTCGTGGGGGACTCGAGGTAGTCGGGCATCGTCTGCACGAAGTCCTCGTCTGGGCCGGTCAGCTTGACCCACTTGAGCTCGACCGGCGGGAAGCCGAATTGGGCCACGCACGTGAACGTCCAAGGGTTGTTCATGTCGACGACAGTGGCGTTCTCGGGGGTGATGTACGGGGTCCTCGTCATGGGAGGCGACAGCACGACAAGGAGCTTCTTCTGCTCTTTACCACCGAACTGCTTGCAAGTCCACGTGCCGTTGTCGTGTGGGAACTGGACGAAGCGGAAGTGGAGGTTATAGATTCCGGTACTCGGATTGCCGAGCACCTTCAGCCTTCCTTGGTGCTCGTCCACGACATCTCTCCCCTGGGTGACGATCTGGTCTCCGGGAGCCATCCAGACCACGACTCCTTGGCTTCCGGGCGGTACGCTACACCTCAGTGTCACTGCCAGGCCTTCCACGCTTAGCACTGCGTTACTGGGCAGGTTGGTCAAGAATTTGCTTGGACCGACGTCCACTTTAGGCTGCATTTGCTCCAGCGCGGCTTGGATGTTGAAACCTTCTGGTATCTTCATGCCTTCGGGGAGTTTCATCCCAGGCGGGAGCGTCATACCAGCGGGTATTTTCATGTCTGAGGGTAGGGTCATACCTGGGGGTAGCTCCATTCCTGGAGGTAGTGTGAAACCCTCTGGTAACTGCATACCTTCCGGTAGCTTCATTCCTTCCGGGATCTGCATGCCTTCTGGTATCTGCATACCCTCAGGAATTTGCATTCCTTCTGGTAACTGCATGCCCTCGGGAAAGTTCACGCCATCAGGAATCTGAACTCCTTCGGGTATCTGAACACCTTCGGGAATCTCCACGCCTTCTGGTATCTTCATACCCTCCGGCAACTGCATGCCTTCTGGGATCTGTACGCCCTCGGGAAGCTTAAATCCCTCTGGAAGTTGCACACCCGCCGGTAGTTTAGTTTCCCCCTGTGTCTGTGTGTCCGTGTCCGCTCTCCGGCGTCCTGAAGGTGCTCTCGCTCGGCCTCGTTCTCTGGCGCTATTCCTGGACGGTGCTGGAGTTGTCTTGGCAGGGAATGCTCCTTCTGGTAACTGCAGTCCCTCGGGCAGTTCCATACCTTCAGGAAGTTGCATTCCCTCTGGTAGTTGCATACCTTCAGGCAATTGCATTCCCTCGGGAAGCTGCATGCCTTCAGGGAGTTGCATTCCCTCTGGCAACTGTACACCCTCGGGCAGTTGAGTGGAATCCCCCAAGTGTCTTCCCTCTCTGGGTTTGATGTCCTCGGGGAGCTGACTGTCGCCTCCGTGCTTGAGGTCAGAATCCCATCGTCGTCTTTCTCCAGCCACACGCAACCCTGAAAACAAGGTGATATACACATTAGTATACTATTGTACCTTAAGTGTACCATGGTATGGTATGAGCTCGTGATGTGATGTAAATATCACTTGGTGTAGATATAGTATATAGCTCTTGATATCAAGTACCACTCTAAATACTTATATTTGCGTTAAGAGTTTGTAATCTTGAGACATCCATCAGCTAGACTGATAAACTTGTACGACGTACATGTCGTGTATTTAGTAGATAAATACCTAGATAAACGTTTTGTTTACAAATAACATCACAACAACTTACCAAACAACAGCGATATGACAATAACAACACGTTGTAGTTTCATCCTCTCTGAGTTCAGCAGTTCTTCCATGTTAACGATCGAGCTATTGCTGATATTCCAATCCTATTATGTTTGATTATTTGCTCCGATATTGTTCGTCAACGGCAGCTGTTGATGTCCTGTCCAGTAGTAGCTCAGTATCCTCTCTGATTACTTCTGAAAGCCGGTATCGATCATCGTCCGACAGAAGTCAAGCTCTCTCTCTCTCTCTCTCGAAGTTCAGACCTTGTGCTTGGTTGTGGGTGCTAAAAACAGACCGAACAAAAAAACTGTCGATGAATTACATGGTCACATCGATGGTTAAAACTAATTGGACTTGTCTCTCGTGTCAAAATTACTGATGACAAATCATCTAATGGTCGATCGAGAATTCACCAGTCTATTCTCTCTTGTCCCTGACTATTTTACAAATTTTCCAAGGTGGCGCATACATATATTTATCGTTCGTTTATTAATAGAAAATATTTATCGCGCGCAAAAGCATCATTTTTATACACGATAGGGTGCTATCGAGTCTGGCTTATGTCGTAACGTTTTTGGTGCTGATATCTGGGACTAAAGTCCATTAACGTGCAACGATAAGACTTAGATAGACACCTGAGCAGTGAAGGTGATAAAAATGTCAGCCATAATGTCTCATACTATTTCTTGATAATTATTGAAACAATTATTGAAACATGTACATGTACATTGATTAAATGTGTGTGATTACATGCACATATTTATGACAAGTCACAGTGGCATACAATGCGAAATATCATGTCCATGAAGTGGCAGAAAAATACCTGTACAAGTAGGCCTAGTCATGGCTTAAGATACATTTTTTAAATAAAGAATCAAACAACCCCAATACTTCTATTGACCGTAAATAAAGGGATTTTCAAACCAAATATCATTTAACTAACGTCAGAGATGTGCATAACATGTACATGTAGCTCTGTATGTGTACATGTATATCCATACAACAAAAATAATGATATTGCTTAGCTACTAATATATTTTTAATGGACATTATGGTCCATTCAGAAGCTAGGACAGTGACAATTTCGATAATTTGATGGGATACATGTATTTACGCTGTTTATCTGAACTGTAGCTCACTTAATCATCCCGCACTAGTCACAGCTTGACACGTGAATGTCATCGGTGCTTCGTGAGAAGTAATCCATTTTCAGATATCCATGGTTTATTAGTAAAACTAAACATTACAATTATCCACTGGCCGGTCAATCGAGTCCGGCAAAGTCGTACGATACTGCAAAAAAATCGTACGATGCCGAAGAAATTATCTATAATCGGCATCATTACTCTGTAATTTGGCATTAAAATGTTATACCAAGGCCATTGAAACACATCGCAACACATTGAGGGATGTTTTTGTATACAAGGACCATTCTATGGCTCAAGATTCCCTCCTAATTTAAACTATTAATCACGGAATATCACTGACTGAACCCATTTATTTTTTTACCCATTTTTTGGCCTCGCACCAGGGTGACCCTCACTATCATGTGTACACCCTGATACTGGTTTCACGGCTGCCACTAAGGATAGATCGTGATAGCCCAAGAGGAATTTTTACTACTAATATCGCCAGCGGTCTATTTGGAAGTCATCTCCTCAATATTGTATTCCCAGTGGTTGCACATACAGTATCATCGCAAAATGTATATTGCCTCTCGGACCTTGGTGGCACTGGCGTTCATTGGAGAAAAGCCCACATACATGTACATTCACTTCTATGATATGATATGTCACATCTTAATGGTATTGGATACGGTGGTTTGTATGGTCTTATTGTGTAGACAATTAACACACATTCTTCCATATTTATAGTGTCAAAGTGTCACATAATAGAGCAAAATCGATGGAAAGTTTGGACTTTACGATACGATAACATAAGTCGGAAAAGAGCCATCTGTCTTTCATGCAAAGCTTTAGCAATCATGCTAATGGAATTGATGACCATTCCAAATAAACCCTATGTAATACGCACGCCGCCGTCCATGTATGCCTGTACATATATGTACAAATATAGCTACATGTACAGGTACATGCAATATGTAAGCTCTGTTTGTAATGTCAATAGCACTCACATTCTCTGTCCTGGTACTCACATATCCTGGTAATCATGCATGTCATTGCCCGTGTAGGTCGTGATGTTGTCTCAATAAACATACACATGATTGAATAGATGAATAAGGCTAAAACCTTGATCAGTTTCGTCAACGTTCAAACACAATTCCAGCCTAATTTTTCAGCAATGCTAAAATGTGATTATTGTATGTAATCAATGGAAGGTCATCCACTCATTTTTGATTTTGACATCCATGACTCAACTTTACCAGACAAGAATGACAAATCGACTCGACATTTTTGTTCGGAGCTGCATAATTTATTCACCTGTATATATGATTCATATACGTGTAAATGTATTTATATGCGGGTTTTTGGTTTAATATATGGATATCTGAATGTGAATATATCTACTGCTTCGCTTAGGTCGATATGGTAATTAACTATGATGGACCATTTAATATTCATTTGGGCATATGATATATTTTACATTCAAACCGATTTCAAAGTGGCGACAGAAATCTGTCCTTACCTGTATGCATGAACGTACGGTGCGCTACATCAAATGTGCTTTTCAATATCCATATATCGATAATTTTTGGCCCGTACGTGTCAATAACAATGTAAATATGTGCGAGTAAATTGCCAAAAATATTTATCTTAGAAACGAGCGGCTACCCAAAGATTTTGACCCCAAGCCACGCCAACTATCCGTGTTCATTCACTACATTTCGGGGGATGTCGCCAGAACTGAGGCCCTGTGATACGGTCTGGTGGGCGCGATGTATGCCTTACAACTATGTACATGTGCCGCTAGCAAAAACTATTTGTAACTATCAGCTGACTATCTACACACATCGCCTCTGCCATTGATAGAATTTACTCGAATTTAGCACCATTTTCTAGACACAACCGACAAGGCAAAGATTCTCATAGAAGAATGTTAACGTGGTTTGATGCAGTAAATGGAAAATATATTATGGTATCAAACCGTCTTTTTCAATGTTCCGCACTGATTCCGTACCCTCAAGAAATACGAGATCCATCATATGACTGGCTGGTTCTCACCAAGAACTGGAACAAGCAACGGGTTTTCTCCCCTATTGAATTCGAGCTTGGTACATGTAGAGTAGACAGGTATTTTTTAAACATCATTCGCAATATCACGATATCACCTCCCCTGTAGTATCTTATCTTGTAATAAGAGTCTTGATATGCTTCAAGTTGGGAATTCGGTTTACACCAGAGCGTTTTCCGCTACCTGCTTTCTGTACTATGTTGGACACGACTCCTAACGAGGCTACCACCTTTGCAATACGGACGGCTTTCAATACAAATAGTGGCTATTAAATTACACGCTCCGCGTATATGTACACAATTATCTGTATGAAGATTCTGCAAGTGTCGGCTAAGGGTACACAATGTGCTTATGAACTATAGCCATGTAAAAAGAATGATTCATTGCCTGTGTTGTTTGCATACTTTGCTAGCAAGAAAATAAACATACAGTGTTGTACTGCAATTTTGAAGGCGTAGATCCAAACAGTCAACCCCAACAACGCCTGTATATTCGCACAATCAAGGCGAAAGGCTATCAATGAAGATCTAAATGGGGATGCATTCCCGTGTTGCATTAGTATTTGCAGATGAACACGGCACATTGTACCCACACTGGCATCAAAGATCAATACCCTTGTCCTGAAAACATGTCACAAATTGCCATGTGAATATCCTACTCCCAGCTAATCACTATGCTGGACAGCACGACTATCTATCACCGCTGATAACTTGATTACCCGATGTGGGTATCGTATGACAACTGCACAACTCGGCATTACATGTTCATGTAAGCATGTACAGTACATAATAAAATATGTGTGTAGATGTACGTACATATCTACATTCTTGAAATGTGACCCGCCTTAGAATGAGTGACTTCCTTTTGCCGAGTCTTCAGTCAACATGCTTTTGAAGACAGAATCTTCAGTCGGTACGTGTTTTACCCTTTATTTCCTTGGTAAGACGCAAGTCGTCTATAGCAAAAATAGAACGCCATGCATTTTACTGTGTCACAAATCAACTTTCGAGCACTTTGCGTGGCTGTCCCTGATACACTCACATTTTGGCCAGTTTTACTTGGAGCGAATATGGGCCGATGTACTGGTTGAATATCAAACAACCTGCATTGCATATATACATGATGTAAATGTGTGACACACACATACTCTATATTTAATGAACAATAAATGAAGCACTTACTATTATCATTCGATATGCGTCCATTTAATGATTTTGTTTTAGCAATATTGGTCAACTATTAAAATATTAATGCAGATCAAATAATTTGATGATAAATATTAGAGGACTAGTGATTTCGCACTGATTAGAACATACGCACCTTTGAAAATGAAACGTCGAATTCAGGATGCTCGACCACCCGTGTTTATTTAGAGTCGTAAAAGGCTTAGCCTCTGATCCAGTAACATAGATGATGTTAGCGTCAGGATCACCAGCTGTCTAGTCAAGTGAATTGCTAGTCATCAGTTCATTGAACGATAATAACTGAACGCCGTACCAGTCTCCGAAGTTATTTTCCTTTGCAGAAAAAAGTAAAGTCAGATCTGAGCTCTCTTCATCAACTTGCTTTCAACATCCCAACCCTTTACTCAGTCAAGTTATCAGGCGTGAATAAGCCGACTAAAGTCCAGTATGGGTGTCGATGCAACTACTGATAAAACCACTTGTGTGCTTCTCTCCTTCTATTAGAGTTGTCGTTGTAAGTTGGGAGGATCGATACTACTTTCCTCGTACGATGGGTCATGAGCCAGCAAACCCCTCTACCCGGCAATGCTGGCGTGCCAGTGTGTCACCCGCCTCGGCGGTCTGGGCGCCCAGAACGCGGCACACTGGGTCGCGCCAGCCATCAGGTGAGTCGCCTCAGCCAGTCAGCGGCCGGCTTCTCGGGGGTTGTCCAAGGTGACGACACTCAGGCTGCTAGCTTCCCGCTTCCTGTTTGAACAGCCTGGGCGTGCGATGGTCAACGTCAGTCTCTTAGTAACTGAGGCAAAACACAGTGACGAATCGGACCACCAAACGCAGTAATGAGAATCGCGCGATTCATTATGTAATACGTTTTCAACGGGTGTGCGTCTTTTGTGTGTGTATTTACCAGTTCTTTACAGAATGTCACTCAGTTCAGAAGCGAGGCGTTCGAGCATCATTTAATGGCGCAATATATATATATATATATATATCTTTTTGTGTCATCAACACATTCAAAAGAATGATAAAAGCATGGACAGGCCCAAACTGTTCTTGTACAGTCTGCAAAGTTTGTATTTTGAACCAGCTGTGATGCGCATGTGATGTTTCTATAGTGTATAAATATATTATGTACAACTGATCAATGTATGTTCATTTGTAAATATTTTCCTCTCATTGTATATTCTCATTATGATCATGTCGGTAAATAGCCAATTGGCTAATGTTTTATGTTTTGTTGATCCGACGTTAAATAAATCTTATCTTATCTTATATATCCATATATATATATATATATATATATATATATATATATATATATATATATATATATATATATATATATATATATATATATATATATAATGTGTGTGCCATACGCCAGTCCTACGGCTAGAATAAGCTGATCGCTTTACAAAGTAATAATTGTTTTAGAATCCAGGATTGATCGCGCACAGCTTGTTGCATGCAATGTGCATAATACCCCCAGTGGATGATGAATGGCTTTTACCTTCTGTTGTCATGCGAGAAATGTTACGTACGCATATCTGTATATTTGTGCATGTTTTTCAAGACAAAGAAATACATTATATAGAAGTCTAATTCAATTATAAATAGATCTACATGTTATTGTGTTGATGTGTATTTATTATATGAAATACTAAATAATAACATTAAATGTTGTTGGTATTATCCTTGAACTAACTGTGTATTTCCTTGACAATTTTCTTGCTTTAGCATTCAATGAAGTGACAAAGCACACGGAAGATTGTGAATAAAATCCAGTCTTTATCCAGGAACTAAATTGTTTGAAAATATGTACTACAAATATTTGACATCTAGCTACCGGTATTATTTCCTGAAACAGAAGTGCTCTAGTTCTTTGCACTGCTTTTGTTTTAAATTGAGACTTATTTCATTCAATTATTTAAAAATTTAGGAAATGAAATCAACGTACAAGTACATGTATGCATAACGATGTCTCTTACGAAGTGTTTTATCTATTTATTCGGTTTTATGACAAACATCCTCCACGGTTGTGACTACGCCATATGTACGCGAAAGATCGATGAAAAAGTGTTTTGCATGTATATATAATTGACACCTATACTGAAATGCATGAACCTTTCATACCTATATATTTATTCAATGGAGGCCTCTATATAGCTATAGGAGTTCATGCTGAGAAGAATTTTGTGTGACAACAAATAATGGTTTATTGTCGCGACTGTAGGCATGGCTTCTAGTAAACCATATTGTTATTAGATTAAACATACAAGACAGGTCTATATGGCGCCAAAACACAAAGATTGGCTTCTGATTAAGACTCATACTGGTGTTAATTATTGTGTACGGGTAATCAATCTATACATATATTATTTATATGTATTCGTCAAACGGAAAAAAAACCTGCTGGTGCTGGCGATTAGCTGGGGCTTGTAGACGTACTATTCACATGCTTGAGGGATTTCTCTATGTGTGGCAAACCCGTATGGAGCTATCACACATGGAAGTGGTATACTCCTCATTCTGCGTTTCTTGATGACACAATAAACACGTGAAAACATTCATGAATAACATGAACACCTATGGTGTATTTGTCATACACTCGAGCATGCACACGAACATGCACGACATCGAAAGTGCATTGCTACCAAGTCAACTTCATCTACATGTACAAGAAGGTACTTGCTCGTGTAAACGGAAGAACACCCACGGTGACATATTTGAGTGACAATTGTACGAACATATGGCTTTAAAACGACTCGAACTGGTGATATGTGTTGAAACATATCCCAGGGTATACTTTGTGATGAATAGTTAGGGGCGGATCCAGGAATTAGGAAGAGGGAGGCCAAATGGAGCGAAGCGAGCCCATTATGTCCGGGGTTTCCTGAGCACACTAAACCCAGAGCTTCTGCATGTTAGATAGCGGCTTCTTGGCCTCTCTTGAGTATCAATTTCGCACAAACTCACTGTAATTAACCTGTTTTGGAACATATTGCAACATTTTTTTCAAAAGTGCGGGGGTAAGGATCCACCCCCTGGTTTCGCCTATCGTAGTACTATACCTACACAGCCACCTCATTTCAGTTCGACACTTGCTGAAATTATGTCCTAGAGCAAATATATAAACGTTAGGGGAGAACATTATCATAACGTCACCCTGAAAACATGTTGTACATCGGAAGTGACGCTACCACTACTACACTTCTGTGGTTAATGGAACACACTTTTTGATGAGAAGTAAAAATAAGATACAGGCCACAATGAATTTTGAATGTACTATCAAAAATAACACCTTCTGATATTCTCGTCATATGCATTAAACATGTATTAATACAGGTACATTTATGTATGAATAAATACAAATGTCAGTATATATAACTATATGTATTTATAAACAAACTTATAATTTATTTACACTTATTTGTACATGGCAGAAAAACTCGATGATGAAGAACGGTTCATAAACATGTCATAATAATATTATTATACGCAAAAAGTTTTTGTTTAGTTGAAAATGATAACTCGACACATAAGTATTAGAGTGGTATGTGGTAAATTTAGTTACTGAATAGATTCTTTTTCCAATAAATGTTAAATTCCTGACGTATAGTCATTGCTTCATGAATTGACGATACAATTTTGTGCATGATATATTTTGTATATTCCTTTCATGGAATCTCTATAATTGTTCTATATCACTTTGTGTGCGGTTTGATTTTCATCTCCACTTTTTTGAGCGATGACGCGCTACCAGTCAGTGACTTCCAAGTCACCCCGTTAAATAGTTTGTCTGGGACTACACCTCCTTTGTAATACCGCCCGTTCAGGTTCGACTTGAAACAACTGTAGTACCACCAGGCGCCAGTGAAACGGTTTGCACAACTTCCACCGAAGTCCTTCTCAACGCTGTCGTTGTCAACATCTTTGGTGGAGAACTTCTTCCCGTCATGCTTCTCGAGGGAGTCGCCAGCATCGCCATGGTAGCCAGAAACGTGCAGGCGATATCCGGCCTTTTCACTGTCCACGGAGAAGTATTCATACTCGGCGTAGTACTTTTTACGGTCCCAGTCTGTCATATCAATGCGCAGTGTGTAGTTCCACTGGTTGGTTAGGCGGTGAATGTTTTCTAATCCCAACCAGTGCTCTCCAATTGGACCTAAACATACATAGAGATATCAATAATGAAGATGTTCACACGAATGTGTCCCCCCACATATCAACTGTCCATGGGCTACTAGCATATTTTACAGACTATAAACAATCCCTCGCAAATTGTAATTCGAAATATCAAGTGATCAACTCACTCCCAAAGCCTGACTTGTACTCTGCCCAGTCCCTGAAGAAGTCGACCTTGCCCTCAGAGCGCCTCTGGATGACCGTCCAGCCTCCGTTCTTCATGTCACAGAAAGCCTCCACAGCCTGTTGCATGCCCACGGGTTGTACCTTGATGGGCATGTCACGCTTACGGCCATCCTTGTAATGGTCGTAGCAATCTACAAACACGATATCATCATGCATACAATGTAATGTAGTCAACAAATAATTACATGTGGATGTTGATGAATATGTAATTATTATTAAAAATGAAATTGATGATGTGTTCTAAATGCCCACCTTTCATTTTCTTATATTCCGGATCGTAGTACTTTGGCTTCACTTTTCCACACGGTGTATAAATATCGACTTTCTTCTCTACAGGTTTCTGCTTTTTCTTCTTCGACTTAGCTTTCTTTGTGTCCGGATTTTGCTCACTGTTACCATCCGATTTTCCAGGTTTAGATTTTAAGTCACTTTTGGCAAGTGTTTCTTCCTCTGCCTGTTTATCTTTCAGTTTCTTCTTTTTCTTCTTTTCTTTGGGACTTTTGTCGGGCGTTTGGTTATCTTCTGGTGAATCTACGTTCTTGTTTTTCTTCTTTTTCTTTTGTTTGACAGGTTTGGCCGTTTTGTCAGTTTTCTCTTCTTTCTCTGTTTTTGATGCATCTACACTTTTTTCATCCATGGTTTCAGCTCCCTCGTTCTCATTCTTTATGTCTTGGTCACTGGAATCAGGTGTCTCCTTGCGCCCTTTTTTCTTCTTTTTCTTCTTGGTTTTCTTCCCTGGTTTCTTTGGGGTTCCCATTGTTTCATCACCTGCATTTGTTTTACCTTTTTCCTGTTCCTCTTCGGACTTGGCGATAGCTTCACTCTCATCCTCTCCATCACGGCGGTCTTCTATTGCCTCAGCAGCACCATATGAACTTTCTTCTTTATCAATTCCAGTATTGCTTTCATCTGATACTTTTTCCTCAGTCTGCATGATATTTTCGCCTGAGGTCTGGGAGTTTTCGTTCTCTGATATTGGAGCGTTTGATGCATTAGTACCTGGTGTTTCTTCTCGCTCATTGTCGTCTTGTGGTTCTTCTTGGGCCCTGTTTTCTTGTGTTCCTTCTTCTTGAGTAACACTGTCTGTAATGTCATCTCTGTCTCCCGCTGGTTGCCCGAGTTCACTATTGTCCAAATTAGTTGACAGGTGTGGTTCCTCTGCCTCTTGATAAGTGTCTTTTTGTATCTCGTATTCAACTGTCACTTTGGATTGTTTTGTGTGCTCGGTGGACTGTACTGGTGAGCGAATTCCAGTCTGACCAGTCTCCATCAATTTGTTCAGCTCATTTTCCGTGTTGTACAGATCTTTTGGTTTCAGTGTATTCCCGTCGTTTTGAGCTTTGTTCAGTTCCTGAAGAACACTACTTTGGTGCATCTGTTCTGCGGTGATGTTGTCCAATTTGGCCACTAAATCGTGCATGAGCATGGACTGGCGAAGGAGGCGCTCAACCAGCATCCTGTTCTCCTCCTCGAGGCGCCTCGTGCGATCTTCCAAACTCATAATATTTGTGTGGTACAGCTGAATTTGAGATGTAATATGATCGAGTTTTGTCTGTTGGAGATGTATGGCTTCTGACATTTTCGTATCGACTACCATTGGGGTGGTTTCAACAATGGCTATTTTGTTTTCATTGTGTTTTTGAGTTTCACGTAGTTGTTCATTCTCACTTTTGATCATTGTCAGTGTGACATTTAGCCGAAGAACTTCATTCTCTAATTTTAGTATGTTGTTTTCCAGCTGAGAATAATCAGATGATTCCTCAGATGTGGCTTTGTTTTGCAACAAGGAATTTTCCAGTTTTAATATCTGTAATTCCAATTGCTGAATTTTATCCGAAAGCAAATTGTCTGTCTCTTTGGGAATCTCATAACCTGTGTCGATTACCATCCCTTCATGTACACTAACACAATTGTCTTTATTATCTGAAAATGTATCCCACTTTGTACACACTTGGCAGGGGTCCAAAACAAACATGTATCTGTCAATTATATTACACGTTCCCTTTTCACTGGATGATGTTTCAGAAGGCCAGTCATCAAAAACTGCTCTGTTCACAGTTTCACCAGTAGAAACTTCTTGTTCACCGTATGGTTGAACGGATTTATGTTCGATTGTGTATCTCGAATCGTATATGCCATCTCCTCCACCAGCTTCCCCTTCGTCGTCTTCGTCTACAATGTTTCGATTTGCACCTTGATCATCATCGTCATGGACATCTCCATGATTTTCTGATGCACTGTCCGATTTTTCACTTTCATCTTTTTCAGACTCTTTCGAATCTTGGTCTTCCTCTGCATCCGCAGTGCCCGTGTCATTATCTGTGGTTTCATCCTGGTCTTCGCTTGCTCCATCATTCTCTTGAGCCAATTCATCATCATCCACTGCCTCTTCTCCCTCTGCTCGCTGGTCACTTAGCTCTTCTTGATTCTCCCCTGCATTCTCATCAATTTCTTCTGATGTTTTTACATGATATAATATATCGCTATCAGATTCACCTTTTGCACCTTCGTCTGCATTACCGATTCCATCATCTGGTAGTTGCTCCTCAGTCACAGCGTCAGAGTCCTGAATCGATCCTGTGTTCTCTGCTATATCATCAACACTTTCATCATATTCCTCATGTAACCCCTCCTCTCCATCTTCTTCCACAACTTTCTGTTCATCCCCTGTGGTTTCCGGGATGTCCTCAGTTGTTTCATCTTCCTCATCAGCATCTTCTAATGCTTCTTCCTCTTCGTTGTTTTCACCGTCCACATCTTCACTATTTTCGTCTTTTACCTCTTCTTCGCCCTCAACATCTTCATCTATCACCCCATCACTCTCTTCCTGTTTCTCGTCACTACTCTCCACCCCTCCTCTGTCTTCACCGTCTTCACTGTGCGCCGCTTCAGGGAGTTCCTCGTCGCCGTCCGGGTCATCTTCGTCTCCTTGTCTATC
Source organism: Terebella lapidaria (assembly GCA_949152475.1). Lineage (NCBI taxonomy): Eukaryota > Metazoa > Annelida > Polychaeta > Terebellida > Terebellidae > Terebella > Terebella lapidaria. The sequence goes on from OX424561.1 coordinate 20,079,049, forward strand.
GTCCTTGGAATATGCGCCCGTTTCCTCATCCTCTTCATCATATTCCTCATCATCATACTCCCAGTCCTCATCATCTTCATCCACTGGCTCGTCGCTGTAAACAAAATGGGTGAATCTGAGTAAGCTAATACATCATCTAAGTCATTCAGGATTAATAAAGTACTATCTATCTGAGTTATAACCACATCATATAAATGTGTGTTGACCGTTGCTATTTTAATCTAACGTGGCTTGTGTATATTGTTAAAAGAAGCTAGTATTTGAACTCAAATGTACATATTGAAATTCGCTTGTTTCAGGACTGAACGTGCGACTCAATGTACATGTTGTATTCACTCATTTTAATTGTAATCACGAATAGGACTTCGAGTATTTCCCTCCATTAAAGATTTGCAGCTGTCATCGCGTATTGATTGCCTTCTTTGTTGAATTTAGTTGGTTCAATATGATTCACGAAAGTTTGACATCTTATGTGGGGCGAAGTGGACTGGCGTAATGAATCGAATATCCCAGATCTAATCTTGCATTGATGGAGGCTGCATATTAAAATATATTAAAATAATATTAAAATATAAATGTTAAAATATTAGGTGTCAGGTGTACCGCAATAAGCACGTGTAGACATGGTAATATTTGTTCGCTCACAATAATTTACCATGTTAGAAGAGAAATAATGTATAGATTTGTCATTTGCAAAATATACTTCTCGGGACAGGTGATATAGCCCTCGACGCCTTCGGAGTCTCGGGACCACATCACCTTGCCCTCGAAGTTTATTGTGCGACAATTACTCCAAATATATACATTATTCCTTAATTAATATCATTTTAGTAGTACAAAGCATAATGTGATAGCACTATCCTCCTATAGCGCTATCATAGCGATATGAAAGCACTGGGAGCGTGATTTTACGTGTATACTCGGATTTTTCTAACTCGTTTACACTGTTTTTCGCTAATATTTTTGTGATGCTAAACGCTATCGTTCTATAACTTGACATACTTCACCTGGGTGTCAAACGGCAATTTTCTACCAAATTGACAGCTATCGCGAAAATTGACAAAGTTGGCAATCTACCCAAATGTTATATTTAGCCCTATTATTTAATTTCTGGGCCCGCACACAGTTTTGTGAATTTGCTCGGTTTTTCAGCGGAACAATGTTTCAAATTCAACATGTTTGTGCAGAATACACCCCAGTGTATCTTCTGGTTCAAAGTTACAAGAATATTTCGAATCCTGTGTATGTAAACAGGACCAATTTCTCGAATATGCTCAGATTCTCGAGATCCCGTTTTGGGCTGAAATTTAACATTGAGGTAGATTGCCAACGTTTTCAATTTTCGCGTTAGCTGTCTGAAATTTGGTGAAAAATTGCCGTTTGACTCCCAGGTGAAGTATGCCGAGTTATAGAACGATAGCATTCAGCATCACAAAAAATATTAGCGAAAACCAGTGTAAACGAGTTAGAAAAATCCGAGTATAATGACGTATCATAAAATATAATAATGATATTAGGTGTGAACGCTACACCACTGTGAAAGCGGTATGATATCGCTATTGTGGCCTGGTGTGAACGTAGTATCAGACATGTCATCCCATTTTACATCACGAATATTCATCGTAGCAAATGAGCGTGATGTCTTAACTTTTATATGCTAATTACATGTATATTTCAGTTTACTGTCACATTGAAAAGTTAACACCCAGTCTCCAGATGACGTTGTTTAACCTTCAAAATCTTCTTTTAAGGAAACTATCACTATTCTTATTCCAGAAAAAAAATTCACTGTCAAGTAGCAACATGTATGAAGTGTTGTTTATATTTTGTTTCTATTCATGAGTATGTTTATATGTGTATATATTATGGTAGCGTGTAACTTGTTAATCAAACATAATACTAAATACTGATAGTTTACCTTCCGGTCACGTATGTGATTTGTACGATTAACAAGGTTGATATCCATAAAATTGTGCATGCGTATGATAATCCGGATGATTTCATTTTCTCAAGCCTCTATATCAACTGTTTTTTTTTCCAAAGTGTAATGCAGTGCTAACAAAATCTCCGAAGTTTCTTTGTTGTTATGATATCCAATGACTTGTGCTTCGGAGCATTTTAAATATTTCAAATATGTTCATTGCATCATGTTGTTAATCGGACATGTCATCATTTCCCAGGGAAATTTCAAGGTCCGCTCACACAGGCCACGTTACCATGTAAACAACTTTGACACGTGGCTCCTTGGACATGTGCACCAATAATAATGTGCGCATCTGTATCACGGACAACGCCACCCCTTTCCAACATCTCCCTGGCCCGTTACACACATGTTATGAGTTCAATAGTCTAGTCACTTTCTTTAACTCCGTAATTGATTTCTGCGCAATCAGCGCAACAGTTGGTCATCCTCTCCACTATAATGAGCAATAAAGTGACAGGGTGTTCCAAAGCGTGAGTCCATGTCCCTCGTGTCAGCATGGCGAGGATTGTTTCATGTTTTTTTTAATTTACTTTTTGAAATTAAGTAGAATATCTGCCTATTGTTTGATTGTTATGTTTGAAGCAAGTATATCTTATCGTCAGCGAAAAACCTATTTCAGTGCTTTAATGAAGCGATGTACTGTTGTATGTAAGGTTTGCCGTCACCTTCACTTTCAACTCTAACATATAAAAGCGTTTTTTCAATGCCAATTCAATGAAATATTTATTATAAATACATAACACTTGAACATAACATGTTGCACGGACGCAGCAAAAGTATCACAAACTACTCCATAAAAATATCACAAACGCATTCAACAATCGCGACAAGTGAAACACAACAGCGAGTGAAACAAATTATTATCAACCTGCACACATTTTAATTACTGATTCTCAACGTAATATTTCATCGAACGAAATATGCCTATTTATTAACTTAACAGATAGAAGCGTGTATTTATAACAGACACGTCTGATGTACTCAGGCTCTCCGAGCACCGTGGTATTGATCAAGGCACTTGTCATCATGACGGCGGCCACGTCGAGGCTGTTCCTTCATCCAATTAGCAGTGCAGCTACAGCAGGGTAGAATTTCCGATAAAAAGATTCTCATCTTCCTGTCATTGTGATGGTACCTCGTAACAAGAAACACCTTTCTGATAGAAATTCTTATTTTCTGATATTAGTAGTTATTTGTATTACAGTTCACATACCGTTCACGGAATTAGAGGCATTTGTTTACCAGGTATAACATTATTCAGCTTAGACATAGGTTGCTAACAAAGAGTAGTGACAATAAATGTAACTCTGAAATGAACATTCCACCACCTTTCCCTCCATTTTACCAATAATATGTAAGGAGCTAAATGTATTGTCATATCTATATCCCAAAAGCCTTAATGAAAAACATGCGTTTGTTCTCAGGAAGCCAGTTCCACAAACTTCACTTGAGTGACTGGTCAACGATGTATCTCTCTATCCGATGAACGATGCATGCTCTTCCCAGAACTCCATCCAATGAGAGAATGAAGTACGAGATCCCAGTAGCCCATTTATGAGATGAATCAGGCACAGTGCAGCTAGAACTCCATCTGACAGACAAACGGGCTGTCGGGGATGTTGAGGTCGCCCCAGCGGACATGGATCAGATAGACCCCGGGCCTGGAGCCCTCGAAGGTCACCTCGTACAGGTAGTCACCCGTGTACATCACGCTCGTCTCCTGCACAGTGCGCGGTTCGGGGCCCGTCACCGACACGCACAGTGCTCCATTGCCTGTCGTCGGCGCGCTCACCTGTATAACAATAGAATTTTGTGAACAAATTAGAACTGAACATTAGTATATTTTCAATTTAGGCTAATGTTTTTTATAATATGTATGCTCATTGCGATTGTTTGAATTAAGACATCACAATGTGAGGCGAAACTACAGAAATTTACCTGGAACATATTCTTTGCACCAACAGTCCCATGGTGAAGGCCAGGTCCAAACGCCTTGCATTTGAATGGATCTGGAATCTGGATCGACCCTGGCACTGGATCCAATTGGTAATTAGCACTGTCGCCCAGTTCTGCCCATGAGTCAGACAAGAAGAAGCTGTCTTCATTCGACCCGAAGTCTAGCAGCTTTTCCAGAGGGGAATTCCCCGATTGGTCTTCGTCTGTGTTGGGGACGCCATCTGGTAGCGCTTTTGAGGACATGCCAGGCTGCCGTCTGTCCACCCTGGCTGACTGTCCTCGAAGGTACTGGGCGACCCTTGATGGTCCCTCTTGGTTAGGCAGTAAATTTATTCTTTGTAGCTCATCGAAAGACTGCTGCTTTGTGGGACATGAAATGGACCTCGACATCCTAGCTGCCCTGTCTATTCCGTCTTCAGAACTGATTTTCATTGGTTTAGGTTCTGCAGAGTTCGGAGAGTATGAATCTCGAGGCGATATATGCATCTCCTTTGATATGTGATTCCCCATGATGTCCTGGCTTTTTGCGCCAATACTCGAGTTTTCATCCATAGCTGTCACGGGAAGAGTCGGACGTGAGGCTGATGCGTGTGTTAACTGGGAAATGTACAAATTATCAGAACAGCATATGTTTTTTTCTCTCTGAAAAAGTGGACTCAGTGTTTTCGGTTGAGTCTCTTGAGCGTTCAGTTCAACTTGCAGTTTGGAGAGAAGCTCATCTGCTATGGCTTGGCGTTCCGTCTGTCTTTCGACACTGGAGCTTGTATCTTCATTGGACTGTTTTGAGTTGCGACTGGAACGACTGGATGATTGATTGTGTATGAGTACCCGCTTGGAGAATTTGACTTTTTTCTTGAACAGACTTCGTCTACGCAGTCGTGGCAGATATCGACATTCAACCTCTGGTGTACACTCCCGGGAGGAGGTCACATTCGATCGTTTACCTTCAGAACTCGACCTAGAATTCAGACTCCTCAAACGTCGAGTTCTTGAGATGGTGTACGCACAATTGTCTTCCACAGGGGTTGGTGTACGGGGGATGTTGCTGGTGAGTTTCGGGTCTAGGGCTATCTTACCTCGGTACAAGAAGCGCCTAAGTGTTTTGTGGCCGTTTATTAGCTTTGGACGAGAGAGGGCAGCTGGAAATCGCGTCGGCCTCCTTGGATTTGTAGACGTGCTTTCGTCATTTGTCTCCCTATTGCTGTTCTCATTTGTGCCAGGTGTTTGATCCTCTGACAACGAAATTTGCAGGCTTTGCTCCGACGTCATCACATCGTCAGGTATCCTTGGAGCTGACCTCTCACTATCATGTGATTCACCTGTTCTGGTGGAAACAGATCCTTGGTTTGCTAAATCATAACAACTGGTTTTCTTCGCATAGATTGCTCGTCGCCGTGGTCGTACATAGGTTGTTGGTCGTCTCCAGCCAGTTTCTGCAGTAATAGTTTCATAGCTCACTTGAGTCCATTTGTCCTTTTTGGCCTTCGGAATTTTCACGTTTATGGGTAAATTCTGGCGTAGATTCTCCACACTCTCACTCTTTCGAAGTTTAATCACACTTTCTTTAGAACTGCGATCCTCTTCTGACAATGGTGTATTTCCAACAGGTTTCTCATTTTTATTATCTGTCTCTGAATCTTTTTCAGAATCGTTTGCAATAATCTCTGTAATATATTTGGAATCGTGCAGAACAGTGCTGAAGTCATTGACAATGTTGTTTAGTTCAACCACACTCAAAGTTGCCCGCTTCTGGCGCCTCTGGGCTGATATCGAGCGAGCCTCCATCTCACTCGGTGATAAAGTATCATCCTCTATGTCGAAGGCAGTCCATGTGCGGCGTAATGTGGGTAGCGAAAATGATGCCCTAAGTTTGTTCTTCGATGGAGATTTCTTCAACATTGGACGACTATCTGAAACACTGTGTCTCGACTGACGCTTGCTGATGATGTCATTGTTGATAACTGGTGACGATACGGGTTCCCTCTGTGTCTCTGTTTTAGTTACTTCTGCGGACTCTGTCTTTGCACTGAACTCGTTGTTGTCGGGGGTTGGTGAATCTACTGATAATAGTCGAGCCTTATCAGGGGATGATGGACTCTCTAGCTTCTTTGAGAACGGGCTGGTGTATAAAGTTTTGTCTCCTATTGGAATCGTCAGACATGTTGGTTTACTGGGTAAGGTTTCAGATCTCATCTCAATAGGGCCAGGTTGTATATCACTTTGTAATACGCTGCCAGCACCAGAGGACACCGTACCGTTTGGTTGTTGAAGTTCGTTACACTTCTGGTCATCTCTCTTGCCACCATGTTCTGTATTTGCGGACGGAGGCTGTTCCCTCTGCTCGACGTCAAGACTAGTTTCTGGTGAGGTCATGGGTGGAGTTGGTGCTGCCTCTTGAATCACGATCTCCTGGCCTCCACTCGTGATGACCCTCTTCAGAACACGCCTTTTCCTCACCACTGCTTGTTTCGGCACGGACCCGGATGCTGGAATTCCAATCCTGCTGATTGATCTCTGGACTTTGCTTGTTCGATTCAGAACTGCAGCTGCAACGCCGCAGACGTTTATATCACGTGTCTTTTCATCTTTTTTCACCTCTATTTCCCCGATTGGGTCGCATGTCGACAATGACATGTAGGCGGGAGTGTTCTTCAGTGTGTGGCCGAACCTGATCTGTCGCAAACATGCTGGTGGAATGTCATTTTTGTTGAGGTTTTCAATTGTATCTGAAATGCGGATCTTGTAAGGGCTCTCGATGAACTGCCTGTTGTGCCATTTTAACACCATCGTGTGTACTCCTTCACAGTGTGGCATGTAACTGATGGAAATGTGTCCTTCTTTGATGATCTGATAGTCGATTGAAATCTTTGGTTCTTCAGATATTGATGGACATTGGAATTTGCTTGACATGACAGCTCTACGACCTCTCGCCGTCAACACCTTGGAAGCTCCTAATTTCCACAAGGCAATCGCTCGCCTGTCTCTTGGTACTCGCTCGATGCTATTGTTCCGCACCTTTGGGAAGAGCTCAGTGATGTGTACGTGAGACGTGCTTCCAGACGATCCTCGGATGGCCACGAACAAGTCGAGAAGTTCTGTTGTGGGGACGTATACGTCAAACTTACAGCGTCTTCCCACCAGACCAACAGCCAGGCCACAACCAGACGCGAAACACAGCTTGATGAGCGAGGTGTCCTTCTGGCTTGGCTTCTCGGCAGCTGGGTCTTCACTGTTTCCCTCATCCTTAGTGACATCCCTCAGTGCCTTTTGCGACGATGCCCACTTGATCAGGGAGATTAACTTCTGGATGGAGTCCTGGTACCGAACGCTGAACGTGGCAAGGTCCTCGGCTGATAGTAAAGTCTGAAATATAGGTGCGTTTGGGATTTGTTTGTCAATGCACTAGTTATTGTAAGTGTATTCATAATTCAAATGAAATATGTATTAGTGTCTATAAGTGAAATTGAGTAATTCAAAGAATATTTACTTTCATGGTTTGAGAATCAAATATCTACCGTACTATTTATAGGGTTTTAAATGGATAACTGAATCATGATATGAATATCATGAACACGAAAAAAGTGAAGTCGTTTGTCTAACACAAGCTAAGTCGTGACACAATTTGTGTGTGGTGATCGGGTGAAGCCACGTGCATTTTTCAGGTAGACATCTATAGGCGTTTAGGCATACAGTATGACAACATAACCCGGGTTCTGACTTACGAATGGGATGCTTAGGTGTTTGAATGCGGTTTTCAGCGCCAGACGGCAGTTGTTGATCTTGTGACTGGGCCGGAGGAGGTCGTAGCGGGGACAGGCTCCGGGACACTGGGACTCCAGCAGGGCACACAGTGCTATCCCGTCACTCCAACACGAACCAAAGTCCGAGATCCGAAACTCGGGGATCTCTTTCTGTACCCACTCCAGCAGCTTACGCTTGGCGTGTGTGTCTGTGAAAAAAAACACATAGTGGTTGATGAATTATACGATTTTTTATCTCGACAGATTATTATACGACAGATTATCTCGACGCACATACAAAGTGTCTGTGTGTAGCCTACTTTAAGCACCCAAAGAACCCACTATCATAAATCGCTGATAAAAAAAATAATTTTGGAAACGCCCATCCTTACTGGCAACAAAACCATAGGGGGATATGTGACGTTTTGGAAGATGAGATGCTCATACCTTTGCCGATATAGTCCGTGAATCTATTCAAGATTGAAGGCCGGTAGATGACGCTGCCGTTCTTATCCACCGTGTACCTGTTGCCATAGCGACGGTGCTGCCACTTGCGGAGTAGCGGTGTGGGGTTGACGCTCTTGATCACGTGGCGAATGTTGGTAAGACACCAGGAAACGACAGCTATCAGACATCGGGCAACCACCCCTCGCGACCTGCGGGCTAGAAGAAGAGAAATCTGATATTGTCGTGCTGTTCAAGGCGTGATACAGTGTTATCTGATAACCACTTCATCGATGTTATATATCAGCCGTACTTTACTGATCAGACTGCAGACGAGAATGATTATAATTTTCACTTCAAAAGTCTATTTGTCCCTTCTGTGTTATTGCATGAATTTGGACGGAAATCCCCTTGTAATAGATCTGCTCCAGGCAGATTGTGTTACGCACTGGAATTAGACATTCGATTGGACATATCTTTCACTACCCAAAATTGTAGTGAACTAATAAAAGTTGTACTGTGTATGTGCAGTATACTAAACTACTCGAATTATATCACGTAAAAACAACTTTTCTTTACTTACTACATGGCGTTTGAATAGTTTTTTTTTCTACACCTATTTGTAACGTTAGTACCTGAAAACTGTCATGCAGGTGTGGACCTACCTGAGCGAAATCGTATCCCGACCATGGCTTGCTGGTGAATGACAGCTCGTGGAGCAGAACCATACAGCTAATCTGTTACTACGTGATGGCAAAACAAATAAGCTCTCACAATATACAGCTAATTGCCTGGGATAAAGTCTCCACGCTTTTTTCGTGTATTCCGGTGAGCCGTTGGTTTTCGTCCCGGTTCTATCAATTCTACACTCAGGTGTGCGCCTGTGAGGCACTCGGGTGTTTTTATTTATATTGCCATGAGCCGGAGACACCCCATAGGTGATGGATGATCATTAACTGTTCCATCCGCCTGCTTATCAAAGTGCAGAGCTGTCACAGTTTCAATAACCAAAAAGCCATTGCAATCGCTTCCGCTGAATTGCTATTGAACATTATACCGGTATCCGTTTTGTTTCTGACACCTGAAGATTGCAATTGACGATCTCTCTGTGTGTATCAATTGCTTTAACAGTTGGAAAGATACTTTTTTTTTCCTAGAAAACCACACGCGGAACTGAACGTGTTAATGATATTTGTTCATTATTTTGCCGGGCAGCGACGGTGGCGGGATCACAGACTCTATGACCGCGCCCCGCCTGTCACAGCTCTCTCCACACACACACCCCGGGCGGATGGACGGACCGACAGCGGGACAGGTGTGCTGACGGGCACCTGTTAGCTCTCCCCATCCAGCAGCCTCTCCCTCATCAGGCGGATACCTGTGTGTGGTGACAGAGTGACGCCCCTCGGACGGTGATGACATGAGCCGCAGTGGCACCACATCCGTTCCGTATAGCGCAGCATGGATCGACATGTGGCGGCCAACAATAGGTGTTCATTGACAGGGAAATGGGGTTATCGGGTCTGTCGGCGTTGCTAGGACGTGCTGACACCCGACACGGCATTGACCGACACACGACACACGCCGTGGTCACAATAATGTTGCCATTCCTGTCGCCTGGCGGCCTTTCTAACCCTTATACTTCCTGATACAGCTATATATGCATTGATTTATTTGATACTCTATATTTCTATAAGGTGACACTACATCCTAGATACACGATATTATCGATTCTAGTCTGTTTGGAAACAACGCTATTTCCTGCAAAACTAATATTCGGATTTGCCTCTGATGGTCACCGATATGTTGTTACCTGGGATGCGGGGAGTGTAGATGCAATATCAAGCCCGCTCGGTGGGTGTGTCCGACAAATGGACATGATCATCGGGCTATACCGATCGATATCATCCATCCTACAGGATTATCGCGACTTGCACACTTCTGTGGCCTCTTCAAGGGTTGCAAAATGTGTCCGTTTACGTCATGTATGTTCGTGTATCTGAATACATTTGTATACTGGCTTGATTGGGTGAGTGTTAGGTCAGTTGCGCAAATATTTATCGATATTTGGATATTGTGTAGGTCATTTAGGCCAAACATACGTACGGTATTCTACCATAATGTAATAATTATTGGGAATATTGGAGGTAGCTGTGACCCACTGACTTTACAATAATCTGAGCTATATCTAGATTGTCGATACTCAAGTATATTGTTTACAAAGCCATGTGTGCATGATAATAAATATGATATATTATACCTCATGTTAGAATTCCCGCCACTGATTGGTTAACAATCAGGCTTCGCCTCGGGCAACATTGTCTCCTCGGGGGAATATATACTAGTAAATAACAATAATTATCGTATTTCCTAACAGGTGTTGGATTCAACACCCACAGCTCCTCCGAGTGATGTAAACAATGCTGAGATTCAAGGCTTATGGTGTTCTCAAATATCACCTCGATTTACTTTAGTTCATGCCAAAATTCAGAAGTACTAGTTGGTGAAAATAGGTATATGATATTTTGTCATCTTGGTCAATATTAGCAATACGGAGCAAGTTAAAAGATTGTTGTAATTCTTGTGGCAAAAGTGTCAAGTGAACTGGGTGACCATATAAGGTCAATGCTGGCTTTTGGGGTTAAATTTTTGCTTCTATGGATCTCTTTCAAAATTAGATTTGACAGCATTGGCCTTAAAAGGGAACTGACTATGTTTAATCCATGTTTCAAGAATCACGATGCTTCTGACAGGCCTATTATCAATCCATTTTACGATCAATTTAACTTTTGACTCGAAGGTTGACCGTACTCTCGCTGCTTTGTTCACGACAATACCAAAGTACAACTTTAGAGATACCATACACGGCATTACTGAAAGTGCAATTTAAGAAATACCATGGACGGCATTACCAAAAATACAATAAAATTATTTGAGAGATGCCATGAGCGACATTATCAAAATTACAACTTTAGAAATGCCATCGAAGGCATTATCAAAAATACAATTTGAGGAATTATACCATCGAAGGCATTATTAAAAATGCAATTTTAGAAATACCATCGAAGGCATAATTAAAAATGCAATTTTAGAAATACCATTGAAGGCATTATCAAAAATACAATAAAATCATTTGAGAGATACCATGAGCGGCATTATCAAAAATAGTATTGAAGAAATACCATCGAAGGCATTAACAAAAATACAATTTGTACCAAAGGTACAATTATAGAAATACCATGGGCGACATTATCAAAGATGCCATTTGAGATATAGCATCAACGACATTATCAAAAGTACAGTTAAAAAATTACCATAAACTTTATTATCAGAAATACAGCTCAAGAAATACTACGGACGGGATTACGAAAAGTACAATTACGAAAAGTACAATTTGAGAAATACCATGATTACTGAAAGAAGCGTTACCAATAGGGTAATTAGATTTTTTTCGAAAAGTTGTTTTTATTTCAACAATAAACCATCAAGACAGATAGGGACGATGACTAAACTTGACATGACTTGACATGGTGTCTGAAGATGTTCGATTCTACTCGCTAACAAACCTGATTTTGAATTCTTGGTTTTTCATTCCGATAAATCTCAATACGAGTTCAAAACTGGTTACATCATGATAGCATTTATGTTATTTTCACATTTGATTGAACGTCAAGAATAGACAGGGAGGAGAGAAAAAAATATGATGGATATCCAATATCATTTACTTTGTAGCTCATAAAATAGTTGTGACATCGATCCAGACCTGCTGGAACTCCATGATGTGTCCCGCAAGACGATCATAACGTCTGCCAACATGAGACATGCTACCAGATAAATACAATACTTTTAGTGCACAGCTAGGTTACCTTTCTAGGTTATCTTTGAACGTTGCGGTGGAATTTTCCTGATTTTTTTTACAAAAATACTTAGAAATGAATTGGGCCTACGGTGCCTGATAAACGACATGGTTAAACTGTTTTTGGGAATTAAATCCACCCTGGTTGAAGTGGAGCTAACTACCTGGAGAAAATGTCTACATCAGCGGAGGAAATGTTAAATCCGGGGAGGAAAGTATAAATCCAGGGAGGAAAGTTTAAATTCGTGGAGGAAAGGTTAAATCTGCGGAGGAAAGGTTGAATCCGCTGAGGAAAGGTTAATTCCGTAGAGGAAAGGTTAAATCCGCTGAGGAAATGTTAATTCAGTAGAGGAAAGGTTAAATCCGCGGAGGAAAGATTAAATCCACGGAGGAAAGGTTACAGCTACATGTGAGGTACTATAACTCGAAAGCCACCACTAACCACTTGCTCTCTTGAATCTTGAATCTCTTGAATCCAGTTGTATTTCCCAACTGGAAATTAACCTTTCCGCGGATTTAAACTTTCCTCCGCGGATTTAAAGTCATAGTAGCAAGGTACCATTATATGGTTTTATTCCTGTTCAGATAAAGTTTCCGTAATCGTGACGTCAGTTGAGGCAAAATGTGCTTTGATGGCTGGTCAAAAACGTAAAATACGTAATTTGGGCGGTCAGCTCAAAGATAGAAAACCACTCCAAAATGCATGAGATTCAAAAGAAAACACATGAAAACCAACAAATACTGGACATCTTGCAGTTCAACAAGCTCCCTTCTGGGAGAATGAATAGTACTGATTCTAAATATCAAGACAAGAAATGCCATATTCCAACCATCTCACCCATTCACTCGAATTGTCAAACATACACAACGAGAATGAATATGCGACATGCAGTTTACCTTGCTGGCTAAATGTACTTTCAGTACTGCCTCAAATGACGTGACAAACCACGTGACCCATACTAAAATCGTGATCAAAATCTTCGGCAATTTACGGAAGGAGTGCCTATTTGATTCAATATCTCGAAACCCATTGATTGTATTTGTAAAATCCGTTCGAATTTACAGATAACTATTCATAATGGACTAAATGAAAAGCACTTTCATCGGCATGCTACTAGGTCTTTAACATTTCCTTCGTGGATTTAACCTTTCCTCCGTTGTATATCTTCTCGTTGAAATAACACGCGGAAAACAGAGCAAGTTTGTTTATTATTTCAACTTTTCCAATATTTAATTTGTAAAATATATTGGTATTTATACATAATCAAGCCTATGGTGCACCTGAGTACGAAAAGTTATTCAACAAGTTTTTCAATCGCGGACATGATTGAATACACATATTGGAGAAACTTGTTCTACGACTACTTTGCCAAATATCACCTGTACCCAGAGTACCGGTCGGTGTACCAAGAGACGGCTCTCCTCAAGATCAAGCATGGTATCCTCTCAGTCTGGAGATTTTGGAGCAGCAGACAGTCACGGAGGGCATGCACTCGAACCTCTTCTGAATAAATAGGAAATATAACGACGCAAGATGTCAAGGACTATGCGTATTGGCCTGCTTTCTGGTATCCCCGAGGATGACTTGAACCGCCTTCAGCGGATCGTGACAAGCTGTGAAGCTGGGATTCGGCTGAGGTAGGAGGGATAGCGCAACCCATTCTCCATGATCGTGGCGTTCAAGGTCCCGGAGGTCAGGCACCGTCATACCTCAAAGACATCCTGAATTCCCTTTCAACCCGCGCTGCAACAACACGCACATTGCATGACACAGGAGCCGAAGACCCGTAGAAAAACTTTTGTGGACCGAAATTTTATTGTGGTGGGACTACGCTTGTGAAATCAGCCTCTTAATTGTTGGACTCAGACAATTACAAACGCTGAACGATTTTAATAGATCTTCATTCGCCAAGTTCTAAGAAACGTATTTTCATTGAATTCCGCAAATCTCGAACCATATATCATATTCACAAGTAAATCTTTACATGTAGGCCTATGTCGTATTTTGTTGTGCAACGGCTTAGATAGCAGTGTTGTATTATCACTGCGCTTTAGGCCTACATGTATTTTGAAACAAGCATCACAACAGCAGAACTTGAGGTTACGTGTGCGGCCACAGGGACAAAGGAGAGTAGAACCAGTACTCGAGGCTGAGTGAATACGAGAAAATTCAAGGATAAGTAGACACGAAACCCATTTCTTGGTTAAACAACCCTATTGATTAGTTTGATAACAATATGAAACAATGAACTCGAATCGTATTGTAACTCGAACTCGTATTGTAATAACTCTCTACTTCCCTCTCACAGAGAACAATTCTCGTAGATGGTCTTACAATACCATAATACCTCCAATACTGGTGCAGAGCTTGTCCATGCGAAAATTGATTATTACTCGCATTTGTTTGTCGATTCGTCCATTATTCTTGCCAAAATGAGTTTTAGTTGCACTTTCCACAAATGACCAAAGTGTATGTTTTCTTTGTTCAATATTTGCTACTTAACTTTGTTGTAATCTGAGATTGTGACATAAAATATGGATAATGTCATCGCTGACTTAATTCGGTAGCAATAAGTCTACGCATGGACAGGCGCCTCACCAGTAGTACCATGGGGTCAAAATTACACTAACAGATATAGTACGGCTAACGCCGCACAATAAGCTCGAATAATCACGTGACATATTGAACATATTTTCACTTTCTGAAGGTAATGTTCAACTTGAATTTTGAACATCGCATTTTATCCTGTTAATTTGTCCACTTCCCATATACATTGGTTAATTGTATCTTTATATCAAACTTCAATATATATATATATATATATATATTGTGACTGTGTTTGCAGTATTTGATTTTTCGTCCACAACATAAACTCCGTATCACATCTATGCTAAATTACCCCGACAGTGTTCCTCCGACCCGGTGCTTTTTCGTCGAAAAAAACACTTTACCCAGTGCGGTTACTCTACTTTCGGTTGAATATATGTAGCCATGATAGAAATATTTCGACTTCAGTATAAACAGTATACATGTACATGTATGTAGTATAACCGATACCTGTGATGTGTATTTCAGCCCGAAATGCTCATGCTTAAATTTGCGAAACCGGACGCCATATGGGGTGCAAGTGCAAGTAATATCGGCTGTATAACTATTCCCAGACTTGTCTATTACCAGATTACATCATTACATGTTATCGATGCGTGGGTTGGCACACGGCGAGTGTTTAGCTAAAGTATGTTTTTCCTCTCGGATCAAAGGCGGAAATCAAATATATAAACGTTGTTGTAGACAAGCACCTGTTCCGATGAGAGCATATACATGTATACCGAGTCGTGAAGAAACAAACAATATTGAGGGCTGACACTCGTCAGTGATGGGAGACGGAAAAACAATCCTACTTATTTCCAATTATTACCCCAAAAAAATAGCCAGTTTTTTTTTTTTATCAAACTGACATGCATATTTTCTAACAAACACAAAATATTAAAATAAAAACCGCACTATCACGCACATGTGTGCAATCAGTCATGATGCCTGACACAGGGTTGATGACATTACACTCGAGACTAATGATTTTGTCCACTTGTCATTCAACTTAGGTCATGCAGGTGTGAAATACAAATGTCCCCTCTAGTTGCGCTAACATGCTCGCCAGTTTTTCACAGCTTTGAACCATGCTGACACAGTTGTTATGGAGACCGAGGCTGGTGGGGGACGTGTTGCCAACCTAGGAATTATGTATGTAAATCTGTCCTGAGTGCAAGGCTAAAATGGTTACTTTTTTTCACAAAAACATGTGAGATTCGATAACATTGGGATGTGATTTTTAAATGGAAGGAGCTAACCTCACCAGAACACGGAATTTTAAAAACATATGATATCCAGTCAATGGTTGAATAAGAGTGATATCAAGGAAGTCATTATAAACTCAGATTTAAACGAAACATACCCGTTTAATATATATTGCAATTCAACCGTCATTGTTATGGATTACAACGGGAACGAAGTTAAATCAAATGGAAATAAAAAGTCAAAACCGACTCGAAAACTCGAGTCTAAGGCACATAGTTTGCCGTTTATACACCCGCCCCCGGGGTTCCATCAGTCCGGAAAACACGACAAGGGCTCCAAGGGCAGGGTTATCGAGGAGCACCAGAAATGGACGAGGGTTTCTATGGAAACATCCGAAAGGAAGCGGATATTTTTCGCGGAAGGGTCAGACGATGAAGATGATGACGATGTGTTCGATGATGTTCCGACAGACCAGTGGAAGGACCTCCGGTGTTGGCGATATCCGCCAACTGGTAAAAAGGCAGGTTTATTTTTCTTACTTATTCTCCATTGATTCCTTGAAAATCATGTTACCTTTTTCGGCGGTATGGGGTACTGATGTAAGTCAGTAGACCTACACACAATAATGACGTCGGCAGTTTAATAGAGCACGAGAAATGAACTTTGCATAAGAAATGTACGATAACACAACGAATGACACAAATATTGACCTTTTTTCACTGCAGGCGTTGGATCGCTTCAGGCGGCTGGTTGATTTCATTCTCATAGCAAGAAAACTGTTTGCCACGTGAGTTCAGAAAATTTACCAATCATCACCATCACCGTTGTTTACATTGATTATCGGCCTATGCATTTTCACGTGTTTTGCGTCCCAATTGCAACAGGAGCCAGGAGCCGCTGTTCAGTCATGACGAGAGTATTCTATTCTTCCTGGATGTGCCCTCCGTGACCGTCACCCTTAGTACAACGACCCCTCGCTCCCCGCCCCTCTACCACTCCACCCCTAACCAGACTCTACAACAGGTACAGTATTGCCTCTATACACTGGACACATATAAGATCCAGACACTACAAAATGGTACAGTAATGTCTCTATACACTGGACACATATAAGATCCAGACACTACAACAGATACAGTAATGTCTCTATACACTGGACACATATAAGATCCAGACACTACAACAGGTACAGTAATGTCTCTATACACTTGACACATATAAGATCCAGACACTACAACAGATAGAGTAATGTATATATATTTTCCAGGCACTACAACAGGTAGAGTAAGGTTTCAGTACTTCGGACACAACATAATCCAGACCCCACAACAGCCACAGTCCTTTGTCTGTAATATTGACAAAATATCCATCCTCTGGATACGTCCACAAACCAAACCCTACAATAACCTTCCCATACTCCGAACATGTCCACATGCCAGGCCCTACAATAACCTTCTTACAATCCAGACATGTCCATAAACCACACCCTACAATAACTTTCTTATATTTCGGATACGTTTGCCAACCAGACCCTACAATAACCTTCCTATACTCCAGACACGTCCACAAACCACACACTACAATAACCTTCATTTACTCCGGACACGTCCAAAACCCAACCCTACAATAACCTTCCTATACTTCGGACACGTCCACAAACCAGGCTCTACAATAACTTTACTATCCACAAACCAGACCGTACAATAAATTTATTCTACTACGGACATGTTCACAAACCAGACAATACAATAGCCTTCATATACTCTTGACAACTTAACATTCCAGACCCTGCACGTCCACAAACCAGACACTACAAAGAGCACAGTTATGTCTACACAGCCCAAGACGAGATATGAATTACGACAGGGTGTACACCCCCTTCACCCCCAACCACTTACACTCATCATGATGCCTGCACAACTACAACACTTTCCATGGAAACACAACCACATCTATAATCAGCTATGATCTGCAAGGTGTCTACTGGTTCATCCATAAAAGACTTCCTATACAATGTTAATTGTGTGTTGTTTACACTCGACCCCGACACGTGGCGTGACGTCCCGCTCTCCCTCGGTTACAGAAGCAGGTGACTGCGGCCGTCCGGGATGTGTTAACTACAGCGCCAGAGACCCGGACACAGGATCAAATTCTGGGGGTGAGTTGCGTGTCCATGGATAAACGGGAAAGTGCCCTCCTCAACCATTGTACCACGTAGTCATTCATTGCCTGGAAAGTTTACTCTGAACCGATTGACAAACTAATTACCCACACAGATACATTGATACATTATTGAAATGAATCTATCATTAGCGGACAATCACGGCCACGTCCGAATTCTCCTATATATTGTCCAATCAGATGCATAAAACATACCAGGTAATGATATTCACTGGCAAAAGCATCGAGAAGGAAGCAAAAACAATCGGCGACAATGATGCATGGTACCGCTGTGTTCAACAAGAGAGAATACTGCAATATAAATACATAGTCATGTATCTCTATGGTCAGGTTGGTTTTTCAGACTGTTAATTTATATACTATTAATATAGTATTATACTCTAAGTTATGTTGTTGCAGCTGATGCAATCCATGCAGACGTGTAGCAAGTTTGCTAGTCTCCCGCACCGAGTACAGCAGCAGATTGGAGCCAAGGCCTGGTACTCAAGGTCAGTACACTGTACAACCCCTCACAGACTGATACAGAATTTTAACTCACCAGTGACTAGTTATGAAAACGAATATTTTTGCTTGAGGACTAAATAAAAGACCCATTGAAATCCGCGGGACCTGCATGTACATATAAATATGGATGTGTCATTCCAATTCATTGAGTAAAAACATGCACAGGGAAAAGTGGATTATTATGTAGAGAGATAGCGATCGTCTGGCGGGTCGTTCGTTTTGAAAGAGATATCTGGAAACATTTTCGTTGTGCCACGATGCCCATTTCCTCGATAGTTGGTTTAGGTTTAACTGAGTGTCTGTCTGCCAAAATCTACTGTACCTGTGCTTGTTTACCTGCCAGGCACGCGATCTACCCTCAAACCTTCCGACACTCCCCATTCGTCGACCCTCCATCTCCCATACATTCCCCCAAAATCCCTGCGAAATCCTTGCACGGTTTCTCCGGGGAAGATCAGGTCTGGCATTTAATCTAATCGGCTTTTTGACCGACGAGACAGGATTCGATGTTGCATAATTAATGACAGATTTCGCATGGAGACTGTCGGCGTTTTCTCCACTGGGCAATTAACTGTAGCGTCCGAAGTCCTCATAAGGTCGGAGGCTAGTTACCTGGTCCCGGGCGAGGGTAGTAGTCCCAGGGCCTAGTGAATTTGTTAGGGGCGGGGGGAGGAGTGAGGGGTGAGAGGAAGGGGTCTCGGAATGACTGTTTGTGGGTTCATCACGGTGTCCACCCTGTCGTAATTCATATCTCATTGTGTTATTTCCTCCTACGCGATGACAGGTTCGAGGCTATGAAAGTCCTGTGCAGACAGGGTCGGCCCTGCCAGGTGTATTACATGATACTCTCCGGCGTAGGTGAGAACTTCTACGATGTACCATTACACGGAATAATTGATAATATACATAATTAGTCGGTTGATAACAGCACAGTATGTGATGGAAAATACTCTGGAACAAGGATATTGGCGGATTGTGTACGTGGATTCTGGATTGGTACATGTATTTTGAGCAGCAATATCCCGAACCGTGGAGAAATCCGGAGACTACAGGGACGTGCGTAGACAGAAGGCAGTCTTCCTCAGGAAAGGCGACACTGTCGGGGTTAGTCTCACTGAAACATGAACTTGATCAATTTTTACCCTCGCCCCGATAGGGGCAGAGGGTAATGTAATTGGGTCTGTCCGTTTGTATGTCTGTTAGTTTGTCTGTCTGTCTGTCCGCGCGCATAACTCGAAAAGAAATGGTCCGATCTACCTGAAATTCATAGGAATGAAGCAGTATCACCGTGGCTCGGTCCGCCTCATTTTTTGTCAGAATCGAATAAAAAGTGTTGCCATGGCAACGAAAAATGTGAAAATCACATATTTGGCTATAACTCTAGTTCTAATCAGTATTAATTTTTCAAACTAATTTTGTAGTTTTCTCTGGCCAATTCCCGATCCTATGGTGTACGACCGATGGCCGTACGACGAAAAGTCTCCATTATCGCCCAATGTCGTAAAATTGGGGGTCACGATTTCGGTTATTTTTGGCCAGCGACGTTTCAGTGCAAATTTCTGTGCTCATAACTCAAAGGCAAACGGTCCGATCGATTTGAAATTTATAGGGCTGGAGTGCTATGATAGTGGCTCAATCCATTTCAAATTTTGCCAAAATCGGGTGAAAACGGTTGCCATGGCAACGGAAAAAAGAAAATCACATAATTGGCTCTAACTCCGGTTCTCCTCGATATTAATGTATCCAACTATTTTTGTATTTTTCTTTGGTCAATTCCCGATCGTTTGGTGTACGATTGATGGTCGCACGACGAAAAGTCTCCATAATCGCCCTATGTCGAAAAATTGGGGGTCACGAATTCGGTTATTTTTGGCCAGCGACATTTCAGTGCAAATGTCTGCGCTCATAACTCGAAGACACACGGTCCGATCGATTTGAAATTTACAAGGCTGGAGTGTTATGGTAGTAGCTCAGTCCCTGTCAAATGTTGCCAAAATCGGGTGAAAACGGTTGCCATGGCAACGGAAAAAATAAAATCACATAATTGGCTCTAACTCCGGTTCTACTTGATATTAATTTTTCCAACTATTTTTGTATTTTTCTTTGGCCAATTGCCGATCGTGTGGTCTACGATTGATGGTCGTACGACGAAAAGTCTCCATTATCGCCCAATGTCGAAAAACTGGGGGTCACGATTTCGGTTATTTTTGGCCAGCGACGTTTCAGTGCAAATGTCTGCGCTCATAACTCAAAGGCAAACGGTCCGATCGATTTGAAATTTATAAGGCTGGAGTGCTATGGTAGTGGCCCAGTCCCTTTCAAATTTTGCCAAAATCGGGTGAAAACGGTTGCCATGGAAACGGAGAAAAGAAAATCACATAATTGGCTATAACTCCGGTTCTAATCAATATTACATTTTCAACCTATTTTTGTATTTTTCTTTGGCCAATTCCCAATCGTATGGCGTACAACCGATGGTCTTAAGACAAAAACTCTCAATTATCGCCTCAGGTCGAAAATTTGGGGTCACGATTCTATGACTTGTGAGTGTTCTGAGATTCGAGACCATATTGTGAAGCCAGTTATCAATCTATTCAAACCGTTTTCGTTCATAAAATGTGCCTTGATAATATAAACATTACGGTGAAATTTTACAGTTTAATATTGAACTATGAGGCCAAGGTCACAGAAGAGGTCAAAATCGAAAAGTTGCAATAACTCCGTTTATATACATGATTAATTTTCCTTAATATTTTTGTATTTTTCTGTGATCAATTCTCCATCATTTGCTATATGACCAATGGTCGTACGATCAAAATTCCCCATTATCGCCCAAGGTCGAGAATGTAAGGGTCATCAGCTGAGATTACCGATTCATAATATTACAAGTAGTAATAATTCAGAAACCACTGAAGATATTCAATAGAATATTTTACGCAATATAAATCTGGGTGAGTCTGCAAAGTTTGGAAAGTTAGTGTCAAGAATTCATTCTGTGGTCGAGAATGTGGTCAAAATAGAGAAATCGCAGGAACTCTACTTTTATCAATGATTAATTCTCCCATGATTTTTCTATGGCTAATTACCGACCATTTGATATATGACCAATTGTCGTATGACCATAATCCCTGATTATCGCCCACATTGAAAATACAAAGGTTATTAGCTTTAATTTTAGTGACTAAATCTGAAGGGCGAGGGTCTGCAATCTCTGATTGTCTCGTTGAAGTTTGGTTCATGTGAAGTTGCATCAAAGGTGACAGTAAAACTATTATCCTTTTGTTCTCTGTGACTCTAGTTGAATTTGAACCAGTATTTGGAGTAATTTTCACGTATTGTAGGAAGAAGATCTTGTAGGCAACACGGACAGAAGCAGCACAATCATCTGTAAGGAGACTCTCGAAGTTCTTGGTCTCGATAAAAGGGTAATAATGTTTTTCTAAAATAAAAAAAAACATTACAAATTCACAGACGCAGAGTTCAAACCGATGATACCACGTATTTCAATTACTCTGCAATAGCATTGCTGTTATTGTTCGATATGGAAACACTTAATAGAGTAAAGTTGAAGTATATAACATATCAGTAGCATACCCATGCTATTCAACTGTTTTCATGCTATTGACAGGATTTCAACGAAATATTTCAAGCTGTCATGGACGATAAAGCAGAATGCTTGCATTTTCTAAGGTGAGTTTATTTACGCGACCCGAGGTCATGATTGTAGTATTTTGACGATGGTTTCGTGGTTATTCGGCTCAGGTACGCGCCGGATTATCATCACGCTTAAAGGTTGCTTGAGGACATATTCGAGGGATTCAATTCACATTTATATATCACTGGATTACAAATTAGGCCCAATTAACTATGTCGACTAAATGACCAAGGTCAGATGTATATATTAACTAATTTCCCGTTATTATTTTTGTATTGACCTTGGAAACATACAGAGCACAGACCTGAACATAACTCTTTTGTATTTGAAGGACATCCAGTCATAGTGTTATGGTCAATAAGTCTGTGTTTTGAATAAATTATACGGGTATAACTATTGTCATTGTAATGACATTCCGCTATACTGTCCTGAATTCTGACCCAGAACTGCGTTAGAGTTTGATTGTATCGTACCTGTGCCAGGGTCCTCATGGATACACGTAACAACAATTATACCCTGATTAGGGAATTATGTGAGGGAAAAAAACCAATGTCGTGACGTCCCAAATGACCCGACACATCCGAATTCCTACGTAATTAATTATACACACGAAAATGGACAAGGCATCTATATATAGTGTCACTCACAAACTGTATGTACCGGGATATCAGCTGATATAATAGACATCGCTTCTGCCCAATATATTCAAGATCATCTTTTGACTAACGCAGCAGAAACCAATAGAAACCAATTATCTGAAATGGTACGTGTATTTTGATGAAAGTATTAATTTACTCGATCTGTATTATTACATTAATTATCAAATAATGGCTCTATATTTCGGTGTTTATGACCGAGCAAGGTCGTGTGTTTCAGGACATGTCAATAAGTGTATACATGGATTCTAGGTGTTCTCTGGACAGGTTTATAAAGTGGCGCCATCAGTTGCATTATTTATTTATATTGTGTTGCAGGTCTGTCGACGTATTCGCCATGTTACCCCTCGACTTACTGAAAGCTCACCAGTTCGCCTGCTCAATACACCACTATAGGTACAGTGTGTCGTCTCACTCAACACCCGTGTAATACTAAGATACATGCACAACTTATCAATTATAATCACGAGTAATTTCCACGTGGATGATCATTCGATCTCCTTCATTTCAGGAAAGGGTCGGTCATCGTGAGCAATAGTAACGAATCAGAGTGGATTTATGTCGTGAAATCGGTAAATGTTTCCAACATACTTCCCGGTAATTTGTAAATTTTATCGCTATCCCTGAAAAAAACTAGAATCTGCTTCTATACTCCAAGCTGTACTCTATTATTCAATTATACTATACTGTTTCCGATATTCAGGGGTCTTGTCAAGTTTTCAAAGGCGTCAAATTGAAACCGAAAGCAAGTCGTCGGAAAGTACCGAACAAGCAACATGCTTCCGACAATGACGTCAGTTCTGATGTCACAGCTTCGTCATTCCTACCACAAATCACACCAGGTAGCCTTTACTATCATATAACTAAAACATATCATGGTTTTCCATCTATAAACTGTGGAACCCTTGGAAGGTGCAAGTATTAGTATATTAAACATATTTCCCAATTTTGAACACCAGACCAGAGTAAAAAGCCGCCCCCGAAGACTTCGAAGAAACGCGAGAATAGTACAGTTTTCCAACTGCCGCAGATAAAATCAGGTATGATAATGAACAAACCGACTTGGGAGGTTATCAACGAGAATTGTTGTGTGTAATATTGTAGCATTCAAATTCACAGGAGAGACGAAATCTCTAGTCGGCCGACCCTGCTTGACATCGGATGCAAGATTCGGTTCAACGCAAAGTGATGATGAGGTCAGCAAACTTTGAATCAAATCAAATAAATTCTTTTGAGTCATATATCATAATACAAATTTGAAGTATATATATTTTTTCATTCTTTTTTCCCCCACATCACCCAGCTCCTTGCACAAAGACGGAAACAAATACGTCAGGCTAAACAGTCCAAACTAGCTGCAAGCTCACCAGACCTGCCGCCTGACAAATCCACGTCCACCACACAGTTCGCCAAGCTTGAAACTCTGCAATCTAGGGGCATCTTTGTGAGTCAGAAACAGTTGTTCTGAACCAGATATCAGCAATATCACTCACCCAAACTAATACCCAAACGTACACCCTAGCTCATGTTTTCAATGATGATGGATGAATATAATAACCTCTCCTATTTTATTCCAGGGATTACATTCCGTTTTGTATGACGACACCCCAAGTTTAACCATGGTGAGTTCACCTGCAAAACCCCTTTCCGATAAGACTCTGGGGATTCTTATCATCTGAACAAACAATTATCTGATCTGCCTGGTGACGTTTCTCAGTGCGTATACTAATTAGGCATCCCGATTGAAAATCGGGAGGCCTTATGTTTTTGTCTGTTTTTTAGGTTACCGGACCTTTGGTCCGATAACCTATTGCCGTGGCGTTGCGTCCGTCGTCCGTCGTCCGTCGTCCGGCGTCCGTCGTCCGTCCGTCCACATTTTTATCATTAAAGTTTACAGGCGAATATTTCTGAAATTTTGCACAAAAATACCTAAAAATATTTCCAGGAAAGGTTTTTTTTAGTTTTTTGATTTTCGCATTTTTTTCAAAATGGCGGCCGTTTTCGTCGAAAAATGGCCAATTTTGGACTTTGATGGTCGTTTTCTCAAAATCCGTTCAGTACCTTTTTTTCTTATTGATGCATGACACTCCTCCTATGTACCCCTATGACATGTATAAATTTCATTGCCCTTGAATCGCTCGAAGTGGGCCATTTTGGGCCCAAACTCGGCCCAAATGGGACTTTCCCATGTTAAATTCTCCTATGCTTTATAATGGGACACATTAAGCCTAATATCTCACTTAAAATTGAAATTAGAGACTAAGAATCAATTGTAGACATATAGGAAATGATATATGCTGAATATTCTCGTGACCTTGAATTTGACCTCTGACCTCGGTATCAAGGTCAGAGCGGCCGTTTTCATCTAAAAATGGCCCATTTTGGACTTTGATGGTCATTTTCTCAAAATCTGTTCAGTAACTTTTCTTCTTATTGATGCATAACACTCCTCATATGTACCCCTGTGACATGTATAAATTTCGTTGTGCTTGAATTGCTCGAAGTTGGCCATTTGGGCCCAAACTCGGCCCAAATGGGACTGTCCCATGTTAAATTCTCCTATGCTTTATAATGGGACACATTAAGCCTGATATCTCACTTAATATTGAGATTAGAGACTAGGAATCAATTGTGGACATATAGGAAATGATATATGCCGAATATTCGTGTGACCTTGAAGTTGACCTCTGACCTCGGTTTCAAGGTCAGAGCACAAAATGGCTAATATCTCGTTCATTATCGACTTAACAGCTTAGGAATCAATTGTGGACATATAGGAAATGATATATGCTGAATATTCTGATAACCTTGAATTTGACCTTTGATCTCATTTTCAAGGTCACAGGACAAAATGGCTAATATCTCACTTATTATCGATTTTACAGCTTAGGGATCAATTGTGGACATATAGGAAATGATATATGCTGAATATTCTCGTGACCTCAAATTTGACCTCCGACCTCAGTTTCAAGGTCAGAGCACAAAATGGCTAATATCTCGCTTATCATCGACTTTACAGCTTAGGAATCAATTGTGGACATATAGGAAACGATATATGCCAAATATTCTGATGACGTTGATTTTGACCTTTGACCTCATTTTCAAGGTCACAGGACAAAATGGCCAATATCACACTTATTATCGATTTTACAGCTAAGGGATCAATTGTGAACATATAGGAAATGATATATGCTGAATATTATCATGACCTTGAATTTGACCTCTGACCTCGTTTTCAGGATCACAGGACAAAATGGCTAATATCACACTTATTATCGACTTTACAGCTTAGCAATCAATTGTGAACATATAGAAAATGATATATTCTGAACATTGTCATGACCTTGAACTTGACCTTTGACCTCATTTTCCATGTCGCAGGACAAAATTGCTAATATCTCGCTTATTATCAATTTTACAGCTTAGGAATCAATTATGAACATATAGGAAAAGATATATGCTGAATATTGCTATGACCTTGAATTTGACCTTTGACCTCATTTTCAAGGTCAGAGAACGAAATGGCTAATATCTCGCTTTTTATCGACTTTACAGCTCAGCAATCAATTGTGGACATATAGAAAATGATATATTCTGAACATTGTCATGACCCTGAACTCCACCTTAGACCTAATCACCAAGGTCACAGGACAAAATGGCTATTAGCTCGCTTATTATCGACTTCAGAGCTTATAAATCAATTATGAACGTATAGGAAATGATATAAGCTGAAATTTGCTATGACCTTGAATTCAACCTTTGACCTCATTTTCAAGGTCTCAGGACATGATGGCTAATATCTCGCTTATTATTGACTTTACAGCTTGAAAATCAGTTGTGGACATACTAGAAATGACATATGCCGAATATTATTGTGTCCTCGAATTGACCAATGACCTTATTTTCAAGGTCACGGGACAAACTACTAATATCTAAAATATGTATTGTCCGGTAACCTTTCTTAGCCCTTGGGCTAATTTTTTTTTTTGTTTTTTTTCTTTTTTTTTTTTTTTTTTCTTCCGCCGTTTGGTTTCCGGATCATAACTCTTGAACGCCTTGATCTATCTTTCCGAAATTTTCACAGCTCATCCGAAATACTTTGCTCCTAACCCCTATTGTTTTTCGTCGAGATCCGAAATCCAAGATGGCCGCCAGCGGCCATTTTGGAAAAAAAATCGGGCGATTCCTGTCAATGTCATAATTTGATTCAGGCAATTTCCAGGAGAAAAAAATTTTTTGGGTGTATTTTTTTTTTTTTTGGACTTGGAATTTTTCCCTTGCCTGCCCCCATGCAGATGTAATACTGTAACTGAGCCATGCTACTGTATTCACTGACTGCAGCCTGCATGTCTAGCAGGAGGATAGGCTCTGCCCTCTCCGCTAGTGCAGTATATGAGAGCCCTGCTCAGTAATGCCTTACAAGATCAGCCACTCTGTCCAGCACAGCGATAGGCTCCGCCCCTCTCAGCCAGCCCTGCTCAGTTAGCCTTACAAGATCAGCCAGTCTGTCCAGCACAGCAATATAGGCTCCGCCCTCTTAGCCAGCCCTGCTCAGTCATGCCTGACAAGTGATACAGCTAGCATGTCCAACTTGACCCCAGGCTCATATCCATGCATAATCCCTCACTCCCCCCTCCAAAGCCTGGTTTACTAGTGTGTGTACATGGTAGAAGAATGAAGTTCCACCCCCACAGAATACAATAGTTGGTTAATAAGCCACACACATGACACAACATGCTTGGGGGATGATTTGCCCTGTCTGCATTTATATTGTACAAACATGTATTGTTTTAATGTTTTGTTATTCAACTCTATTTCACATGCAATGACCAAATCATCATTGTTTTAGTTAGCTGGGAAATGTTTGGCTTTGGTTATAATGTGAATGCGAAAATTCCGCTGTATTGTACAAGTTTTGAAATCACAAAATTGGCCAAGATGACACAGCATTCTTTTAGTCACGTATCATTTTACATTTGACAGGAGCACCTGAAAATATCACGAACATCCTCATTAAATATACTAGTATTCTGAATATTGGCTGGGTAGTACTCTGAACATTGGCTGGGTAATTGTCCATTCATTTTGGGTGGCAAATATCTGGTGGGCTAAGTTGTCAAGATGATAGAAAGCAGTTCTGGTAAGAAACTGTCAGATGAGCTCTCACTCTTACCCACATACAATGGCCTATGTATCCTTTTTTCTCAGTCCAGTATGACCATTTGAAATGATAAGAACAAATTGGGGGATGCCACAAAGCCTATAGGCTTTTGTGTCTAGTTCAAATTAATATGTTATAAACTGTGGATTGTCCAGGTGAGTAACGGAGCAGAATGTGTGCTGGTCTCGAAGCAGTTCATCACAGACCACCTGGACAGCACCACCATCAGCAAACTCAGGATACAGGTCGGTAACCCACTGTGTGCATGTAGAATGGAAGCGATGAGCAGCTTAGTAAAATCGAATATTAATCGGCTGGACCCATAAAAACCACTCCCATATATATATTGTAAATTTTCTTAGTTTTTCTTCAACGTTATTTATATGTCAAATTAACTTCAAATTTATTATATTTTAGATAAAATTGAAAGTAGTTCAGCGTGAATATATAATCTATAATGTTCTATTATTGTATAGTTCATAATAATTATGATTTCTTAATTTCATAATTCACTGCAGTTGTGTAATTTATAAACTTTTCAAAATGGTGTATATATTTGTTGTTGCAGATCCCGCCTTATCCGTCCCTAGCCCATCTACAGGGTGCGCTTGACGATCAGCTAACCTGGGAGTCGTACAAACAGAAAGTCGTCAAAGACGCACTAAGATAGACGTCCCCGCATCACTGACGTCATACTACGTCAATGACGTTGTCACTGCGTCACCATATCAGGCAACATCATCAGAGTAAACGCGACAGCGAAGATGCACAAAGCATTAGTCACACCACAAACAATATAGTTCATAAGCCGAATGATTTGTTTTGCAAGTTATACTACGTTTATGTACGTAAGTGTAAATACTGTATTATTATTCTTTGTTTCGTGGTTGATTGAAAAGTGTACATGTACTGTGCTGCTTTGGTGGGTTATCTTGTACATATATATATATATACATCCGCATGATAGCTTTGTGTGTGCGCTGATCTGAAGTCTCTAGTGTCATCAACGGCGTATGTAAAATGTTATATAATGTATCTTATTTGTTATGTACATGTATAAATGCTGTTATTCCACAGCGTCGCTTTAGTTTTTAACCATTCGAGATAACGTCCATATCATTTTTCAAGTGACTCAATATTTGTCATCACGCTCATTAGCACTGTGTATACTTTATTTGAAATGAGAATACAGGACCGTTTAGTTTTAACCAATCAAGATGATATCCGGATCCCTAAGTGAGTGACTCAGTATTTGTGATCACGCTCATCAGCAGTGTATAAGTTATTTGAAATAAAAATACATGTGGATGTTTTAATTCTTAAAGTTGGAATCAATTCTAAAATCAGCCAAATTTAACATTCTTGTTTGTCACGCAAACTTGAAAGTACATCTCGAGATAGTCGGAAATATATAGGAAATATGCACAGTTCGACAACGGATACTTAGAGAATTGCCGTTAATCGTGCATGAAAACAGTGGATAGAGTTTGATCGGCCTGCCTACATTGCCGGTTGCCACAGTATCTAAACAAATACCAATGACGTCATGAGAGTGTGTGTAGAACTCGCCCGCAAGTCGGGCCGCTTTGAGGAAAAAATTGATGCGAGATTGAATGGCCCGAGTTTGAATCTTGATTTGGCAACTCAATTTAGGCACGAAATACACATTTTCAGACTACAGAATAAATACATTTTGTGAATTCTAAAAGTGATAATAGCTTAAACCAATAAAGATGACGTCCATGTTCTTTCGTAAATGACTCAGTATTTTCATCAAGTTCATTAGCAGTGTATAATTTATGTGAAATAAAAATACATAATTTGCTTAGTTCCTAACCAATCAAGATGACGTCCATATATACTTTTTTCAAGTGACTCAATATTTGTGATCATGCTCATTAGCAGTGACCGATTTAGTTAAAATAAAAATCCAGGTCCAGGTTCAGTTTTAAGTGATATTGGCAGTAAGTTATGGATTTTTTTATGTACCTCTCTGATCGAACTAAGAAAACATACTAGTTATATATCTGCACTTGTAAGCCCAAATAGGCGCCCCTTTCTAACTGATTCGTTGCGAGTTTCTGATGGAGATATTTTGAGTTTGTTTACATTATCGCCATTCTCGGTGCTTTATACCGCGATTCCGCCTTACTCGTATATCACTGTCGGAACCCCGACTACCGTAACGTCACGTTACGGTAGTCATTAAGATGGCGGAAGCTATGTCGATTCGTTTTGTTTCCTATAAATTTTTCCTGATAAGTTGTACGATACAGCTTAAGATCGGACCAATTTTGAAGCCACAAAATGTATGAAGTTATAAGGTTCACTAGAGTAGCCAGAGCAGTGAGTGTACGTGTGATATTTGTTCGATAAAAAAACAATGACGACTACCGTAACGTCAGGTGATATCAGAGTAGTGACTACTATCGTAAC
Source organism: Terebella lapidaria (assembly GCA_949152475.1). NCBI lineage: Eukaryota > Metazoa > Annelida > Polychaeta > Terebellida > Terebellidae > Terebella > Terebella lapidaria. The sequence goes on from OX424561.1 coordinate 20,109,418, forward strand.
GTTACAAACCACGCAGATCATTGATGTGCAATTTTGTTCTATATGTTAATTCTCCACAACAAATATGGAGCTGATATAAATCTATGTGTAAAAGAAATGAATGTATGTCGTTTTCGTTTGTGGCTATACACTTGCCAGATTGTGTATATGTTGCCAGTATTATATCGTTCATGTAGGGCTACTTAGGCAGTCCCACTGTCGCAAATAATTATATGTATAATCCTATTTACATATGAAATATATCAACAATTGATGAGGATGTGAGATTTTTTCCAAGGTTATATAGCCGTTATCAATAATTACACATATCTTGTAAGTAAGAGTTCCTTGTTTGTCGTTGACTGATATGTTCATGGATTAGGAGCTCGGAAATCGGATTTGGAATTGATTGCCTGAAATTTCTGCCTGCTTCGCAGGTTAACTTTGTTGAATCTATAGCAGTTGTCTGGTTATAGCTCTCGTAGTTTAAAATGTTGTGGTCAACGTGATGTATTAGTGTAATGAATATGCAAACATCCGAATTTTCAAATTGTTACTCCAAAATAGGCATAGGTATTTGTGTGTGTCAATTTGATTTGTAGATCATCGCAGCAGCTTTCACAGCGGACGGTTTGAACATAGATAATTTTTTGTCATATATTTTTGTCATTTGTTCTGCATCTGAAAACCATCTCTGTAATGATGAAAATGATTACGGTTCAATTTCACTTGCGTATTTGCCGAATCACAGTAGTGACCTTACGGTAGTCCCAAACCGCCGATCGGTCACGTTACGGTAGTCGGACAGAAACGTTACGGTAGTCAACAGCAAATCTTATCAACCGCTTTTATCCCGAAAATTTATGGATTCTAAATGTCTTATACTATATGTCTGTGGAATAGTACGTGTCAGTATATTATTTTTAGCAAGAAAACAGCAGACAATTAAAAGAATCGATTCACCTTGCGCCATCTTCATGACTACCGTAACGTGACGTTACGGTAGTCGGGTTCCGACAGTGTATATGCTCGAGCCAATCGAGCGTGAAATATGTCAAGTCAGAGGTAACTCTGAGTGGCGCACAAAACAAAAGAAAAGCGGCTGCTAGTACTGTCATATGCATGATTTATCCATCTGAGCAAGCATAGTTTGTTTTGTAACCTATATTTCTGAGACCACCGACATATATGTAATTGATATGGAAAAAATAGTTTTCGTGCCAATATCACTTTAACCAATCAAGATGATGTCCAGATCCTCAAGTGAGGATCACGCTCATTAGCAGTGTATAATTTATATGAAATAAAATAATGGTTGTTTTAGCTTATAACCAATCAAGATGATGGCAATACCCTTTTTTCAGTGACTCAATATATGTGATCATGATCAATAGCAGTGTATAATTTATTTGAAATAAAAATACATGGTTGTTTTAGTTTTTAACCAATCAAGATGATGTATATACCCTTTTTTAAGTGGCTCAGTGTTTGTGATAATACTCAATAGCAGTGTACACTTTACATGAAATAAGAGGTTATTTTAGTTTTTAACCAATCAGGATGACGTCCATATCATTTTTCAAGTGACTCAGTTTTGTACGATGTACTTGAAATAAACAGTGATGAACGTGTGATATACCCATTACCGAGCTCCAAGGCGTTGAACTCAAAATACACATACACAATTTCACATGAGGATCAATGTTGAAGAAAGTTGGACAAAAATGCAAATTAGCAATTAAAGTTAGAATGATTTTGTTACTACCGTATTATGTGTAGGCCCCTTTTTAGTATTTAAAATTAGGTGCATAAGGCTTTCAACAACTCAACATCAAAATTCAAATGATCATGCATACGTAATATCTACCATATTATCCACTTCATATTTTCGATGCCCGTGCAGACCCTAATATCATGGACAGAGAAACAAAATACCGAACGTTATGATACAAACGCCTCACAATAAATACTTATCGATCGGTGGCCTCCCAGGCATCGAGAAAAAGGTAACTAGCTCTATTATCGCTCTGCTCGTAAACTGGTTCTGATTGTCACGGGGGTGTATGGTACGGTGTAGGGGCGTTTGCTTATACACGATCGTCCTCTGTTTCCCCAGCCAACTGCGCCAGGGAGCCGGGTAAGTGGACCCCTGTAGAAGGGACCCGGGGTTACCCCTTGCAAACAGGCGGGACCACTCCGTGTCAAGCGCCTAGGTATACAAAGGGCAGCTAGTGAAAAGGCAAACGAAAGCATTGCATGCCAGTTTCTGATGCCAGCCTGGATAATGGAATCCTGGAGGTAAGCGAGCCATCCATATCCTGACATAGTACTTCCTGTATGTACATGTCCGGGATGTGTGGATACATCCGAATATCAATTTTCCTAATATTAATTCTTTGAGGCGATGAAGGATGTTCATGCTTAATGTTTTTTGCACAAGACGCATATGCCTAAATTGATGGATGCACAATAACATTCTTACTCGAATGAGCATACTTGCGTGTTATATTTGATGGCCATTTATCGATTCGTGGTTTATGATCACATCGAGTAAGTTGTACAGGTTTCCACAATATAGATGTCCACGATTCCAGTGCAATCATGGGTTTCTGGTGCGAAATATTATACTAAACAAAAAGGACAGAGAAATAGGCTTTTGATTGTACAGATACATATACATAGGCCTGCATGGCATGGCGGGGTTTGGCCTCTCATATACATTTAGGCCTGTAAATGTGTGGAAATACAGATATGGCATTGGCGCCGGTGGTTTGGCCTCTCATTTCCATATAATTGTCTGGAAATACAGACATGGCATTCCATGGCGGAGTCTGGTCTCTCACATAGGCCTATAATTATCTGGAAATACAGACATGGCATTGGCTGGGTTTGGCCTCTCACAATGGCCTATAATTATCTGGAAATACAGACATGGCATTGGCTTGGTTTGGCACCTCATATAGGCCTATATGTGTGGAAATACAGACATGGCATTGGCGGGGTTTGGCATCTCATATAGGCCTATAAATGTGTGGAAATACAGACATGGCATTGGCAGGGTTTGGCCTCTCATATAGGCCTATAATTGTGTGGAAATACAGACATGGCATTGGCAGGGTTTGGCCTCTCATATAGGCCTATAAATGTATGGAAATACACACATAGCATTGGCTTGGTTTGGCCTCTCACATAGGCCTGTAATTGTGTGGAAATACAGACATGGCATTGACGAGGTTTGACCTCTCATAAAGGCCTATAATTGTGTGGGAATACAGATATGACATTGGCGGGGTATGGTCTCTCATAAAGGCCTATAAATATAATTGTGTGGAAATACAGACATGGCATTGGCGGGGCTATAAATAGTAATAAAAGGTGTTTGAGAATCTTTATGGACATGAAGGAATCATGAAATTATATAATGTTGATGCATGTATTAAAAATAACTAAACTTATTTGAGAATGTCATCATTCTCCTTCATATATATAATACTTTAACATTTTCTACATGTACATCGGCCTACATTTCGGGCCTATCGAGCGGTTCAAGGCAATCCACGTGATGGGTAGCTTGGAATCGACGGACTCAACACCATGGCAACAGGTTATTGGACGGGTGACCTGAAAATTAAATACTTTCACAAGTTTCTTCGACTTCGATCGCATATATATGCACATTTGTGACAGATGATTGACTCATTGAATCCAATTCGTGCAAGTGAAGTGTCTACATGTATTTGTCGAACACTTCGAACGCTCGTCTGTACTTGAGGACATTTGGCAAACCCTCAACATGCTATCCTGTTTTACACGGAATACCATCGTTAAATACGTCCGCGGTGATTTATTCACAATACATGTAGTATACCCCTGCCTTGTGTTGATGTGGCCGTGCTCAGTGGCAGGTGCCAGGACAACGAACCAGTTACTTGGATTCTGGTTCAGCCAACAAAACATTCGTCTACCATGAAATCCTTAATTAATCTCTGTAAATTGCCAAGTATTTCGAAATGTGAAAAAGGTACACTATAGGCGAATAAGTTACGCGTACATCAGATCTAGTAATATGGACCCTTATACATGTTATACATGCATTTCTACTTTGATGCTATTACTCGTATCTAATTTCATCGAACCTCAGTAGAATGGAATGCGGACGTTTTATATATGTACATTGTACATATATACATATATATAATGCGTAGAATCACTTGAAATACATTGCAAATGGTTTAATAACCATTAAAACTGTAAGCACGTGTAGTTGTTGCTTTGGTTCACATGAACACACATATATTTAGAATCAATCCCCATACACTCATACATGTGAGTTTACATGTACATGTACGTGATAACCTTTGGTTTCATGAGCATTAGCTAATAAATTGAGACATTTCTTGAAATCGAAGGCTTGTAAATCAAGTCATTTTCTATATACGAGCATTCACGGTGGTAAACCTATGTTGATCATATCGCCTCTGTACGAACATGACCACTAAATGACCTCAACACGCACTGTCACTGCAACTTGTTATGTTACACAAAGGCACAGGAACATATAATACAGCCTAGCTTCCTTCATGATAGACAGAATAATCACGGGATGCAATGTAGCATATACGTATACCTCTCATAAAACTTCGAGTGAAGAGGTCACATTTGTTCATGTTACATGTGGTTTCAAACGTGCTCCACTCAAACTTGAAACTACTTTGAACATTATGGTATCCGCAATGCCGGTAAGTTTTTAATCGTTACTATAGCATGCTAACCAGTATGTCTCTCATTGTCATCGTATGAATATGTGTGGTATCATTGTCGGGGAATAGCCCCTGGGGCTATTGTTAATGCTTAATGTATTATGTACATGTTATGTGGGTTCGACATGAATTATATTTCATTCTCTTATTGATTCCGCACACAGCAGCTTTGATAATACCTGTGTGAGTTACTTACATACGTGTACATGCATTGGTCATTATCAAAGCTTGATACTCACTGGGCATACTGTTGACGTATGTAAAATTATTAATGGAAATTATTTATGGCATAACAGGTACACTTATGGGAATAGGTGTCAATCAATTCGCCACTGGCCGCAATTTATCGTGAAACAGATTAAGTCATGTCTTCAAATGGCATGCAGCTGGTTACATCACAGACCGCCACTATTGGATAGAGGGCCAGCATCGTTATCACACCATAGCCAAGTACCGTATATAGTTGTGATGTTCGTCGGCTGGAGGTCACCGTGGTCACTGGTCTCTAGTCAGTGACCTAAAGTATTCACAAGTAGGACGCTATTTGGCTACTGTCCTTTCTCTATTGAACATCCATGTTCAATGTACGCTCTGCATTTGTAGAAAGTTCGGCAGGACAAAGTTTTACACGGTAGGCGTAACGTTCAATCGTGCATGGCTGCGCTTACCAATACAGTCTACACGTACATATATATGTTGGTCATTTTCCTTTGTGCTTGACATCTTCGTCGAAAATTGTCATCGGCAGTGGGTCACACTTGTAGCGACCTTTATATCACTTGGATAGTTCAGCGATCTATTCATTTTTGTTGTAAAGGTAGGCATTTCATTAAAAAAAGTGTATATATACTGTACATGTATGTGTGGATTCGAATTAGTTTTCGTTTAGGAAAATTGATTTATTTGATAGTTATTCGTATGGTATCTCTGAGTCTACTGATGGTATTGGGACATCAGTATCCGTGTCATAAGCTTGCAGATCCGGTGGTCCATTATTATCAGGACATGTGTATCAAAACCTCGTTTTATTTTTGTCATCTGAACTTGTAACGTCTGTAAAGTTTCTAATCAGAGTAATGCGATAAAATGTGATAGCTCTAAACTTATCTGATAAAATGCGATAAACATGCACATGCACGTGTTTGTGTTGGAGAAGGACGTCAAGGAATATACTAAGACTGATACACGCTTAACATTCATGTTTGAATGTAAGATGTACACGTGTACAGTAGCCTACATGTAGTCATGGAGTTAACACATGTATCATGTACTATTGTCATATGAATATATGTGCATGTAATGATTATGGTGTAACAAATTGGAACTACTTGGCACTTCTTAATTAGGTTTCGTGACGTCAAAACATCACACCCAGCCCTCTCCTAGTGCAACGGGATCATACATAATACATTACATTCGTGTAACAGTGTATATACGTCACATCCGTTCTGCAATATTATAAACGTACATGTATGGGTATCAATAACACATGTAATTACCGGTATTTAGCCTTTTGGGGAGGAACACTACATAAATGTTGCGTGCCTCTAGTGTGTGGCTCCCATGGAGTTTGTGTGGTCACTGGGGGCCAGCGAACGTATTTTCTATTTGTCACCTTCAGTGTCATGAAGGTTTTTATTGACACAATGATACAAATATAGGCCATTCTTTTAAGATTTAATGATTAAAGTATACGTACACGTGTATATCTGAAATGTGATTCCACGCGATATGACTCATTGTCAGGGGTCTATTATGATGTACCTGCTTTTTTCAGAGTTGTTCCTTGGGCGTGCCGATGATGACGGAATGGCTGCTGACTTTCACACCGACCCAGGACTACACGTATCCGGGACACATCATGGCGGAGGAATCGACCGCAGCACGCCGCTCGCGCCGCTGTGCGCTGTATTCTGCCGCCGAGCACGGCAAGTCCAAGCACGTGGCCATGCTGCTCATGCTCGGCAAGAACCCCGACCACCGCGACTCTTTCGGCATCACCCCGCTTCAAATCGCCGCATGGAACAACCATTGCAAAGTGGTACAAAAACTCAGCAAGCACAGCGCCGATGTCAACATCGCTGACAAGGTCGGCCACACGGCGCTCTTCAAAGCCGTGTGGAAGAACTGCGCCAAGTGTGTGCACTGTCTCCTGCGCGCCGGCGCGATACTAGACGCCAGGGACTACTCGGGCAACACGCCGGTTTCGCTGGCTTGCGAGCTCGGATTCGTCGGGATCCTGACGTTGCTGCTCGCGGCCGGGGCGCGGACGTCTTCACAGAACCTCCGCGGCGAGACGCCACTACACGTGGCCGCGTCCCTGGGGCACGTGGCGTGCGTCAGACTGCTGCTGGACCACGGAGCCAACCCCGACTCGAGGAACAAGCTCGGTAGCTCAGCGCTGTCTCTAGTCGCCGGCGCCAGGTGGTCTCCCACCACAGCTGGCATCCTAAAACTGCTCTTGCAGAAAAACTGTAGTCTCGAGTACAAGTCGCGGACGCCTAGTACGAAAGGCTACAGTCTGACTTGCCTCGAGACGGCCGTGGTTAGATGTAACGTCAAGTTGGCGAGACTCCTTTATACCGTGGGTGGAGACTGTATCCGCCTCGCGCGCTGGGACGCGATGCATATGGACCTGCTAGCTGGCTGTGAGGTTGCCATGGAGGTACTCCGGGAGCTCGTGGCGAGTCCCAGGAGCCTCAAGGACATATGCCGGATCCGGATTAGACACGAGGTCCGGGGCCGGTGTGAGCCGCGAGCCTTGCCATTGCCACCGCTGCTATTAGATTTTCTCGATTTCAAAGATGTCTTCAATAATGACGAAGACTTCATGACAGTTTGGATTCGTGACAGTCAAAGTTTGCACTTGTGAACTATTTCTGGTGCCTGACGAAAGTATTTGTTCGTGCTGGCCGACCATAACGTACATGTAGTTCTATCACCATAAATGTAATATACACGAATAGAACTATTTATCTAGCCTACGTATACAAGTCTAGCATTTCAAATTGAACAGTTCAAGTGGTTCCCACTGATGTGTTCACGAGAAGTAAATATGGCTTACTAATCAATTGAATACTTCTATATAATAGAATTATGTAGATCATTGGTAGCATGTATAAGAATGTATTATAAATTCATAAACCTACACGAAACATACGGCATGTGATTACTTCATATGTATTGAAAGTGTACTGGTATTATGTTTCATCTCACATACATGTTCAGAAGAAAAGAGAGAAAAAAATTCTATTTTACAAAAGAAAGACGCTCGATAACATGACTCTAATGTGACAAAATTCTTTAAGGGGTTGTTACCCTCGCCATATTTTAGTCAGTGATGCGCACTGAATATTTTTGAAAATGTTTTTTCTTGAAGAAATGAACACATATTTCACATAAATGTTATATTATCATGTTAATAACTAATTTAAAGCATTTTACGCGCAGTTATTATGCATCTTATGTTAAAATTGGTGAAATTGATTACCAAAATTTCGGGACATCCGTTCTTGTGGAAACAGTCGATTACGAATGTTCCAAGTATTTTTCTGAGCATTACTACATATGCTAGTTTATGAGCCGAGAAATATTTTTTTGAAATTCAAATCCATTGCATCACAAATGATTTTTGAAGTTCAGACATTTATTGACAACTGAAAATTTTTCCCAAGTGGCCAGCACAGGCACTATTTTTTAACCCTTCAAGGCACTGCCACAGTGAGAGGGAGACTTCAATATCATATGCTCCACTGTGCACAATTCACACTGGCTTTTACATGTAGACTGCTACATGCTAGGGCTTCTGTGTGCATTGGGACATGACACTACTCTATTCACCTGATCAATGCAAATAATAACCCGTATTTCCAAAGTGACAGTTATAAGTTTAAAACTTCTGGGGAAGTAACATCTTCTTGCATTTGGCATAATTCATAACACTCTGTGTTCATCAAATAACTAACAGTACATGTATTTATTCACTGACCCTATTGTGCATAATGCTTGTGTCTATGCAAACGAAGAACACAAACCCTGAGCTAGATACAGGATACATACTGATCCCAATAACATGTAAATGTAAATATCACCAGGCTTTTTATTTATTGTCATCATGATTACAACTGACATTAAAGTATCATTATTGCACATGGGTTGTGTCAACATAATTGATGTGAATTTCACACAATGGTAGCATTTTATTAGTACAATTCATGAGTTATGAATTGAAGCACTTCATCTTTTGACATACATGGATCACAAGTATGATATCAAACATACCAGACAAGAATGTCATGAATTAATAGTGTACTTGGTAGTATACTCCTTATGTATATGTTTATTTTACAAAGTTTGTACATGGAAGGTAAACAACATAAATCAATCAAAATAAATCAAATATAATACCAATCAAAAAGATTATGAATTTATCATATTTGGCAAACAATGTTGCACATGGCCACTTGATACACTGCCATTCAAATCTTCATAATGTATTTCTGACCTACACATGTGTATCAATAACAAATTTTGAAACATACAATGTGTTGGCCACTTTATCCAATAAAATATAAAATATGAAAATATTATTAATTGATCATTGAATCCCAAAATTGCTGTTGTATAAGATATCCAATTGTCTTATAGTGACATTACAATACCCAAAATGGTAGTGTGCAATTCTGTACAGGTGTTTCAGAATTACATATCCAACATGGCCAACATGCACTTAATTTGAATTTATATATATATATATTGTTTTAATATTCCTGTGTATATTGGTGCAAACTTTAAAACACAAGTTTTTGTTATGTTTTGACATCCATATTGTTGGCCAACTGAGTGATTGCTCCTTGGTGCCTGTCATTGGGGGTATCATTTAAGTGGTGTGGAGCTGCTATTGCCTGTCTTCTGATTGAGACTTGAACCAGGATTTATGGTGCTTCTGGTTGTGTTGTCTTCTGGCTGAGCTGTCAGGAAAGTGATGTGGAGTTGTCAGCAACATCTGGAGTCATCTGGAGTCAGAAAAATATGAGATGATGGTTTTGTCAGATGGCACTCTATTTTGTTGCTGATACCAATCACATTGCCTTGAATTGATCATTGGAATATTACAATCAAGTAAACTTCTTGATTTAGAGAAATATATACATGTTGGTGATATGAATAACTCATATAGCTGCTTATTGATAATCACATCATATACTTGTGCCAATCAGGGCTCCTAATTTAAATTTCTTGACATACATATATACAGATACATCTACATACAATTTCATTTTGTTATCGACATTCCTGTATTTAACCACGAACTTATGGAATAGGTACTCATAGATACTTGATCAGTTTTGATAGAGACGGGGCTTCAATATACAGAACGCTTAAATTATGTGTACGTACCTGAACAAATATAATATTATATTATCCTATTTGTGAAAATGAACTCCCAATGTGCAAGAAGGGTCGAAAGAGGGTTAATAATCCGCCCCAGTACATGTGCTCGACGATTTGCCGTGTGGTTCCATGCTATCACTGACCGAGACGGGACTTGAGCAGCTGGTGAGTATTGCTCTTCACATTGAACTCAAAACCCTGTGCACGGATTTCAACGGCTTTCTCTCCGGAGCGAATACAAACTCACGTGGTGAGCGATATGTCAGTTATGGTCTGGAAACATGGTTTTCAGTGTTTGTCATTCCCCGATCTACAACGATTATTTGTCTATGAACTAATATGTCTTCGATTATGTACATATTTCTGGGATTGCCTCCGTCATATGCCGATATACATGCGTAACACATGGGACTGTTGGTGCCTCGCGGGAAAACATTTGGAGACGAAGCTACCGAATCTCATAGTCGCAAAATATGGTCTTCACAACCGAAGGAAATATTCCGAGGATGACAGCTACCAATTGATTTCACAAAACACAATGCAATGTGTCGTACTACGAACATTTTCCGCCGTAGTCCCGTTCAGTATTCAGTAAGTGCATTATTTGGTGTGATCAGTGGATTATACAGATTACAAAAATCGACATGACCAAAGATGAGTTTCGCGTAAGGATACATCAAACTTTGACCTGGGAAATATGTAAACACGATTTCGTGGCACCTGACGTTGAAAGTATCCGATATTCAGACTCAATTTTACGGGGAAAACGCATTGTCACATGGCTGTGGATAGCTCGTTATGGAGTCTACGATGTACCAATCCCAAGTAAGTCAGCCATTCTTTGAAAATCATCAAAATAATAGATGATATTTCAGGTCTGAGTGTTGTCCAAATCCACGTGATATTTTGAAAATGGCGCGTTTCGTAAATGTGTCAAAGACAGTCGGGCATTTTGTGACAAATGTAGGCGGTAAATTCAAAAAGTAATTCTCGGCTCATAGACACTGACTGCTCCACTATGTAAAAAGTCGATGTATTCTAAAGATTACGTGGTTGATATTGAGAACGGATGTACCAACTTCATCGTTATGATCCGGAATGATCCAGACGTTTCATGTCGAAGATTGTATTTTTCTAAAACAAGAAAATGACTCCTCTATACACTCCAACTGCAAAAAGGCACTTCGGACTACCAGAAGCTTTATGACAAATGCTCATATTTTGTATGCGGTACTAAAGTCGTGAAATTTACTGCCAACAATCGGCAGGGTTTCACCATCTTAAAGCTAACGTCTGTTGTCACTGCAGCAGATTTCTGCACTGACTTGAACATACATGTACATGCAGAATACAAAATCAGCATGAACAAAAATAGTTTAATTTCAGATCTCCGTACGCATGTTTACGGAGCCTCTGAGAGGACATGGAAGAAATATTTTTAGCACATTGTTATTGCGTTCCCTCGCATTATCATTGCGTTCCCTCACAATATTATCGCATTCCCTCGCATTCCGGATCGCGTTCCCTCGCGATCTTATTGCGTTCCCTCGCAATCCGGATCGCGTTCCCTCACGATATTATCGCGATCTCTGCGTTCCCTCGCGATCTTGTAGAATAACCTTCTCAGAAGTCATTGGCGTCAGCACAATGCGAGGGAACGTGATCCAGAATGCGAGGGAACGCAATAAGATCGCTAGGGAACGTGATCCGGATTGCGAGGGAACGCAATAAGATCACAAAGAACGCGATCCGGAATGCGAGGGAACGCAATAACCATTTGTCAAAAAATATTTCTTCCATGTCCTTTCAGCGACTCTGTACATTTTTGATTGTCAACTGAGTTTTTTAATAGGCGACGAGGGCAACAAGATTATAGAATGCGACTGGCTTAATTCAAGCATAATATCGAGTCGAGACGTAAAAATTCAGTTTGCTGTCATTTGTGCGCTGTTCAAATCTTGTATCGACTACATTCTCAGTAAGCATGTAGGTCTAATCATAATTATGTTTCGTATGCAATTACAACGAAATTCATGCCATTTCACATTGCTACTGTAAATACTAATGAATGTAAGAATTGTCTTAATAAATTATGCATTATATTTGGAAATCTGGAGTAACTTATCTATAGTCAGCATATAGCGATGTCACCTCGTGTACAGGTTTCGTCTCAATTTATAATATAATGCCTTCTCAGTATCGATATGAAATGATTTGTATTCGATCACTACAGTTTTATTGTATTGTTTTCTTTACATGCACGTACACTTGCAGTAGGTCTACGTGTATATGATTTCTCCATTTTCGTCGATTTCTTTGTGAACACTATGATTCCTCGATCGACATTATATCGTCTCGATTACATGTATTATTTCCTCGTATGAGTGTATTGACATGTCCCATGACAGGGTCACTGCCGGTAAGGTTATTGACCTTTGGGTGAGTCATTATCCTAACTTACAATGATATCCTCAGAAATACACGTATGTGCACATGGGTAGGGTGTATTTCTGATATCATACTATATATCAGGCAACACAGCAAACACGTCTGGTCAAACATTGCATGAACCCGGAGTCAGAGTTGGTCAGGCATCTCCTCTGACCAACTGATCTCCCTGTTTTCATATTGCGCTCATACATGTAAGAGTGGCAATAACTTCGGTCCATGGTGATTTTTTTTTTGGCAGAATATAAGATTATTGGTGCAAACGTTGCATTCACTGAGTATATAGGGCCATAGGGTGACTATTTCGTGATAATTTCCGAATGGCGTCACGATGCATCCTTCTAAAATATTGCGTTAATGTACCATTGTTTGGCATGCATACTGGAATTGTACGGTACGTGTATCTTGGCTAACAATAAACACACAATTAATGAAAACACATAGTATTAAGTGTCTAGTTTTGTATCAATTTATGGGAACTTGTGATATTTGACTGTTAGTGTTGTATCAATTAATGGATATTCTGATATTGCCGAGAATAATGCACCATTAATGTCAACAACCTCTACAATATTACGTGATATGCGGCGTGGACACATTTACCCCGTACGTAGCCTGGGAACATTACGGACCTACCCAGCCATTATTAATATGAATCACCTCTTGGTGATGTAGTTGTGCTCACATTGAATCTCAGATTCTCAGAATATCAACCCCCCGGGAATGCAGAGGTGGTAGCTTTCCATTATTCATGTCGGTAACCGGTGTGGATTTTTAGGTTGCCAGATCTTTGGTCCGATAACCTATTGCCGTGGCGTTGCGTCCCTCGTCGGTCGTCTGACTTCTACGGTTTTGTCTTTGAAGTTTACAGTCGGAATTTTACATAAAAATACCTAGAAATATTTCAAGAGGGAGGTATTTTTTAGTTTTTGGATTTTTTGAATTATTTACAAAATTGCGGCCGCTTTTTATGAAAAAAGGCCAATGTTGGACTTTGACGACCGCTTTCTCAAAATCTGGTCAATAACTGTTTTTTTTCTAATTCATGCATAAGACTCCTCATAAGTGCCCGTGTTATGTGTATAAGTTTCGTTGCCCTTGAATCACTCGATATGGGCCATTTTGGCCCAAACTTGGACCAAATGGGACTTTTCCATGTTAAATTCTCCTATGCTTCATAATGGGACACGTTATTCCTAATATCTCACTTAATATTGAGAATAAATATTAGGAATCAATTGTGGACATATAGGAAATGATATATTCTGAATATTCCCAGGACCTTGAATTTGACCTCTGACCTCATTATCAAGGTCCGAACACAAAATGGCTTATATCTCGCTTATTATCGACTTTACAGCTTAGGAATCAATTGTGCCCATATAGCAAATGATATATGCTGAATATTCCCATGACCTTGAATTTGACCTTCGACCAATTTACGAGGTCAGATCACAAATGGCTGATATCTCACTTGTTATTGAATTTACAGCTTAAGATTCCCTTGTGCACGTATGAGAAAAATGATAAATGTTCAATATTCTTGTGACCTTGAACTTTACCTTTGATCCTATTTTCAAGGTCAGAGCACAAAATCGCTGATATCTTGCTTATCAACTTTACAGCTTTCGAATAAATTGTGAACATATAGGGAGTCATATATGCTTAATATTGTCATGACCTTGAATTTGACATTCGATCTTATTTTCAAGGTCAGAAAACAAAATTGCTTATATATTTTTTTATTATTGAATTTACAACTTATCAATCAGTTGTGGACATGATGTATGCTGAACATTCTTGTCACCTTGAATTTGACCAGTGACCTTATTTTCAAGGTCACATGTCATAATAGCTAACATCAAGTATAAAACATAACATTTTGGGATGTTGAATAAAAGTTTTGTACACTGTATAAAAGTTTTACACTGATGATGAACTGACCCTTCAATCGTCATAAGGTGCTTGCCCCTTACTATCAATTTGGACTGGACCTAAAACTGGGCGCCTTTTTATGGCGCCGGCTCCGACTGACGGGACGCGCCTGCTCCGCTCGTGGACACCCACACAGTCGCAATGATCGGATGATTGAGAGATTTGTCCTCTCGTGTGTTGCTCATGAACCGTTATGATAACCCTAGATTTATTGATAACAGAATAATAGTAATTTCGTTACCAGTCTTCGCGACCTTTCGAGTCGACACAGCTCGATGTGGGTGTTTCCATTTCGGAGAAAATATCACCAATTTATCGTAGCCGTTTAAAGATCACAGTTATAAATAAAGATGTCACAAGATGTCGTAGAGATTGAGCTTCACCGGGGAGCTAAAGGTAAGCACTGTAAAATTACAAATATACAGGTGATCTTCCGCACATATTGTAAATGTCGCCTCCTACTATCTAGAAGAATCAGATGTATCGATCTATTACGCGCGAATGCATGTAATATTTAGAGCGGTATAGACCCATATATAGAACTGGCTGTGAATCTATCCAGTTTGAAATGTCATAAATGTACTCGTCATAAATGTACTCGTCTTCAATGTTATATAGTATTAAGATTTGAGTACAACGCTATTGTTTTGGTGCTGGAGACAATATATCGAATAAAAATATATTATTTTGCCATGCAAAGGTAGATGTACGGAATCGAACAATATACGAATACATCATCTAAAATGATTATATAAATTTCATTTGTAATGGGGAAAAACGATTACGTAAACAGTGTATTATTAAAGGCCTAGACAAGCACAAATTCCCTTATCGAGAAAATGAATAAATATTATGTCACACTTTGATCCCTATAAACCCTCATTACTTTTCACCTGTCTTGTGTAAAAATTTTTTTGATGAATGTTAATTATTATCTTCCACTCTAATGATCCACACTTTTACCTTTGACACCCCCCCCCCTTCCCCCCTCCTCCAACCTCACACACCAAGGATTGGGCTTCAACATCAAGGGAGGCGTGGACCTGGAACACTTGGAGGGCGACCCCGGGGTGTTCGTCACTAAGATACGGGACACGGGGGCGGCGGTCGAGGATGGCAGACTGAAGGAGGGGGACAAGATTCTTGAGGTACGGGGGGAGTAGGAGAGGCTTTGTAGCCATGGCAACGGATATCAGATTTCCAGGACACGTTTATAACGATCGTATACAAATCCTGGTACAACGATGACTGGCGGGTAATCGGGTATACTAATAAATGTTATGGTAAAATAATTGACATCGAGTATTCTTGAATACGAAAGATATTGTAGTAACGACATAGCAGTATATCACTGATTGTCCCGGGCATGCTTGGAGTGAATCATTGTGATGTCCATCAATAATCTAACAACACTCACTGTCACGAAATATGACCTTGGCTCCATTTACACATACCATCGATTATCGAACACAATGTAATGTACGTATGACCCAACACCCCCCCACCCCCACAGCTGAATGGCTACTCCCTCGAACGAGTACGTCATGAATCGGTTGTCAACCTGTTCCGGAATGCCACGGGCACCATCAAACTCAAGGTCGTACCCGGCGCCGAGGATGCTATCTTGGTCGGTATCTCATTGGAGTGCAATCGTAACCCGAAGTTAATAGATAGCATTTATTATTGCTCAACCAGGACTGCAGATCATTCAAGTGTAATTACACGTGATAATTTTGCAGCTTATACTTTGGATAACATAGTATTTGGTGTTTTCGTGTTTAATGTTAGTTAATAAAATATGCATATTAGTACAAATGATCAAAAGGAAATGACTATGATATTATCAGAAACCCTTGAGAGCTTACGGTTTTCTGATATTATATAATTGATTTCTGATTATCGCGGTGTCGTAATCTATGCATCGGAGTACTCGAAATTGTTGTCTCTCCTTTGACCGATCTTACTGTACGAGTTCTAGATTTCGCCCGTCCTCAACATGATATCTAAGTAATCGCATGGTATTTTATTGAGATCGTTATCTTTCTGGTTACACGCTCGAAGTTTACGTGCAGAGAATTGTGTGCATCTAAGCTACACATAGTGATAGTTCTGAATTAAGTATATGCCTTGCTGCACGATAAAAACAAGAAAAACTGAGTAACAATACCTTTTATGTCAGTGTATCTTTGTAGTTTCATCTTTATTGATATCATACTTTTATTACGAGTATTGATACATAATCAAAACGATCAAACCTTAACCCATGTTTCACTCTAGCAGTAGAGGTAGTAGGGGTCAAAGAGTATTAAGAGGTCCCACTGTCTATATATCATTATGTAATATAGAATAACAATAGGAGTTTCCACAAAGAGGGAGAAGTCTTTTAGGGTTCTATCTAACTTATTGACTGAAGGAACGAGCAATCAACCATTTGCGTGGCAGATGGGCATCCTAAACGTTTTGGTTACGTCCACTACTAAGTTTTTGTTTCATACTTCTTTTACAACAAAGTTGTACTGAATATTGGTAGAACTACTTTTTATGCTTCTGATTTTATTTGGGTTTTTTCCAGAAAGAACGAATGTTGAAATCTGCCTTGGCTGCCAACAACGCAAAGGTTCAGAATGAAGACAAACCACAGAAGAAAAAGCCCAATAGTAAATCGTCATCCACTCTCTTTGTCCTTAGTGCCGGTGCTGTAACTATGGCGGCCATAATAGCGTATAAATATATGTACCGAAAAGTTTGATTTATAGTGAAATCGTATTGGTGATGTCTCAGTAAAGTTGAAAGTTTTCCATAAATTCTTTTTTTCTGAAAGAAGACATGTTTGTTATCATATTATACATGAATGAAATAGCAGCATTATTTATATAAAATATGAAACATAGCAGTTCTATTAAAAATAATGAATATGTTTCACAGTCGAAATAGGAAAATTGTGTAGACAAGATGCATGAGACATAGCAATTTTATTATGACGATAAGTATATTGCACTATCGAAATACGAAAATGGTGTAGGTATGTTCTAATTATTCGCGAAATATGTGACCCACTCCCACAAAATGGGTCTTAAGTCACTATTTTTTATATTTTAGCTGTTGTTGCCTTTGAAAAGAGGACTGAAATAGCTTTAAAATGAGCCATCAACCATATTTGTAAGCCAATTAGAACTGAAGTTATGAATCGTTGAATCTCCGGACTTTCAGCGTTGGTCCCGAAGAAAGTTTTGAGAAAACTGGCTTCAAAAGTTTACTGAAAGTTTTCGATTAAAATCAGTGAACTAGTAAACTTACTGGTAACCTAACTTGTGGTAAACTTAGTAAAACTTGACTGGGATATTATAATACATTATCATTTTCAGTGCTCACAACATATATATATATATATATATATATTATATATATATATATATATATATATATATATATATATATATATATATATATATATATATATATAATATATATATATATATATATATATATATACTCCAGTTTTCATGCTGATTTACCTCGCATTAGTTTATATATGTATGTCTTATAATCTTTTATGTATAACATATATATAGTTATATATATATATATATATATATATATATATATATATATATATATATATAGCTTTCATCCCATAACCATTTCAAATTTCATCTCAAAACCATCTCATCAGATAGACATTTAATTCATCATTTCCACATACACGTACATGATTTGATCTCCGCGTCAACATCATACATCATACAGTCATACACTCTGTATCCAATTAGTTTATATGAGCATGGTATTACAATAACATACTCAACATTCAAGTATTCATCTAATACATCCTAAACAGGCAATATTCATCTAAGTCAGTACATGCTCAACATTCAAGTCAAGTGTTCATCTAAGACAATACATACCCAACATTCAAGTTAGAAGTCATCCAAGTCAATACATATATGTCATCTAAGTTCATTGTTCATATAACTGAATACATACTCAACATCCCAGTTATGTATTCATCTACCAGTGAGTCAATACAAGCTTAACATTAAAGTATTCGTGTAAGTTGGTACATACTTCACATTCAAGTAAAGTACTCATCAATGTCAATACATACTCAACATTCAATATTCATCTGAATCAATACATACTCATCATCCAACTTAAGTATTCACTTAGTTAAGTATTCATTTCAATACGAACTCAACATTCAAGTATTCATCTAAGTTACTACATACTTAATATTCAAGTACTTAGTTGGAGATTGTCTCAGTTGTAGTTAAACTGAAGTAGGTACAGACAGTAACATCAAATACAGATATAGAGTATCAAATTCCAATTCCACATTGTTATAAACTGACAAGATACTCTGTACACTCAAAATTACAACTCACAATACCAGTACTATGAACATTATCCTGGGATCATATTCACAAAGTATTTACTGTTGACCTGCCGTCTTAAGAGGAAGCGACATCTGGATCCGGACAAACGATGTCCTCCTTGCCTGCGTGACAGAATTCTCGTATTTTCTTGTACAGATAGGATCGGCGCGCATGATCGAGTCCAGGAGGAGAAATTGGTGCAGGTAATTCAGCCGGAGGGAGACGTTGAGGATCTTTCAGCAGGCATATCTTCGTGTCCTCATCACTTGGAGCGTGCTTTGTGTAAACAATCCCTGGTTCGGCACTGGAAAAGCGGAAATGATGGATTGCTTTGATGCCAGGCAGTGGCTTGAAGTATGGCTCTAAGATTTCCTGCCAGTTGTAAATGGGTACAAAAATTGACCCATCCTCCATCCCAACAAGCTGTGGTTCGTTGACTCCGTTGACACTGCTTGTGCGCACTACCTCACTGATGTCTGCTAGCGATGACACAGGGGTTGCACGATACTTCTTTTTCAGCAGTCCAAAGCACCAATCCGGAGCAAATTTCGTGTGTCCAGCCACCATGAAGTGGAGCCCAATCTCCACGTGCATTGTGTGAATAGCTCGCCAAGCCAGGTACATCAGCATATACTTATTTTTGTTCTGCCCACTGCAATTGTCGCAGTGCATATCGAGCAGAGTCTCTCCAAGTCCCCAGTGTCCAAAGAAATGGTGCAGGTAGGAGATGACTGCATTGGATCCCTTGGTGGCTGACATACCCTCATCTATGATGTAGTTCACCTGTTTTGGTATGGCTTCACAGCATACACCGAAGAGACCACACTTGCGGGGAGTCAAGAAGTACATTGGACCAGGCTGCATGGGATCGTTGGGGAAGTGGACTTGCTGCGCAAAATCGAATGAGTAGTGCATCCTGATTTCACGTGAACAGGGCTCGTTTTGTCCAAGACTGAAGCTGTTGTCGAGAGCACATTTCGCATCTTGCACCATGCTGTTGTACAAGCTCCTCTCAGTCTGGACGGCTACCAGATGTGCCTCCTGATCCTTGACCCGTTGAACCTTCTCCTCATCAGACAGGTTGGCAGACCGATACAGAGCAGTATTGTTCTTCTGGCATTGCCAACACAGGTCGGTCATGGGGCGCGTCTTCACTATGTGCGGGACAAGCTGACGCCACAGCTTGCGGAAAGTAGAAAGACCCACTGCTCGCAAACCTATGAATGACATTGTACATGAGAATTAGATACCGGTACTGAAGTAATATAGCATCATAGACTCGTAGTATGCAATAGTACTGAATATCAACAACTTATCAAACTAATTTGAGAGGTATATACGCGAAATGCAGCAGCTGTACTTGGAAACAGGATATATACATTAGACCTTAATTGACTTGAGTATCTACATGGAATTATCCTGCACCTGAAGTGATAAAACTGTCCTGGAATGTATTTCTTAATGCAGCAGTTCTTGCTTAATTAGTACCATCATCAATAATTCACATTCTAATCTATATGTTTCATGCATTGAATGATCACATGTTGCCTAAAAAAGTCACATCAGGGTCAACACAGGTGCAAACAGACTTAATTACCAAATACAAGAGTATTCGCGTGTTGCAGTCTGATTCTCACAAACATCAGTGCTGAGGTCAAATCTTTAGTGATGACACTGGAAATGAATGAAAAAATTATGTTCAGTATAGAATAAACTGCAGACATATAGGACATCTAATTCCATGTACATTACAGAAAATGTACTACCTTACTAGCAAATGCAAAATTAATTACAGGGGAATTTTACATCACATCACTCTCTGTGAAACAAAAACTTAGTGCTCACTAAATATTTATTACAAAAACAGTTTAGTTTGTGAGGAATGAAAAATAGCATCAAACTGTCATTTATTGAGAGTCAACACTGATTTTAACTTGTTGTTACAAAGATTTTGATTTACTTTCAAATGATCCCTTAATTTAGTGACAAGGGGGGGGGGGGTGTACTCTACCTGTTTCTTCCATTGATGCCTTGTACTTCCGCCATATGGATGCTTTCGTCTCAGACGATGGCAGCAGCTTGATATCTGAGCGCTTGAACCCAGGAACACGGCCGGGAAGTACTAGTGCGTGACTTTCAGCAAAGTTTACCAGGAAAGTCACGACGCGCTGGGTGTCCTCGAAGGACAAGCATGCCCCGTTGACTGCGCGACCACCAGATCTTTTCTTTCGTGGCTGGAGACCGTGTTCCTTGAACCATTTTAGAAGCGCTGTCAATTTGTTTTGTGATATGCTGAAATAGAAGTGTGGTGCATATTTTAAAATAATATTCATCTCACTGTAGACTGACAGCAGACACCAATATATTTATAACACTAACTGATTTTACACTAGCCTCTGTGGTCAGATGATTTGATATACAGTAGAACTGTGTCATGAGAGCAAACCTATGAACAAAATTTGAGGTGAACTTGAATACCTCCGTTTTATTATAGTCAAACTCAGAAACCTGTCTTCAAAAAAGGTATGATAAAATATGGAACATGTGCCCAAGGGGAACATTGTATACCGGGCACCTTGAGTTTGTTACACTCAGACCGCCTGAGGTCTTGTTCAAAGTCACTCACAATTTAAGCTTTTGCAAGCCTTTGTCGTTATTTGTTAATGTACACATGAATAGTGACCACAGACAAGTAACTTGTACATACCAGGTCAGAAACTTGAAGGTTTCCCGGCAAACCTCCTGACCATTGATACTGTAGAATGTACGATCTCGCTTCCGCTCTGTTTGTTTCTTCTTACTACTTTTAGTCAGTGTGCTGGTATGCCTATCGAAGGCGTAAATCATGCCCAGTAAAACAAGGTCTTTTTCACCTGCAATATCAAACATTTTTATCTAAAGACTAGTTTAGATATGTGAGAATGTGTATAATTGTACTAACTTATCAGAAGCAGCAAACACTGTACATACTACTAGTTATTGGTATTTTAATGGAAACTACCAACCACTCAAAAAAAGTACAATAGAAACTGATAGAGGAGCATTACAATTTTTAATAAAATAAAATCACTCACTTTCAGTCATTTCCTGTATGTTCTGCCTCATTGTCAGCATTTCGGAGCTCGTAAATTTATCAGAGCATTGGCGTCCACCATCCGACTTGCACCGGCAGCGAAAGGAGTTAACTCGATCAAGCTCGATTGAGTCCTTTTCGCTCACGACATCATTACAACCATCCAGTATGGCGGCAGTTTCATCCGCTATCACAAGAGCTGTCATTGAAAAGTTTTATATGTGTCTGAGATTCTGGACAAATTCACACAGCAAATAATACAACAGACATGTAAGTGTCCGACACAGTAATTTCCTTTCACTGTTGAAATCTAGTGAGACAAAACATATTGATATTACTCACGATCTTGATCATTCAAGCTCCGATCTGTGCCGAGAACTGTACTGTGTTCATCATCTGTAATTCAAAAGCACAAAAGAATACATGAATACATATTTGAGAATTTATGTTTTTCAAGTTGCTTGATATAGAAACTTTCAGTGTTGTTTTTATTTTTTTGCAAACATATTAGGATTGTATGCACATTAGATACATACCAGGATCTGCCCCTGTCACTACAGCGTCAACATCTGGTACAGCATAATCATCACCATCTGGTACAGCATTATCATCATCTGCTACAGCACCCCCCTCTGCTATGGCATCCGCATCATCATCACTGTCACTACTGTCATCTAGAAAATATATAATATAGAAAATCGTCAGCACTAGATCTACCTGTATTGCATACACCCAAATTTTGACAGTTGAAATTCAATTTCAATTCGCTATGGTCTACAACCACAATCTTGAGCAATGAAGCACCCAGTCCTAATGTGCAGGCAATTAAACAACCAGTGTGTTGCGTTTGAGTATGTGTTCACAATGTGTAAAATACGTGGTTGGATCGAGCGTTGGGGAGGGATGAAATGAGTGTGAATATAGCGGGGAGGGGGGGGGGATATAAGCCTACTAGGGCCTAGGCCAAAAATTGAGATAGTCTATCGACAATACACATTCAATTTGGCTCCTTGCAAAAAAGTGAGAAATGTCCAGTCTTCAGATGGTGAATGAGGGCGGGGTGACATACTTTATTTTCCTCGAAGCTGGTTTCAAATATTACGGTACACAACGGGAATGTATTCAGTGTGACTCGACTGTCCGACTGTGCCACTAGTGTGCGCCAAGATATGGGCGATAATGGGGTTATGTTGTTATTGATTGATCGACTCACCAGTGTCATCACGAGGGTGGGAGGTAAAATAATCCTGGATCACGTCCAGTATTGCTGGATCGTTGATGCCGCATGCTTTGGATTGATTGAGGAGCCTTGCGATCTTCGCATCTTCGTTTACTTTCCTTCTCTCCATTTTTCCGCCAAAAAAGTTGACAAGGGCATCGGCAAGGGGAAGCCCTGAAACAGTAGTAAGTACGCATGCGCGTGTTTATGGTGTCACGCAGTCACCATCGCAACGAATCATCTACTACGTCAGTGCCTCATTTGCATGAGATTCCCCCACCTTGGACCAATCACAAGTAATGAAACTAGGACGGGTTTCCTGGGTTATCCCCGGCACCTTATTCTGTTTATCGACTTGTTGTTACTATATTTAGAAAGTACAGGTCATACGCTTTCGATCAATACCAAGCGTAATGGGGAGCGAGCGGTTGCATTGCTGGCAACGGCACCTCAAACGCAGTCTGTTCGAGGCCATTTTTTCGATGATTTTCGGCGCAAAGTGGCAGACAGTTAACACAACATGTTTCAAAATATTTCATTTTTCTACTATAATACATATCTTTTGCATTGTTTTATTGGTGGATTTTTGAAGTACAGACATTGAACTAAGCAAATCACCCAAAAACCGAAAATCGATAATTTCATCGTATCCCTGCATTTTTGTGGCTTTTCACTCGCTCTACATTTGCCGACTTAAGACTCATTTCGTGAGAGCGGGTCACATATGTGTTTCAAGCATGTTACTCAATATTACCAGCATGTTTGAAATTCATTCAGAGTTCACCTGCGAGAATATGGTATCAAAAATCAAGTTACATGTATACCGAAAATGACCAAATTTCTTCTACTGATTTTCACTCACATCAACATCATGGCCAAAACCAATTATTTCCATTGTTGGAGAATCCTTTGACTAGTCAGGAGTGATTTATTAACATGATTTGTGCATGCAATGTATGTTCGTTTGTAAAAGCATGTATAAACGTCTTTGATGTGTCATTGAAAGATGAATAAAAAGTGTATGTGCAAAGTGTACGTTTTTGATGATATGCAAGACACAAATAAATAGATGATTTTTATTTATGACTAAAATTCAATCACTATATTTTATGCCAAAAATCTATATTCATTGCCCTGAAAGTCAATTGCCCAGGTCACTCAATCCTACCATTGGTTAACATCCGCAAAAGAAATACAATCGTCCTTTCTCAACAAACGATCATACAAAATTTGATCCGTGTCACACAAGAATGCTTATGCTAATCTCCAAAGTCAATTACACATCTTTCCCAAAATAAATAAACTTTTTTCGTTTCAATGAACACGTACTCGATTACCCCCTTAATATGGAGGTTTATGGACTCGCGTTTCGAATGCGTCTGGTCGAGATATACATTTACCTATAAAAGAAATCTCGGGCGTCTCTTGGAGATTTCTAACATTGTCAACATTAGTGGGTTGTATTGATCGATGCATATACACGGAGACGATAACATCGGCCGTACAGAGGCAGTAGGCATTATATATGTATTCAAATATATTCGCACCATATTGTAGCGTTTTACAAAAGAGGCAGCGTTTGGAAAGTCACAGAGGGCGTTTTGAGTCCAGCACGCATCAAGCTAGACGTCAAGGCCTGAAGGCCTTGGAGGCATTTCAGGGTGATGCATGAAAAAAAAAGTTTGTTTTTATATGTTTGTCTAGGGCCACGAGTCCGAAAATAACATACTATTTCTGAGATATGTACCATGAGATGAAAAAAATGAAAAATGAAAAATGCCGACTCGGCAAAAAAATTCATTCCTAGTACCCTGTTTGTCTAGAGCCACGAGTCCGAAAATAATGTCCGTTCCGCGCTACTACTTACCGCTTCTGAGATATCGACGAAAACAAAAAATGCCGACTCGGCAAAGAACTTCCAGGTCAAAGCTCATCCCTAGTACCCCTTAGATATGTTTGTCTAGGGCCACGAGTCCGAAAATAACGTCCATTTCGCTCTAATACGCATCGTTTCCGAGATATCGACGAAAACAAAAAAATGCTGACTCAGCGAAGAAATTTAAGGTCAAGGTCAAAGGTCATCTATAATATCCTTAATTAAGACATGTTTGTCTAGGCCCACGAGTCCGGAAATAACGTCCGTTTCGATCTACGACGCACCGTTTCTGAGATATCGACGAAAACGGAAAATGCCGACGCAGCGAAAAAATTTAAGGTCAAGTTCAAAGTTCATCCCCTAATACCTTTTAGACATGATTGTCTGGGGCGACGAGTCCGAAAAAAACATCCGTTTCGCTCTACAAGGCACCGTTTCCGAAATATCGACGAAAACAAAAAATGCCGACTCAGCAAAAATAAATTTAAGGTCAAGGTCAAAGGTCATCCATAATACCCCATAGACATGTTTGTCTAGGGCGATGAGTCCGAAAATAACGTCCGTTTCGCTCTACGACGCACCGTTTCCGAGATAAGCAGGAAGCCTCAAGGATGACTCAGCAAAAATCATTTCAAACCCCAGGTCGAAGGCCGTTCCAACGGATTGGCCTCAGAATCAATAGGCTTCTTCCCTGGTGATATATGAACCACCATGCAAAGTTCCACAGTCAATGCCAAAACATTTTTTGAGTGAGACCTATCGTGCGGAAACCAGAAACATTGATTTCATCCTCACGGACCTCAGGGACCCCGGAGCCGGCTCAAAAGCAATAGGCTTCTTCTACATAACATTTCTGACCGGTTGTGAAAATTTGGCAAAGATACATCGAAACAAATTGAAGTTATCTTGCGGAAACCAAAAAGTGAAAAAAAAAAGAAGAAAAAAAATTAGCCCAAAGGCTAAGACAGGTTACCAGACAATTTTGGTTTGGCCATGGCAGCATTGGCAGGTAACAGACCTTGAGATTTACCAATCAAGGTTCGCAGTGTGAACAAATGACCTTGAGATTTACCAATCGAGGTCATCCGTGTGAACTTCGATGTCACCATTATATGTATGGGTGCGGCATTTGATATTCTATATGTTCATAATACAAAGATATATCTGGGTGGAATCGTTCAGGCCGCTCAGGTCAATATACACATTACGAGTCAGACATTTGGCACTCAAGGTCATCTGACGTCAAGTTCAAGGTCATCATTAGTTGTGCCATATATGTCTTGCTATAGAGGCAAATCTGCGCATTTTTTTACCCCAAAATGGCTGTTTTGACCTTTCAAGGTCATCGAAGGTCAAATTCAAGGTCACTACACAAATCACCATATATGACTTCCCATTTGAAAGTGCCAATATCTAAGCTCTATCTTCAAGTGTACACTGAGTACAGTCCTGGCAGCTCCCATTATGAAGGGAAAAAGGGCCGAAAATTTTCTAAGTCCAAAATTTTTTTCAAAGGGTGAAAAAAAAAATTTGCCTAGAAATGGCCCAAAATGGATAGTAATGCGATTTGGGGCAAAAAAAAGTTTTTTTTGCTGACTCGTCAACAATTCGAAATGGCCGCCACACGGAGATCGGCGATTCAAGGGCAACAAAACTTATACACATCATAAAGGTACATGAGGGGAATCTTTTGAAACAAAAAACTCAAACCTGATCAGACAGTTTTCGAGATAAGACGGTCAAGGTGCAAATTTGGGCATTTTTCGACCCAAAAATGGCTGTTTTGACCTTTCAAGGTCATCCAAGGTCAAATTCAAGGTCACCACACAAGTGGCCATATATGACTTCCCATTTGAAAGTGCCAATTTCTAAGCTCTGTCTTCAGGCGTTCTAGGAGTACAGTCCTGGCAGCTCCCATTATGAAGGAAAAAAGTGCCGAAAATTTTCTAAGTCCAAAATTTTTTTCAAAGGGTGAAAAAATTTTGTTTGTTTAGAAATGGCCCAAAATGGATAGTAATGCGATTTGGGCCGAAAAATTTTTTTTTCCTCGATCCGTCGAAAATTCAAAATGGCCGCCATACGCAGACTGGCGATTCAAGGGCAACCAAACTTATACACATCACAGAGGTACATGAGGAGAATCATTTGAAAGAAAAATTTCAAAACTGATCAGACCGTTTTTGAGAAAATGACCGCCAAAGTTCAAAATTGAGCGTTTTTCGACTAAATTGGCCGCCATTTTGAGAAAAATTAAAAAATCTAAAAACTAAACAATATCTCCTTTTTGAAATATTTCAAGGTATCTTTTCCCAAATTTTCAGAAAAATCGGACCATACACTTTAAAGATAAAAATGTGGACGGACGGACGACGGACGGACGGACAGACGGACGACGGACGCAACGCGACGGCAATAGGTTGTCGGACCATAGGTCCGGTAACCTAAAAATTGACAAAACCACGAACGTAGCTGTGCTAGGGGGGTGAGGGCAGTCTTAACATCTAACCAATGTTGCTTCCTCAAATAGTGCACTGTATTTTGGAGTAGGCCTATACATGCTCATTTCAATTCAGCTACTTCATTATACCCTTTCCTCAAATTGAATATGTATCTCTGAAGCAGGCTGACTGCGAAATAAACGCAACGCTCGGGAACTTTTATTTCAACGTAGCATAACTTTCGATAAACTTCATGATAAAAGTAAAAGAGCTAAGAAACTTTACCAGACACTAAATTTCTCCAAACTTCGTGATGAAAGTATGCAGTGCTCATACACCAACTTTCACCAACCTTCATGATAAAAGGTATGCACTGTTCAGGAAACTTAGCAAACATCTAATTTCACCAATCTTTAACATACACCAACCTTCTCCATTCTTCGTGATAAAAGTGCTCAGGAACTATTAACACAAAATTTCACCAACCTTCGTTATAAATGTATGCAGCACTCAGGAACTTTAATGAACACCAACTTCCTCAAACCTTCGTTATATAAAAGTACGCAGTGCTCAGGAAATCTAACAAACTTCTACTTTCACCAACCTTCGTGATTAAATTATGCAGTGCTCAGGAAATTTAACAAACACCAACTTTCACAGACCTTCATGATAAAAAATATGCAGTGCTCAGGAAATTTAACAAACTCCGAATTTCTCCAACCTTTGTGACAAAAGTTACAGTATGCAATGCTCAGGAACTTCAACAAACATCAACTTTTTCCAACCTTCATAAAAGTGCTCAACGAATTTAACAAACACCAACTTTCCCCATTCTTCGCAATAAAAAGTATGCAGCGTTCAGGAACTTTAACAGACATCAACTTTCTCCAACCTTCGTTATATAAAAGTGTTCAGCGAATTTAACAAACCCCAAATTTCTCCAGCCTTCGAGATAAAATATGCAGTTTTCAGGAACTTTAACAAACACAAACTTTACCCAAGCCGGCTTTGTTATATAGAAGTATGAAGTGCTCAGGAATTTCAAACACCAAATTTCACCAGTCTAACTCAAAAACTAACAAAAACCAACTTTCACCATCCTTCGTTATATAAAAGTATGCAGTGCTCAGGAATTTTAACAAACACCAAATTTCACCAACCTTCGTTATATAAAAGTATGCAGTGCTCAGGAACTTCAACGAACACAAACTTTCTCCATCCTTTGTTATATTAAAGTATGCAGTGCTCAGGAACTTTAACGAACACAAACTTTCTCCAACCTTTGTTATATAAAAGTATGCAGTGCTCAGAAAATTTAACGAACACAAACTTTCTCCAACCTTTGTTATATAAGAGTATGCAGTGCTCAGGAACTTTAACGAACACAAACTTTCTCCAACCTTCGTTATATAAAAGTATGCAGTGCTCAGGAACTTTAACGAACACCAACTTTCACCAACCTTCGTTATATAAAAGTATGCAGTGCTCAGGAACTTTAACGAACACCAACTTTCACCAACCTTCGTTATATATAAGTATGCAGTGCTCAGAAATTTTAGCAAACACCAAATTTCACCAGCCTAACTCAAAAACTAACAAACACCAACTTTCACCAACCTTCGTTATATAAAAGTATGCAGTGCTCAGGAACTTTAACGAACACAAACTTTCTCCAACCTTTGTTATATAAAAGTATGCAGTGCTCAGGAACTTTAACAAACACCGAATTTCACAAACCTTTGTGAGTAATAGTATGCAGTGTCCAAGAACTTCAACGAATACCAACTTTCACCAACCTTTGTGATAAAAGTATACAGTGCTCAGAAACTTTAACCAATACCTTCACAATGAAGTACGGAGTGCTCATGAACAGTTACAAATACAAACTTTCTCCAAACTTCGTGACCTTGGTGTGAATCCAGCTTAGGTAGTCTGAACATCACTGTACCTGACAGAGTCCATGTGTTTAGGTGAGCTAGGTTCTTGATTATGTCAATTCTGATAACGGTTCTTGTTTGTTGATATTCATTTGTTCATCTCCTTGGTGGAGGTAGTCAATTCAAAATTATGTCTGCTGCAACATTTTCATGTAATATTCTGTATATACAAAAATCCCCCTGAATAGTCGGTTTACTAATTCATGATATCATCTTTGGGAATATCCATTTATTAACTTGCACAATATACATAAGAATACAAGCATATGTATGGTGATTTACTCATTACCATATTGACTCACTACTGATTCCTACCAAGGCATTATCATTATTGATTAGCCTATAGATACTTGAGATCCCAAATTTACTATATACTGTCTAAAACAAATTGTGTGCAATACATACATGTACTCCATTAATTGAATTAACCATTCTACTTCATAAAATCATGGCGACAATTACAATACAGTGGATCCTGTGTTAAAGACCACCTGGTTTGAGAGACCACGCTGTGTTTCAAGACCACTCCACTTGGTCCCAAGTGGCCTTTTATCATGTAAATGAACCTGTCATGAGAGACCACCTGTCATTTAAGACCACCTTTTTGGGGTCCCTTGGGTGGTCTTAAAACACAGGATCCACTGTAATACCATTGCAATACTTCACAATTAAATATATGCAGATGGCACACACCACATACGGAGTCACATTATCAGTAGCTAATAATACATGAGATTTGCTTTAATCTGTAGCGTTGTTGCGATGAAGAAGTTATACAGTTCCCTATACAAAGTTTTCAACATTCCCTCAGCTTTACACAAACTAATACCACAATAATCTACCAAACCAATATTAATAAATAATTCTTCAACAAATATATTATATTCTCTAATGTTATAATTACCTATTATCATATTTTCTAGCCATAATTACAAAACGTTACCGATGCTCTAGGAATATTATTCTGCCTTCACATGGCACTAACTTCAGGAACCAGCAAATTTACATACAGCACTAACAATGTACTGGCATACTGCTTATCATAGACATAGAATAGAGATGGACTGCCAACTCCGATATCACTCTCTAAGTTTCTAGTCATTGAGCTTGAGGTCACGAAAGGTCAGAGGAAGATGGTAGTTATACTTCCATTGTCAACGTATAACGTCGTATTGCCATTGTTCATTCCTGACGATCCTCAGACTGTTGACTTCACTTACAGTATTCGACATATTTTGACAACTCCAATTTCCCATGAAACTTCAAACCGGAAATAAAGTACCCATCTTCCTCTGGTCACAAGCTCAAGGTCACTGAGGTCGAGTTGGCACTCATCTCTCTTCTATGCCTATGCTGCTTATCAGGGAATCAAACTGGTCAAACATGTACCTGACAATTACCTTGATTAACTACATGCACCTATAAACTTGTGCTTTCTACCAACAAGTGCAAACATTGAACAACAATTCAAAAATCCAAACACACTTATACATCCTTTTGGTGGGATAACAACAGATATGTCATTGTCCAGCTGCAGGTTACAGAAATAGCTTTAATATTCTTAGCACAGGCGAGGAAATGCAATCACTTAGCTTGACAATAATTTACATGAACAAGAACATACTATCCAGTTTCAATATTTACATACATAAAACAAACTGCCACAGTTTAACACTTCCTGTGGGAATCCCCTTACAGTAAAAACATCAAACTATCTAAGATAGCTTACCTTTGATAGACTCGCTAACAATCAGTGTTTTTTTTTTTCAACCCCTGTTTACATCCACTAGGCGATACCGGTACAAGCAGAGATACATAAGACCATATGTATTCCTGGTACAAGTAATGCAAGATTATGCATTTGTCATATACATTTATGCTAAAACATTTATGCCACAATTTGAGCCACATCACAATCTAGATCTACACATAGTCGCACCTTTCCAGAAATCCCTTTGTTACAAGACAGGTCATATTGAAGCAAGGGAAACACAGTTGTGCAATCACATGAATCACAAAATTAAATTGTATCACAAATCTTTAGTTCAGATTGGAGATGCTGTTATTTTGATTAGGGGAATGAATGCAGTTACAGTAGCGACTAAGCCTTATACAACTGTAAATTCCAAATAGTTTATCCTTTTTACTTTTGAATATTATGTCTACAATTTTACAATGTCAAATATTATTTATCAGGTATGAAGCATTTTGCCTCGCATAATGAAGGAGTATTTTTTCCAATATGCAATATGCAGATATATTTGATATAAACATTGTAGCACATTTACAAGTACCAGTATCTGGTATTGAATATGTTGTATACATGTATGAGAACAGAGAACTGTGCGTACACCTTGCAAACATCTAATAAATATAATAATTTAGTTTGTTCATTTCAAAACAAAACATATTTTAACGCATACAATTAAAAAACAAGAATCTTAAAGTATATTTTAACATAAATAGATGCAATCATAAATACATGTATATCACAATGTAGTACATAACAAAATGTTTCAAATGAAATTCAGGTTTATAGTTCAACAGCTGTGTACATGTACGATAGAAGCCTCAGATAGATTGCGATAGAGATCATTTTGATGAATGGAAATTTTGTTGCAGCTGCTATACCGCAAATTGGCTACCTAATACATACCCGTACATGGCACGAGAACGCAGACTCTAAGGAAAGCATAGGAAATTTCTCCTACATGGAAACAATTCACAGCTTTTTTCATGACTTTTCATACACAAAGTAGTTGCTATATTGTAAATAAATGAGCACAAAATAAATAGTCACTAAGAAAAAGCAACAGCCATAACAAAAGTACCGGTTAATCAAATACATGTACACAGCAACACTGGCAGTAAAATGGACATAAATTACATAACATAAATATATATTGCAACAAGTTCCTAATTATAACATAACTAAAACACCGGTGGTTTCATATTTATTCCCCGGTAGTTTTACTGTTTTTGCGATTTCTTCCAGACGCGGCCCCATTGACAATATGACATTTGCTCAGTAACTCGACCATCTCTGTCAGGCCGCGATTTCGTGCCTCGTCCATTGGAGTTTTCCCGCAGGAGTCACCGTGGAGGTGGTCGGCTCCAGCGCTTAACAAGTACTCCACCAGCTCCTTGTTGTCATGGGCGACAGCCTGGGGGTCAGATATGTGTGCTATAGGTTTTTTTGTCTTTTTTCTCACAATGTACATCAGAAAACTTATCATCACGTTGCATTCCAATTGGGAATTTAATGGTATCAGGATCTGAGAAAGCTTACTAAAAACCAATATCAAGAAACATATACACTATGCATGGTATATTGTATGATGTAATCGTCAAGCCACTGCACTCAGTGACCGATACTGACCAAGTGAAGCGCTGTCCTCCCGTCATAGTCCCCCTGATTCACGTTTGCCCCCGCCACCAGCCATGACTTCATGTTATCAATCGGCTCGTGCAGCACAGAACTACAAATAATGCTGATATATTTATAATCTGCTAAAAAATTCTGTAATTTACACGAGGCATCTTACATGGCACTGACAATGATTTTCAAAATTAGTTGCATTTCAAAATCAAGGAATCAAACTTAATCCCAGGTGTGCTAGTGAATGGTTCATCAAAAATGCTGACACTCTGTCATTCTCTCAATGTATGTAACCCAATTCGCTATCTGTGGTTGAAACACCTATCAGGCGAGTGACTCACTTGCACATGAGCATGCCGAGTTTGGCGGCAGGCAGTCTGAGGTGCGCCCCAGAGACCTTCAGTAACTCGATGATGTCATGCTGGTTAAAGCGGATTGCGTCGTCGAGGGGCGAGTGGCCGAAGCGGTCGCGGATGTGGACCGGGGCGCCAAACTCGAGCAGGTACTTGACCGTGGTGTAGTGACCCTCACAGCACGCAACGTGGAGAGGTGTTCGACCGTCGTAGTCAGCCATGTTAAACACCGCACCCTGGGAATAATAGCAAATACATGTATCAAAACACAAAATGTGAATGAAGGGGTTCGTATGTTAAGGATTCCTATATATACAAACATAGATTTCTTCATTATGTGACACATTGGAATATTGATTATTTCGCATTTTTTTTGCAATGAACTTATTGATATTTCTCTTCCATGATCTCCATAGACAAGCCCATGAGCAACAGTTCACTAACAGCTAGCCGTAGTTTCTCCAAGGCATCATTGTTGCCTTCTCTGGCCGCGGAACACAGGAGCGGTGGGAAAACCGAGTCTCGTAACACTTGAATCTCCTGTAAAAAACGAAAAACAACACTAATCACTCTCTGAACTGTGGTTGTTCTGGAATACTGATGCATCATAAACTACATGGTAGCCACCATTCACAGCTGCCGTACCTCTGGGGAGCTAAGTCTCATGGTCTGCACCATCTTGCCGATGAGCGAGTACTCGAGCAGGGAATGTTCCTCGTGAGTGCGTACAACTGTCATCTCCCCTCGCATGTTCACCTTCATCATCTGTCAAACACAAGAGACGCTACTACAGGTCTTGGCTACTATGTTCTTATACTAGGTCTCAAGCATGCTGTACGATTTCTCATTTACTTTTAGGTTCACAAAATGTTTCTATTGATAACAGATTCCACATTATAAGCAGACATTAACAAATTTATACTTGCTCTATAATCCAACATAAAATCTCCCAAATTTTTCAAACATTTCTGAGCTGAGAGACCATTCAGCCCAAACCGTACCTGTCTCTTTTTGTCAAGGTCCCAATCCTTGGAGAGAACGTAGCTGAGCTTCATCAGTGCAGCTTCAACTGTCATGTCACAGCCTGCGATCACTCCCACGTCCTGTAGGATCTGGGAGGTGCAAGTGGGCATAATGATTGTCAGTCTCAAAGACGAGTCATATGACAAGATCACTATTGATACTACTCCCTATAGTATGATTAGTATCCATATCCAATACTCAATAGTCATACTAAATGCATGGATATCATGCCATATGAGCTGAACAATAATGCAGGCCTTCACGTACCTTGCCGACTTCATAGAGTGGGGAAACGGAGCCCCTGGCGCACTGAGTGATGTTGACGATGATGACGCCACGCTCAGTAGCTTCTCTCAAGACCTCAAGGAGATCACTGCGAGCCGTGGGGCCATTACCTGAGCCATACGTCTCCAAGACAACGCCCTGCATCGGGGGCCTCAGGAAGGCCTGCACCTAAGGAAAGGTTGGAGGTACAGGATTGAGGTGAATGTAGCCGGGCAGAGCTTATTGGCTTTGTTTTCTATTCTAGTCTAATGACCATTCAATCCTATTTGTGCTGTGAAAATTAAAAGATC
Source organism: Terebella lapidaria (assembly GCA_949152475.1). Taxonomy (NCBI): domain Eukaryota; kingdom Metazoa; phylum Annelida; class Polychaeta; order Terebellida; family Terebellidae; genus Terebella; species Terebella lapidaria. The sequence goes on from OX424561.1 coordinate 20,144,180, forward strand.
TGTGCTGTGTTGATTATATACTTTCACATTACTATTCAAGGAACACAATGACTGAGAAAATTCTGTTAAATCCCCCTCCCAGGTATTAACGTACTGTAGATTTGGTGATACTGGGGAAGAACCTCAGAACTCCCACATGAGGACACATGTTTGTGTGCACCGCAAACTTGTGTAACCCTCGATGTCGGAATACAATGTCCCATTGCACTGTCAAAATATGTAGGTAAAACACATGGATTCACAATTCACAAAATTAATTAAAATATATAAATTTCTCTGTTTACATGACCATCAGTCACATGTTGAACCATAGTATTCCCAGCTCGTCATCTGGGGTAAATTAATTGCACATCGAAACATTATAAATATGCACCATGTATGTTGATCTCGAGGACAGCCAGTGGACTGATGTTGCTGCAACCAAACGCATCAAGGCCTGATGCATCAATCTTCTTGGAACGATTGCCTCTCAGCAACTTGTTGTCAAACAAGATGGTAACCTGCAAACATGATAAATCAGATGAAATATATTAACATATTTTACAATGAAAAACACACAAATTAATTTGCATTCCAATGAAAATCATTTGTGCATCACATCATATTGGCCATTTTTCGTTCACAACCAGTTCATAGGATTTTACTTACAATCATCACTTTTTCAAACTGAACAGTTTTTATTTCCACATGAACTATTGCGAGTGATGACCAACAGCTCAAGATCAAGTTTACCTCTGGAATGGCATAGTGTCCAGCAATGACCAGTGCGGACAGGAAGTTGTCACGGCCGTCACTTCTCTGCTCAAAGATCGGTATCTGCAGAATAACGAATACAGAATAAAAACAAAAAATAGTAGTACGACAACTTCACAGAATCAGTGAGCTCTCCAATTCCACTTGATCGGTATCTGCAGATTAACAAATATAGCATGATGTCTTACAGGGCTCTACAAGCACATGTACTAGGTAGAGAGATTGGAGCTTGAATTTCGCTTGAATGCAATAGGTTTTGGGTTATCAAAATGTACAAATTTCACCTGAACTGGGAGCACACACCTGTGAGCCCGTCAGCACGACAGGTTTGCCGAGGTTCTCCAGCATGAAGGACAAGGCCGAGGCTGTGTACGCCATTGTGTCGGTGCCGTGGAGGATCACAAACCCGTCAAAACGGTGGTAATTCTCCTAAAATGCGAAAAAATCATAATTTCATGCCATGTCAACTTTTGAATAATAATTTGTGAATTTTACAAATAAATATCTTATGAATACATGTATTTATTCTATGAATATTTATTTGTGAATTTTACAACGTATAAATTGGAAATTGCTCTATAGCTACATCTTATACGTGTCCTCACATATGATTACCAGTGTCTTACATGTATATCATTTGCCAGCCTTCCATAATCATCATATGTCATGTTGGAGGAATCCAGCAGGGGCTCATACTCATATATACAGTAGATGATACGTTTTCCTTCCTTCGACAGACTGGTAAAGACATACAAGAGCAGTTAATGACATACCCGAATACTGGGTAACAAAGGCATGAGAGTGAGACCAGCAGTTCTACAGGGGTAATTAGGTAGTAGTATTCATCTGTAAACAGTTTCTGTAAATCTCTAAACAGTACAATATTCGGGGAACTCATATACTGAGTTCATTATGATTGATTGATTTGACTGTACATGTATCATGTTTATTCAGGAACTAAAAATAATTTTTATAGTAATAAAATCTGCAAGAAAATTTGACGCAAATATCCTTGTTCATAGCATGATGACTTTTCCAAATAACCACACTTACGGCAGCACGAGGGGTTGTTCAAACTCATGTTTGGAGTAGCGTAGAGCGTACGACGGGTCGTGGAACAGCGGTTGTTTTCTCAGTTCTGGCACCAGGAAGTTCGGCTCAGGTTTGTACACTAGGAACACAAGCGGGACGCAAATAAAATACATGTTATAATGTTGGTACTAAACCATTTTGATGACTCATTGATTAGCATAGTATATATGATGAACATCTTTTGTGAGGATACTTATAGAGATATCAGTAAAATGGAATTCAAATAATTCACACCATCATCTCACTGATCAAAATACATGTATTGGAGATAAATATTCATGGTACATATATCATGTATATACCTGATCTAATGTCCTAGATACATACATGTAGCAGTATGAAAATATGTATCAATGAATAGCACAGAAACATTGTGTCCCATTTCAGAGAAAAAAAATTCATTGAACATTCATCCAAGTCACTGGTGCAAAGTAAATTATTCACAGCACATTTTAACTTCACAAGTACAATAATATTTGCCACATCAAGTAAAAAAGATAATGGCTCTTGACTCAGTGAAGCCCACAATTTGGAAAGCGTGCAGGGTTCGAACAAATCAATGGCTTGGTTTTCTATGGTGCAAAACACTGCAAAGGCCAATAACTATCAAAAAAATAACTATCAAAAATCAAATGGAGGCAAAAATCCACGAGAAACAGTTTTCTGTTTAATGATGTTCAAATGAACAATTTAGATCAGTTTTGCAGTATTTACAAATGGGAACCATACAGTATCTCCCATATACAATATACAATATGGGACAATATGACACTTTTTCCAGATATATGTCTCAGACAGATTGGATATAGCACAAGGAATCTCATCACTATGGTCATTTTTCATTCAAATATTGCTGGGGTAAAAGTATTTCTCTGCAAAATAGAAACAAAGCAGCCACGAAATTGTTGCATATTTGAGAATTTTTGGTAGCTAGAGGATTGTTGATTACATGTCATGCATTCATTCCTACCGCGAACGACGCATAGAAGCACATAACTCTGGAATAACTGTACACACAATTAATGTTGCGTATTAATTAAATCACACATGAAAGGAATACTTATTTCAGCTGATGTCCCTGGTGTTTGAAAAAGGAATATGTAATTACTAATTGAACTATTGGTTGAATTCGTGATAATCTGTAAACATAAACACAATATGTATCCGTATCTTATTGGGATTCATTACTTTCATAAATCAACACTGAAACTCGAAGTAAGCAGGCTACTGACTATACGTACTGTATGGACCAATGTATATGAACAACATTAATTTTGTCCTTATCGAAAAAGGTAACCTGTTACACTGTCATATTGCTACATATTTTACAACTACATATAATACTCCACAATATACAATGTTGCTATATTATTGTTGTTGTTGTAGTTATAGTTGTTGTTGTTGTTGTTGTTGTTGTTGTTGTTGTTGTTGTGTCAGTGTTGTGAAAAATCTTCTAGATGCAGTTAATTCACCTCCAGAGAAGTCGGATCGCATTCCAATGGTTCCTCCGCTGTACAAAACCAGCACCACGGTTTCTTTCTCAGGATCATATTCGTCCGTTAATTCTATGCTGGGTCCACTAGTTTTCAGGATTTTAGGACAGTACGAAGGGTCAATTTGGGATTCCGTAGAAAAAGATCGCGAAGGGGCCGAAGAATGTCGCGATCTCCTATCGTTTGCCGATTTATCCAAGGGGATCTCGAAGCAATCGTCGTCTTCCATGGTTCCTTGATCATGTGTACATTTGACTAGATCCGGTTTACACGGAAATACCGCTATTTGTCATGATAAACATGCTGAAGGTCACACGCGCGTTGACAGATCCAAAGCCACTATGGCGATTGCGTCATGTGCGACTGTGTACATTTAGCACGACCTTTGACTTGACCTACTTAAGATTGGCCAATCACAGAGCTCGCCATGGAAGGCGTGGCAGTGGGGCTCGCTGCAGTGGCGACATCTGTAAACAAGCGCGCGTGTGGGACGCTGCGGTTGACGATGTTCCCGCCAAAAACCGATAGACGGGACAGAGATGCAGGTGCCCGCAACAGGTGCCCGAGAGGACATTCTTGACCTTCGTGAGTGCAACGTGCGCATTATCCACGGTGAACAAGTATCGGAAGTCACAGGTTACTGCGTATGAATGGAATGTAGGTTAGTTAGATGGGGTTGAATTGCCTACATAGGCCTATGTAGGCCAATACTGTAAGCAAAGGCCGTACGTGTGGCGGACATGTAAGTCCTCTGACGTCTCCAGTATCACAGTGGTATCGTCATGTGTCAGTTAATTGTTTTCTATGAAGTGTTCAAGTGTCTGCTTACATGTAGCTCGAACATTATTTATATTTTCTGATGTTATTGATTAGATTTAACATCCTCGCACACTGCACTATACAAGGTCAAAGTACCTGTATATTGAATATAGGCCTACTGGAGCATCATAATACAATTTATCAATGCTGGCCTTGTTTGGAACTACGATAGCGTTGTATCTCGACGGAGTGTGAATGTTATTCAACTCGACTGAATGGCCCAAATAGGTTATGATGCCCCTCCATATTCTTCCACTAAAACATACATAGGCCATCTGATTCGTACGTACCTTTTCAATCGTTATTGAAAGTATATAAAACAACGAGCACCCGGCCTGAAATACATGTACATGTACCTGAGCCACCTTAGGCCTAAACACGATTGAGATATTCACAATTTAGATTCTACACATCGAAATCAGCTGACATAGAAATACCCAGATAATTGAGTAGGGCCCATGTAATATTATACACCCAACCCGAATGTTTTAATCACAGTATTACATGTACATGTATATAATATCTGGAAACCAAGTGACTGATGAAGCCTACGGTAGCTCATCATTACAATTTTAGCCAGTTTGTAGACATCAATAACAAATATAATAGAAATGCACGGTCGCAGCACAAATTATTTTGTGATATATAATTATTTATTTCAAACACCCATGCTAACAGACACATATAACATACTCACACAAACGATGACTTTCCAAGTTGATAACATATTATTATACTTTTATGAACACACACTCAACCCCACTATATAGGCATCTCATTTCCAAATTACCTAACGTCATCCAGATACTGACCTCCAGATGTACATCTCATGCCGATCGTTCCGCCACAATACAGGACCAGGATCTTAACGCCCGTGAATCCGGAGTCAATGCTGGAGAACCGCCTCGTGCTCCTGAGAGATTTGGCGTGAGTCTTTAGCGTATCATCAGCGTTGTACTCGTCAATTTCTTCTATATTCTCCGTCAAGTCATCCTCGCTATTATGACTGTTGATGAAGTTCCTCTGCACGAACTCGTTCACTCTGTCCCCGAACTCAAACTCCACGTGATTTTCGTTTGTTTCTTTCACGCTGTGATTGTTATGGCGTTTGACGATAAGTGGCGAGTTCAATGACTGATCACCGTTCGTAGATATAGATTCACAAACCCTATTCAATCCTTGCCCAGGAATACAATCCCCATTGTTGGGAGCCGCTGCCCCAGGGTTCCCATCGGACTCCGTCGACTCGCCTTCATCCGCTCCCCCCGCGACCTGGAAGGTGGCTACACCCGGACTACCCAAGTCCGCCGCTGGTACCAGGTCAGGGGGTGAGTCTCCACCTTGGCGATCGACTTCCCTCAAAAACGCGTTGAAACTTGGCACGCTCTGCACGGGAAATGAATTAACTTAAATTTGAAGTCAAACTCTGCACGTGGATTATGAAAGCCACTCGATGCAGGCTTCCACTTCTAAATTACACCAACTATATACTCCAAAAGATGCTGAACCCTTTTATTAATAAGAGTTATGATACATAATACAGATGTATTCCAATCGAAAAAGGCAAACTCGAAGAATTGTTCTAAATCGAACCTACAACCAAAAATCTTACCTGTAGGGACCTGGAGGACTGCCCGTCGAAACATTTCCTGAGACTGTGCTCCAGCCAGGTCTGTGAGGGGGACCTGCTGGGCTTGTATCCCGGGGCCCCGGCGTCATCCGTCTCCGAGGAATTCATCGTCTCATCGGAGGTACTGCTGCGGCTAATGCCGTCACTGCCTTCCTCCCCTAACATTTATGAGGCGATCGTTGTTTCTGTTCATCGGATTTGGTAGCGAGCCAAGGTCTCGGTGAGGTGCTGCCGTATTCCACTGATTGTATATATTGATAAAATTCGCAATTTCTAAGAATGAATAGAGGTAAATTCTAATAAATATGTTCATCATATACACGTCAAATCATGTATGGGCAGTTCATTAAGCGGTGGAACCAGGCCATGGCATAGAGTTACTTTTGTCCCTTTGATCGCAATTATCTTCTCTTTTTTTCATTCAGTTCTAAAGCTCTGTTTTCTGCACTATGCCCATACATGTATAATTCATCAAATTTCAGAATGCGCACCGATTTTAACAGATCAAAATAGGCCTACAGTTGATATCACTTTTCGCATACGTGTACAACACTTAGCGTGTATATATATATCCTACATAAAGGTGAAGGCATGTATACATGTATGTGTAGGCCTAAAGACTGCATGTGCCTGAGAAAACACAACACTGAATAACATCCAACATCCATTGCACGAATTGTCGACAGATGTCACACATCGATTCAAAGCCACTGCAACCAAGTCAAAATGCAGCCCAGTGCATGTGCATGTATGCGTCTGCGATTTCGTCATGCAACTGTAAACTTTACCCGCCGAAAAAGGATGATGAAATCGGTATTTGAAATGTTTGACCCCCTTCGGTGTGTTTCAGAGCAGATTCCCTGCTCTACCAGCTGGGCACGTGCTTTGTTGCCGTGGTTACGTTTGGTTGATAAGTCTGCTCCCCACCACACAAGAAGTTTCCCCGACTTTTGTGGAAATCTCAATCCTCTTAATATAATAATGTCATTGCTGAATGTGTAACGTTGGAAGTAGGCCTACAGAATGGAACATAGGCCTGGAATAGAACATACAAGTGGGCTTGGGCACTAATGAATGAAATCAAATTTTGAAGGAAACAATGTATTTGTTCGCTCTTGGTGACAAGGATTTGTGAGTTTGGATACAAGTAATTTACATGTAGATATAGACATCTCAACAAATGCCATAATCAAGATATGGATGTGTACGTAAAACCTGAACATTTCGTGTCGTTTTGGCATATGTCACGTGAAAAATAACTTAATTCTTCAACAACAATTAATAAACATACAAGACCTACATGTATAGATCTACAATGTACCTACCAAATAAAGGATCACGTGTGCAACAATTATAATATATATTTGATCTGTATGTAGATATACTTATTATGTAACAAACTGTAAAATCATGCTCATATTGTGTGACACAAATACATTTAGCTCGCTGCGAGTAAAAAGCATGGACCTGAAGTTATTTATGGAAAAATAAAATATATTTTGCAGTCGAAACGTTGAGATGTGACTCTATATGCATGTGCGTGTACACTCATGCAATTCAATGTTAATATACATGGACATGTATATTTTCCGAAAAAAATTCCGCCATATAATATTTTACTGGTACATGAATTTGAATGAAATATATCGTTCATGTACATCTCAGTTTGGGGGTACAAGTCTAGATTCATCGGGCAGACTTATGTTTCATTATGAACTCTGCTGTAGCTGTTATGTATCATATAATGACCGAGTACATGTATTTGTCAAAAATACACAAATATACCCAAGAGTATGTTATGATATTGAATGTGTGTGTGTCAAGCAGAATTTACGTGAAAGTGGTGACCTTCAAACATGATTCCATGATAATAAAACGATGTGCCCCCAAAAAGATTCAATACGAATCATGTGGGTCGCTCAGTGCAGAATAAATATATGTATAGTATAATATATTATATTTAGGCCTATATATATTTTTATCGATTTATGATGAAAGATTCACGTTTTGGTTTTGATTTGAGAAAGGCTTCCTAACCAAGGTTGGGCTATGCACGTTTTTCTCTTTAAATAGTAGTAAATTGGTCGTTTTTTCATCATAGTTGTGGCGTTGTTTTTAATGAAAACCCTGTAATGAGTTTTTTTTCTGAAAAAGACCGTGACCGAGTTTTGCGATGAGGGTGTAGCGTTGTAATCATATACATGTACATGTTCAGGTATGTGTGACCATAATTGGGGTACAGTAGGTCTATTTATACGTGTATACTACATGTATATTGCGAAATACCAAAGTAACACATTAATATCACACAAACTATTGAAAGCGCCTATATCGAAACACTGATAGTGAGTTGAAAACAATGATAAATCATTATATTTGCTCAGTTGTTCGTATCGCCGGGATTTTATATAGTAATTTATATGAAAGGGAGATAATACATGTAGTATGGGCGAGTATTTCGGATAGGGTAATTTCCCAAATGTTGCGCGGAGTACATGTGCCCGTTTGAGTACATTTTATAGTGTGATTTATATTACTATGCATTTAATATATTTCAGTAAATCACAAGAAATGCCGAAGATACCAACTTCAGTGAACGTTAGAATTTTACAAAATAGCCATCTTAATCACAACAGTTCCCGTTTGACATATGAAAACACGACACTCATGGTCATCTGAATTGAGGTCGAAGGTCACCAAGAGCGGTCCTTACGTTAATAATACAAACATGCCCTATCGTGAAGATTTCAGTGCCAATGGGAAATTTACAATGTTTTGTGTTTACAATTCTTTGTTTTATTCTGAGTGCATGTTATTCTGTAAGTTATTCTGTGAGTTATTCTGAGTGGTTATCAAAAGATGTAGTGTAAATTACTTCCTGTAGGTTCATCATACATGTACTTACAATAAATAATATAATTTTTTTTATAGACCTATTATCATACAGATCTATCTTTGAGCTACAACACTCGAGTTCCTCTAACTGACGTCAACTGTCATAAACACGGAACAGCCTGCTACAGTTCTGTGACTAACGCCACGGGGTGTCAATGCTGCTGGATCTCCTCGGGTCCCTGAAAAGAGTAGCAATTGTTTTCGAACTACAGGTATATTTATATTAATATTTTATAATCCGTTGTACTGAACTCAATTTACCAAATAAAAACCGTACTTATCATTATTTTATTCTCATAAAATGTCAGTTTCCATTAATGATTGCGCAACGTAACTATATTTTACCGTTGTAATTTTTGTTGATGGCACCGAAAATTTACACTGCAGCCAATATGATGTACGTATGCATGGTCACTGAATGAGATTTCAAACTTGTGTAATTGTATGTACATGTACATGTATCTGATAACGAATTAAACATGCAGATGTTTTGGAGGACTTGAAGTGGGCCAACCCGCCCACTTGAACATCGGCCCAGTAGATTGTGCTATACGTGCAATAAGAGAACAATTCAAAGTTGATTTTAAAAAATGCAGACCCAGTTGAACTTTGACTCTGTGGACAATTTTCAAAATTTTTTTAGTATACTTGGTGTTCGTTATTTGAGGACATGTATGGCAGAGGGGCTCAAGAACTTGTAATTGATAGCCACGTTACCTAACTGCAGTTGACTTGCACATGTTCTGTCATAACGTTCATTACAATCTCAGTGAATGATGTCAACGTCAAGTTTTACATACTGCCTGGTATCATTTGACGAATATTTATGTAAGAAATTTGATTTTGAATCTCAAGGTGAATGTGGAATATCAGTGTATCTGCTGCAAAGTACATCTCGTCAAACACTAACTCTAGTACCTTTGATAGCATTATAAAGAATTATCAATGAACTGCATTATGAGAAACATTGATTTGAAAAGCACTGTAGTGAGCAGTGATTCGTTACTGTACAACTTAATTTATTTTAATACATCACTGTTCATGTATTCAAACCTGTTGATATTGGCACACATCACAGATCAAAAACCATCATAACGTTCAGACGTTTATTCATACATACATTAATCAACGTATTGATCAGGAAATACTAGTATTAATACACTGCACCCCTAAAGACAAGGTTCAGCAGCGAACATTGCAATAAGTCCACTTAATACCAAGCATCTTATGTTCTTTAGCACATACTCAATCATAATAGGTCAATAATCTTGAGACTATCACAGTTGAACATTTGATATTTTCATTATTTTGACATTTCTTTAATAGTTGAATATGATCTCAGAGTGAAACTTTTGTCAACCAAAAATTTCAAGTCCAATCCCAGCCCATTCAGATCGTGAAGTTCATCGGACTAAGAGCTGACATGAATAAATGCAAATATGAGTGGTCATGCTGATTTTTAGTCATGCATGCACATGTCATAATTGAGAAAATAAGTTCGATTTAAACGCAAAACATGAAGTGTACATCTGAGCAGTCGATGCATGTGTGTTCCTTAACAACAGAAATAGTTTTTCAAACTCAAGATAAAATATAGCTGGGATTCAAGAACAAAACAATATGAACAAACTGTTCAGAATAGGTCGAACACCAATAATTCAATGCCAATGACAGAGTTCATCCCCTGCCGACTTTGCCGAGTTTAGTGTCTGTTTTGGGGTTTGCCGTCATGCCCTGCACTTGTACGACAGCTTGGTTCACACCGTCCTGTAACTCTCTCAACTCTTGGATGTGTAAAAGCCGTAGTATCTTGGCTGCTTCCGCTGTGATGTAATCTGCAATGGTAGGAGAAAAGACAGTGTCAACTTCACAGATATCCAACTCTGTGTTGTATTTATTAGTATTGTGAATGAACAGTACCTGATGTGTCAAAACCCAGTGGAATATTCTCTGTTGTTGAAGAGGTCGCTGGCTGTAACAAAATCTTTAGCATGACTGAACCAAACAAGTATTTTTTCATCTACTGTATGTGAGCACATCAAATTTTTTTTTTGAATTTATAATCAGGTACCAGTCTTTGTGCGTTGTGAACTCACCTTGATGCCTTCTTGTTTTAATCTCTCCAAAGCTTCTTTTGATAATTTTTCTTTGACTAAAAGACAGATGGCCTAAAAACAAAAATTTCAACTGTAATCAGGATCACTGAAAATTGCCCTGATGAACAAGAAAGCACATTAGGAAAGAACATCGGCTTCGTATTAAAAAGTATTTATTTAACGTGAACATACTTTGAGCTGAGTGAGATGATCCGGGTGAGGAGGAATTTGTAACATTGTCGCTATTGAGGTCACACCTGCCTTGAAATCTGGGTCATTGACTGCAAGAAACACAAAAAACAAAATTTGATGAATGGAGTGTTCTGAATGATGACAATAAATGTCCCTGTCCCAGATATGATAATTAAGCTGCTGAATGTTACTATAGAACACTTTACATGGTAGGCTAATATACTTACAATCTAAATTGTCCATTGGATTTGAAGACTTCTTCACCACACTGCTTGTTGCATTTGGTGCTCTGGCATTCTTAAACTTTTCAACTAGAACAGACATTAGGTACTCCTGACGCTAGCATCACACCTACTCAATTAATCACATGTTGTATTCAATGCAATTTGTCTGAATACCTGAATATTTCCATCCACAAATACATTTGTTACAGAAGTGTGTCAAAGAGCCTCTCACCATTATCTCCGTATTCCAGTCGGACGGCATACCCGAGCACCCAGTCGAGTACCCCCGTCCTCTCCGTCAGGTCTACAGGACAGTTCAGGGCCTCCAGGTACTACAAGAATATAACCATTATGGTTAGAATATAAGCAGATTGATGGAATTACCCCGAATATTTGTATGATATTACATATACATGTATGACACTCAAAAATACATTTTGAATCTGAATGAACATATGAAAATCTTTGAATCACATTTAAAAACAAGGATCCACAATTGAACATTGAACACGTAAACTGAATTTCTCGACACCGAAGGCTACCTTTTTGAAGTGTTCGGGCCAGCCTGTACTACAGACATCCCTGAGACCGGCACGGTCCTCGATCTTGTAGTGTCGGATCTTCTGGTCCTCCAGCCACACCACTAAGTTACGGTACTCCCCCTCCTCTGGATAATTTATATGTGAACATTGCTTCAAAAATATACACACGCACAGTTGTGAGTTGGGCCTAACAATCCCCACTGTAACAAGCTACTAAAAGCCTGCTTTAATAAATTATGATGTATAATGAATGGCCTAGGTTTGTGTAGTTATTTCAAGGCATTCTCGTGAAATAGTTCCCGCTACATTATGACTCAGGGCTTGATATTAATGACTTCCAGATTGCTCAGGGCAAGTAAAAATAGCGTTCGGACAAGTCCTTTCTTCATCCAGTTGCCCGATGGGGCAAGTGAGAGTTTTGTGCTTAAATCTCCTTGCAGGAAGCATACACCAATTTGTCATGCCTGGTTGTGCGATTGACGGTGTAACTGTATGGGTCGCAAGTGTAATTGACCCAGTGGGGCCAGCTTCTCCTGGAGAGGAGACTGCCATACTCTGTTGGTTTGCAGAACCTGATTGAATAGACCTTCTGACAGCGCGCATCCGGCGCATTTATTAATTATTGTTTATACTGTGGAGTCTATATGGACAATATCAGTTGATTTACTACTTAAAGGGTATATATCACGAAAAAATGACATCAGCTTATTTGAAGCTACTTGTGGAGCTGAATAGAACAGTCTTTACAGAATGTTGATATCTCGATTTGTTAAAAAGTTATAGCTATTTTTATACTGAAAATCCGGCAAATTTCTCAAGATAGTCTTGAAAAATCTGTCAGCTAATTAGTATGCAAATGAGATGTGTGACGTCATTGACAGCTTGCTTTTTAATTAGGCGATTTAACATGTCACAATTAAGCATTTAAGCTCATATTTGGTCATCAAAACTCATCAGATATATCGTTCAGTAGGAATAGTCAGTGAGTGCATATCAATTTTGGTTGCCATGGCAACCAATGAGCTGATTCGGCCCTTAGCAACCAGGTTGCTAAGGCTGGTATTCAAGTTAAAACACAATATGAAAGTATCAAACCAATTTAAACTAGACGTCAAGGCCTGAAGATGCCTTGGGGCATTTCGTGTGAGTTCCATTCCTACCTAACATTTACCTAAGAGACCGCGTCTAGAACCATAATGACTCTGAATCTGTCCGTGGTCAAAGTTTAAGTGACATACCCCGTCCTTAGGCATCGTTGCGTTTCGCTCTACGACAGACCGTTTCTGAGATATGGCAAACAGGAAGTGCTGAGTCGGCAAAAAAAATTTGACACCAGAAGTCGTCTCGACGCAAGATACCCTTTAGACTAGTTAGTCTAGTGCCAGGAGGCCGGAATTGAGCTCCGTTTCGCTCTACGACGCACCATTTCCGAGATACGGCCAAACAGGAAGTGCGGAGTCGGCGAAAATAAATTCGACACTAGGGGTCGTCTCGACCGAAAATACCCACTAGACTAGTTTGTCTAGTGCCATAAGGCCGGAATTGAGCTCCGTTTCGCTCTACGACGCACCGTTTTCGAGATAAGGCCAAACAGGAAGTGCCGAGTCGGCGGAAAAAAAATTGACACCAGGGGTCGTCTCGACCCAAGATACCCACTAGACTAGTTTGTCTAGTGCCAGCAGGCCGAAATTGAACTCCGTTTCGCTCTACGACGCACCGTTTCCGAGATACGGCCAAACAGGAAGTGCCGAGTCGGCGAAAAAAAATTTGACACCAGGGGTCGTCTCGACCCAAGATACACACCAGACTAATTTGTCTAGTGCCAGAAGGCCGAAATTGAGCTCCGTTTCGCTCTACGACGCACCGTTTCCGAGATACGGCCAAACAGGAAGTGCCGAGTCGGCAAAAAAAAAAATCGACACCAGGGGTCGTTTCAACCCAAGATACCCACTAGACTAGTTTGTCTAGTGCCAGGAGGCCGAAATTGAGCTCCGTTTCGCTCTACGACTCACCATTTCCGAGATACGGCCAAACAGGAAGTGCCGAGTCGGAGAAAATAAATTCGACACCAGGGGTGATCTCGACCCAAAATACCCACTAGACTAGTTTGTCTAGTGCCAGAAGGCCGGAATTGAGCTCCGTTTCGCTCTACGACTCACCGTTTCCGAGATACAGCCAAACAGGAAGTGCCGAGTCGGCGAAAAAAAAATTTGACACCAGGGATCGTCTCGACCGGAGATACACACTAGACTAGTTTGTCTAGTGCCAGGAGGCCGAAATTGAGCTCTGTTTCGCTCTACGACTCACCGTTTCCGAGATACGGCCAAACAGGAAGTGCCGAGTCGGCGAAAAAAAAAATTGACACCAGGGGTCGTTTCGACCCAAGATACCCCCTAGACTAGTTTGTCTAGTGCCAGGAGGCCGAAATTGAGCTCCGTTTCGCTCTACGACGCACCGTTTCCGAGATACGGCCAAACAGGAAGTGCCGAGTGGGCGAAAAAAAAATTTGACACCAGGGGACGTCTCGACCGAAGATACACACTAGACTAGTTTGTCTAGTGCCAGGAGGCCGAAATTGAGCTCCGTTTCGCTCTACGACGCACCGTTTCCGAGATACGGCCAAACAGGAAGTGCCGAGTCGGCGAAAAAAAAAATCGACACCAGGGGTCGTTTCGACCCAAGATACACACTAGACTAGTTTGTCTAGTGCCAGGAGGCCGAAATTGAGCTCCGTTTCGCTCTACGACGCACCGTTTCCGAGATATGCATGAAAGCCTCAAGGATGAATCAGCAAAAATTCTTCCGAGCTCTAGGTCAAAGGTCGTTCGACGGAGTGATCCCAAAATCAATAGGGTTCTTCCTTGGTGGTATATGAACTCCCATGCAGAGAATACTTGCCATTGCATGAATACTTTTTGAGTTATTGATCGGAAACCAAGTCTCAAAATCAACCTTGATTTCATCCTCACGGACCTCACGGACCCCGGAGCCGCCTCCAAAACAATAGGGGTCTTCCATGTAATATTTCTGACCAGTGGTGTAAATTTGGACAAGATCCGTTCAGGCGTTCCCGAGTTATTGATCGGAAACCAAAACGGCGGAAAGTAAAAAAAAAAGAAAAAAACCAGACAAAACCATAAGGGCATTTCGGGCCGAAATGCCCTAATAACAGGGTAGTGAATATATTTTGTGGAATTGATCAATAAAATGTTCAAAATCACACCTTAGCAACCGATACAGGCCTGAGAAATCACTGACGTTTAGAGCCATTGGAAGTTAATGGATGCTATTATTGCTGGTTTCCCAAGCCTGTATTGGTTGCTAAGGGTTGTGTTCAGACATTTTGATGATATATTCCTCAATATATTGTCATTACACTGTTGTCTGAAATGGTTTCATATATGTATATCTTGTTTTTAATTAGATATTGACCTTAGCAACCATGGTTGCTGAGGGCCCAGCCAGACCATTGGTTGCCATGGCAACCACGAATTTCTTGAAATCACTGACTATTCGAACTAAAAAGCATAAAAAATGTGCTTTGGTGGACAAATATGGATACAAATGGTCTCATTATTCCATTTAAAAATGCCTAATTAAAAAGCAGTCTGTCAATGACGTCATACATCTCATTTGCATATTAATTAGCTGTCAGACTCTGTTGTCAGATTCTGTAAAAATGCATGTGTTTAAAGTGTCATAACTTTGGAAGGAATCATGATATCAATATGCTGTGAAGACCATTTTCTTCAATTCAAATAGTGCTTTCACATACACAAGAAAAACCAATATCCAATTTTCGTGATATATACCCTTTAATATTATCGTGGGGCAAGTGGAATTTTAACCAACTTCCCCAAGAAACAATTGCCCAAAAAAATTATGTCGAGCCCTGCACAGACTAAAATCATAACGTCCGAAATAAGCGGGACCAATGGCCATCTCAATTCAGACTGACACTTACCCAGGTAGTTTAATAAATTCTACTGTACATGCTGTAGGCCTTGATAGCCTATGCCTAGACAAGATATAATAGCCTAGCCTAGTGTATTGGAATTTCAATCCTAGGCCTCAGCATCAATCAGCTGGTATTGATTGTCAGTATACACCCATTGCACTATTGGAAATTCGGTATTATCGCCCCACTGTTTTTCCCCTAACTTGGCTTTGACATTGCTTAAGTTGCTGATTGTCCAGACAAATCAAATAGGATCTGTAGCTCCTTAATACTACTCATCTAGCGAGACTCTTAACTGAGTTGTGTTCTCGCATTTTAAGACTTAATGAAAAGAGTAGACCGAGTTGCACAAAAAAGGTGTCCCCGGTGTGAGCTATGCGTTTGGTAAGTCTATTTTAATGAGTTGCTGAGATGAGTTGAAAGTGATCTCAATGGCACTTTGAGCAATGCCAAGGCCAGGGAATAATTTGTTCGGTATCGCATCGCAAATTGCGATGCAATTTCGACGGATTGCGATACAATCTTATTTTTCTGTCGCAACGAAGGCGATGCAAAACTGGGTCCCGATCTTTTCTGTGATTTGTCATGTGCACAGGCTGCTAGCCTGCGACATGCTAATACAAGCGAGAGGGGTGGTGGTATTGAGCAATTGCCTCTAGAGGGGTATAGCCTAATAGCAATTGTGTCCTAGAGGGGTCTCCCAATTGAGCAATCATGCCCTAGAGGGGGGTATCATTGCACTCAGTCATGCTGCACGTGACAGTTTTATCATTCATCAGCGGTCTGTTTATTCTATCGCGTGCGGTCTCCTTGGTAACGATGGAAATGCTTGTGAACTGGGCTTCGAAAGCGTCATGTTTGGTTTGGAATCAGAGATCCATTACCAGATTAGACATATCACCGATCTCAGGCCTATGGTATTATGCTATCTATGGTTTTTGTACCAGTTGGAATAACTTTTTCTATATCTACGTTCATTGTTCACCAGGCATCATGACTGTTGCTGTCCGCACGATAGAAAGGTGGACACATGAATTGGATCCCGATCGTGTTTGGCTGCAATATGCCACCACTGAACACATTCAATCCTGTTCCACCTACAGATCTGTTTTTCTCAACACGTCGTCACCCTAATGTTCAGCCATACAAGCTGCAAAAGACTTAACTAAATGATTATAATGTTCTCATGTTACTAGGCTGAGTATTGATCGATGTTTGTCAAATTGGTGTTTGTCAAATCCATGTAATAAATGCTTTCGTCAAATTGTCTGATCTGGTGTCGGTTTTCTGTTGTTTCTAACTGCTATTCAATTTTGACCAACTGCTATTCAAATACGAAATTGTGTAGCAGTTCGTGCTATTCACTTTTCCAAAAACAAATTATTCCCTGGCCAAGGCCATGTTAGCCTGCTAGGGGAATAACAAAGAGGCGATAGGCCTAATACCGAATTTCCAATAGTGTATTGTGATTGCCCTGATATTGTTACCCTAATTTACCTGCATGGTTGAATCCTGTTGGGTTGTGGAAGTCCAAACTAATGAGCTTCCTTTTGAACATCTGGATTGTTGTATCACCACTTGTTCATTTAATTAAACAGTAAAGAAATCTTGAAATCTCTGAAATTTTCGACAGCACATGAAATTCTTTTCGTTCGAACACGAACTGTCCGTTTCGTTCTTACTTTTTCTATTTGACATTAGGCCTACCGTATAATCGCGCATATAAGGATATGTTCTTATCCGGAATATTGCGTTTTGGGGCTCTCATAAAAAACCCAAAGTGTCTCGAATATAGGGACATGTTCTTATATTCGAATATAAGGACCCCCAATAACCCGCATATAAGAACATGGTAAGCTGAATTAAATAATAGCCACATTAACCGTCGAATGCAAGTAGCCTATACAAGTCATAACCACCACTAATGTCAAATTACATTATATGTGTTGGCTTGAGTAGGTATTGGAGATATGATTAATTATATAATGCAGTCCTGTTGTATTCAGTTTGGAACCAATCTTATTCCAAAGTGATTGCTTTACTGGCAACGACGTTATGACAAATGGATGTCAAAATCTTTGAGTCATTTTCTGGCTTTAGCGTTTCCGTTTTGCACATGTAGGCTATGTGTAGGCCTATTTTCAATGAGCTCCCAATAACCTCGTGTATATATATATATATATAATACCAACAGTGGTCGTAAGCCTGGCAGCACGTGTAATTTGTGTCTTTATGTTCGGGACACCTCTGCGTTTTGGCGCCTAAACTCAAGTGTCTCGAAGATAAGGACATGGCATTCGTTAATATAAGATCATGGGTGTCCTTATAAACGAATATTGCTTCATGGCGCGAAAAAAGTAAACCTTCTCAAATACATGGACATGTTCTCATATTCGAATATAAGGACAGGCCCGAATGTAAGGACTGTGTCCTTATATGCGCGATTATACGGTACTTGGTGAAATCTGATTTTGTGTCAGGACGTTTCCTTGGAAAAATTCGTTGGAATGTCTGGGTTATCGCTTGTGTTGTTCCTACATGAAGGAGTGAGGGCCAACCCACTAAAAAGTTTATATTCTATATTCGACTTAGTATCACGATAAATCGACGTATACATGTAGATAGGCCTATCCAGATGATTTAATTCCTAAGTCAAATTCAAAATAAAACAAAATGATTTTGGTCTTACTTTGTCTATCAGTCTATAGGATCGTCGGATCTGTTTGAAAATTTAGGTGTTTGTATTAGATTATTTGACATAAAACTTTATTTTTGACATAAGAGCGTTGGGGCGAAGCCCCCAACTCTCTATATCTCTATGTGCTGACATTCTTATGGAGGTTTCATGCCAACCTATCGACGCGAGTTTTGGCATGTTAACGTTTAGACACTTACTTCAAATGAGGATTTTCTCCATCCTTGAAATTTCCACAGATATATGAAGCATAACTCGATGTGGGAGGTTTGAGAAAATTAAGTTAAAAAAATTAAGAAAATTTGTTCTTATATTCGAATATAAGGACCCCCAATAACCCGCATATAAGAACATGGTAAGCTGAATTAAATAATAGCCACATTAACCGTCGAATGCAAGTAGCCTATACAAGTCATAACCACCACTAATGTCAAATTACATTATATGTGTTGGCTTGAGTAGGTATTGGAGATATGATTAATTATATAATGCAGTCCTGTTGTATTCAGTTTGGAACCAATCTTATTCCAAAGTGATTGCTTTACTGGCAACGACGTTATGACAAATGGATGTCAAAATCTTTGAGTCATTTTCTGGCTTTAGCGTTTCCGTTTTGCACATGTAGGCTATGTGTAGGCCTATTTTCAATGAGCTCCCAATAACCTCGTGTATATATATATATATATAATACCAACAATGGTCGTAAGCCTGGCAGCACGTGTAATTTGTGTCTTTATGTTCGGGACACCTCTGCGTTTTGGCGCCTAAACTCAAGTGTCTCGAAGATAAGGACATGGCTGTCGTTAATATAAGATCATGGGTGTCCTTATAAACGAATATTGCTTCATGGCGCGAAAAAAGTAAACCTTCTCAAATACATGGACATGTTCTCATATTCGAATATAAGGACAGGCCCGAATGTAAGGACTGTGTCCTTATATGCGCGATTATACGGTACTTGGTGAAATCTGATTTTGTGTCAGGACGTTTCCTTGGAAAAATTCGTTGGAATGTCTGGGTTATCGCTTGTGTTGTTCCTACATGAAGGAGTGAGGGCCAACCCACTAAAAAGTTTATATTCTATATTCGACTTAGTATCACGATAAATCGACGTACATGTAGGCCTAGATAGGCCTATCCAGATGAATTAATTCCTAATTAAAGTCAAGTTCAAAATAAAACAAAATGATTTTGGTCTTACTTTGTCTATCAGTCTATAGGATCGTCGGATCTGTTTGAAAATTTAGGTGTTTGTATTAGATTATTTGACATGAAACCTTATTTTTGACATAAGAGCGTTGGGGCGAAGCCCCCAACTCTCTATATGTCTATGTGCTGACATTCTTATGGAGGTTTCATGCCAACCTATCGACGCGAGTTTTGGCATGTTAACGTATAGACACTTACTTCAAATGAGGATTTTCTCCATCCTTGAAATTTCCACAAATATATAAAGCATAAATCGATGAGGGAGGTTTGAGAAAATTAAGTAAAATGCTCATGTCGTTCGAAAAACGTCCAACATGGAGGAGCCGATGGAAATAGACGTTCCCAGGATGCAGAGCAAATTTTACCACAATGATGCGTATTTTGGAACACACAATTTTCTGTTCAGCAATTCGTGCATGCATACATGTGCATGTAAGCATGCGTGTTGCCTTCTTTGGCGTTATGAAATAAACATAACGATTCGTCTGCCATGCCACGGCTACATTCACCGTGATTTGATGTATTTTATCACATGACATAGTGTTTCGTGCTGTGTTTGCAAAGCCTTTTTATTTTAAACTGGTCTTTTAATATGCCCAGTAGGCATGTGTTAGGCTATATCATAGTTTCAGATGCAGATATTCCTCATAGTTCCCAATATTTTTAAGGATATTTAGTGAGGTTCAATATTATTTTAGCAGGCGTATCTGTTTCATTGATAGAATTCAAAATAAATGTTTACTTATTAGGAATATGAATGAATCATAATATACGGGAATGAATTGGAATCATGTGGATTAGGATTTTTCGTACACCATACCGTTTTGGCTGCTTCACGTTGGAAACTCTTGCGTAACTTAGCGACACATTGTCACTCATTGACCCACCACACTGTTTCTTTGGACTGTGACCTCCCACCCTTGGTCTCGTCCCCTTGCAGCTATAAATACTGCCACGCCGCTGTCTGTCTTGAGTTGTCTCAGAGTCGGCAAGGCGAGAGGTCGACGGTGGGCACGTCAATATGCTCCATATCCCCTTTGTCTGGCTAGAGAGGGCCTTGAACCCCAGGGGCAATTCAAATTGGGGCTACTTCTTCGCCCCTTTGTCCCATGGGACCGCTCTTTCCTTTGGGTTAGACTCAGAAAAGAAGATGACCGAAGACGACCACATGTCAAACAGAACTTGATCCCAGACTGAACCTTGTGAGGTAGCAACAACCGTTGCGGCCAGAAAGCCTCTCTGGCCTTCCGTTTGCGCCAGGTGTGATGGGAGGATCCAAAGACGGATCAACTCCACGCCTGCCCCTGTCCAGACAGACGATCCAGCCGGGATTTTATGCTCTGAGTTCCACGGGCGCCAAAGATAGGGTCCCGTTGACGTCAGCCGGTAACGGGCAGATGAACAGACTATACCAGCTACCCCAGCCGGGCCAGGTTGATCCCCTCAAGGACCCCCTGCTCGAATGTCGAACAGTCGAATGTTGACCAACTCACTGACTTCCTGTCCAGCCACTATGACCATAGCCAATAGTCTCATCTAAGTCAACCAGATAGTAGAGCACGCTCGCCCCCTACACAGCACCAACCCTCCTCGGAGAGATTGATGGAGAAATTGCGCTTGAGGAGTATAAGCGCAGTAAGCCAGCCGTGCCGAACTTGGATCCCACAATCCCTTTTAGCCCGGGGATGGCCGACCCGCCGGCCCGACCTCAGGCTATCCCAAGCCCTATCCTGCCTGCGGCCCAGGCTATGGGACTCGCACCTACTCTGAGGCTTGAGGGTACCACGTTGGCTACAGC
Organism: Terebella lapidaria; assembly: GCA_949152475.1. Lineage (NCBI taxonomy): Eukaryota > Metazoa > Annelida > Polychaeta > Terebellida > Terebellidae > Terebella > Terebella lapidaria. Next base: position 20,165,576 of record OX424561.1, read on the forward strand.
TTCCACTGTTCTGACTGTGGGCTCTGTGGCAACTCTGCTACTGCTACTCTACTACTCAGCCTTGTCTGTATCCTATCCATTGGGATCAGCGGGGGCACCCTCTGTTCCTAGTGGAAGTGGGGTATTTCTAAATGTATACCCACCGGCAGCTCAGGCACCTGCTCCATCAACGTCCACAGTGTACGGGCCCTCTCTTGTGGGAGTTACTGCGACCAGGGATGGACCGTGGCCTGCCCCTTCTCATGCCAGCAACTCGAGGGCGGATTTCAGGGAGCACTTCCCGTGCGACTGGAAACCGGATCTTCTGCCTGACATAAGCGGTTAAACGGTGATAACGCTGATCTTGAGGACTACCTTATGCAGCTCTGGAGGACTACTTTCTACGAAGGATGGACGCCCACCGAGGCCGGACATATCCTCGCAGGAAGCTTGAAGTGCTAGGCTCTTCAGGTTATGTTCATGCCCAATGCGAATACACAAATGTACGAGTTTAAATCTCGATTCCCGATTTCAGCATGGCGAGGAATCGTCCTCTGACTTTGACTTCCCAGGGAGACCCCAGGCCGCCACAACCCTTAAAACCACAGCGGTCCATGCAGCAGGAGTGCACCCTGCACCTGCGTTAGATCAAGGGGTGCCACACCGCCCTAGCGAGTCCTCCTCAATGATGGGGATGATTTCCTCATGGGAACCCACCCCATTCTGGTCCGAATCCGGGTATGAGTGGCAATTACCAGCTGTGGTGCTGGCCGCGGGGCCACAGCCGGATGTGCAAGATGAAGAGCCGACCCACTTGGGCAGCTACTCTCCAGAGCAACTGGCTCTGAAGCAACGGGTGGATCATGCTCTCGCACCAGTCATCAAGGCCCTGGAGGTAGGACAGAAACCCTCGAAGGCAGAGCGGAAAACCTACACAGAGGAGACCCAAGCTTTCATCTCCTTGTGAGAGCAGCTCTCTCTGCGCGAAAGCCTCCTCTACCGGCGCTATGAGCCCCCGCACCCTAGGTCTGCCTTCTGGCAGCTGGTGCTTCCCGCGGCACTGCAAAAAGAAGTGCTGCACCAACTGCATGACCTCTGGATCACGGGTCATCTGGGCCTCCAAAAGACTATCCACCGGCTGCAACAGCGCTTTCACTGGTCTGGTAGCAGCCTGGACAGGCAGAGATGGTGCACAGCGTGCTCGTGGTGCCATGCTCATAAGGGAGTTCCGACTCCTGGCCTCTCGACCACGGTTAAGGCTGGGGCACCGGGTCACTCCACATGGGTTCCGGTATATCCTGATGATCTCCCAGAGTGCAGATGAGATGGCTCAGTTACTAGTAAATAGATGGGTGGTGTACCATGGCGTACCCAAGCAGGTACACTCGGATCAGGGCAAGCAATTTGAAAGTGCACTATTCCGGGGCTTAGCAGAAATGCTAGGAGTACCAAGGTCCAGACCACCCCTTACAGACCTTTGTGATCGTGCAAACGACTGGGATGACCATCTCCCATACGTCCTGATGGTGTATAGGTCATCAGTCCTTGCCTCCACCAAAGTAACCCCGCACGCGATGTTGTATGGCCAGGAAATAAATCTGCTCATGGATATCATGTATCCAACTGCGACGAACACCCACGTCTTTGCCCGAGCGCACCTGGATAAGTCTGCTATCTGGCAGAAGTGAGGCTATGACACCCATGCCAAGGGTAGACCCGCTTTTGTGGAAGGAATAGGACACGCTACCACTATTCATCGGCCAAACAGGCAACAAGTTTGCAAGACCATGGAAAAGTCCCTCCACCATACCAAAAAATGTGACTGAGGTGGACTTTGAGATTCATCGAGATTCCACTCCTGACAGGATCTTGGTGTTCCACATTGATAACCCGGAGCGGTACGAGGGCCTGATCGTCATGGATCCGGTCATTCAGGATACTGAGCAAGATGATGTTCCAATCTTGGATACATCCGGTTAGCATCCGCGGACTCCTGACAAATGGATACGTTGAATGGTAGGCCTGAACGACCTCCAGTTGTTCTCGATGATCCATATGGACCGAGGCCACGTCGCCGAGCACGTGCGCCATCGCAGTATGGGTGGGACTGACGCTCTGCTCATACTTATGCAGGTATGGTATCCATCTATCACCCCAAGGATGGATTTTAGGTAGTCCCACAGGAGTCCGGACTGCTCAACGCCGCAATCACTGCTTTGTGGTGGTCTGCAGGTGTGAGCGGCTGAACACTTTGCATCATAGCGCCGCCACCCCGCATCCGACCTCCCCTATTTTCTAGTGCTAAGGTCGTCCGGAAGGCCTATCCTCATCATGTGGACTGTTGTCGGGTGCAGTTAACCCGACGCCTGTGCCGGCCGGACCATTTTGTGGATTTGCCGGACGCCCATGGGTCCTGGGACAGCCTGTTATATGGCAAGAAAGAGGTTGACATTTTCATCCACTGCAGGAGAGGTGACTTTCCCATGTTGACAGGGAACTGGTTTTGGACTCGGGGATAGTGTGGGGATGTGTGTATTGATGTCGGTGGTTCGTCCGCAGACTCTTCCGGCACTCTGGAAGCTTTTCAGTGACATGCTTCGGTGTGTCATCACCTTATGCCACTACTATAGTTAAGTACTTGTAGTAGTTTGAGGTTTCTAACAGCAGGAAGTCATTTTTACCAATATTTTAATGGGTCCGGTCATGGTCCGCACATTTGGCCCGACTGTGTCATTAGGATGACGCCTAATGGACGTGCAATCCGACCAGAATGACCGAAATCCCTTTCCTCCTTCTAAGAAGGGGGTCTAGTTCTACTTATGACAGAATACTCTGTGGTTTTTCATCCCTATCGATACATTAATAAGGTCAATATGCCAATGTTCTGTGGTCGTCTGGGACTGGGACTCAGTTCAGGACGACCACCAGCAATTGATTTCATCATATTTTGGGTTCTCTAGAATGGGCGCCGGCATGGAAGACTTTCCCTCTAACCCCCGGGTTACGGATCTGTCGGCTTCTCATGTAAATCTTTTGAACCACACTCCCTTAGTCGATTTATGGCTCTAGGTTTGAATTAGCATTGCTCAGTTGTTGCTAGTGGGCGTCTGATCAACACCCACAGGGCGCAAAAGTGTCTTGGAAGCTACAGTAGGCATACACGTTCGCCTTGTAAGCGTATTTTCGATTTTGATGAGTGATTTTTTTACCCTTATTAATTTTCATACTATTATTTATGGGTGGATTATTTAAACCGCAAGTATGTGGCAAGCTCAATTAGTGACACATTTGAGATAATTTGTGAAATTTGTGAAATTTCCACTCTGGTGTAAGACGGTTTGAAAATCAAGTGATTTTGGCTCTTGTAATAGGGGTGTAGGGAATTGTGTTGATTTTTTTCAGTTTCGACCTGCTGGGATATTTCGGAAAAGACTGGTGAAGGTCAATTTATTGTTGTTTTCGTCTAGTTTACTTGTTCCATCCAAAAGTGAATGGCTACTGTCAATTTAAACAAAATTTCTACCTGCTGATACAGACTGAAGATTATTTATGGCTTGCTGCAGCATCGAAATGTACGTTAACTTAGGCTGTTTACTCCAGTTATATTTAAGCATTTATGTTGTGCAACTTGCCCTTCGTCCGCCGCTGTGCCGAATCCTGCAGGGTCTGGCACGGACGGCGTTTAGGGTGTGAGTCTTTTACCAGTCGTGTGCTCCGGCGCGCGGCCTTCCGTCCCTATAAGCCCAGTCCCACTGTCGCGAATCGGGGCTGCGAATTAATACGAACGAATATTCGTAGCACATCGCGCATCATCGTATTGGTTCTCAGTGCATCTCATCAATTCGTTGACACCTTCGTATCACATCGGCATCATTCGCACAGAAACGCAGATCAATCGCAGACCACTACGAATTTTTTGAACTGTTGAAAAAATTCGTATTGGTCCTGCGAACTGAATGTTCCTGAAAATCGTTCTCACTAATTCGCGGTTTGTCGTTGAACTTCGTGTCAATTCCTTTCCGTTTGTGTCTCATCGTTTCACATTCCTATCAGATCGCCGCGAATTCGCATTGGTTCGTGTTGCTTTACAGACAAGGGCGGTTTTATTATGTCTATATGCAACTAGTAAATGTATAAAATACTACATATTACGATTGGGTGGCCAATGAAATTGTTATTTCTTGAATGTACGTCCATTGGCATACACATTTTCCCGATCATATGCCCGGAGCCTAATTACAGGGATCTGGGGGTAGCTGATAGAGTTTGAGAGGTGTACATATGTATATGTTCCTGATATGACAGTTGTGGCTCTTCTCGTTCGTACTCAGAGTTTACACCTTGTCAGAAGAGGATGAGTTAAGTCATATGTCTTCCTTCAGAATTCCTTCTGAGGTCTTCCTTCAGAATGTTCCCTTTCGATGCTTTTGGCATGTTTGATCTTGAGGGTCTTAAATTTGTACCACAAATTTCTACGATATTTATTCTTCCGTGGCCAATCGTACTCCGACGTAATGATTCCCATTGATTCGTATCATTTCCTATTGGTTCGCACTAGTTCTCATGACGTTCGTTTCGTTTCTTAGTGCATCCGTATTGATTCCCCATCATTACCTTACTGTTTCGTATTAGACTTTATTGTGTGCCATATGTTCGTGGTCATGTCTCACTGTTTATTAGTCATTTGCGCTTATCATCGTAATGCATCTCATTAGCTCTGTTTTGAGCTACAAAAATTACACCGTTCGCTTGCGATTTCAGCCTCACAGATTCGCATTAATTCGCTGGAATCATTCGCAACTGTGGGACTGGGCTTATATATGTGATAGCCACTGCGGCTGTCCGGGAAGCATGCATAAACTGGTTAAACTATCACTTTTCGATCACTCGTGTGTCATTTTACAAAATCTGTAAATTTGAAGGTTGATTGGATTTCAAACACTCGGCACACCGTCCCTTTTGGCGGATGGCTTTCCCAGGTCATCATCCTTTCTAGAAGACCTCGTTCAAAATTTTAGCCTGTTTATTGGGGTTTATTCAAAATACTTGGGGTGTTACAGTGTAGCCCCGAAGCCCCGGAGTTGATCCCCTTTCTTCCAAATCAGACCCTTAAGGTCTAACCTTTTGCGTCGCAACTTCTGGGTACCGCTGACCTTGCTTCCTTCTAGTTCTGCCATGTGATGCTTCAGTCGGGTTTCAGGACATTTTGGGCCAAGGCGGAGCATGTTGGGGACCAACATTGTAAGACGGGGGTAATGTGGCGATTTTGCGTAAAGATTGCGATATGAGTTTGGCATTTTCCTTACACCAAACTGTTTTGGCTGCTTCATGTTAAAAGCTCTTGTGTCTCTTAGCGACGCATTGTCATTCATCGATTCACTGCACTGTTTCTTTGGAATGTGACGTCACACCCATGGTCTCATGCGCTGACAGCTATAAATACTGCCACACCATTTTCTATCTTTGATTTGTCTCAGAGCCGGCAGAGCGAGAGGTCGACGTTGGGCACGTCCATGTGCTCCATATCCTTTTTGTCTGGCTAAAGAGGGTCCTAGGACCCCGGGAGCAATTCCAATCGGGGGCCGAGGAGGGGGCTACTTTGATCCGAGGGCTCATGCGCCCATGGATTGGTATTCTCTTGCCCTGGTATGGTGTGTAGAGGCTCTGGCAGGCCGTCGGGCTATCCGGGGTTCTATCCCAGTGGTGGACCATCGGCGAGGCCGGCCAGTAACACGCCCACATGCTCGTGTCTCGGGAAGCCACTCCCATGGCTCTCAGGCTCGGCACCAGACTACATAACCATGATGATATGATGTCTAATGTTATCAATCGGGCCAGGCCCGTTCGGCGGACTAGTACCCAGTCATAGTTCAGTAATCACGACGCCCGCAGTGACCGTGCCTAAGGTGCGGAGCGCTTGCGCCCTAGGTGGCGGGCGTCAAACGTTACACATGAATATTGTAATTCTGAACACAATTTGGCATGTTAATGATGTTCGAATTGCACAGTTTATTGTAAGAAAGTTTTTTTCATCATAATACACCATTAGACCTATGTTGTTGTTGTTGTTGTTGTTGTTGTTTTTTTGTGGGGGGGGGGGGGGTTGCAGCTTTAAAACTTCACAATTGGTGCATTCCTCGTCAGCATAAAGATCATGATATCCCATAATTTGTTTGAATTCCCGTTATCAGCTGGTGATCCCATTTCAGGCTAAAATTTAACATCGGGGTAGGCCTAGATTGTCAAATTTTTCTGTTTTCAAGTCTGAAATTGGGGAAAAAAAGATTTCATTGCCAAATAAAAACATTTACAAATTCAAACTTACGGTGGCTGTTTTATGCCATACATTTTTTTTCAACGAGTAATTCTCTTCGCGAAGACAATTGTGGCGAAGTAAATCATTTTCTACGCGAAGAGAATATTTAATTCGCGAAGAAAACGTTCTCTCCGCGCAGTAAATATTCTCTTCGCGAAGGAAACTATTAAGTTCCCGTAGAGAACATTCTCTTCGCGTAGGAAACTATTAACTTCGCGTAGAGAATATTAACTTCGCGTAGAGAACATTTTCTTCGCGTAGAGAATATTCTCTTCGCGAAGGAAACTATTAACTTCGCGTAGAGAACATTCTCGTCGCGCAGAGAATATTCTCTCCGCGAAGGAAACTATTAACTTCGCGTAGAGAACATTCTCGTCGCGCAGATAATATTCTCTTCGCGAAGGAAACTTATAAAATACAATATTTTTTTTATTTCAAAGTGGTCACGTGGTGAAGCTTCAGTCACTTGATTTTGGTCCAAGATGTCGGTGGAAGAGGTGAGTGACTGAAAGCTTAATTGCTGATTGTTGACGTGTATAATTGCCCAGATCTTCCACCTATGCTATATATATTGTGTTGCGATGTTTATGGATGTCAAAGATTGTTACAGGTGTGCGAATTTCTACATGACATCGGCGTAACGCCTGCGGTGGTAGAGTGCTTCCGTTCAAACCATGTAAGTATTAGGCCTGATTTATGTCGAAGCGATGCGGTTTCTGGAGATGTACATGTGCTTTGCGGTTGAGCATTTGATTTTCAGCCACTATATCGGTATTACGGGTGGCATTTTCCGGGTGGCAACTTTAGTAGGCGCATTAGGCCTAAGTTGAACAAAAGGGTGTACAAAACAAAAGGGTGAACAGGGGGTTCAGTACGGTCAAAGTGGACCATAAGTCACCCAGGACCTTTCCCATGGGTCTGCAGTAGGTAGTTTGTTTTCTCAACCGAGTGCGTGCTCGCGATTTAAAGATCGATATTCCGGACAATAGGCCTGCAGTTCTATGCCTACCTATCATGTAGGCCACCGGAGTAAGGAATATAAAAAAAACGAGTACTACAGGAAGGTTGAGCAAACGTCCATATGAGCTATACTAGGATAAAGCGCCCTCGGATATTTTAAATAATATTTACTTGCCCTATGGTCCGAAAAGCTATTGCCATGGTTTTTCGTTCATCAACCGTCGTCTAGCATTCAGGATGTTATTTGCTTTTGACGTGATGAATTTTCACTCAAATTTCCCAGAATATATCTCGGGCCAACAGACCTTATTCCAGCCTTATGGGCTTATGCGCCACTGTCGAGATCTTCGTACCTCATCCGCCCGCCCTCCCTCTGCCGTTCCAGATGTATGTTATTGAATTTGCTTGACGAATGTTTCCTTGTGTTGTCATCTAAATTAATTTTTTATTGAATCAGGTTTTTTTTGCCGATTTGGCGGCAAATTTGATGACAAAAATGACACTTTTCAACTGATTTGAATGCGTAGATTGCCCCCCCCCCCCCCCTATACAATAAGTCTGTAGATATAGCTTACGTAAAATCATGAGCACATATAGGAGGATTTTTTTTACCTTGAACTTGACCTCAGACGACCTTACATGTGGGGAAACTCCAGGGCGTGTCTGACCTGAAATGTTTAAATCGACATGTGCAGGATTAGCTTATATTTCACATCAGAAGAAATTCAGTGGTTTATCTCAAGGTCATGCTCAATCTGAAAGATTATTTCACCAGCCTACCTGCATATTACTACATTGTTGAATGCAGTTATTTTCTGGTAAGCTACAGGACCCTTGGCCCTAAAATTTTGATCAAATTAATTCAATTATATGTATTATAAATGCGTTATGAATTTCGAAATTGCATCATCATAATGTCATTGAGATTGAATTGAATCAAAACTATCAGATTACCATATTTGTTTCGATGGGAATACGCTTGAACTTTTATCCATCCAGCATCTGTATCAAAACTGTACTGAGGAACTGTACACATACTGACAGACAGACATACAGACACACACGCAGGCACACACACACGTAGACAGACAAAGACGTACACACACAGACAGGTAACAGGTATTTGTTTTAAACAACATATGATTGAATTTCTGGCACAAATGGCTGAAATAACTGTATGAAATAACTGAGATAGCAAATAAAGAATAATATATGGGTTATGGACCTAAATACACAAAGTCGCCTACAGCCTTACACCTGGATTATACTTGTCGTCATGAAAATAACTCGAACGCAGTCAATATCAGGTGCTTTCTGGATTCCGAAAATATGTGACAACGCTCAGACCAATCAGAGCGCTGTTCTCGAAAGCGGCTCTTTCATTGGCGCGTCTGGTATCCAATACGTATCTTTATAAAAAAAAAGATTCACATGATTCACAAGAATCGCACGATGAAATGTTCAGATTTTTATGCAATCGATTGATAGTACGGCCAAATTGGGCTTTCTACAAATATATTCCATGGCTGAAAACAAAAAAGAACAAAGACGAACTGATTAAACAAAGATTGAAGTTGACATTTCACTTGTTATGGCATTGAACCATTGAGCAGCGCATTTTGTGAACATTTATTCTGAGAAGTTTCCACTTGAAGGTTTCTCATGCACGTTGAATATCAAGAACTTCTTGCATGCTCCTTGAAAGCAATGGGACCAAATATGATAGCATAGAGTCTACAATCTTATTGAAATTGAATCGAAAAGATGTATTATCAATACGAAGTGTCCAGGAAACCGTGGCGTACTCCCATGCAGTCACAGTGCCTAAAGAACCTTCGCGGATTCCAATCGCCTGCACCTAGGTAGCCGTGGCTATTCCCGTTTGTCGTGCGTTTTGCAAGCACATTATTTTGACCACATTATAATATAAGAAGTTTGTGCATTCTGCGCAAGTGGCTGCCAGAAACAGTGATCCACCTCGTAAATATAAGCGTGGTAGTATTTCCATAGAATTCCATGGTATTCATAACAATATGTGTTCTTCGAGTTGTTGCTCGAGTTGTTCTTGGAACTGACATTGCCGATTTGATGAACATATCAGTGACGATGAGACAGCTGTACAACCATTGAAAAAATGGAAGGGAAATATCTTTGAAAAAAGAAAAAAAAAATTGTATGTATATCTTGCAGGAATTTAGGCTGTATACATGTTTATAACATCACAGAAATATCCGCAAGGAGGAGTATTTCCAATATAACATCGGACACAGTGGCTTACATACGGTCACGTTTTCCTTGCAGGCATACATTTGTATTCTTATTTATTTATGCCCATTATCCCTGAACCAAGATACGTATAGTGTCAGGTGGTTAATTGAAAAACTTATTATGCAGCCATGTCCATTTTATAAACTTCACGAAATGAGCGAATACTTTTTGACATAGCATTGATATTTAGCCGAATAACTAAGTTTGGATCGGGGGCAATAACACGTCATGTTCGGACCGGCTCGATATTTGGACTGATTGCAGTTTGGTCACAAACCTTGCTTCATTCGGGCACCATTTTGGTCAATAAGCAATATGGTATTCTTGCATTATCAGTTGAATAGCAGTGTCGGTGAACTCGGTGCTGTACACACTTGACGTTTTGTGAGGGGGGGGGGGGTGCATCTATCAAGACATTTGCAATGTTAAAGACCTGTCTAACCGACCGGAGCCTTTGCATCTACACTGATATTTGTCTTAACCGGTATGCTGTACATGTAGGAATATGCTGTGTTCAGACTGGTTGCATAGACTTTAATAAAAATATAATTGTACACATGCCGGATGGCAATTAACGTATCTTCGAAGTTATGTGTTTTCGGGATAGGTACCGCGTGTTTTCCTCTGTGTGCCACAAAGCCACTCCAACAGCTATACGAAAATGGTCGGAACGCCTCAATGTGGCTGCTAATGAATTGAACTCGATAAACATTTTCTCTCGTCCTTATCTGGTGACTCGTAATACAAAACTGCTCGCATTTCAATTCAAATTTTTACATAGAATTGTGCCGAACAATTATACGTTGCATATGATGAGCATTGTAGATGATAACACCTGCCGAAACTGTGGGGACATTGAGACGATAGAACACCTCTACGACTGTCCACGTGTCAGGAGGTTTATAGACGCACTTGGAACCTGGTTAAACTCGACCACCTTTTACTAACCAAAACAGTTGTATTTTTCGGCATCGCAGATGAAAGTAACGCCAATACCTCCACTTTCAATTTATATTCTTTTACTCGCGAAGTATCACGTCCACCGAAGTCAAATTAACAAAACAGAACCTTGTTTGTCACATTTTGAGCGCACTGAGAAAATACCTGAAATTAGAACATGCCAATGCTATGAGCAGAACACAGAAAGCACGCTTCAGGGAAATGTGGGAAAAATTATGTTGTAAGATCGACTGAGTATTGTTACAGGTTACATGAACTATTTGGTTCTAGTATTTTTTTATGTAACCTAGTGCTCGCTGTATGTATGTATGAATCTTGAGTAAAGAATTTATTATTAAAAAAATTATGTTGTGTGTTGGAAAGATAATAAGAATGAAGCGAATTGAAGACGTTGATACTCGTATATTCGATAACATTCAATAATTCACCGTTATTCTTCTGCGTGGTGAATTTCAAGGTGGATGTGAAGGCTGCAACCTTGTTAACTGAGGAACAACTGAAGTCTTTGGGACTGACAGGTCTCGGACACATCGTCCGATTGCAGGAATTTGGAAAATCGAAATCTTCAAATTCATCGCGCCCGTCCAATGATATGGAAGACAACAGGCGGGGCTCCAGGACCAAGCGGAGGGACCTGCTGAGGGCGGCCCTGGGACTGGCCACCTCTCCTTCGAAGTCCGGGCAGTCACCAAGTCCAAAGGTCGCAGTAGGACGACCACGACACACGAATCGGAAAGCAACCGTTGGACTGAGATTACAAAAGCCCGGCAGGACCTGGGAACAGGTCAAGTCCCCGTTAGGAGATGGGAACGTTGTACAGACTGTCATAAACATGGGTGACACGTATGAACTGATTCATGACAAACTTACATCGATACTCTTTCCCGGCAACGTGAACTTGCATCTGGGCGACATAGAAAACTACAACACATCAATCGTAAACGCATGCAACATTCGCGTCGACAAAGACATGGAGCAGTTCAGCCTGCAGAAGTATGTGGAGACAAAGAGGCTAACCTCCCTAATTAGATTCCACGTGTTGTGTACAGCATGTGATGTACACATGGACATATCTGACAGCGACCCATCCATGCTTTCACGACAAGACGTGAGTAACCATTTCACAAGGCACAATATAATAGGCTTATACTGAGCATAAGTTATTTGACAACATATAACTGAATACAATAATTTCCTGGTTATTCACACGCAGAATCTAAACGAGTCTGTTGGCCCGGACATGACCTGTGGTGCAGAGGAACTTCCTGACATAGATCCACCGAGACGATTCCGCCGCTCACTCAGAACAGACAGGTACACATGCTACCAGAAATCCATAAGAGGTTTCTGTTGCTACATACTTTGCCAGATATTCGGCAAACCATTTCATCCGAGATATTTTTTTTTGTAGACTTACAGATAAAAATCTTGGAAGATAGATCCTGATAACGATATAACGAACATAGTTCCGCGAAATAATACATGTATTTTATATGACATATACGCTCGTATCATGTGCAGTGAAGGAGTCTCGACTAGGCTCACGAGGGGCCTGAGCAGGACCAGATCTATCAACAGGTTAGTTAAATACCTGTAGGTACACAGTCATACTAGTCATACATGTGACGACTAAGTCAATTGTACCTTCCACAAAGCTCCGCAAATCTACATTGTTTGAATTCCAGTGGTGATTGCTGCGATACCGGGGTGAGTGGGCCGTCCCGTGACCGGTCCATCGTTGATGTGTCGCCACTGCGTAGTTCGTCGACGAATCCAGGCTCACGCTGCACATCTGCTGGTTCCCGAGACATCCCGCCTTGCACAACAGCGCTAGACACCCCGCCTTGCACGACAGCCCTAGACACCCCGCCTTGTACAACAGCGCTAGACACCCCGCCTTGCACGACAGCGCTAGACACCCCGCCTTGCACAACAGTTCTAGACACCTCGGCTTGCACGACAGCGCTAGACACCCCGCCTTGCACAACAACTCTAGACACCCCGCCTTGCACAACAGCTCTAGACACCTCGGCTTGCACGATAGCACGACGTCTAGACACATCGGCGTATACGGCACCACTAGACACATCTGATTGCAGGACAGCGCTGAATACAAGGTATGTGTGTTTAGGTTACCGGACCTACCGGACATATATATATATACAGACATCACGATAAAGCTTAGAAATTTCAGTTGTGACCTTGCATTGGACCTTTAAAGGTCAAAATGACCATTAAAAACTATATCGACCATTACCAGACAGAAGGCTGCAGGCTTTAGCCTAGTTCAGTTCATGGCACATTCGAATGAAAAGTGACATAATACCGATTTCAGGGGTGACCTTGAATTGGAACTTCAGTGACATTGAAAGTTCAAAACGACCATTTTAGCTGAAAAGGGCCATTTTGGAACTTCGTCTTCGAACCTTTGTCTTTGGACCTATCTGTCACACATTGGATTATATATTTGTTTCATCAAATGAAAAGTATATGTTATGAGGTCAAACATCCATGTGTTTGGTTATTTTCCTAGATAACTGGAACATCATGAATGTAATGCAATTTTATGGGATGGTATATTCTTGACCAACAGCGATGATGTCATCATACTGGAGGAAACGATCGCTGACGCCATGGAGCGTTTGAGAGGGCGCCTCCTTATAGACTCTGGGAAGAACCTCGTTAATGTCGACCGGGCCAATGTCCTTGACGGCGCGTTGCGGGCATTTGGTAGGAAAAAGTTCAACCCATGGAAAGCCTGCGATGTACTTTTCGCAGGCGAAAACGCTATCGACGAAGGGGGGCCCAGTCGGGAGTTCTACAGGTTGCTCATGAATCAACTGCAGAGGATGCCTATATTCTCACACGAATATCCCAAATCCGTTGTGCTGAGGCATCAATGTTAGTAATGGCATAATTTATTATAACAGTATGATTGAAAATTTTCAACCAAAAACGATTTCAAACAAACCTCTAATAATTTTCACTCAAAACTTTCCATGTACTCTCTATATAGGTTTTCAGCGGCATCGAACAACATTAGTTGATAGCATTATGACTTCCATCTCCTGAACTGCAATCTTTAGAACTGTCATATCGTTCTCTAGTAGCACTATGCATATTAGTTTGCAATGGATCCGTGTTATCATGTGCATTCCGACTCAAACTTACCACAATTGGTACAATTCTTCACTGCCATAAACATGCACAGAACAAATGCTGTGTCGCCACTGAATTCTTCGCTTTTGTTATTATTAACATGGTATTATCATTCAGGCTGCCAGGAGAAGCTTTACTTTTGGGCCGGACTTCTCATGGGCCACAGCATTGTACACGGCGGACAGTCCCCAGCCTTCTTCAGCCAGACTACCTTCTTCATTATAGCCGACAAAGCCGCGCCCTGTCGGGATGACATACACGAGCCAGAAATACGATCGACGCTACAAGAGGCAATTTCTCTTGATTATAATATGAGTACTTGTTGTAACTCAATTACCTCTTCTTCGGCTCAAGAGTATGAATTGAATGCTGCGAATTTAAACAGCGTATGTTCACCTACAGATTGATAGCGCGACAGATGCAGAAAGCTACGAACAAGCGGTCACGAACGCCATTAATCCAGGTGGCAGGATGTGACGTTTACATGTACAGATATGAACAGAAATCTGTCCTCATACAAAGACTTCAACATTTCCTGGTGATTGAAAGGATTTGGGTGCCGATGACACAGTGAGTGATAATCGTATGACATTCAGCCGCATGAACTATATATAACCATACAATGCTTAAATGTACACACCATGTGTGTACTTCTGGTAACTTCCGAACAAGAAATGTTCACTGGTAGCCTACACAGAAATCCGTAATTTCCCGATGGAAGGTCTGGACAAATTTGGGATCGTTCAGGAGATCCGGAGGAAGCCCGATATATGGGCCGATCTCTTCGTTCACTCGACTTCAAACATACTAACATCAAAGGCCATAGCGGACGTCTTCAACATCGGGTGGTCCCCTCTAGGGAGCAACAGGTACATCAGCGAGGTTCGAATGGAGTCTTGGTGGAGGGACTTCCTTCTCGACTTGGAAGGTATTTTGAGTTTACCGGACCGAAGGTCACTGGTCATGCGGATTTTTACGAAGTTTGAGGCACAATTAGCCCACAGAGGCTTAGATCACGAAAGAACCAATTAAATTTTCAAGGTCAATGAAAACTCGATAAAAATATGACGTACAATGATGTCATCAACATCGATTTCCACTGAATTTTAAAGGTCATAAATTTGTCAGTACTGCATGTACGATATACATACACGTAGTTGATGATTGTGTTGTACAAACTGAATTCAGATGATTTTCTGGATCCGAGTGTGAAATATGTGTCATCTCGTGTGCCTATGTCAAGCCTTGGTGGGTGCTAAATGTCTCTGATTGCTCTTCTTTTGTGACCAGATGGCGACGAAGTCGATGTGGAAAATCCGTTGGCAGGAGATGGAGATTCCAAGACCATCACACTGACGTTGATTGACATGCTGGCGTTCGCGACAGGGTCGGCTTCGATTCCTGTGGGAGGGTTCAGACCGACGCCCAAGTTATTGTGGCGTCATCCTGGTGACGATTCCTACTCGTGCTTGGAGGAGTTCGCGTTTGGGAACACATGTGCCAATTTGCTAACACTTCCAGTCCTCAACAACTATGACACGTTCAAATCCCGACTGAAAGGTTCACTGTCTGTTCGATTGTTCACGACCCAGTAAAGTTTCTGATATATCATTAGCCGTGTGTAATTCATCTTGTGACAAAAGCTCACAATTTAAAGTAGCAAATCGATATGCGATTCGGCATCTCATGATTTATGTCTGATTTTAAATGTGTTTTGTTCAAAACACATTCAAATGCCAATTCTGTGTTTCCTCTCATTGCATTCTTGACGACTTATTTCATACCACTATTTTTGCATGTGCTTTGAGTGTACTTTGGAGACGATGAGTTTTATGCATACATAAAAACGTTGTGATGTGCAGGTCATGACAATTTTAAAATGTTTATAAGTTCCTCCTATTCTGTTGCATATGTCATTCAGTCGTCACATATTTTAATGTTTTTAAAATGTAATTACTATTTGTTGACATTTCAACGCCTGTAATCTAGAGTTCTTGCATCACTCAAAAAATGCAACTAATGTTTCTTGACTTAACAAATGTAATTTTTTTCAACAGCTCGAACTTTATTTCGATTATAGACAGATATATCTCTCACAGCACTGTAATCTATTGCCATCATACATGCATTTTTTAAGGCATTGTCAATGAATCTTGAACGATTAGTGTATTCAAATATTTTTTGCACTTGGTGGAATACACGTTTATGTGAAGTGTATGGTTTAGCGGATATTTGTTGTATTGCTTCTATCACTAGTGCGCTGGCTGAATGGTTGCGTCGTTAAATCTGTATCAGATATATTTATATCTATCAAATGTGTTGCATTGTCGTTTCAATTGGAGCCAACCAGGTTTAGTTCCTAAACAGTATTTGTATCAAGTTTGCAGTAATAAAATTTTGAGTCATCTTTTCATTCACTTCAGTGATTCATTTCCGCAAGTAGGTGTTTGTTCACACTCATTTTGTGACAGATACTAATGGCCCTTTCACATAACGGCGTATAGCATGAACGTATGATTGATCTGAAAAAAAGTGGATAGATCTTTTTTGTTCAAGAGACCTGAGTCAGGCGCTTATCCCAGAAACCTCGATACCCTTATCCCAGTAAAACGCTTATCCCGGAAAAACACTAAACCCCTTCATACGCTTATCCCGAAAACACGCTTATATAGCCCGGAAACGCGCTTATAGCGGAAACAGCAATTACCGATTATGATAAAAAAAATAGTATTATACATCTTATACATGAGTGTCAAGCACCTCAAATATACGGACGTTGCCCTCCGTTAGTGCGAAATGTCAAACTGTGCATGTTCTTTCAAATGTATCCCATTATTCCGGCCTGAATTGGCTTGTTTTACAGAGATAGTAAATATTGATATGAATAAGGCTGTTCAGTGTGACTTGAGTCAAAGTGTGCCAATTGGACCCGGTATTGGACCTAGATGATCACCTGGTAATTGTGCTTTCTGGAGCCTAAACGCTTGATCATGACTTTAAAATGCACTACTGAAGTGCATGCATCAGGTAAAACTAGAAAGAAAGATCCCAATTAGCTGAACAAAATGGTCTTCACGGTATGCCATCATCACTATACGTTCGAAGGTTACAGCCATTGAGGGATGTATCTAGGAGTGTACTCTGCCCCAAGTATGCACACCAGTGTATTACACACCCATAGAGCACACCCCCCTGTAATACACACCCTAGAGTAACACCCGTAGAGTATGTACATCCCTAGATTACACACGCCTAGAGTACCCACTCCTGGGGTAAACACTTCTAGAGTACACATATCCCTAGAGTACACACCCCTGTAATACACACCCTTAGAGTACACACTCCTGGAGTACACACTCGTAAAGACCCATAGAATACTCGTCCATCTAGTACACCCCCTGTAGTACACACCCCTGTAATACATATCCATAGAGTACCCACTCCTAGAATACACCCCCTGTAGTACACAGTCCTAAAGTACACCCCCTGTAGTACACACACATATAGACTACATAGTCCTAGAGTACACAGTTCTAGAGTACACACCACTGTAGCACACATCCCTAGAATAAACACTCCTAGGCTACACATCCTACTAGGCGGGATTATACATCCCTAGAGTACGCATCCCTGTAGTACACACACCTACCCACCTCTCTAACCATTTTCGACACTACAGAAGCCCTCTGACAAGTTTTGGGAAACTCATTAATATGCACATTAGATGTTAATGACTATTCAAACTAAATGGTTTTGAACAAAAATTCAGTCTGTAAAGTGTCATAACTTTTGAACGGATTGTGGTATTGACATGCCGTAAAAAGTATTTTCATTTTTGCTCAGTATGGCATGTCAGTGAGATCTTTCAAATAGGGTTTACACCATATTTTCATTTTACAAGTACTTCAAGTTTGTATCGTGAGCACAAATGAAGTTATATGTGGTGCGTCTTTTGATGACCTTGAATATGACTCCGGATGACCTGCAATATCACCGCATATACTAGTGCTTGATTCTGACAGAATTCTATCTCCAAAAATTAGAAAATTGGCAATCTACCCCAATGTTAAATCTCTGTTTGTGCCCCGTAGACGCTCTGTGATGAATTCTGAGCCTCTCAGAAGTTTGAAATGTGTTGATATAGTGAAGGCACTTTTTATATATGTAAAAGCATACTTTTAAATCGATGTATAGTGTTCAAAAGTGTGAAAATAACCCCACCAAAAAATCACTGGACATGTCACAAGAGTGCTTGAAATACGAAGGTAAATCGAGACGGACAGCACCAGAAGCATAACTTAATATAAATATATACAAATATAAATATAATATTATATTTATAATATATATAGGAATACATAAAAGTATTTCTCCAATTATTTTCTTAAAAAATCTCCAAATTATAGGGGGGTAGGGGGCTTGAGCCACCCCCACCCACCCCTAAATCCGTCCTTGTACTAAGGTTCGCTGAACTAAGGCAGCAGAAAAAAACATGCTTCCGGGATAACCAAATAGTGTTTCTGGTATAAGCGCAAATTTCCGGGATAAGAGTTTTACTGGGATAAGGGTATAGTATCGAAGTTTCTGGGATAAGCCTAATTTCCGGGATAAGCGAATAACAGACGTGCTTTGACCTGTATAACGTTGTGAACGTACACACTACACATACCGTATGTGTGACATGTGTGTAACTTGTAATTGACTTCTTTCCTTTGATGACGGGCGCGCGAAGTATGAGTTAACACATTTCGGCTGGCGTAACTTGAGGTGTGACCAACCTGCCTCTGAATTATCTCAACGAGTGTCTGACGTGCCTCTAACGTACAGCTCACTTTCTTGCAACCTATGTCTAAACGGCCCAAGTATCATACACTGCGCCTTAATACTACTCGTCCAATAAATGCATGCCATTTAATCCGTCTGTCATCTTTTTAATCCTTACTGAATATAGAAGAAGGCGCAGTGTATGATACTTGGGCCGTCTAAACTATGAGGCACACGTGTATCATACGGACAAGAGTTTGAACATTGTTCAAAATTGTTTGACGTCAGCTGCGTAATTATCACAGCGTGTATCAGTAACGTTGCCCAATATGTTTCAATGCCATTGTCATCCCATAGGTTGATATTTCTATTGTGTACGTCATATCATAACCATAGGTGTTATAACGTCAAAATGGTGTGACATACGTTCGCGTTAAACGCTTTTGTGCTACATGGCCTTAAAGTAAAGTAATAGGCTCACACATGTATGCAAAAAAGTAAAGCATAGTGAATGCATTTTATTGACATGTAATTCGATCAGAGACTATGGGTACGGTGGACACATCATTGGTACGTCATGACGTCCAATCAGATAGCTCGAACACATTACACATGCCGCATTCCAATACATCGCGTACATGCAAGTTGTCACCTCATCCGGCTCAGTGTAGCGCATTTACATCGTCTTCTATGATATCAAGGATAAATGCAAAATTTTCAGCAGCGTTTTCCATTGTGAGTGGAACCGGCAAGCTGAACTCCACAGAGATGTCATCGAACAGATCATGGAATGGAAGAATGCATTTTGGAAGGTTCTCACATGCGATCGTTGACACAAAATCACGCATATCCTCGCATATATCAACTGGTTCCAGATAATTTATCGTGTTGTATATTTCTGGGAAATTGTACATTATATCTGGTTTTCCGCTTGGGGATCCGACGCTATGTCTTATGGAATGGCTGTTCCATTCCACTCTGACATTGTTGACCTCTTGTCTCAACAAGTCCATGTAACAGAAACGTATTAGTTCAAGATGTAATGGAATAGAACAGTCAATTACTCCATGGTGCTGCAGTAGCTTGAAATGGTGGATCCATGCCTCCAAACCCATCATCGGAAATTTACTCCACCAGGCTTCAATACGCTGGTTTGCGCAAGATTTTCCGTAAAGGAAAGACGGACAGGAATTTGCAGTGTCATCGTCACTGATTGTCATCAGCTTCTGAATGAGTTCTACGTTGACGTTTTCATTACCTCGATCGGCCCGAATCATCTTTGGAACGCCGTGAGCGCGTTCGATGAAATTCCAGAAATATTGGCATATTTGAAACGGGTCGTTGTTGGACCTGCTAACTTCAAGCCAAATAATGCGGCGACTGAAACCGTCGATGCACCCATGAATGGCGAGCCCGAACGGTTTTAGTTTGTCCCACCCATCTATGTGAAACAAATAATTCGGGCCTTTGTTGATGTACCGGCGTCGTTGCAACCTTCTTTTGCGTCGTTCTGCGACACCGTCAGGATCCAGAAAACCTTGAATTAGACGAACGGAGTCACGGTCCACCTGAATTCTGTGCCTGTGTCGCAGCCTGGCCTGCATCGACCTGCAAAATATAACACACACGGTACAATATGTATTTAGGCATTTCATTGAAGGCGGCGTTCATTCATGATGCCTTCCCAATCCCATCTGTCATCACACTATCCCGCTGCAGTTATGGATAAACCTGCAGTCCCACCGACGCCCCGGGGCAGTACTGTGGCCACACATGCATGATCAACAGGTGGAGAACCGTCACTGTAACCGTAGTCAAATTTGGATGGTCCACGGACAGTTCGGGATGACCCATGGTGGTCTGGAGAGCTTCATGTTCAACTCCGGAGCATCACGTCACATCCTGACTCATTCCGACGTCAACACGGCGTCAACACGGTTCAGATGCCGTTCAACCCCGGTATTACTCCGGGGTGCACCTTGCTCTACCGGCACCTATATGGGACTGTAGCTTAAATGTCTCTGAACCCCGTTGTTTTTTCTTTTATATGTCTGGCATATGGTGTAAAATTATTATTATTGTGGGGGTAAGGCAGACGCACTTTGGGAATGTCAGGCTCACTTTGGGGGTATCCCCGACTGGGGTATGTACAACTTGACCAAATAATCTATAAAGAAAATTTCCTCTAAAACACCCGGTAGTCATCTGGGCTTTACGCCATCCGCAAACCCCGACCACCACCGATGAAGATGAAGTTCATTCCACAGTTTTGGGGCTGCTATAGACAGAATTCCTCTTCAAAACACACAGGACGTACAAATCGCTCAAATTCTTGATGATATGAGAGCAGAATTTTGGTGCTGCTACCAGTATCGGTGCATGCTTGCATGCTTCCATTCCTTAAATTGATAGCAATAAAGAAATGTGGAAAACAATTTATTTGTTGGTAATAATATTTTGGGACTTTGTTGGTAATAACATAAATATGAAAATGAATGTTTCATTGGCTGGTTTGAAAAGAAATAACGGAAACAAATAGATGTGTTTGGATAATATAACTTCGGCGAACTATATAGGCGTCGTTGGCATTTGGTGTCAGTATATGTGTGTGTTCTACTCTTTAATCAAACGAAAAGGAATACATTAAAGAATATGCACCAGTGGAAAATCGCTGTTTTGTCTATTGCATGCACGCATGCATGTTTGTCACATCACGACACATTCGATAGGAATTTAATCACCAAAAACTCACATTTTAGATCCAATATTCTTTCCAAAGATTATTTCCAATACAAACATGAAGGGCATACCCATGCGATGCCGGTTCGACAGATCCTTGCTCCGCTCTCTAATGCCTGCTCTCAAATGGGGCTATCGCTTCAATTTCCCCTTCCTCCTCCCCCCACCTCTCCCCTCACTACCGCTCAACCAATGACTTCTTCTTCATTCTCCACAAGTTGTCTGATTGGTCAAATCGTGGTCACGTGCCATTCGTCTCATCTGCCAATGGTTAGCTCTCTCGCGTGCGTAATATTTTTCTGCCGTTTTCGATGAAGTTTTAGCGTTTAATGACTGAATAACAAAAGTCAACCAAGTAGATGATATATGCCCAAATATGTTATCATAACGTGGCGAAAAAATTAAGCATGCCATTGGTAAACACAAATTGGATTGGTGACTGCCGTCACTCATGATCCGAGTTTTTGATCCACCTACACGGAAGCCCTTAATATATTTTCCATATACATGAAATGTATAAAAACTCATTTTAAAAATTATTTTATCATTTTAATTTCACTCTTTTTTTATTTCATTTCTCCATTCCTCTAGAAATATGATACACATGTATATGCTTGTCATATGTTATAACAGAGTTGTGTGTGCAATAAAATAAAGCTATTTTATTGCACACACAAATTACCAGTATTTCTGATGAATTTCGATGGCATTCTTCGCTGCTTTAGACGAAGTATATATGTTCAAGGACAAGTCAAAAATGATTTCTGATTCATGGGCTTTTACCACAAACTTGAGAAACCATGCGACACTATGATCATCCGCGGAGCCACGTGACGACATCGTAGCTGCATCGTGGAAGCACCTGCATGGTAGTATCGTGGCAGCACCGGGAGGTCGGAAGCATCGGAGCCTATACCGGAAAACATCGTAACGGCACTGGTATCCTTCCTGTTCCTGCACGGTGGTCCCCGGATAGTCCCGCGCAAGGATGGCCCGCGGAGGTGCGGGAAATACAGAAAACAAAAAACACCGTAGTGTGTGGGAATGGGCATTGAAAATTACTTGTCAACAAATGTTCGTAATCTTAAGAAACTGTTCATTCCGATATACCGCCATAACCAGCAACGTGATTATTAACTTGATTATAATATCCCATGCAAATGAATATCTATATTTGTAAGTCATTCAACAAATTTCATGCAATACTACATGTACTCTACTTTCCATGGCTATCTTCCCTCATTTCTGAAAATTCAGTGAGGTACATTGAAGTATGGTCATTCTCATTCAAGGTCATCTATATCAAATTCACCAAAACTCTCAAATTCCGAACCCCACAGCGTTCAATCCATATATATGCAAACAGATCTTTGAATTACAATTTAAATAGGCTAATTATCGGCGACATGTGCCTCAGAAGTGGCATGTGGCACCTACTATATGGCGTCATGTAGTATACACGGTATACACGGTTATGTCCCACGACCATTTCATGATATGTACCAATTATATGGTGATATACACGGACACAATACCAGGACCATGCAGCACTGATCCCAAACCACCAAAGACTAACTATGAAATCATGCGCAGAAGCTTTTTGTATGAAGGTCCCTGTAGGTGGTTGGAGCTGAGCACTGACATCAGGAGCGCTAACTATATTATACGTTTATATTCAAACGTAAATTAAAACAGATTTTCTTCCATAACTACTGAACTGTAAGTTTTTGAATTTTTTGCTCTATTCAGTTAGCCTCTCAGTCTCAGGATTATTCCCCAGTGACCCGAACTTGGGTTGAAGGATCTCATCCACTTACATGATCGAGCTAATTGCATTTCCGTTATGTTCAGCCGGTGTGACTATAACATTCACTGACACAGGTGATCCCAGCCCTCTGGGTTACAAACACGGTATTGGGGGTCACCTGGGGTGTGTGTTCATATGCACATCCAAATAAATAACCTACCCACCTATGTGAGCCCATAAAATTAAAAAAAAATTCTTTATTTATGTTTTTCTGAGGGCGAATATATTAGACTTCTACAAAAAACCTGTTACAAATTAGCCCTCAGAAATTAAGGAACCTCAGAAGTTCCCTGTGAGCCTAAACTATGCAAAATTTCCCCCTTCCCCCCCCCCCCCCCCCCCCCCGAACCCCAGAGCGCCTTGTGCTCGATTGCTCCGCTCGGTCCAATTTTTGCCCGCAATATACTTTTAAAATCCTGGCTACGGGCTGAATGTTTCAGTTCAGTCGTACACTAATATATCAGTAGCAATTAGAGCCCTGCGCGAGTCGAGGGTACCCGCGGGGCGGGGCGGGTGCGGGTTACCCGCATTGTCATGTTGCGGGTGCGGGGCGGGTGCGGGTTGTATCTCCATGTAGCGGTGCGGGTACCCGCTGTAGAACTGGTGAGTGTGCGGGGCGGGTGCGGGTCGAAAAATCCATGTGCGGGTTTCTTGATAACCCGCAGCGTTGTTATGGCATGTGATATATTCGATTTCATTGAGTCCTTTTCAGATGCTACCTGACACATGAATTGTAATTATTGCATGTTGTATAGCCTCAGATAAGCATATATGACTATTATTATCACTATGTATTGCATGTAATATTGTGTGGATTCTAATTAGTGCCTCTACCCCAACACCCACATATTGCCCAAACATATATGTCTATTAAATTACTTTCATTAGTGTGATTTCTATCGAAAGGAACAATGGTGAACTAGAAATTAACTTGTCCGGGGGGATTCAAACATATTCCATTTTGGAAACTACCGGGCTAATGGTGTAGTAATATCCGCATGCTGTGGTAATCCACATGTCATAGTGAGGGACTCGTCTGACTGTGTGTTGTGACAAAGGTGACTGGGCCACGTACTGTGATCACATTGCCCCAGTCTATGCATACATCTTGTAATCATCTGCTTCTGGATCTTTAGAAGTTACTAAAATATGGATCAAACTGTACTTGTGAAGCCGTAGTGGGCTTCACTTGGATATATATATGAAAGATCTCTGATGTTTCACTCAGATAAAAACAACACGGCTGAGTAAACCTCCAGTACTCTGTTGTATTTGTTGCGGGTTAATTGCGGGCTCGGGGCGGGTGCGGGCTCAATCACTGCGGGGCGGGGCGGGTGCGGGTTGAACTTTGCACATGCGGGTTGGGTGCGGGCTGCCCCCAGGCTAAGGGTGCGGGGCGGGGGCGGGTCGGGCCACTTTTTTCGGCCCGCGCAGGGCTCTAGTAGCAACACAAACTACCTGTATCCCAGTGTGCTTCCACTGCCATCTAATTCATGAGACACGGCGTCGACAACATGAACAAAATTGTGTTTGGATTGACGAAACAGGCCCATAGATCGCAAAATTCTGTTAAGTTGTCGGACACTCAAGGATATCGAATGGAATTTAGACAAAAAATTCAAAATTTCCAAATAAGTATATCCCATGTTGAAATAATACTTGATAACCTCGTTTCTATCGGAAAACATTGGAAATTCCATGGCTGTTCACAAAATCGGCGAGGATGCCTATTTGGTAGCTTTCTACAGGGTGTTTCAAAAGTAACATACCACAAGTATTTGCCATATATTACGAAGTAGCATACAAGCTACATTGATGTGACAACATATATTCATAGCAGAGAATGTGACAAAACACCGATATTGGAAATACATGTATTCCATAACATTGGTATATTATATTATCTTAACTACTAGTAATTACAACAAATGCTGGAAATGCAAGCCATCCATTTGGAGACAGAGCCTGACTCTGCGATGCAGGCTGTTGAAGACTCGTTGCAGTTCTTCGTCTGTGACATCGTCAATGATTCGTCTGATGTTATCTTTGAGGTCGTGGATTGTACGAGGATTATCGGCATAAACCAGTCCCTTCAATTTTCCCCAGAGGTAAAAATCTGGTGGCGTGAGGTCTGGTGAGCGCGGTGGCCATAAATCGCGTGAAATTATGCGTTCACCGAATACTCTTCTGATGGCTGTCATTGTGGTTCGTGCTGTATGAGCAGTCGCACCATCCTGTTGGAACCACGACCTTTGCTTCTCGGATGCAGTAAGTTGGTCACAGAATGGGACAAAAATGTCCTCAATGTATCGTTGAGAGTTAATGGTGCTTTCGAAGAATATTGGCCCGATGATACGGCTCCTCGAGATGGCACACCAAACACCGATCTTTTGGTCATGCAACGGCTTCTCGAAGATTTTATGGGGATTTTCAGTTGCCCACGTTCTCGAATTCTGAGTGTTTGTATAACCTGATAGATGAAACCATGCCTCATCAGTGAAGAATGTGTCGTTCAAAATATCTCCTCCATTCGTGTCAATGAATTGATCAAACCATCGGCAGAAGTTTACTCGCTTTTCGTTGTCTTGGGCCTTGAGTTCATGGACAACACTAACCTTGTAAGGGAAGAACTTCTGTTTCTTAACCGCTCTGTAGGTTGATGTCAACGACATACCATTTTCCTGTGAAAGGCGTCTCAAAGATTTCTGTGGACTTCTATGTAATTTATTTGTAACCTCTTGAAGTACTTGGTCAGTGATAACTGTAGGACGACCGCTACGAGGTTGATCTTGCACGCTCCCAGTTCGCTCAAATTTCTTCATTAAGGCAACAACACAATGTCGATCAGGGATGCGTTCCTCTCCGATTTTTTCTTTGAAGAGATTCCGAACTTCTTTGGAATACTTTCCATTATGACCGTTCACTGCCTTAACTAGAAATATTCGCTCTTCTAAAGATAATGTCATTTTGTGTGACTATGAAAGTCAAACTTCAATGCTCAAATATTTGACCTCAACATTTATACAGGTACCATGATTTATGTTGTTATGACGTCATTATGACGTCATATAATGCAATTCTAAAACTTTTTCCAAAAAAAAAAATTTCTTTAGTATAGAGGTGTACAATGCGGCAATAAATGGCAAAACATTGGCTGTATATATTGAATTATTGTCATGATATATTTTCATAACAAGGTGGTATGTTACTTCTGAAACACCCTGTATAACATGTGGAACAGTAGGCCTATGCCCGATCACATGACAGATCACGTGATTGATTCTAACAATATTGAACCAAAAGAAACACCATTCACGGTGAGAATATTTTCTTCGCGTAGAAAATGATTTTCTGCGCGAAGACAATGTTTTATACGCGATGGAAATAGTTTCCTTCGCGAAGAGAATATTATCTGCGCGACGAGAATGTTCTCTACGCGAAGTTAATAGTTTCCTTCGCGAAGGAAATATTCTCTACGCGAAGAAAATGTTCTCTACGCGAAGTTAATAGTTTCCTTCGCGAAGAGAATATTATCTGCGCGAAGAGAATATTATCTGCGCGACGAGAATGTTCTCTACGCGAAGTTAATAGTTTCCTTCGTGAAGAAAATATTTTCTACGCGAAGAAAATGTTCTCTACGCGAAGATAATGTTATCTACGCGAAGTTAATAGTTTCCTTCGCGAAGAGAATATTTACTGCGCGAAGAGAACGTTTTCTTCGCGAATTAAATATTCTCTTCGCGTAGAAAATGATTTTCTTCGCCACAATTGTCTTCGCGAAGAGAATTACTCGTTGAAAAAAAATGTATGGCATAAAACAGCCACCGTACAAACTGATGAAATTGATCACCCAATTTTTCCTTCACAATGGGAGCTGTATGGTGTAAACTCATTGAACACTTCAAGATAGAGCTCAAATATTGCCACTTTCGAATGGGAAATCATATAAGCTTTTAGTAATCGGCGGGCACGGGCGCGGGTATGACGGGGATGTTAATTCGGCAGCAACGGGCGCTTGTATGACGGAGATGTCTCACCCATAGGCCTACGTATCTAGGGAATGCTGGATCGTGATCACGAGTAGCTATCTTGATGATCATGACAACATCGTCGTTCATGACCCACGACTAAGAAATCACAGCCACCCCTGTCTTCTGTTCCAGGGTAATAATAGTAAATAGCCCTAGTAACTCACATGTCAGACCCCCCTGGGAGCGGTAGCCTCATGATACTGTATACTAGTAACTGATCCAGATCTTACTGTATACAGCAATGTGCAGCACAGTAATACGTGTATCCATACGACGTGTAGATATAGCTCAGTATGCATTCCATAGACAAGACTTTACATAGCTGTGTTTAATTCTAGCCTACATGAGTCTTGAGGTAGCATGAAGGCATTGGAGACCATGCATGGATAGATTAGTGTATCGGCTTGTGTATAAAAACATATTTTCATATAGAATCTTGGCAACTATGTTTATTTTCATCTGCATACATCATAGAGCAGGGAAAATGTTGTTGCCATTTTTTTGGTGTGGTCCAAGGTTGATTTAAGCATAAGTTAAGCAATAACATGAGATTTTGCGAAAAAAACGTATCACGTACAATGTATTTTTGAAGGTAAGTGCAGTTTGTCATCATTTAAAATGAGAAAACATAAAGAAATGTTATCAGGACCAATATGTTAATGTTAGGCAATATAGTTTTGTTATTTGTGAAAAAAAACCCTGACACTCCCCCGCTCTAACGAAAAAACAACAACAACATGTTACACTCTGTTCATTCGCGATATTAGTGATGCACACTTCTAAAATCCATGACATATTAGTTCTGTTCTATGCCTTGTCAAATTGTGAATGGTTCACTGTTCTGGCAATTACACAGCTCAGTCCAGACTAGATTATTTTGTCTGCAAGAGCATTGGCATGAACATTTTGTTGGTTGAATCAATGTCGGTGGGTACACAGTAGCATCGGGTCACTTGAAAAACTGCTTCTGGAGCTGATGCTTCTTTGACACCACAGACAACATCTTGCCATCTTGCATTTGCCATCTAAGCATGAAGGGGTCTGTAATCAGTGGGTTTGGGACAGGACTAAGTCACGGATTTTAGAATTGTTACAGAGTAACACCCAATCGAGGATTGTGCTTGTGTTCATGCAGAGGTCAGAAGTCCTTGCTCCTCAAATCGTCCACGTGCGGAGGTGGTCGCTGGTGCTTTGTAGTGTTGTTGCCACATGCGGACGTCTCCGATGCAGAGGTCACTTCTCTGTGGAGGTCACATCTCTGTGAAGGTCACTTCTCTGCAGAGTCACATTGCCTGGGCCCTGGCCCTTGTGGGTCTATAGAGGAGGTATCCCTCTGCGGAGGCAGTTGCGGAGTAATCATTACAAGCAGAGAGCAGTGTTTGAGACTTGTTCATTTATATAGCTTAGACGAAACCAAAATTATTGTAGCGTGGTGACTCCGTAGTCCACACATCCTCCAGACTTCCCTCATCTGCAGAGTCAGCGTCGCCTGTGGAGATGTTCTTCCTCAGCTCTACGGATGCAGAGTCAATGTCATTTGCAGAGACTGCACGTCTACGTGGTCTTCCTTCAACTCCATCTTCATTTTCCCACGGGAAGAGACGGTGGCCTTGTCATGTGCTGTAATGCAAGTTGGCCAGGGTTCATGAAATTGTAGGGTCGAGGACCAGATTCATGATATTGAAATGGTGACCCACACTTTTACCGTTGACATTTCCCTTGAATCACTTGAAGTGAAGTCTCATTCTTGACTTTGATTGGGGAGGCAGTTGAAGTCTAAATCCAGCCCTCGCTTTTCTGAAGGAAGCAGAACCATTTCATGGCGTATCTCCGTTGGCTATGGTGTTTTCTTGTGACTGATGTTCCTAATGTTCGTCCCAGTGTCCAGAGTTGTAGGCACGTCTGTCACCCCGGTGTGAAGCTGCTTCATTAGACTGGTGTGGGGTTCTTTGAATATCTACCGCCTTCGCCGCCATCGTGACTTCCCACTGATTTCCGGGATGAAAATCATTGTGGATCTCACTGTTTGCTGCCTCCTCTCTATTGTGCGATGTCTGGGAGCTCTTTGCAGCCACAACAAACTTCCCTGCAGCATCGAAAATGGCCCTTTGCACCATATCATTATAATTTCTTGATCACAGGAAACTCCAGCCAGCACAACAGCGTCGTGAGAAATCCTCCTAGGTAGAGAAGCCACAGAAACCATGCTGGAAGCCTTGACGATGCTGGCTGTACTGCCACATCCCTCAAGGCAGAGGTCCCACCTGTCAAGGGCTGGGTCGGCATTGGCTCATCGTCAACCCAGTGCACCCACTCACCCCAACCTCTGCAGTGCATTCTGGATCTGTCTGAGGTGCTCGGTGCCGGATCGTCAAACTCCAGCCTAGTTGAGCGCACCCTACCTACCAGGTAGGGTGTGGTCCAGGTCAACCCGAGCTTTGGTTGAGAATTCGGAAGTACGAATATAGTACCCACATTCCAACTGGGAACTGCCTCTGTGCCGCAGCGGCAGCTTCAAATCATGTTCTTTCTTCTGCCATATCATGGCCGCCCTGTTATTTGTGAAAGCATACTTGTGAAAAGCAGCAGTCACGTCCCATACATACTTTATGTACTCGTGAGAGCTCACAGTCAAGGCTTCCTCCTTTCCCCATGGAACTACTCGAACCATCAGGTCGAGGGGACTGGTCGTCCCTCTGCCAATAATCATCCGATTCGGCATGTACCCTGTACTATCACGTATGGAGGCCTGGTATGCAGACGTCACATACCTGGTACATGTATTTCAGCTGGTTATTCCAGTTGTTGTGATGGCCATATATCTTTGTGAACAACATCTGGAGGAGCAATGTATAGAATCACCATGCCGTTCGATTGTGGGTGATATGGCCTAGCATAGGTCTCGAACTCCCAATCCATCTGAAAAGATTCGGGCTGGAGCAGAGCTCCCCATCTGAACTCAAACTCCATGAAGAAAAATCAGCTACCGTCTGGGCCCAATGACCTGGCATTGATTAGGCCTCTGCCCAATGGATAAAACAGAAGGCCTACCGTATGTGAAGACGAGAGCAGTATGTGACGACTGCCACTCTTCGAGATCAAGCCTATCTCCATCACATGGTCACCCACTGATGCAGTGCCCATTGGCTGATGCCAGACGATAGTTCGCGGCTTCCGCACACTACTCGGGCAACCTCCACACCACGTCTCCACGTCTTTCGTCATCCAACATCAATACATCTGCACCTTTATCTTTCAGAGAGTCTTGCTGACCTTGTCCTCCGAGAGACATATATTTGAGGCTATATACAAGTACATATTCATGTATAGGTTTGTCGTAATACCAACCATGCATGCAAGCAGATAATTTGTGGAACTAATTATGCATATACATGATTTGTAGTTCATAATATATTGTCAACATAAATTTGCGAAGAATGATGATTTTGTACTATATAGGTATTCATGCTCACGAAACATTCCATATTGTGCAGAAACCTATTGTCAATTTTGTCATACATTTGTTTTTTTACATATTCACATTACATAAATCATGACATTAAACTATGTTGACCTGTGCAAAGAAATACACAGAAAAATGGGCTTGCAGGTATGTGTTTCAGTCCAAATGTCCTATCGCTTATCCATTTCACGTGAAACGCAATATGGTCACCAAGATGGCCACCAAACGGACCTTGTGGAACGAAGTTTTGAGCTGTGAATATCAATATTCATTTAGTAGACACTCTTGCATGTCCAGAGATTGTAAAATTGCAAAATAGAAGTATATATCAGCCGGGTGTATGACGACCAGATCCGTCTGCCCAGTTGACAGTGATCTCACACATCCGTTGATATGGCTCCAGACTTTGTGGTAAAAAACCAATTGGGACCAAATGAAAATGATGGCAACAAGCTTTTTTATGTCCCAAAGACTATTCAGAACATGTTCAATACATTTGCCAAGATTCTATATGAAATTATGACAACATTAAATTTTTTAACATAACCCGATATACTATATGTGTATGTGTCTCAGATAAACATGAATTAATAGCAATGGTGCTGAAAATTGGTTTTGATGCCGATCTGTGAATGTATTTCTCTGTCGGATCTGATTTAATGACCACTAAAAGTAATAGAAGTAGGAGTAAACTTTTTTTAAAAGTTACTACGCAAGGTCAGATGGAAAGGTGTGATAATTTACAATAGAAGAGGTAACGATTGATTTTGTGCAAGGATTGAAAAACAAAATGTGTGTGTTTCGCAATTTCAAATAGGCCTATACTGATTAGGATAAACTTTGATGTCATTCACTAGTATCTTGCTGTCGAGGTTGTGCGAAACATTCACAAATAAAATACGGTTAAGGTGTGATTGCACGTAACTTACTGGTGACTGCACTGAGGCACTTTTCCATTGACTTATAATGTGAAAGTAAAGGTAACAAAATCACCAAAACAATACAATTCCCTGACCTAAAACTTGGCTAGCACAGACACAAATACGCATGGATGATGAGCCGAGACATGGTTTCATAAATGATATCACGAAAGCTGTGCAATTTGATGATTAGATAAACCATTCTATACGTTTCACCAAAACGAAGATCCGAGTGTTCTGCTTGACAAGCACTGCTGTTGCATATATTTATTCCTTGTTGTCGTCAAAATAGTGAGAATATCTAGGGCTATACTTTCTGTGAGATGAATACAATGAGCTGAACATTCATAATCCCAAACACCTCGGTGCACCCGAGTGCATATTACCTGTGAGTTTTACTCACTAGCTATTTGCTGCACATCACAATCCTTTCGCTCGCATTGTTGTGAGTGTATTTTGTAGACTGAGAAATAGGTCGGAAAATGAAATATGAAAACGATGAATTTAACGAATTTAACATTGCTTAGTAAGAAACAGAGTCTCGGTTAGTAATCCTTGATGGCTGAAAATCAGAATGGCAAGGTTTCACGTTGGTTGGAAGTGTGTAAATTCATGAATTTGTTACCTTTATATTTACATTATAAGTGAATGGACAGCTGGTCACTGCCAGGTTCATGACGATCACATGCAATCAATCCTTAATGATCTTAACGAAATTCAGTAGATCTTTATGAGCCAAATTCCAGTAGTTTTCATACCATGAATTGTAACTAATTCCCGGCCCCTCAGGGCCGGGTATATGTGATTGTCGTTGACCTCACCCTATGTATCTCCTGTCTTCCGACTCTCTCGGACGACTCTCTTAGATTCAGCATACATTGGTGTTGGTTTCGCGAATTTGCAATAAAAGCCGATAAATTCCGCTAAACTGATTTAAAAACACTGCTAATATCACTGTACTAACAATAAGAATTTGAATGACAATGAGAAGTGCTGTTTCAAATTAGTTTTCGGCTGGTATTCGCAAGTGCAATTACCGATTCTCCTGCCGGTTATTTTGGAACTTCTCATATTTGAACCGCCCCAGATATAATCACTGCGTTATATAACTACGCCAACGAGTAAAACCATAAGAATATGTTGTATTGCAGCGACAGACAGTGATACATTAGGTGTAAGCATTTCAGAGAATAGTTTAAAATTATCTTTTCGAATTATTACAGTTGCATTAGGCCTGTTAGGCCATTTTTCGTGGGGCGATCAAGCGTGTAGCATAACAAAACTGAAGCATGAGAAATTTTGTTGCTTCACAAGCGCGATCGCCTTTAATAGCCAAGGCCGCCATAACGAAGCCGTGACGAATCCGTGCTTTCGACCACGGGTACTTAAAAATCAGGCAATAGGTATAACCTTTATTCCAGTTTTATATGAGCCCTGCTATGGAATTTTGTACATATGCCTAGGGCCTGTGCAGGAACGGTTAGACATCTATCCATTGTAATACGGCTGTACATATACACTTTAGGTCTATATTCATCAAATCCTGCCGCCTCTATGTGAATATTTAAACCTATGGTGATGTTTTGGGGCATATTGGGAATGTGAGATTTTAAACTAGAAGATAGTTTCCAGATTCTTGGGCGACTTATGGAGCAGGAATTTAGTAGGATGTTTTTAACAGAGCTGCCGACGGCTAGGTCCAAAGACTGGCACCGGCGATCTGGCAAGGATACCGTACATATAAGTGGACTTGGGGGAGATAAGTTGGCTGAGGGTGTACACGATTTCCTGTTTCATTTACTTTGATGTGACTGATTGTGTGACTTTTTATATGAACTGTACAACTATTGTTGTGAGTTATTCATATATAGGCCTATGTGTTGATTGTGTATTGAATTCAGTTTTGTGAGTCCATGGGAAACACGTACACATAAAAGGGCCGGGGTTTTTTCTGCCATGTTTTCTAAAACATGGCGTTATACTTGTATATTTAATGATATACTATAAGTACTCTAATAATATACATTTGTTAAAGATAATGTATCCATGATATCATCTTGGAGATTCCTTGAAAATGAATCTAGTCAACACTGTGTGCAACTGTTGATATCCCGACATTGAATTTTTACCCAAATTTGCGATTTTGAATTTATGACAAAGCACCTGAGCTCATGGCAGATACCAATTTTCGCCCACCGTAAAGGGGGGCGGGGGTCTCCGTAACCACCCCTCCCCTCCCACACGTTCCCCCCGCTCTGTGCTCCGCACCTCGATCCGGACACATATGCTTAGAACCTGCTTCTCGGGCCCAGTCGGCTCTGTTTTGCTACCTAGCGCAGCCACTCAGCCTGTATCCAGATGCTAAAAATAGCAACTTGTAGTGCGAGCCGGGTAACGAGCCATCCATTTGTACGTGATTCGCATCGAGGAGAACGACACGGCCTGCTCACTGCGCCCGTGCCCGCGCCCGCCGAGTACTAATAGCCATCATATACGTATTGCGGTTTGCCGGTTTCAATGGTGATCTCGAATTTGACCCTCAATGACTTTCAAAGACCAATTGTAGATTTTGTGGAATCTGTCCAGACATTATATTTTGAAATCATGCATAAAGATTCCATAAGTAGGCCTATCTTCGTGATCTGTATGAATTTCGTTGCCCTTGAATCGCAGGTCTGCTTATGGCGGCCATTACGATTTTTCGACTGATCACACTATCTGTTGACTCATTTGAAATTCCAGCCATCGATTTTTTTCTCGACTTTCGTTCATTATGGGAACTGGATGGCGTAAACTCTTTAAACACTTCAAGATATACCATAAACATTGGCACATTCAGATGGAAAGTCACATACCTTTAGTATCATTTCTGTGACCCAGAATTTGACCTTCAGTGACATTGGATTGTCAAAACAGCAATATTGATGAAAAATAACAGTTGTTCTTTGAAACTATATATTTTTTCGGTATCTTTCTTAGCCCTTGGACTAACTTTCAATTCGTACCTTCTTTTAACCATTTATCAATGTTTTTAGCTTACCGACTCATATGGGTCGATAAACTATTGTCGTGGTTTTTCGTCCGTCCATCGTCCGTCCGGCAAATAACTTTTTTTTTGGCCTTGATGAATTTTTCTGAAAATTTACCAAAACATTCCTTGAGCTAGTACCCTGAGACGTTTTTTTATTCAATCCTTCTTGCCGATTTGACGGCCGTTTTTGCCGAAAAATTGCCAATTTTGGACTTTGATGGCCATTTTCTCAAAAACTGTCTGATCAGTTTTGATATTTTTATTTTAAAACATTCCCCTCATGTACCTTTGTCATGTGAATAAGTTTCGCTGCCCTTGAATCGCCGGTCTACGTGTGGCAGCCATTTTGATTTTTTGACGGGTCTGGGATTTTTTTTGGCCCAAATCAAGTTTTCAGGGATGGGGGGAGAATTTTTTTTTTCGGGGCCATTGAAAAATGTTTGAGACTTGGAAAATTTCACCCAGTTTTCCTTCATAAGGCCACACCTAATTGTTAAGTTGGTCTGTAGAATCGCCGCCTATAAAAAATCGAGTTTCATTCACTTTTTTATTTAAAAAAATCGCCGCTACAAATTTTCACGATATCATTTTTTTTTTAATTTCACCGCCGCCTCCCGTATTTCATCTTAGATTGTTAACAAGAGCGGTTCTATATGAAATTCAGAAAAAAAAATATGGTACTAAGCAGTTTTTTTTCCAGGGAATTGTACTATTTTTGGTAATTTCTAATCCCAAGACATTTAATGATACCAATACTTACATCTTTCTCCATTATTTCTCAGCTAGTGCGATCTCTCAATATCCAATCTGTTCCCTACCTGATTATATAAATTACAATGTACATTCATTTTAATGCCTAGAGAGTAGAGGGCATAATAAAGTATGTATATCTTGCATAGATTTGTCTGATTCTTTGTTTGTACGAGTTGGGCAACTTGTGTGCTAAGGTATATACTAGTATGTAAAATCCATTGTAAAAACTCTTAAATGCACATGATTGTGATACGTGTAATAACACTCTGAGTGGGAACATTTGACCAAAATACCAACCGTATAGAAAATATTCGTTGAAAGTCCGTTGAGCAAAACTTTCTTTGTAGAAATAGTTTACCGCGTACAGAAAATTATTGTCGAAAATCCATAGAAGAAATATTTAATTGTAAAAAAAAATTCTCCGTATAAATTATTATGATCAAAATTCCATATATGAAAAATTTTACTTGTAAAAAAAAGTGTAGAAAATTTTGAGACAAAAATCCATAGACCAACTTTACAAGTTGGTGTGGCCTAGTGGGAGCTGGGCGGAGTAAACTCATAGAACACTTCAAGATAGAGCCTAAATATTTGCACATTCAAAGGGGAAATCATATATTGCGGTTTGAGTGATGACTTTGAAATTGACCTTCAATGACCTTGGAAAGTCAAAACGACATTTTTTGTCGAAAAAAAACGATGAATTTTGGCTTTGGTGGCCATTTTCTCAACATCTATTCAGACAATTTTCTTCAAAATGCATAAGATTCTCCCTATGTACCATTGTGATGTGTAAAAGTTGTGTTGCCTTCAAATGGCCAGTCTGTGAATATATGTCATTAACGAAAAAAATCTTTCAAGATGTAACTTGATTTCGTATTATAGACTGGTCCATACAGGAAATGTGTTTCCGGCAAGATTTACATGTATCCAAAATAGAATTTAAGAGTAGTGTAACAATGTATATGTTGGAAAATCAATACTCTGTGCAATTCTCATGGTTGCCGGTAAGCTACAGCACCCTTGGTGCTATGTTTTCTTGCTTGAAATATGAGTATACATGTATAGTATATGTTAGCCTAAGATCAAATAATGATAAATTTTAATTATTGTAACGGGTTTGAACCCTTCTGTGACGTCTTGATGAACCGGTTTTCTAGGGAGGTGGGTGAGTTGTTGTTTAACCGGAGCTGAAACGGTAAAACTCCGGGAAACTGCTACTGTTGTACGGTTGAACTCCGGCTAGAAGTCTCTAAGGTTGGTAGCGTGGTCTGGAATGGACCTCTTAACCGTTGCCCGACTGCTAATCTGCAACTGCACCTGTAAAGTAAGGATCCGGAGGCGTTTCCGTCTCCGGGTACTGCAACTGCTCCGTCGGGAAACCGCTTTACTGCAACAGCTCCGTCGTTTTCCGTCTTACTGCAAACTGCGACTGCGCCTGGAATAAAGAATCCGGGAACGTTGCCGTTTCCGAATACTGCAACCGCTCTGCCAGGTTCCGCCGCACTGCAATCTGCTCCGGTTGGCTCCGCCTCACCGCCACCTGCGACTGCACCTGAAATGGAGTATCTCGGAAGTGTTCCCACTTCCGGTTACCGCAACCGCTCCGTCAGGTACTGCCTCTGCAACTCCGTCGTCCGGTACCGCCTCTGCAACTGCTTCGTTGATTTCCACCTCCGTCTCCGTCTCCGACTCCTTCCTCGGTGATCTGGGTTCTTAGATCACCCTAAGACGTCGTTACAACTTGGTCTTAACCGACTGTAGTCTTATCTCCCTTTACTCCGTATAACTGTCTTTTCCGGGAAACTAACTTTATTATAACTTCCAGTTCCCTAACGAACACGGAAAAACAACTCGGTTGAAGTTTTCATGTTTATTTTCCAAGTTCACAGTCGGAAGACTTAACTGCTATCATCTGGATGACTCTATCCGGAACAAGGGAGTACACTGCTATGGGAGAAGGGGTCTGCACAGGTCGACGTCAGGACACCAACTTCGCCGTCCGCTGTGAAGCGGGGGCTTTTATAGACCTGAGACCCACGTCACGTGACCAACCTATTGTGACGTCATAGTCCGCCAAAACACTGATATTTTCCGGATTTCTAAAAACACTCTAGAACCAATCAGTGGCTGACACGTCACCTTTTAAACCGAAAGCGAGGCTGATCACATGACCTTCCGGAAATAACGTCATTACGTTTTTGTACTCCATTGTTCCGGCTCCGTGTCCGGTTCCGTCTCCGGTTCCGGCTCCGTCTTCGGCTTTACCGACATCATAAATTACTAGGTTCCGAGACGGAAAACCTTTAAAACATTAACAATACGGAACCGTATGAACCTTTAAACACATATACACCCTAATAAACGGTTATTTAACCATAATATCACAAAATACTAACATAATTACCTAGGGGAAACCTTTGGGTACGCCCCAAAACCGTTACACTCCCCCTTCCTTAGACTCTGTTCGTCCCGAACAGAACAATATCACATATATACAAATTGTCAACCGTTAAACTGTCCGTAAAATCAAACACAACTTGTTTCCGTGATCCGGGTACTGGTACCTCTTAACTAGTTTACCGTCACTGTACCCGGATATCTTGCTTGTTCCGTTTCCCACTTTTTAACTCTTAATTATACTAGAATCCGGGAAACGGTTCTTCTTTCTTCTCCTTGCGCCGACTTGACTTGCGACGACTTGCGACGACTTGCGACGACTACTGCCCACCAGTATCACGGCGCGAACTGCTCCCCGACGGCGGACGCGGTGGAAAGGTCTGAGGTACCAACGGTCGTCCGAAGCTTGTCCCTCTGGCATCAACCGGGAGAAGATCCGGATCATGGAGGCTCCACTGGGGCGGGACGTAGAACCCATTCCTGAGGCGTTCGTCTCGGATGGACCAATCTGGAATCCGGACGATCTGACGGGTCGGGACGAGACCAAACGGTGACTCTCTCTGCTCCATGATCTCCACGTAGACGCCGGAGTCTCTCATCTCGGCTGGCCCCCACTGCTCCGGTCCCCAAAGTACTGCATAGTATCTGGCGTGCTCCGGGACTGCGGGCGCAAAGACGGAAGCGCTCCGTCCCCCAATATTCACCGGGAAACAATGTGACGGACACGGTTGAGTTGAAGGACCGCCAAACGGGTAGAATGTGTAGGGTGGACTCTGGGTTGGTGCTCGGACTTGGCTCCTTCCGGACCGCTCACTGGAAGACTGTCGAGGTCGGGTTTCCACCGGAGACAGGATTCCGGGTGTAGCTCTGGCTTGATCTACCAGGATACTCCTCCGGGCTCTCTGTACGTCCGCATGGCTTCGTTCAGACGCGGAAGACTCTATTCCGTCATCCCTAGCCGCTGAACTGGTTCTGCTTCCGGCTACTGCTTGAATGGTTGCCGGCAAAGTTCGCTCCGTGGATCCTCGGGTCTCCGTCTCACTGCCAGCTCTGCTCCGGTTTCCGCCTTCCGTTTTGGTCTCCGGTCTGCCTCCTGATCTGCCAATGGGTCTGCTGTCCGCTCGGCTATCTGCTCTGCTATCTGCTCTATCTGCTCTGCTATCGACTCGGCTATCTGCTCTGCTATCGGCTCGGCCGCTGGATCTGATTTCTGCTCCGCCTCCGGGCCGGACAATCACACTGCTCACTGCTCTGCCACTGCTAGTTATTCTCGGAGGTGGACTCCGGAAAAGGTCTTCCTCATCGTCTCGGCTCTGCATTTCCGCAATGTCCGCCACTCCCACTTCTGCCGTTGCTCCGCTGGAACCTTCCTCCAACAGCCGGAACTTGTAGTCATACACCCCCTTGCCTTTTCCTTTGACGCTGCCTCCGGAAGACTTGGGTGGGGTGTGTCGTTTCTCCTCTCGACCACGTTCTCCGCCTCGGTCCTTGGCTCGCTCCGGGCTCTCCTTCCTATATTCTCGGCGTTGATGGCGTCCGGATTTATCCGGCGAACGGCTGCGACTCCGCTTCTTTCCGCGGTCTCGATCTGCTCCGGTACCTCGAGATGGGTCGGGGCTGTTTTTCCGGGAGGTGTTCCGGGAAGAACTCCGGGTCACAGGCGGCTTAACCGGCTTCGGGTCTCCTGGTTCCTGCAACTCGTCTTCACTTGCCATGATTTTCAGCTCCGCTTCCTCTTCCGAACTGCTCTCCGCCTCCGTGGACGAAACGTCGGCTGCTAGTGTGGCCACCGACTGGGTACCGGAACGGTACCGGGTCCGGGACGAAACCGAACCTCCCGACTCCGACTCCGTATCCGACAACTGGTCAAGCCGTGTTACCGGTTTCTTGCTTTTCCGTGGGGTCATCTTGGACCGGAGGCTTTTCTCCTCAAACTGCTCTCTGCCCACCCTCAGTCGAATCGGGTTTGCGTCCATTGCGTGCCGGGACTGCAGATGCTTCTGTGTTCCCTCTTTCCGTCTGCTCCAATGGTCACACTGCGGACAGGCGAAGACGGTGACTTCACTTGTGTGCTGCTCCGTGACATGCCGGAGCAACGTGTGCTTGCTCTTGAACTCTAGGTTGCAGTCTCCACACCGGTGAGGGCGGGGCTTGCGGGGTGTTGTCTTTACTTTCGGCATTCTGATTCTCTGCTTTGTGTCGATGTTGACTCAGCTACAGCAAACTGCCTTCTGCATCCGGTAACAGCTAACTGCCCCTTTTATAGTCTCTGGAAGTCACGTGACTGGCTTATCTGCTTGATGATTGGCTGCTCAGCAAACTGCAACTCCTCCTGGTGGTCTTCTTGGATAAATAATATTTTTTTTTTTTTTTTTTTTTTTTTTTTTTTTTTTTTCCGTGTTGTTGCTGCTAACTGCCACCGCTTCTTCCGTCTCCGCCAAACTGCCAATCGCCTCCGTCAACCGCTATACTGCCAACCGCCTCCGTCTACTTTCACACTGCCTTCGCTTCCGTCCAGGAGTCCTCATCTGCCGTCTCATACTCCGACTCATCCGTCTCCGGCTCCGAAGTGGGAGAAGGTGGTCTATATTCCCACACCCGGATCTCTGCCTCCCAGTCTTCCACCGGCTGATCTTCTTCTTCGGGTTTCTCCCAATCGTCTGCTTGATCCGGCATAACTGCTCTGACCGCCTCTGCAATTAGCTCCATCTCCTGATCCCAGCTTTCCGGAGGAGCGTCGTCGGCGGCCCGGAGACAGCCCTGTGGATCCGGAACCCATTCCGGGAGATCTAACTGCTCCGGTTGTCCGATGGGGGCGGCTGCTCCGGCATCCCAGTCAGGGCAAAACGGAAGCTGGTCCGCATAAATTTCCGGAACTGTATTCTCCCTTGGTGACCGGGTGCAGAATCGCCGGAAGCGCCTATGCCGGGACTGCGTTGCTGTTCCCC
This sequence comes from Terebella lapidaria, assembly GCA_949152475.1. Classification (NCBI taxonomy): domain Eukaryota; kingdom Metazoa; phylum Annelida; class Polychaeta; order Terebellida; family Terebellidae; genus Terebella; species Terebella lapidaria. Next base: position 20,206,074 of record OX424561.1, read on the forward strand.
GCCAGGCCGAATCAAAGGTTCCCACATGGTGGAGGGTGGCCTCGTCCTGAGGAGGACGGTTCCCGGAAGGGTACTTCCACCCGTGCATCTCCCGGAGATGCCTCCTAAGGTCGTTCGCCCGGTTGCCATAGAAGGCACACAAACAGCAATGAAATCTCTGGGCTGGGCACACATGCCGTCTCCGGTCCCTCGCACTCTCAAACATCCGGTCACACCGCTTACACAGCCGGCTATAATCCAGTGGCTGCGGGGTTGCCCAATCTCTGCTCCGGCCGCGATCTTGTCTATCAAGGAACGCCGAGTAGGCCATTCCGGAAGGCCGGGAAACTGAAATTGTCGATCTACTGCACTGCTTTTACTGCACCGCTTCTGCACCGCTTCTCCGGACTGGTGGTCTTCCGGGAAACACTTAGTCGTTTTTCACTGCAAAATCTGTTGCTGCCGGAAAATGCTGGACTTGATTCGATTCCGCCAAACTTTGTCTGCGATGTGCACAGCTCGAGGTCTGCTCTCCAACTGCTGTCAGAGCCCGATTTCAAGGCCCTTATATACCCTTTCTGCTCACGTGATTTGAAAAGCTCCACGCTGATTGGCTGCCTCAGGAGTGACGTCACAATTATGCAAAAACTCAACCGTTAACCGAGAGGTGTCCGTCTCCGGCTCAACCGGCTTCTCCGGGTTTTTCCGGCTCCCTTTCAACTGTTTCTCCGAGCGAAGTATCTGCAATTTTGAAGTATCTCTGCCATCAGGAGGGTTGAAAAGAGTCTCAGCCAGTTGAATCTGCCTCTCAGACGAACATCTAGACTGCAAGTTGGGCGTTTCCGCCATCTGTACTGCTTCGTCAACTGCATATCTGCTCACTGGTATTACTGCTTGTCGACACTGGAAACTGCATACATTCTTGTCCAGAAGGAGGGCCCTTCCTATCTGGAATGATGTTTCACCGCTTCTGTCGATCTGCAGCCGGTTTGCTGTCTCTGCTAAGTGGAAACTCCGGTTGGATGTCTACAGCCGGAAAACTTTTCCGTCTTAATTCTCTGAATACGGAAGACGTGTAGCTGCTTCTCTGGAGATACTAGACCGCTAACCCAGGTTCTTCTGGACCCCTGGCCGCTACCCTGGACTGGTTGACTATGCGCTCAAACCAGTCAGAACCTCAAGGATGTCTCTATCCGGTCTCTGCACCGCTTTCCGCTCTGCTTCCTTTCTCCGCCCTGTTTCCGGAACCAGCACTTGCTCACTGCTTCGACTTCTTGCGGTCGCTCTCTGCCGGAACTCAACGTTTTACCAGGGTCTCAGCTATCTCCTTCTCCTGCTCTACAGCTCACTCCGTCTTCTAATATTTCTGCGTCCTCTGCGGCTTTACTCCGAGTCCGTATCCGACTCAGAGACCGTCGGTTCCGTCTCCGGAACACTACTCTGCTTCGGCGGCTCCGTCTGCCTCCAGGAATCCGCCATTCTCCGCTTCATCCATCTCGGATGCTTGGCGCCATTATACGGTTTCAGCAAATCGAAGTGAACCACCTTCTGTCGAGTTTCACTCTCTGCAATCTCGTAGGTCACGTCGGTAAATCTGCTCAGCACTAGCTTTGGACTGCTCCACTTCCTCTGCAACTTGGGAGCTTTGCCCTTCTTCCGTGTTTTGACCGCCATCCACACTCGGTCTCCTGGCTGGAACTGATTGTTGACCTTCCTCCGGTCGTACAGCTTCTTCTGCCGTTCCATTTCTCTGCCAGATTTCGCTCGAACCGCCTTGTATACCGCCTCTAGTCGCTCCCGGAGCTGACTGCCATACTCTGTTACTTCTGCCGTTGATTCTCCCGGCGGTCTGCCAATCAGTAACTCTACCGGAGTGTTGACTTCTCTGCCCAGCATCAGCAAGTTGGGACTCTGCCCGGTTGTCTCCTGCGGGGTACTCCGGTAAGCTGCCATTGCCAACGGAACTAGCTGATCCCAGTTGGTCTGCCGCTCGCTTACGTACAGGCTCAAGATCTGCTGCAGCGTCCGGTTGAATCGCTCGATGAAACCGTCCGACTGAGGTCGGAAAGCGGTTGTCCGTGTCTTGTGAATCCCCAGGATTCTGCAAACATTTCTCAGCAAGTCGGACTCGAAATTTCTGCCTTGGTCGGTGTGTATCTCCATCGGGATACCGTACCGCGCTGCAAACTGGTTGACGAATATGTCCGCAACCGTCACCGCTTCCTGATTCGGCATCGGGTAAGCCTCTACCCACTTGGTGAAGTAATCGCCGATTACTAAGATGTACCGGTTCCCCCGGGTGGATTTAGGTAACGGACCCATCACGTCCATTGCCACCCTTTCCATGGGCGCTCCAACCCGGTATTTCTGCATCGGAGATCGTTTCAAGTTCTGCATACTTCTTGACGCACATTCGTCACAGCTCAGCACCCACTGCTTTATGTCCCGCATCATAGCCGGCCAGAAATACCGCCTCCGAATGCTAGCCGCCATCCTTCTGCTTCCGAGGTGTCCTCCCGTCCGGCTCTGGTGGGCCAGACGGAAAATCTCCTGTCTCAGCTCCTTCGGGGTTATTAACTGCATTCGGCTGGTTCCTTCTGCCGTTTTCCATTTCCGGTAGACTACTCCGTCGACTTTCAGCAAGGTCTTCCGCATCCCGTACAGCACTTTCTCCTCGCTGCTCATGCTGGAAAAGTCTGCACTGCCAGCTGTACCGCTCCCGTCGATCAGCGACGTCACCAGTGAGTACCATGGTTCTGCTTGCTGCATTCTCCGCAAATCATCTGGTCGATATTTCTGCCCCAGCACAGTATCCTGGTCCGCATTCTCCGCCAGCCTAATCTGCTCTGCAACCGCATCCGCTTTTCCTGGAACTGCCTTCTCCGTCACCGCAACCGCAATCGGCTTCCGGAACACTGCTTTTTCCGTCACCGCAACCGCAACCGGCTTCCGGGACGCTGCTTTCTCCGTCACCGCAACCGCAACCGGCTTCCGGGACACTGCTTTTTCCGTCACCGCAACCGCAACCGGCTTCCGGGACGCTGCTTTCTCCGTCACCGCAACCGCAACCGGCTTCCGGGACGCTGCTTTCTCCGTCACCGCAACCGCAACCGGCTTCCGGGACGCTGCTTTCTCCGTTACTGCAACTGCCTTTCTTGGGACTGCTTCCTCCGTCAGTTCTGCTTCTCCGCCCGATCCCCTTGACCGCTTCCGGCGTCCCCCCTTCCTTGGCTTGAGCTGAGGAGTTTCTTCACTTCGTGTCTGCCGGATTCTTTCTCCGTAGTTCCAGGCGTCTATCTTGGCTTGTTTCCAGTTGATTTTTCCGCATTGGCTGCATGGGGATCTGGACAAGGCATCCGCATTATTATGGATTCGCCCCGGACGATGTTCAATGTCGAAATGAAACTCACTCAGGAGCTCAATCCACCGGGCTACCTGCCCCTGGGGCTCCTTGAAATTCATAAGCCAGGTAAGACTGCCATGATCCGTGCGAAGAAGGAAGTGTCGTCCCAGCAAGTACTGCTTATTCTTCTGTACCGCAAACACAACCGCCAGGAGCTCCTTCCGGGTGACACAGTATCTCCGTTCTTCTTTGGTTAGGCTGCGGCTCAAGTAGGTTATCACCCGCTCCTGGTTACCCTGCTTCTGTGACAGTACTGCTCCCAGCCCGGTGTCACTGGCGTCCGTGTCCAGGATATATCGGCCTTGCTCCCTAGGGTACCCGAGTATCGGTGCCGATACTAGGCGGTTCTTCAGCTCTGCAAATGCCTGTTCTTGCTCCGTCTGCCACCGGAACGGCACCCCTTTTTCCGTCAAGTGATTCAGCGGCGCTGCAATCTCGGAGAACTTCGGCACGAACTTCCGGTAATAGGAGCAAAGTCCCAGAAAACTGCGCAGCTCCGTCAGGTTGGTGGGTGTCCGCCACTTCCGTACTGCCTCCGTTTTTGCCGGGTCGGTGCGGATACCGTCTCTGCCAACTATGTGACCTAGGAAAGACACCTCCGGCTGGAAGAACTTGCATTTTGACGGTTTGACTTTTAGGTCTGCCTCTCTCAGCTTGCTGAACACCTCCTGAAGATCACGGATGTGATCCTCCAGGGTCTCGCTGTAGACTATGATGTCGTCCAGATATATGAGGCAGGTCTTCCAGGACAAACCGCCTAGCACCTTCTCCATCAACCGCTCGAACGTACCCGGAGCATTGCACAAGCCGAAACTCATCACTTTGAACTGGTAAAGGCCGCCAGGAACACAGAAGGCCGACTTTTTCCGGGCGTCTTCATCCATCCCGACCTGCCAGTAGCCACTGGTCAGGTCGAGAGTGGAGAACCATTTAGCGTCTGCACAGGCTGCTATGGTGTCGTCTATTCTCGGCAACGGATAAGCATCTTTCTCCGTGACTGCATTTAACCGCCGGTAATCGACGCAGAACCGGGTGGTCCCATCCTTTTTCTTCACGAGGACAATCGGTGAAGCCCACGGACTGCTACTTTCTTCAATGACGTTCTTGTCTTTCATCTCCTGAATCAGACTGCTCACCAGCTCCCTCTTGTCTGGCGGAATTCGTCTGGTTGGCTGCTTAATCGGCCGGTGACTGCCCGTGTTTATCTGATGTTGTACCTCGTTGGTCTGCCCCAGTTCTCCGGCATCATTACTGAAGGTCGGCTTATTCCGAAATAGGAGGTCGGTTACTCTCTCGCGGAAATGACTCGGCACTGCATCCTGGGTCTGCTCTGCTAACTGCCGCAGCTTCACGTACCCGCTCCAATTCCGCCCGGCCTCCGACTCCGTGGAAATCTGCACCTTCCGGCTCCGCTCCGCCAACGGCACAACACTGCAACCGCTGCTAAGGTGGTCATCGTCGCCAACTGCGCTCCTTTCTTGATGATTACCGGCTCTGCCATCACGTTGATCACTCGAACCGGGACTGTTCCTTGCTTTATCCGGGATAAAGTTCTCCCGATCAGCCAAGGTCTTTTCTCCGTAGGCTCCTGCGGCATTTCTAGTACTCCTTCTGCTTCACGGACACTCTCTGCTTGTCCTATAATCAGCTGTTCCGTTTCCGGCGGAATTTGGTAATCTGCTACAGCGTTGATCGGAAACGGCTCCCTGGTCTGCTCGAACATGGTGAGGAACACCTCCTGGCTGCCCATCTGCATGGTCATCCGGTCGAAGTTTATGCCGGATACTCGGGAACGGATGAAATCCATCCCCAGTATTCCTTCGTCTTCACAGTCTGCAATCTCGAACGTCACGGTCTCAGCTACTCCTGCGATGTTGAGTGGGAGTTCTTTCCGGCCATGTGTCCGTATGTTACTTCCGTCAACCATTGAAAGACGAATCGGCGACCGCTTCAGCTTCATTCCGGGTTTCCGGATCCGTTCCCAGGTTTGTAGGTTGAGCATTGTGACAGTGCTGCCGGTGTCGATTATCAGCGTTACTGGCTCTCCGCATACTCTGGCTGTCACACACATGCCCACCTCGCCCCTGGGACCGGGTCCGTGAACCACCTGCCGGTTATGGGGGTGTCCTCTCTTCCGGGTCCCGGATTTCCCCTTTTCCGCGACCCGTTCTAGTTTTCCGGCTGCTGCTGCTGCTGTCGTGGCTGCTGCAATTGTTGCTGCTGCTGCTGCTGCGGCTGCTGCTGCTGCTGCTGTTGTCGCGGCGACTGCTGCTGTTGTGGTTGACGCCGCTGCTGCTGCTGCTTCGGCTGCCTACAGTCTCGGGCAAAATGCCCTTTCCGGCCACAGTTGAAACATTCTAAATCCGCTCGGGAACTGCGCTGCTGCTGCTGCCGGCTAACCGCTTCCTTGACCTGAGTCATCAGATCCGCCATCTGCTGCTGAGTCTGCTCGGCTTGCTTCCGCAATTCGTTCACCTGCTGGCTCCACTCCGGCTCCGTGTTCAGCTGCCTCGTCCGGTGTCGCTCCGCTGGTCTGCTGTTGTCCGTTTTCATGATACTCTCATACTCGGTAGCGAAAGCCAGGGCCTGCGACAGCGTTTCCGGGTGGCTTTTCAATACCGACAACCGCATATCTCGGTTAGTCAGGCTGTTGCAGAAATGCATCTTCATGAGCACTTCTGTTGTTGCCGGATCTGCTTTTGGGTAAGCTAGCCGCGTCTTGCTCCGTATGTCTCTGGCCAGCTCGGACAGCTCCTCCTCCGGCTGCAATTTCCGTGTCTGCAATTCTGCCTGGAAAACAAATGTTTTCTCCCCCGGACAAAACTGCCGTTTTAATGCCGCCACAACCGTATCAAAGCTGCGTCTCTGCTCCGCGGACAGATCCAGTAGTATGCTGCGGGCGTTACCCCTCAAACTGACACATAAGTTCAGCGCCTTTTCCTCTGCTGTCCAACGGTAGTACCGAGCGTATTCAAGGAGGTGAGCCTCATATTCCGGCCACGGATCAGTTCCGTCGTATGTCATTAATCTGGCTACTCCTGCCCTTGGTGCTGGCTGTTGTACTGCTTCTGCCTGCTGCTGCTTTCCGGTTACTGCCAGGTGCTGCTGAAACACCTCCATTTGGGTCGCCAATAATCTGGTCAGGTTGTCGACTAAGTTCTCTCCGCCTTCCGGGTCCGCATCCGGTTCCCGATCGCCAGCCTGGTCCGGAAAGTTAACTTCCGCCTCTGCTAACTGCTCTGCAGGCTGTTCTCCTTGAGGAACCCGGAGGGGCTCGTCTGCAACTGCTTTCTGCATTTCCGGCTGCAACAGCTTCCGCTCGGCAGGACGAACCGCTTCCTTTTCCGCAACCGGCATCTGCAACGGCTCAGCTCCTACTGCTCCTACAGGCTGCTCCGTGTCCGACACGGCTACCTTCAGCTGCTGTTCCGCCAATTTGCCCCGTCTAGTAGTCATACTGCAGATGATCCCACCGCTGCCACCAAAAAGTTGTAACGGGTTTGAACCCTTCTGTGACGTCTTGATGAACCGGTTTTCTAGGGAGGTGGGTGAGTTGTTGTTTAACCGGAGCTGAAACGGTAAAACTCCGGGAAACTGCTACTGTTGTACGGTTGAACTCCGGCTAGAAGTCTCTAAGGTTGGTAGCGTGGTCTGGAATGGACCTCTTAACCGTTGCCCGACTGCTAATCTGCAACTGCACCTGTAAAGTAAGGATCCGGAGGCGTTTCCGTCTCCGGGTACTGCAACTGCTCCGTCGGGAAACCGCTTTACTGCAACAGCTCCGTCGTTTTCCGTCTTACTGCAAACTGCGACTGCGCCTGGAATAAAGAATCCGGGAACGTTGCCGTTTCCGAATACTGCAACCGCTCTGCCAGGTTCCGCCGCACTGCAATCTGCTCCGGTTGGCTCCGCCTCACCGCCACCTGCGACTGCACCTGAAATGGAGTATCTCGGAAGTGTTCCCACTTCCGGTTACCGCAACCGCTCCGTCAGGTACTGCCTCTGCAACTCCGTCGTCCGGTACCGCCTCTGCAACTGCTTCGTTGATTTCCACCTCCGTCTCCGTCTCCGACTCCTTCCTCGGTGATCTGGGTTCTTAGATCACCCTAAGACGTCGTTACAACTTGGTCTTAACCGACTGTAGTCTTATCTCCCTTTACTCCGTATAACTGTCTTTTCCGGGAAACTAACTTTATTATAACTTCCAGTTCCCTAACGAACACGGAAAAACAACTCGGTTGAAGTTTTCATGTTTATTTTCCAAGTTCACAGTCGGAAGACTTAACTGCTATCATCTGGATGACTCTATCCGGAACAAGGGAGTACACTGCTATGGGAGAAGGGGTCTGCACAGGTCGACGTCAGGACACCAACTTCGCCGTCCGCTGTGAAGCGGGGGCTTTTATAGACCTGAGACCCACGTCACGTGACCAACCTATTGTGACGTCATAGTCCGCCAAAACACTGATATTTTCCGGATTTCTAAAAACACTCTAGAACCAATCAGTGGCTGACACGTCACCTTTTAAACCGAAAGCGAGGCTGATCACATGACCTTCCGGAAATAACGTCATTACGTTTTTGTACTCCATTGTTCCGGCTCCGTGTCCGGTTCCGTCTCCGGTTCCGGCTCCGTCTTCGGCTTTACCGACATCATAAATTACTAGGTTCCGAGACGGAAAACCTTTAAAACATTAACAATACGGAACCGTATGAACCTTTAAACACATATACACCCTAATAAACGGTTATTTAACCATAATATCACAAAATACTAACATAATTACCTAGGGGAAACCTTTGGGTACGCCCCAAAACCGTTACATTATTAATAATTTGGAAATGAATCAAAAGCATTTCATTTCGTACGTACGCATGTGCGGATGTACATGTAAAGGCAATCCCCTACCCCCTCCCCCCACTCCATCCTCCGTGTGAAGAAATGGAAGAAAAATAATCTTATTTGACCTCAAGTATGTTCTAAAATTTACAGTATGGTAGTTGCTAAAGGGCTAACCAGAGGGTATACACTGTAAAATACCCCCCCCCCCCCCCTTCCCCTCGTTTCGAACATGAACTAAGTCGGTAACAATGTAAAAACATAAGGTGTAGATTTTAGAAAGTTTATTACAGTCAAAACTGTAAATACATGTACACCAAACTGTTAATGAACAGGGCACACAAACGTTGTCTTAAAGTAATGCAATCATATGTTAATCCATAAGTATGTATTTAATATTTTTTTGCTGTCGTATTCAATTTCTGCTAAGAGCAATTACAACTCTAAAAATTGCTGACACCAAAATAAAAATCGACGTGGAGTCAAGATTCATAAATTGATATAAAAGCTTTGGAATATACATGCAAATCTGTAATATATATATACAAAATATAATTACGACTTGAATCGTGCAAACATGATCTTGAGTATTAGCGGTAGCTAGCTATTCAATAGGTCTATGAGTAGCACCATCATGAATATTGAATCTCTCGTTCAAAAATACAACAAAACACACAAAACGGTAGACACATTACAGACATAAATACAAAGGAAATACGAACGACAGGGAGGAGATTTACTTTGTACAACAGATTGCCTCGTAGCTATAATGATACTTCTATTATAATACAATATACACAACATGATGAAACGCGGTTCAAACTGCAATCTATTTCCCATTTTGTCCATCAATGACTACATAATATTTCTAGTAGTGATCCTAAGTCTAGTCAAATTCTTCCTGCAACCAGCGAATTTCTGCCACGCACGCTCTCCGCGATACAAAAAGGGCAGATATTTCTGAAAAAATAAATTTGAACGATAATACACATCATAAATTGACATGTCATCATTGATTCTATTCAATTTTTACATAATCTTTGCTCTTGCCAAGAATTATAAATTTGCATCAAATGGTTAGACGTTTTTCCGAGGAGATACCTATGTCTAGATGAGCAGCCCTATGCGGTTACACTCGTCCTGGCTAATATCGTCTGGACAGGCACACGTACGGCCACCATTGGGTGTGGGCAGACAGATAAACCGACATCCGCCGTTGTTCAACGCACAGGCATTGTTACCTGAAAAATCGTCTCCCTTATCAGCTAAATGCAAGTTGTCTTCATAACAAAGCATTATTAAATGTATATATAATCCACCAGGGTGTTTCAAATTATTTCTCAACATAGATCCACCATAGACAGTGGAACTATGTACTAAACAACATTGCTGGGAATATTCCCAAATCAAGAGCCAACCTGCAGGACACTGGTTCCTGACGACAGCGATACCGTACAGACGGCCGTGACCTCCATTCGGCAGCTTCAGTCCGGTAGTCTCCGTCTGGGTGAACTTGTTCATGCTCTGCAGATTCTCCCTACATTCCGGGAGAAAACAAGCACATGCATGCAATAATCAACAGGCAGGTAAATTGCATCAGGAAATTAAGTTCATATATAAAGTACAGATATAAAGTACATGTCAGCTACTAAAAATTAGCCCAAAGGCTAAGATAGGTTACCGGACAATTTTGGTTTGGCCATGGCAGCATTGGCAGGTAACAGACCTTGAGATTTACCAATCAAGGTTCACAGTGTGAACAAATGACCTTGACATTTACCAATCAAGGACATTCGTGTGAACTTCGATGTCACCATTACATGTTCATAATACAAAGATATATCTGGGTGGAATCGTTTAGGCCGCTCAGGTCAATTTACACATTACGAGTCAGACATTTGGCACTCAAGGTCATCTGACGTCAAGATCAAGGTCATCATTAGTTGTGCCATATATGTCTTGCTATATGTTCATAATGCAAACATGAGTTCTATCTGCAAGCATTTCATCTATAGAGGCAAATCTGGGCATTTTTTGACCCCAAAATGGCTGTTCTGACCTTTCAAGGTCATCGAAGGTCAAATTCAAGGTCACCACACAAATCACCATATATGACTTCCCATTTGAAAGTGCTAATATCTGAGCTCCATCTTCAAGCGTACTATGAGTACAGTCCGGGCAGCTCCCATTATGAAGGGAAAAAGTGCCGAGAATTTTCTAAGTCCAAAATTTTTTTCAAAGGGTGAAAAATTTTTTTTGCCTAGAAATGGCCCAAAATGGATAGTAATGCGATTTGGAACGAAAAAAATTTTTTTGCCGACTCGTCGAAAATTCAAAATGGCCGCCACACGGAGATCGGCGATTCAAGGGCAACAAAACTTATACACATCATAAAGGTACATAAGGGGAATCTTTTGAAGCAAAAATCTCAAAACTGATCGGACAGTTTTTGAGATAAGACGGACAAGGTGCAAATTTGGGCATTTTTCGACCCAAAAATGGCTGTTTTGACCTTTGAAGGTCATCCAAGGTCAAATTCCAGGTCACCACACAAGTCGCCATATATGACTTTCCATTTGAAAGTGCCAATTTCTAAGCTCTATCTTCAAGCATTCTATGAGTACAGTCTTCACAGCTCCCATTATGAAGGAAAAAAAGGGCCGAAAAATTTCGTGTCCAAAATTTTTTTCAAAGGGTGAAAAAAAATTTTTTGTCTAGAAATGGCCCAAAATGGATAGTAATGCGATTTGGGCGAAAAAAAAATTTTTCGTCGACCCGTCGAAAATTCAAAATGGCCGCCATACGCAGACCGGCGATTCAAGGGCAACCAAACTTATACACATCACAGAGGTACATAAGGAGAATCTTTTGAAACAAAAATCTCAAATCTGATCAGACAGTTTTTGAGAAAACGACCGTCAAAGTCCAAAATTAGCTGTTTTTCGTCAAAAATGGCCGCCATTTTGAGAAAAATGCGAAAATCAAAAAACTAAAAAATAACCCCCTCTTGAAATATTTTTAGGCAACTTTGTGCAAAATTTCAGGAAAATCCGCCTGTAAACTTTAAAGATAAAAATGTGGACGGACGACGGACGACGGACGCAACGCGACGGCAATAGGTTATCGGACCATAGGTCCGGTAACCTAAAAAGTATGTATCAATATAATGTATCGCACATGATTGTATGTATTGAAGTTTGTGCTGCACAATGTAATAATTATTATACGTGAATGTATGTATTCTAAATTGAAGTACACATAAACAAGAGCATACTTGTGCCAGTCGGTCCAGTAGAAGACGTTGTGTGTGTAAGTCAAGTCGAAGGGGTAGTCAGCCCGTGTGTAGATCACCCGCCTACCCATTCCCTCGTAGTTCACGCACTCGATGCGCTTCGTCTCTGCACCATACATACACCAAATCTATCATCAATATCATATCACACGATAACGATATACTGTAGCGCCTTATGACAACACGTTATGACACGTACCGGCGTCGACCCAGCAGACGTGGTGAGTGTCGAAGTCGATGGTCAGCCCGTTAGGGAGTCCCACGTCCTCATCCGCCAGGATCTTACGGTTAGCGCCGTCCATGCTCGCTCGCTCGATCCTCGGGGCGTCACGGTTCCAGTCCGTCCAGAACATCGTGCTGAAAAAGGATGCAAATGTGTAGGCCCCAAAGTAAGTTCTAAATGTTGTGAATGATCTCAAAGGGTAATGTTTGTGTAAAACTAACTGCAACTTTTGAGTATTACGAATGTCATGATGATACATGTAAACTTACTATAAATGAAACTAACTATAACATGAATTATCATCGGATTGCTGCAAATGCGCGATTCTGATTGGTCAACTCTCCGACAATACCCCGCCGTATTTGGAGAGCTGTGACGCAACCCCACGATATTTTCTGTATCGTGGGCTTCAGGCGGGTAATACGGAATGACGTTTTGGAGAGCTCCATATAATCCAATGATAAAATCGTTACCATGGACTTCAGACCCCAATACGGCAGGATATCTGCCTTCAGTCAACATATCCCACTCGGCCTGCGGCCTCGTGGTATATGGTGACTTCAGGCAGATATCACGCCGTATTGGGGTCTGAAGCCCATGATAACTTATAGTATCATGAAAATCATCACTACATGTGCTAAATCTAACTGCAACCTCTCAGAAGTACTATGAACGTCATCGTGACAGAAATGCTAAAACTAACTATAACAAGTTCTATGAACCTCACCAAGATGGGATTGCTAAAATTAATTGCAGCCTCTGAGAAGTTCTGTGAACGTCATCAAGATATGATTGCTAAACCTAACTGTAACCTCTAAGAAGTTGTATGAACGTCATCAAGATATTATTAATATACATGTTCAGGAAACATAGTCATGATTTCATATCATATGTTTGAATTTGGGGAATGGATAAAGAATATAAGGGACACCTCGGGTACCAAACTCATTGCATACAGTATATGATATGCAATTACTTTGGTTCATTGTATTCTAGTATTGTATTGTTGTATTCGGCTGTGTAAAAATGTACAAAACGCAACTCTTGGTTACATGTAAATAATGAGCAGAAAATGTTAACGCTGTCCCCGTTTAAAGACTACTTATAATATAAAACATCTTCCGTGGCGCCCTACCCGCTGACAGGGTCGATGACAATTCCCCTGGGGTCGAAGAGGTCCTCTGTGATGAGAGCCTTGCGGCCCGTGCCGTCCGTCTTGGACGCCTCGATACGGTCCAGGCCCGAGTCCGTCCAGTACATGTTCCCAGTGATCCAGTCTATGGCGATACCCTCCGGCGATCCCAGGCCTTGACGGTGTTAGACATATATGGAATATTTGCTATTGTAAAGGAGTCAGAGACAATGCGTCTTTAGAGAGAATAAACATGTTTATGTGTAGATATCGGACTGATCCTTATATTTCTTAGCTTGAGGATGAAAGTATGTCACAAAAGCTGACAGGATCGTCTGTCATGCACTGGGGTGCTTGTTCACTATACCTGAGATGAGCACTTGGGAGTCAGTGCCATCTAATTGGGCCTTGCTGATCACGTGACCTGCTACATCCGTCCAATAGAAATACCGCGCAAAACAGTCGACGTCAATGCCAATGGCTGTCTGGCCTAGGAGTAAAACATGATTGGCTAAGAAAAATCGTCAATAAGCAAGCCATTACGCTAATTATTGCTGGTAATATCTACGATAATGCATGCTGGTGGGTAGTTAAACATGTCTATATCTACGGACCAGGGATTGAGAGAACAGCCTCGCCCGGGTTGTCGTCAGTCGGAGTGAAGGGCATCTGTAGGATCGTCATACCCTGGGCTATCATCAGGTACGACTCCTGGTCTCCCAATGCTGCGAGTGTAAAAGATACATCCATGGATATAAGTAGAGCGTTAGACTCCCTGTCATGAAACGTTCAGAGTAGGCCTACATCGAAGGCTATTTCACTTGCATTTATGTGGTACATGTAAAATTTATCGTATTTCTCCAAAATAATTGTACTGTTTGTAGGCCTCGATCTATGATAGAACAATGTTAGAAAGCACCATGTCCGTTATACATGTACGCACGTGCACATCTGTAGCCGTCCCCGCGGTATCCCTGCCTGCACACACAGATGTAGTCGTAGCCACGGTTCTCGCACGTGGCATGAGGGTCACAGATCCGGGCGTCGCGCCGGCAGTCCGCTGTCAGTAACATGAGGTGTGGTGTTAGAGTACGGATTTTCTTCATCCTGTGCATCTTGCAAACTAGTGATTTTATAATGGAATAGCGAACCAGGTCTTTCACCAAATTGTTTCCCAGTCTGACCTAGGAATCGCCAGCTTTTAGGTAAATACATGTAGGCCTATGTACTTTCTCTGACCTAAACTGTAGCTTCATACTATCAGAAATACGTGAAGAGATATGTATTTCTGACACTATGGGACCTTCACGACATACCGGTGAGCCTGCATGAGTAGCCATCACCCTCATAGCCTTGCCTACAGCGACACTGGTACGTGGTCGAGTGAGGGTCGTACAGACACTCGGCATTGATATCACAGTTGTTGATCACATTGCATGCTGCAGAGGTTATTATTCCAAGTATGAAAAAATAACAATTACATGTATATTAAATGTGGTCTAGGTTGTGTCAAATTGATTTGAATTTCAGAATCTGTCATCGAGTTGTCAAATGTTATTTTTTTCATCAAATTATTCTATTTGATTATGATGATCATGACTACTACTAGTGTGGTAGCGTGACGGCCACTACCAACAGTTTCCATGGATACTGACATGCCTCTGTACAGCGCTGGCCGTCGCCCTCGAATCCCTCATTACAGACGCACGTGTACCGTCCGGAGCGGTCTGGCTGACAGCGGGCGTTACGGTCGCAATAGTTGTACTGGCTACAGTCCTGGGCCCGGTCACACACGTACCCGTCACCTGTACGAGTGTACCATTGATCACGATGACATCTATTCATCGATATTTCAATATATAGGCCCATGGCAATGGGACAAGCTCGATTTCAATCAGTAACAGAAAAAGGTTGCCTCGACTATACATTTCTTAAAATTACACGTAAGATGCGTACTGCATGGTCTCAAATTTAGGTAACATACACTAGTTTACGTTAGTATCTACATTGTATAATACAAGTGTAACTGGGAAGTTGTCTGTACTGTCGATAGAGTACATACCGGTGAAGCCGGAGTTGCAGCGGCATATATATCTCTGGTTGTAGTCATCATACACACACTGGGCATTGGGGTCACAGCGGAGTGCCTCACACTCGCGGCCCTGGTCACCTGGCAACGGTGAGCAAAACAATTCACGCTCAGATCCGGAAGGAAAATGTCCTAACAGGTAATTCTAGTCTCTCTGGTATGTCTGCCAAGAAACCCCACTCTGTGAATTATATTTGCTATATAGTGAACATATTGTGTGCATGTATCAAATACATCTTATTGAAATTTATTGTATATATTTTAACTTTGTTTGATTTCCTCCCTTCTCTGCACAGTTGTTTATAAAAACTTGACAAACAACACACTTAGTACAAATTATTAAGCGACACAAATTGCGCACAATTGGAAGCACAAATTGTGTACACAGCAAAATACATGCAAAGGCTCACGATATAAAGTCAAATTATAAAGCATTGCAGTGTTATATATGGCGACAAATAATTAGCAGCAAATTGGATATCAAATGAATTATATTTAATAGTGACATTTGGACATATCGGATACATGTACGTTCATGAACTTTTTTTAATTATCCCTGTACCAAACACGAAACTGAAATCAAGAAGTGAGACATACATGTAAAGAAAATTATTGTCAATCTGTAATAAATATAAATATATTAAAGCAATAAGGAATGTCTCCCTTTCAATATGTATACAGTCATATTATATTGCTTCACACATGATCCCCAAGTCTCTGCAACAAAATCAAACACGCATGCTTTCATCATATTTTTTGCCGTCGTTTTAAATGGAAATTCAGGGTAGATCTTTATTCCTCTTTTCATCCATGAACACTGCTTCTGTAAAAAGTAGATACATGCATACAATTCATCTACTACGTGTACATATTGTATGGTGTCAAATTGCCACTTGAAAATGATTCCATTTATTCCTGATTTTCATATACCGTGATTTGTAAATTTATCCATTCTTGCCTACTATTATGTGAAGTTGAATGTCTACATACCGATGGGTGAACAGGTCTGGCCGTCACCACTGTATCCGGCTCGACACTGACACACGAACGTCAGACGGTTGACGTCATAGACACAGTCGGCGAAGTGGTCGCATCTGTGACAGCCAATCTCTTCTGGAGTGACAAATATAACGGGAGACTTCATTTACGTTGTGGTCAAGTGGATTGTTTATAAATACGCGCAACTTTGCTGTCGTCTGAAACAATCGTAATTAAAACAACCTTTGTGGCTGAGATACATGTACTAGAGTACATAAAAGCGCCAACTTTGAAGATGTTTTGATTTCAGAATTCGTGAATAATTCCGAAGAGATGCGATGGATTTATATCTGGTAGTGTTCTATCTCGGACAACTACCTGGCAAATTCAGTAAGTACATGTTAATTATGTGCCTCTCATTAGATATCGATTGCTTCTACATGACTTTGTAGGAAGAAACATGTACACGTACATGTATGATCAGACATGCGATAATTTCAAGGACATTTCCAGGCATAGATACAAGAAAATTAAATCCTTACCCTCCCCGGTGTCCGAGCAGGAGTAGCCGTCCCCGCTGAAGCCGTCCACACACTGGCACGAGTACTTCCCGGTGGAGTAGTCGTACACACACTCGGCGTTCTCGCCACAACTGTCCACCTCGCTACAGTCAAACTCTACAGATGGCAAATACGGGACTTCATAGAGTTATACAGTTACATGTATGAATAAGTATTGTGTTACTTCGAGATCAAGGGACTAATAAAATTTTAGATCCAATACATTTAATAGATATGAATGAACACATCCTTCCATTGCCTAAATCTATGTAGGTGCCTAGGCATACTTATAGACAGGTCTACAATATGTTTCATATTACCAATCATTTATAATTATGATTCATGGATGGATAATGAGTAAGCCAGTATGTAACCGTAATTTAACAATAGAACTTACCGACACGTTGACACGTGATGCCATCCCCATGGTACCCAGAGTTACACTGACACACGGGCGTGCCCCGCTCGGCGTCAAACACACAGATAGCATTAGCGTCACACGTGTAATCCCCGCAGCTTCTGTCAGCTAGATACACAGTCGTGGTCGTATCAAAGTCGGGATCAAAATGGATTACAGTAAACGGGTTCAATTTATTAGCAGTACTGTTGTTTAGACGGACCATGTGCTGAAAGGCAAAGTGTTAATGAGTGTATATTTGTTTATGAACTCCTGAAGAATGTATCCGATCCAGTGACGAACCGCCCGGTCATTCTGCTCATCGGCGAGCGTGCCAGGACAATAGCCAGCAATAAGTTTCTCTGAGCGAGCATTGTCTGAAAGATGCTCATGATTATTGTCAAACGATGACTTCACATCCTGTCGCAGATACATTGAACTTAACTAGGCCTACAACAACTAGGCGGGTGTTAAAGCGGCGCATAGTGTAAAACTGAGCAATGCTTCCCAGGTCACAGATCAGACAATATACATGTAACACTGTAACTTGAGCCATTGCAAACACACATATAACATCAAACAAAACACCAACATCAAACCAGGACATGGACCAAATCATGGTAATCACACATGGCCTAACACAATCAACGTAATAAAATGTAAATACACCACAAATCACAACGAAATTCGGAAACAATAACAACAACGAAAGCCAATCACAATGAATTAGTCAACATACAAAGCTCAGCAATTGTTCGAAATATGAAAAAGTGTAAGTGCTTTAACAATATCAAACAATTAATCAACAGGACCCACGTCAAAACATATTATATAGTTGCCATGGCACTCACGCTCGCAGTTGTACCCATCCCCGGCGTATCCGGACCGACAGCGGCACATGTAGGAGCCCTGGTTGTTGTAGCAGTCGGCGTCAGGGCTACAGCGGTGCTGGCCCTCGGCGCACTCGTCATAGTCTGGGGGCAAGGGAACGGGGTTTAAATTATTGAAGAGCAATTATGATATTACATGTATGATACCTGTGTAAAATGCCTCGTGATCTTGCAGAATGCATTTGCAATTCGGGATGAATCGGCTAGATCTGATTAAAATTTCTCGGTAATTCAGACGAGAACCTATGAATATTAGGCTAATAAAATCTTTGATACAGGTTCAAATGGTGCGACAGGTATATCAAAAACCCACCGACACATCGCTGGGAGCGGCCGTCCATTCTGTAACCTTGGTTACACTGACACTGGTGCCTGTCTCCATAGGCCACGCACTGGGCGTTACTATCACAGGGGTAACCGGCTCGGGCGCACGGGTCTCGGGGGTCCGGAGTTGCTATAACAACAAACACCAAGTAGAGATAAACTAAATATATATTAATTTTGCATTGCGAATTTTTAAATGCAATTGAAATGTAGACCACATTTATGTACTGAGTGTACAGTAGCTCTAAAGCCAGAATCTGCGGCTTTAAACTTCATATAGACTATACACTTGGATGTGAGTAGTGAGGTACACACCTGTGCCCTCCTCGAGTCGGTTGGACTGCGCGTAGCGGACGATCTGCTGCTCCGTGTCGTCAAAGTGGAGGAAGTTCTTGGAGACAGAGACGGTCTGCTGGGCGTCGTGTGGATGGGAGTTACCCTCGCACTCGGTGAAGCTGATGGTCTGGTCGACCGTGAAGTGGACGGGCGCCCCGTCAACCGTGAACATCTGGCTCGAGCGTGACCGCACCTCGCCTGTACAGGAGGACAACACTAATTCCTAGAGATGTGTATGAATGGCGGGCTTCGTTGAGAAGTCAAGTTTGAAGGTTACATGGATTTATGATATATATTTACTATATCATAAATGTTGTGTTTTCTGCTCCCATCTAGAGATACATGTAAGTAGCAAGTACTGACCGGACCCCGAGCGGCTGTAGACTTCCTCATAGTCGGGTATCTCGAGGCTGGCGCCCTGGGCGATCTGGGGCATATCGCCGTTGACCTCCGAGTGCATCTCCATGTGCCCCTCGGCGTTCTGGCCCACGTACGTCTGTCGGATCGTCACCTGGTGTCCCGACTCCACAAAGTCAACCGTCGCCGTCCGCTCAAAGTCGCCGCCTGTGTGTTTTCGGTTGGTATAATGATTATTGGTACAGAGCATGTACATGCAGTGATTTAGCACTGGACGTCTCTAAAAACAATACCAGTCCACACACTGGTCTGAATATGTTAGCATGTAGTCTACATGTACAAATAATCTACACGAATGTCAATTTCAGGACGTCATCCCGTTTTGAGTTAAATATGAGGCATTGAAGTCACCCACCGGTGATCATATATCCGTTGCGGGACTGGCTCTCACTGGGGATCGCTAGCAGCCAGCCGAGGCCCCCGGCGAAGGCGTACAGGGCCTGGAGTGTGTAGCCGAGTTGGGGCGTTACGGGGCTGATAGCCACATACACTCGCCCGTCCTTGAACATCAGGAAGGCGTGCAGCGCCGAGTCGTCCAGTCGAATACCGTTAATCTGACCGCTAACACGGCCATTCACTCGCATACGGATCTCTGTTGATTGAGTATGGAGATGTTTTATTGATGGTAGAAAACACATCGTGGCAAAGCCACTATATGTACACTCTTTACACAGACACATAATGTAGACATAGATTGCTCTCTGTAGGTACGAAATGTGCAAACAAGTTCACATAATATGCAGAAGACGCGCTCGTACCTGGCTCGACACAGTTGAAACCGTTGCCGACGTATGGCTCCTGACACTGGCAGCAGAAGCCGGAGTTGTAGTCCTGACACTGTCCGTTGACGCTACAGGTGCGGTCCCCGCCGGCAGCACACGTGTCCGCGCGCTCTACAGGGGGTCATACAAAGAGACTTCGGATAAGATGACCGGATATGAAAGGTGTCCGGATAAATGAGTGAAGGTTTTTCAATGTTTGATTACTCGTATGTAAGGTTATGATTTCCCAGATATTGATTGCCCGAGGAGAGTTCACACATGACTTATAGACTACATGTAGCTGCAGGCCATTGACATATTTTCATTATGCCAATATGATGTCACAAAAGAGACTGGTACCGTCATGAGAGGGTCCGGTTTGTGTCCTGTCCTCCGATTCTTCGATGTTCTCTCCGTACAGCTGACCGACTCGGAACATCCACACACCGGGGGCGCCGGCGTTAGAGCGTCTGGGGGAAGAGTGCATCTGATCAGAGCCTGAGGTTTATGAGAGTCGGAGAAAATAATCTTTCCTCTAGGATGCTTACTCGCTATCGTGTGGGCCTTTATAATGTTCGTGAAAGTCTATTTACATTTGATGGACAAATATATTTAGTAAGGTAGCGAATTGTCCATTCGCACACCATGAACACGTATGTGATGTTATTCCAAAGTATTTCACATTTCCACCCCTCCCCGCGCCCACCCCACCCCATCAGTCCCTTCATGCCGTACTGTGAGAAGGTTCTGGCGTGCTCGGTGCCGGACCCTCGCAGCACCAAGGACCGCCCGTCCCCGGAGTCGAAGCCAGCCTGGGCGGGCACGTCCTCCTGCACCGGCATCTGCTTGCCCTCGCCCCGCGTCCAGCCCACGTTCGCGTACAGGAAGATCACAAACGTCTCCGAGCCGTCAGACGCCAGCACCAGCTGAAACGTGTTCACCTGTCGCCGGGCGGGAGAAGTAACGAATATATAGAATGTAAGAATCAATCTATTACCACTAATACATCCAAATTTTGATGATTTCAATAACAAACGTAAAATGCCACATTTTGCAATAGAAACAAAGCCCAACCAAATACTTTATCAAAAGACACATTGGTGTCATCAGGGGCAGACAGTGTGGTTAATGTAGTTGTTTCTACTTACACCCAATGGAATTAGTATACAACTGCCCAACAACCTATGAAAATAATTTTGAAATCCGAAACAAACCCCATGGAATAGATATAAAACAAGTACATAAGTACTTAATCACAAGCCAAAAGGCTACTGAGTTTCAGATGTTCAGTGTCAAACGCTAACTAATGTACATTCGAAATGTACTAATGTACATTTGAAATGTACTAATGTACATTTTGAAATGTACATTTTGAAATGTACATTTTGAGAAATTTTCCAGATGTTTAGTGTCAAACGCTTACTAATGTACATTTGCAACCGAAATCGATATTCAACTACTATGTTTCGAAACCGAAAACGTTTTTGGCTTTAAGATGTTCGTGTAAAATTTAGAAATTCAATAGAGTAAATATACATCTACTACAGTATATCGAACCAAAATAATTAAACCAATTTGTTAGCCCGTAGTAGGCTACATTAATACATACGGGGTCGATCTGCTTGTTGTAGTAACCGACATCGTCCCACGTGACCACGAAGAGCGAGCGGGGCCGGAAGTTCCGGTGGTTGGGGAAGTTCGGGTGGATCTCCCGGGCAGCCATCTCCAACAGGGACGGGTCCTCGGTCTCCCTGGCAACGGGTACAGGGATTATCACGTGACGTGTATCGACTTCGATATTAGATAGTAACTGCAGCTTTAATGTACATTTCTATTCGGTGGAGATTCAAAAGTTATATGTATGTATTTGTCGCTTCTAAGAAGCGGAAATATTCCGGATGCAATGCAATATGAGTGAGCATTACCAAGCGACTTTTATTTGCTTCTGTTGAGCTCCTATTCATATTTTCTCTCAATGTTTCTAAAGGGCTCTGACATACGACGGTGTACCTGTAGTAGACATTGCCGGAGATCCGTATATCGATGTCGGCGAGGAATGGCGCGATCAGTCGGTAGCCGAAGGGGATGACGAGGTCGGCTCGGTAGATCGGCAGGTCTGTCCCGAACGACACGTGCCCATTAGTGTTCACCTACGAGTGTAGAAAAGAAGCACAATGTCATTGTGGTGAATATCTTCAAGTGAGTACCATTCAGAGGCCGTCGCGAAGACGCCATGTACTACTTTTTATGATTTTTATAGTAGACATATTGAGTACATGTTTTAGAAGCAGTTCGAATTTGGGTTTACTTGAAAAGTAACACGTGGAAACACTCGGGAGAACCCAACAGCATGTTTAGTTCAGTGTTTGATTGTGTTCAAGTATGCAATGGCATCATTTAACACAATGTGCTTATCACTAATTTCACAAGTATACCAAGTTTACCGTTATTAACCGAATCATCTGAAAACTTGTCCTTGAAAGTATGCGTCTAGTTAGACAGTAATTCTGCAGTATTGTTAGCAATATTCCTATACCAGTATATATGGGATTTGAAAATAAACCTAGTGCATTAAAAAGTGTGTGCATTGCTATCGCTGTCAATCTTGAAGGAATCAGTGACCAGATTACCACTGTGGAGCCATCATGACTGAGGAGATTCGCCTGTCAGTTATACCCCTCTTGTTTACTCCGGTTATACCGTGGATTTGTCTAACACATTTTGGACTGTAAGGGGAATATGACTTGCTGTTTGTTTTCTCTCCCCTGACGTATTTACATAGACACCCATCTTTTGCTGTTTGAATCTCGGGGAATAGGGTGAATGCCATAGGGTGTTGTGCAAACATTGGTCTTTCTAGGTTAAATGTTGCCAATAATTCACTGCCAGATGTTTCGTGTGAGAATTTTAACCTTTGTGTACATCATTACGTGGGGGTATAACAATAGACATAATGTACGAAATTATAGTGCCAGGTGTGTGGAATGCCAAAGTTTTGTCGCAGAAAAAACACGGAAGTGCTTTACTCCAATCCTGTTGCCTGCGCCTACATGTAGGTGTATTTCCTGCGGCACCTCATTGAAAGGAGAGTACTGTATTGTAGGATTTGTGTGTATCATCTGGTGTTCATTATGGTTCAAACAACACGAAGAAGAACAACAGGCCGGAAGTAAGGTGTGCACCTTATCCATTGTACCAGATCTTATGATGATAATACACAAAGATGATTATACATTTCGTGTTCCCTAACATTGAAATAGAAAAAGAGTATTTGTTAAGATCATTGTTGATATTACATGTATATCTCTCCAACTACGTGTACATAGGCCTAGTACTGATAAAAACAAGTACTATATGCGCTTCGATGCCGTGCAGTTAAATTTGCCAACGATATTATTTGCATTATTATTATGTCATAACCATGCAGGTCTCCACATACATGTATTCAAAACAAAATGATCGATATTTTTGATATTTTAATAGTGTACTTCCAGCTCAAAGTCTTGGTTACACACTCGGTATAACTCCACCACCTTGAAGTTGAAAGCACCAATTATTGGTACCACAAGTGGAACCCCTGCTAACGGCCGGATATCCCCGGGTCTGGTGTGAATTGTTCTCTGGATTTTTGACTGATTGCGCTCTATTAGTTCCAGTGTCGATCAGACTGATGGTTATTAACTTTGAACCTGATCAGGAACCTGGGCGCTGTTGCAGAATTGGGCGAGGAGCAAACCTTGAACACCGTACATATCTGGAGTTCTCGTCCACCATTAGTATATATAACACGGGCTTGTTCATGTATGGAGCCCTGTTCTCGACCGATGCTTTGGAAGTTAGGCATAGGTGTTCGTCATGCAAACAAGCTTGAATATTACAGCTTTCCTGTGTCCCGGAAGCTATAATTAGGCCTATATGCTATGTTCCTTCCAACAGTATCTTCGTTTACTAACATATATTCTTATTTAGAATATATGTTATCATTATGTGAACAAATTACCACTAATCTGTGACAAAATTACTGCACCAAATTTCCTTCTAGTTATGGAGCGGTGATGCACACAATTTTGAATTCGAATGTCGGTGTTCCTTTTGCAAAATATATATATGCTATCCGAAAGTGTTCACGTGTCCGAAATTTGCGGGATGGATCTGTGTCTACATTTACTTCAAATTCGAGCGACTGGAAGAACAAAAATCTTCCCAAAAAACAGCAGTGAAAATACTCTTCTACAACGTCCTTCTCTTGGTCGAAGCACTTCAAATAAGATACAGTGTATGTGCATGTTTATTCTCCTTGAACATTTTGATTGTCTTGGTGGTGCAGTTATATTCATCTCATTTGAGCCCACTCTTTATCGGCTTCAGTAAAGAATAAATTTCAGTCAGTGTGACTGTGTGCGGTGCCTCCATCGATAATTTTATCGGCATCACATGCATTTGTTTCAATGTACCGGTGAACGATTGGCAATTTCACGGATATACCGTGCTGAAAGACTCGAGTGCTGCAGACGTAAACATCGAGAGTTTATTTTCTCAGGAGTGCCAGCAATTAAATACAGAAAGTGGGGCAAAATATAGCGGTGTTGTGCCAGTTGAATACTATAGTATCATACCAAATTTGTATCGCTAATTCGAAAAGCTACCGTATTGGTCTTAATAGTGGCACGCGCCCTCTTTTCCTAAAAAATGTTCAATTTTTGTAACCTTGTAATTCCATGTCTTTCTAATAAAATCTTGGTGTGCTCCAATCCACACATTCATGCTTCTTGAATCATAATAAAGAGGATTGACGGCTATTATTCAGGTATATTATAATAGCCTTATAGGTATATTATTCAGTGATTTTTATTTAATCTGAACTCAACTCAAGTTTGAATCATGCACAAGTTTGAGGTTTTTCTTTGGCCCACCGTGCTACTATTAGGACTAATACGGTATATATAATAAAAAAATATATATATATTATTACTTATGTTATAGACCTCATTCTACGATAATAAAGCACTGTTTCCACTTCCGATTTGGTACGTTCTCTTTATTTTACGGTTCACATCATCATTTTACGATTTGCTTTAAATCACGTAGTACTACACTACGTTTTGGCGTCCAGCACATGCACATCATATTTACCGCAAAACGCAGTCGCATACCAATGCAATGCGCATCCTCATCGCGTGCTATTAAAATGTGTTTCGTATTTTCATCTTCCTCGTCCATCCAACTTACACCAAGGAATCGATATCCATGAAATTGAAATAATTACCGACTTCCGTTCATTGTTATCGGTCGTAATATGAACATACACGTGGTACAGACAAAATTATTTTTGGTACAGTATATATGGTATATTGGCAAGTGAACATTGCATAAGGCAAATCTACTGACTCGTGTCTTGTGCTGTTATGGTAAATAGTAGATCTACTGTACACAAACGAACACTACACACACTGGACATAATTAGTGCCACTCTCCAGTCATTTAAAGGATGTGTTCAATGATATTCAACTTTTCTCAGGATAAGTATATTGTTTCATCAACACCAACAGATAAATATTCATTTTTGGTCGGTTTAGAGCGTTTACAGAGCAGTGCCTTTTTTCTCCCAATGCGGGGAGTGACACCAATCTCTTGTGGAAATAACTCGTTCTTCGGTAATTTTCGTGTGCCTATTGACATCCTGTACCAAGAAATCTGCAAGCACATGAAATCACACACATTTACCAGCTGTTACAGGTTTTACACAATCTATCATGTCCAATTATATCCAAATATATCAGCTTCTGGGAGTTAAGTTTTATTCACGTGTACATGTACGTGTACGTACACAAAACCCCCAGAATGTGGTCGGCGTCAGTACTGACCATGAAATTCTCTTCGTCAGAATTTTTTTGTGATTGTGCATTTCTATTCGTGGCACGGTGCTACTTCAGTAGTTGAAGAAATATATATATATGTATATATTCACAACTGTGAGATATAGCATGCTCAGTCCAATTATGATATATGAAAATAACACATACGCTACTCAAGAAACCCATACAGCCGCTTCTGGCCACATGTATTGTGTATTCTTAATTGCTGGTTTAAATGAACATGCAGTAAGAGTTCAGATTAAAGAGATGATACTATTTTGCATATGCAGTGTACAATTAAAGCGTTTACATAACTCTTGAAAAACTGTTGTCCTTGTTTTAACCCAAATGTGTGAATTTCTAAGGTGGGAACGCATGAATGACACGAAACAGAAATCACATACTTACAAAACATAAAAGTGGATAGCAGGGACAAAATTTTTCTGGTAAATTCTGGTTTCATACAGGTTTCCCATACTATTACATGCTCTCACACACAAAAAAAAGTCTAGTACTTTCACTAAGTCTTAAAATATCATCGATTTCCAGCACTTTTACCATAAGCCTGAACCATACAGGAATTATTGTTGTTGTTGACTAAAATAAATGAACAAAACAAAAGTAAACTGCAAACCGCAAGAGGTTCACCGCAATGCAAACCACAGAAGCGATGTACGCATGCATGGTTTTAATTTTGGTGGCTAATAATCCGGAAGTAAAAATTAGCCCAAAGGCTAAGATAGGTTACCGGACAATTTTGGTTTGGCCATGGCAGCATTGGCAGGTAACAGACCGTTTACCAATCAAGGTTCGCAGTGTAAACATATGACCTTGGGATTTACCAATCAAGGTCATCCGTATGAACTTCGATGTTACCATTACAAGTATGTGTGTGGCATTTGATATTCTATATGTTGGGTGGAATCGTTTAGGCCGCTCAGGTCAATTTACACATTCCAAGTCAGACATTTGGCACTCAAGGTCATCTGACGTTAAGTTCAAGGTCATCATTAGTTGTGCCATATATGTCTTCCTATATGTTCATAATGCAAACATGAGCTCTATCTGCAAGCATTTCATCTATAGAGGCAAATCTGGGCATTTTTTTACCCCAAAATGGCTGTTTTGACCTTTCAAGGTCATCGAAGGTCAAATTCAAGGTCACCACACAAGTCGCCATATATGACTTCCCATTTGAAAATGCCAATTTCTAAGCTCTATCTTCAAGCGTTCTATGAGTACAGTCCTGACAGCTCCCATTATGAAGGAAAAGAAGTGCCGAAAATTTTCTAAGCCCAAAATTTTTTTCAAAGGGTGAAAATTTTTGTTTGCCTAGAAATGGCCCAAAATGGATAGTAATGCGATTTTCGCCGACTCGTCAAAAATTCAAAATGGCCGCCACACTGAGATCGGCGATTCAAGGGCAACAAAACTTATACACGTCACAGAGGTATATAAGAGGAATCTTTTTAAGCAAAAATCTCAAAACTGATCAGAGAGTTTTTGAGAAAATACAGACCAGGTGCAAATTTGAGCGTTTTTCGACCCAAAAATGGCTGTTTTGACCTTTCAAGGTCATCCAAGGTCAAATTCAAGGTCACCACACAAGTCGCCATATATGACTTCCCATTTGAAAGTGCCAATTTCTAAGCTCTATCTTCAAGCGTTCTATGAGTACAGTCCGGACAGCTCCCATTATGAAGGGAAAAAGTGCCGAAAATTTTCCAAGTCCAAAATTTTTTTCAAAGGGTGAAAATTTTTTTTTGCCCTAGAAATGGCCCAAAATGGATAGTAATGCGATTTGGGGCGACCCGACCCGCCAAATATTCAAAATGGCCGCCACACGGAAACCGGCAGATTTAGGGCAACCAAACTTATACATATCACAGAGGTATATGAGGGGAATCTTTTGAAACCAAAAACTCAAAACTGATCAGACAGTTTTTGAGAAAATGGCCGTCAAAGTCCAAAATTGAGCGTTTTTCGACAAAAACGGCCGCCATTTTGAAAAAAATGCGAAAATCAAAAAACAAAAAAATACCTCCTTCTCAAAATATTTTTAGGCATTTTTCTGCAAAATTTCAGAAAGATTCGATCGTTAACTTTAAAGATAAAAATGTTAACGCCGGACGGACGGACGGACGGACGGCTAGACGGACGGACGGACGACGGACGCAACACCATGCCAATAGGTTATCGGACCAAAGGTCCGGTAACCTAAAAAAATACCTCCTTCTCAAAATATTTTTAGGCATTTTTGTGCAAAATTTCAGAAAGATTCGATCATTAACTTTAAAGATAAAAATGTTAACGCCGGACGGACGGACGGACGACGGACGCAACGCCATGCCAATAGGTTATCGGACCAAAAGGTCCGGTAACCTAAAAAGGCGATATTTCACGAGCTTGGCTCGGCGTCACTGAACGTCTAGGAATGCTTTGTTTGTTTGCGAGGTTGGTTCGAGGTCTCGAGCACCAAACACAACTCTTCCCGGATCACTGCCCTGTATGTTTACAATTGAGACGCTTGAGTAGCCTGCGAAAACAATTATTGTATTAAATCGGCGGCTTGGACAGTGATGAGCGGCAAAAACAAAGGAATGTGAACAGCATGGTGCTCTATTCAGGATCAACCTGTACAGGGCAAATCGCGGAGAAACACGGCCTACTTCAGTAGTTCCGTATGTTAAATGTACATACGCATTATACATATCATGAATACATATAATATGAACGTGATATGTAATTTGTGGGTTGAACGTTTCACTTAACTGTATGTTCAGTTGAAGATAATGTACAGTTATTCTAGAATGGTATTTGTTCGATCAGAAAAAAGTGGCTTTCTGTGTTGTATCTACTACATGGACAGACGGTCAACTAACCTCAGGATTTACATAACTATCTTTTGACCACCATTCCATGCTGCAGGAAAAAATGTTTGTCACCAGAAATACATAACGAGAGTCTCTCTCTCTCTCTTCTGTATTTCTAGTGTCACTAACACAGAAAAATGAAAGCAGAAATACATAAGAGATAGTACTGATGAAACATGGAAAGGGAATCTCGTGAAGAACTCCATCTTTGCCACATGGGGCTCGACAGATAATCTTTGATCCTAAATCCTTGAACTTTCAACTCACATTGATGTGAACTTCACACAGCTGGCTTGAAACATGCTATACATCCAGAAAAAAGTTATATCTTTTGAATTTCGTTTTATGAGCTTCAGCTGTTAGACTAAATAAATGCAAAAAAGATCACTATATGCAAAAATCCTATCGGAATACCGGTGTTTATGACACACCGATGTATGGTAATTTCGCCCTCTCGTATCCGTCTCCATGTTTATCCCCCCCCCCCCCCCCCTCCGAGTCGCTGAGTGCATTGGTACATAAATGTCAGATTGGCATTGCCTTGAGACACCTGTACCTCGCAGAGGCACCTGTGGATTCCATCCCTTGGTACTCGAGTACAGGCGTGTCAGGTGTATCACGCGTACAAACACCCTTCACCAGCAATAGCAACAGTACGGCGTGATATATACCAGCGGGTCTGCTGACAGCTCTATACGGGCTGGCAGGGTGTACGCTGTACTTGTGGGGGTGGGTTTACATTGGAACGACTGGGTCTGTGGCTGCATGTTGATTGTTGTGGCCTGGTTAAGATCATTAATGATAGATAATGGCCGATGGGTGATGAAGAACGGGAAAAACGTAGCTGCGAAAATTGACTCTGATATATCTTGGTGTCAACTGATGTGTAAATCTCTGGGGATACCCTGTATATGTGTCAGCAGGTCGTTATTTATTTCTGGTGCCAGTTGATACAGTCCGTTCTGGTAATTAGTATGTACATCGTCATTAAACTCATCGTCTTCACTACCATATTGATGTCGTACATAATTATATCGATTGTTTATGTACATGTATAATGTCACTGTGTGTGAAATGAAGGAACAAAAGATTCATGTCATTGGCTCATTCAAACGTGTAAACACTGCTACTATTTTTGGCATGTAATGGTTATAGTGCCACCGTTCATTGATTACCCTTCCATACTCAGATAACTGATAACAGGGAACATCTTCTGATAACACTTATCGGCTCTCGTTTTGGCAGGTTTTCTTGTTTTCTTTCTCGGCGCATTCCCCGCTAACGCCGAACTAATGAGCGTGTTAACAACTCGGCCTGATATATGTGTGTGGTCCATTTAACTGTTATCTGTAACAACTCTGTCAAATAGCGAATACGGAGCTGTTATACGGAGCATGCATTGCTACGCGTTCTCTTTTGTGTATTTTTACTACGCGTTAACATTTGCCTGACGAACTGAGCAGTTCTAGAACTCTGTTCAGAATGTTACAAGCGAAAGACAAGGCACTTTGTGAGACAAGTGTTCCGTTGTTCGCAGTGTCTGCGAAGTTGTACTGCTGATAAAATAATTACAAAGCGGTTCAGTTTTGCCCAACTGAGTATTACCACTGATGAGTATTACAGCTATATTTCATAAACTTTCACAAACGAGTAGTTTGGAAAAACTACACATTCCAATGGTTTCGAGTGTATTCCGTAAAATCCATCATCGACAGCATTTACATGTAATACCTATCCATCGGTATTATTTCGGCAAATAAAGTGTTTAGTGTTTTAAACGATAAACGGTAGAATTATGTTAGCAATCCCTTTGCCTATAGGAACATACATTATGTGTGGCAAAGGGTTAACGAGATATTTATAAGTATGTGTGATGTTGTTATCTCCAATCCATGCAGGTATAATTACAAAGCTCCAAAGCACCTATCTACAGATAACACGGTCTGTTATAACACCGCTTCTTTCTACTGTATAGTTCCCTGTAGATTTGGAGTATAGCTGTTTATGGGATACAGCATAGAGGAACACAGAATCCGACTGTATTGATAATTGCACGATATCTTATCACGTGAACCACTTAATCTGCACGGTTTATTGACCGCTCACTACATGTAGTTTGATGGTACGTACATTTGTATTTATGTGTTCATGGCTGTTTGGAAACCAGATAAAAGACATATATATATTCGAGATAATACACGGGATAAATGCCTTTTGTGCATGTCCCAAATCCAAGAGATATATTATGTCGAGTTCCATGGAAACTATTTTTATTGATGCAATATACCGGACCACTTAGTGTAAATCGTGTATGTAACATTGGTTTATCAAAGAACTGGCCATGTGTTTAACGTATGTAACAGCTCACATTACGTCCGACATGCGGCTGTTCTTTTTTGTCGACAAGTCACAGGAATTCAGACTGTTTTATTTCTGAAAAAAACGTTGCTAAACTTATGATAATCAAATTGACAGCCTGCAAAGCGAGCCATTTCCACCAGTTTGGACTTTAGTCGGCTGCCAGTGCAACTCATAAAACCCAGACACTGCGATTTCCATGTCCTTGATGGGGCTAAATGTTTGCTTTAAAAAATTTAAGGAGGTATTTAGCAGTTCCATTCACGAATATAAAACATTAGAACGCTCCACTAATTCGTAATTACTGCTAAGGATCTTGCACATGGTTCCTCGGCTTCCAAGAATGTACTACATGACCTTCAACTGTATTGTTCAAGAGTATCCAGAATATATTGCAAGAATTTTGATGACAAAAATCCTTTGGACTCATATCACATACACGAATTTAACCTTTTGTGTGTGGAATTATTAAAACATCGTTTCATTCTCCGAAACCAAAAAATTATTATTCGCAATGCATACGTGTATTGTTTGTGCTGCATGATGCTCGATTTCCGAATCAGCCGGTTCAGTTCTTTGACACTCTTCACAATGCTCTACGCACATTTGTATATCATCGCCAAGTACATTGTACATATCATACATGTATATGCACCTGTACATAATTAGGACCCGTGTACCGTGTATTACGGCGGTAGTACTCACGTAGATGCTGTGGTACATCTGGTCGTAGAAGGTGACGGGGATGCGGAGGGGGATCTCCTCCGAGCTCTCGTCGTCCCCGACGGGGAGCCGACTGTCCGGGTAGTCCGGTCCGAACGGGTACAACACCGAGCGCTGGATGGCGTGAGCGCCCACCAGCAGCCCCACCAACACGCAGAGGGTCCGGGGTAAACTATCCATCGTCCTCAGTACGTATATTGTTCTCTATTATATGAATGTGCTGTTTAGAATGGGATATTTATTACCGATCTAGAGCATTCCGTTCCCGATGGGATACCTTTCCTGGGTGGTGCGTAGCATGTAATTATGGAGAGCAGAAGGTTGCGTTTGTTTGGGTGCTTTGCTTGTTTCAAGGCGGCTCCTTCCCCCGAGTGTTGATCTAAGTTTTTTGGTAATCCGAATTCTGTATCAACATTAATTTTTGCGCTGCTCTAAGTACGCTCCCCTCCCAGGGCCGTGTGATGATGAAGCTGTGCCTCTGCTCCTGCCTCCAGACCACGGAAATACCTCTTGCACGGGAGAGGCAGATACCCCCGGCGTGCTTCCTATCGGCCTCTTCTTCTAACGAGATAATCCGGAAGGATTGTTTCGCTTCTGAGCTCCTCTTTGAGGCTCGCAGACTTCAGATCCCGACGGTAGATCCGCTCGTACCTCCTCTTGTGGCACGCACGCACGCTCCACGATACACGGACAAAGAGGAGATCAGACTTATGTATTGGATCCTTGCAGGTGATCACAGCTCGGCTACAGCACGTGAGGAGGCCTGACTGCCTACTGCTGAGACTAATCGACGTACGGGATCTATTCCTCGCTCGGCCACATGGGGAGCCAGAGAGACGGGTGCCACTTATCCAGACGTGTGGAGGGGCGAGGTGCTGGGCGGAGGCAGGACTGGAGTACCACCGAGACCATTTGGATGGATGGAGCAGGGCTGGGACTGTCACTGAACGGCTTGCACATGTAATGCTGGTGCTTTCGTACGTACAGTGCGGTGTGGCGAGGGTCGGGATGGGGGCGTTGTGCAGGTGGAGGGGGGATGGGGGCGTGTCGGGGTCTTGAAAATAACGAGGGGGGGGGGGGGAGGGGGCTTGTGTGGTTATATCTTCTCCTGTGATGTCACTTGATATCTGAGGCCTAAGATAATAAAATCTTTGTTCATCAGCTGATAGTTATCTACTAAATCTCCACTTGTATGTACATGTACATAGGACAAAAATATGAATTTCTGCATAAGTTTGTGGTAGGCCCTACATATTTTAGCGTATCATAATTTCAGTGTTTTCATCAGGATTTCAGGAACCCTGGGTGTCATTAATATGGAGTTCCACAGGCGACATACGACATACTACATACGACATACGACATATGACATACGACATATGACATACGACATACTACATATGACATACTACATACGACATACGACATATGACATACGACTTATGACATACGACATACTACATATGACATACTACATACTACATATGGCATACGACATACCACATACTACATACTACATATGGCATACTACATATGACATACCACATACTACCCTATCCTTCCCATTGAAAGAATAAACTTTCTCATGGACGTCCCAGAAGGACTGAGGCACGATGTGCAATCACTACCTAAACAAAGAAAACCACCTCAGGGATGACAAAAATTGTCACCCTCCTTGAAAAAGAAAATAAATACAATATTCAACTGTTCAAAACCTCCAGGCAACTGGCGTCCTCACAATTCTGCCATGCTAAACGGTATAGCCAAATTCAATGGAATTTCCATTGTGAATTTTTCAGATGAAAAACTTGATACAAATTTGATAGGCCTACATGAAAACATGAGTCTGCTGGATACGTGTAGCTATCATTTGTTCCGATGAGGTGTGTGATAGATCTGACATTGTATGAGTTGACTGGTATCTTGCATGTGATAAGTCATATGTAGTATGTCATAGGTCGTAATAATCGTATGTAATATGTAGTATCTCATATGTAGTATGTCATATGTATAGTATGTCATATGTCGTATGTCATATGTAGTATGTCGTATGTAGTATGTCGTATGTCATATGTAGTATGCCGTATGTAGTATGTCATATGTCGTATGTCATATGTAGTATGTCGTATGTAGTGTCATATGTCGTATGTCATATGTAGTATGTCATATGTAGTATGTCATATGTAGTATGTCATATGTAGTATGTCGTATGTAGTATGTAGTATGTAGTATGTACCATGATGTCATACATTGGTAAGTCACTTTCACCCTAGCCCTGAAAACAAGGCAAAAGCAGGTTGTATTTTAATTTTTTTTGTTCACCTTCACGAAAAAAAAAAATCTTGAAATACACCCTGCATTTTGCCTTGTTTTCAGGGCTACTTTCACCCTGGTCACTTTTAAAGTCATATGTCGTATGTAGTATGTAGTATGTCGTATGTGGTATGTCGTATGTAGTATGTCGTATGTCGCCTGTGGAACTCCATACATTAATGTTACTAGTATATCATACATGTATCACATTCAAGACATTTACACTGAATATAATTTTTCAAGTAGTTGACGGTGAGTCAGTCATCATCAGCCATATTTTCATTTTCACTATACTTGGATTTTTCTAACTAGTTTACACTGTTTTTCGCTAATATTTTTGTGATGCTAAACGCTATCGTTCTATAACTTGGCATACTTCACCTGGGAGTCAAACGGCAATTTTCTACAAAATTTCACACAGCTATCACGAAAATTGAAAAAGTTGGCAATCTACCCCAATGTTAAATTTAGCCCTATTATTTAATTTCTGGGCCCGCACACAATTCTGTGCATTTGCTCGGTTTTGTAGCGGAGCAATGTTTCAAAATCAACATGTTTGTGTATAATATACCCCACTGTATCTCCTGGTTCAAAGTTACAAGAATATTTCGAATCCTGATGGATGTAAACAGGACCAATTCCTCGAATATGCTCAGATTCTCGAGATCCCGTTTTGGGCTGAAATTTAACATAGAGGTAGATTGACAACTTTGTCAATTTGGTAAATTTGGTAGAAAATTGCCGTTTGCCTCCCAGGTGAGGTATGCAAAGTTATGGAACGATAGTATTCAGCATCACAAAGATATTAGCGAAAAAGAGTGTAAACGAGTTAGAAAAATCCGAGTATAACTCCATACTTAGTGTATCAAATACAAATTAGCATCTGCTTGTTATAATAAAAAGAATGGTGAAAGAAGCGTGGGTGTGTTACCAGAAAAGTGACGAAACATTTCATATGCAATGTATCATACGTGTGCAATTGGAATATTACACTCGAATGTATGTGTATATTTAGCACACTTTAGCAAACTAACACACCAAGGTTATTTACATGACAAGCATATGTTTATTACAAAGCATGAAGATGACAAAACATAGACGCACGATCGGAAATAATATGTGCATGTATGTCCTGGTAAGATATTAGTATTTCCCTATATTCAATGCATTAGTATTTCCCTCTATTCAATGTCTACAAGTGTGATTTACATTGTTGTGGTCGGAAAGATACACCCGGAGATATCCAGAGCACTTCTGGCAGGAGCAGTAACATTTGGCGACGATTGCGGTTTCATGACTTCGCTGGGTTTGTTTGCACTTAATAGCTCGGCAAAATCAACAGTTTACAAAGCACACAAGATAAAGATACGATATGTGTATATATCCCAAGCCACAAACAATGGAATTTTACAAAACCAAAGCCATTTAATCGGCAGATCTGTTTGATGTCACTGTAGACAAGTTTCCCAATTTGGTTACAAACTAAATCTGACTGGCAAAACTTCGAGTGTCCTAAAGAATGTTTATCACATCCTAAATGATAATGTCCACAACAGCTGTGCGAGAAAAAAAAACAATGGTTGTGGAACAAGACAAGTGTGGAACAAATATAGGCTTATGTGAATCCTAGACGAACGCATAATCACAGTGACGATGTATTTTGGATTGCTACATATAGTATTAGTTTTCATAAAGATTTATCACAATTTTTAGCTTTGCCGTCCCATTTGATCCGATAAACTATTGTCGTGGGTTTTTGTCCGTCGTCCGTTCGTCAGAAAAATAATTTTATTTTGCCAGAATAATTATCCTATAAATTAACCAAAACCTAGGCCTATGTATATGGACAGAAATACACAACGAGAGATATATTTCTGATATGGGTGAATGTCCTCAGCCCTTTAATTCTTTCTTTTTACATGTAGATACACACACGAGACATTGGCGGTCTTGACCTTGACCTCAGACGACCTTGGGTCGTAAATCTGAAGGTCATGTCTGACCTGAAGAGTGTAAATTGGATTCTGTATACAAATGTAGACAGTGCTTGTAGTTATGGGGCATATAGAACGTCATATATCGCGGGTCTCCTGGGGACCTTGACATATTGCGGATCTTAAATGGGGTGACATTGAATTGACATAAGATGACTATGAGAAATAATTGTTGAGGTCACCTCTAAACTGTAAATTGACATGTGAATATGAAACGACCGTAAAATAGGCTTAGGTTTGTTTATTATTAACATATTAGTTAATTATTAGATGATTATAATTTTGATAATTTATGATTTATGCAGAAAATACGTCATACATCTTCATATTCAATACTCTGAGTGCTTTATAAGCTCAGGCTTACCAGCGTAATCATTACATATACAACATGGCGTACAAAGTAGCATTCAATAACAATGCATATGAATCAAGTGGAGACATATACACCTGCCCATTGCGCTAGTGTTCACACTAAAGTACTCAGATTTAAAGTTGGTCATACAGGAAGCATAGAGTTGGTTCATGTTGGAAGTCATTTGTTTTTGGATTGTTTGAATTTGACTTGAGATGACATCTCGAGTGTCAATTGTTGAGGTCACGTCTGATCTGAAATGTGAACATGTACATTGGATGCCGCTGACAAAACGTTTAGAAAGTCAAATATGGTGGCTTATTGGGTGACTTTGAACCTATCAAACCTCAGATGACCCTGAATGGTAGTAAATGTCAAGGTCACATCTGACATGAAATATGTAAACTGGCCTTCGCAGGGTACTCGCTCGTAGTCGTAGATAGAGTTTGTATCATGAACTGATAGAAAGTGTTATTTGGTGTATCATATTGTGACCCTGGAAGTGACCTCAGGTAAATTACCAAGTCACACCTGACCTGGAATGTGCAAATTCACCTGTACAGACAAAATGGTTGTAAATAGAATAGAGCTGATCGAGGTTTGAATTGAGAGGTTTGAATTCACCTTGAATGGTGAATATGAAGGTCCAGTCTGGTGTTAAATTAACAAATTGGCCCTGGAGTGAAGATGGATACAGGCAGAGGTTAGCTTTGTTTTGTAACGGATCTGGGGTCAGGCGGAACTGACGGAAGATTATCGGCTACTGCTACTCGGTTGAAATGGTCAGAGATCTCTACGGGTTGGTAGCGTGGTCTGGATTGGACCTCTAACCGTTACCGACTGCTTTCCTGCAACTGCACCTAGAAGGAAGAACTCAGCCGTGTTCCGCCTCCGTCTCCGCAGCTGCTTCTGAAACGAAGAACTCAGCCACGTTCTGCTTCCGTCTCCGCAGCTGCTTCTGAAACGAAGAACTCAGCCACGTTCTGCTTCCGTCTCCGCAGCTGCTTCTGAAACGAAGAACTCAGCCACGTTCTGCTTCTGTCTCCGCAGCTGCTTCGCCGCTTCCGTCTCCGCAACTGCTCAGCTGCTCCGTCTCCGCCCGTCTCCGTCTTCTTCTCTGATCATCTGGGTTCTGGATCACCCTCAGACGTTATCAGATTTATCTTAACCGACTGTTTCATATATCTTTTTCCTTTGTTTTTCCTTTACTCCATATTATCGATACTTAATCATTCATCAAGTTTCTTCAGGAACACGGAAAAATAACTCGGATGAAGTTTTCAGCTTTATTTTCTAAGTTTACAGCCGGAAGATGTATTTTGAAACCATCTGCATGTCACTGCCGTGAGCCGGAGTACCTCTGCTCTGAAAGATGGGTCTGCACTGATCGACATCAGAACACCTACTTCACTGACCCTCGCCGGAACGAGGGTTTTCATAGACCCAGACCCGGTGTCACGTGACCAACTGATTGTGACGTCACAGACCGACAAAACACTGATTTTTCCGGAATTTCTAAAAACATGCTAGAACCAATCAGTGGCTGCCACGTCAC
This sequence comes from Terebella lapidaria, assembly GCA_949152475.1. Lineage (NCBI taxonomy): Eukaryota > Metazoa > Annelida > Polychaeta > Terebellida > Terebellidae > Terebella > Terebella lapidaria. Next base: position 20,243,718 of record OX424561.1, read on the forward strand.
GTATTATACCGAAAATGAGGCTGATCACGTGACCTTTTGGAAATTACGTAGTTTGACGTTTTTGTACTCCGGATGCTCCGGCTCAACCGTGAGAAAATATGCCGAGTTCCGAGCCGGACAACCTCCCCCACACCAATAATACGCCAGTGTGTCTGTCTTTTGATAAAGTGAATGGTCGGGCTTTGTTTCTATTGCAAAATGTTATATGTTTGTTATTGGAATCATAAAAATTTGGCTGTTTTGGTGGTAATAGATCGATACTTATACATACGTACGTAGGAACACTCTTTAAATCTATGAATAACCCTGATTTTTTAGACGGAAAACCTGGGGAACATTTGGGAACACCCCAAATCCGTTACAGTATTATGAGCATGTAGGAAATCACATTATGAACAGTGTCAGATTTAGTTTGGCCATTACCTTACTGGCCAACTTGAGGCACTAGAGTCGATCGTACAAAAATATCAGTAAATGAGTACATTTATAGATCCATTCCAAGTCCTATACTGTTGCGTAGACATGAATGTCAATGTGAAAGTCCATTCATAAGAACCATGGGAATGGAATCGACCACTTGGGCGTAGACCCACATGTTGACTTTTTACCATTACCTAATTTATACTTATTCACACCTGGCGGCACATATTTCCGGATAATACAGAATCATCCGAGCCAATTTATTACTGTTTGGCTCGCCCTCACTGTCGAATTTTCCGAGTACACAATTCATGGCACACATTTTTACGCTGTTCTTTAACTGATGAAGAATTGAAAACTGAAAAAAAAATTGTTGTTCACCATAATGAGCAATAAATAAATGGCAGTTCAGTAGGCTACTAAAGCGTACTCAAAAGTTTGGGAGTATAACTCCAAAAATTACTAAACACTACATCGTAGAATACAGAAATACACCCAGATCACAACGTTGGATTGGGTTCGGTAAGGTTTAAAGATCTTGAAAATAGACTTTGGGATGAAGACAACGCCGAGCGACACGCATTGACCACACGCCATGACGCACTTGTTCATTATAGGTCTAAAATCCTGGTGATTCCCGAGAAAGTCCCCAGCCGAGGACTCTATCTCCCTCCCACATGTTTATTATATGTCTCAAAGCCTGCTGATTCCCGAGATTCACCAGACCCGATTCCTAAGGGCTCTGCCTATAGCACACAGTCATGTTCATGTCAAGTATGTCAAAGCCTGCTGATTCCCGACATTCACCCAAGCTGATTCATGAAAGCTCTGCAACCCTCAGTGATCACCATTATGGTAAATCTTCCAGTGACTTTGAACTTGACCTCAGATGACACCGTGTGCTCTGATTTGGATTGAAACACTGGCCTTTGGAGTGGTCAGTAGTCTGGCGTGACATACAGAAATATGCATTAGGAAATAATTTCACGGTGACGTGCACCTGAACATTCTATGTACACCAAATGCTTGGAGATACAGATTACATATAGCAATTCATACTAGTACATCTCGTAATAACCTTGAACTTGACTGATCTGACACCGAGTTCATTGTAGACCTCGAACTTGATTCCACTTGATCTTGAGTACTTGGTCAGAAAACGACAATTTAGAGAAATAAGTTTGCGATCTACTATCTTTAAATAAACGATAATCTGGACAAATTGATGGTAAGCTGCAGCACCCTTGGTGTTGTTTTACCATTTCTAACATTAGGGCCTCTACCATTTTGTATTAGAATAAATGCAGACTGCATATCCAGGTCATACCGGCACTCGGTTACGAGATAGTCCCAAAATCGTGTTTTAATAACAATCAAACCAGCATTTTGATTTCCTACAAGAAAGTGCGCCAAAAAAAACACTATTATTGAATTTCTCCAAACGAATTTCCACATTCTTCCATGTCAGATGGTCCCAAACACTAAGTTTTGCAAAAATCACATTACACAATGAACTGGTACTCAGTTTGAGTTGAGCCAGAGAAAATACATCCGATGAGCACTCGAATCGTCTCGATATCATCTTAGACGAGGGTCACCAAAAGATACACCATATATTACTTCCTATATGACCATGCATAGCACAAAGTAAACTCTATGCAATTCAGTTTTTGGTGTCAATGAAACCCATTTGCGCATTTAGTGGTGCACACAACCCTGCCCACCCCATGGATGTTGGAGCAATTAGGTTAATATTTAAGGACTACGGACTGTATTTCATCAGAAGCGAGGATGAAGTAATGCATTTAGGATTTAGCCATGCACTAATAAAAATGGCGGGCCCATTCTAATCGAACCGTAATTACATATTTGATTTCATGTAAATACCCCTGTTATGGCCCGATATTACGTGATTTTGAAACGTCATTTTACGTTTTCCAAGCACTATCTGTAGTTATCATCACATTCCTCGTAGATCTACCGTTGTGTCCATGTGATATCATAATGCTCCTGTCTCAGAGAAATGGCCCAACCTGTTGTGTGTGTAACACTGCCCTGTCTATGCGCAAATCCACCGAGGTTCCATGTGGGAAGCACCTGATTTGTGGCATTTGTTCGTCAGTCAACTCGGAATATTCAAGGCAGTGTTCAATATGTATGCCAGCAGATCCTAACGTGATGGGCAATGAGACGGACCTAATGGGAATCTGTAGGGCTCTCACACCCGAACCGATGCCGATGGAAGGTATACCAATCAAGTTGTCTTTGGAAAATAATGTGAAAACAAAACAAAATCAGCCAGCTATTCACAACATCAAGAGAATGACTATATACGTGACAATAAAATATACATGTCTCTGGTTGGGTAGGCAATTAATATCCAGATTTATGACCATCTCGCTTACATTTTGTAGGTCTATCAGAAGAGGATCTTTTCACTCACGACGATGACATCGAGACGATGTTGTCCCCTCACGGTGTCGAGGTCTCTGGGGTTCGAGGGAAGGACGATCACCAAGCAAGCAAACCCTCGAGGGCCTCGGCAATGTCTCCTGTCCCCCAGGACCGGTCTCAGCAAAACCAAGCCCCAGGCCCTGCTCCCGCAGTGCCCATGGTACATCGCATTGACGCCAGCGGTAACACCGTTCGCTACTTCCCCTACCGTGCAAAGCCAGTCAAACACTCGCAAGCGGCGAAGTCGACGGTCGACGATCGCTTCCAAGAGTTTGAGATGGTTCCCATGGCTGGTAAGGCTTTGGGTGGTGCGAGCAGACCACCCAAAACGAGTCGCGGAATCAAAGGTTTCACTGGTTACGACCCTAAGGTTGCCCTGGGGTCCGACGCCAGCATGAGCGCGGTAGAGCGTTTGGTGTTACACCCTACTTCGGGGGCTACTGGTGCAGACTCGTTCGACAGTTTCACACGGGTGGGTGCCACGGCTGCAGCTAATCCACCATGCACTGACCCTGGCCAGTCCGACCAGCCATCAAAAGCGGGATGGCATGGCATGGAAGGTCCCCAGGGCGTGACCGGCTCCGAAAGCAATCACAGTCTTCACAGCACAGTTAGCATCGAGAGAGGAACGTCTCCATGCAAAAGTGAGTGAAAATGAAGAGCAAAACCTCTGGATCTATTTACAAAATGTGGGATCATTAATTAGTCTTTACGACGTCTAAATGTGGACAATTTTCAGACCGCCGGGGGCAGTTGCAGAAGGCAGTAGACTGGGTTCCGGCGGCCGTGCGGCCAGAGACAGCAGGTAGCGAGCAGTCCGGGGTGTCGGCAGGCAGTGACCACGTGTCGATGGATGACGACTGGATGTCCAGTGGAGCCAGGGAGTCGGAGGAAGACTTCTGGGGCATGTAGTCCACAGGTCGACTTTGGTTGACCACAGAAGATGACGACTGACGACGCCAAGTGGCGAAGAGAACCCGAAAATGATATGTTCCTACTGTACTGTAATCAAAGAATTGATAAATCCTCTGTTGACTCTAAATAAAATTAATATCAAATCCAAGCATGCATTTCTCTCCAAATTACCTACCAGGCTTATGTACTAATTGTAGTACACGAAAAATAGGACCAAATTTGTAGGACCAAAATAGGACCAAAAATAGGACCAAATTTGTATGATGACCGTTTCCTCATGGGAATACTAAAGTCAAGTTCAACACAAAACCTCGCATGAGGGATTAGGATGGTCGGATCAATTTGAAATTTTGTTTGTTTCCTTTTGGTATAAAACCATATTTTTTCACCAAATTTCAGACTTCAATCTTTAAAATTGAAAACGTTGGCAATCTACTCCAATATTAATCACATCAAACATCGTATTCGCGAGTCTGAACAGAATTTGGCGTGCTGTTCGATGTTTAAATTGCACAGTACTTTGTAAGCATGATATTTTGTTGGAATACACCTGTATGATTCTTCTAACTCAGAAACTTTCCTCATATTACATTTCTTAGCGGAATAAAGATCATGAAATCCAAATTTGTTTGAATTCCTGTGATCTGATTTGTGTCCAACATTTTAACATAGGGGTAAATTGCCAACTTCTACAGTTTTCAAGATAGAAGTCTGAAATTTAGCGAAAAAATACGGTTTATGCCAAATGGAAACATGTAAAATTTCAAATTGATCTGACCACCCCATACGAAGTTATCGCTCAAATCACATGAGATTTTGTGCTGAACTTGAGTATAGTAATAATTACCATGACAACCTTCAATTTGAGCAAAAGCTGTGAACTATATGCACTAATGCACTAGTGCTAAACAACACATATCTTGCACTGAACACGACTTGTGTTTTGGGTCATCTGATCTCAAGCTCAATTCGGCCAAATGCACAATACTAGTATCCTCCTTATTATATGTACATTCTCTCAGTACATACATGACACATCTTCAAGAAATCTCCTGTTTGACGCAATACGAACCTAAACAATACTAGTATTTAGGTTCAAAACCGAGTCTACGGTCCGACACATAATGGCATTGCGTTACGTCTGTCGACCGTCATCGGCGTCCGACGTCGAAAACTTAGGAAGGTCGCATCTTTTATCTTTTCTGTTTTGAACGAATGGTCTACGTTACCAGGTTACGCTGGATCGAAAATTTGAAGATGAACAGCACAACTCCTTTTATCGGTATTCTAGTTGAGGCGGCCAGTGTCTATTCCAGTGTTGGTGTCAACAGCTGGTCACTCTCACCATGCGAGAGCTCTGTGTAATCGTGCTGGCGTCAGTCACCCAATTCGCAAGACAGGTTTAGGTCAGTTGCGTCATGTGCAACTTATTATACTCCAAGAAATGCTTATTTTGACGCCATTTTATGACACCTCATCCATTCGATTAGACATCAATATTCGCGCGCAAAGTAGGCAAGCCTAATATTAATCGTAATCCTAATACAGACCACGTCTAATATGCAACTTGTGCAATGACATTCATTAACCTCCCGTTGCTCTATTCTTAATGGAGAAAGCAGTTAATCTCTTCTGAATGGATCATTTGTCAGCGGGTGTTTAATGGTATAGATTAATACAATAAAGATTAAGTGTTCATGGCGGACAGTATCGCCCTGAACCATACGGTGAGACGTTTACATGGAAATTGGCTGGATTGAGAGGCAATGAACCCCGAATGTTAGGGTAGCCCATTTTTCACATATATGTACCAACTTGCAAGTGGACGTAGTTGGTTCTATTGTATGTCGAGTCATGGTATTTTAGAGCCCATCAGCACAAGAACAAACCGTACGAGAGAAGAGACAGTTCACAATAGCAGGATATATTCACCAAAACGAGAAACACAAGCCTGCTACTTACATGAGAATATCTCCGATAAATCGTCCAAATAAACTGGCGACCACAGGCTAACGAAACGAAAGATGTCAAGCGGCGTACAGGAGGGGATGACGATCCCCGCTCTACTGATAGACGGCATGCCTCCAGATAACGACACTCCGACGTCAGGCGCCCCAGCGGATCACGACACCCTGACGGCTACCAGGTCCGTGTCTCCAGCCGTGTCGACCTCGGACCTGACAGTGGAGTACCATTCAGACAGCGACAGCCCCCGCGCCCACGCTAACCCCGCGGCCCTGAAGCAGTTTTTCCAGCGCAAGCCCGTCCTTGACTACTTCAGGATATATCTGGACGTCCGCGAGGACCTGCTCGTCCAGCTCAAGTTCGCCGGCATCCTGGACGAGGACACCTTCGACATCATCCAGGTACAGTAAGGCGTTTCAAAGTACTGGACACCTCCGATCGGGAACAAATACATTGCGACTTGGATAATAAAGGTTTATGGGTTTGAAAGAAAGGTCGAAGACATAATTGGCAAAACTGTTGGTACATGTACAACCACTGATCAATTAACCAGAGCAAACTACACGTAACCGATACTATGATTCGTTCTCCTAAGAGTACGCAAATATCAGTTTTCACTAAAGCCATGATCTCCTGACTGAGATATATAATATGATATCCCCTGCCTATCATAGGACCTGGGGTTCCCGGCCAATAGGTACGAATTGATGGAGGTCATCATCCGACGCTCCTGGACGCACGAGCAGTTCGAGAACTTCTGTGCCGCCCTAAAAAACACTCAGGATGCCGGCTTCGTCCACAAGATCGTCTCCAAGGCGGAGGGCTACATCACGGCAAGTGAAGAAGGTATTAATCGTCCATCTGCCCAAAATTGCCTAGACAGTTGCTAAACCAAATCAGTTCACAAGCTGTAAGTCATTCTTGATCTTGTATCAGAACTGATTCCAGCAGTAAACTAAAGGACCTCACTTTGCGCATAATAGGCTTGGGCAGTCAAATGATGATACGGTGTGATTCTGCTGACAAACAGGTACAGGTATACACATATTGTTTACAAGAGCAATTACGGAACAAACAACTCAAAATGATTTGAATAACTCAGACAAAACATATAAGTATCCGCGACAGCAGAATCGCACCGTATCGGCATGTCACTACCCAGCCCTATTTCCATAATTCCGCCTAAAACTGATTATTCAACTTGATTATTGCCCCATGTCCAGAGCGTCTGCGACAGGACGCGCTGGACGTGTTGGATGATTCCCCGTGTGAGGGATACTACACCCTGGCGGAGCTGGAGGGCCTCGACCAGCACAAGCAAAAGTCCATCAAAACCAAGCTCAAAGTCAAGGACGATCTGATCCGGGACATGCACATCGAGAACAAGGCCAATAAGATGGCACTGGACTCCCTGACACAGGAGCACGACAACATCAAATCCAAGTACGTCACAGTTCAGACACTACTCTATTCCGCATTTTCGAAAATATCAGTAGATCTATATCCCATCGAGAACAAGTTAGTATTCAGACATTTATGTCTAAAATGTAATCACATCGTACTGTGTGATACTGTTGTAATGTAAACCACCAAGGCATGTTTGATTTCGTCAGGTTTGTTGCCCTAGACAAGTCAGTGCGGGACGTGTTGGACTCTATTGGATCCTCGGATGATAATGTCGATACTTCGGTTTGCGTCGCTCTCAGTTCGCTCAAGGACACTGTGAGGAGCGAGAGGAAGCAGCTGGTCGAGCTGGAGAGGGACTACAACAAGGTACAGGTCGAGCTCGTGCAGCTAGAGCTCAAACACGGCCGCCTCAACCGGGAGCACGGAGAACTCCAGGAGAAGCTGGACGGCATCAACGGGCTAATGGAGAAGGAACGAGAGGTCATGAAGGAACAACTGGAAGCTCTCGAACATAGCCTCGTCAGTTCAAAGGCTAAGAACGAGGAGCTTCAATTCAAAGTCGACGGGCTGCAAGATATATTCGGAGGGCACATTAGAGAACTAGAACATCAGCTGCGCGTTAAAGACAAGCATCTCATGAGGAAGTCGCGGGAAGTCGAGAGAGCTATTGCTGAGCGAGACGAGGCTCGGGGTCAAATCAGCGGCATCAAGGATCAGATGAGGAGGCTTCTCCGCACCTTGGGTCTGACGAATAGCAGAGGTCAGATGTCACTTGAACAGGCTCGAAATATCTCAGATGTCATGAAGCCTAGGAGATGGAAGAATCAGAGCCACTTGGACACCAACGACGCCGACCTGGACAAAGATTTAGTTGTGGAAATTCTTGAGATGCTTAACTCTGTAAACGAGAAGCATCTGTCCACTGGAGATGCTGTTGTTGAAGAACTTTTAGATGCCATCGAAGCAGCAAACGATTCTCATCAGAGACCATTGTCGCCATCTCGATCCCCGCAACTGAGGCGCTCTATGGCTGAACACAGCTCCCCAAACTCAAGAAAGAGCACACCAAAAGTTCACACGTCAGCACCACACGTCAACATAGTTTCATTCACTGCTCTCTCAGACGAAGTACACCTCCCCAATGTGAACACGGGTCCCGACAAGACAAATCTACTGAAGATACATGATAAGTACCAAGGGTCAGCGCCTCGTCCGAGCTCACCGTCGCCCCGATCCAGACAGGCCTCGCCTTGCCCGGACAGGGACATCCCCACTCTCCTCTGTTTAGTCTGTGACAAGATATTCACAGAGCCCTCGAACCACAACAACGCCTGTATGCATCACGTCAGTGGAGCCACCAAGCTCTACGAGGGAACAGAACTAGAGGTGTGGTCATGCTGCAAGAGCAGAGATTCTCTCAAAGGCTGCCAGAGGGGCCGGCACCAGGCTGCTAATATCGACACAAACCCAGAATACTTGTAATTTGTTTCGCTGATTTTTGTCATTTATTCCATGGAAAGAACAAACTGATATGTCTGAGAATGTGAAGAATGATGGCTATGTTTTGTCTCATTTTTATTTCACCTTGACCTTTGAATAAAACATATTACATCATAATTTTTATTTATTACCTTCTCATACAGATACATGTTTATGTATAATAAGATCGAGCAGTTACAAACTACCGAAAATTAAGACATTGAACGGTGCAAAAACTTCAGCATTTGACAATCAGTTTACCACATTATCAGAAACTTGATCCTATCTTTTTGCCAAAAAAAGTTCACACACATACATCTAGGGTCTCAATTTGGAGAACAAACATAATAGAATCACAAATACAACCAAACAAAATCAACCAGTATGAAATTGAAAATGCTAGCTCATGACTTCACTCTTTTTCTCTGGAGGTTTCAAGTGCTCCGGTATTTTTTCAATTCGGTGCTGAAAATAGAAACAAAGGATTCACAATCATATTTCCATATTGTACACCAGGTTAACATGGAAAACAATGTATTGAGAAAATGTAAGTTACTCCTATAGCTTGACTGATATGTACAAACAGTACGCCTGTAGATGTACATCACATGCTACTGTTTTGTTGAATACCTTGGTGACTTTCATGGCCATTCCCTCAGGCAGGTTCCTCTGAATGTACTCCAGGAAAGTGTCGGCCGTTGAACCAGTTAGACGCTTGAACTGAGAGATAAAAGACATATTCATCATCAAAATCTAATTTTACTTTTGCATCCATGTACACGATATTTGTCAGACGTAGCCACTCAACTGACCTCAAAGCATTTGTAATGTGTTCTGGTCTCGTACTGCACGAAATGTTTCTTGTAAACGTGGACAGACTTCAGCATGCTCCATCTTTTGATCTCTCTTCGCGGAGTTCTTCTGTGGAAGTTATTGGTATAATCAGAAATTCAGAACGAGAGATGCATTTCCAGGATAATGTCAGTCATTGAATAGAGGCCTCACAATATCCATGTCATGAACGTACTCTAGCGAAATATGAATCTACTCCCATGTGCATACACCATATATTATGAATCATTTAAGTTGGAGCTTTACATATAAAGGAGAGCTCACATGTTCTCTAATGTCAGATCCAGTTCATGTGCTGCCAACTTGACAAACTTCGTGTAGCTGGCAATGACTGCAGGATCATGCCCCTTCACTTCAATCTCCAACGTCTTATACAACGAGTCCGGCTCGGGTTTCTGAAGGGTTCAAGTGTTACATACATTATGCCTACATATATCATGTATATTGATTGCACACATTCATCAGCAACCACAGACTTTTCCGAAAACTCACCTGCACTGCTGTTGAAAAGTGATTGTGGATTTTCGAGACCGCTGGGTGTAGATCGATATTTTCTCTGGAAACAGAGAGCAAATTGCAGTGTTGTATCATTCATCAGAATATAGAACAGGAGTGGTAATTGTAGTAGTAAGCATACAAAACAATGGTTCGCATATTGTGAGGATGAATAAGCACATACTGATATCAAACAAATACAAGAGATGATCTTTTTGAACTACAGTGTATACGTATTTACCGATAAACAAATCATTTAGAGTGTTCCAAATTCCACAATAAATTTCAGTGTTCCTAAATCATGTAAATTGTCATAATTTTGGCAGTCATGTCCAAGAAGATTGAATTCATACATACTGGACAAGTGCTTGCTTGAAAGGAGATCCACAATGAGCAGCCGAATACCGAGTACAGATCGGAACCTCCTGGAAATATCAAAACAACACATATTGATCACCTTTTTCTTACACTCATACACGAACCAGTCCTTGTTCATTATACTGTGTTTTACTGATAATACTGTTAATTACATTATAATTATGATCAGTTGGGGTAATGCCAAAAAAAAGGCCATTATTCAATGCTCAATGTCACTCAGTCACTTTCATTGCAACATGTGCAAGTGACCACACGAGTAGTTGAGTAGTTTGATCTTATTATACATGTACATACATGTATGTAGTTATCTCATAATCAACCCTCCTCATCACCTTCATTTGGAATATTTCAAGAAATATATGAAACACACCGATTTTAATTAATTGAGCATCTGTGGCAAACATGAGAAACTGTGAATTTTCTTGTTCAAAATATGGGTGCATAAGAACACAGAAATGGGCATGAATTGCAGAAACGGAGTAGAGTATGTAGAAACAAGGCCGGTTGGGGCAGAAACGGCTGTTTACTACCACAAAAGCAAGTTCTTTAATGTATTTTTGGTGTAAAGATGATATTAACCGGGAAACCTATTCTTACTTCCATCGTTGTTGTGTAGGCCTAAACTCATCAGCGTCACCATTCTTTAGCTATACAATGTCCCATCACACACAGGGTGACAGCTCTGTGGCAGCTCATCATTAGCCTGCGCTGTCACTCAACAGTGTCTGTGTCTACCTCTACTTACCTGTAGCTGTGTTTACATGCCTATTTTATTGTTATTTTTTACTCTTCTTTGGAATGCAATAAACATTTATGAATAGGCCTACACTTGTATTCTTTTTATTAAATTTCACGCAATACATATTTTTTCATTTATAAATACACTTGGGTTTTTTTTCAATTGTTAGGCCTATATATATATATATATATATATATATATATATATATATATATATATATATATATATATATATATATATGTCTTATATAATATATACGAGATTTATATTTGTATCTCATCCTCATCAGCTTAATCGGTCTGCGGATGGATGATCAGTCAGAAAACAACATATAAACATCTGTGAATGAAGAATGATGAAGAACACAGACATTTATGTAACACTGGTTTACATTCAATATATTTCTACTGAAGAATAACTGGAGCACATGTGGGATAAAGTGCCACTCGGGGCAAATGTGTGATCGACCGATCAACACCATGCTTATGCTATCTGCACCATGTGAACAGTTTTGAAGCAATCACAGCCTATATCTCAGATTACCCACGTTATTGTACAAGCAATCCGAATAGTGTTGCAAAATTACTGTATTTAAAAAAACTTCATTTGGATGCACAAAACGGCCTGTTTCTGACCATAGCTGACCCGTTTCTGCATTCTCAGCTCCGTTTCTGCAAATCTGGCCGTTTCTGTTTTTCGTTCTCTTCTAAGAAAGGAGCAATGAACATTCGGAGCACATGTTCAATTTAGTGCGCAATTCTGTTTCTTCATGATAATCAATAATGATGAGTTTATCAGCAGCACAAAATGATAATCGCAGATAAAAAGAACACATGATGTGTCATAGTAAACAATTTTCCATCATAACCAATTGTCATTCCGGATCTTAACTATAGGAAATCAGCTGGGAATGAAATTGCCCACTCTATTGTACATGTGAGCTGAACATTCAAAATCATTATCACCTGTTTATATTGGAATGGCTGAAGGGGGTGTTTGGTCTGCAGGTGTACTGACAATGAATTTCACTATCCCCAGTGCAGAATCAAACAAGACAATGAAAATTACAATATAGTTACATAGCAACCTAGACAATGCACCCAGTTTCGTTGGGACTATTATTAGTATAAAAGGGGCACTATATGGGACTCCGTTTTTAGGGGATTTCCAGATTTGTCGGCCGACGCTGTTTTATTTATAGAACAATAGGTCAGATTACGTTTTTGTCCCAGGATCTCTGCGGAGCAAATTGTCAGATCAGCCAGGTCGGCTCGTCAGTGTCCTAGGTCAAAAACGTCATCTGACGATTTGTTCTATAAATAGTGCTCAGTTTATAATACAATATTTGAAGTACACATAAATTATGGTTTATTAGCCTGGGGGAATTCCATACATGTTGATAAAATTTTTAGATTACAAAAGCGCGCTATCCACATTATCAACAATAAACATTACCGATCACACACTGACCCTCTCTTTAAAGCCGATGAAATTCTAAAAGTAACGGACCTGTATCATCTACAAGTGCTTATGTTTATGTATGACCATAAAAACAACAATCTCCAAAAATCATTTGAACATTTTGCAAGAACAAACATTGTTCTAAAATCTAAATTGACTAGACAGGCACATTTATATTTCACTCCGCGACCAAGAACAACTTTTAGCTCTAAATTACCTAATTATTCTTTCCCTAGGCTATGGAACACTTATGATGAATCGTTATCACGCTTTAAATACAAAAACCGAAAGACCTTCCGTGAGTTTTTGAAAACACATTTTATATCACTTTACGATAACAACATACTCTGTCAAAATCGGTACTGTAAAGATTGTCGCACTTAATAATTTAATATTGAACATTTTGCCTCGACATTTACTTAGACTGTACCTGCCCCACGTGTGCTGCCGCCGCCTGCGTCCACACCACACAGTACCTGCCGCTCCCTGCCTCTGATCGAGATCACATAAGTCTTTTTTTTTTCTGTTACTGTTTCTTTAGTTATTTTTCTTATCATTTAGAGACTTTCTGTTTCTATTATTATTTTTTCTCACCTCAATTTTTTTCAGTTATTTTTTTTCAGGGCACCACAGGAAGACAGCTTTACCAAGCTATGTGGTGACCCGGCTATTTCGTTATTTGTAATAAGTGTTGTGTATCATAGTTATATAGCCGAATAAATTTGATTTGATTTGATTTAGCAGCGTCGGGAGAAAAATCTTGGAAATCCCCTAAAAACAAAATCCCATATAGTGGCCCTTTAATCACAATGTTGTCAGAATGACCAGTTGGGAAGAAGGGGTATACGCGACCCGGCCGCACACGCGACCCGGCCGCCCGTTACCTCCCATATATCATAGTGCTCGCAGCAGCAGTGTGATCACCTGCATGCATGCATGGACGAACATGCCTGGGTGCCGATTGAAGTGTCGTGGTCTCTGATGCATTGTATGTTTGAGATGCTCGACTAATCATGTTTAATAGTGTAATAAATAAACCATGTTGATTTACTGAAACTTATCTGATTCAACTGATTCAAACTTATCTGATTCAAACTATCATGCGCCTCATATTTAATTCTGGTGGCTGCTTGACAGTTTTCTGCTTTTTTATTGCACTTTTGGTTTTTTGTCTGGTGGCTTCCTTAAATCTGCCTCCAATCCCTCAACAGTTAAAGGATTCTTCACAGCTTCTGTATACCTTTTTTTGTTGTACGTGGCGAATGGATGCCATGCAGTAATCTAGTACTTTAGTGCTAGCTGAGCGCTATGATATACGACATTACGAGAGGTAACGGGCGGCCGGGTCGCCAATGGGCATATATGTCACCAAATGGGATTCTTTTGGTGGCATATATGTGTCAATGGGCAAACATGCCACCAAATGGGATTCTTTTGGTGGCATATATGTCAATGGGCAAACATGCCACCAAATGGGATTATTCCCAACTGATGTCGTGATGACCCGACTTTGAAGTTTGAGCGATAATGGAGTAATGTTCTCATTCATGTGAAGAATACAATCTGAATGGGCGACTCGTAATGAAACGCCTTCAAAAAATTTTCACACAGTCATGAGAATATCATAATTAATCAGCAATAGTTACTGTTACCGAACATTTCCTATAAATATTGCGAAGTACAAAATAACTCCGGCTAATGGGCGCCGCCATTTTTTCCAAATGATAAAAAGCGTCACGAATTTGTAGAACGATTATACACTCTTCGTGTAAGGTTTCTCGTAAATCACGGGAGGTGGGGGGGGGGGAGTGGGACGAGAGAGGGAGGAGTAATCTAGGGGGTCGTAAATAGTCGGGAAGTCTGGTTTTTAATACTCTTGCTTCGAACATTGATGTTTCCATATTTTAGTAACCGTCGAAAACTACAATTTTCGAAGCGATGTTTCATACATCAACGATAAAATTCAGCAGGTAGGCCTATATCACGAATTATGTAATCCAAATACGTAATCTATCGTAAGTTTAGGCCAACCTGGTAAAGTGATAACGAGATCTAGATCTATAACAAAAATAAATGGGCATACTATTCAACCCCACAATCCCAGTAGATCTAGTTTCCCTGAAACTATTCACTTCAAGTACACATATCGATGGTTGAAAAACTGTTCGATTTTGACAATGAACATTTTATGATATCCAAGTTATTCCTGGGAGAGACACCGAATATTTGATGATATATAACTTGAGGCATCAACTTGAAGTTGCAATAAAATTTCCACAACAAAATAATCAGATATTCACATGGCAACTGATTTTTCATTTTCTGTTGTAAATGGCCTAAAGATGTGGTTGTAAATGGCCATATCGAATATTCCATAAACATGAGAGACAATGTGAACGAAAAAGCTTATAAGGGTCATATGACTTTTTTATTCCGAAATTGGCATTTTTAACCCTTAATAGCACATCATGGAGCCTCGGAGGCCCCACTCGATTAATGTTGGCTCACCCCCATCATTGCTTACCAGGGCAATATAACTTAAGATATTCCTGCAACTATCACCTACCATTGTTGCTATGATTTTAGGTACCACCAGGTCAAAGCTAATTCAACGTAATACGTCATTTTATACAAGCACCCCCTTACCAATGGGGGTCTGACATTATTATATATATTATATTATTATTATTATACGTGGTTCCCGAGTAGTTGCAGATTCCTCCTTTTGCTGCCTCTTGTCATTGTGGGGATGCTCGAGCTCCCCTGGCTGCTCGCCAAAACCACTCCCAATCACCAGACTCCTCTCAACATCTTCCATTCCGTTGTGCTCCACCGACGCCCGCTGGTGGGCCCGTCATGGAGCTGGCGCTGGAGGTCAGCGTATTTCTGGGTATGATATTTGCACCCTTGCCTCTCGCACACAAGGATTCACGGCTTCTCATGGACCTCCCTCCTGTTCCTTCTGAAGTTCTTCTTTGGGATGATGGCTTCGCTCTGGCCACATCTGGTTGGCTATGCTCCGGCGTCATCTTTGGATCAACAGTTAGCCTGTATACATCTGCCATGATGACTCCTTGTAGGTCATCGACTTTCCGTTTCAACTTCTCTTCTGCAATCTTCAGCTGCAAACCTGGTCTTTTATGGGCTCGTTTATACATACAAAGTTTGTCCGTCACCATTTCTGCAGAGGTCTTTATTCCGTATCTACAGATGTCCATTCTCCACTGCTGACTCCAGACTAATGCCTCCAGACTCGGCACATTTCCCTGTTAGACCGCCACCTGAGCAACGTCTCTCTCATCCTCCACCGGAGCCAGTAGCTCTGGGCGCCAGGTTGAGGCTTCCTTGCACTGCACATCAAGCAGGCTCCCCATCGGGTGTCCACATCTGTTATCATCCTACACCAGTGCATCTGTACCTTGATCTTCTGCAGTCTGGCTGACTCCCTGGTGTACTCTGAGATGCCGAGCTTCCATCAAGACCTCTTTCCATGCAGCATAAGATATGATGAGCTACAACATTGGGGGTCTTCAGCATTGCGGCTCCAGAGGGTCCTCTGCATCTTCTTCACGAGGGGTATTCTAACCCTGCAGGCAGTGCAGAGGTCTGAACGTCGACCTCTGCACTCTGCACCTCAAAGTTGATCATCCCCAATCTGTCTCCGCAGAAGTCGTCCTCCTGCTAGAGCCTTCCCTCCTGTAACTGGAGTGTGGGGAAGAGCCCCAGGAAGCCATCCTAGTCCTCCCCGCTATGGGGGGGGGGAGATGCCTCACTCTTGCAGTGGAACTAGTAACTGGCAATCCGGGCATCCGAAAAAGCTAACATGCCCTTTGCATCCTTCAAATTCAGAAGCCATTTCGGGGAAACGTGATCGGTCCTGACTAAAATACTCTCACTTTTTTCGTGGTATAGTAGTTCCTCTGATTGGTACAAAAAGAATAATTGGCATAGGCGATCACTCTCTCATGGCCATTGCGGACATGATAGAGGACTTCACCTATGCCGTATCCACTGCATGAGCAGATTTTAGTAGTCCATACAGAACCGGGTGGCTCCATCCTTCTTCCAGACTAGGACTATGGGAAAGGGTCACGGATTGTTGCTAGGATCTGTCACCTCAGCTTTCAGTATTTTGTTCACCCCTGCCTTTGTAAGCTGCTGCTTGTAAGGCACTCACCAGAGGGACTGCTTGATGGGTCGGTGATCTCCTGTATCAATCACATTACACTGGTGACGTTCGTCAGAGTTTCCCGTCTTCTGCTGTGAATACAATCATTCATGTAGTTCATGATCAGGTTGCGGAGGTCAGAGAAAAAGTTGGAGGCACACGTTGCGGCAGGTGTTTGGCTCATCACCAGCATCACTTCCTCAACCCCTTGTAGTTGCACCATTAGGCTTCCTCCTGGTATCATCACCTCATGCTCCTCCATGTTGAGGAGACCCACCATCACCTCTTCGCCACTCGCCTCTACCAGGGCTCTTCCCACGTCATATCATGGTCAGGGTGGGTTATACAAGGCCCATGCATGGTCGCCTCTACCTCGGTGCCCTCTTGATTACAAGGGAGACCAGGACCTCTAACCTTGGCAGGAGTGGGATCCACCACACATAGGCCAAGTACACTTGGCTCTGGTGTCTTACTCAGGAACACTGGCTTCTCGTTTACTCTCATCTTCCCAGTTATCCCCTAGCACTCCAGACATCCCCACTCGGTTTAAAACCACTTCTGTTGGTACTTCAAAGTCCCACAGAGGGATGATAGTCAGGAGCGTGCCGAGGACATCAAGGTAGTCTCCCGTTGCAGCATGTAGGAGAACCGTCCAGGTCCTCGGTCTCTCCCTTACATGGTCGGGCAGCACAAAAACATCCACAATGGTGGAAAAAGCACCCATATCAGCCAGCAGGTTGATCGCTCGTCCCTCCGGGCAGCAGTGGGTGTACCAGGCTAAGGGCTTGGATTTGGTAGCTATATTTACACAGGACAAGGGAAGGTCTGTACCCCTCTTGAGTGAGAATCTCTGCACCAGTATTTACAGAAAACAAGGCCCATCATCCCTTTCGAGCGTACCCCTCAGAGTCATATCAACATCAGTATTTACCATAAACAGGGAAGGTCCGTACTCCACATTAGGTGAGCCACTCGGAGTCATTATCTTCCATTATGTCTTATCGTCCTTTATTACCATGACTTGTACTTGCCAGGATCAGGATTTGCAGCATCAGAATTGGGTCCTCCTAGTTAACATGATGTTCCTTGCCCTCTAACTCCTCTTGGCTGGCCTCGTCCTCCAGCTGCTTCAAGAGAAGCGCCAGACCTCACATATATGTCCTCCAGTCTCTGAGGACACACTGGTCTCAGGCTAACTCAAACTTATTTTGGAGAAAATATCTCCCTTCCGAGTCACTGGAGTCCATCTCGCCCTCCAGTGGTGGTTTGGGAGTCGACGCTGGACTGACTTGGACAGTTAGTGGCACTGTGTGGTAGTATACCTACCTACTGCAGAGGTGGCGCTCCCATCTGCGAAGCCATCGGGGCGATCATCTGCTGTGGAGCATACTTGGACCCTCTCATCTTCAGAGAAGGTACTGCTGCCGTCATCGTCCGGCCGCCTCCATACCGTAGGGGCTGACGCCTTACAACCCTCTCTCTTCCTATCACCCTCTCTCGGACTGTAGGGTAGAAGCCAGGAATAGACCTGGGGATGCCTCACACATTGATGATTCCGTTTTAAGTGACGGCATTTCGCCAGATGTATGGTTGCCTAGGGAGACAACGTGAAGCGATATTGATCCACGGGCTGGTTTATTTTGCGCGTGTTGAAGTCTGGTTTTGGGAAAAGCAAAAATTCCGATGGTATTTCCCGGGATTTGGAGTAGAGAAAGATTTTGCTGAATGTATGCTATGTCGGCAATTGCGATCTGAAAACGAGCTAAATTGACAGGGGTCCTGTTCAACGTCATTTTATGAAAAAATTTGTACTATCATGCTCTATAGTGACCTAGATTTTATTGAAGTACTATGATTATACTATCACACCCTGTCAACCGTTAATCCCTATTTTTTTGGGGGGGAAAGGTGAAACGCACATCCGAAGTTGCCCAATTTAACATTGATTTAAATGCAGCCGATAATTGGTCATATCAACCCTGTAGGCCTTCCTGCAAGAGCCTCCAGTTGGGAAGAAGGTGCTCGGCACCTTCCTATCTACATAGCTGGGTCGTTCTTGTCTCTCTGGTATCGATACAAGAATCTCACTATTGCCCAGGAAAGATGTGGGTTTCCCCAGAACTTTCCCCAACCCAGAGTTGAAACCAAGTTTGGCACATATTTTGAGTTAAATATTCCTTGTGGTGAAAAGTTTGATCTGGCTCCAATTTCGTCATTTTGAGATTTTGTTCAACTTTTAGGCCTACTTTGAATTTTCACCTGTGGTGAAAATTTCGATCTGGATCCAATTTCGTCATTTTCAGCTGCATTTTTGGCCACATATTTTGAGTTAAAATATAACTTTTGGTGAAAAGTCATCTTGAGATGCACTTTTGATTAACCTTTACTTCGAATTTCAACTTGAAAACCTAGGTTTGGTACATAGTTTGAATGGATATAACTCGAAACCAGTTTTGGCACATATATATATAGTTTGAGTGGATATATAGGCTAACTTAAGGTGAAATGTTCAATCTGGCTCCAATTTCGACATCTTGAAATGCAACTTTGATCAACTTTCACTTGGAATGTCCACTTGAAAACAAGTTTTCAAATATTTTGATTTGAAATATAACTTTTGGGGAAAAGTTCAATCTGGCTATCTCTCGAAATGGAAATTCGACATATACATGTAGTGATTTCAGTTACGACCATGAATTTAACCTTCAATGACCTTGAAGGTCAAATCACCACTCAGAGTCAAGAGATTTTGTAGTCATTTTATTACGAAATCTGGCTCGCGGCCTCACAAATGAAGTCACACGTGACACGCACCAATTAGAATACAATCGTCCGCCGTCACAGCTCCATCGCCGTGGCATGTCCAGGACTGCAGGCTCCTGACTTGGCGGCTCACCGTCAGCGACCACTTTCCGGAAGTCCACTGTCGCTGACTAACTCCAACTATCTCTCAGCCCTTGCGTATTCTATTAATTGCATTGCTTACCCGCTGACTCCCTTTACAATGTCCCTTTACAATGTGACTTGCGCAATACCTTTTGCCAACGTGTAGGCCTACTGTAAAATTGAAAAGGCGCAACCATAAGTAGAAAACACATCAATACTCATGGATAACTAGCGGGTCTGACTGACCATTCAAAATATCCACAGTAAATCGGCATTACATACAGGTTCAGGCAAGTAAATATACTAATATCTCGAACATAAATGACCTTACAACTGTCATGGTTGAACACCTTTTCTGTGAATCAAATATTGCCGAACAATAGTAATCCCATCCGACAAACAACTCAAAGCATACACCGTCGTAAGGTCACTTGGCAACCAAGATCTAAGTCATCCATGGATCGGGTTTATACGTGAACATGAGAGTACACATAGGTACTAATAGTTGGGGCTGTGAATTGCGGATATACACTGTCTGTATGTTGGTAGAATATACAAATTTTATGAAGTTATGGTTATGGATATACCACACCCAATCTGGTGGACATATGAAACAATAATATACAAGCCAAATCTAAATTTGTTCCGTGAGCATTTTGAAAAAAAAGTTACATGTAAATTATTGCAATTTACCTACCATATAATAACATACATATAGTGCTCGACATGAAAACAACTACAACACATGTGTTGACAAAGTGACATATGCACGGGTGACAGGCCATAAATGATGTGCAGTCGGTTTCCGGCCTCGGGCGTAGTATCCAGAGTTAAAACTTTACCACGGAATTGTAAAGGGACCCAGGTCGATTTCTGGAATTCCATTCCGGATGCCAATTCCGAATTTGAGGCCTAGCCTCGCAGCAAATGGCCCGGCTCTCGCCTCAGCAAGGTGTGCTCCAGCACTGATTCCAGTGTAATTCAGGGAAATTCCGGCTTCTGCTCCGGCACCACCAAGTTCAACGTGAGCCTGCAATGGGGTGTTCTTCATGCCAACTTCTGCCCTGCCGACTCTGGCCCCAGCGCCTGCATGGATACCCGTCACTCCCGACGTTGCTGACGCATTTGCATCGTAGGCTGCTGCTCTTGCACCCACTTCAATCCCTTCAAGCAGGTAGGCATTAGCTTGAGCTTCCAGTCCAGTGGCACTTGCAAAAGCAGTCTGTTTGACGGGAGTAACAGAGGTTCCCGCGCACGCTGTCTCTGTGTTTGCCGAGGCCCCTGCACCAAGGGCTTTCAAACCACCAACCTCATCCACGTGTTTTTCTGCAGCAGCAGAGTGGCCTACAGTCCCTTTGATCTTTTTTTTCCCTACTCCGTTCGCCATAAAGGCTCTGTCTGCAATGTCCACACCTATTTGTACAGCAGAGGAAGCAACAGCTTGTTTGATTACATCATTCTTCTTGGTTTCCGCGGTCTTCTTGTTGCTGGTCTTGCCAGTATCACTGTTCTGCTTGGAAACGGCACTATTTGTTCCCTTGCCTCTATTGCTGGCTTTATAAGTACCACCTTTCTGTGTGGAACTGCCTCCATTTGTTCCGTTGCCTCCATTGTAGTCATCATCATTCTCGTAAATGATGGGCAAGGTATCTGCACATCGTTCCTTCTGAGGGAAACGAAGCTCGGCACTCTCTGAGCTTGAACACTCCGAAAACTCCTCCCCTTGTTTGTTTCTGTATTTTCCAGAATCTGTCTTCTCCAACGGGCCATCTGCATGATGAGGATACACAATTTTCCCCACCTTTTCGCCTGTTGTCATGTACGGGCCACTTCGCGTATCTCCTTGACCCAATTTACCGCTGTTCGTGGTCTCGATATCTTTACAGACAAACTTTCTCTGTCCATCGAAGGCTCCCTTGGCTCGTTCTCCTTTTCCTGCCCCAGATGGTCGTACTGAAGAAACCTTCTGCTCATCAAACGGCCCTACATCATTGTTTTGCTTGTTTGGTTTATGTTTTCCCTCTATGTGTTGTTCATAGAATTTATCATTCAATTTTATCTTCTTTGGGTCCATTTCGATTTTGTGTCCTAGAAAACATGTACATGTACGAATGATAGCGTAGTACATTTATCATTGCATCACGTTCGTTTTGTTTCCATTTCACTAACTGCATCTAAACGGGATTTCAAAGTATTAATAAAGTGCATATAAATAAAACAGTCTTTGAGTGAAGAAAAGTATTTTAAGCACTCCCAAGTTCTAACTCGTAAAACTGCGATTATCTTTTTTCATGACGCCATGAGGGGAAGACACACTTTGTAATTTCCACCTAGTGAAATATTGTATTATGGACTACATGTTGACATTCATGTTGATAATTTGAATAGTGAACTTAACATCTTGAGTATTGAACTTAACATCTTGAATACTCAAGTTAGAAAAAGAAGTCGTTTGGCCCTAATATCTTAATATTATAAGCCTCTGTACTATCAATATTCGCTTCCCTCCATCCCTTTTCCGAAAGTATATTACACACGTATGACCTAGAAGCCAGCCACACTTTCCGAAAACAGTACACATTTAAATCCTGGTCAGCTGAACTGAATTCGCTCCTGTCAAAATTTTCCTGCTCGAGCTTCGTCTGATTTTATAATTAGTATATTAACTGTTCTGTATAAGCAGAACTGAAAATACGGTCAGTCTACAATTCACCGAAGGCTGTCAAATACTACTAACCGCAACTACTTACTAGTATATGTACCAGAAAATCCAGAAATAGAGTTGATCCCCTTTTGTCCGTTGTTGCGATTCTTCACATAAGCCGTCCACGGGTTTAGGTACGAGTGAGCAATGGGGGAAAACTTTCTTCAAATTCTAGAACACTTACCCGAATTCTAGAACACTAGCAAGAGGGCCAAGATTGGCTACCGGAGAAATGTACAGTACTAAACTGCGATTCTCGGTTTTTCCACTAAAATTGCCGCCCGCTGTGTCCTATCGAGTGTATATATCAATTTGTCTTATGCATAGAACAATTCACATATTTCATATGGGATGTGATACGAAAATGATTTACCGCTTGAGAGTTACCGCTCAAAATCACTGAACTTCGGTCCAAGATTAAAGTCACCAAAATATCTTCCAAGAACAGCCATTTGCATTGATTTCACATGCACAGGTCTCAGGTCAATTTAGACATTTCAGTTCGGACAAGGTCATGTGAGGTCAAGTTCAAGCTCACCATAAGATGAACCGTATATCACTTCCTATATACACATGTACATGTACAAATAGCAAAACCCGAGCCACTATCATCGAGTGTTTTGTCGGCAATGACCAACTCACACGTATCGTGTTACAACTCAAGGTTATCTTAGGCCGAGTTCAAGGTGGGGGGGGGGGGGACAAAATAAGGGCAACGAAACTTCTACACATACAAATGTACATACTCCATTTTGAAATAGTACCCCCATTCTGAAAGATGCACCCGTAACTTTACAGTGTGGACGACGACCGACGCAACGCCAGGCCAATCGATTATCAAATCACGGTAACCTAAGTAGACACGAGAAGTTCATCGTAACTATTATAGTATATATAGCAGTAATATCTCCAATAAAATCTTCACCTTTTTACATGTGCACGTACACGTTTATCAATTCGAATCTAATTTCGACTTCTTTTTATCATGTGGCTCTTATCAGAAATACATTAAAAAAAAATGTATTTCTGCTCTTATCAATTCGACTTCTCTTTCTATGTGCTCTTATCAAACTCGTCCATGTGTTTCATTACATAGCTGCTATTACTCTTAGCCAGGTTCAGAGGCGGATCCATGATTCTTGAATAGGGGAGGGGGGAGGGGTGCTCTTCCTAAATGTACATAACCGTGAGACAATGCGAGAGCGCGAAGCTGTATGCGGTCTCAGGGTTGGTTGAGGTTGGGGGGGGGGTGCTTGCGAAAGAAATTATTTTTCTGAATTTAGGTGCACTTTACAACTTTACCGAACTTTTTTGTTCCGTATGCGGTCTAGGGGTCCAAGGGGCGCCGTAAAGCCTGAACCTTGTTCCGTATGCGGTCTGGGTGTCCGGGGGCGCCGTAAAGCCTGAACCTTGTTCCGTATGCGGTCTGGGGGTCCGGGGGCGCCGTAACCCCCCGAGAAATTTAGGGAATTTAGAGTCTCTGAGATGATTTATGAGGTCTATTTTACAACTGTAACTTGTGAAATCAATAAGTTTTATTTTAGAAGTATACTTTAGTTTTCTTTTTCAAAGAAAGAAAGGTATAATACTAGTAGTCCTACCATTC
The DNA here is from genome assembly GCA_949152475.1 of Terebella lapidaria. Lineage (NCBI taxonomy): Eukaryota > Metazoa > Annelida > Polychaeta > Terebellida > Terebellidae > Terebella > Terebella lapidaria. The sequence continues at coordinate 20,267,648 of OX424561.1, forward strand.
TACAGTTCTTACATGTATGCCCCTGACAAGTGATGGTCAATCGTTTCATACTAATGATGAGATACAATTATAAATCTTCAAAGTTATGCGGACATTCAGAATCCCTGTGTATATTCAATAATAGGCCTACATGTAGTTGTAGTATGATCTCAAGTGCATCGGACTAGATTTATTATTGAGGGGAGGGAGGGGGGGTCTAAGCAGTTCAGATGAGTCAAGCGACCGAGCGAAGCGAGAGTAGCCTATAGATACGGCGTGGGGTCTGGGGCCCGCTCCAGTGCCCTAAAAGCCAGCTTTCATCATGTCCTATGGTTGAGAATGGCTCTCTCTGGCTCTGATTGAGTATTTTTCATTCAATCAACATTATGACCATTGAACAACGAATGTTAGGCCTATGTAGGCTTACATGATGTAACGCTGCATATGCAACTTTGTCATGTAACATATTTCTGAGAAAACAAAAAAAATATTCGTTGTTAAAAATATACATGTACGTGTGTGTTAGTTATGGAATTCCGGTCACGGCATCAACTTGTGACTCACAACATGCGAGTTGCTTTTTCATATTGAACTACCGTTTAGTATGGAATCTCTAGTCACAAGTCGTTAGTTACAAGTCAACGACATCAAAATGTGACTTTCGACTTGTGACTTGAGATCCCATAATAAGCAGTAGTTTAATATGGAAAAGCTTCTCACAAGTCGCATCTCATAATTCACAAGTTGATGTCGTGACCGAAAATCCATAGTTAATACGTCATACGGATGAGTTATTATCTCATACGTATGACTTGATATATCATACGTATCTCCAACATATCACTGGGGGGACACATGATGCGGTAACTGCAGTTACCGAATCATTTTCGGAATGGACGTGTTGTGTACATATATTTGAATTGTGTGTTTTTGCATTTATAACGCATAATAGCGCTAGTTTTTGGTCAATGATTACTAATTTGTTGGATCTGAACAAAATCTATTGAAATTCTGTTGTGTTCCACGTGTAATTTGTGCTGAGACTGGATCTGATTGGTGTGACGAATTGTCAGTTACCGAATGCCAGTGTCACAGTTACCGAATCAATTTAGCTGGTCAGTTGGTCAGAGCTATGTCAGTTACCGAATGCCATGTGTCACAGTTACCGAATCAATTTAGCTGGTCAGTTGGTCAGAGCTATGTCAGTTACCGAATGCCATGTGTCACAGTTACCGAATCAATTTCGCTGGTCAGGGCAGTGGACAGTAATTCGCTCAGCCAATCAGCGAGCGTTGACCTCACTTAGGCAATTTAAAGGGAAACTGTTGTTAAACATCGCCTCATATATTTTTAGGCCAGACTTTAAAGAACGCAGTGCTGGGAAATAATGACCCGGTTTTCAAGGCAGTATGTTGTTGGCGTTCTTCTCAGGAGCTGGGGAATCAAAGGGGTTTTGCATGGGCATCAGTACCCATAATTTTGGGTATTTTTACCCCGGGTCCATTCAAGGCAGAATAGCGAAAAATCCCATGTGTCGTCAAATATATTCATGCTTACCACGCGATGCCCAATACGTTGAGGGATAAAACTAGCATAGTGGTTAGGCTGGGATTTTTTTTAGGAAGGTGTTATGGACCGTCAAAGTAAGATCATTTAACATTGAGTTGAATGGCCAATATAATTAATATACTGTAGCCGTCAGTTGGTCAGAGCTATGTCAGTTACCGAATGCCATGTGTCACAGTTACCGAATCAATTTAGCTGGTCAGTTGGTCAGAGCTATGTCAGTTACCGAATCATCGCCGATATTCATAAACAGTCCTATGTCCTATCAGTGAAATTAAACATGGAACACGACAGAATCTCACTAGATTTGGTTCAGACCCAATAAATGAATAAATATTAACCAAAACATAGTGCTTATATACTTTATAAATGCAAAAAAAACACACTTTGAATCTACGTACACGCTGCGTCCATGCTGAAAATGATTCGGTAACTGCAGTTATCGCATCATGTCCAAAAAAAAAATACCGCAATCAAGTGCGGTGTAAACGAGTTGGAAAAATCAGATTAGATCTATTTGTCGTATGCACATAAATATGCAGAGAGTAGGCCTACCGTACAATTTCGAACTAAATATGCCTAGGCTCCTATGAACTATGTCCATCCCACCCTCGGAGTCGGTGGTTATCGATAGAATATTTTTTCAAGTCAACAATGAAATTTACAACATGGCTGATACGATTTCAGACAACTAAATGTGCTCCGAATTGCTCAGATTGCACCACAAAGCATCTGAAGATCGCTGCCTAGGCGTTTGATTAGCTGGTCTCCACCACGAACTTGACCCCCCCCCCCACCCCCACCCCCCACTTTCAAAATCGTTTCATCGCCCCTGTATACCGTAGTAGAATGATATTAATAGTGGGATCATGTATTTTGTGCTTTCAGATAAAACACATTTAATTTAAAAACAATTTATTAAAACACATTTTATTGACATCTTTTTTTCGGGGACGAGACATTTCGAGCCGGAGCTCACTTGTGATTAAAACTGATGTGTTTGGAAAATTGATCTAAAAATGTATCTGACAGGATTGAATGGATTGCTTGCCTAGAAAGCTATATGAATGAAATGTTATGAATATTTGTGGTTATTTGTGCTGAAGTTATTTATCCATCAAAATTTCTAGGTACCATGCAGTTAGTTGATATGTTAAAAGTTTTCGGTAGACCTACATGTATGGTAAAAAGACAGAATCAAATAACTTCATCATATGATCATGTGCGGAACGGAGCAGTTATTTTTTGACAACACAGTATATTAAATGGCCCAGTGTCATGTAGTATTAAATTTCTTCATGAAAAATGGCTTTCCAATGCTGATACTAGATCGTAATACATTCTATTGTATTGTAATACATTATTTTTCATACCAAACTCAAATTATGAACTGAATTACACACTGGGCCTTTTATAGACCGCTTATCATTTTGGCATAGTCGATGACTGATGCATAAAATTAGACGCTTTATTCCGGTAATTCGTGTTGGAAAATGTTATCTGAGAACTGATTGTTTTTCAACGCACCAAAACTTTAACGCATTCGTGTTCAAAGTCTAACACCTAATAAGTACACAGAAGAGCACTCCAGTTTCATTTTATTGTGAATCAAATCATCATCTTCTGTGCACGATTGTTTGAAAAAGAAAGACCTGAGGTTACAAGCACTCAGCTGCTGTATTTAGTACCCGCTGAGTAGCTGCCGGTTGTACCAGACTCTTTGTATACTAGTACAATGCGTTCCCATGCAGGCTACACGCCAATAATACCCCCACCTAATAAAACGTTTTATTTTATTTATTTCGCATGGGGCCAAAACAAAATATATTTCTATCACGTGCCGGTTCTTGTTTCAGCACATTCTTTGGATTGCACTGTGGGAATATCATTGGTATTGCAGTTTCACATCGACCATTCACAGACATACTGTCAGTGATACTGTAGTAGACTACCTCTTTTGAGCAATGTGATATTTGTAGCTTCTGGAAACTAGTGTTCTATAAAGTACATCGGAAACAAAATCGGTCAAAAATTTTAATTTTGTATGAACATCTTCACATTTTTACCCAAATATACAGCGACTGCCAGGAAATTGGAATAGTTTACAAAGTTGGGAAAAAATGAAAAAGTTGACACTAAACTTGTAGAATAAAACGAAATGTATGGACCTCGATGGAAATAAGCCCCTTGGAATCTGTCATCTGTCTTTGCCGTCATCGCATGTCGTCATGATTTTTTTAGGCTTCTCCAAGTCAATTCCTGGGTCTATTCCTATTCCTATTCCAATTAATGGAACATGGGAAAACGTTGTGTTCTGTTTGGTTGTGGAAACACCAACAAATTTTTCTTTAACGAATCACCGTTTTCCTGAAAAACGAACTCGGTGTGATTTGTGGAATAATTAAGTTTATGCCGAGTACCAGGAAAGATTGGGTAACTTAGATCTATAATCAAGTTCACCATAAAACCTCAAATAATTTTTGACCATAACTATTTTATGATCGTTGAATAAATTGGAAATTTTATATTCATCAAACCCTATCTTTTTTCTCCCAAATTTTTCACTTACACTGTATTGTATCGATATAAAATCTAATCCAACTTTGAACAAACCAGTGAGTGTTTTGAAGCGCGTTCTTCAATGTAGATCTATATATTTTTTTAAACTGTCTTAAACTGAAAGGTTGTGTTATGAAACAAAATTCTGCCTAGACATTATGGTTTGACTCAAGTAGATCTGTTTGACTTAATTTTTAACAATATTCTGTTGAGGGAGCACTTGCACACGAATGTGAAATCATGCGTCGATTAATAATTTGCAGTTTGTACTCTATAAATATTTCCCTCTTGGCAACGTAACCTAGCAACGGCATCATAACGTTCATTCGGCAAGATGGCGGTAAGAGCAATGTTTTTCTCGTGTCAAAAATATGTTTTTATTTATATCTAGGAGTAGGATCTAGAATTAGATCTAGATTCGTACAAGATAATTGTGTATGAAAAAAGATTTGTATATTCTTTGCAGAAAGCGACAACGATTAAAGAGGCTCTCGCAAAATGGGTGAGTAGAAAGTCAACGTCGAACTAGGGGGGGGGGGTGGGCCTAGAGTAATCCAGCCTATTTTCGGACACCACCAGAAATCGGACACTTCATGATTTACCACCAATTTTCTATGTCAGTTATTATGTCGCAAATAAATTCTCTCAAGCACTGAACCGAGTCAAGTGTCTGGTCTTTTGCTGGTTTAAAGAAATGTCTGCGAAGTGTTAGCAGAGGTATCTAGAGTACAGCTGTAAACCATACAGTTTTCGGACACTTAAGGTTGTTCGAAACACCCGGAAAGGTGTTTTTATTGAGTAAAAAGTTATATTTCTTGATAGCTAGATATGTGATGGTTACAAAAAGCAGAAAAAAATAGTATGTCACCGTATGATATTTTTTGCTATGATGCATTTTGTTGACCTCCTATCAGTCTTGAAAGTACCTCAGCAATAGCCACAATCCATTACATCATGACATGCAATCTAACTGCATATTTTTGCCTAAAACTATATATTTATAGGATTTTTCAGTACATAACTATTGTATATGCAACGGTTCATTAAACTGATGAAACAAAATTCGCTAGCACTGAGTTTGATATGTTTCGTGGCAAGAGTAAGAACATGTGTATATATTTCAGCACTGAAATTTTACAGAAAAAGAGTAACTTCTGATAATCCATACAACGTTGAGTATCACTGCTCGGTCAGTAATACAGTATTTTTTTCAAATTTTTTTACACATATTTCTTCAATGATATTTTGGGTTTGTAAAAATAATGTAAAAAATATACCTATCCAGGTTACTTTTCGCGATATAAGCGTTAAAACATGAAAAGTGTCATTTTATGGAAACAAAAAATCAATAATTTCATGAATTTGGAGTGCATACGATGTCAAATTATTCAAGTTTTTGTGAGTATGAATTGAAAAAAAAATCATATATTTCATATATTGTATGTTCTGATTTGACTCAGAAATGTATAAAAGGCTGTCATGGTAGATGTGATCATTAGCATGAACGGTATGGCTGCTAGAATGAACCACTAGATGTTGACTGGTCAATTGGCTCAGATGAGATTCTCTCCGGTCGCCAACTCAGTAGGCCTAATAGTTGAAATATCCCCATCAAATTTGACAAGTCAGTAGAACTTTAGGAATAAATTTCACCCAATTAGCTTGAGCAAGATGACCGCCACATTTGGCACATGATTTTGCGATAACTTGTAGGCCTATACATACGGACAACGTAAGGATATAGCTTATTATATATAAATGGCTGATAACGGATTTGACTGAGAGGGTAGCGCTGATCTGTGCGCGGTGAATTTTGGAGATTATTTCGTCTATAGGTCTATTTCATGCATCTCGATGAATTTTGGCAGAAAATCGCCTAACATAGTGTAAATTTCTGGGCTGATAACAGTGATAAGCTGCGGAAACAAAAAAGTTAGCCCCATTCGGCTTACATAGCGGAACGGGTATGGTAGACGAAACGTGTCAAAAATGACAACTGTAACGAAAACGGAGCCCCGCGAAATAGAGCCTGGTGGGCTGTAAATGTTGCGGCCCAATGAAGCTGAGCTCTTCTTATGATGTATTCCTCTTAAAAAGTGAACATTTGGTATATTCAGGCTATATAATGGACAGGCTATAGAGGAATTGATGTATGTCAATGGAATGTTGCTTAGTGGAACTGGAAATGCATATGCGTGTTTGGACAAACTTAGGGGCGCATAGGACAAACTATTATAAAAGAGTGTGTGACGACCTCTGGATATTTTGTGGTGAACTTTGAAGTTCTAAGAGATTGGAATTGTGAAGAAAACACTCCACAGGGGCACAAAATGCAGGATTCGGCGGATGGGAGGATGTGGTAAGAAACGGAAGAAACCCTCACACTTGTTTTATTGGTCTTACACAGATATCATATACAAAGTAATGAGCGCCACTTGCGCCAGCAACTCTCCCCCCCCCCCCCCCCCCCCACCCCTCAAATTTGCTCTTGCATTCGTTGTATCTTTTGTCCTTGGTCCACTCAAGTCAAGTAGCAACAAATTCCATGTGTTATGCCATACTAGTACATTCATGCTTATTAGCCCTACGAGATCTGCAATACCATGAATAGTCTTTCAAAATATTATTATCGCTAAGCTTGAGTTGTATTGAAAATTATGCCATGATCCACAGAAGTGTTGTCAATTTATTTAACAGTGTTTTGAATAATTTTACGATCCATTTGATTATGTTAATCAGAAGATTTGGAAATTGTTAGGTCTACTAGTTTTGTTGTGCAAACGTTTACTCATATACATATTAAAACTATGTAACGAATGGATGTTCTAGTAGTATTATCTTATTAACCGAGGCTGGCCCACTGAAAGATACTAGACATATGATGTGATGCTTCCAGTACTTTGTGTGTTCAAGTCGAGACTCCGCCGTACTGATTACAGACCGCCGGATTTTCCAGTACTCCCATTGCACGGCAACATTCATACCCCGCCGATCCCTATTTCACCCCGCCGTTACATTCGCTGTTTATGACACGATTGGTCAACCATAGACGGGCCACATTGATGACGCGTTCGGTGTATCGAACAACCGTAAAGATAATTCGGACAAAACAAAAATTTCGTCAGAAATTTTTCAAACTTCGTCAGTTTATGCATGAAGTAGTACTGGGATAGTAGGTGGAAAAAAATATATATGTCACCGAACTAGTTTTCGAGTTATGATAGCGTTTTAAACATGTGTTTTGTATTAATTTTATAATGGGAGTGAATGGGAAAATGCAAATTTTGATCATTATTAATGCAAGAGAAAAAAATCCAGTCGTCAGATTTCACTGATTTTTTTATATGATTTACATCTTTGAAAAATACACGTGTAAAGAAAATAAAAAATATAGGTCACCGAATTAATTTCTGAGATATTGACAATTTATTGGTGAAAAATGAACCAATTAGCCCCATTTTGGCGGGAAATTTCTTGTGACCGCCAGGAATACGTCTTTACGTTTTTTCGCAATCATGGTGAGTAATCGATGTCCCGGAGGAAACAGTACATATTTCCATTGATTTCACGATATTATGGCAGCAGTCACATCATTGTCAACGACTACAACAAAATAATATTAATTTTAAAGTGATATTGGCAGTAAGTTATACATTTTTCCATAACTTTCTGATTGAACGAAGAAAACATAACAGTTATATATCTGCACTCGTATGCTCAAACAGATGCCCCTTTCTAATCGATTTCGTTGTGAGTTTCTGGTGGAGATATTTTGAGTTTGTTTACATTATCGCCATTCTCGGTGCTTTGTACCCCTTTGCTGCAGTGCGATTCCAGCTTACTCGTATATGTTCGAGCCAATCGAGCGTGAAGTAGGTTGAGTCAGAGGTAACTCTGAGTGGCGCATAAAACAAAATAAAAGCGGCTGCTAGTACTGTCATATGCTTGAATTATCGATCTGATCGAGCATAGTTTGTTTTGTAACCTATTTTTCTGAGACCACAGGCATATATGTAATTGATTTAGAAAAAATAGTTTTCCTGCCAACATCACTTTAATTCTAAACGAATCTCTGTGTCATGTCATATTAATTAACAACGCAAATTTCTGTGATAGTTAGAAACCAAGGTAGATTTTCATCTACAAGTGCAATCATTGACTTGAATTTCTGGAGTGTGGGCCTACATACACTTTTTCAGGCTCGGATGTCCGAACACATGTGTACTTTTTACACCCCAGGTTATGATAGTATGCGGGTGTCAGAACTTTTGTGATCATCAGAACTATTATGCCTACGTCAGCACCAGATATCTTGTTTTTGGTTCAAATTAGGACAAAATAGGCCCATATGGTTAAGAGTGTTTGGGTCGGAGCATCGGCTCACTATCTGCTATTGAAAATGTATCAGTGTTTCGTTTGGGTTATTATTGAATTATCTGTTTATCTGAATTATCAGATTATCTGGATCTGTTTATCCCTTAATTCGTGACTCTATTTGCTGGAATTCCGTTATATATATTATTACAGTGCTAGTATATATTACTAGCTGAACTCCGTGGCAAGCACACTCCCCAATCTCAAGGGCCGCAAATCATCACGGCACGCATCTCGAAACGGATAGCCTAACATGCCGCCTGGTGCTCTCACTATGAGGTTCGTTTCGGTATAAGCCTTCAGTTTATACCCATAGGTAAAAGCCTACAGTTTATACTCATGGGCCTAGTTTGTCAGGACAATATTGTTTGAATGCGAGCGTTACTTGCATAGATAGGCCAACGACAAAGTCACGGGCTCTCACACCAGCGACAGTTAGATTCATATAGCTCAGCAAAATAGTGGCAATCAAAAATGTACACGACAAAACTTATAGACTCTGGTTTTGCTCCAGACGTGGATTGTGTAATGCTTAAGTGATTATGGTGACGCCGTTAACATGCTCAAATGACTACGGTGACTACCGTCACCGTGCTCCTCATCACCGTGACTAGGCCTACACCACGCAGTATTATTCACTTAGAAATCTGTATATTTATTTTACGGCATAGCCTACATTAGGCCGGGCTTTTCAGTTTGTTAGATTACTGGTTACTATACGTGATCATTTTATGCCACTTTCTGACGTCATGACGTTTTGATATAGCCGTAATATCGTTCGCTGGGTGGCGCCTGTGGGCCCTGTCCGAATTATCTTTAAGGGGAAATCTCAATAATGACTGTACAGAAAAATACCAGATGATTTATTTTACATGCAACGGCATATGCACGTAAATGTGGTAAAAGTTAAAAAGTCGTATGGAGATATCATTTTGTCCTGACTTCGATATTGGTGAATTATGAACTGTGAGTTCAAGTGACGGTAATCGGACACCCCAGACAGAAATCGGACACCTTCTGTGTCTTTAAGAATAATAACTATACAGGTAGGGGACTAAATATCGAACAGCACCAAATGTCGAACACAATTTTTAATTAAGGCATTTCGGCAGAAATGCCTTTATGGTTTTAGATCTAGCAGATTTTTTTTTTCTTCTTCTTCCGCCACTTTTGGTTTCCAGACGATAACTTTAGATTGCCTTGACGGATCCTCGTCAAATTTTCACCACAAGTCAGAAATGATATGTGGAAGAACCCTATTCTTTTTGAGACGGATCCGAGGTCCGTGAGGTCCGTGAGGATGAAATCAAGGCTAATTTTGAGACTTGGTTTCCGGACGATAACTGGAAAAATATGTACGCAATAGTTGCAGAACTCTGCATGGAGGTTCATATGCCACCAGGGAAGAACCCTATTGATTTTGGGATCGATCCGTCAAACGACCTTTGACCTAGAGGTCGAAATAATTTTTTGCTGATTCATCCTTGAGGCTTCCTGCATATCTCAGAAACCGTGCATCGTAGAGCGAAACGGACGTTATTTTCGGACTCGTCGCCCTAGACAAACATCTCTAAGGGGTATTATGGATGAACTTTGACCTTGACCCGAAATTTTTTTGCCGAGTCGGCATTTTTCGTTTTCGTCAATATCTCGGAAACGGTGTGTCGTAGAGCGAAACGGACGTTATTTTCGGACTCGTCGCACTAGACAAACATGTCTAAGGGGTATTATGGATGAACTTTGACCTTGACCCGAAATTTTTTCGCCGAGTCGGCATTTTCGTTTTCATGGATATCTCGGAAACGGTGAGCTGTAGAGCGAAACGGACGTTATTTTCGGACTCGTCGCCCTAGACAAACATCTCTAATGGGTATTATTGATGAACTTTGACCTTGACCCGAAATTTTTTTGCCGAGTCGGCATATTTCGGTTTCGTCGATATCTGGGAAACGGTGCCTCGTAGAGCGAAACAGACGTTATTTTCGGACTCGTCGCCCTAGACAAACATGTCTAAAGGGTATTATAAATGAACTTCGACTTTGACCCGAAATTTTTTGCCGAGTCAGGATTTTTCATTTTCGTCGATATCTCGGAAACGGTGCGTCGTAGAGCGAAACGGACCGTATTTTCGGACTCGTCGCCCTGGACAAACATGTGTAAGGAGTTTTATTGATGAATTTTGACCTTGACCTGAAATTTTTTTGCCGAGTCGGCATTTTTCGTTTTCGTCGATATCTTGGAAACGGTGCGTGTGTAAGGGGTATTATTGATGAATTTTGACCTTGACCTGAAATTTTTTTGCCGAGTCGGCATTTTTCGTTTTCGTCGATATCTTGGAAACGGTGCGTCGTAGAGCGAAACGGACGTTATTTTCGGACTCGTCGCCCTAGACAAACATGTCTGAGGGGTATTATTGATGAACTTTGACCTTGACTCGAAATTTTTTTGCCGAGACGGCATTTTTCGTTTTCGTCGATATCTTGGAAATGGTGCCTTGTAGATCGAAACGGACGTTATTTTCGGACTTGTCGCCCTAGACAAACATGTCTAATGGGTATTATGGATGAACTTTGACCTTGACCTTAAATTTTTTTGCCGAGTCGGCATTTTTCATTTTTCGTCCATATCTAGGAAACGATGTGTCGTAGAGCCCATGGCAAACATGTTTTAAATATTAAGAATTCGTCCTAACACCGAAATGCCTCCAAGGCATCTTTAGGCCTTGACGTCTAGTTTTAGCAGTACTCAAAAAGCATCAAATTAAATGAAAATTTTATGAGTAAGATTTGATTATATCTCACATTTGTATGCTCATGTGCCATAAGTTGTGATTTACGCTCATTATTTTCTGAGCACTGACAACATTAAAAACTGTGTTCGACATTTGGTGTTGTTCGACATTTAGTCCTCTACCTGTATCATTATAATTTTAGGCTATATACATGAAGCTGTCAATTGGTAGTTGTTGCAAGGCTAAAGATCAGTGATGAAAGAAAATTAAGCACCCCTGAGGACAGGAAGATCATATATAGTACACTAGACAGTTTTCGGACACTAACACTAACAGGGAAGCTAACATTGTTTAACTTATCAAACTAGATACCTCTGCTAACACTTCGCAGAAATTTCTTCAAACCAACAAAGACCACAGACACTTGGCTCGTTTCAGTGCTTGAGAAGATTTGTTTGCGACATAATAACTGACATAGAAAATTGGTGGTAAATCATGAAGTGTCCGATCTCTGGTGGTGTCCGAAAATAGGCTGGGTTACTCTAGTTCGATAATTTCCACAATGTTAGCTTCCCTGTTAGTGTTAGTGTCCGAAAACTGTCTAGTGTACTCTATATGATCTTCCTGTCCTCAGGGCTGCTTAATTTTCTTTCATAACTGATCTTTAGCCTTGCCACAACTACCGATTGACAGCTTCATGTATATAGCCTAAAATTATAATGAAATAGATCTAGTTATTATTCTTAAAGACACAGAAGGTGTCCGATTTCTGTCTGGTTTGTCCGATTACTGTCACTTGAACTCACAGTTCATAATTCACCAATATCGGAGTCAGGACAAAATAATATTTCCATACGACTTTATTTAAGGCATGACAACACCAATGATATTGCGTCATATCCGTTACAGTCAGAGAATTCCCTATTTTGAAAACGGGGGATGCCCTTGATCCCCCGCAGAATGGTGGGGGATATTTTGCTATGGCTGGTTGTTGACCCAGGCTGGTTGGCATTGCACACGAAGAGTTTCAAGACCACGGCACGCACAGAACGGCTCTGATGGCGAACGATATATATGGGTTGTCAGGCATGAAAATCAGTCGTTTTAAGGGGGTACCCTCAGAATTCGAGCTGTAGCAAAAAATCCAATTTATCAACATATATTTTCCTTACTATAGTGAGATCAGGAAATGAATTGGCTATCTTTGTATATAAGCTGCTAAGGTTTATCTTGTTCTGGGACGGAGCTATGGAGACTTGAATTTGGGCTTTTTATCATTGTTTTGTATGGCCGAAGGAATTAGTGAAATCTGTCCTGAAGGAAATACATGTATTCTATAATTTCTACTCTAGATTGAAGTTAACGTTGATGTTGCGTTCCCTTATAATGGTTTTGGTGCAAAAAGATTAAAATTGGCCTTTCCTCTGTGTTTTTGATGTATTTTTTTACAGAAACCGTGAATTTGGTGAAAATGCGTGATTTTGCAAAACAAAGAGGGCCCTCCCAAGAAATTGCTTCCCATGGCATGCATATATATGGCTTATTTGTGCCTAAGAGATGCTGTTTTCAATCGGCAAAACAAGAAAATCTCTCAGAATATATGTGTTTATTTTATACATCACCAATCTAAACTACTACATGCTCCTTTTCGATCCTTTGGATCGTTCTGGATAGAAATTCGCGTACTGAAAGCAAGGCACGATCGTCTGCCTGCATGACTCGAGCGCTCCTTTTGCCGCCAAAACCGCCGCGCATATGCGCGCGCAGCTGCGCAGAAGCTTCACTTTTCTGTCCACCGCCATTTTTGCTTGGCAGCTTTGGATTTTGGTTCCCGGTGAATTCGTAGAATTTAGTCTGCAAACTAGACTTTTGCGATATATTCTTACGGAATTTCACCTGCCACGTTCATAGACATCGTTTTGTGTCTATTTGGATAAGTATCGGTCGATAGTTTGTTACTTGCTAGATCGTCAGCGATTTGTATAGCCAGTTCACCCTATTATCGTCCATCCGTCGTACTTGATAGTGTACTTGTTGTGTACATCTATCAATAGTTCTACGTTAATTTTCTACTGTATATATTGTGTATACGTATACTGTAGTTATATATTCGTAGTCCTCTTAGGGTTCTTTTTTCAGCGCGGTCTCAGGTTTGCATATTTTGCCCGCCCTGTTACTGTGTGTGGTTAGTTCCCTTGTGTGATCATGACTTCACAATCCTCCCTTGGTACCGGTGCCATGGACGAACGTCCATGCCCGAAGTGTCTGGTCAATACCCTCCGAGGAGGGGAGAAACACAGTGTGTGTTTCGACTGTTTAGACCATGGCCCGGTATCTATGGAGGATTTGAGGTGTGATCTGTGTCGTTTCTGGCGTCCCTCTTCCTTCGTGCAGGCGACTGCAAAGTATTCCGAAGCCTCGTTGGCTCGTCGGGATGCTTTGAGGCTTGCGGAAGCTTCGGCTCCGCAAGTCCGCCAGTCGCCCATGGAGGTGGAGACTCCGCCTGTGACGGCACAGATTGCGTCCGGTGTTAGCCAGCCCCTGGGGCTAACACAGGACATGGTCAACGCGGCTGTGCAATCTTTCTTTGCACAGTCGTTATCGTCCCTTCAGGGTCCCCTCCTGCCGGGTCTCTCTTCCCTGCTTGGACAGGGAGTCCCGGCCGGTTCTTCGGCTGCCCCTTCGTCGCAGGGAGAGCTTGCTCCCCCTGCTGGCAAGAAGTCGAAATCTTCTAAGAAGAAGGTTTCAGTTCTTGCCAAGGCGAAAGCAGCCAAGGAACCGCACTCCACCTTCGTCGTCCCTCAGGGGCCGATCGAGGTGGAGGGGTCCGTAGTCTCTTCCCCCGGGCCTTCCAAGAAGAGGAAGCGTGCTTCCTCTAAGCGCCGTGGTGCTGAGACCACATCGATTTTCGATGTGGCTCAGGCTTCGTCCGACCTCTCGGTGGGCGACGATCAGGCTTCGGGCTTCGATCGGCGGGGCAGCTTGGATGGCTCATTCGGGTCCTCGGTCTCGAGGTTCGAGGGGGGAGAGTTCCCCTTGTTTGGGGGTGAGGCTCTCGATCGTTCGTGCGATCGGGAGTCTTCACTTGGCGGTCGTGCTCCTGGTCCTCGATCAGGGCACGATCGGGCGGGTGGTGCTGGGGTCGTTCCTCAGGGCCACTCAAGTCCTGTGTACGCGGATGTAAGTCGCCGGACGGGCGCGATCGCTGAGCAGGCATTCCCTCGCCCGTCCTTTGATGTACCCTTGGGGTCATCGAGGTCTTCGATCGGACCTGTGAGGTCCAACGATCGGGGGGGTCGAGTGGAAGCTGATCAGGAGTCGTCCTCCTCGGAGGATGAGACTTCCGATCAGGCCGGGGGTTCTAACTTCCGGTGGGCTTTGGAGTCGGTCGCAAGGCGAATGGACTTGCCGATCGATGCTCCAGGGCCCTCACGGGGAACCGGTAGGTTCGCGTCGGCGCCAGTTCGTCGGCCGATCCGGCTCCCTGTGGCTCCCGCGTTGGTCAAGTCCTTCGACAAGATCAACAAGGGAGTTATGGCTAAGAAGGATGTGGCTCGTACGGAGTCGACATTCCCGACCAGCCGTGTTCGACCTGAGTCGATCGACACCTATCGGACTGTAGAGTCCGAGGGTGGACATCAGACTTCCGTCCCGGTCGAAGACCCTAACCTTCACCTGCTTTCCCGGAAGCAGGGTACGGTCTGGTCAGCTTATGTGAAAAAGGCTCGCCTTTCTCACTGGCAGACGCTGTCTCATCAATTGATGGGGCAGCTCTCGTTGACAGATCACCTGACCACCTTGGTGCAGGAGTTTGTGGACGAGGCGGATCTGGAGGAGGGGAGTCGCGCCAACATTCATGCAGCACTCGGCGTCTTGGCCGGAGTGGTCCATGCTGCTGAGCGTGACAGTGCGCACCTGGGCGCACAATTGGATCTCACCATGCGTGATGCCGATCTCCGTCTGCTTGACGTGTCCGCTACGGACGTCGCTGAGCTACGTGGGAGGCCGCTGTTCTCAGGCTATACCTACGCCAACCTCTCTCGATCGGATATTTCCGTCATGCGGGAACATCTCCGGGATGAGGCTATGGCCAAGGCTTTGCTTGGGAAGTCGGCGGGGTCTGGGACAGGCAAGAAGACCAAGGGTCAGAAGCCTGCCCAGCCTCAGGCACCACATGCACCCGCTTCTACGCAGCCGCCCTTTCGTGGGGCGCAGCCTCCTCCTCCCCGGGGGGATGGCAAGCGCGGAGGCAAAGGGGGTGAACGCTTCAAGGGCAAAGGGAAAGCTTCTGGTAAGAAGTGACTCGTTGCGGGAAAGCGTAGGCTCTGTGGAAGGTTCAGTTCTGTCGGAATTCGATCTTCCACAACCTGGTCCAGTCGGGGGACGCCTGGCTCAGTTCGTCCAGAACTGGAGCGATCTGGCGTCGTCAGACAATTCAGTCGTGGCATGGGTGAAGTTCGGTCTCACCTTCAGATGGGAGGCTGGAAAACCACCGATCAGACCCAAAGCGTGGTTCTTCCCTGTGCCCGGCGATCGGGAAAAGTTTCAGCTTCTGCAGCACGAGGTGCAGCAGTTGCTAGAGAAACGTGCGATCGAGGTGGTCAAGGACGAGAGAGGATTCTATTCTCTCATCTTTCTAGTGCCGAAAAAGACAGGCGGGTGGCGTCCCGTTTTCGATCTGTCAAACCTCAACAAATTCCTGATCATACCCAGGTTCAAGATGGAGTCGGCGCTTTCCGTCCAGAAAGCTCTGTCCAAGGGGAAGTGGGCAGTCAGTATCGACGTCAAGGACGCGTACTTACATGTGCCAATACACCCAGCCGATCGGCGATACCTCAAGTTCGCCTTCGAAGGTTCGGTGTATCAGTTCAGGGTACTTCCTTTTGGAGTAGCCACCGCCCCTTACGTGTTCACCCGTATCGTAAGGACGATGGCAGCCAGGTTTCGATCGGTCGGAATTCAATTCCACCATTATATCGACGATTGGTTAATCATAGCCGACTCCCCGTCTCAGGCTATAGAGCAATCCGGGTTCGTCCTCAGGTTGGCGACCAGCCTCGGCTGGATCCCCAATTGGGCGAAGTCTCATCTGTCCCCGACACAGAGGTTCGAGTATGTCGGGGTAGATTACGATCTAGAGCGAGGAGTAGCTCTTCCTCCGCGGAAGAGAGTTCTCAAGGCGATTGCGGCGATGGAGGTCGCGCTGACCCAGTCGTCGATCACAGCTCGACAGTTTCTGTCCATCATCGGTCTGTTGGCGTCGATGGAGAAACAGGTACCGTTCGGCAGGTGCTTCCTCAGACCCATTCAATGGTGTCTAGCGTTGCAATGGCGGATCCTCACCGATCGACTAGACCAAGTCGTATCGGTGGACGATCGTGCTCGGGAAGCAATGCATTGGTGGCGGGACCATCGGAATCTTTTCCGAGGGATGCCACTCGCGGAGTATCTGCCCGATCGGACCTTCTTCACCGATGCGTCAGAATTGGCTTGGGGAGCTCATATGGACGAGCACGAACTCTCGGCTGTGTGGAACACGAGCGAGAGGGCGTTGCACATCAATGTCCTAGAGCTGCGAGCGGTGAGACGTGCGTTCGAGATCTGGGGGCCTCAGAGTCCCCCAGGGACGAAGTGGTTGGTCTTCACAGACAACAGCACAGTAGTGGCGCACATAAACAAACAAGGTGGAACTCGGTCGAGTCAGCTTTGTTTGGAGGCCGAGTGTCTGATCAGGTTTGCCTTCAAGTACCGTCTGTTTATCAGGGCGAGGCACCTGCCGGGTCACAGGAATGTCCTAGCGGACGCTCTGTCGAGACCGGACAAGATCATAGGCACGGAGTGGAGTCTGCATCCGGGGGTGTTTCGGCGCGTTTGTCAGGCGTTCGGGACACCGAACATAGACCTGTTCGCAACCTCTCGGAATCACAAGCTCCCGGTCTACTTCTCACCTCTGCCAGAGAGCGAGGCACTGGCTGTGGACGCGATGTCTCAGTCGTGGGACGGGATGTTCGGGTATGCGTACCCGCCAACTCGGTTCCTAACAGAAGTGCTGCACAAAGTAGCCAGGTCTCAGTGCGAGATTCTGTTGGTGGCGCCATGCTGGCCGATGCAGGCGTGGTTCCCTCTGCTACTGTCCCTCCTGATCGATGTACCACGTGTTCTCCCGATCGAGGACAGGTTGCTGAAGCAACCGGGGCGGGATATATTTCACGATTCCGTCCACGTGCTCAAATTACACGTCTGGAGGCTATCGAGCGATCCTTCCAGGAGGCAGGATTTTCTCAGCAGGTGTCCATACATCTCGCGAGAAAGAATAGGAGATCCTCCTCTAAAACGTATGAGGCTAAATGGAGAGTATTCGTACGTTGGTGTAACGGAAGGCGCATTGATCCGCTCTCTGCCCCTCTGAATGCAGTGCTAGACTTTCTCTGCTATCTCTTTGATAGGCTTAATTTGAAGCCTACTACGATCGAGGGATACAGGTCCATGCTGGGCCCTGTATTCCGTGCTAGGGGGATCGATTTAACTAATAATCGTATCCTTGCTGATCTCTTGGCGTCCTTTAGGACGCAAAGGCCACGTGGAGTTCCTACTCTACCGGATTGGGACATGGCTTTTGTGCTATATTGTCTTACTAAAGCACCTTGGGAGCCTCTCAAGGAAGTTTCCTTGCAGAGGTTAACTCTTAAGACTTTCCTGCTAGTTATGCTAGCAAGTGGTCGAAGACGCTCAGATGTCGCGGCGATCGACGTATCGCGAGTCGCATTTGGCGCGGATGGGTCCGTTTCCTTATACCCAGTACGTGATTTTATGCCTAAAACACGTGCTGCAGTTGAGGGCGGGAAAGCGTTCTCCCCTATCGTAATTCCGTCACTGGGCGGTTACGTAGGACGGAATGAACCGGACGCTCTATTGTGTCCGGTAAGAGCGCTGAAAATCTACATCGATCGTACCAGATCGATCAGGAAAGATCGCAAGCGATTATTTATTTCCTATCAGCCTAACAGGGCTACGGATATCTCCACAGCTACACTATCCCGATGGGTGAAGGTTGTAGTGAGGACTGTCTATGCGGAATCAGGTGCTGACGATCGAGTCACTTACAAAATATCGTCCCACCAAATCCGACACATCTCGATGTCTTTGGCGGCCAGGTCGAATATTCCGTTGGAATATATCGTGAGGGCTGGAATGTGGACTAATTCTACGACATTCATCGGGTTCTATCTGTCCAATGCTGCCGAACTTCAGGACCAGTCGTCCAGATTTAGACTGGGTCCGCTGGTCGTAGCGCAAGCTGTTGTTTGAACCAGCTGGACAGAAAAGTCTTGGTTTTAATGTGCACGTGTATATAAGCAACACTTTGTGTTTGTGTTTGAGTTTCTTTTGTTACGGTCTCAAGTAGAGTTCCGTTTTCCACCGATGGGTGAAGAAGAAATTCGTGCATGTCGGAGGCAAGCGATCGCACCGCTAGGTGAGTATCTTTATTATATTACTAAAGATATATCGAAAATGTAGCATTTTAGCGATTCGCTTGAAATCAAGACTATCGTCTGTTTTCATGACTCTCTAGCACTACTGCTCCACCGCCTATCCTTTGATTCTAAGGAGCATGTAGTAGTTTAGATTGGTGATGTATAAAATAAACTTCCCAAATTTTAATTGTAAATTTGCCGTTTATTGTTATTACTCACCTCTAAACTACTACAGTAAAGGCCCTCCCATCCATCCCCGCCAGTTGTGTGCTAGGGGCTTCCTTTTGTCGTTTTTTGGACAGAAAAGTGAAGCTTCTGCGCAGCTGCGCGCGCATATGCGCGGCGGTTTTGGCGGCAAAAGGAGCGCTCGAGTCATGCAGGCAGACGATCGTGCCTTGCTTTCAGTACGCGAATTTCTATCCAGAACGATCCAAAGGATCGAAAAGGAGCATGTAGTAGTTTAGAGGTGAGTAATAACAATAAACGGCAAATTTACAATTAAAATTTGGGAAGTTATTGATATAAACACCGTTTTTGAGAAAAAAATGCATATTTGAATTTTCGGCCGAACTAACAGAATTCCAGTTTAGCAGCTCAACTCCCGATGTTATGTTACTAAATCCCATAAAAGTTAATTATATATCATATTTTTGAAGATTTGATACCAGATTGATGATGATTTGCTTATTTTTGCTTGTGTAGCTGACCCTTTCATGTCATTTCGGTCCAATATTTGGGATGTAATTAATATTTGTAATTCCATGTGGCGCACATAATTCGTGGTTCTTTACAACAAAACTGCATCCTGGCTCTTAAGTACCTCAACCACTGTAGTATATGATAACATTAGCACCTGACACCAAAATTTGTAGCATCCACGATGAAATAACGTATTGATGGGCCAATTCCTTTTTTACGTTTTTACAATGGAACGAAGTCAGTTATTGGCTCATAAATCCAAAGTGATATAACTTGCACCCTTGAAACTTTGTACACATGTTATCTAGATCATAATCTATCACGATTTATTATCAGATGGTAGTGACACCAGGATCGCCTACTATTCAGGCATGACAACACCAATGATATTGCGTCATATCCGTTACAGTCAGAGAATTCCCTATTTTGAAAACGGGGGATGCCTTTGATCCCCCGCAGAATGGTGGGGGATATTTTGCTATGGCTGGTTGTTGACCCAGGCTGGTTGGCATTGCACACGAAGAGTTTCAAGACCACGGCACGCACAGAACGGCTCTGATGGCGAACGATATATATGGGTTGTCAGGCATGAAAATCAGTCGTTTTAAGGGGGTACCCTCAGAATTCGAGCTGTAGCAAAAAATCCAATTTATCAACATATATTTTCCTTACTATAGTGAGATCAGGAAATGAATTGGCTATCTTTGTATATAAGCTGCTAAGGTTTATCTTGTTCTGGGACGGAGCTATGGAGACTTGAATTTGGGCTTTTTATCATTGTTTTGTATGGCCGAAGGAATTAGTGAAATCTGTCCTTAACTTTTACCACATTTACGTGCATATGCCGTTGCATGTAAAATAAATCATCTGGTATTTTTCTCTATAGTCATTATTGAGATTTCACCTTACGTGTCCGAAAACTATATGGATTACTCTACGTACACTTTTTAGGAAGAGCAGGGCTCTTCCTCTATGATGTTGGTTTTTTTTGGATTTTTGAATTTTTTCTTTTGTTTACATTCTTGAAAGTGCCACTTGGAACCACAACAGGCTATTCAACTGTGGCTAATTGGGAGGGCCCGGGGCCCGTTGGGAGGAAAATGACGCCCGTGTACCTAATCATGGTTAATGTAATAAGTTATTAGCGATAATAATCCCAGGAGACGTGTGTTCCGACCGTTTTTGTTTATTTTATACATCACCAATCTAAACTACTACATGCTCCTTTTCGATCCTTTGGATCGTTCTGGATAGAAATTCGCGTACTGAAAGCAAGGCACGATCGTCTGCCTGCATGACTCGAGCGCTCCTTTTGCCGCCAAAACCGCCGCGCATATGCGCGCGCAGCTGCGCAGAAGCTTCACTTTTCTGTCCACCGCCATTTTTGCTTGGCAGCTTTGGATTTTGGTTCCCGGTGAATTCGTAGAATTTAGTCTGCAAACTAGACTTTTGCGATATATTCTTACGGAATTTCACCTGCCACGTTCATAGACATCGTTTTGTGTCTATTTGGATAAGTATCGGTCGATAGTTTGTTACTTGCTAGATCGTCAGCGATTTGTATAGCCAGTTCACCCTATTATCGTCCATCCGTCGTACTTGATAGTGTACTTGTTGTTTACATCTATCAATAGTTCTACGTTAATTTTCTACTGTATATATTGTGTATACGTATACTGTAGTTTATATATTCGTAGTCCTCTTAGGGTTCTTTTTTCAGCGCGGTCTCAGGTTTGCATATATTGCCCGCCCTGTTACTGTGTGTGGTTAGTTCCCTTGTGTGATCATGACTTCACAATCCTCCCTTGGTACCGGTGCCATGGACGAACGTCCATGCCCGAAGTGTCTGGTCAATACCCTCCGAGGAGGGGAGAAACACAGTGTGTGTTTCGACTGCTTAGACCATGGCCCGGTATCTATGGAGGATTTGAGGTGTGATCTGTGTCGTTTCTGGCGTCCCTCTTCCTTCGTGCAGGCGACTGCAAAGTATTCCGAAGCCTCGTTGGCTCGTCGGGATGCTTTGAGGCTTGCGGAAGCTTCGGCTCCGCAAGTCCGCCAGTCGCCCATGGAGGTGGAGACTCCGCCTGTGACGGCACAGATTGCGTCCGGTGTTAGCCAGCCCCTGGGGCTAACACAGGACATGGTCAACGCGGCTGTGCAATCTTTCTTTGCACAGTCGTTATCGTCCTTTCAGGGTCCCCTCCTGCCGGGTCTCTCTTCCCTGCTTGGACAGGGAGTCCCGGCCGGTTCTTCGGCTGCCCCTTCGTCGCAGGGAGAGCTTGCTCCCCCTGCTGGCAAGAAGTCGAAATCTTCTAAGAAGAAGGTTTCAGTTCTTGCCAAGGCGAAAGCAGCCAAGGAACCGCACTCCACCTTCGTCGTCCCTCAGTCGGGGCCGATCGAGGTGGAGGGGTCCGTAGTCTCTTCCCCGGGGCCTTCCAAGAAGAGGAAGCGTGCTTCCTCTAAGCGCCGTGGTGCTGAGACCACATCGATTTTCGATGTGGCTCAGGCTTCGTCCGACCTCTCGGTGGGCGACGATCAGGCTTCGGGCTTCGATCGGCGGGGCAGCTTGGATGGCTCGTTCGGGTCCTCGGTCTCGAGGCTCGAGGGGGGAGAGTTCCCTTTGTTTGGGGGTGAGGCTCTCGATCGTTCGTGCGATCGGGAGTCTTCACTTGGCGGTCGTGCTCCTGGTCCTCGATCAGGGCACGATCGGGCGGGTGGTGCTGGGGTCGTTCCTCAGGGCCACTCAAGTCCTGTGTACGCGGATGTAAGTCGCCGGACGGGCGCGATCGCTGAGCAGGCATTCCCTCGCCCGTCCTTTGATGTACCCTTGGGGTCATCGAGGTCTTCGATCGGACCTGTGAGGTCCAACGATCGGGGGGGTCGAGTGGAAGCTGATCAGGAGTCGTCCTCCTCGGAGGATGAGACTTCCGATCAGGCCGGGGGTTCTAACTTCCGGTGGGCTTTGGAGTCGGTCGCAAGGCGAATGGACTTGCCGATCGATGCTCCAGGGCCCTCACGGGGAACCGGTAGGTTCGCGTCGGCGCCAGTTCGTCGGCCGATCCGGCTCCCTGTGGCTCCCGCGTTGGTCAAGTCCTTCGACAAGATCAACAAGGGAGTTACGGCTAAGAAGGATGTGGCTCGTACGGAGTCGACATTCCCGACTAGCCGTGTTCGACCTGAGTCGATCGACACCTATCGGACTGTAGAGTCCGAGGGTGGACATCAGACTTCCGTCCCGGTCGAAGACCCTAACCTTCACCTGCTTTCCCGGAAGCAGGGTACGGTCTGGTCAGCTTATGTGAAAAAGGCTCGCCTTTCTCACTGGCAGACGCTGTCTCATCAATTGATGGGGCAGCTCTCGTTGACAGATCACCTGACCACCTTGGTTCAGGAGTTTGTGGACGAGGCGGATCTGGAGGAGGGGAGTCGCGCCAATATACATGCAGCACTCGGCGTCTTGGCCGGAGTGGTCCATGCTGCTGAGCGTGACAGTGCGCACCTGGGCGCACAATTGGATCTCACCATGCGTGATGCTGATCTCCGTCTGCTTGACGTGTCCGCTACGGACGTCGCTGAGCTACGTGGGAGGCCGCTTTTCTCAGGCTATACCTACGCCAACCTCTCTCGATCGGATATTTCCGTCATGCGGGAACATCTCCGGGATGAGGCTATGGCCAAGGCTTTGCTTGGGAAGTCGGCGGGGTCTGGGACAGGCAAGAAGACCAAGGGTCAGAAGCCTGCCCAACCTCAGGCACCACATGCACCCGCTTCTACGCAGCCGCCCTTTCGTGGGGCGCAGCCTCCCCCTCCCCAGGGGGATGGCAAGCGCGGAGGCAAAGGGGGTGGACGCTTCAAGGGCAAAGGGAAAGCTTCTGGTAAGAAGTGACTCGTTGCGGGAAAGCGTAGGCTCTGTGGAAGGTTCAGTTCTATCGGAATTCGATCTTCCACAACCTGGTCCAGTCGGGGGACGCCTGGCTCAGTTCGTCCAGAACTGGAGCGATCTGGCGTCGTCAGACAATTCAGTCGTGGCATGGGTGAAGTTCGGTCTCACCTTCAGATGGGAGGCTGGAAAACCACCGATCAGACCCAAAGCGTGGTTCTTCCCTGTGCCCGGCGATCGGGAAAAGTTTCAGCTTCTGCAGCACGAGGTGCAGCAGTTGCTAGAGAAACGTGCGATCGAGGTGGTCAAGGACGAGAGAGGATTCTATTCTCTCATCTTCCTGGTCCCGAAAAAGACAGGCGGGTGGCGTCCCGTTTTCGATCTGTCAAACCTCAACAAATTCCTGATCATACCCAGGTTCAAGATGGAGTCGGCGCTTTCCGTCCAGAAAGCTCTGTCCAAGGGGAAGTGGGCAGTCAGTATCGACGTCAAGGACGCGTACTTACATGTGCCAATACACCCAGCCGATCGGCGATACCTCAAGTTCGCTTTCGAAGGTTCGGTGTATCAGTTCAGGGTACTTCCTTTTGGAGTAGCCACCGCCCCTTACGTGTTCACCCGTATCGTAAGGACGATGGCAGCCAGGTTTCGATCGGTTGGAATTCAATTCCACCATTATATCGACGATTGGTTAATCATAGCCGACTCCCCGTCTCAGGCTATACAGCAATCCGGGTTCGTCCTCAGGTTGGCGACCAGCCTCGGCTGGATCCCCAATTGGGCGAAGTCTCATCTGTCCCCGACACAGAGGTTCGAGTATGTCGGGGTAGATTACGATCTAGAGCGAGGAGTAGCTCTTCCTCCGCGGAAGAGAGTTCTCAAGGCGATTGCGGCGATGGAGGTCGCGCTGACGCAGTCGTCCATCACAGCTCGACAGTTTCTGTCCATCATCGGTCTGTTGGCGTCGATGGAGAAACAGGTGCCGTTCGGCAGGTGCTTCCTCAGACCCATTCAATGGTGTCTAGCGTTGCAATGGCGGATCCTCACCGATCGACTAGACCAAGTCGTATCGGTGGACGATCGTGCTCGGGAAGCAATGCATTGGTGGCGGGACCATCGGAATCTTTTCCGAGGGATGCCACTCGCGGAGTATCTGCCCGATCGGACCTTCTTCACCGATGCGTCAGAATTGGCTTGGGGAGCTCATATGGACGAGCACGAACTCTCTGCTGTGTGGAACACGAGCGAGAGGGCGTTGCACATCAATGTCCTAGAGCTGCGAGCGGTGAGACGTGCGTTCGAGATCTGGGGGCCTCAGAGTCCCCCAGGGACGAAGTGGTTGGTCTTCACAGACAACAGCACAGTAGTGGCGCACATAAACAAACAAGGTGGAACTCGGTCGAGTCAGCTTTGTTTGGAGGCCGAGTGTCTGATCAGGTTTGCCTTCAAGTACCGTCTGTTTATCAGGGCGAGGCACCTGCCGGGTCACAGGAATGTCCTAGCGGACGCTCTGTCGAGACCGGACAAGATCATAGGCACGGAGTGGAGTCTGCATCCGGGGGTGTTTCGGCGCGTTTGTCAGGCGTTCGGGACACCGAACATAGACCTGTTCGCAACCTCTCGGAATCACAAGCTCCCGGTCTACTTCTCACCTCTGCCAGAGAGCGAGGCACTGGCTGTGGACGCGATGTCTCAGTCGTGGGACGGGATGTTCGGGTATGCGTACCCGCCAACTCGGTTCCTAACAGAAGTGCTGCACAAAGTAGCCAGGTCTCAGTGCGAGATTCTGTTGGTGGCGCCATGCTGGCCGATGCAGGCGTGGTTCCCCCTGCTACTGTCCCTCCTGATCGATGTACCACGGGTTCTCCCGATCGAGGACAGGTTGCTGAAGCAACCGGGGCGGGATATATTTCACGATTCCGTCCACGTGCTCAAATTACACGTCTGGAGGCTATCGAGCGATCCTTCCAGGAGGCAGGATTTTCTCAGCAGGTGTCCGTACATCTCGCGAGAAAGAATAGGAGATCCTCCTCTAAAACGTATGAGGCTAAATGGAGAGTATTCGTACGTTGGTGTAACGGAAGGCGCATTGATCCGCTCTCTGCCCCTCTGAATGCAGTGCTAGACTTTCTCTGCTATCTCTTTGATAGGCTTAATTTGAAGCCTACTACGATCGAGGGATACAGGTCCATGCTGGGCCCTGTATTCCGTGCTAGGGGGATCGATTTAACTAATAATCGTATCCTTGCTGATCTCTTGGCGTCCTTTAGGACGCAAAGGCCACGTGGAGTTCCTACTCTACCGGATTGGGACATGGCTTTTGTGCTATATTGTCTTACTAAAGCACCTTGGGAGCCTCTCAAGGAAGTTTCCTTGCAGAGGTTAACTCTTAAGACTTTTTTGCTAGTTATGCTAGCAAGTGGTCGAAGACGCTCAGATGTCGCGGCGATCGACGTATCGCGAGTCGCATTTGGTGCGGATGGGTCCGTTTCCTTATACCCAGTACGTGATTTTATGCCTAAAACACGTGCTGCAGTTGAGGGCGGGAAAGCGTTCTCCCCTATCGTAATTCCGTCACTGGGCGGTTACGTAGGACGGAATGAGCCGGACGCTCTATTGTGTCCGGTAAGAGCGCTGAAAATCTACATCGATCGTACCAGATCGATCAGGAAAGATCGCAAGCGATTATTTATTTCCTATCAGCCTAACAGGGCTACGGATATCTCCACAGCTACACTATCCCGATGGGTGAAGGTTGTAGTGAGGACTGTCTATGCGGAATCAGGTGCTGACGATCGAGTCACTTACAAAATATCGTCCCACCAAATCCGACACATCTCGATGTCTTTGGCGGCCAGGTCGAATATTCCGTTGGAATATATCGTGAGGGCTGGAATGTGGACTAATTCTACGACATTCATCGGGTTCTATCTGTCCAATGCTGCCGAACTTCAGGACCAGTCATCCAGATTTAGACTGGGTCCGCTGGTCGTAGCGCAAGCTGTTGTTTGAACCAGCTGGACAGAAAAGTCTTGGTTTTAACGTGCACGTGTATATAAGCAACACTTTGTGTTTGTGTTTGAGTTTCTTTATGTTACGGTCTCAAGTAGAGTTCCGTTTTCCACCGATGGGTGAAGAAGAAATTCGTGCATTTCGGAGGCAAGCGATCGCACCGCTAGGTGAGTATCTTTATTATATTATTACTAAAGATATATCGAAAATGTAGCATTTTAGCGATTCGCTTGAAATCAAGACTATCGTCTGTTTTCATGACTCTCTAGCACTACTGCTCCACCGCCTATCCTTTGATTCTAAGGAGCATGTAGTAGTTTAGATTGGTGATGTATAAAATAAACTTCCCAAATTTTAATTGTAAATTTGCCGTTTATTGTTATTACTCACCTCTAAACTACTACAGTAAAGGCCCTCCCATCCATCCCCGCCAGTTGTGTGCTAGGGGCTTCCTTTTGTCGTTTTTTGGACAGAAAAGTGAAGCTTCTGCGCAGCTGCGCGCGCATATGCGCGGCGGTTTTGGCGGCAAAAGGAGCGCTCGAGTCATGCAGGCAGACGATCGTGCCTTGCTTTCAGTACGCGAATTTCTATCCAGAACGATCCAAAGGATCGAAAAGGAGCATGTAGTAGTTTAGAGGTGAGTAATAACAATAAACGGCAAATTTACAATTAAAATTTGGGAATTTTTTTTGTATGTCACCGTTTCATACCCATCACCACTCCCGTTTTGATCTCCACTGGAACAGTGCTTTCTTGCAATCATATGCACTCAAAGTTTTGGATATACATTCCGCACAATATATAGATACAGTATGGTATTGCAACAATGAAAGACAAGTTGATACGGCAACATAATAATTATGTGTTAGTGGTGGTATTCCATATTCCAGTGGGCAAATTCAATTCTCGTGTGGCCCCGATAAGCAGTCACGGCAGTCGGCCCGCCAGCCAGAGAGTCACTGAATTGTCCAATCGGGAAGCTGTCTTGGCGGACACACCCACACGTTTATGAAATACACGTGGATATAATGATATGCAAATGATCACGTGAGCGAGTCCCGCCAATTAGCGTACTGCCCCAAAAAATTGCTGCAGGGTCAAGGTCAAAATGCCAGCCGCCAAGAGATCGTCCAACCATAGAACTCCCAACTGAGTGCGGTATTTGTGGAAATACTTGTTACGACCCAAATAAATGGTCTTTTCTATGACTCTTTCCTACTTCACTGGTAATACTTCATAAAAATATCACCACCGAAAGCTTGTTTATGGGGGAATTTAATTAAAAATGCCATTGAAGTGAAGCGAGATTTCAACGAGATTTGACTAAAAGGAACAGTCGGAAACAAACAAAACTTGGCAGATTTGCGGAGCTTTTACACGGGAAAAAACTTAGTTTCCTCCTAAAATAAGCAGAAACAAATGGATACTAGATCTAGCACTTTTATCATGTTTATGATAGTTTCATATTGCCGACGAGAATTGTCAGTGCTGATTTTGATAGCAGTCACACGAGCGGCGATTCGGGGGTGTGCCTGGGCTACTTCAGTATTTGGCAGCTGACACTACACACTGCACACTGACACAACATGTACGCTGATCTTCAAACCAACATTTGGGCAAGGAGAAACATGATCGCATTGATGAAAAAAGCTTTCATACATGTCATGAATTATTGGAAATGCAGACAAGTTACTGAAATGTCTCTGCAGTACAAATCAAAACACTGAAAAAAAATCCATAAAGAAATTTAAATCTAAGACTAAAGCTCAAAAAACATTGTGCCTCCTAAATCAGAAAAACATAATCAGAACCTTGAAAATCTTACACATTGGTCCCAAAAATAGTCGGGTGATTTTTAAACGTGTTCAACAAGGTAAAGCTTCTGACTTGTAGAGATTTCATGGCTGTAACGGAATAAGTAACATTAGTTTTATTGATTAAGTCTTATTGGCCACAATAAAAATAATTATTACAAGAAACATTTATTATTGGGTTCAACAATGTAAAGGTTCTGGTGCCCAGACGAGTCGACAGGTACCCAAATTCGGGGCGGGTCATACAATTACCTGGATCGGAATTTTGTTACTCGTATTTGAGAACAAATAAAGATATAGTTTTGAATATTTGTGATAAACACTAGTAAAATCACAAGAATGACAAGGAAATCATCAGGAAAAAAAACGATAGTTTTATGAGGTCATGACATTGTGATCTTTCTCAAACTTGAAAATACTGGTAATTACTGACGAAACAAATAATATGTGTCAAAGATCAATGTCTGGCGTTTACGTGTTACAAATTGCTTCAGTGAGTATCATTCAAATTTTGCTATATATTTGGACGGGTCGGGTCAGACGACACAGGTACCCGGTTCGGAAATTTCCGACTCACTCGGGCCCTAAAAAGTTCTATCCAGTCATGACTAACCGAATAGGTTATCATTAGTTTTACTAGTTAAGTCTATTATTGACCACAATAAAAATAGTTACATGACAAGAAAATAGTTACATGACAAATTTATTGGCCCAACAAGGTATAGATTCTGCCCAGTAGAGTTACAATATGGCCACAACATATATGTACCAAATCAAATACAATATTCAAGGGTTTTTAAATAGTTCTGTGCAAACATTTTCGAAGCTCTTCCTTTGAGGCCAGTGGCCCTTGTTCAAATTTTTTTTTTCGATAGATCTAATCGTAGACGTAGCCTTCCCTTCCCCTCCCCCCCCCCCCCCCCCCCCACAAAAAAAACTTGAAATTTTGTGTGTCTTAATTGAGTATCATGCCGCAATTTTTCACCAAATTTCGGAAACCATGCTAGACTACTGCCTGCCTATACCCACCTTGACGGTTCTCAATCTTCCGCACTCGAAAAAATTAGCTCGTGCGACGTTGTGGGACATCGAAAACTAAATGCGTATCCAGTCAGAAAATGGAACGTAACAATTGGGCACTGACATGAAGTATAAGCGTGAGAAGTGAGCAATGGCCGGTTGACTGAATGCACACATAGTTATGTATTTATTCTCAAATTCAGCCGACACGCTAATGAATGTTCATGTAAATTGGCGATACAATAAATTACTCCCTTCGACGAAAATATTCGTCAGAATATATTATTTAACTGAATTATTTACGCCAACCTCCGTAGAACACACGTTCAAAGTATTTTCACTTCGAAACCAGGTTTTTCCCCCAGTCGAATTAGGGCCCGGACGAGCCGACGGGTACCCGAACTCGGGGCGGGTCATACAATTACCTGGGTCAGAATTCCATTACCCGTACCCGAGAACGAATAAAGATATTGTTTCTGTCTTGAAAATTTGCGATAAACACTAGTAAAATCACAAGGATGACAAGAAAATCATCGGGAAAAATCGGAAGGAGTTTTTTGAGGTCATGTGATCTCTTGCAAACTTGAAAATAAACACCAATAAAACAAATGATATATGTGTCAAAGATCGATGACTTGCGTTTACTTGTTGTAAATTGCTCCAGGGATTCCCGTTCAAATATGATCTATATTTGGACGGGTTACCCGGGGTGGGTCGGGTCAGACCAGACGGGTACCCGGGTCGGAAATTTCCGACTTGTCCGGGCCCTAAGTCGAATAGTATTTCCCCCATGGGAATCTCAGAGAGGGTTTAAGAAATCTCCCCGCTGCCACAATTTTTCACCAAATTCCAGAATTTTACCTCTAGATTGAAACCTCTAGAAATGAAATTACACTGCCATGTGCATTTTCTGAGACGATTTTGGTACTTTCAGCTAATTGCAATACTGGTATAGAAATTGTCCAAAACATTGAAATATACTAGAATCCATGAAATCAATAGATGTTACCGGTAATTCAAATATATGGTATATATCAATATTACTGTAATGTGTTGAGATTTATGATGTTTTTCAGGAGGAAAAAAACAGCAAAGAGGATAAAAAAGTGAAAGCGTCAGAATCAACAGATGTGCAGCTGTATGCACAGTACCCTCCTGTTGAAAAAATGGATGCCTCATTGTCAACACTCACATGCTGCGAGTATGTTCTCTTGTTCCATGTGTCATCTCTGGTTCATGTATCTTTCATCCAGATATGTAGTGATTACTAATTCTTTGTACAGTAAGAATTTGTATAATAGAAACTGCACTAGAACCTGTATCTACATGTATATCTGTCTTCCAGGAGGCTGTCGTTGTCAACCAATTGCATTGAAAAAATTGCTAATCTTAATGGCTTGAGTAAGTATGAAATGTATTATCATGATTCTTCTTTTTAGGTTACCGGACCTTTGGTCCGATAACCTATTGCCGTGGCGTTGCGTCCGTCGTCCGTCGTCGTCGTCCGTCGTCGTCCGTCGTCGTCCGTCTACATTTTTATCTTTAAAGTTTACGATCGAATCTTTCTGAAATTTTGCACAAAAATGCCTAAAAATATTTCGAGAGGGAGGTATTTTTTAGTTTTTTGATTTTCGCAATTATTTCAAAATGGCGGCCGTTTTCGTCGAAAAATGGCCAATTTTGGACTTTGGCTGTCGTTTTCTCAAAATCTGTTCAGTAACTTTTTCTCTTATTCATGCATAACACTCCTCATATGTACCCATTTTGGGCCCAAACTCGGCCCAAATGGGACTTTCCCATGTTAAATTCTCCTATGCTTTATAATGGGACACATTAAGCCTAATATCTCACTTAATATTGAGATTAGAGACTAGGAATCAATTGTGGACATATAGGAAATGATATATGCTGAATATTGTCGTGACCTTGAATTTGACCTTTGACCTCATTTTCAAGGTCACAGGACAAAATGGCTAATATCTCGCTTATTATCGACTTTACAGCTTAGGATTCAATTGTGAACATATAGGAAATGATATATGCTGAATTTTCTCGTGACCTCGAATTTGACCTTGACCTCATTTTCAAGGTCACATGACAAAATGGCTAATATCTCGCTTATTATCGACTTTACAGCTTAGGAATCAATTGTGAACATATAGGAAATGATATATGCTGAATATTTTTGTGACCTTGAATTTGACCTTTGACCTCATTTTCAAGGTCACAGGACAAAATGGCCAATATCTTGCTTATTAGTGACTTTATGCCTTATGAATCAATTGTGAACATATAGGAAATGATATATGCTGAATATTCTAGTGACCTTGAATTTGACCTTTGACCTCATTTTCAAGGTCAACAGGACAAAATGGCTAATATCTTGCTTATTATCAATTTTACAGCTTAGGAATCAATTGTGAACATATAGGAAATGATATATTCTGAATATTCTCATGACCTTGAATTTGACCTTTGACCTAAATTTCAAGGCCAGTCATTTTATTTTCAAGGTCAGAATACAAAATGGTTTATATTTCTCTTATTATCAAATTCACAGCTTAGGGGTCTATAGTGAACATATAGGAAATGATGTATGCTGAATATTTTGGTGATCTAGAATTTGACCTTTGATCCAATTTTCAAGGTCAGAGAACAAAATGGCTAATATGTCGCTTATTATCATCTTTACAGCTTCGGAATCAATTGCGAATATAGAGGAATGATATATACTGAATCTTTTCATGAACTTGAACTTTGACCTCATTTTCTAGGTCACATCACCGATCACAGAATGGCTAATATCTCACTTATTATCGACTTTACAGCTCAGGAATTTATTGTGGACATACTAGAAGTGATATATTTATTGCAAAATTATTTTCAAGGTCACTGGACAAAAGGCTAATATCTAAAATGTATAATGTCCGGTAACCTTTCTTAGCCCTTGGGCTAATTTTA
The DNA here is from genome assembly GCA_949152475.1 of Terebella lapidaria. Lineage (NCBI taxonomy): Eukaryota > Metazoa > Annelida > Polychaeta > Terebellida > Terebellidae > Terebella > Terebella lapidaria. Next base: position 20,299,718 of record OX424561.1, read on the forward strand.
TTACATGGATCACCACACTTCAACTGTAGTTGTTTTGGTCATTTCCAAAACACAAACATGTGTCATAATGTCTGTTTCTAATTTGTGAACAGAAAACTTGAGGATCCTCTCACTTGGCAGAAACAACATCAAGAGCTTAACAGGACTGGTAATTAATTCGTACAATTTTTATTCTGTTAGCATTTGGATTTCAGAAGTAAACTCTCATAAATGAGACCTATTAGAATGATCATTTGATGTTAACTTCTTACTGTAACCTTAGTCACACTTAAGTTCAATATTCAAACTCAGTCAGTATGAGGCAAATAACGGTTTATAATGGAAAAGCTATAATTGACATTTTGTTTTGCAGGAGGCAGTGGGTGACACACTACAGGAACTGTGGATTTCATACAACTTGATAGAAAAACTGAAAGGGATCAATGTTCTGAAGAACTTGAAGGTAACGAAGACAACAAGTTTTCTTCATAATTTTCGAATGTATAAGTAACACATTTTAAATGAAATTTTAACTACATACAAATGATGTTACATGTATGTTATTTTTCTGGGTAAAAGTACAATATCATGATTATATCACACCTTGTGGCAGTTGATTAATTCCACCTCGTAGATACATATGACACTGAACATAAACAATGCACTCTTTCAGGTTTTGTATATGTCAAACAACTCCGTAAAGGAAAAGGGAGAGTTCATGAAGTTGGTAAGTTTCAGCCAATTATTACACTTAAGTATTTGCATATTGTTTAAAACCCTGCTTGATATATGTGCATGCAGAATCACCCATATTTTATACTTTTCTCAAAATCAAAATGTTGTTTCCGCCCTCACTTACTATAGGCTGAGCTGCACAAGTTGGAAGAGTTGGTCTTCGTTGGTAGGTCGCTTCATATTTTTGTAAAAAAAAAAGTTCAATGGAAGTGTTTTGCCACAAATATCTTGAGATATTTTATTTGTAAAAAATGAGTGTTGTGACAATTGAGTGAAATTTGTTTAATAATTGTAACTGATTACGTACAAACATACCACTAATGTTTGCAGGTAACCCGTATGAGGAGAAGCTATCTGCGGAGGGGACTTGGAGGGACGAAGTTGCTGTCATGCTGAAAAATCTCAAGAAGCTTGATGGTACAGATGATTTCCAGAACCTTTTATCATCAAAATGATTCTGAAATCCAGCATGCGTGCAAAATATGAAGTTGTTCTTGCAAAATACAGTTACGAAAATGGCATGATTAACTTGAAAAGAATTACAGCTGTCCCGAATGTCACAAACTTTATGTAATTCTCAATATACTAGTGCTAGTTTGTTACACAAAGAGCACCAGGCCAATTTGGGTCCACCTGCTATATTATTTGTTGAAACCTGTTACCAATTTCTATTTGTAATTCCAGGAGTACCCATGATCAGACAGGAACAGGATGATGAAGACTGAGCTCTCTACAACCAGATTAACCATATCACAATACATAATGTACACAAATGTACATACCATAAATAATGAACTGTTTAATATGTATTCAAGTTCATCTCAATAATTATTGTTTTATGTACTTTTCTAATGCACCATCATTTCACCAGCGAGTGAATGTTTAGGAGTCTATCCATTGGTAATCGTGTCTTGAACCACAAATTATGTTTGTTCACAAATAAACGTAAGAATTGTTGTATGAAATACACCCAAAAAACTGTAAATTATGTATTTATTTGTGTCGTAAATGTTTTACAGTGAAGGCAATACATTGTATGATGTGCTTATAGTTTGTGATGCTTGGTTTGTAAATATTTCTGAACTATATTCAAATAATTTATTATTGTTGCTGATAACTTATCGGAATAAAATGTGTACAGCTTAAAAGCCTTCACACTTTGTTTATTGAAGAGAGTTTGAGAAATTTATTGCAGAGTAATATTTGACACAGCGATGCAGGTTTACATGTCGAGACCAGGTTATGTGAAGCGAAATGACCTAATTCATATTCTGTACACACCATGCACAAGCACCGATGGGTTCAGGATCTTAATGTTACTTGAATATAAATCTGGAGCTTGACACTTGAATATAGATAGGTGTGATTTGTAAATTTTACTGTACGAGGGTCTGAACATAGAGAAACACAACCTTTACAATGGAGGTGGTCTGACCTGAAGCTGAACTCCTCTTCAGACAATGCTGGGTACATGTACTGTGAAAAGATTGATATTGCCAGCTATTATCAGTAAATTTGGCAGTTGTGACCTCAACATGATTTTGCAGTGATATAATTTGGTAACTTCAAAACTACATATATTCTTTCTAACATATGTTTTTTAAGTATTGAATTTGACACAATAATCAATTTGGGAGTTTCTTCCCTGCGAAATAAAAAAAGTTAATTTTTTTACAGTAACAAAACATTTGCCATTCCCGAAGAACATACTTCTTATATATACATTGGATTATGATACAGATGAGAATATTCTATTATTCTTGGTACAACAATTTGCTGTATCAGCCAGAGCTGCACAATTTCGAACATAAGCATGAATATTCAGGGTTGTGCTGGGAGTTGCCAAGAGATCCACATATACGTAATGCAAACAAAAGTTAGCTCGATACGGCTGTATACAATGTGATCATGACTCTCATCATCAGAAAACTATGTGTATTATGCAACACACTAGAATCATATATGACCTTCGGTTAGACCACCAAATCAAGGTCACCAAAATATCAACAATATATTGACCTTCGTGTTTACTATATGTATGTACGTATAGTATCACTCAAAACCTAACTGCCTACAGCGTTTGTGTCTTATTGTAAATTTACATCATTAATGCACATCGATGACCGTTGATAGTCGCCTGGGGTCAATTTCAAGGTCATCAATAGATCAGCCATACATATGCTAGTCATTATGGCTTCTTGTATTCCTAAAACACAACTGTAGAAACCTTTTTATATAAAATTGCATTCATGCCAAGTTTGGATATTTCGGGCAATTCAAAATTCAGAGCCTATAAGTGGAGTTGAAACAGATTAATAATTTATATGGAAAACACAAACAAACACACTTTTGTGGAATTGGAATATCTCAAATAGTTGTCAAAATTGAAGTATTTGTGGACAATTTTGGCCACATTTACATCTTGATATATTGTCTCATCGCTTCTATAATTAGTCTTCGTGATGTCACATTAGAAAAAAAAAGATTTTATTTACATGTATCAGTTCTGTCTTGAAACAAAATGATTAGTGGGACTTCCTTTTAAATATGTATTAAAAGGAGTTCGTGAACTAACTCAGGCTTCGATACAATTCAATTAAAAAATACTTTATGTTCTCAATTTCCTTACATGTAGGTGCATACCCAAATTTCCTATAGCTTCTTGCTCTCTCTTTTTTCTTTTTTTTCTCTTTTTTCACGGCCCAATAGGGGGGGGGTGCGCGCCGGGTGCACCCCCCCCCCCTAAATCCGCCAGTGTCAAAGGATATATGCCTGCATATAGCTATATGTTTATTTTATTCAAAATGATTTTAAATATGCATATGTTTATTTATATATTAATATACACGGTGGGGTCGGGAAAAGCAGTGTACCTAAGAGATATCGGCCCTAAAGTTCGGGCAGGTGCCCTCGAGTTACCAGCTGGTTATCGCGCGACATAAATTGGACATCCATAAAACGCGGGACTGTGGTCGCGTCAAATGAGTCGGAAGTGACGCAAAAAAACCGCGAAAGGATGAAAGTTGTTTTGTTTCTGCCCCTGGTTTCTGCCTGAAAGCTTGGAACAGTGAATAAATCTCAAGGTAGATCGTGGCATAAAGTATCATTATTACGACATAGAATCTAATGAGAGTTAAGCTAAATCTATAAACTAGATCTAAAAGTCTTTATATTTAGACTGGCATGAACACCCATCATGTGAACACCCCACGGTCCACGGGCACGGGCCGCTCTGCCTCGGCTAGTCTAGCCTAGTGGCCTACCCTAACTATCTAGAGCTTCAACGAGTACTCGGTTAACCGGTTACGGTTCGGTTACACAGTGTAACCGGTCAATCGTGAACGTATTTTGCAACCTTTTAATTGAGTTTCAAACACTTCATTTTAGAATCTGTCGTTTTTTAGGACCTCACCTATGCAGACCGTTCTCAGTACACCAGCTAACCAATATAATTTAGTTCGCTGGTGGATATGGCCAGGCCAAAATCTTCGAAATTTGGCCCGGCCATACAATAATAACTCTTAGAATGGATTCCCTTCCGCCAAAAAGTTAGAACAGTCTGCTAACAGAGCTCAAAACCCTTATCTGGTAAAGTGGAGACTCAGCAATTCTTAAAGAGGCATTTCGTCTTCGGCCCTCAGAGAAGACTATATAATCTTCTCTGAGGGCCGAAGACGAAATGCCTCCCGTGTCAAAATTCCGCTGAATTCCTGACAAAAAAAAAATCGGAACTTCGAGTCTGCTCTAACTGGCTAAAAATCAGGAATGGTACTCACATTCTTGGTCAGAAGCAGCTCAAGAAGTTGTTATCGTGTTTATCCTCACAATTTAACATTCTGAAGCCGGCCGGGATACTTTTTCAAACAAATTTCCTGACATCTTTGCCTGCCAAGTGACGTCACACGCGCGGTTGAAAAAGTTTGAAAAAGTATCCCGGCTGGCTTCAGAACACTAAATTGTGAGGATAAACACGATAACAAGTGGATATTTCGTTGGATTTAGGAAGTACTGACATCATGACCTGATTTTCATTTCCGAAAATAATTAGTTATTTTGGAGAATATTTACCTCCTAAATTCGCCGCATCCCAAAGTTCGCCAACTTGATATTATCAGAACTCAGAAGCTCGTTTTGTGGAAAATAAATTACTGGAACAGAGATTGGATATCAGAGTCTCGATTGACGATCGAACTTGTTAGTTTCATTTACATTACAAGGCCTGAAATCCACGTTGGCGAATTTGGGAATGCGGCAAATTTAGGACGGATGGCTCGTATATTTTTGGACGAGTAACCGGTTACGGTTCGGTTACAAGCTAACAAGTAACCGGCACAAAATTTTGTACTCGTTGAAGCCCTACTAGTCTCCGCGGTCCCGCACCCCGGGCCTCACACTTTAAGTTTCAGTTGTACACTCACATTGACACACTTGTGACACTCACCTACATTATTGTGTTAAACTCTTTGATTACGTACAGTACACTCAGTGAGACGGGGGCTGTCCCTCTAAGTCTCAACAGCTGCCCACCCCACTCTCACTTTGAACTGCCTGTCTGGCTTGGACTGGCCACCCAAGTTACAAGTATCAACTAGGCCTACTGTATTCCAGAAGCATACAGGCACATGCGCCTATAAATGAAACAGCGCCTTTTTGGGCACACGCGGATTTATTATTCTGCCTCATATATATGCGCATGTGCCTTTCTGTGAGGTATGGCGCATGCGCCTACATGTGAATCCACTTTCTTTCGAACACAAGCTTTCAAGGTGAAGTTATATGCATTTCGTTACACAGTGAAGCACATATAGTAGGCTACAAGTCGGTCGGACCTATCCCATACTACATATTTCACATACTTCTATGTAATGTATCGCCAAAAAACGCTCCAAGAGGTGTGCCTATAAACAATACCGTATCATTGTCATATTCTGCTGGAGAAAAAATATACCTCGTATATAAGCGTTTATATCCTGCTTCACTCCTATATACAATCTGCACCCAATGTCACCACCATTTCACTGTCCAGTAGGGCTGTAAACCGCTCCCACCTCCTCCCTTACAAAGCCGAAGGTACATGTGCATGACTTCGATTTTTCATATATACATAACATTAATGCCGAATGTATTCTTCGGATAGTGCCAACATTCTGGAATTCTGTTCTGGATCACAATGGATTCAGACAGCGACTCTGACACTGGTCCTCTTCAAAGGAGGACAACGCAGAAAGGTACAGTAGAACGTGACAAGATATTTTAAATTTACTTTTTTGTTTGCAATCGTGACTTTTGCGTTCATGACCAAATTATTCCCTATGCTTGAAATCATGTATTCCTTTCTTCCCCACAGGCACAGAGTTGGCGAGTGACAGTGATGAAGAAGATAATATTCTCATCAGCAGCTGTCGTAAGAAGGTCTGTACTAGATCTGTGTACACATTTAGAATGACACATAATTTCACATCCCACGTAACTCTTTCTCAGGTGTCGCTGATACTATAGTCATTAGCTTATGGTTTTGACACATCTAGCGTGTTGCGATACTTGATGACTCTGATGATGAAGATGGTGCTGTTGCTCCAACTAATGGACAAGATTCGGGAGATGAGAGTGATGTTTCTGCCAGTGGCAACAACTCTGACACCAACAACGAAGGACAAGATGTAGAGGAGCCTGACGGTGACGTGGAGATGCAGGCCGATCCAGAGGACTCTGAAGACGAGAAGAAATCCACAGCGTGGAGAGACAGTGATTCTGAGGACGAGAGTGATGCTGCTTACAAATCTGCAAAAACCTCCCAGGATTCCACTGGTATTAACCATGGAAAATTTTGCTCCTCACTTCACCAGTTCAATTGTCGAGATTGAAATCCAATTTCCAATTTTTTTATGTTTGCAGATGCTGGCACTTCACAAACAGCTATAACTCCTAAAGTAAGCATTTTCACAGCAGTTGAGCCCAAAGTGTGATTAAGAATTATCTCTGTACATTATGAGTGTCGCCGTAATTCTGAAATCCACCTTATATTAATTTTCACAGCTTACCAATGGTTTAGCCAGCGACCTTTTCGATGCAGAAATGGACAGTGACGATGACGGAAAATCCAACAAGTCTTCAAACAAGGACTCATCTGATTGTAACAGCTCAGATGACGAAGGTACAAGTTCAGAAAAATTTCCAGAAAAAAGATGTTTATTTTGTTAGTTTTTACGTTACAAGTATAGCTGTCCCTCTTTGCAGAAAGAAATCAGTCAGATTCTGGCCACAGCACCAATAATGAAAATGATGATTGTGACACTGGGGAAGTTAGTGCAGCTTTGAAGCGAAGACTCCAAAAGGTATAGTTGTTACAATAGTTTTACATCACATTTGACAATGCTGTATTGATGTAATAATGCATGATAAATTCTCAGTTATTTTGGATTTAGAGTATACTGTACATCATGAGTTCAAGTTTGTTGCCGGACTGTTCCAAAGTTGTTGTTGAATCCAGGGAGCAGGGAAGAAAGCAAACACGCCACGAGGCAGAAATTCTGACAAGCCACATCGACCGAGCCGAGACGAGATCCAAGACCTACACAGTGAATCACAGCGGCTCGTCAGGGGTGAGTTAAGACGTAATGAAACCTGTTTTTTCTCGAACTGTTGGTATTAATTCATAAGTCTTTTGTTTGAGTCATATGTGAAAATTTATAATTATCTTGATGGTAACAATATGTTTACTATGATACAAATTGGCTGATTACATGTAATTGAACTTTGTTTCCAGAGTCTTCCGTGAAGCTACCATACCATAAACCCGACAAGGAGAAGCTCGGTTTGTCAGTGTTCTTGGCTCGATGTAAACAGAAACAAGAACAACTTGACAGCATCAAAAAGCTGGGGTGCGCTGTATTCTTCTAGTAGTAAAGATTGTTGATTGCTACTGTATCGAATAAGGATTGGTATTTCATTGTGAGCAATGTCTAGTCCTAGGTGAAGAAAATAATCATTTAAATAGATATGTTTTTCTCCAGACCCGCTTGGAAGCACACGCCAGAGCCGCAAACTCAACCCAAGGTTAGCCTCCCACCTCGACCGAAAACCATAGAGAAACTCAAATCCTCTCCACTGCCACCAGTTACCAACAAACCCAATCAAACAGAGGAGAGTCAGTCACAGACGCAGGAGTCTCAGGTAGTCGACACGGTCAGGAAGGATATCTTGCAAGACTTGGACCACGCTGAGGAGGACTGGGACAATTTGCCTGATCTCACCGTGGAAAAGGAGAGTGCTAACATTCAGTTTGAGGTCGTTACGGCTGAGGAGGCGGAGCGAGACGCTATGCAAAGAACGGAGATGGATACTAAAGAAATTAGCAGTAGTTGTGTTCAAAAGAAAGGTACAAGTGTTACCAAAGAAGCTGCTCCCACTGAGCAGGAGTCAGGGTATATCAGTGTGCCAACCTCAGAAGAGGAAAACAGTGGGGATAACATAAAAAAAACTTCCGATATGGACGGTGCTACATTGTTGACCGAGGATAAAAACTTGCTGTTGACTGACAATCTCGACAAACATGACCTTTTAGGCTCTAGTAGCCAGGCGACAAATACTCCAATTGATAACAGTTGTTTGAACAAAACACAGACACATTTGACGCCCAAGCTGGCAAGTTTGACTGTGGAAAATTTCACCCCAAAGTTGAGTGGGGCACCGGATAGTTTCATAGATTTTGACGAAGATGAGGATGAACAAAAAACTCCAAAAGTGCCATCGGGAGTCGTCAACCTCATGGAAAGAGTCATCAAACACTCGGCTAAACACACTCGTAAAAAGTCCAAAGAAGTTGAAATCAGGTACAGATCAATTTTGTGTGAGCCATGAAAACCTTCAAGATTGTTCCATACATGTACTTCTGTACTTGTATTATAATAGCTTTTCTTATATGGCTTAGCCATTTTATAATGGCTTGGTATTTTCACCTGTTTAATACAATCGTGTCTTACTATGATTATGTGCCCCAACCCTAGCCTGGTTTCCAAGGAGGCAGGAGAAGCCCGAGATGAGCTGAAATTGAAGAAGTTGACTTACCACATTGAGGAGAAGGAGGAGGAGCCAGAGAGCCAGACACCAGGTATGTTCTCTACAGCTAAGGCTGGTCGCTCTTTGTGATGTAAAAAGGTTTTCGAATTTATATGGGTGATCCGGGCTTTTGTCAAATGCTCAAAATACATGCAACACACATGAGAATGCCACGCATACATATAATTATATCATATATTGAGATGTGTAACACAATATTGCTCCAACACAGGCGCCAAGCTGTTGCAGCTGAAGGAGAAGCTAAAAGAGCGCATGAAGCAGAAGCGGGAGGAGTCCCGACAGAAACGAGAAGAGCAGCATGCCTACGAAAACGAGGAGGGGTTTGGCGAGGCAGACCCCATGGATGATGAGGCAGAGCTCACTGACCAAACCGACACTGATGATGATGAGGAAATGTTTGATGAGGAGGAAGATCTCATCGGTGGGCATGGTGATGAAGAGGAAGAGGAAGAAAAGGAGGTGAATAAGATTGTTACCAATTACCAGTACTACCAAAAACTGATCTGATTCTATTCAGGAATCGTTTTGGAAATATGTTCCTTCAGTGTAGAATTTGAGGGACAATAATGTTGATGAAGATTTATCTTTTTCCACAGAACAACCCGTTCGTTGATGATGAAGCGGATGAGGATGATGAGGAAGACGAGGAGATGGAGGAATCTCTGCACCTGGAGCTGGAAAATGATGAACAAAGCCAAGAGAAAGGTGGAGATATACTGCTGTTAGACCAGCTTTAGAACTGTTCATGATTAGAGTCAATATTTTTATATTTCTATTTAACGCTTTGATGTATTTATGAATGATCAGCATCATCTCTATGATCGACTGTTATATCAGCTGTACACAAAAATGCAGAAGTGATTACATGTGGGAATGAGGTATACATTTATACGATTTACTTATAGAAGATCCAGCCCCTCGAAAAGATTTCCTAAAGAGTGCTCTGAAAAAAACAAACACTCTCGAGCTGTTCGATGAGGACGCAAACACTGAGAGCCCAACCATGTCTCAAAACTCTAATGGATGTTGTAAGTGTCTATGAAGATAATTTAGAGATAATGTAAAACTATTCCACAATATCAGCAGTGTTGGTGAGGTACTGGACTTTCCATGAGATGTACATTTTTTTCTTACTCTCAGTGACGGAGGTTAGTTCTCGGCCGTTCCAACAGCTGTCAGGGACCTCAAACTCACTTGGGGATGCTGACCAGGACGACATTCTCATGTTAGACACACAGCCTCCCAAACACGCTGGTATGTTTGCAAAACCATTTTGGAAATCTCAAACTTTCCGACCTATACTTGCTTCATCACGAAGCTAAGTAGTTCCAAACACAGAAATAACTATTGCTATCCATCCGTAAACAGTCTTCATTGCATTACTGTCAGATGTGTCAAGTCTACAAGAGAACAGGGACAAGGACACCAGTCTGCTGAGTGCGGACTCTAGCTTTGAGATGATGGGGTCCTACATCCCAGCCGGCCAGCGCATGTCCAAGAAACACCAGAGCCGTGACCTGATGACACCAGAGCTCCTGACGCCATCCAGCAAATCCTCGGCCACCGCCGGGACGGGACACAAAGTCAGTTCCGGAAGCATCACACACTCAATTGTGGGATTTATACTGCTAGTTGCCCTTCAATTTTGCACTGAGGGCTTATTTATATCGCCCAATCCAATCAAATAATACACTGTGGGTGATGTGTTCAGTCCATTTGTTTATATAAATTTATCTATTGATTATTGTATCATGACAAGTACCAGAAGAACTAACACTTTTCAGATGGGCAGTCGGATGTCTGACCTGACTATGCCGATAGAAGACTCCCAGGACCTGCTGACCACAGGAAGCCCGTCCAAGGATTCAGTCATCCGACCCTCACAGAACAGGTCTCCATCCTACGAGTTCCAGATCGAGGAGACACAGTCACTCATGCTTGACGAAGAAGGGTGAGAGTGGAAAAAAAGTCTGTTCATTAAAACATGACTTAATATTTATAGACATTTCATCAGCAATATATTGGTTTCAATCACCTTTATGTTCGAATTGATCTTGAATAGAGAAAGACTGCATTGTATATTATGAATAAGTATGAACTGCATGCATATCTGTGTACATGTCCATGACAACTAACCATCAAATGTGTTTTACAGTCTGTTTAAGGTTCGTTCAGTACCTAAGCCCAGGAGACAGTTACTCCTTGACCACTCTACACGGGGAAGTGCCTCTGTCGGCACCGAGGACGAACTACTGGGTCTTTGCTCGGGAAAATTTACTGGAGGTAAAGAACACCATCTGGATGAAACTTTCTTTGTGTGTGTTTCATGCATTGTAATGATTTGAAAACACCTTGAAACATTTATTTTGTGGACAGAAAGTTGTTCTGAAAACAGATGCGAAATTAAATAACTACATGAATTTAACTGATATAACGATATGGATTGCTCGTTTGACAGACTCGCAGCACACGGACCGTGAGAGCCACACCAGCAAGAGTTTGTTTGGTGACTCACAGTCGACCCTCGCCAGCACGCAGAACAACATGGACGAGTTGCTGGGGTTGTGTTCGGGACGCTTCAGCGGACCGTCGCAGACTCAGGGTGCACGACCCGAGCCTCAGCTCTCTCCACAGACACAGCAGGGCACCGGACCCTTCCAGGTCATCAGCAGTCTGGGGGCAGCGAGCAACGACCAGTAAGTTCACTGCACTATATAAGGATGAAATAAATAGTTGAATCCGCAATGAAGTTTGGGACCCAAATGGGGTAAGTTATGCACACTGGACTCGTCCACAAATGACTAGAAAGATTCAAATCCATGTGATTTTGAAGAGTTCAGTTCTGTGTCTTACAGAGAGAAGAAGCAGAAGAAGAGGAAACGAGCAGTGATCCGGGACGAGGACTCAGGCGACTCCTTCGAGGCTGTTGGCGGGGGAGAGGAGGAGGAGGGGAACGAGGTACAGGCTCCTGCTTATGGCTGGGATGTAACTCGAGTAACTAGTTTATCCCTTGTGTTATGGTGAGAAGGTATGTATGTTTGTGAATGGTTTCAAGTGTCTGTTCTGCACAGTCGGATGCCAGTACTGGTGAGGGGGAGAATGATCCCCTGGAAGACGAAGTTGACTCCGATGATGAGGAGATGCAGCAACTCAGGCAATTCAGAGGCTTTGCAGATACCAAAAAACCTGGGTAGGTGCTGAATGTGTCGTGATACTTAACTTATATCAGATGTGGGTACACTTTCCTCCTGTCTTTACCTATTTGCACCTAACCAAAATTGGTATGATGGCATATTGTGATACTATGTGGATCTACTTGTACAGAAAAATCCACAGGGAATTCGTGGACGAAGAAGCTGAGTTGTCTGGTGAGTAGAACACTGGTCTCACCCGTCTCAGAATGACATGTTATGCTCAATTGGGCATGAGCAGAAAAAAAACCTTATCGCCAGGTGGCGGCACTGTTTTAGAAGTAATATGATGTCATAACGTTATTTATCCTAGAGATACCATGGTATTACTCTAAACATACATAATTTTGTGTCAAATGTCACATGCATAGTTCACAACAGACCATATTCCTTACTGATTTGCCACCAAAATTACCTTTATTAAAGTGCTGCCTCCTATCGAATGAGCTATGTAGTGAGTTATATCGCATCGTGTCTCTTTATTATATCCGATTATCCAACATAGGCAGTGAGTATGACAGCGATGAGAACTTTGACATCGCTGAGAAAGACGACATTTTGGAGATGGAGGCCGGCGACATGGACGACGTTGGCACAGAGGAACAGCTACGTGACCAAGTCAACAGAGTCCATCTGTAAGTCAATAATCAGGACAACGTTGTTCATCTGTAAGTCAATAGATGGGTCAACAGAATCTATCTGTAAGTCAATAGATGAGTCAACAGGGTCTATCTGGAAGTCAATAGTCAGGACAACATTGTCCTTGTCCATCTGTAAGTCAATAGATGGTCAACATTGTCCATAATAATTCGATAGACATGCCAACATTTGCCATATCCAATGGTGTCCATCTGTAAGCCATTAGACAGTCAACAAAGTTCACCTTTAAGTCAACTGGGTCACCTTTTCGTCAATACACATGTCAATATTGTTCATCTGTAAGTCAGTAGACGTTCAATAAAGTTCATTTGTAAGTCAATAGACAATAGAACTTAGGAGTCATGTGTTAGTCAATGATTAGCATTAAATCATTCCTCGTGAGAGATGTGTATAAATCAATCATACACTGACAGGAAGAGCGTGATAGACGCTGACAAGAAGGAGCTGCGGCTGTTCCAGGAGATGTACTTACAGGACGGTGACCTGCACACGGAGGGAGGAGGCAGGACTCGCAAGTTCCGCTGGAGAAATATAGGTATAAAGTATATATGCTTCGATGACAAGTTTGAGGATTCCTTGTCTAAGTCTTAAAATCTAAAGGTCTCTAGGTAAAACTGACTGGTTCTGCCATCTAGTGATTGTAACTGGTGTTACACCAGTAAAATATTTGGGATATTTTGTGCTGCCATCTACTGAATGAATTATCACCTAAAGTGTTGTTATAACACTGAGTATACAAGCTAAGTAATGATACACCGTGAACAGAAGTGAACATTCTCTTATATATAAAAGTGGGATATTCATACAAGAGTGAATAGAGCCTACTCCCACAAATGAGATGCCAGATTACTTCATGTAGTGCACTCTATTCTTCCTCACCAGATGACGAGGACACTCAGGAGGACATGTTCGCCAAGTCTGACGAGGAGGACGCTGGCGGAGAGGACCAGGAGGAACAGGCCTGGCGCGTCAAACGCTTCGAGCGTGAGAAGTTCCTCATGGAACAGAAGGTGTGTCTGAGGGAATTGTCTGTACTGTCACTTTCATGTTCCCAATTAAACCAGTAATACTCAATTCATCATTATATAGTATTGAAAGTACAAATATGTTTTGTCAATTTTCAATGTACATGTCTGATTTGTTCTGTACAGGCAAAAGCTGAGAACGATGAAGAAGTTATTAAACTTGGCAAAGTTGTCTTCAAGCCAAAGAAAGGTAATTGAAATCAGCCGACAGCATTCAGAATAAAAACATTTGAAGCTATTGAGACTTGAAATTTCTAGCATCAATTCACACCAAATGTTTTCACAGATAAAAGCAGTCCACTTGTGGTGAAAGAAAATGTTGTGCCGAAAGAGAAGGTGGAAAAGGTACAAGCAAAGGAAAGCTCTAAAGAAAACTTCACAAAGCCAAAGGTAAGTCGGCATCTTTCCAGACACAAACCACAGTACATTCTGAAGACTGATGCCTCTGCATGCAGTGGAACTATAACTGAAAATGCTTTTGTCCCCTAGTTGCCCGTCCATGGTTCCTTCCTGCGAAGAAGCAGAGACGCCCTCGCTAAGCTCGCCGAGATGACCAAGCCCATGACGTCGGTCGGTGGAGCCAGGAACTCAGGAATGTTTGTTTTCTCATCGATGTCGGCAGAGGAGAAAGCAAAGGAAGACAAACAGGACAAGAAACGACCTCAGGTTAAAAAAACAAAATAATTCTAGTGATGTCGAAGTACGGGTATCTGAAAGTCATACAATCCACATTTCCATGACTTCATGCGATTTGGCTGCAAAAATATATTCAGAATTCTAAGTTGGCATTGTTCAAGATTTCAAAATCAAATTTTTGCCCATTTCTGGACCAGATATCTCACTTTCTCATGATGCAATCTTTTTGTTTATTTCGTTTCAATCTGTTTGTAATCCTCCATCATGTTCATTATTTCTCTAGGTTAAACGTTCAATGAGTTCAAGTCAGCAGCCAAACAAGAGACCTCGTCTAGAGAAAAGTAATTCAATACCAGCCAACAGTATATTCAACCATATGTAAATAAGTATGTGTAGATCATATTTTAACATTCATCTTCAAATATTTGTACATATGTAGCATCAAATAATGAATGTCGTGAATTGAGTGACTATATTTCATCCTGTACTGAAAGTCTAGAATTCCTTGTGTGACAGGAAAGAGAATTAACTTACTTTGTTGCAGTAGTTGTTAATTTGTTCGAATATTTATTGTAGGGTGTTCGATTGATTGTGTATACATATGTTATGTAATCATGTGTAAAGACAAAAGATGATTCAATGTAGATTTTTACTGACAGAAATACAACCAGCAAGTGAAAAGTAATGATGTTTGCTTGGAGACTGTTCAGTACCACATCGTGTTCAAACAATAAAATCACATCAAGGTTCCTGACATACAATAAAAAATGTACTGTACTCTATCATTGTTGTTCTTCCCCCCCCCCACACCCCCCCCCCCCCCCCGCCATACTTGGTAGGCAAGATTGTCCTTCATATATGTAACCCCAATTATTGACATACACAACAGGCTATAAGGAGCGCCTGACCCACAAAGAAATGCTAAATATGTTTGGCGATTATAGGGCAACAAAACTTATACATGTCATAGAGGTACATGAGGTGGATATTTTGGAAGAAAACTGATCAGTTTTTGAGGAAATGGCCACCAAAGTCCAGAATTGACCATTTTTCGTCAAAAACGACTGCCAAAACGACAAAAATGATTTGGTAAAAAACATTTCATAAAGCTCCTTTAGATATTGGCTCATGGTATGTTCTGAAAGATTTTTAGGAAATGCTGTGTCAAAAAAACTTAGACCGGAATGACTTGGAAGGATGGACAAATAGGCGGACGGCAAAGGTTTATTGGTCCAAATGGGTGGGTAAGATGAGCTGGTAATCAGGTTATCGGAGCTATGTTTCGATAACCTATTGTCCGTCCATTCACATTTTTATCTTTAAAGTGTACGGTCCAATCGGTAAAGTTACCTTAAAATAATTCAAGGAGGTATTTTTTACTCTTGATTTCTAAATTTTTTTCAAAATGGCTGTTTTCGTCGAAAAACACTCAATTTTGAACTTGAAAAGATTCTTGTCATGTACCTTTGTGACGTGTATAAGTTTTGTTTCCCTTGAATTGCCGGTCATTGTGTGGCGGCCATTTTGAATTTTTTATTGATAGGCGAAAAAAACATTTTTTGCCCCAAATCGCATTACTGTCCATCTTGGACCATTTCTAGGCAGCCAAAAAAATTTCACCCTTTGAAAAATGTTTTTGCACTTTTTTCCTCCATAATGGGAGCTGCTCCAACTGTACACATAGAACGCTTGGGAGATAGAGCTTAGATATTGACACTTCGAAATGGGAAGTGATATGGCGATTTGTTAGGTGACCTTCGATGACCTTGAAAGGTCAAAACAGCCTTTTGGGGGTCCAAAATTGCCCAAGTTTGCTTTTACAGACGAACCGCTTGTATGTAAGGCTTATGTTTACATTATAAGCATATAGGAGGTCATATGGCCGAACTAATGTTGACCTTGAGCATGAACTCGGATGACCTTGAGTGCTAAATGTCTAAGATGAAATGTGTTAATTGGCTTCTGAGGCTTGAACACTTGCACATGCAGTTTAGGACTATGTACAAGAAGTCCTGTATATGTGGCACATATTTTGCTGACCTTGAACTTGACCTTAAACGACCTTGAAGGCCAATCTCAAAATCTTACCTGACGTGACCTGTGTAAGTTGGCCTCTACAGACAATACACTGTTGATAGAGCCTATATGCGTATTTATATGAACATATATAAAGTCACACGCTGCATGCCTAATGGTGACATTGAAGTTCACAAAGATGACCTTAATTATTAAATCTCAAGGTCATATGACACCTCAAATGCTTGAAACCAATATTGTCCGGTAACCTATCGTACTCAAGGAGGACATTTTTTTTGGTTTCTATATTTTCGCATTTTACCCAAAATGGCGGCAATTTTTGGTGAAAAACAGCCAATTTTGGACTTTGGCGGCTATTTTCTCAAAAATCAGTTTTGAGATTTTTTTATTTTAAAAGAATTCTCTTATGTACCTGTGATGTGTATAAGTTTTGTTGCCCTTGAATCGCCGGGCTTTGTGTTGCGGCCTTTTTTAATTTTCGACGGGTCGGCAAAAAAAAGTTTTTTGGGCCCAATTCACATTACTATTCATTTTGGGCCATTTCACCCTTTGAAAAGAATTTTGGACTGCTTTTTTTCCTTCATAATGGGAGCTGCTCCCACTGTACTCGAAGAACGCCTGAAGATAAAGCTTAGATATTGGCACTTTCAAATGGGAAATCATATATGGCGATTTGTGTGGTGACTTTGAATTTGACCTCCGATGACCTGGAAAGGTCAAAACAGCCATTTTGGGTTCAAGAAATGCCCAAATTTGCTCATACAGATGAAAAGCTTGTACATAGAGCTTATGCTTGCAATATGAACATATAGGAAGTCATATATGACATAACCAATGATGACCTTGAGCTTGACCTCGGATGACCTTGAGTGCTAAATGTCTGATGTGCAATGTGTAAATTGGCCTATGAGGCTTGCACCTAGAGGTGAGGATTGTGTTTTAAACTTGGAACCATTTTTGAAATTAGCCAAATCTAGCATTCTTGTTTGTCATGCAAACTTGAAAGCACATCTCGAGATTGTCAAGAATAAATAAGAAATATGCAAAATTCGATGACAGACAATCGGAAAATCGTCGTTAACTGTGCATGAAAATATTGGAATAGAAAATGATCGGTCTGCATTCACTGCCGGTTGCAACACGAGACTAATACCAATGACGTCTGAAGACTGTATGTGTGTTGTGGACCACTCTGAGGAAAAAAAATGGTTGCGAAATTGATTGGCCCGAGTATAAATCTTGATTTTGGCAACTCAATTTAGGCACATGATACATATTTTCAGACCAAAATTTGCACGAATTCTCATTCTATAGACAAAATGAAGCTATTGCAGACTGAATAAATTTTGTCAATTCTAAAAGTGGTTATAGCTTTAAGCTTATGAGAAGTCATATATATATATATATATATATATATATATATATGGCACATCTTTTGTGATCTTAATCTTGAAGGTGTCACCTGCAATGCTTAAAACCAAAATTTCCCAGTAGCCTATCTTAGTTCTTGGGCTAATTTTGGGTTTAAAAAATGCCCAAATTTTGCCTCTACAGATGAGACACGTGTAGATAGAGCGTAAGTTCGCATTATAAGCATATATGAAGTATATTGAACAACTAATGATGACCTTTGCCTGACCCCGGATTACCTTGAGTGTAAATTGGTCTTTGCGCTTAAAACACTTGTACACACAGATTAGGATTGTGTATAAGCTTATAATAAGTCATATATATATATATATAATTCTTGTTAACAGAGCTTATATGTTTATTATGAACAAATATATAAAGTGATATGGAGCATACCTAATGGTGAAATTGAAGTTAAAGATGACCTGGGTTGGTAAATCTCAAGGTCATATGTCGCCTGCAATGCTCAAAACCAAATTAATCGGTAACCTATCTTAGCCCTGGCCTTGGGATAATTTTTATCTTTAAAGTTAACGGGCGAATCTTTCTGAAATTTTGCACAAAAATTCCTAAAAATATTTCGGGGGGGGTGGGGGGGAGTATTTTTTATTTTTTGTTAATTTCGCATTTTTCTCAAATTGGCGAGCATTTTTAACGTAAAACGGCCATTTTTCTAATTTGGAAGCCATTTTCTCAAAAACTGTGTGATTGATTTTGAGATTTTTCTTTCGAAACATTCCTCTTATATACTATGACTATTTTGGACTTTTTTCCTAGTTTTGCATAGCATGAAATTTTGAATTATGAAGCTGGTAGGCCTTAAATTACTCGTAAAGCCCAAAAGTATGCCCAAAGGACTTGAAAGCACATCTCGACATTGTCAAGAATAAATAAGAAATATGCAAAATTCGATGACAGACAATCGGAAAATCGTCGTTAACTGTGCATGAAAATATTGGAATAGAAAATGATCGGTCTGCATTCACTGCCGGTTGCAACACGAGACTAATACCAATGACGTCTGAAGACTGTATGTGTGTTGTGGACCACTCTGAGGAAAAAAAATGGTTGCGAAATTGATTGGCCCGAGTATAAATCTTGATTTTGGCAACTCAATTTAGGCACATGATACATATTTTCAGACCAAAATTTGCACGAATTCTCATTCTATAGACAAAATGAAGCTATTGCAGACTGAATAAATTTTGTCAATTCTAAAAGTGGTTATAGCTTTAAGCTTATGAGAAGTCATATATATATATATATATATATATATATATGGCACATCTTTTGTGATCTTAATCTTGAAGGTGTCACCTGCAATGCTTAAAACCAAAATTTCCCAGTAGCCTATCTTAGTTCTTGGGCTAATTTTGGGTTAAAAAAATGCCCAAATTTTGCCTCTACAGATGAGACACGTGTAGATAGAGCGTAAGTTCGCATTATAAGCATATATGAAGTATATTGAACAACTAATGATGACCTTTGCCTGACCCCGGATTACCTTGAGTGTAAATTGGTCTTTGCGCTTAAAACACTTGTACACACAGGTTAGGATTGTGTATAAGCTTATAATAAGTCATATATATATATATATATAAAATTCTTGTTAACAGAGCTTATATGTTTATTATGAACAAATATATAAAGTCATATGGAGCATACCTAATGGTGAAATTGAAGTTAAAGATGACCTGGGTTGGTAAATCTCAAGGTCATATGTCGCCTGCAATGCTCAAAACCAAATTAATCGGTAACCTATCTTAGCCCTGGCCTTGGGATAATTTTTATCTTTAAAGTTAACGGGCGAATCTTTCTGAAATTTTGCACAAAAATTCCTAAAAATATTTCGGGGGGGGGTGGGGGGGAGTATTTTTTATTTTTTGTTAATTTCGCATTTTTCTCAAATTGGCGAGCATTTTTAACGTAAAACGGCCATTTTTCTAATTTGGAAGCCATTTTCTCAAAAACTGTGTGATTGATTTTGAGATTTTTCTTTCGAAACATTCCTCTTATATACTATGACTATTTTGGACTTTTTTCCTAGTTTTGCATAGCATGAAATTTTGAATTATGAAGCTGGTAGGCCTTGAATTACTCGTAAAGACCAAAAGTATGCCCAAAGGACCCGAAATGGCCAATATTGCACTTTTTGACACTTTGCCCAATTCTATTCCTTAGCTTTCTCTCTAATTTCACAAGTGGATGGCATGTAGGATTTCTAGCTTGTGAATATAAACAGTAGGCTTTGAATCACTCTAAAGGCCCAAAGTATTCGCACAAAATAGCCCAAATATTCAAAATTTCATCTTTCGGCACTTTGTTCGGAAACTTTTCAGCAACTTTTTAGGTTACCGGACCTATGGTCCGTTAACCTATTGGCATGGCGTTGCGTCCGTCGTCCATCGTCGTCGTCGTCGTCGTCCACATTTTTATCTTTTTTGTTTACGGGCGAATTTTTCTGAAATTTTGAACAAAAATACTTTAAAATAATTCAAGAAGGAGGTAATATTTAGTTTTTTTATTTTCGCATTTTTTTTTCAAAAAGGCGGCCGTTTTCGACGAAAAATGCCTGATTTTGGACTTTGGCGGCCATTTTCTCAAATCTGTTCAGTAACTTTTTTTTCTTTTTGATACATAACACTCCTCATATGTACTCCTATGATGTCTATAAATTTCGTTGCGCTCGAATCGCTCGAAGTGGGCCATTCTGGCCCAAACTCGGCCCAAATGGGACTTTCCCATGTTAAATTCTCCTATACTTTAAAATGGAACACATTTTGCCTAATATATCACTTAAAATTGAGATTAGAGACTAGGAATCAATTGTGGACATATAGGAAATGATATATGCTGTATATTCTCGTGACCTTGAATTTGACGTCTGACCTCAGTTTCAAGGTCAGAGCACAAAATGGCCAATATCTTGCTTATTATCGACTCTACAGCTTAGGAATCAATTGTGGACATATAGGAAATGATATGTGCTGAATATTCTGATGGCCTTGAATTTGACCTTTGACTCCATTTTCAAGGTCATAGTACAAAATGGCTTATATCTCGCTTATTATCGACTCTACAGCTTAGGAATCAATTGTGGACATATAAGAAATGATATATACAGAATATTCTGATGACCTTAAATTTAACCTTTGACCCCATTTTCAAGGTCATAGGACAAAATGGCTAATATCTCGCTTGTTGTCGACTTTACAGCTTAGGAATCAGTTATGAACTTATAGGAAATGATATGTGCAAATTATTGTCATGACCTTGAATTTTACCTTTGACCTCATTTTCAAGGTCACAGGACAAAATGGCTAATATCTCACTTATTATCGATTTTACAGCTCAGGAATCAATTGTGGACATATAGGAAATGATATTGCTGAATATTCTCGTGACCTTGAATTTGACCTCTGACCTCATTTTCAAGGTCCAAGGACAAACTGGCTCATATATTGCTTCTCTTTTGTCTGTATGGCTTGGGAATCAATTGTGGACATATAGAAAATTATATACAATGTACACTGAATATTTTGATGACCTTGAATTTGACCTTTGCTTTCATTTTCAAGGCCACAGCACAAAATTGCTAATATCTCTCTGATTATTGAATTTACAGCTTAGCAATCAACTGTGGACATGATATATGCTTGATATTATATATGCTGAATATTCTCTTGACCTTGAATTTAACCAGTGACCTGGCTAACATCTATAATATTAAACATTGTACGGTAACCTACCTATGGTCCGATAACCTATTGGCATGGCGTTGCGTCCGTCGTCCGTTGTCGTCGTCCACATTTTTATTTTTTTCTGTTTACGGGCGATTTTTTTCTGAAATTTTGCACAAAAATGCATAAAGATATTTCAAGGAGGTATT
Organism: Terebella lapidaria; assembly: GCA_949152475.1. NCBI lineage: Eukaryota > Metazoa > Annelida > Polychaeta > Terebellida > Terebellidae > Terebella > Terebella lapidaria. Next base: position 20,321,359 of record OX424561.1, read on the forward strand.
TTTTTAATTTTTAGGTTACCGGACCTTTGGTCCGATAACCTATTGGCATGGCGTTGCGTCCGTCTTCCGTTCGTCGTCCGTCCGTCCAGGCATACCAGAAGGGTTTACGGGGATTTCTTAGGGGACAAAAAGCTGAAAACGCCCCACAACCACAGTTTAAGCCAAAAGTGCGGTTTTGACTTACGAGGAAAGTTTAGATAGGATATTTAACATTGGGTCCGCCCGTAGCGCCCGTCCGTCGTCCATCCGTAAACAATTTTATCTTTAAAGTTTACGGTTGAATCTTTCTGAAATTTTGCACAAAAATGCCTAAAAATATTTCGAGAGGGAGATATTTTTTAGTTTTTTTATTATCGCATTTATTTCAAAACGGCGGCCATTTTTGACGAAAAACAACCAATTTTGGAATTTGACGGTTGTTTTCTCAAAATCTGTTCGGTAACTTTTTTTCTTATTGACGCATAACACTCCTCATATGTACCCCTGTGACGTGTATAAGCTTCGTTGCTCTTGAATCGCTCGAAGTGGGCCATTTTGGACCCAAACTCGGCTAAGATCTCGCTTATTGACTTCATAGTGTGGTAATCAATGATGCACATATAGGAAATGTCATACGCCAAATTCTGACAACCTTGAATTTCACCTTTGCCTTCATTTTCAAGGCCACAGATTCTGACAACCTTGAATTTCACCTTTGCCTTCATTTTCAAGGCCACAGGACAAAATTGCTAATATCTCTGATTATTGAATTTACAGCTTAGCAATCAATTGTGGACATGATATATGCTTAATATTATAGATGCCGAATATTCTCTTGACCTTGAATTTAACCAGTGACCTGGCATCTAAAATATTAAACATATATTGTCCGGTAACCTATCTTTTAGCCCTTGGCCTAATTTTCTTTAATTTAACATATGAGTGGCATTTAGTACTGCTTAGCTTGTGTATTGAGAAAGAGGACCTCAAATTGCTCGAAAGGCCCGAATTAGGCCCGAAAGGCCAAAAAGGACCAAAATTCCACTTTGTTCAAAATTCTATAAATTCTTCTCTAATTTCATATATTCATGGTATTATGTACTGTCTAACTCATGACGTGTGCTATTATGTAATGTGTTTAGATATGGAATGTCTTAAATCGCTCGAAAGGCCCGAAATTCAGGCCAATATGGCCCGAAACGGCCTGAAATAACCCCTGAAATAACAGGCCCCTGTAAACTAAAATGGTTTGGGCATGTATTATGAACATATAGGAAGTCGTATATGGTGGATCTCTCGATGACCTTGAATTTGACCTCATTATTTCGAATTGTTAAACTTCAAGGTCACGTCCAAAGTGAAATGTGTAATTTGACCTCTACATACTAAACGGGTGCAGGTTTATGTGATCAGTCACGATCAGTTACGTGATCAGTTACGTATTGCTGATCTTTGGTAATCTTGAAGTTGACCTCAGATAACCTTGAGTGATAAATCTAAATGTTGCCTCTGACCTGAACTGTGTGAATTGGGTTCTGCATACAAATTTTCTGTAGATAGAGCTTAGGTTTTTAGTTGCATTATGAACATATAGGAAGCGGATATTTTGGTAGTCTTGAAGCTGATCTCGGATGACATTGAGTGTAAATCAGAAGGTCACAACTGACCTCAAAGATGTAAATTGGACTCAGATTGGACATGAAAACGGCCGTAGATTGAGTCCAGGCTTGGATTACAAACTGCAAGCGTTCACTCAGTCGTACAAATGAGTACCCGATTGGTAGTGTTTGCTAATGTATGTGTGACCTAGTCACCTTGCGCCAGTGGCAACCTTACAGGTGATTGTCTATTGACGGTGGTCGGAAAGTGGTTACAGGCCATAAAATCGGGGGTAATAATTGTACAGCGCTTTGAGAATGTTGGAAAACGTTAGAAAGCGCTATATAAAAGCCTACAATTATTAATTATTATTATTATTAAATAGGAAGTCGTATATGAGTTCACATCCAGAGTTCACATCTGACCTGAATTGGAAAATGAGTAAATTGGACTCTGCATACAAAACGGCTATGGATAAAGCTAATTTTGAATTATAAGCATATGGAAAATCATATATGTTGGATGGTGACCTTGAATTTTATCTTACTTGACCTTGAGTGGTGAATTTCAAGGTCACGTCCAAACTGAAATGTGTGATTTGACATCTACATACGAGACGGCTGAAGATAGAGCTTAGGTTTGTATTATAAACGTATTGAAGTACATAATATATTACGTATCTTCCGATAGTCTTGAAGCTGGCCTCAAGTGAGCTTGAGTGATCAATCCAAAGGTCACATCAGACCTGAAATGTATAAATTGGACTCTGCATACAAAACAGTGTGTTGATAGAGCTCGGGTCTGTATTATGAGCATACAGAAATTCATGTATGGTATGTCCTTTTGTGACCTTGAACTTGACTTAAGATGACCTTGTGTGGTCATAGTTGATGTGACTTTGAGGTGACAGATGTGAATTGGCCGATGCTTGTAGATAGACCTTAGCTTTGTATTATGAACATATATAGAGAGTCACATAAGGTGGTTCTTTGGGTAACCTAGAATTTGATCTTCAGTGGTTTTGATATATGTTAAACCAGCAATTTTACTGAATAAAAAGTGTTCTGGCTAACAATGTTCTACATTTCTTCTGTAATTATTTCTTCCAGCCCGCCTGATTTTTTTTCTGTGTAAAGTTTGCGTGAAAACACGTAATTTTTTTATTCACCTTCCTCATAATGTGAGCTGTGTCGAGTAACTCCTGGAATACTTCAAGATAGTTGAAATATTGACACATGTTCAAATGATAATTCATTGTATGGCAATTGTAGAGGTGAAGTTGAGTTCGACAATTCGAACAGAATTCTCAACATATGAGGCACCACTGACTCCTCAATGAATTCAATCCAGAAGATATATGTGGCGGATCCTTCGTTGATCTGGAAATACCTTGGGTGGTTATTCTCAAAGGCTCATACATTGTATAATCCAAAACGTGCATCAATACGAAACAAATTGTTCAGTTGTAGCTGTTGTATTTTAACATTGTAATTATGAGCATACGGGGTTTTATTTATGGTGATATTTATTATGAATATTGTAGCTACATTGGAAACGTCATTTATAATCGCTTCGAATATTAATTCGACCCTTAAATCAATGAAATAATATACCAATGCAAAAATACATTTTATTTGCTAGTATTCATGTTCTCATGAGTTTTAGAAATTTCCTAATAACAGATAATCCAAGGACAAAAACTATTGTGTGTAATATGTTACATGAGCTGAGTAATGAAAATTTTGTGCTTTTGATGGTCCTGTGCTTTTTTCATACAATTGAATCAAAGGTGGTACAAATGACCAATAACAAAGGATGATACAAGAACTGGGTATTACACAAAGACATTCATGCAATGGAAAGGTAAAATGAGTCGCGAATTAATTTCATTTTCGTCCGGGGACACTGGAGAATCTCTTTAATTCCCGAAAAAAACTTCAGGAATAATCTTGACCATCACAAAAAGATAGCCAAAGCGATCCATTTCTCTCTCCATTGTGTCTGTTGTTTCATTTTTACAAGAAAACACAGGGAGATAACCTTTCAATTATGACGAGTTTTATATTAATTCTCCACTTATACGTACGAATGTCTATTTATTGTTGAAATGACCAGTTGACTGATTAATGAAATAGTCTGCAATAACGTGAACGTGGTCGTTTTTATCCTCACTTTCCAAGACGTTTTAGCTCCTACATATTGTTGTGTGACGGACGAAGTTTCTCGTTACGTCCATGTATACCGTGATATCGTTTTAATAATTATCACCCCGCTAATATATCAGTAATTTCCTAGCCTTTTGCAAGTGCATTATTGCTGGTACTGACCATTGTGCCCTGGGCGACTTTGCCAACAAGAGGACTCGTCGACGAATGCCTTCGGACTTGTCGCTGCGCCGTCTGTTCCTATTGTCCAGTCCGTAACCTTACCGCCGGCCAATTTATCCCATCGATGTGACAATCGCCATGTGCAGACCGGATAAGTTTCCTCATTGTGCGAGCTACAGTGAATTAAGTACGAGCTTTTAGTGGTAAAATTACACTGATTAACATGTTCGCTATACAATACCGCTATATCGAACAAGCATGCGCTGACAGTTAATGTCATTTAGTGGTATTTTATTCTGAAGAATTCTATGCAGAATACGTCGCAAATTGGTAGAGGCATTCGACTGAATTGTTGCAATGGGGCCAATCATTGGGTTCTTATTATTGGTCATACTTTAGACGCGTGCTATTTGAGACGATTGTATTGTGATCTCGCCAGTCTCATGTCGCTTATTCCTCGTCTAAAGCAAAGAGCAGTTGTGTACAAGTACAATTAGTTATGGTGTACGATGGCGGCCACCTCGTGGCCTCGTGGACTCGCCTTAGTATATATGCGAGGCCACGAAGCGAGGCTGCGAGGCCACGAAGCGAGGCCGCGAGGCCACGAAGCGAGGCCACGAGGCCACGAAGCGAGTCCACGAGGCCACGAAGCGAGTCCACGAGGCCACGAAGCGAGGCCACGAAGCGAGTCCACGAGGCCACGAAGCGAGGCCGCGAGGCCACGAAGCGAGTCCACGAGGCCACGAAGCGAGTCCACGAGGCCACGAAGCGAGGCCACGAAGCAAGTCCACGAGGCCACGAAGCGAGGGCACGAAGCGAGGCTACGAGGCCACGAAGCGAGGGCACGAAGCGAGTCCAAGATGATACAAAACAAAACCCAAAACCCTGTCACAAAACATTTGTCCATACAGACTCATGCAGGAAATTGTGAGTGGCATTCCCTCAACATGGATAAAAAGAAATTTACTTTTTATGTGTGAATAATTATTAGGGAATTCCGTTTAATGTGACTGAACTAAACTTAATATTTCTTTTAAAGTCATACAAATGCAGGGGTTTGCATCGTCTTGAAAGCTGACCAGTAACTTGAGGAGTTTTCTAATTGCTATTATTCATCACAGCTAACACTTTTTGTTCTTGGCACCCAGAGGATCGAATAACAAAAGAACTTATATTGGAGGATGTAAATATGCCAGTCCTGAAAAAAAGGTACATAAATTATATTATAATAAACTGATTGGTTGCTGGAAACTTTACGAATCACACATTCACACAGTTTTCCAAATATGTCATTCAGTCATCATCAGATACGAAGAGATTATAGGTCACACCGATTGGAAAGAGCATTGTCGGTGTCATTGAACCTGACTTCGAGTACAGATAAGTTTTAGGTTCAAACGTGGTGTGTTGTAGTTGTGGTTTATATATTTCACAAATCATTTTTTGTTAGCTTATAGTCAATATGTAGTCTAATGTAAGTGATATATAGACTGAAAAATAGACCTAGATGCCATAGAAAAGTGTACATTTAATACGATCGTCTACATATATTTACGATCTTATCCAGTACCGAAAACGTCTTGATAACAGATATACAAACGCTTTGCATATACACATATGAAATGTCGGTAGTTGTGGTAGCTGTCTTTGATACATATTTGTAGTATATTATTGATATAAACAAGTACCGTTCGGCATTTTTCAGATGAAGAAAGATCACTGAATATTGTTGCGAATGCGTTATGATTCCTCATGGGTTCATGCGTGAGCTTGCTCCGTGGCCTTGTGAACTTCTTTCGTTGCCTCGCTTCGTGGCCTCGTGGACTCGCTTCGTGGCCTCGCCTTAGTTCATATGCGAGGCCACGAAGCGAGGCAACGAGGCCACGAAGCGAGTGAAGACACAGACTCGCTTCGTGGCCTCGTGGACTCGCTTCGTGGCCTCGCGGCCTCGCTTCGTGGCCTCGCAGCCTCGCTTCGTGGCCTCGCGGACTCGCTTCGTGGCCTCGTTGCCTCGCTTCGTGGTCTCGCTTCGTGGCCTCGCAGCCTCGCTTCGTGGCCTCGCGGCCTCGCTTCGTGGCCTCGCAGCCTCGCTTCGTGGCCTCGCATATATACTAAGGCGAGGCCACGAGGCCACGAGGTGGCCGCCATCGTACACCATAATTAGTCAATTACGGTCGTCTTGGTGTCCAGATATAGATCTACATCACAAAAACTCCTAGATCCTTTCCAGGACTTTAGGGTTATTACCGGATTGTTCTTCACATATTATAAATTAGCATGGCCGCCACTTGTAATCAATGTATGAGCGGCTATTATGGCCCCGACAGCACTTGCAGTCTATCAGTGATCAATTTATAATTGGCTCGTATGCTTCTATGAAAACGTAGTATCAAATGGGTGCCAATTTATTAAATTCATTGTGACATTGCGAGAAAGTTTGGAGAGGTCCAAATTAACTATTATAATAATTACAATATCTCAAGGCTGAAGAACGTCATGTTCACGCATCTAATAGCCGCATAAGAGTCGGAACATTTCTTGGATTTCAAAGAGCTATATAGCTGATAAAAACGGGTTATTAATTAAGATTACCCACTTGCTCCAACCGCTAATTGTGATAAAGGGCAGACTCCTGCATTGAGTAACATGATCGCTTCGAGAAATCGCATGCCCTTAATGCCACTGAAGAAAATTAAAAGCACAAGTTGCGGTGAATGAATTTCCTGCGAATAACATCGATAGCCCTTGCGGAGACATTGCCGTCCACGCGAGAGTGCTCCTGACTCGGGGGTGGGGCAGTCATCCCTGGATCGTTATAAATGACCGGCCAGAGTCGTTTATTTCTTATATCCGGATTCAACAAACCACCCGTCACCTCGCTAAGTTAAAATTGATTTGGGACCTTGTCACGTGAATGGAAGCAAAACCAACGGTGCTGCAGCTTACCGGTAAATTGATTTGATGGTCCGTTGCTTCAGTGTATATATACATGTATGATGTATGTTGCAAGAGAAGCAGAATACATTATCACTTCTATATGTTTCCTGTGATACAAACCTAAACTCTATCTTCAATGGGTCTTTATCTCAATTGTTTTGGCCCTCAGTGACACAACCTGAGCATTCAAGTTCATAAAGTCGTCAAAGGATTCACCGAATATTTTTTTTTGTATTCTGATAACCCAAACCAATGCCCTCTTATGGCATTGACATTGACCGCTGTAGGACATATTGGATCGAGTGCAGGTCACCGTAAGATGCTTTAATTCCTAAATGATTGTTTATTTGACCAGTGCGTAGTGCTGGGCTTCGATTATCTGGTCAAATCACACTACTGGGAGTCGCTTGGCCAAAAATAATTTGAAAGTGTGAAAACGAAATTGGTTTGTACCCGAAAACACCGACAGATGTCCAGATTATTGTTCATCGTTATGCGGCCGTATTGAAATCGCAATCGATGCATAGCTGGCTGGATTACATGCATCATTCTGTTGCCAACAGCTTTAATAGAATGAATGGAAGACACATATTAGACATTGTTTAAGTAGCCTACATTTTGATAACTGATTTCAAATCTTTGATAATAAGTCTTGTGAGAAACTGTAATGGCGTTCACTATGGTAAGTTTTCTAGCACAATATTTTGTCGATTTTGTTGAGTTCATCGAGGGTCCAGCAACCAAATCAGTTTTATACCCGATGACTTTTCTGTTCGCCACACAAATAATTGTCTCTACAGAACATTACAGTGCTTGTGCAGATCTAAGCTCTATATTTTGTATGCAGAGCACAACTCACACATTTAGGTTCAGCTGTTACCTTTAGATTACCACTCGAGGTCATGTGAAATTAACTTCCAGATCACTGAAAATCTGCCTTATATGATCACATATGGTCATAATACAAATTTGAGCTCCAAATACAGTCGTTTTGTATGCAGAAGTCAAGTCTGACTTTCCAGTTTGAATGTGACTTTGATACTCACCACTCAAATCATGTAAGGTCAGGTTCTAGGTCACCAAAATATCCGCCATACAAACTTGAACTCTATCTACAGACGGTGTGTATGCAGAGTCCAATTTACAAATCTCAGGACAAATGTGGCTTCGGATTTACCAGTCAATGTATTCTGAGGTCAAACCCATGACCATCAAATATCTGCCATATATGACTTTCTTTATTCATATAACACATATTGAAAGCTGCTGCCTTCGAGTGTATGTAATATTTTTTTTCAAAACCAATTGGTGTGCTCAATGATTTTGACGATTACAGTCCGTCCGAGTTGTCTTGTCATCCGTTTTAGTGCCCATTTTGTACCGGTTTTGTAAATAAACAAAAGAAGTGTATCCATCAAACCCGAATGTAAACAAATGCTCAGTACATTTTCCCGTTCGAATGTGCATATATAGTGTAGTTGTGAAAAATAATCAGTGATATACCATGATGTGCGTGGAATTGTCAGTCTATCTCGCACTTCTATGCTTTGTTTACATCTGCGTGTGATGGATACAGTTCCTGTATTTACGCGAGAACCGCCTGTTCAAATGAGCAAAATTTCCCTGAGGACTGGTTATTTTCATTACATTTGATGTGAGTATGTTTCATTCGGTTAGTTTAGCATGTTTAATATGAAATATAGTTTTCAAAAAAATACTGACTGGTTTCGAAGGCAGCTGCTTTAAGCTCAGTCGTTTTGTGTCGTTTTGTGTGTAGAGGTAGGCCTACTTACACACAGAGGTGCATATATATCTCTCCAGGTCATGACAGTTCATGTTCAAGGTCACCAAAAGATGTGCCACATTGAATTACATACTTCCTACGATTTTTATACACAAGATAGTCAGTGAATCATTAGTGTAAGCGATTACTGAAGACATTTTGAGCAAATTGCCAAAAAGTGGAATTTCGCCTTTTTTGGATTAAGGCATTCCATCTTTATACACTTTGCGAATGGCCTAAAATGTAGTGTTTGTGAGAAATCAGAAAACAAATTCGGAGAAAATGGCCATCAAAGTCCAAATTTGATCGAAAAGATTTGATCGTTACGGAAGCGTATTGCTATCAAGTGTGTAAAAATTTGTATCTCGTACGTACGACTTACTAACTCGTATCTACGACTTATTAAGTCATATGTATGACTTATTAAGTCGTATGTACAACTTATTAAGTCATACGTATGACTTATTAAGTCATACGTACGACTTACTTACTCGTACGTACGACTTACTAACTCGTACGTACGACTTATTAACTCGTACGTACGAGTTAATAAGTCGTACATATGACATATAAGTCATACGTACGAGATACATTTTTTTGCACACTTGATAACAATACGTTTCACTACGGAAGCGTATTGCTATCAAGTGTGTAAAATTTCTTATCACTTAATAACTCATATGTATGACTTAGTATCTCATAAGTACGACTTACTAACTCGTACGTATGAGTTAATAAGTCGTACGTACGGGTTAATAAGTCATACGTAGGAGTTAATAAGTCGTATGTACGAGTTAATATGTCGTACGTACGAGATACTAAGTCGTACGTACGGGTTAACAAGTCATACGTACGAGTTAAGGTGTGATTGCACGTAACTTACCGGTGACTGCACTGAGGCACTTTTCCATTGACTTATAATGGGAAAGTAAAGGTAACAAAATTACTAAAACAATACAATCCCCTGACCTAAAACTTAGCTAGCACACACACATATACTCATGGATGATGAACCGAGACATGGTTTCATAAATGATATCACGAAAGCTGTGCAATTTGATGATTAGATAAATCATTTTATACGTTTCACCAAAACGAAGATTCGAGTGTTTTGCTTGACAAGCACTGGCTGTTGCATATATTCATTCCTTGTTGTCGTCAAAATAATGAGAATATCTAGGGCTATACTTTCTGTGAGATGAATACAATGAGCTGAACATTCATAATCCCAAACACCTCGGTGCACCCGAGTGCATATCACCTTTGAGTTTTGCTGGCCTCACTAGCTATTTGCTGCACAGCATAATCCTTTCGCTCGCCCTGTTGTGAGTGTATTTTGTAGACTGAGAAATAGGTCGGAAGATGACATATGAAAACGATGAATTTAACAAATTTAACATTGCTTAGTAAGAAACAGAGTCTCGGTTAGTAATCCTTGGTGGCTAACAATCAGAGAGGCAAAGTTTCACGTTGATTGGAAGTGTGTAAATTCATGAATTTGTTACCTTTATATTTACATTATAAGTGAATGGACAGCTGGTCAATGCCAGGTTCATGACGATCACATGCAATCAATCCTTAATAAGTCGTTCGTACAAGTTATTAAGTCGTACGTACGGGTTATTAAGTCGTACGTTCGAGATATAAGTCGTACATACGAGATAATATTTTTTACACCCTTGATAGCAATACGCTTCCGTAGATCGTAACATTTATAAAGATAAAGATATTTTCCTACGGACGACAGACGCAACGCTTCGGTTCGATAGGCCCTAAACCCAATATTGAAGCCCAAAGATACCATGCACTGAAAAAAATGGTGTCTTTTCGGAAAGAAAGTACCACGTAATCGTGTGGAAACATTTAAATCTATCACGTGCGCACGTAGAAACATTTCGGTTTCCTTACATAATTGCCGATATATATATAGTCGAGTTGTCCAAAAGGGTATATCGTTAACGAGTAAATGCCATACGTGGGCGTATTTGTAACTTTCCACCCATTGTTGAATACATGTACGAAGGGCTTTACTTGTTGAAATGTCCTTGTCGTTAAAACCTGATATGTAGGCCAATGATTTTCCTGCATGGTCTGCTGTCATGCTAGTTACTAACTAATTAATCTATGGCGTTAATCAGCGCATTACCACAGTCGCACCGTCTCGACATCTTCCACCGTTCTATTAGCACATGATTTATTATGACGCCTGCATGAGGATTCATTTGCGAGAAATTATTCTTTATACGGTCAATACTCGTAGTTGTCCGGAATAAATTGTCATTCCTTCGTCAGCGGCGATGATGATAGTAGTGCATATAAGCAGGAACGATAGGAGAAACTGTAAAAGTTAAAATGATTCTAGTACTTAGAGCGATTCCACGGGTAGTAAATTTCACTAAAACAGTGATAAATCGGGTGGATTCACAGACAATGCAGAGAAAAAGAGATTTCCGTTCCGTTGTTAACTATTGGTCATGGTGCACGTCCGACCAGGGAGAGGCCACGGTCCGAACAGATAATGACTCGCGAATATTTCATAATATGGTCTGTTTTATCTCCAGCGGGTTCGAGTTTTGCCCGGCGGTTGGAGAGCCGGTGCTTTTGCAACAGGAGCTCTTGGAGACGAGTAATGGAGTCCAGAGATAACATTCCTGGTGACTAGGCGGGGTGTCGCTATTTGAGGTGCTCCTGTGGACGGTTTAAGGCCGGTAGTAAAGCAGACGTGGCGGGAGCTTCCCCGCTCCCGGGGCGAGTGCCGATGTCCATCACAGGCTTCCGGGAGCCCTCGTGATACCAGTCCCCGGCCGACTCGATCGGGCCCGCTCCAGACTAAAAGCCGACCGTGTTTGGCAACCACTCCTCCGTCCTAGGGCCAATAAATGCTTTTATGAGGAGACCTGTCAATGTTGGAAACGACACGGCAGTGATAAATCTGCCGCGATCCGCCGTACTGTGTTGATATAAAGGCCTCTAATCGGCCCCAACCTCGCCCGGCCCTGGATAATTAAGGAAAATTGTTATACACATTCATCGGGCGTTATGGCCGATGGCATAAAACCAACGGCTGTTTTAGTCCAAAGTCACCATCAGATGGAGGGAGAGAGGGAGGGAATTCCACTGACATAGGAATTGCTTCGCTAACGTCAAAACAAAGCGATTAGCAGATCCCCAACTAGCTGTTTTAAAAGTGGATGCTCGCAAACATAGACCTAGACTAGCATATCCACTCTAAATGACCATCACGATAGACTGACTGATGGCCTTACACTATATAAATGTTCATATGATGAAGTTGGTAACCGGGACATTGCTAAGGAACCAAATACACTCACGGCTTTGGTCATTCCTAATCGTTGGTCCAAACAGGTATATATCTTAGTGACCAAACAAATAAAGTGTCCGATAAATGTGATCAAATTTAGATTCTAGTATCATTATTGCTATTCCACTACAATACTACGACCTATATGAATTTCTCTGTGTAATAAATTCACCCGGCGATCACCTGAACTCCACCAGAAGGTCATCGCGTAGCCCTCGAATCGAAGCCTGTTGTGGCAATCGCGGACTTTTCCCGAGATTCTTGCACTTTCAATGTTTTCCACCTGTCATTGAGCTCGCCTCGAAAATCCCTCGAAATTACTGCGTCATTATCCCGCGAGATCTCAGCGTGAGCTTTGCCAAACGGGCCGCATATAGCATTAATCTCCATCACCCCTTGTCAAAAAGCCATTAGCTGCCGATGTATTCTTTCGTAAATATCATCACATTAAAAGTGCTCCATGGATGTCAACGAAATGACGTTAAATTCTTGATGATATTTCCTCTCCGGGTTCCGCCATCTTCTTGTCTGGAAGAACGAGAGGGAGAACGAGATTTGAAAAAAAACGTGGCCATTTACTTTACAAACCACGGACAACACAATGACTCGGATGTCGACAGACGATGACGGATTTGACGTCACGAAATCTTCTTTCACTTCCGAACTGACGACTGTACTTTCACATCGTCAAACACAAAGCATTCCCTACGTGGATATAATTATTCTTTGACAGTCAGTCAAAGACAAACAACGTATATATATAGTTCCTGTCAAAACAACAGTTTTTGAAGTCAACTTACGAAAAGCCTACGTACTGGGCCTATATACATGTATGAAATTCGTTACTGTGGTAAGGTATAAATAGGTCTACGATGAACTGGTGATACGTGGTGACGATGATAGCGAAGTAAGGCCTGATCTTTATACATGTAGTCAATCCTGTTTGTTTGTTTTTTGTGCACGTGGATATCAAGGTTGGATGCCATGGCAAAATGATGAGGCCTAAAAAAAACATCACCGATGTAAATACAACTTCTCAATTAAACCGATAACATTCAGATTATCACAATCGATCTGATCTTCAACAGTCATAAAGACAGATTGCAATTTGCGAAATTTTAATTACTCGTCTTAAGGAGTTGTGCTATTCCAGACAACAAGCGTTGTACTCCGAGAACGCATGGAAAAGTCGGTCGCACAAAAAGATCTTCAGAGTGGTCTATTTGTGACAAATTGCAGTCAGTAAGCGGTTACATAGAACTATGTGGTTGACGGTGGGATTATGTTTCCACTTTACCTTTGGATACCCGAGAAATTGGAGATCGGAAGTGGAGAAAGTCGATGGAAATAACGGCTCGGGATTGGAACAAAAGGGCTGGCGGATGTCTCGAGTTGTTTAGCGAGCGGATTGAGAGATTCGCCCGCGGTGGCGGTCTCTCCTAGACAAGCCAGCTCACTCCAGAAATCATAGATATGTGGCCAGATTAAAGGGATTACTGGAAAGAGTAAGTCTTGACTATTAAAGTAATAATTCTTTCCAGGGAGGATCTGGAGGATTGAATATCATATCTCGAAACATTGACTGAAAGATCGATCCGTCAAAAGTTACCAAGTTCTGATCATTGTTTTCCAACGCAGAACCAAATAAGCGGGTTTGTCGATGCTTTATGGAAATATTATAGCTGAGGCCGGTATTTTTGTGTTATAACTTTCTGCGATGTGGCATTATCCGATGCCGACATTTGAGCTGATTGTCAGCATGTCCTTGTTCTCCGGAGAAAACTATTCGGCTTCAGCTGACTCTTGGGGAGCAATTACGAGATCCTAGAATACCTTAAAGTAGACCCAATGGTCGCAACGGTCATCGACAGTTAATATCTTTGTCTAGAGATGACGGCGAGTGGGCTGTAGATTGTCGCGTGGCTGACCGAGGACCGCTAGTCCGGGGCCACAAGTATGCGGGAGACCGGACCCAGGACCCTCCAGCGGCTTTGTCTCGTGCCCGGCTCTCCGGCGCCACAGGTGCTCGCAGTGCAAACAAATGATCCCGCGCTATTCGCTCCGAGCGCGCCGCTCCAAATCCCACGGCTTCGTGATTTTTGATGAAAGCATCCGAAAATGAATATCCCCGACCCCCTCAAGGCAGGTTCCCGCTAGTAGATCTACTCGGCTAATGCCCCAAGCTCCCCGATATAATCCAGGCGAGCGACACTTGTTGATCAAGTGTCTCAGCCCATATCACTCGGTGGCCTGCCATTTCCCCGCGCTCCGTAATGCGGGACCGTCATTAGCGCGTTCATTTGTAATACTTTCAGGGAGATGGTGGATTTCGGGCTATGTTTGTTTTGGTCAGAAGCACAAGATTAATCACCAGCCCGGCCCCGGCGGAATATCGCCCAATTGGCGACATGACGGCAAACAAGCGCTATTTTTCGATTACATTTCATTAGGAAAGGTAGCACACTTTGTCTTATTAGAGGCCGCGGTAATGCTTGGCCCTGCAGGAATGCTAGTCGCAGCGTCATGTCAACTCCCTTGGGGGTCAGGCCACAATCACCAGTTGTCATAGCCTCTCGAGGCGACCCAGCAGCTCGGGGACTCGGGGACCTGACTTTATTAGAAGCGCAAACCCTGGCCGCTGCCTCACACAACAACGCCAGCGCACTGTGTGATTGATATTAGGACAAACACTAGTTAATCCAGCGTTTGCTCGTGGATTATGGAATGTCTAGACCGGGTCTATACCTCTGTGAAGTCATTGTAACACGGAACATGGATTTCTAAAGCCGGTTCCAAAGCCTCGTGCCTGTTTGTCATAACGTTTATTACGTCTGATATTGCCACTCAGTCATGAGATAACTACATGCATACTAATAGAAATAACGCATCAGCAACACTTCCTGAATTTTTATGTTGGCCTAGAATCTATTTCCATGAAAGTGTGAACTCTTTTTTTGTGCATTGCCTAAAATGACAAGAAACCTCATGCTGATAACATCGTTCAAATTGCAAAGTTCCGAGTGCTTTTGGTATGCTCTAATTTGTAACCATTGTACTTCCAATGAGTGTCTGTTTGATAGAGCTTGTGTGAATGTGTTCCTTGTTTTGTCCTGTTATAATTATTGAAAGGAGGATACGATCTCCTATTGTAGTCTTGGAATGGTTGCTGGAAACACTGAAAACACTAGCTATGTTGTTGTAAAAGTCTGGTCCGTTCAAATTCGAAATAATATTTCAACTATAGCGATAAAAGTAAGAGTGGGAGATGCTACCCCCTCCCCCTTAAAAAAACAATATTCAATATTAGATTGAAGCGCGTAATGGCCATCTTGCTCTTTATATTAGCCTAATATTGAATTTTTATCAACATGATCCAGATGCCCATCAAGTTGGTAATGATATCTCAAAGGTCTTTACAAGTTATAGATTGAACTGCGCCTCAATAATAAATATGTGTAATCCTGACCAACTTTCGTCGTGGTTGGATATCAGTTGTAGTTTTGATATTGTAATTACTTCGACGAGATCATAAGTTTTCAAATTTGGTAGATACATAGGCCTACTTCGTTTTTCAAGTTGTCGGTCTGACATCGTGCCAATGCGCACGTCTCACGAGAACCGACCCGAAATATTATGTCCCCGATCTGTTTTAGAGGCAGTTTCAACAGTTTTTAGGTGAAAAGGTAAGTGTGTAGGATCATGTGTGTTGATAACATCGTTCATCGTTCCTTCCTGATACACGAGCCTTTGGTGTGCTCGGATTTGTGTGCCATTATTGCATATATCCTTTTTGTCTTAGACCTAATCTTGTGTAAAGGTATTATTAATAAGAGTGAGTCTTCATCACTAATTTTCACCGTGGCGGCCATCTTCTTTATGCAAATGAGCTGAAAATCAATATCAGCTCTTAATTTGTCATGATCAAGTTTAATTTGGTGAGGATTCCGGGAAAATTTTCTTTTCCTATTATGGACATTGTGTCATAAGATTTTAGGTAGGCTACTAGTAGTATTACTATGTGTGTACAGACATGTATGTTGATAACATCGTTCACTGTTCTCTCCCATGCAATAGACGAGCCTTTTGTGTGCTTGGATCTGAGTATCATCATTTGTATTAATATCTTCTTAGTAACAATCTTGTGAAAGTCAATATGTGACTTTACATACTAGCAGAGAGTGATGAAGTGACGTATGTTTTTTTTTCACGAAACAAGCTGCGGTGACTATAAGAGGCCTAGTACAGTATATGCTTCTTGATGTGGGTCTGATCTTCCAAACCTCTGTTTCATCCGGTCGTTCGTTATTGTAGCCGACTCCCAAGCAATATTTGCTCTCACACCGGTATCTAACGATGAATTATGACTATTCTACTCTAGTTTTATGTCCTGTGATGGCATGGAAGCAGTTGTCGCACTAATAACCGCGCTAAGAATACAATGACAATGAAACATTTACGAGTTCTCAAACACGGAGTTTCCCAGTTGCTGAGTGGTATGGCTCGCCGTAATTGCCAAAACTCGTATCCCGGAATAGCTGGATCCACAGCAATCCGCGCAGTGATATCGATGCGGTTGATATTGTAAATTACGCCTTGTTTCATGTACACTGTATTTAATGCTGACGACTCGAGGAACGACCTTGAGTTTACTTATTGTGTAAATCTCGTAACGTTTTATGTTCATGGGAAACGTTTGTTCAGCGGGTCTGATATTCGCGGCCCAGAATATATTCGCGACTCCCAGTCGTCGCGGTGCGGAATTTTCTATTTCCTGATAGATCTAATCTGATAGTGTTAACTATAATGCAAACCTAACGGTGTGACATGCTTTTCACGGGCGGAGTTCTTGAAAAATTAGCTGCAAATCAATGAGGGAAACAATTTCAAGAAATCCTAACTTCCAACACTATTTGAGAAATTCAACGTGAATTGATTTTCATGTATGTTCATTGTATGTAATCATTGTATAAGTAAGTGAATATGCTTCCAGTAAAACGGGCATGGTTCGTTTTTACATATATATATGTACTTTCTTATATACTAAAAATGGGACTGATCTTAGTTGATACGAGCGAGCAGTTATGAAAGCAAGGATGTTTTCTGGCAAATCACAAATATTATTCTCTCATGCGGTGCGGGGATCGAGTCGTGGCGTACACCCGGAGACGTGGCGATGGTGTGACACTTAAAATTCTCAGGGTGTGTTTGAGTTGGTCTCGGCGGCCAGATCGCCTCGCAAAGACAAAGGGATGACGGGCGCCGACGTTTACTTAAGGATATTTGATATTTGCCATATTTCGCAATTAAATGCTGGGGGGACGTTGCGTCATATCCTTTCGTCCCCGCGAAATTAGTTTGTCCGAGACCAATGTTATCGGAGTTTGTCCGCGGATTGCAGAAAGAACAAACGAGATATCGCGACGCAGCTCGTGCCATCAAATAAAATGGCTTTATTGTGCTTTCTTTAAACATATTACATCCTGGAGATCACTTAAGGGATTACGAGCAATAGATTATTACAAAGAATAATGCAATGGATATCATGGGATAACATTCCTTTGTGGTCGAGGACAGCTCTGGCGTCTCTCCGAGCGGGGTAGCATACACAAAACCCTGGGATAGTAAATATCAACACATATATATATCTTATTTGGGTATACATAGGCATCTACATATTAGATCTATCTACATACATTTATTAGGATTACTGGCAACTGTACAATGGCTCAGAATTTTTGCTGTCTTAAATAATGCTCCGCGTTTTCATGGTTTCAGGGCAACATTTCCATTCATCTACATGGTTGAATAGAAATCTAAATCCACACATGTAAAAAAGATAAGCTCAAAGAGAAAACATATAAAGAATGCATGTAAATTTATCTTCAAAGCCTGTATGGAGCAGTATGGTGAGCAGAAGAATGCCAGAGCTGTGGTGGTTTTTGAAGCAAGGAGAAGCCCACGACGTGTCGGTACATCCATATTAGCTGCTGCCTCGTCCGACCCAGAGCCAATTCGTGGCGACAGGTCGGTAAATATTTGTTCTCTGTTGTCTGCCGCTCTAGCGATGCTTCCAGAATCCGCCAAAGCTGAATTACGTTAGTTTCGATTTCCGCCGCTTGGTGCGTGTCGGTGCATAACGTTATTACTATGTGCGTGTCTCGTCGCCTCGCTATGGACATACCGGTGTTTTGTCCGGCCTCACTATCGGAATCAATCCTAAATTACCATTTTAAACAACAGACACCCAACGTATGAATACTCATATGGCTAGGGTAAGGGTATTTATCTTGATCGAATATTATCAGACACTTTCCAGATCCGGCAAGCTGTAAATGAAGACCGAAATCGACTAGTACGAAATATGGGAGATATCTCTGTCAGCCATCGACACAAACTTCCCTTCCGTGTCGCATGACACACCGCAACAAACTGGCGCCCTCTGTCGACGACAGATAGGTCTACCGGAAGTACGCGTCTGTCGGCGACTTGGGGGGACTACGATAGTCCGATCTACATGCGCAAGCTTTAAGTACTTCTCAAACGTATACGCGCGAAACTGCCGCAAAAGTACTACGCACTAAACTATCTGATTCACTTTCAGTTTACATTATAAATGGCCAGGTTTTGCCTTGAAAAACCCTACGTGCTGACATGTGGATCAGAATGTGTAATATCAGTAAAAATTAAAATTGTAGTGGAGTGTGTTGGTCTGAACTAGATTTGTTTGCGACAAACAACATTAGCGTGTGCATTACATGTCCTTTCTCTGTAATCTGATTTCATTTTCGATCATTTATCAGACTTCATCTCCTACGCGCATGCCACTGTCTGGCTTCTCATGTAGTCAACAAGTTCATGTTAACTCCATTAAACACGCATTCCTTCCCAGAACCCACCGCGCCACTGTCATGTGATATAGCACAGTATGTAATCAAACGCACCAAACTTCAGTGTCGCAATCGATTCCCGATCGAACAAAAGAAGCGCACAGGAGTTTTCCCTTCGACATGTAAATCTGTTGTGGAACACGGTAACTCGATCCCCAACAATCCACAGGATTCGGTTTAGTGGAAATGTCTGATCATTACAAATATTGTCAAAATGAGTGGACCAGTGGCGCTCAATACGCCCGCGTGAGCTGCAATTAAATAGAGTTGGTGCCGGTGTCATTCCTCAAGATGTCGGCGTTTCCTGCCACACATGGGACATCGGACCACCCTGCCTCACATGTCCGAGATTTGGTGACGATTTGGGGGGAAAGGAAGACTCAACGACAATAAAACCAGCTTGATTATGTAAAATTAGCCCCTCCAGGCGTGCTGCTGAGGCGTCTTGTGTTCCCCGCGCTGGCATATCGATAAAGTTTGTTGTTTTCGGAAACTGCCCACCAACGATTTTGGGGCTCGGGTGGTATTAGTTTGCGCCTGGTAGTAGCAGGGAAAAAGTTCGCGAGTTTTTGCGCGGTCCTTGTAATCCATAAATTCCGGACACGCTAATGGGGGACAAGACATACTTGTGCGGTGAGGCACCCGAGGGTACAGTCTGTTGCCACCCTGCAGCCCGGAGAAGATTGCGTGCCCCGGACGACACATTCTAATCTGACCTAATAAAATAGCAGCTTCCACTCAAGAAGTTTTATTGTTTGAACTGCACGAAGAAAATATCGGAGCAAGAGGTGTTAATGGAGTAATTGTGCGGGAATTGCTGTATTTGCACATTTAAAAGCATCGTGGTTTTAACAGGACACTCCAAGCAGGGGCTAATGATAACAAAAAGCGCGTTGGTCTTAGGTCGATATCGTGTCGTGTTGTGCTTGACAGGGGAACAGGGAAAATGAATTGTAATGCAGCATTGACGGATCATTTCAACTCAACGCCTAATAAATATAAAATGACGTTTCAAGGTTTAATTGCCAGCTGTACTCGCTTAAACGTGCGTGTTCCGGAGTATTATATTTCCGCCAATTGATTCCTGTGACGAAACCGTACCTTGATAAGCATAAATGTGACACCACAGCTCAAGTATCTCAGGTCGCCGGGTGTAAAAGCTTAGCAAACATTTCAGAACATACTTCCACATATAAAAGAGCTGGATATACCTCGACAGTCATCCATCACATATTTATCACTCTAAAATCGTAAGTCGTAATAAAATACAGTAAATTGGGCCTATATGTTCATTGTTTCGGATCTTAGTCCTTGATGCAAATAAATTAGTTTATATCATCAGTATTTAATAATTTTTTTGGTATCAGCCAGTAACTACGAGTCTGTGGTCCAATAACAACATGTGTGTTCTGCGATGTATTATTGTTGATAGACTCTGGACCCGACGTTCTCATTCACGCAACTCATTCAACTTTTATCTTTACCACTCGAGAGGTGGAAATGTCCCGACTCCCGCCATCCCACCGACCAGCCATGCAATGCCCTGACACTTGGAGTAGACCTCCCGACACCCTCGACCCGGTAGCCCCCCACATCGCCCGTAACTTTGCTGTTACTAGGTAACGGTCCCTTTACGTACGGTGTCGTCCTTTGCCGCCGTGGGGTGTCGCGAGGGAGCTTGTCAGGTCGACTCAAGCACATACACTCGACTGCCTGACGTAATGAAACTATTTTATAAAGAACCTGCCTGGAATTGCGCGGGTTTCAACAAGAGAGGAGGTGTTGCATATTTGTAGACGGAGACGAGGACCGTCACAAGATGAAAATACCAGCGAGAGACGTCCTCGGACGATACGCGCTCTCCACTCGCCCAATGGAAACGGTAGAGAGTTACTCCAAGACAAATTCCCGCCAATGAACGCAATAATAATTCATGAAGCAATCACCGCACGATGCAGCTGCAAATAAAAAATAATGGCCTCAAATAAGTCCGTTTGGTGTTTCCTCTTCAATACTGCTCTGAGTTTTTTGAAATCATGATGTAAGCCTAAATATCCTAAATTTAGTACATGCGTCAACAAAAGTATATAACTACATTTTACATTTATCTTTCCCTCTCAAATTTCTTTAGTTCAATGTCTATCGTTATTATGTGTTTTCTTCTGAAATATATACTATCGACAAGATCCCTCCATCAATATGCCAAGAAAGGTGAAAAAAACTAACCAACAGGTCATGGATAATTCGGGGGTGAACCTAATTTACATACAGCTGTTGCCGAGACCTCGAATTTGATAGAAACTGGAGTATTTCCCGGGACAATACCGTTACCCTCCAATACCGTTCCGGTGTTTGAACGCACACCCCTGCCTTTATTGGTCACCCCACTCACACACAAGCCGTTGTATAGGTGCGGGGTGTCCCAATGCACAGGTGAGAGGACAACGGTATATCCCCCGTCAAGCTGCTTTACCCCTCGAAATCAAGCACGCACTCTGCCAGACACCGGCGTGTGCGACAGATGGCTCGCGCCAATTTCTGGGAACTCCGATTCTGCATTGTTCCACTGCTCTTTGTAAATACAACTTGTTTGAGCGCGCGACCGCCGCGCCAATTCCGCCTTTGTTTAGGGGGAGAACAGAATCGAGGCCAATTTGGGAAAGGGTGTAGAAGATTGTTTTTTACACAAAAAAAGTTTTATCGTTTTTTTTCTTTCGTGGATGAAAGCTGTGCGGCAGGTGCGTCTCTTTCTGCTAGTTAGAATAAAATGTCTACAAAGAAGAGATGTAGAGGCGCTAAAATCACAAAATTATTTGGAACCATGTGGAGTCTTGGAAAATTACAACGAAAACACATTCATCAACATGATCTAAAAATCGATGATTTTTCCAATAATGAATTTTCTTCCATTCCCACGTATAAACAAAATCATAGCAAACGCAAAAGCCTATAAATACCAGCTTTTGAACGGAAAAAAGAACAAAAGAATTCATATAAAGTATAAAAAGCCACCACTGTCTATAACCTACAAGTTTGTATTATGTCTTCCTTGAAGGTCAAACATGCTTTGTTTAATAAACTCCGGTAACTCGATATGTGGAAGATGTACAACAGCAGAATAAGATGAAGCGGAATGACGAATCAAAATTCTTGTTGGACAGGAGATATCTGTTTGTTTTTATCCCTGGCAAGCTAGCATGAGCCAGCGTAGTGCGCTATAGCGACGTGCTTCAATACAGACATCGCTGTCCAAGAAGTTTGCTCGCATTTCCATACCTAATCCGAATGGATTGTGGCCGATCGCAATTACCTAGCGTAAATCTTGCAGGCTGGAAGCCACTATTCCGGGTTTGGGTTTGTAGGAATTAATTTCCTGTCTTTGGAAGGCTTCGCCACTTCTTTCGCGGTGCGCGTTTTGCAAAGCGACTGGTATCTGGCACATGACACTGTGGGTTCCTGACATCACCACAACAGGTGTGAGACCAATGTACACTAATCCGAATATTCCTATTGTTGTCGTTATTAATGTTTGTACCTGGGCAGTTGTGATTATGTTTCTTCATAGGAGACCAACATACGACATGCGTTGACTCATTCGCTTTGTTAATACATAAACATGGAAGTATTAAGAATAAATACAGTTTCATGTAATACCTGGATTCGCAACCTGCTATATATTACCCTTCCCCGTGGACATTTCTCAGTCACTGCCTATACTTTTGCCCATTGGGTGTAATATCCTTGACAATTATACATGAGAATTGTAGGGCTCCCCTGAACTTTTATCTTCACAATTATCACGACATAAAAAATGTTTATGATATTCAATAATGCACTTTCTCATTATAACATGATGAGCTTTTTGTCTGAGTGTTTTATGCGAAATCATGCCGAGTTTCGGGAAACAACTCCATATTTCTATGAAGAAGTGGGAACTAGCGTTATATGCTCTAAAACACTGGAACGACTAATGACAAGGTGAGTTTTCTTTTATAGAAGTAGAAATGTTTCCAATTAGGAATATTATTTCTAAATCTCGCGGGATGTAACATCCGTTGCATGCAGGTGATGAAGGAATATATAGCGTACTGCCTCTCCCCAGGTATACCGTTAGTTGTGTTACTCGCTGTATCAGTGACTGTGAGTGAGGCTGGTGACAAGCTTATCTGATACAGAACCATCTGTCGACCTGACCGCTGGTATAGAGTGTCAATATCTCACTGCTCAGAGCGATACTTATCACGCCAGTACCATTGTATTTTACTCCCACCATGTGACCACACCATACATTCGACACAAATTAAGAAATGATACCAGTAGCCCATGCAAGTTAACTATAACCATGTGTGTCATCGTTGACAATTGATGATTACACTGTGACATGTCAAATTTTCTTGTGACACACTGACTGCAGTCGATGTTCCTCCAATTTAAGTCAGGAAAATATCGTCCAGGGCAATCATTGTTGTTTTTTATGCCTGGAGACAGAGCATGCAATATCGCGGGGCATATCTCTCGAGATGTATTTATTCAGTCATTCATGGACCAAATGGCCGTATTTCTGGGCTGGCGGCGCGTGCCAGGTGCGCTGGAATGGACCAATGGGATGCCAGTGTGTCGTTGCTGCGGGCCTGTCACAGTGTCGTCTGCTGCCTCCCGTCGCGGCTTCCCCGTCCTCAACGAGCATTACTCACTGCTGACAATAGACGCTTGCCACCGGCCCTAGCCAGCCAGAAACCACGCGACACTGTCGCAATGCATGACGCCGCAAAGACCACCACAACTAAACTCGGAATTAACGCATTTTATAAAGTTGTTCCAGTACACCGAAAGCGAGCAAAGTGTGCGTCAATGGAGCAACTTGCCAAGGATGACAAGTCTGTCGAATGTAAGTATGTACGTCTTTGGCTGTCTTTGTTACAAAGTGATAGCGTTAGTTAGCTGGGTGATAACAAAGGGACCTGTTCCCACGTGGCGTCACCGAGTCTGTATCGAGGAGGGGCGGGGCTTAGACTCTGCCGGGAACAATGGTACCTCGGCCGCCGTGTGCCAGTATGCCTAGAAATGGCATCACATTCAAATATCGCTATAAAAGCGCGAGTATGGCGCGAAATTAGTTTCAAAGTTTCTAGGAGACAGGTGATTGGAAGAAGTTGGGCACAAGGCCCGAGTCTGATGTGGCCAACCAAGTCATATAGGCCTTCCAGTGCTGGGAGTAATGTTGCCAAAGTCAGGAAGGCGGACACCTCTCAGACAGTGACTCTATCACATATAAAGTGTCAAGACATGAACACTCGGACTCACTACTCCACTGGATAAGACAATAGTGAGACACCGCATGGACAGTTCACCGATTGAGCCATTCGGAGACCTTGCATGTTTGATTGGGCAAGGACAGATAGGTATTTATTGACTAACGGTAAAAGAATCGTTGTGTGTCTCTTGTTGCATTCAGGCCTGATACAAGATGCATACACTGCTGTAACGTTACTCCTCGGGAAGACCAAACTCCTGGGGAGAGGAGAACATTTCCGAATACCGAATGACTATAGATGACATCGATTGTTATTCTAAACGCTTGTCAATGGCAACGAACGCTTATTTTACATATACTTGAAGTTGGTTTTCACACATGAATGTTCGCATTTCTTCACATTTAGTTCGTATTTCAACTTACGCAGATCTTTAACATATAGCACGGTTCGCATGTTTGACAGTTGCTTGTGATTTCTGTATTGCAGGAGTGGAGCGAGCGCACAAGAAAAACGTCAATGACATAGCGATAAATCTCTGCGAACCGTTATATAAGAAAACTGAATAGTCGGGAAAAGAACATTGTCACGATGCCTCGTGGATTTCTAGTCAAGCGTGCCAAGAAGCATCACGTCGAAGGGGCTGAGGAGGATCGCCCAGAGGCCGGCTCTGGATCCGATTTCGATGTGCCTCTACAGCTCTGCACGCAATTCTACCACTATCCGTATGGTTCTCCCGACTCGGGGTTCTCACAGAGCCCTGTCAACTTGACGACCAAGGACAACAGGTCCCACCGCGGGGCAAGCCCCTGCGGCAGCTCGTCTTCAGAGGAGTTCGCCAAGACCTCGCAGTCCCCAGGCAGCGACCGCACGAGCATATCCACCGACGACACTCACTCAAAGGAACATTCGCCCCGACACTTGAACGACGCCAAGGTAAACGCCAACCTAGCCCACTACCAGCCTTCTAAGTTCACCAAAAGCTCGCTGCTGCCAACGACTGCTGATCTCCAGAAAGCAGCTAACTACAGCATGCCACCACATCTCATGGCCAATCCACTGTCCGTAGCCACGTCCGCAGCCTACGGATCGCCTTTCTACTTTCCAGCCTTCGATAGACTCAGTGTCACGTCACCCAAAGGTCAGGCTTTCGCCAGAACTGTTCCATTCCTGCCGCCACCTGGACTGTTTCCAGGCTACCCACCGTACGGATTACCACCGAGACCCGCCAACACCAGCGCCCCATCCAGTCCCGGAGACTTGTCCAGCCCAAACAAACGCAAGGCTGCTGACCACGCCAACGATACCGCCCCACCTTCCAAGCCAAAATCAGCCAAGAAGCCCAAGGCCGCCCGCAAGATTCACTTCGACGAGGACAAGAGTTCCCCAGTATCTGGAACGATCATCCGAGACGCCGCGGACGTGGACGAAGACAATGGGGTCCGAGTGGTCACTGGGGACATCGACTCCAGCCTCAACTACGTGGAGGTAACGCCCGAGGCCCGAGAGGAAATCGCCAAGATCGAAAACAAGATCGGCGCCTACGTGTGTCAGCTGTGCAAGGAGAACTTCGAGGACGTTTTCCAGCTCGCACAGCACAGCTGTCCGAGGATTGTACACGTCGAGTACCGCTGTCCCGAGTGTGACAAGGTCTTCAGCTGTCCGGCCAACCTTGCCAGCCACAGGCGCTGGCACAAACCCCGGGGAACCGCCGCCAACAACAACAATAGCGCCGCGGCTAACAACAACAATAACGGTGGGAGTGAAAACACGACCAAAGGCAAGGGCGCAGGGCCTCTCAAAGTAGCAGAGGCCAAGCGGGCACTGGATGCCATTAACGGAAACATCACAAATGGCCACTTACATCCGACTTTGTTTGTGGACAACAAACTGGCGAGAACTGAGTTCATGTTGAATTGTGGGATCGAAAACATGATACAGCAACAGCAACAGCAGCAGAGCAATAACAACCGGTGCGTGCCGAGTCCTGACGGACAGAGCGACTCCGAGGGACAGTTCGAGTGTGAGACATGTGGTAAGAAATTCCGGCGCCAGGCCTACCTCCGCAAGCACATGTCCACCCACTCACAGTCCGAACCGTCCTTGCCCTGCCCTGTTTGCGGCAAGGTGTTCCGCAGTGAGACCGCCCACACCAAACACATGATCCAGACACACGGCACGACTCCCGCGCCTCAGCTCCCGCTACCACCAAACCCCACAACAACCGGTCCCGTCGCCAAGCCCCTCGTGTCCCCACCGCCCGTCACCTTGGAGACCCACGCCGCCCTGTCCCTGGGAGCTCGCGTGACCACGGCTGACTTCACGTGTGCTCTCTGTGGCAACGCGCTGCCCAGCAAGTTGGACCTGGAACGACACCAGCGGCTCCAGCATCCCAACGAAGTGTACTCCTGCAAGTACTGCACGGCCGTCTTCTACAGCTCTCCTGGACTGACGCGCCACATCAACAAGTGTCACCCATCCGAGAACAGACAAGTCATCCTGCTGCACATGCCCCAGCTCCCACAGATCAATAGCCCCTGCTAGCCTTCGCTCGACAACCCAGGGTCCTCGAGGGAAGACCTTCGAATCTCAGGTCCCAACTCGGCCCAAACCGATCATCAATAACAACAACAGGAACAGCGACAAAGCTATGTTATTGTTCAAGGTTCCAAAGCGCGGGGTGAGCTATCTTTTCTTCATTGTATCGCTTGTTTATGGTCCTGTTGAGTGGCATTGATTTGTGATCGTAGGGGACTCCAGGAGTCGGTCGGGAATGTTAACAGAGACAATAGACACGCCGAGGCCTTGGCTAGGGCGCGGGCTGTCAGCGCGACAGGTTCTTTATTGGGCCGATTGGTAATCATCTGGCCGGGTCTGATTGTTCCCGACGCTCGTGATGCGATCTGGGGCTGTCAATTTGAGTAGGGTGTGTTCCCGCCGAGGCCGTGGTCTCTAGCGAGGCCTCGCCCGAGTGGCGCCAAGTGTTCCCCGGGGGAGGGTCTGGGGAGGGAGGGAGCGGGCGACAGTCCTCGCCAGCATACCGCTACCGTGATTAATTCCACCACGCGGCTCTCTGTGACTGTCGCTCCGGAATGATTCAACCATGAATCAAAAGTGACTGGTGGTGAGCACCGCTACACGCGCCTCTTCATTTGGCCAACTTGCCGGCAAATCTGGTTAGAGGGACGCCTGTGGATTAGCGAGGTGACTCGATTCAATCACGAGCAATGAAAGCGGGATTGGGTCATTATTGCCAGTGTGATTGCCGCCATTCTGTCGTTATCTAGTCGAGCTGAATTTTACGGGAGAGATCTGATCTCTCCAGGTCTGACACCAGTGCATGCTGCATTGTCTTGTCAAGAGTTCAATTTACTCTTTTGTATTTCAATCAAGACAATCATCATTGAAACTGCTGAATTTCGAGCATAGAATTTCTCACCAGAGCTAATAGGGCCTGTGTGCAATAGATATGATATACACACGTTTTACTGATTATAGTGAAATATCAAACGATATTGCTATTCAATTAACTTATTATTAATGTTTTATTGTATCTTCTAGTCATTATCTCGCATGGTTCTAGTCATGTTGCTTATCTCACAACCTTGACCCCTTCACCCCCATGTAGCTCCCGTTGAAATCTCGTCCATTGAGACGACTTTCCGGATCTTATCTATGCCCTGACCGTGGGAAATTTGCCCACGTTAAGCAAGACCAATGCTCTGTCAGGCGAGTCCATTGTTATTCATCGGGAACAATAACCAACATGCAACAACTCGTTAATGTGTGGCTAAGGCGCTAGCAACGATCTCTAATCACCGGCTAGTCACCCTAGTAACCCCGCTCACCCCCCCCCCCCCCCCCCCCCGCTGATTAATAGATAGACGTCTGTCGTCGAATTTTCGACAGTTTCTACTGTTGTTAATTTAGACGGGGATAGAAACGGGAAAAAGACAAGAGCTGGAGACAGAAGCAGGGGGAAAGAGACTTGCTGGCTACTTTTGTTCTGTTGCCATCGCGTCCAAGAGACGTCCACCGCTCGGTGATTCATGTGACTTGTGGGTCAGAGGACTTGTGGTCGTCTCCAACTGTCCACACGACCGGGAGGGTGGGAGCGGGGGAAGGGGGTCGTGGGTGACGGGACAGAGGAATCTGAGTAGCCGCTCATTTTCTGTAATCCAATAATTAATTAATGCAATTTCTTTGTTAGCATCTGGTCCGATTTATGAGCTAGTCATACATGTATGCACTTGGTCAGTTTCTAGTCAATTTACTCACTTCAGTTTTAAAATAGAACTGCGGTGAGTTTTATACACAAAATGTGTGTGTTTTTTAAACATCTAGTCCACCGAATGTATGGTTATACTGATTTTATATCTATTATTTTTAATATGAATCTATACCAGCTTGCTTTTTCTTGGCATTTACAAACTGGCATTTTACAAAAAATAATGTTTTAATCTACTGCATAATCAATGTTTTATTAATCTTGACGTGTGCTTTTATATTAGTATATATGTTTTGTATATTTTTGTACATTCATATCTGCACGATTCTAGTCACTGATTCAAATTATGTGCAATTTTATAGTTCCGAATTCAACTAGTTTTATGTAAACCACTGATATTGTATTTACCATGAAATCTCAATTTATTTTATAATAATACCACGATACTGTAGTTAATATATCTTTGTGCAATGTACATGTATTACGAATACGTATTTAATATAATCAATCAAGGTCTACAAAATCCCTCCAATGGGCGGGTGGGAATGTGGAGGGCCAATCTGGTGCAATAACAATATGTAGGCTACTCAACTACATTTGTTGTTTTACACCGGTATCTAGTCATTGCAAAGCCAATTACCTAGTCAAACATTGCTAGTTCATTTACTATTTTTACAACAGTGTGCATATTTTTATCTCGTATATTTATTTCATCTATGATCATCCTCGCCTCACTTCTCCGCATCAGTCATCACGTGAAATCATCTAGTCAACATTTCAGATAACTATCTCTATTATATATGTTATACCCCACTTTCTAGTCTCTTTTTTTTCACTTTACTTTCATGATATATATACTTTTTCTGTTTTCTTTCTCCATCTCTCTCATGTAACTGTTAGCTGCGATAGTTTCCCACGTGTTTTGTAAGTTTGCTCTGTATGTACATATACAGTACGGAGATTCCATCACCCGTCTTTTAGTTGGTGTTAGAGTTAATGAGGGTTCAGTTACCGCATCCCCATTCTTGAATTACGTTGCACTCATATCGTGTTGTGACGCGATTTGTGTCCGAGTATTCCTCTACGAAACTAGAGATTGGGGAGTGATGTTTAATTAAAACGTGCAACATCTTACCTGGGCGCCGATCAAAATTCTCTTCCGCTGAGAAACATTCTAAATCGAACACCACTTGGTAACAAAAATATTTAATTATTTGGAAAACGTAACGCGTGACTCTGCCAACGTCTTTGAGCATCGCACTGTGAGAGAAGTACGTTGGATGTTCTGGGTTTTTTTTTTCATTTCACCTGATCTCAAATTTCTAGTCATGTTGCATGCATGTGCGTGGAATTAATTTCCATGATTTTTAAATTTCATGTACCATTTCTTATCAGAAACAAAACATATCTAGTCGGATCAAGTCATCACACCCTAAACAGTCAGTAGCTGAGGCGCCACAACTTCAGTGTTGTGCTTGCCTGTGGCCTTTGGATGAGTTCACTAGTCGAAACAGTAGTACGGTTAGATTCTGTCTGTGTTCTTTACAACTACTGTGTTATAAGAACATACTCTTCTTTTTCTTTTTCTTCTTTTTCTTGGTACCTTCCTGAAATAATAGCTTCTGTTATCAGCCTATCGATTTACCATTGACCATTGATCATCGACATCACTTTCATTGAATGCCAAATAACTTAAACCCACCTACTGTCTATCATCAGATAATGACATGCACTGCATTATTTTTTTAATGCAAATCATGCCATTTTCATAGGCGTTGTTGTATCAAATGAACATGTATTTCAAAATGCTCACAATTTCAAGATCAAAAGACGAAAATCAATACCACAGTCGCCTTTTCAAGGTATCAATGATCTTATTCAACTGCCATGTAATGTAAATAAATTGCCATGTTGTAGTTTATTAGAAAGCTAAAAAATGTTTATATATATATATACCCAATGTTCGCAATCAGTTTTTGTTGTTGATCATGTTGCCTTCAAATCATTCTCGTTGCCTTAAGACGAAAACTATGTATTGTTACTATTGTTTGTTTTTTTTGCTGTGAAATGTGTCCTTAATATATCAGTAAACACTGCATTTGCCTTGTGTGCCCCCCCCC
Source organism: Terebella lapidaria (assembly GCA_949152475.1). Classification (NCBI taxonomy): domain Eukaryota; kingdom Metazoa; phylum Annelida; class Polychaeta; order Terebellida; family Terebellidae; genus Terebella; species Terebella lapidaria. Next base: position 20,351,793 of record OX424561.1, read on the forward strand.
CCCCCCCATGGTTGAACTTTATGAACTAAATTTGTTTTCTTACGAATTCGTGCATTAAAGGTTTTAAGACAACAATATATTCCTGGTCACAGCGTATAATATTGTCGTAGTTATGATTGAGCTTTCTTTGTTGTTGTTGCAAGAGTTTATGTGCTTAAATCTACTATACAGTGTTACAGCACCATAATTATGGTCTTAAAAACTGCGGCCTAGCACTTTTGTATTATACTTGTTGTACATATTAATATATTAGAAACAATATTTGTAGTTTTGTATCCGATGTATAAAACGATAGTTATGAAAGTATGAAATTGTTTATATCATATACATTCCTAGTCTGACATGTTTGTATAATAGTTTGTGAATGATCGGTTACGGACTACGTGAAATGAAATTGAAATTGTTGCCAATAAACAAAAGATTATTTTGTGCAAATTGTGTTTCACGTTTTTTTGCCCTTCTCGGACAACATTTTGGTTCAATGCTATATACAAATGTATTGATTTGCAACAGCCAGGCAATCATTAAGCAAATATTGTTGCATGAATATATCATACGAAAATGCGAAGCTATTGTCACGATAGCAATGCTCAGCAATTGCCATTGAGTATGTATTGGACAAGAATATTTTTTTCAACTTGGACTGAATGGGCGAAAACTAGATTACTTAATACGTGCACAATCATCACCACATGCCAATGGTAGCTGTTGGCATTTTGTTAAGCATTCCTTTATTAATTATTCAGGTGTACATTTTGTTTCCTGTGGCGATAGACGCGACCATCTATACGGTGTTAGGCAATCAGTATATTACTTGTAGTGTCGAACATTCGGAATTATCTCACAGAAGCACCAATTCATGCCATGAATTTATCATTAATCACGAATGTAGATATGATGTATGTCGTAAAATGATTACATTAGTGACAGCATGCGATGCCATTGAGATCATTAAAGATCGTACTTTTGCGTACGATCTCAGACTACGCATTTTGAATTATCGGTCATAAATTTGAGAAGACTTTTACAGTTTACTCTCTCCGAAAGCAAGGGAAAATTCCTTTGTCTGGTGAGATGTGCAACTCACTAGATCGAATTCGGGTAACCGTTAACAAAAGCCAGACCGGGCCACGTGTCACGGCTCCTTCAGAGCGGCTCGCGACTCAAAAACCAGCGGCCCGTGGCCCCTGCGGGCGACCACCTGCTTCCCCGGGCCTCTCGACCCCTGGTTCAAGCCCTGTACACCCCCCTCCCCCCCCCCCCCCTTCCAACACATGACAAAACTGATGTGCACACATTGTCTGGCCGTGAATTCGGCTACTCAGTGAACGCCCCTGGGGCATGACAGCACGCTGTGCAAAATACCGTTATCCACCCTGTTTTTTGGCCATTATTTATCTACCCCAGACACCCCCTCCCTCTGCCCCCCCCCCCCCCCTCCCCAAGCACAATATCGCCTGTGATACCGTTATCATAGGCGCGTCATCGTCTTCTCAACCATGACAACTGCTCTATCTACAGTACATATCAATGAGAGACCACTTGTATTTCCCTAGGCCTACCCCCAGAATGTCGCTTTGTCACCGAGCCCACCCTTCGGACTGGAAGGGTGGATTTCTGGAAGCAAAGCTAACGACCGTAGACCATTTCCTGGATTTTTATGTTATCGCTGCCATCAAAAAGCCTTCAGCAGCCAGAAATCAACGCATGTCTGCCCTATTTACCAGTAACGCTTCAATTGCCAAATATGTAAAGGCATTTGTATAGAAGTCTTCTGGCTATACAGGTGAACGGACTATCTGAAATCGAAATAAGTCAGTTTGGAAACGACATTATATGGTTATGTATGGTAATGGCAAAATACAAAAAATGCATATAACTTTATATTTAAAAAATGTTACATATTGTGTTACACAAAAAAAATATACAGGTAGTTTCCTTCGTCATTTGAAACCTGTTGAGCAATATATAGGAGGAAATCGACATTAGTTCTCCATGATAGCGGACATAATGCTGCAGGGATCCAAAACACAATGTCATCGATTAGGGGAACACTGGGTCTAATTCGTAATACTTTGAACATTCATTACAATGTATTTCGAAATGGCAACTCAACTGCACCTCCATTTACCCCTCCTCCCCCCTCCCACCCTCCTACAGTGATTGTCAACTTTCCCATGAATGAGTCATGGCCGGCTGTTGCCAGGAAGGCACGTGCTCCCTGAATCCCGTCACGGTTCGCTGGTTTCCAGGCTGATCACCGCAAACAAAGGCATTAGCATCTCGTTCCTTTCCCGATAGCATAAAAATTCAACATTTCGCATGCCTTTCCTCCACCCGAACACACCCCCTTCCCCGCGTCACGAAAGTTTTTAAGAGGGATGAAAAAAATTGAACAATTTTTAACAAGACTCAGTTTTTGCCCCGCGCACCGCGCACCATAGAACAGTCTTTGCAAGTTGCCCTTTGATATGAACGTGACTGCCTGGAATTGAAATGGCAACAACAGTAAATGAGACAGCTGGACGAGTATTTTGGCTCCCTTGTGCGGGGATGTGCGGGGAACACATAAGACTATAATTCGATACGTCTCTTTGTTGCCCGGAGGGGGAGGGTTGGTGGACAGGTGTTGCTATGCGGGCCAAAGCGTGCCGCCGGAGGGCAGAATCCCGTTATGACGGCTAAGCGGACGTGGGAGGTGACTGACGGCAATGGCTTGTCAAATAGTGACGCCGTCAAAAATTCCCGCGACCACTGGCTACACGGATAAAATAAGTCCGCGACTTCTTTTCAAAAAGACAGTTGATTCAACAAATCTCTGACGTTTCATCCAGACTTTCGCTGCTCCCACTCCCCCCCCCCCCCCCCCCAACACCCCGTCTCCTCTCCCGGGTCCCGCTGTAATTGTCACGCCAAGAGAGCTAGGAATTAACGTCAGTTTGATGCACAATTATTTGTGACATTTCAAAAAGGCACTTTCTCAAGGCATTTCTATTATGGCGTCCGTTGACATCTCCACGCATATGAGCTTATTTTCTGTCTTCAGAAGCTGTCCAGAGCATTAACCGTTTTGAGACTGAGGACAGAACAGTGATGATAGGTGATTGCTGTTGACTGTGTTAGATAAATCTACCAGTACATGTATTTCGTGAACAAATGGTGGTTGGTGCGATTGACACGTGGGACACCTGACGCGCATGTCACAATGGTCACGTGACCATTGTAAGTAGCAAAGACGCGATAAATGTCTCTGTGTACTATTTATCATTGCCCCGGGCACTTATATTAATGAACCGAGCACGGGACACCAAAATGTACACGAAGCATTTAAAGAGTATGCCTCATTAATCTTAATGAGACAACCCGAAGGGTATGCCGCTCAAATTGTGCATGCAATATCTTTAATCATGAGCCGCATTAACGCCAAATGTAATGACAAGCCTGTTTACACACAATTACTTAAGTCCTGACATTGAATTGTCTATGGCAACTTGAATTCCACACATTATCCGACTATATAGCGATATGTTTGTAATTTCCCTGATTGGGAAGTGACACTGTAATCAGAAATATAGGGGGCATGTTTTGACATTATTCATACGTATATTATCTCTTGTGTGCAGTTGTGCTGGCAACACACTCTGTATAATTAATGAATTAACCCCCACCGATATCCTCCCACACATCACAACCCACCTGTTACGTCCATGGACCATGACAACATAATCTGTAGTACACTCCATCACACATACCACTCCTGTGTTACAGATCGAAAGGTCCGAATTTTACGCATGTTTTCTCTAAAAACACGGACACAATGGGAATGTCGGAAGGGGAACGTGGGGGAATTATTAGATAAGTGGTTCGATTTCACCAAATTCCGAATCAGGCGACAGCTGGAAACTGCATTGGTGGGACATTTTGTCAAACCATCAGCTTTGGACGATCACTGACCGGGGAAAAAAATTAAGTTAGGCCATTGATAAATTGTCGATAATTGAGCTGCATCTTGCTAAGAGAGGCTGTTCCTCCCAAATTGCCTCCCCATTCTCAATCTAAACTATTTATGTGATACCGAAGATTGGACTGAAAATCAAAACAAGTGGGTGAAATTACTTTATATTTGATATTATTTATGGTATAATATGAGAGCATGTCTGAAGTCGTGACAACTTTGCATGTTTTGAAATGCATACAATTACCGCAATTACCACCTGACACCATTGGCGTTGGTCTTTGATTGTAGTGAATTGCACATCTCAAGCTATGTTGTTTCGTCCACGAGACAACTGTTCATTTCATTAGATTACTGCCAGTGATGACAAATGCATGTCTTCCGGTCGTTTCGTGTCTGATAAATCTAATTCCTCTGATAGACGTCTTTAAAAGTTTTCCATATATTTACTCATGTATATTAGGTATTAGCTTATATTGGTTTGTCGGGAGATTTTCGTATGTATAAAGCTTTGTCGCCAAATTCCTTGTTCATTGTGCATTAAGTTAATATTAATGAGTTTACATATTGGATTTGAACTTGACGCCGTCTACAAGGTTGTACCCAGGACCCTTGGTTGTACCACCTCACCACACACCTTATCATAGTTCCCTTGATATTGAATCTGACAGTTCAGTTGTTGAAAGCCAAAGAGTCCGCCATTCACCAGGCATTGTTGTCTCACTGTATGGTATTTAAATGAAATCAGCTAATTGGATCATCACTTTCAGAGGTTATGCAAGGTCAAATTCATGGTCACAGGTGAGAGGCCCTATATGAGATTCCCTCTCAAAAGTGTAGAATATAAATTCAGGATCTCTCCGCAACCCTGGGCCCTAGAACCGATCTACTGAAGGAATTGAGCTAGAAATCAGTATTCAGCCAATAAAGGTCATCCAAGATGGGATTCAGAGTCACCCTTTTGACGATTGTATGAGATTCCCCGTAAATCATCAATATGATCTACTATGTATAGTATACATACTATCTACAACCCGTTAGACTCACAGTCACATGTTACTAAAAATACCCCGTTCGACTTGTTTTTTCAACCAAACAGTCCTTTCCTTCGGAAAGTCACTTGTTTTTTCAACCAAAAATCTTGTTCGACTTGTTTTTTCAACCAAACAGTCCTTTCCTTAGGAAAGTCACTGTTTGGTTGAAAAAGAAGTCGAACGGGGTATCTTTAGTAACATGTGACTGTGGTTAGACTATATACCCAATTTCCAGAATGAACTTAGCTAAAAAAAATAGTAGGCTAAAGTTTCTCCAAGGTCAAATTGAAGGTCATCATTTGGAGATTCATATAATATACTATAAGTGTTTAAAACATATGTTATCTGCAAATAAAGTCAAATTTATCTATCAGCGAAACACGCTTTTTGGCCGTAGTTTTGTTTTTGATATTCGATTCAACTTGAAAATCGGTGTCTGAATCGGGTATCGTGCCGTAATTCTTCACCAAATTTCAGAATTCTATCTTTAAAAAAATGGGAAAAGTTGGCAATCTACGTCAATGTCAAATTTCAGTCCAAACTGGGATCAAATAAATTCCAACAGATTCTGGGCTTTCATCGTGTTCATGCCCGCACAGAATGAACCTATTGCTCTGATTTGGAGGATGAATGAATAGTCGATTAAGATTAAGTGAATATTGTAACGGGTTTGCACCCTTCTGTGACGTCTTGATGAACCGGTTTTCTAGGGAGGTGGGTGAGTTGTTGTTTAACCGGAGCTGAAACGGTAAAACTCCGGGAAACTGCTACTGCTGTACGGTTGAACTCCGGCTAGAAGTCTCTAAGGTTGGTAGCGTGGTCTGGAATGGACCTCTTAACCGTTGTCCGACTGCTAATCTGCAACTGCACCTGTAAAGTAAGGATCCGGAGGCGTTTCCGTCTCCGGGTACTGCAACTGCTCCGTCGGGATACCGCTTTACTGCAACAGCTCCGTCGTTTTCCGTCTTACTGCAAACTGCGACTGCGCCTGGAATAAAGAATCCGGGAACGTTGCCGTTTCCGAATACTGCAACCGCTCTGCCAGGTTCCGCCGCACTGCAATCTGCTCCGGTTGGCTCCGCCTCACCGCAACCTGCGACTGCACCTGAAATGGAGTATCTCGGAAGTGTTCCCACTTCCGATTACCACAACCGCTCCGTCAGGTACTGCCTCTGCAACTCCGTCGTCCGGTACCGCCTCTGCAACTGCTTCGTCGTTCCCGTCTCTGCAACTGCTCCGTCCGATACCGCCTCCGTAGTTGCTCCGTTGAATTCCACCTCCGTCTCCGTCTCCGTCTCCTTCCTCGGTGATCTGGGTTCTTAGATCACCCTAAGACGTCGTTACAACTTGGTCTTAACCGACTGTGGTCTTATCTCCCTTTACTCCGTATTACTTTCTTTTCCGGTGAACTAACTTTATTATAAATTCCAGTTCCCTAACGAACACGGAAAAACAACTCGGTTGAAGTTTTCATGTTTATTTTCCAAGTGCACAGTCGGAAGACTTAACTGCTATCATCTGGATGACTCTATCCGGAACAAGGGAGTACTCTGCTATGGGAGAAGGGGTCTGCACAGGTCGACGTCAGGACACCAACTCCGCCGTCCACTGTGAAGCGGGGGCTTTTATAGACCTGAGACCCACGTCACGTGACCAACCTATTGTGACGTCATAGTCCGCCAAAACTGATATTTTCCGGATTTCTAAAAACACTCTAGAACCAATCAGTGGCTGACACGTCACCTTTTAAACCGAAAACGAGGCTGATCACATGACCTTCCGGAAATAACGTCATTACGTTTTTGTACTCCATTGTTCCGGCTCCGTGTCCGGTTCCGTCTCCGGTTCCGGCTCCGTCTCCGGCTTTACCGACATCATAAATTACTAAGTTCCGAGACGGAAAACCTTTAAAACATTAACAATACGGAACCGTATGAACCTTTAAACACATTATACATTTTAATAAACGGTTATTTAACCATAATATCGCAAAACACTAACAGAATTACCTAGGGGAAACTTTTGGGTACGCCCCAAAACCGTTACACTCTCCCTTCCTTAGACTCTGTTCGTCCCGAACAGAACAATATCACATATCACAAATATACAAATTGTCAACCGTTAAACTGTCCGTAAAATCAAACACAACTTGTTTCCGTGATCCGGGTACTGGTACCTCTTAACTAGTTTACCGTCACTGTACCCGGATATCTTGCTTGTTCCGTTTCCCACTTTTTAACTCTTAATTATACTAGAATCCGGGAAACGGTTCTTCTTTCTTCTCCTTGCGCCGACTTGACTTGCGGCGACTTGCGACGACTTGCGACGACTACTGCCCACCAGTATCACGGCGCGAACTGCTCCCCGACGGCGGACGAGGTGGAATGGTATTTGGTACTAACGGTCGTCCGAAGCTTGTTCCTCTGGCATCAACCGGGAGAAGATCGAGATCATGGAGGCTCCACTGGGGCGGGACGTAGAACCCATTCCTGAGGCGTTCGTCCCGGATGGACCAATCTGGGATCCGGACGATCTGACGGGTCGGGACGAGACCAAACGGTGACTCTCTCTGCTCCATGATCTCCACGTAGACGCCGAAGTCTCTCATCTCGGCTGGCCCCCACTGCTCCGGTCCCCAACGTACTGCATAGTATCTGGCGTGCTCCGGGACTGCAGGCGCAAAGACGGAAGCGCTCCGTCCTCCAATATTCACCGGGAAACAATGGGACGGACACGGTTGAGTTGAAGGACCGCCAAACGGGTAGAATGTGTAAGGTGGACTCTGGGTTGGTGCTCGGGCTTGGCTCCTTCCGGACTGCTCACTGGAAGACTGTCGAGGTCGGGTTTCCACCGGAGACAGGATTCCGGGTGTAGCTCTGGCTTGGTCTACCAGGATACTCCTCCGGGCTCTCTGCACGTCCGCATGGCTTCGGTCAGACGCGGAAGACTCCATTCCGTCATCTCTAGCCGCTGAACTGGTTCTGCTTCCGGCTACTGCTTGAATGGTTGCCGGCAAAGTTCTCTCCGTGGATCCTCGGGTCTCCGTCTCACTGCCAGCTCTGCTCCGGGTTCCGCCTTCCGTTTTGGTCTCCGGTCTGCCTCCTGATCTGCCAATGGGTCTGCTGTCCGCTCGGCTATCTGCTCTGCTATCTGCTCTGCTATCCGCTCTGCTATCTGCTCTGCTATCTGCTCTGCTATCGGCTCTGCTATCTGCTCTGCTATCTGCTCTGCTATCGGCTCTGCTATCTGCTCTGCTATCTGCTCGGCCGCTGGATCTGCTTTCTGCTCCGCCTCTGTCGACCGCTACACTGCCTCCGCTTCCGCCACACGGCCATCCGTCTCCGTCGACCGCTACACTGCCAACCGCCTCCGTCTACTGCCACACCGCATGCGCTTCCGCCACACTGCCATCCGCCTCCGTCGCTCTCGATTCCCTCCGGCTCCGCCCCGTCCGTCACCTTGTCTTCCTAGGAACGCCGAATACGCCATCCGGAAAGCCGGGAAACAGAAGTCATCTAACTACTGCACCGCTTCTACTGTACCGCCTCTGCTGCACTGCTTCTCCGGACTGATGGTCTTCCGGGAAATACTTTTTTCACTGCAAAATCTGCCGCAGCCGGAAAATGCAGACTTGATTCGATTCCGCCAAACTTTGTCTGCTATGTGCACAGCTCGAGGTCTGCTCTTCAACTGCTCTCAGAGCCCGATTTCAAGGCCTTTTTATACTCTTTCTGCTCACGTGACTTGAAAAGTTCCACGCTAATTGGCTGCCTCAGGAGTGACGTCACAATTATGCAAAAACTCAACCGTTAACCGAGAGGTGTCCGTCTCCGGCTCAACCGGCTTCTCCGGGTTTTTCCGGCTCCCTTTCAACTGCTTCTCCGAGCGAAGTATCTGCAATTTTGAAGTATCTCTGCCATCAGGAGGGTTGAATAGAGTCTCAGCCAGTTGAATCTGCCTGCCAGACGAACATCTAGACTGCAAGTTGGGCGTTTCCGCTATCTATACTGCTTCGTCAACTGCATATCTGCTTACTGGTATTACTGCTTGTCGACACTGGAAACTGCATACATTCTTGTCCAGAAGGAGGGCCCTTCCTATCTGGAATAATGTTTCACCGCTTCTGTCGATCTGCAGCCGGTTTGCTGTCTCTAATAAGTGGAAACTCCGGTTGGTTGTCTACAGCCGGAAAACTTTTCCGTCTTAATTCTCTGAATACGGAAGACGTGTAGCTGCTTCTCTGGAGATACTAGACCGCTAACCCAGGTTCTTCTGGACCCCTGGCCGCTACCCTGGACTGGTTGACTATGCGCTCAACCCAGTCAGAACCTCTAGGATGTCTCTATCCGGTCTCTGCACCGCGTTCCGCTCTGCTTCCTTTCTCTGCCCTGTTTCCGGAACCAGCACTTGCTCACTGTTCCAACTTCTTGCGGTCCGCTCTCTGCCGGAACTCAACGTTTTACCAGGGTCTCAGCTATCTCCTTCTCCTGCTCTACAGCTCACTCCATCTTCTCCTATTTCTGCGTCCTTTGCGGCTTTATTCCGAGTCCGTATCCGACTCAGAAACCGTCTGTTCCGTCTCCGGAACACTACTCTGCTTCGGTGGCTCCGTCTGCCTCCAGGAATCCGCCATTCACCGCTTCATCCATCTCGGATGCTTGACACCATTATACGGTTTCAGCAAATCGAAGTGAACCACCTTCTGCCGAGTTTCACTCTCTGCAATCTCGTAGGTCACGTCGGTAAATTTGCTCAGCACCAGCTTTGGACCGCTCCACTTCCTCTGCAACTTGGGTGCTTTGCCCTTCTTCCGTGTTTTGACCGCCATCCACACTCGGTCTCCTGGCTGGAACTGATTGTCGACTTTCCTCCGGTCGTACAGCTTCTTCTGCCGTTCCATCTCTCTGCCAGATTTCGCTCGAACCGCCTTGTATACTGCTTCTAGTCGCTCCCGGAGCTGACTGCCATACTCTGTTACTTCTGCTGTCGATTCGCCCGGCGGTCTGCCAATCAGTAACTCTACCGGAGTGTTGACTTCTCTGCCCAGCATCAGCAAGTTGGGACTCTGCCCGGTTGTCTCCTGCGGGGTACTCCGGTAAGCTGCCATCGCCAACGGAACTAGCTGATCCCAGTTGGTCTGCCGCTCGCTTACGTACAGGCTCAGGATCTGCTGCAGCGTCCGGTTGAATCGCTCAATGAAACCGTCCGACTGAGGTCGGAAAGCGGTTGTCCGTGTCTTGTGAATCCCCAGGATTCTGCAAACATTTCTCAGCAAGTCGGACTCGAAATTTCTGCCTTGGTCGGTGTGGATCTCCATCGGGATACTGTACCGCGCTGCAAACTGGTTGACGAATATGTCCGCAACCGTCACCGCTTCCTGATTCGGCATCGGGTAAGCCTCTACCCACTTGGTGAAGTAATCACCGATTACTAAGATGTACCGGTTCCCCCGGGTGGATTTAGGTAACGGACCCATCACGTCCATTGCCACCCTCTCCATGGGCGCTCCAACCCGGTATTTCTGCATCGGAGATCGTTTCAAGTTCTGCATACTTCTTGACGCACATCCGTCACAGCTCAGCACCCACTGCTTTATGTCCCGCATCATAGCCGGCCAGAAATACCGCCTCCGAATGCTAGCCGCCATCCTTCTGCTTCCGAGGTGTCCTCCCGTCCGGCTCTGATGGGCCAGACGGAAAATCTCCTGTCTCAGCTCTTTCGGGGTTATTAACTGCATTCGGTTGGTTCCTTCTGCCGTTTTCCATTTCCGGTAGACTACTCCGTCGACTTTCAGCAAGGTCTTCCGCATCCCGTACAGCACTTTCTCCTCGCTGCTCATGCTGGAAAAGTCTGCACTGCCAGCTGTACCGCTCCCGTCGATCAGCGACGTCACCAGTGGGTACCAAGGTTCTGCTTGCTGCATTCTCCACAAATCATCTGGTCGATATTTCTGCCCCAGCACAGTATCCTGGTCCGCATTTTCCGCCAGCCTAATCTGCTCTGCAACCGCATCCGCTTTTCCTGGAACTGCCTTCTCCGTCACTGCTACCGCAACCGGCTTCCAGGACGCTGCTTTCTCCGTCACCGCAACCGCAACCGGCTTCCGGGACGCTGCTTCCTCCGTCACTGCAACCGCAACCGGCTTCCGGGACGCTGCTTTCTCCGTCACCGCAACCGCAACCGGCTTCCGGGACGCTGCTTTCTCCGTCACCGCAACCGCAACCGACTTCCGGGACGCTGCTTCCTCCGTCACCGCAACCGCAACCGGCTTCCGGGACGCTGCTTTCTCCGCTACTGCAACCGCCTTCCTTGGGACTGCTTCCTCCGTCAGTTCTGCTTCTCCGCCCGATCTCCGTGACCGCTTCCGGCGTCCCCCCTTCCTTGGCTTGGGCTGAGGAGTTTCTTCACTTCGTGTCTGCCGGATCCTTTCTCCGTAGTTCCAGGCGTCTATCTTGGCTTGTTTCCAGTCGATTTTTCCGCATTGGCTGCATGGGGATCTGGACAAGGCATCCGCATTATTATGGATTCGCCCCGGACGATGTTCGATGTCGAAATGAAACTCACTCAGGAGCTCAATCCACCGGGCTACCTGCCCCTGGGGCTCCTTGAAATTCATAAGCCAGGTAAGACTGCCATGATCTGTGCGAAGAAGGAAGTGTCGTCCCAGCAAGTACTGCTTATTCTTCTGTACCGCAAACACAACCGCCAGGAGCTCCTTCCGGGTGACACAGTATCTCCGTTCTTCTTTGGTTAGGCTGCGGCTCAAGTAGGTTATCACCCGCTCCTGGTTGCCCTGCTTCTGTGACAGTACTGCTCCCAGCCCGGTGTCACTGGCGTCCGTGTCCAGGATATAACGGCCTTGCTCCCTTGGGTACCCGAGTATCGGTGCCGATACTAGGCGGTTCTTCAGCTCTGCAAATGCCTGCTCTTGCTCCGTCTGCCACCGGAACTGCACCCCTTTTTCCGTCAAGTGATTCAGCGGCGCTGCAATCTCGGAGAACTTCGGCACGAACTTCCGGTAGTAGGAGTAAAGTCCCAGAAAACTGCGCAGCTCCGTCAGGTTGGTGGGTGTCCGCCACTCCCGTACTGCCTCCGTTTTTGCCGGGTCGGTGCGGATACCGTCTCTGCCGACTATGTGACCTAATAAAGACACCTCCGGCTGGAAGAACTTGCATTTTGACGGTTTGACTTTTAGGTCTGCCTCTCTCAGCTTGCTGAACACCTCCTGAAGATCACGGATGTGATCCTCCAGGGTCTTGCTGTAGACTATGATGTCGTCCAGATATATGAGGCAGGTCTTCCAGGACAATCCGCCTAGCACCTTCTCCATCAACCGCTCGAACGTACCCGGAGCATTGCACAAGCCGAAACTCATTACTTTGAACTGGTAAAGGCCGCCAGGAACACAGAAGGCCGACTTTTTCCGGGCGTCTTCATCCATCCCGACCTGCCAGTAGCCACTGGTCAGGTCGAGAGTGGAGAACCATTTGGCGTCTGCACAGGCTGCTATGGTGTCGTCAATTCTCGGCAACGGATAAGCATCTTTCTCCGTGACTGCATTTAACCGCCGGTAATCGACACAGAACCGGGTGGTCCCATCCTTTTTCTTCACGAGAACAATCGGGGAAGCCCACGGACTGCTGCTTTCTTCAATGACGTTCTTGTCTTTCATCTCCTGAATCAGACTGCTCACCAGCTCTCTCTTGTCTGGCGGAATTCGCCTGGTTGGCTGCTTAATCGGCCGGTGACTGCCCGTGTTTATCTGATGTTGTACCTCGTTGGTCTGCCCCAGTTCTCCAGCATCATTACTGAAGGTCCGCTTATTCCGAAATAGGAGGTCGGTTACTCTCTCGCGGAAATGACTCGGCACTGCATCCTGGGTCTGCTCTGCTAACTGCCGCAGCTTCTCGTACCCGCTCCAATTCCGCCCGGCCTCCGACTCCGTGGAAATCTGCACCTTCCTGCTCCGCTCCGCCAATGGCACAACACTGCAACCGGCTGCTAAGGTGGTCATCGTCGCCAACTGCGCTCCTTTCTTGATGATTACCGGCTCTGCCATCACGTTGATCACTCGAACTGGGACTGTTCCTTGCTTTATCCGGGATAAAGTTCTCCCGATCAGCCAAGGTCTTTTCTCAGTAGGCTCCTGCGGCATTTCTAGTACTCCTTCTGCTTCCCGGACATTCTCTGCTTGTCCTATTATCAGCTGTTCCGTTTCCGGCGGAATTTGGTAATCTGCTACAGCGTTGATCGGAAACGGCTCCCTGGTCTGCTCGAACATGGTGAGGAACACCTCCTGGCTGCCCATCTGCATGGTCATTCGGTCGAAATTTATGCCGGATATCCGGGAACGGATGAAATCCATACCCAGTATTCCTTCGTCTTCACAGTCTGCAATCTCGAACGTCACGGTCTCAGCTACTCCTGCGATGTTGAGTGGGAGTTCTTTCCAGCCATGCGTCCGTATGTTACTTCCGTCAACCATTGAAAGACGAATCGGCGACCGCTTCAGTTTCATTCCGGGCTTCCGGATCCGTTCCCAGGTTTGTAGGTTGAGCATTGTGACAGTGCTGCCGGTGTCGATTATCAGCGTTACTGGCTCTCCGCATATTCTGGCTGTCACACACATGCCCACCTCGCCCCTGGGACCGGGTCCGTGAACCACCTGCCGGTTATGGGGGTGTCCTCTCTTCCGGGTCCCGGATTTCCCCTTTTCCGCGACCCGCTCTAGTTTTCCGGCTGCTGCTGCTGCTGTCGTGGCTGCTGCAGTTGTTGCTGCTGCTGCGGCTGCTGCTGCTGTTGTCGCGGCGACTGCTGCTGTTGTGGTTGACGCCGCTGCTGCTGCTGCTTCGGCTGCCTACAGTCTCGGGCAAAATGCCCCTTCCGGCCACAGTTGAAGCATTCTAAATCTGCTCGGGAACTGCGCTGCTGCTGCTGCCGGCTAACCGCTTCCTTGACATGAGTCATCAGATCCGCCATCTGCTGCTGAGTCTGCTCGGCTTGCTTCCGCAATTCGTTCACCTGCTGGCTCCACTCCGGCTCCGTATTCAGCTGCCTCGTCCGGTGTCGCTCCGCTGGTCTGCTGTTGTCCGTCTTCATAATACTCTCATACTCGGTAGCGAAAGCCAGGGCCTGCGACAGCGTTTCCGGGTGGCTTTTCAATACCGACAACCGCATATCTCGGTTAGTCAGACTGTTGCAGAAATGCATCTTCATGAGCACTTCTGTTGTTGCCGGATCTGCTTTTGGGTAAGCTAGCCGCGTCTTGCTCCGTATGTCTCTGGCCAGCTCGGACAGCTCCTCCTGCGGCTGCAATTTCCGTGTCTGCAATTCCGCCTGGAAAACAAATGTTTTCTCCCCCGGACAAAACTGCTGTTTTAATGCCGCCACAACCGTATCAAAGCTGCGTCTCTGCTCCGCGGACAGATCCAGTAGTATGCTGCGGGCGTTACCTCTCAAACTGACACATAAGTTCAGCGCCTTTTCCTCTGCTGTCCAACGGTAGTACCGAGCGTATTCAAGGAGGTGAGCCTCATACTCCGGCCACGGATCAGTTCCGTCGTACGTCATTAATCTGGCTACTCCTGCCCTTGGTGCTGGTGGTTGTACTGCTTCTGCCTGCTGCTGCTTTCCGGTTACTGCCAGGTGCTGCTGAAACACCTCCATTTGGGTCGCCAATAATCTGGTCAGGTTGTCGACTAAATTCTCTCCGCCTTCTGGTTCCGCATCCGGTTCCCGATCGCCAGCCTGGTCCGGAAAGTTAATTTCCGCCTCTGCTAACTGCTCTGCAGGCTGTACTCCTTGAGGAACCCGAAGGGGCTCTTCTGCAACTGCTTTCTGCATTTCCGGCTGCAACAGCTTTCGCTCGGCAGGACGAACTGCTTCCTTTTCCGCAACCGGCATCTGCAACGGCTCAGCTCCTACTGCTCCTACAGGCTGCTCCGTGTCCGACACGGCTGCCTTCAGCTGCTGTTCCGCCAATTTGCCCCGTCTAGTAGTCATACTGCAGATGATCCCACCGCTGCCACCAAAAAGTTGTAACGGGTTTGAACCCTTCTGTGACGTCTTGATGAACCGGTTTTCTAGGGAGGTGGGTGAGTTGTTGTTTAACCGGAGCTGAAACGGTAAAACTCCGGGAAACTGCTACTGCTGTACGGTTGAACTCCGGTTAGAAGTCTCTAAGGTTGGTAGCGTGGTCTGGAATGGACCTCTTAACCGTTGTCCGACTGCTAATCTGCAACTGCACCTGTAAAGTAAGGATCCGGAGGCGTTTCCGTCTCCGGGTACTGCAACTGCTCCGTCGGGATACCGCTTTACTGCAACAGCTCCGTCGTTTTCCGTCTTACTGCAAACTGCGACTGCGCCTGGAATAAAGAATCCGGGAACGTTGCCGTTTCCGAATACTGCAACCGCTCTGCCAGGTTCCGCCGCACTGCAATCTGCTCCGGTTGGCTCCGCCTCACCGCAACCTGCGACTGCACCTGAAATGGAGTATCTCGGAAGTGTTCCCACTTCCGGTTACCGCAACCGCTCCGTCAGGTACTGCCTCTGCAACTCCGTCGTCCGGTACCGCCTCTGCAACTGCTTCGTCGTTCCCGTCTCTGCAACTGCTCCGTCCGATACCGCCTCCGTAGTTGCTCCGTTGAATTCCACCTCCGTCTCCGTCTCCGTCTCCTTCCTCGGTGATCTGGGTTCTTAGATCACCCTAAGACGTCGTTACAACTTGGTCTTAACCGACTGTGGTCTTATCTCCCTTTACTCCGTATTACTTTCTTTTCCGGTGAACTAACTTTATTATAAATTCCAGTTCCCTAACGAACACGGAAAAACAACTCGGTTGAAGTTTTCATGTTTATTTTCCAAGTGCACAGTCGGAAGACTTAACTGCTATCATCTGGATGACTCTATCCGGAACAAGGGAGTACTCTGCTATGGGAGAAGGGGTCTGCACAGGTCGACGTCAGGACACCAACTCCGCCGTCCGCTGTGAAGCGGGGGCTTTTATAGACCTGAGACCCACGTCACGTGACCAACCTATTGTGACGTCATAGTCCGCCAAAACACTGATATTTTCCGGATTTCTAAAAACACTCTAGAACCAATCAGTGGCTGACACGTCACCTTTTAAACCGAAAACGAGGCTGATCACATGACCTTCCGGAAATAACGTCATTACGTTTTTGTACTCCATTGTTCCGGCTCCGTGTCCGGTTCCGTCTCCGGTTCCGGCTCCGTCTCCGGCTTTACCGACATCATAAACTACTAAGTTCCGAGACGGAAAACCTTTAAAACATTAACAATACGGAACCGTATGAACCTTTAAACACATATACATTTTAATAAACGGTTATTTAACCATAATATCACAAAACACTAACAGAATTACCTAGGGGAAACTTTTGGGTACGCCCCAAAACCGTTACAATATGTTTATTTCGGAGCTTTATATAACTCGTACATTGAAAAAAGTTGGGGGGTTTTGTGCTGGCTCTGAAATTCCATGTAGGGGCTGAAATTTAACATTGTGTTAGATTGCCAACTTCTTCAACTTCTTCAATATAATAATGCTGAAATTTGGTGGAAAATTGCCGCATGACACCTGATTAAGACACACCAATTTTCAACTTGATACGATGATCCAAAACAAAACTATGGTCGAAAAGCGTGTTTCATTGATAGATGAAGTTGACTTTCGTAACGCTCTACACCCATTTTATATGTATTCGTTGTTTGAATCGTGAAAAACACACCTAACCAATTCCCATGAAAATTAACAGGCGTTGAGATGCCTACGCATGGAATGCACGTACAAAATTCATGAAAAAAAATCACCTGTAGCGCAGTGAATAGGCCTACTATTCGTGACATGTTGCATGAACGACCAGTAGGCACCGTCGTGGTAATGACCAACGGCAAATGCCTACTTCTCGATAGATACATGTGGACCACCACCAAACAAGTAAACCCAAACTTTCAATGGATTCTAGTCTATACATTAAATAATGGTGAATAAACTGGCAATTCACATTCGATCACCGTGCGATTTATGTGAGCTTGTCTTGGATTTTGACGTTACAGTCCGCAGGCATGCCCTCAGAACGACCCAGTGTTTTCATTCACAGACGATTTATTTTCGCGTGGAATGTAGCGGGCCGCCCAGCACGTGAAAACGTCGTCTGCGCCGGCGGCAACAATTGTCGTCTGTGCGAGTCGATCGTACAGGAAGGCTCTCGGAAACATCGCGTTATTGAAAGGCCCCGACGACGTGGATGTGCCGCGGTCACGAGATTTCCCGGTGGACTCCGGGTCCCCGAGACACGGGTCACATTTCTTTAAGACAGCGCCCCACCTATCGCGTGCCTGCCAACCACATCACCCCGCGCGTCAATACGGCTTTGTTCGTACATTGTTTAGGAGAATGGGAGATTTTTGTCCAGGTATTCACGCGTTAAATCAATACTACTCGCCTATGTTCTGGAGCGGCCAGGGTCCATTGAATCCAGGTCGACGTGTGACTCCAAAATACAAACACACCGATCCATCAGACAGCCCGAAATGATTTATCTGTTGGTTTTCTTTATTGTAATTATTTATAGTTATTTCGAATATTGAATGATTGTCCTGGATGCCTTTTAGACGGAATGATAAAGGGAACGGGTGGAAAGAAAGTTCGGGCCGCATGAAAAGCTATTGATTACGTTTGTCCAGGTTACGAAATTGAATGACATAAAGGTACACATACTGATGCATATTTGAAGCTTGTGTATGGGCACAATTTTATAAGGATCTCTATAATTGAACATCAATTAAGTTTACTATGCCACTATTTATTCTCTTTATGTTTTATGTGTTTCGTTTAGAAACATAATACCATAAATGAAAAGTTCAGACTAGGTACATATTTCTCGGGGGGGGGGGGGGGGGGCATCGTATTTTTTACAAACATCATCAAAAGGACATTCAACAATACTCTGTCGTATTTATTTTCATAAACAAAATGTACCCGAGAAGTTATACTGCTGAAGAAAAAGAAAAACACTGTCAAGCAAGTAAATGGCGGATTTCAACAAATTGACGTCCGTAGAGAAAATCACAGAGCTCTTTCTTGGTCTTGATTACGTCTAATTCCTTGTAGTTTGGCGTCACTTTTAATTTCGTTGTGTATCGGCAAGATCACCATGAATGATTTGTACTGTTCAAGACAGTTGAATAATTTGAACGATCCAATGCAAATGGCAAGCACATATACTATATTACACCAGTTGACGATATTACGAAATGACGATATTACGATTCGGGGATTTCAGGATTCATGACGGTTTACGTCTTGAATTGTATTACGGTTGCAACCACTACAGTATCACACTAGATTGCTCATTGATTGCAGCATGATAGACCATGGAAGAAAAAAAAAACGTAACGACAAGACTTAAAGAAGCTGCACAATGGCTTTACGATTTTTGGTCCGATCGCAAAGGGGCCCAATGCAGCACGATTGAGCCTGCAAAAAGCAAACCGTTTGTTATAGTCGGGGGCTGTATGACATTAGGACATGGATAACTTGCGATGCCACAAGATGTAGTTACGTTTCATTACGATGTCCTTACGATGTTCCCCGATCCCTCGTATCGGCGTCGACCTGGTCCATGATGGGGATAGTGGGAACGCAGCGATGCTCGCTGAATTTTCACATTAGCCAGTCGAACATCTGCAGTTCAGTACATGAAAGTCCGCGATTGAATGAGCAAGAAATCGTCATATCAGTTTGAATACACGCGGTCGAACGTGTAGCTCAATCAGAAGAAAGTATAATTTTTACGTCGTCCGTCGTCCGTCGTCCGTCCATCCGTTCACATTTTTCAGTTTACGGTCGAATCCTTGGTCGAATCTTTCTGAAATTTTGGACAAAAATACCTAAAAATAGGAGAGGAGATTTTTTTTTAGTTTTTTTTTATTTTTCGCATTTTTCTCAAAATGGCGGCCGATTTTGACGAAAAACGCTCAATTTGACTTTGACGGCCATTTATTTCCCCTATATACCTTTGTGATGTGTATAAGTTTGGTTGCCCTTGAATCGCCGGTTTTGACGGATCAGCGAAAAAAAAATTTCGCCCCAAATCGCATTACTATCCATTTTGGGCCATTTCTAGGCCAAATTTTCTTTCACCCTTTAAACAGGACTGTACTCATAGAACTCTTGAAGATAGAAATTGGCACTTTCAAATGGGAAGTCATATATGGCAACTTGTGTGGTGACCTTGAATTTGCACCTTGTCTGTCTTTTCTCGAAAACTGTCTGATCACTTTTGAGATTTTTGCTTCAGAACATGCTAATCAGGGTCCTTAGCATTGTTTATAAAGATGGAAGTTCTTGAATCGATCGATAGGCCCAAAATTATGGCTCAAATGGCCCAAAAAGGCTCAACGTGTAGTTTTTGGTTGTTTTCTCGAAAACTATTTGATCAGTTTTGAGATTTTTGTTTCAAAACATGCTAATTGGGGTCCTTGACATTGTTTATAAAGAGGAAGTGCCTTGAATTGCTGAAAAAGCCCAATCAGTGGACTGGAAAGGCCGATATTTACAAATTGTCATATAGGGCAAAAACGCTTGTACATAGGGCTTAGGTTTGTATTATATAAGCATATAGGAAGTCGTATATGGTGCATCTTTTTGTGACCTTGAGGTTGGCCTCAGATGACCTTGGAGGCTAAATTTCAAGGTCACGGGGACATGAAATGTGTTAATTGGCCTCTATAGACAAAATGCTTGTAGATAGGTTATGCTTATATTATGAGCATTTAGGTGACTTTGGTGTCTTTTGGTGACCTTGTTGCTGACCTCAGATGACCTTGAGTACTGAATCTCAATGTCAGATCTGACATGAAATGTGTAAATTGGCTTGTGGGGCTAAAACAATTGCACATAGGTTAGGATTACATTATTAGCATATAGGGAGTCAGAAGAGCAGAATGTCACCATCTTTTGGTGGCCCAAGTATCATATCCTGCGCCTTCCTCTATATTCAATAAGGATTAAAAAGGTGCGAAACGGATTAAATGGTATGTTTTCAGTGGACGAGTAGTATTAAGGAGCAGCGTACGGTACTTGGGCCCTTTTGGTGATCTTAAGGTTAACGTCAGTCGACCGTGAAGGTTTAATCTCAAGATCATGCCTGACCTGAAATGTGTAAATTGGCCTTTACGGACAAAATTCTTGTAGGAAGACATTATATTTGTATTTTAAATATATGTTGTATACAAAATTATATGCAACACACCTAATGGTGAAATTGACGTATGTACAGAAAGATGACCTTGATTGGTATATCTCAATGTCATATCTCACCTGTTGTGCTTGAACCAAAATTGTCCGGTATCCTATCTCAGCCCTTGGGCTAATTTCTTAAAGAGACTGTCCCAATAGATAGTACTATTGTGTGTGACATTGACCTAATAAATGTTTGCTCTTGGGTGGTATCTATATTCCGAGCATTAACGTTCTACTTCAAACAATCAAACAAGAATTGTGGCCGTTCTTTGTGATCGTTCTTAGGGCATCGCCATTGTCCTTCATCTCAAATATATATATTTGTATATGTGTGGGCCTTCTGTGTGAATTTCATGGTTTCGGTGCTTCATATCAAACAAGACAACATAAAGTCTCCTGACGAACTGTTACTTGCAGTGGCGATTAATTTCTTATTTACACAGTGACGGGTTTAGGACATGTAGCATGTAATATTCATGCGAACTTTGTATTTGGTGGGTGTATTTGCGAAGTGATTGTTAGGTAGAGATGGTAAAACCCACAAATCGTTCCCAATAATCAGACAAAATTAAAATGGATTCACACCACAATGTTTGCAGCCTACCATCGCTGTGGAAATGTCGGGGAAATGTCGTTTTTTTTTTTTAAATCACACTAAGAAGTTCGTGGCACACCAACGTTCACCAGATTTGTATTCCATTTGTAACGGGTACTTGGGGTTGTGAACATTTGGGCCTACCCACTTAGCCTATCAAAGCCTGGGGACAAGGTAAATCGTTTAAACTGACACCCTCCACTTGGTTTGTCATCATTTTGTTATCATATATATCATAAATCAATATTTTCAACTGTCGGTGATTGTCATGATATTGAACATTTTGTATCGGATAATACATTCGCCAGCGTTCGCGAAAATAAAATTTTCTCAGCTTGTGTCAACTTTGTGCCAGCGGAGCCAGAAGGTTTACCCTCGGTACAAAACGTTGTAGTGGGAACACAGCTTAAAGGGGCAGCAAACAATAGGTAACTAACGTCTTTAAAAATTACATGGACCTGTTTAATGTGTCTTGTCCACTATAGGTCATCCTGACATCAGTCTCAATGCCTAAGCGTGGGTGGAATCTAGCCGACGTTGCTCCATTTTGAACGTTTGATAT
Source organism: Terebella lapidaria (assembly GCA_949152475.1). Taxonomy (NCBI): domain Eukaryota; kingdom Metazoa; phylum Annelida; class Polychaeta; order Terebellida; family Terebellidae; genus Terebella; species Terebella lapidaria. The sequence goes on from OX424561.1 coordinate 20,373,207, forward strand.
GGAGGAGGGGGGGGGGGGGGGCTTGAACGGAACTCCCCATATCAACGTTCAAAATGCATAGGGCAACGTCGGCTAGGTGACATCGACTCTAAAGCTTCGCTCGTACCTTTGGTTCCATATTTTCTAGTGAACCTGTTGAACGGATTTCACGTCAATCAACCATTGACGCCATTCACATCCTTGAACTTCACGATAAATAAAAATCATAAAATGAAACACAACGTAAACCGTAATTACCGGCATCTTATCGCGCTTGTTATAGGAGAGTTTTCACGTTTTTTTCTACACTATCCAGAGTTATCGTGAAAGTAACGAGATATAGGTGTACACATCAGGCATTTTAGCACTATTGGTGTATCGGGGATCGGTACACAAGAGTTTTGTCCGGACAGAAACTTCCCTGGAATACTGAACATGCAACAAGATATTGTAAAATTTGTTAACGGCAAATACAATGTAGATTGCGTAATTATGTGAGAGCGTTCGTATAGATCTATATAATGTCAAATAGGCTGGTATATAGGTGGTTTACTGATGACTATACATGTACGTTTGATTTACACCTGAGCACACATGTTTGATATGTGTGGCATACTAATACATATGGAACACTGCTGTAATATTAAATGTCTGTCTGGACCACAAAATATAAGAATAATCTATGGCCTAGTGATTAACAAGGCATGCATACGTGTTGTTGTAATCCTTTTTGGATTGGTACACTGCAATTGATATTGCCATTCTATTAACATTTCGTGGATTGCAAATCAATAACGGAGCCGGCTATAAAGTCGGCCATATATCCTAATTCAATCTGAAATTAATGGGCGGCATGCATCCTAAGGTCTTCAAACGAGTGCATGTCATCTTCAGTGATATTTACTGGCCTCGGTGATTTCCACTGAATATTTGATTACAATTTCTGCGCTTTGCAACATGCAGCATCGATGAAATATATCGGCACTTGACCGAAACTCGTAAATCGCGAGTAGCCGAGTAAACAAACAATTATAGATATCGACAATTACAGCCGCCTACCAGGATTCGGCAGTATGCACACCGGGAAACATCGTGTGGGCCCGAGAGAGGGCGGAGAATGTCGTGACAGAGCGGACACTTCCTCGGCCTTGGCGTTAAGACGTCCTTCCGAGAGCGCCGGAGACAGGAGAAGTACATTAGCGAGGTGTACCGATGTTTGACTAAGACTCTGAGAAGATCAACGCGAGGGACAAGTTATTGACGTGACTAAAAGCAACGGTATTTCACAGAGGGAAAGCCGCGTGAGGATGAAGTGGAAGTTCTTGGTTCTGTGGTACATGCATTTGTATACCTCCCGTGTGAGGGTACCTACTTGAAATTCGAATTTGATCGAGCATGATTCACTTTCTATTTCCTTTCAAATTGCTATCGAGTGCTTGTGTAAAATTAAATGCAGCCAACTTGTCGATACGACGTGGATACTAGAAAAAGATTAATGCGTATCGGTACAGTCATGTGCCTGTATTCCGGTAACGGACTCTCCACCAAAATAACGTCACAGGCACATATCGTACCCGCGGGTGTGTGGATTCCACATACGTACATCGAATGTAGCTTCAGCGATCCCATAGATTCTTCGTTAACTTGCTGTATTCTCGAGATCTATACATGTATATGTGATGTATTCAATCGAACTACATGTAATATGATGTACATGCTAATAACACCATAATGAAGGCAATCTTTAGTCGTGTTTATTTTACCTGATGTGATGGTTATGTAATGCGGAAATATAGTATTTGATAAATATATTTTATATCTTAGTTCAATCCAGGCATGTATAATTATGCTGGAAACTAACAGGTAGTGTTTAATCCATTGTCAATGTAAATATTACATATTGCCTGGGGACATTCCAACGTTTACTTGTGGTCTATAAATCACATAGTCCGACAAATATTGTCACAAGTGGAGATTAGTATTCCATTAATATTCCTGGCACGCGGTGTTTATTGACATCCAGACATGCCTATTCCCATTTCACATGGGTAATCCAATTCGTCGTCTGCATCATACCCGATCTACATTAAATACATGTACGTTATTGGAACAGGCACGCATAATAATATGAAGTGTAATGTGCCGCTCGTGTTCCTAATTCCAGTCAGCATATGATTTTCTTCAACATTTTATTTTCTCGATATGTATCAGTTACGAAAAGTAATTCCTAATACTATTTCAGAAATTCGTTTCGCAAGTTTGTGCGCCTGTATGAACCACTGACGTTTCAGCCATGGCTCAACACACTACATATTATAGAACATATTTGAACATATTATAGTTTCACAACTGATATGCTATTTTGAACAATTCTTCTCTCAATATATTTCTGGCTTCAGAAAGCGTCATAGTTGTCAGGATGTGCTTTTAAGGTTGATTGAGAATTGTAAATATCGTGCTGACCAAGGGAACATTAGTGGTATTGTATTGACAGACCTCTCTAAAGCTTTTGATAGTTTGCATGATGCGCTTTTTATATCGAAGTTACATGCTTATGGGGTCAGCCTTGACTCATGTAAATTTGTGGCCAATTTTTTTATGAATAGGAAACAAAGAGTCAAATTAGGTATCGATAGGAGTGACTGGCTTGATATTGAGATTGGTGCCCCACAGGGGTCCACAGTTGGACCTTTTGCCTACAATGTGTTTGCTAATGATTTAAATCTCCGAATTGAACAAATGCGAGATATACAATTATGCAGATGATAATTCAATATGCTGTTATGGGAACAGCCTCAATGATGTAAAATCTGCACTAAATATTATGTCCAGTAAGATGATTGACTGGTTTGATGTGAACTATCTGATGGCCAATCCTGATAAATTTCAGACTATTATCTTTAACAGTAAAGAACCAGGGGGAGAACTACTGATAGATGGTCATAATGTTCCATGTGATGATGTTGTCAAACTATTGGATGTATATATTGACAAAGAAATGAATTTTAGTCCCCATATTTCTGAGATATGTAAGGCTGGAAGAAAGACTAATGCTCTTGCCCGTATTTCCTGTACATTCGATGTAAAAAAAAAACTGGTCATGTTTGAAAGTTTTATATCTGCACAATTCAACTATTGTACTCCATTATGGAATTTCTGCAAATTGTCTGACGTCAAAAAGATGGAGAAGTTACAATATAAAGCAAGTGGTAAATCTCCAGGCTTAGATGGCATTTCTTCTGATCACTTTAAAAATGCTGGATTGAATATTCCTATTCACATTTCCTTATCTATAACATCTATGTTTGTACATGGTTTCCTCCCTAAATCTTTGATAAGATCTTGCATTGTTCCCATCATTAAGGATAAGAGTAACAGGATTACAGATAGTAATAATTATAGACCTATATCTCTGTCTAATGTATTTTGTAAAATTGTTGAACATATAATTTTAAATAGAATTGATCAGTACATTTGTATTACGGACAATCAGTTTGGTTTTAGAAGTTCCCATGGTACTGAAATGGCAGTATATTTACTAAAAGAACTTTTGAAGTACTATACAAGTCATGGTTCTCACATGTTTGTTGCTTTTTTAGATGCATCTAAAGCTTTTGACCATGTAAATCACTCCCATCTTGTTTCAAAAATGGAATCGGCAGGTATCCCTCTATTTATTATAAGGCTTATTGCTTGCTGGTACTGTCATCAACAGGTGTGTGTCCGTTGGGGCTCTGTAACCTCTGAGTTCTTCAATGTAGGTAATGGCGTTCGCCAGGGTGGTGTCTTATCCCCTATATTATTCAACTTGTACTTCAATAACCTAAGCGTTAGACTTGGGCTAGTTCCTGCTGGTTGTGCTTGTGGTAACACCATTGTAAATCATATTATGTATGCAGATGACATTGTCATATTTGCTCCCTCTGTTAAAGGTTTACAAAGACTTCTTGATGTATGCTCAGATTATGGTCAATCCCATGATATTACGTTTAATAGTGTTAAATCCCAATTTATGTTGTTTGAATCTCATACAAAGGGTGATGTCAACCTATTTACAGATGTTAAACTTGGTTCAAACTTTCTGAAACTTGTCAACTCTTACAAATATCTGGGTCATATTTCACACATGATCTCCGTGATGACTCCGACATTAAGCATCAGCTCAGAAACTTGTACATTCGGAGCTATACACTGGTCCGTAAGTTTTATTTTTGTACATTCCTGATTAAACGGAAGCTTTTTCTAGCCTATATTTCTAATATCTATATGTCTTCTCTATGGAGCAATTATCATACTGGTATGTATAAGTCAATTGTTGTTGCCTACAACAAATCTTTTCGAATTTTGTTTAAGTTGGATAGCCGATGTAGTGCCAGTGGTATGTTTGTGAATGCAAACGTCAATAATTTTCATGCCGTTAGGCGTAAAGCCTTTTACAGTCTTTTTACCAGAATTAGTGTGTCGAACAACATCATTCTGTCCAAACTCAGGTGCTGTGATATTTTTTATCAGTCACAATTTGTTATGTTGTGGACTAAGGAGTTGTATGTCAAAGTGTATTGTGTTTTGTAGTGTCTGGTACATCCACTGTTTGTATCTTTTTATTGTTTTTATTATTGTAACTATGGACAGAACACTGTCTGAAATAAAAAAAAATAAAAAAAAAATAAAAAAGCCCTGAAACATATTTATAAAGATTATCAAGCAACATACAAAGAATTACTTACAAGGTCAAGTTCAACGTTATTGCATGTTAGAAGGATGGAAATGATTATTACTGAAATCTATAAAATTATACATAGGATTGCATCAAATTATTTACATGATCTATTGAGTGTTAAAGAAAATTGTTATGCACTCCGAAATGTTTCAATATGTACGTCAAAGTGCAAAACTACAAGATATGGTTTGAATAGTGTCCGACATGAAGGAGCCAAAATGTGGCAATGTTTACCCCAAAATATGAAAAGTGATAAAAATCTTCAGGAATTTAAACATAAACTGTCTGGATGGTCAGGACCAATATGTAGTTGTAATGTTTGCGTATTATGTAATATGTACAATTTATGAAATAACTGACGACAATGGCATGATAATAATAGTTAGTTTTTGTTATCCAATGTTCATCAGCATTTGTATATGTCACCTCATCATCTATGATTCATTGTCGGTCAATAACCTTGTGGTTAATGTTTATTGTTTCATATTATACCGACGTAAAATAAAGTTTTATCTTATCTTATTCACAGTCGTCAACATGCGCACAGGATTCATGTAGCGGAGTTACAGGAAGCCTGCAAAAAACAACAACATAATCTGAGAAAATTGATGGTTGGTGGGTATTTTTGGTTGGAACACATCCCAAACGAGGTTTCCAGGAAAGGGACCTAGCAGATAGACTAACATAATGATATTCTTTTGCGTGGTAGTTTCATTTGTTGTTGACCCCTTCATTATTATTAACTATAAGCACATGAAGTGAGATTATTCCTAAATTATCGTCCGATTGCCTCTTTGTCTACATGTAATCACCATATAATGGAACTTTTGCCCACTGCTAATGTGCATGGGGGTTGATTGGTTCACAGTTGATCAAATTCAACAGTTGTTGGGAGGTGACACTCGCCTATTCGTGTTTGTCAAGCAATTGTTTATTGTAGCACACACGAGATATGTGCTGCAGGATACACGTAACAGGCGCTTAAGTATTCACGTACCAGGCGCTTCAGTATTCAAGTAACACTAGATGTAAAATTGCCTCAAAACATATCTTTCCACTAAAATAACTTTGTACACAACATTATAAACACATACACAGGTCATGGATTGTGCATTGTACTTTTCCAGTACAAGCCTATACAATGTACACCCATTGCACCATTGGAAAATTCGGTATTATCGCCCTTTATTCTTCCACCAACACGGCCTTGATATTGCTCAAATTGCTGATCGTCCAGACGGATCAAATAGGGTTTATTGTAGCTCCTTAATACTACTCATGTAACGAGACTCTAAACTGAGTTGGAGTTCTTGCATTTTAAGTCTTACTGAAAGTAGAAGACCGAGTTCCACAACGGAGGTGTTCTCAATGTACGCAATGCATTTGTTGAGTTGTTGAGATGAGTTGAAAGTGATCTCAATGGCTCTTTGAGCAATATCAAGGCCAAGCTGGAAAAACAATGGGCGAAAATACCAAATTTTCCAATGGTGCAATCGGTGTATAGGCGGCAATATTCCTGGCTGGATCTCACCAATTGGCAATGCAAGTACATTTAGATGTAAAATTGTCCCCGAATCTCTCTTTCCACTAGATTTACAGCAAAATGACTTATTATATTTAACAACTGGAACAATATAATTTGTATGTACATTATACATAAACTGAATATACACTCGTACAGTGCTCATGATCATGACCTCACTGATTAGTACTGAGATCAGCGTGGGACTGGATGCAGTGTTGTACAATGTCATCCGTTTGCTCTGATAAGAAACTGCAGTACCCACAGTCACCAGCCATATTAATTATCTGAAGGAAAGTTGCTAACAAAAACACGCACGTAAGATAAGTTAGGTCCATGCAACACACCAAATACTGATATCATTGAGGACATGATCAGGATGAGCACTGTATGTATTCAGTTTATTATATTGTTCCAGTTGTTATACATAATAAGTCATTTTGCTGCAAATTTAGTGGAAAGAGATATTTGGGGGCAATTTTTCATATAATGCTACTTGCATACTAAATTACTTTACAACGAAGAAAAGACATTGCCAGTTGATGAGATCCAGCCAGGAATATCGCAGTCTATATGCTTGTACTGGAAAAGTAAAATGCACAATCTATGAATCTGACCTTTGTATGTGTTTATATTGATGTGTACAAAGTTGATATAGTGGAAAGGGATATTTTGGGGGACAATTTTACATCTAGTGTTACTTGAATACTGAAGCGCCTGTTACGGGAATACTGAAGTGCTTGTTACGGGAATCCTGCAGCACATATCTCGTGTGTGCTACGATAAACAACTGCTTGACAAACACAAACAGACGAGTGTCACCTCCAATTAAATGTTGCATTTGTTCAACTGTGAACCAATCAACCAACATGTACATTAGCAGTGGGTAAAAGCTCCATTATATGGTGATTACATGTAGACAAAGGGGCAATCGGACGATAATTGAGGAATAATCTCACTTCATGTGTTTATCGCTGAGGCCCAAGTATCATATCCTGCGCCTTCCTCTATATTCAATATGGATTAAAAAGGTGCGAGACGGATTAAATGGTATGTTTTCAGTGGACGAGTAGTATTAAAGTACTAGTATAGTGAAAATATGATGTGAATTTATATGAAACATCTCATTGATCTGAGCAAAATGGTTTTTACGGCATGTAAATATCACAATCCGTTCAAAAGTTATAGCACTTTAAAGACTGAAATCGGCAAATTTGCTTTTTCAAAACAATTTAGCTAATTAGTATGCAAATGAGATATTCATGACGTCATCGGGGGAAGTTGTTTTAATTAGGTACTTTGATATGTATTTTTCATTCATTTAATGTTATGATTATTCATCAAAACTTATTATATACAGATTTTAATATGAATAATCAGTGTTTTCACTTTTTCTGTTGTTGTCAAGGTAACCAGTGACCTGGTATGGCCCATAGCAACCATGGTTGCTAGGGCCAGAAACTCACTTAGAACAGGGTATGCACAAATAAAAATAGTGCCAACTTGAGATCTATCATAATTTATTTCATAAATAATCGACAGAAAGTCTGTGGATAGACTGACTCGGGAGTTAATGGCCATGGCAACCATGGGTAACTACGGCAATAGGGAAAGACTGGTAACCATAGCAACAGTACAGTTTGTGTGGATATTGACTATGTATGGTACATAATAATATGCACTAGTCAGATCGTCAGAACCTTCAATAAGAATCATTATATCATGGCTTGAAATATCCTAATTAAAATTTGTTCCCCTCGTGACGTCATGAATTCTCATTAGCATCTAATTTGCATATTAATGAGTTGCTAGAACTTTTCAAGTGGCTTCTGTAATGTAGTGCCGAAATGGCAGTTTCAAATGGCTGTAACTTTTGAACGGATAAAGATATTGATATTCTGTAAAGACCATTTTGCTCAGATCAATGAGATCTTTCATATAACAAAACATAATATTTTCACTTTACTAGTACTTTAAGGAGCAGTGTATGGTACTTGGGCCATAGTGGATAATAATGAATGTGTCAACAACAAATGAAACTACCACGCAAAAGAATATCATTATGTTAGTCTATCTGGTAAGTCCCTTTCCTGGAAACCTCGTTTGGGATGTGTTTCCAACCAAAAATACCCACCAACCATCAATTTTCTCAGATTATGTTGTTGTTTTTTGCAGGCTTCCTGTAACTCCGCTACAGGAATCCTGTGCGCACGTTGACGACTGTGTTATCTTAACATCGTCTTCGTTCAGTAGTATTGTCTCATTATTCACCGGGATGATCTTCATCATGAATTCGTTTGAGCATATTGTCTATTATAATGGTAAACACTTACCCAATTTGCTAAAGAGTGGTTTGCAATGCACACATATCTGCTTTTGGAATCCATGTAGGATATGAATTTTTTGTGCCCCAATTGCAGCCGACTAGTACATGTGTGGGATTTCAACTCCATTTTCACGTTGTTCTGAAATTGGGGTACAAAAGATATCATATAGGCCCACGTGTTATGGGTATTTTGGTGACCTTGAATTGACCTCAGATTATATTGAACGACAACAGTTTTTATATACCTCAAACTAGACTCGATTACGTTTCATCTACACCACGAAATATATAATTGGAAAACCCACTCAAACACACAAGCAAAGAAAAACAATCAAAGTTGAAAATAAGTAAATAAGATGAGTTATGTAAGTTTGTCCATTCTTCGTATCACTCTTTTGGGTTTTTTAAAACCCCAAAAGTTTTAAACAAGTGTGTTTTTTTATTAGACTTTCGGGAGGTACATTTTTGGTTCGATGTTCTTTCTTCACCTTTTCATGAGACCTTTTCTTGTCCCATTTCATTCTAAGAAGACATCTATTCTCAAATGCCAGGGAAATTCCATTTCTTCTGCATAATATCAATTCAGAATCAGTACCGGCGAAAAAAAAAACAATGACACTTTGAACACAGACGTTACTTGGACGTTGTAATGGCATATTTGAGACCAAGCGGCAGAGGGGAGAAGCCTGACGGATTAACTACCATCATGCAATGGAGCAGTCGCCTTTGAAGTGGCCCGCTCGTTACATACCTATAGAGTCTTGTGTGATATCCTCGCTGCAAGTAATGCTCAATTAATCAGAGTGTGCAATTAATCAAAATCCCGTAATGTAACTACACACTCCATTAATCAAATGCCACAGGTATCGGAGCAACAACATACATCATCACGCCTACTGAAGTAAAACTAAAAGCTTGGCTTGTGAAGATAGTTCAAGATACGCGTGTTCCAGTTATCGAAGTGACGCTGTGATTGGAATATAGCATGTGACAGAATCTTATCAGCGACTTTGTGTGGATATCTTCTTCAGATATACCACCTGTAGTTGAATGGTTGTAACAAACATACAGATCGCAGAGGCTACTGTAATACGTACATGTGTATACAGAGCTAAAAGGGTAATATTAATGTGAAGAATATATGTTGGCTTTTACCAAAAATAGGCTGAAACATGCCAAATTGAAAATAGCTGCTCAGACACCACTACTTTGCATGTAGTGTAAAGTTAGGCGACCCCATGATAAAGATATATACCCCCTTGCAGGAGTGTCACCGAATGTCATATAAATCTGCCTGCGTCTGTGCACCATAACTGTGGTGTTACTACTCGTGTAGCCCCCCACCACGCCATAACGCTACAGTAGTATAGACATCACAATTATGGCTCTACTGGGAATGACGTAGAACAAAAAAATAAATAATAACATGTTTATCAATGACATTGTTGTAGACAACAATTGATGAGTTATCCCAGTGCTACGTGGGCATTCCTCCATAATCGCACACGTGTGACCTGTTGACATAGCGCCTGTGACATTCCGACCAGGTGCCAAATCTACACAGATTCCAGCAGATTGATGTTTGTCATACAAATATAATATATTGAAATACAAATATATAACAAATATATTGATTCCTCGGTGTTGAACACGAGGTACATTCATCCTCTTCTCTCGTCATCGCCAAAAGATGAAATAATAATAAATTTGTTTGAACAAATAAAATTCCTATTTGTTATAAAAAAACTGCATTCAAATATCGAAACTATTAAAATGCACATGTATATTAGAGATATCAATTCTAAAAAACTAAAATATATCACATAAATAATTACGTTAACTCGTAATAATTCAATGTTTTTTTTACAATGGTAAACATCTGGTTAGTTTTAACTTTCATTGATGTTGGCTTTCGACATTTACAAAACTTCATTTCCAATGGCTATGTTTAGATTTGAATCGCGAAAGGACGATTTGGCATTGTTGTTGTCTCCAAAAAGACGAGCTAAAGCCTAGCCACCGACATCCCGTCAATTAAGCAAGCGGACAGGCTATCCATCAAGGAACCCACGCTTGTGTAAACGACCCGCTACGCTCCGGATTCACGGAATCACTTTTCTGTGAAATCATTCCTTGAAGCTCGCTGGCTTTCAAAACAGACGATGCGTGCAGCATTTTACCGCCAACGACCGTGTCCATTGTGTGGCGGGAAGCCATTACTACGCTTGTGTAACAGATACTTTCACGTCGCCAATGTCCTGTTTGCATGTTATCCCGGCCAAGCCATTCTTTCCCGGGTATTGTCTGTATGGCCAATTTTATTGTGTATTCCTACGCGTCCAGGCATTTAGGAGTTTTCATTGAAAAGACGCATCTTTGGTGTCGCTTTTCTGTGCATTTCTTGATACCATGAAGCCTCTAATTGAAAAAAAAATCTATTATGAAAGAAAATGATACCGCCGAGTGAAACTGTTTTATTTCAATTACCGTTTATGGTTTACTTTACGCAAGAGTCCACGGTTCTTGAATGTTGAGTTTCTCTACCAAAATAACAAATGTAGAAACTTCTGATTTTTTCAAAGAATCATGACTGAATATATGCGTTCATATACGATCGAAGGTCATATGTTGACAGCAATTCATGACATGCATGCGGCACCACATCTGATGTAAACTTCAAACGGTGTACATACATATAAATATCTTGTTTGGGAATGTGGCTGACGGACCATGATGGGAGATCTTGGTGGATCATTCTGAATCGAGTCATTGGTATATTTATGTTGGTACGAATATTGGCGTTGCCACATAGCCATGAAAGAAGCCATCATAGCCATCATCGTGATCAGAAACTTGTACCCAAAACGTCCTACATGAGTTCATGACTATTGCACATCTTAAAATCCCGATCGCACATCGCGATCAGGTATTTTCCGAGATTATAATACTTTTTGGTTAAATTCTCTGAACCCCTGTGTCAGAGACACATTCTCTGAGAGATGATCCCCTGTGTCACTCAAAGATGCAGAGCGATAGCACTTCAAGATCGATTAATAATGTAGGCGTTCCCACTTGTATCAAAACCAAAAAAACCCAAAAAAGCCAGTTGTTCCCAGATTTAACTAGACGGCCTCTGGTCGCTGACGATCTCGTGGGTGTATCCCCATAATCCCCTATCAACGCTAGTGCGTTGAACACTTGAATACAGATAAAATATCTTTACTGCAAAAACAGTGTCCAAGAATCACTACTGGGCAAAAAATTTCCTTGACCAGGCAAATAACAAATGTATCTCGGCAGCTCTACTTTTGCGAATGTCCAGTGACACTCGTTTCATATTATCGTGTGGCTGAATAATGACTGATTAACCTGTTCGAATGGCTGATTAACCTGATTTCATCGCAAAATTTGTTGGCCACATTGGTAAATGCCGTGGTCTTAACCTGGTATACTAGTATTCAAGTAAGTCCATACAACAATTATCAAAATCGGACGAGGAAATTTACGTGCAGAGAACAGCACATACTTTCGTACATATTTTCTTATGAGTTCTCAGAGAACATGTACGAATATGTCCGAAAGTATCGGAGATATAATTATTCCTAGTTAGCATACATGCATGGCCCATCCAGTCATTAAGTTGGATTAAATGAAAGCATTCCTCCTCCAGTTAAGAATTGTATGACAGTGCATGAGAAACGACCGAAACTTTTTAATCACTACCATCCATTATCTCAAGTAATTTGTAACCTTGCACCTCAGACAATAATTCTAGGTGTGTACTTGTAAACGAATCTTTGTCAATCCGACACAGAACACAGTCATGTGATGATTAAATACATCGGATGATTGCAGTTTAAACGTCTCCAGAAAATTACATTATATTAGTTGAGATGGAGTATTATAATCTATAACATGATCTGTCATTTATTCTCGGACATACAATATCAATTAAGGAACTGCCCCTGCCAGCTCGCAGTGTAACTAATCCAATTACAGTAAGAAGACTTGTCTTCGTTATTAGGAGGACAGATTGTTTTAACACAATCTGGTACGACAATTTAATCATTGTAGCTTTTCTCTATTAGTGTCAGGTATCTCCATCAATTTCTTAATGCTTCCAACACACTAAACATCATAATTCTTGAGTTTCATTGTTCTCTGTGACATTATTTCTCTAAATTATACTTGCACAGCTTCATATTGCGCAGAAAGAAGGAATTGCAACTGTTCGAGTAACTGTTGCAAGTCACACCTAGTGGCAGAAGAGACAGGACAAGATAGACGAGGCAGGTCTACGCGACTTTGTTGGTCAAACATGCTACAAGTGATTATCTACGAGGGTCGGAGAGGGCTGACACCTGTGGTGTCACAGTGAGGACTTTCTCCGAGAATTGAGACTCCGTCCACACGCCCCAGTGTCCTCAGACACCGGTAATTTGGCCCTGGCCACGCCGCATCCCTCCCATCTCGCCGGCACCGGAGTTAGCGGCGCTGTGCCGACATCCGCCCGCCCGTTCACCGACTGCCGATCTCCCGTGGATTTTCCCTGAGCTCCGCTTTCATCTCCGACACCATTGTGCAGAACAGGGGGATGTGACAGCAGCTTAGCAGCGTCACAAAAGGCGGTCGCATTGAGACGTCGCCCTTTGAAAGCTCGCTGCCAAAAGGGCGGCATTTCGATGCCCGCTGTCTTCCGTCATTTGGCCTGCGCGTTTGCTTTTTGTGCTCACTCGACAAAGGTGCCCAGCGTGTCTACGGAGATGAAGACGACCCGACGCAGAACGTAGCTCTCATCTTAATTGGGGGCTCGCTTTGTCATCGTCATTTTTCCTTCTGCAAGTCCCCGGAAGGAAGGGCACCGTTGTATCCCTTTCGAAGAACAAACTTGAATTCAGCCATAGTCAACCGCATCCTCTCCCTATAATGATAGGAAAATAAACACCTTGCGAATGCCACCAAAAGAGATGAACAATACCGGCGGGCAGAGCCCGGGGTAGAACAAAGACTCGCGGATCGAAAACCACCTCATCAAATTATAGGCAACGACAGCATCCGACAGCGGAACTGCCGACACAATAGGTGCGACTAAAACCCGATATGTTGTACGGGGGCTAGATCAGCACGTTTTAGCTTACCCTTTCAGCCCAGATTACGCCGACCGAGTCCTTATGTCGATAGGCTTTCAATCTGACCCGTCAATTTTTATCAGAATTTCGCAAGGCCAGTGACAGAATGAAGTAGGAATCTTTCATTTTCAGCAGGATAAGTCGCCTCGGGACTAGATTACAAAGACTCGCTGCCTCCACTTTGATAAGCAGCTTATTTTCTTCACCGAGAGACAAACTTGTATCTAATCACTTGTTTTCATTTCATTAGTGACCTTTTTCGGGCGCTGCGAATCTGCGATCAACGCACTGTTCACTTGTGGCTTAGAATCTTGTAGAGAGGTGCCGAATATCTCCTGGCGGCGACTCAAGAAGTACCAGTAAAATAACAACCAAGCTGACTTGCAAAAATGACGACAAAGTCACTTGGAAATCTACAGGTAACCGACAGTTTGACTTAAGTTATTCAACGTAATCTTCAATTTGATTATTTAGCAATTTTAACTATCCTGATTGTGAGGGGTAATATATACGCTGTTATTTTGAAGACAAATTCTGTAATAGGCACTATGTAGTTTACTGCATCAACAGACACTATAGACAGTTTTGAGTTATTTTAGAATCGCCTTTCTGAGAAGCGGATCTCGGCGATGTTTGTATATGAAGGTAATATGAACGTCATGTACCATACCAAGGGTGCCATTTTCCTCTATAATATAGAGTTTCTGGCGTAGACATACATGAGAAATCGAATACCAATGAATTCTTTGACACAACGAGTTGCCATTTCTGCAGAAGGACCAAAGACGACCTCGCCAAAGACGGCGGCAGAGCGAGTCAAAGACGAGAGGACTATTAGAGAGCGATCCAAGACGAGCAATTACGGCACACGACGCTCACTCGCTCTAAACTCTTACCAGACCTCGGAATTAGCACCATTCCTCGGCTAAATGATGACAATTTGCTTTGAAATGCAATCTTTGAAGTGTGAAGCTCCGTCTGTGATCAGGGGTCGGGGTCGGGAGACAAGGACACGCCGACACTGAGAGGGTGGATGTCCACGTGGTCAGCCCGTCTGTGTACTCGTGTGCTGACAGTCTCCAGAGGTCAGGAGACAAGGACACGCGGACACTGAGGGGGTTGGTGTCCACGTGGTCAGCCCGTCTGTGTACTCGTGTGCTGACAGTCTCTAGAGGCCGGGGTCGGGAGACAAGGACACGCGGACACTGAGGGGGTGGATGTCCACGTGGTCAGCCCGTCTGTGTACTCGTGTGCTGACAGTCTCCTGAGGTCGGGGTCGGGAGACAAGGACACGCCGACACTGAGGGGGTGGGTGTCCACATGGTCAGCCCGTCTGTGTACTCGTGTGCTGACAGTCTCTAGAGGCCGGGGTCGGGAGACAAGGACACGCGGACACTGAGGGGGTGGGTGTCCACGTGGTCAGCCCGTCTGTGTACTCGTGTGCTGACAGTCTCTAGAGGCCGGGGTCGGGAGACAAGGACACGCGGACACTGAGGGGGTGGGTGTCCACGTGGTCAGCCCGTCTGTGTACTCGTGTGCTGACAGTCTCCTGAGGTCGGGGTCGGGAGACAAGGACACGCCGACACTGAAGGGGTGGGTGTCCACGTGGTCACTCGAGCTGTGTACTCATGTGCCGACAGTCTCCAGAGGTCAGGAGACAAGGACACGCCGACACTGAGAGGGTGGGTGTCCACGTGATCAGCCCGTCTGTGTACTCGTGTGCTGACAGTCCCTGAGGTCGGGGTCGGGAGACAAGGACACGCCGACACTGAGGGGGTGGGTGTCCACGTGGTCAGCACCGGCTGTGTACTCCTGTGTTGACAGTCTCCTGAGGTCGGGGTCGGGAGACAAGGACACGTCGACACTGAGAGGGTGGGTGTCCACGTGGTCACTCGGGCTGTGTACTCATGTGCCGACAGTCTCCAGAGGTCAGGAGACAAGGACACGCCGACACTGAGAGGGTGGGTGTCCAAGTGGTCACTCGGGCTGTGTACTCATGTGCCGACAGTCTCCAGAGGTCAGGAGACAAGGACACGCCGACACTGAGAGGGTGGGTGTTCACGTGATCAGCCCGTCTGTGTACTCGTGTGCTGACAGTCTCCTGAGGTCGGGGTCGGGAGACAAGGACACGCCGACACTGAGAGGGTGGGTGTCCACGTGGTCAGCACGGGCTGTGTACTCCTGTGCTGACAGTCTCCAGAGGTCAGGAGACAAGGACATGCCGACACTGAGAGGGTGGGTGTTCACGTGATCAGCCCGTCTGTGTACTCGTGTGCTGACAGTCTCCTGAGGTCGGGGTCGGGAGACAAGGACACGCCGACACTGAGAGGGTGGGTGTCCACGTGGTCAGCACGGGCTGGGTACTCATGTGCTGACAGTCTCCTGAGGTCGGGGTCGGGAGACAAGGACACGCCGACACTGAGCGGGTGGGCGTCCATGTGGTCAGCACGGGCTGTGTACTCCTGTGCTGACAGTCTCCAGAGGTCAGGAGACAAGGACACGTCGACACTGAGCGGGTGGGCGTCCATGTGGTCAGCACGGGCTGTGTACTCCTGTGCTGACAGTCTCCAGAGGTCAGGAGACAAGGACACGCCGACACTGAGAGGGTGGGTGTCCACGTGATCAGCCCGTCTGTGTACTCGTGTGCTGACAGTCTCCAGAGGTCAGGAGACAAGGACACGCGGACACTGAGAGGGTGGGTGTCCGCGTGATCAGCCCGTCTGTGTACTCGTGTGCTGACAGTCTCCAGAGGTCGGGAGACAAGGACACGCCGACACTGAGGGGGTGGCTGTCCACGTGGTCAACACGGGCTGTGTACGCGTGTGCTGACAATTTTCAGAGGTCGGAGTCGGGAGACAAGGACACGCCGACACTGGGAGTATCCACGTGTTCAGCCCGGGTTCTGTAAGCGAGACTGAAAAACTTCGCCGATATTTGAGTCACGACCACGATTATTGTATTGCGAGGAATATCACGATTCCTTAGATTATCCACCAGAAAAACCCATACATTCTTTACTCGATTGTCGAACGTGATGCGATTTTCTTACCCAACAGACAATGAAGTGAAAATGATCTGGTGGACATACGATCTGGGCAATATATCATTCCATTGAATATGTAGTGATATATCGAGTTAAATTGAACCAATTACACATAGGCGGCAAACGAACATGCCGTCGGATGTCAAGGTGTGTGGTGTCAGTGATCGGCCGTACACACCTGTATGATGGTGAGTGAGCCACAGGTAGTGACTGAATCTGGCCAGAGACTGTACACTCTCTGATCTGGCGTTCCAGAATTCACAGGTTACATTCCTGACATGTTCATGTTCGATGTGAGACGCCGATAATATGAATTGAAATATGCCTAGGCCTACTCTTTTGTTGGATTTCGTATTATCTATATAACTAGACGTCAAGGCCTAAAGATGCCTTGGAGGCATTTCGGTGTTAGGACTAATTCGTAATATTTAAAACATGTTTGCCACGGGCTCTACAACACACCGTTTGCTAGATATCGACGAAAACGAAAAATGACGCCTCGACCAAAAAATTTCGGTTCAAGGTCAAAGTTCATCCATAATACCCCTGAGACATGTTTGTCTAGGTCGACGAGTCCAAAAATGACGCCCGTTTCGCTCTACGACGCACCGTTATGAAAAAAATATAAATTTACCCAAATTTATCCGACCACTGTCTCAACGTAATTGTGATTCCATGGCACAGGATTGTGTAATGATAATCAGCGACATAATGTTGACACGATGGACGACAGTGCAAGGGGAGGGGGGGGATGCTGAGGTCTTCAATTGAATGATTAAATTCACCCAAACCAGCAGCTATTAGCTGGTCCTTGGGAATGCCTCTTGACGACATGGCCACCTGCACAAAGTCCCTGGGCTCAATTCCACCATTGCCCCAGCACATCTCGACAATTGTCTCGGCATATCCTGGCGATTGCGTCGGTGCATCCTGTCGATTGCCTCGGGCGCCGCACGACCAATGTCTCACACCATCCTGAAGGACTCAGTGGTAAATTCACCATCCAGAGTTCGACGATATTCACCCTATAAATACACCCCTGGCTGCACCATGAGATCATTGGCTGGAGGCTTTCTTCCAGCGAATTTGACCGACGAATGGAATTCACCGTCTAATCGGAGCCGAATTCTTCGCTGGCGCCCAAGGATTTTAGGAGATAGGAAGACACGAGAATATTTCATTAGGAGTCAAGCGAAGGATTTGAACGCCATCTGGCGGTGTTGATGTTAGTGCGTAACTGGACAGAATCCAAATGAGCGAAATTCAGCAGAGGGATTTGATCCCCAAACTACATCAACAGAAAGCGCGCCAGAAAAGATTTAGTGTAATTGATTAAACGTCCCCAGTAAAAACCGATAATCCACAAACTTGTCACCAAATGATAACAGTTATTCTTCCTCCGAGAATTACATCTAGTTTTGCATGATAATGAGTCCTTCAGCCGTTCTTGGTCATACACAATATTTATTGCACAGACAGGTAAAATACGACACATCTCTTATATATATTATATACATTTGTATACGAATTATATCTGATTACATGTCGTTCATGCACAATACAAATGTCTGTGGCCCTTCCTGCGTCAGAGAACAAGGTGTTTCACAAACTACTGGCATTATAAATTTGTCCAATAAACAAGTGTAACATATCCTCATGAAGCTGTTAATCCAGTTCCATTATGTTAGAGAACGTGGTAATTAGAGTGAGTTTGTGTGAAATTTATACCCAGGAGACGCCAAGAAGCCACCACGATCACGTAACATACAAAAGCCCGCTTTTCTCTCCAAAATTCCTGGATCCGCCCCTGACACATGAATGTTTGACTCGGTTTTCGTGAAGTGTCACAGATTTCGACTGTGTGGTTTTTCCTTGACGACACCCAAGTCCATCGAAACTGAGTGACCCTCCCATGGTCACTGGTTCCACGGGTTGCGTTGTGACCAGAAAACACCAAGTGGCAACAATAAGCAAGACGTCCTGTCGCTACCAGCGAAGGTTGTATCTCCACATGACCCCCTTTACTATGACCTCCATGTTATTGAAACTGACAGAGTGAGAACTGAAAATAGATAGTCCAGACACATTGTTTTTTTGGGTGTTTGATTTGATGAGTCGGGTAGATGAGTAAGTTTTTCACCTCTTGGGTTCATCCAAAGTCCTATTCAGCTCTCTAAAGCTCTCTAAAGTTAATCCAAGGTCAAATTCAAGGTCATCATTTCGAAAGTAATTTATGATCTCACATAAGTGTTCAATACTAATATATCTCCAACTCCTCAGGGCATACACCCATTGTCCATAATATACGGAGTTAGAAAATCAGTATTTGACATCAAAAGCACCTAAGGTCACCATTATAAGGGTCATATACATGTATTTGAATTCTTACATTGTGCTCAGTACTGGTATACACTGATCTACAGCCCTATAGAATTAGAAAAAAAAAAGTTTATCACGTTAATTTTGAGAAAATTACTTTTAAAATTTGAAAGCATGTCGAAATGGCCATTTTAAATAAAACATGTTTAAACGTCGTCAGATATTGGTCCACGGTAAGTTATGAAAATTTATATGGAAATTCATCATATCAAAGCCGAACCGAACTGTTCCGTAGCTAAAAATCATAATTGAACCCGTAAAGGTAATCCAAGGTCAAAATCAAGGTCACCAATTTTTAATGTCATATATATTTTTCTCTATACGTGTTCAATGCGTACGTATACTAAGGAAGACTATTTTTGTACCATAAGTCCACAAAGGCCTAACGGCCCATGTAGCGCAGGTTACTATTTCTTCTAAATTCAATGAAGATTAAAAATGTGCCAGACGGATAAAATATGGGGCCCAAGTATCATATTCTCCGCTTTCCTCTATATTCAATAAGGATTAAAAAGGTGCGAGACGGATTAAATGGTATGCTTTCAGTGGACGAGTAGTACTAGTATTAAGGCCCAGTATGATACTTGGTCCAAATATGGTATACATTTAGCGGGTGAGTAGTATTAGTAGAGTAAGGTGCGCTACTTTGGCCGGCCTGACGCAATGAAATGGGGCCCATGTAGCGCAGCTTACTATTTCTTCTAAATTCAATGAAGATTAAAAATGTGCCAAACGGATTAAATATGGTATACGTTTAGTGGGTGAGTAGTATTAACAGAGTAAGGTGCGCTACTTGGGCCTGAAATGGTCATAAAGAATTGTCAAATAATCCTGTAATGCGATCAAGAGAAAACTCTGCAAACAGTGGTAACCGTAAGCATGCATGCCAAAGCCATAGTATCTATGACTTGTCGTCTGTAGACACCAGTATATATATAATGGTAGGAAAATGCTCGGGAAAAGTCCCTGATAACTAAAGGATTATTAAGCCTCATGTTTAGTACTTCAGTACAATATCTATATATTAATCACATGTTCAGTGTGTTTTATTGCAAATAATATTAACTCGAATGCAGATCTGGAATAGCACGATAACTCATAATGATTGAGGAGGCGAGCATTCTGATGTCTAGCAAATATTGGCAATTTTCTTTTTTAAATTTTGGTTGATAAACACTGCTCTCTTTGATAAATCTTACTTGCAAAATATCATGAGTTCAAGAAGGACACTTTCGCTTGCTAGTCACTGTGCTTCAATTAGTGTTGTTTCAGGTTTGTGAGGAAGATACACTGAATCTTTCACTCACACTGAACGACACAGAACTGTGTTATTTGACATTAAATGCCAGACACTTATTGAAGGTATTTCATATTTTATTAGTAACCATCTGGATGAAAATTTAAAGTGGTTACACAAGGTATGTATAAATGCCATCACAGCCATATCACGTGCTCAGTTTTAGACTCCAATCCTGGTATTGTTCTATGATTCAATTGAGAATGTTCAATTTATCAATCATGAATGAAAAGAAATACTCTAATCTCTGTGTTGACATTTTCTATTTCTGCATACAATGGTGCATTTTTCCCCCACGTGAAACAAAAGTCGTGTCGTTAATAGAAACATAAAAACCAAGCATGAAATGAGCTACGGTGAATAATACACTAATTGTTTAATGATCTTACTGGTAGGCAGTTAAATTGTCACTGACCATCAGAAACCCCCCTGAGAACATGTTTTGACAAAGCTCCACAATATACAACAAAAAAAACATCCCAAGAAAAATAGATACACATAGCTGCACAGCTTTGAAATAGTACAATTTCCACTTTGAATGACAGGAAATAATTGGTCACATATGAAATCAAATACACATAAATATTTCATCGAATATGTTATCCTATATTATAGCCTGACAACTTTAAATAAAGTTATTTTCAACATGATATGGTTTCATTAGGTCATCGCAAAAGAGGCCCCACCCTTAAAGAAAAAAAAACTATTTTAAATGCACTGTCAAAGACATTCAAGTTTACTCTGATATCTGCCAGATCCCTCTTTGATACTGTATAGGAGACGATGATGATAATGCACAATAAACAGACTAATTTGCATCACAATCAGTCATGAGAACACTGCCAATGTGAACAGAATATATAATATGTGCACAGATATGCAAAAAACAATAAATAAACTAAATGTCATAAAAAGAGGTTAAAATTTCTACGATAATACAAACACATTGATATGAATATTTATATCAGCAAGATGAATGATAGAATCTTTTTTTACATGAATGGTCATTTGGTCCGCAATTTGGTATGTACAAATTCTATAAACCTTTTTTATTTACAATCCTAAACTGGTTAAATATAGCGCCAGTATTTCCAATTTACAGATTCGCAATCACTCGGGCAGATATATCATAGCCTTATATTGTAAACCATTCAGACTCAAACTCACGTAACACAACACAAACATATTGTCATAAATATTGCACACATATATAACAATAAACATGAACAACATTCAGTCACGAATGAACATTAGCATCGCACACATGAAAGGTTAAAGCGATAACACCTGGTTTATACATGAAGGGTGTTTTGTACACAACACACACCCAAATATTTAAGACACATCATAGTTTTGTTGACAACATGATACAGTTATGTTGGACATAATAACTGTCTGAACACCTCGTTTTGCAAATATTTTACTGGCAAATTCCAAAACTTTGCATTTTTCTATAAAATGGTTATATGATAGTTCTAAACATTTATATGAAAAAAGAGCAATTATTGAATTTGCTTCTGGAATGCATTAGCGATTTTGCATCAAATAGTAAAATCTATACTCAACTACTGGCAACAAATTGCAAAAAAAAAACCTAACAGAATGTTGCCAAAAAAATACATTATAACAAGTAAATCATACCAAAAGCATATTATTATCCATTTATGAGTAATAATACACAGTATTATTGTTACACAGTATTACTGTTGTATGCCCATGATTATCAGCTGTTTTACTCACTGAGTATTGCCACATTCCCTCTGAATACACAAAACATGCTGCAAATTTCAATCTTGGTCTGGCACTGGCTCACTGGCTCTAGATCTATTGCTACCTTGTTTGTTCTCACATGTCTCTGGGTTATATCATATACCTGTTTACTTGTTCTTGAATTGGTCAAGCTGGTTATTATGTCCCAATATGAATGACCGTTGATACTTCGCAACTGGACAAGGAATTGAGAGTACCCTCATAGCACTGAATCCACCTCCGTAATACGTCTATGTGTATGTACCCAAACGTTGTACCCAAATCTATATCCTGGAATAAATCTTTCATCATCTCTTTTCTCTCTCTTAAAAGTATTGCCTACTACATGTACTTCCTTGTGTCTCTGGTCCTGACAGTTCTGAAGAAAAAAATATAATAATCTTGGGCAACTCCATGACTCATTTGTAACTGCATTGGTCGGCTCAGTACAGTTGTGAAGGGCCCTGAAGCCCCACAAGTCACTTTTCGGCCTTGGTCGCAACATTGGAAAGTGAGTCTGGGGCTGTTTCGAGTCTTGAAGCTCTTCCGCAGGTTATTTTTTAGCCTTGTTCGCCCCAGCGAAAGGTGAATCTGGGGCTGTGTAAGGGCCTTGGAGGCCTCACCCACATTATTTTTTAGCCTTAGTTGCAGCAGTGGACGGTGAGTCTGGGGCTGTGTAGGACTGCGGAGTCGTCTGTTGCTGTAGCTGCATCTGTTTAGTGGTAGATTTCTTTGCCTTGCCGAAGGACAACCTGCGCTGGAAGGAGGACGCCTCACCTGCAATACACAACAGACAAACATTATGGGGCTTTTTCCCCAACACCTGGGTGAATTTAAACATTATGTATATCCAATCGGTATTATAAAACATAATGAGATATATAAATTTTAAATACCGGTATATATATATATATATATATAAATGCTATATAAGAACTGGACATTATTATTATTATCATTATCATCTATCATTGTGTATCTGATATCTCGGTACACAATCACAGCAGAAAATATAACATAACTAGACATAAAAGCCTATAGGCTTTGTGGCATCCCCCAATTTTTCTTTTCTTTCCTAATGGTGAAACTTGACTGTTATTATAATACATATACCAGGATTATTGAACACAGGTGGGAGTGAGAGTTCAAATTATAGCAGTTGCTCACTAGACAAATGTCCATCAGATATTTGTTTTAATCTCAATAGGTATTAAATGTACAGACATGACAGACATTCATAATACAAGCAAAAAGGAAATTATTCTGGGTTCTGACTAAGTAAAACAATGATAATTTGGTCACTGCATGTGAAATACAGCTAGAAAACAAAACAATGCATGTAGTTTCATCCAGATAAACACAGTGCTGTTTTAACTGAATACAATGAACAATTGACCGGCAACCAAGGCCCAGGCAGACCTTCAAAGCTGTTATCTTCAGTTTGGGTCATCATTATATAACCACCTATTGTTTTCTTTAGAAAGGAAAGGAGGGCATTGTTCCAACTTGTTGGTGTTAGTATAGTAAACTGGGGTGAGGGGACAGGAGAGGGGGGGGGGGGGGGGAGAGGGGCAGTGCATACAAGTCACTGATACATTGCTACATTCATATGCAGATTAGACTGGCTGACAGTGGAGGTGGGGGAGGGAGAGGGGGGGGGGTCGGTATTGCCTTATCACAGGCATTACTGAGCAGGGCTCTCATATACTGCACTGGCTGAGAGGGCAGAGCCTAGCCTCATGCTGGACATGCAGGCTGCAGTCAGTGAATACAGTAGCATGGCTCAGTCACAGTATTACATCTGCATGGGGGCAGGTGAGGGAAAAATTCTAAGTCCAAAAAAAAATACACCCAAAAAATTTTTTTCTCCTGGAAATTGCCTGAATCAAATTATGACATTGACAGGAATCGCCCGATTTTTTTTTTCAAAATGGCCGCCAGCGGCCATCTTGGATTTCGGATCTCGACGAAAAACAATAGGGGTTAGGAGCAAAGTATTTCGGATGAGCTGTGAAAATTTCGGAAAGATAGATCAAGGCGTTCAAGAGTTATGATCCGGAAACCGAACGGCGGAAGAAAAAAAAAAAAAAAAAAAAAAAAAAAAAAAAAAAGAAAAAAAAAAAAAAAAAAACAGACAAAAACATAAGGCCTCCCGATTTTCAATCGGGATGCCTAAAAACCAATGGGATGTTTTTATATTATTGTGACATTCATGGTTCATGTGTTACATGTATGATGTATTTCAAAATGTGACTTCCAGTGTCTGTTTATTGAAATACAAAATATATAAATGAACAAATATGAAGAACACAAAATCACACTCAAAATAACGACAAACCAAGATGACAAGCAAGCATGAGTTACATGTGCAGGATAATTCCCCCAAGGAAAAACTAGTGCATGCCAATCTACACAAGCTACACATGCCATTAATAAACCGGACACAAATGTTCACTCATGTTACTTAATATCCCAGGGATTGTTATAAAAAGGCTGTTTTTCATGTTTTTGAATTATTTCTCAAGTTGGTAAATGAAGCTTCAAAACTGATACCAAATTTCAGTGCTGCATGGTTATTCATAATAGTCAAAAGCCATGTTATTATTAAAGTTTTCGCAATGTTACAATTCATCAGTGAGTCCAATAACTAATGATACAAAGCTAAGAAGAATATTCAACAAAGAATTTCACAGGGCATTTTCAATTGCGGCTTTACTGTCCAGTTTTACAAGTTTCAAGATTGTGTTGCAACTTGCAATATGTTAACTGTGTGGAAATTAATGTAACACGAAACGGTGTCTGTGGAAATATTAGTTGACAGTTGCTTCTGTTCACAAAAATATGAAGCAAGATGTGAGATGACCTGGCTACTTTGTATTCTGAGCAGCAATCAGTCGAGTCTACATAAATTCAACAACACCTTGCCTGGCCACCACCAATGAACATTTCATTTGAATTCCATCCATAATATCACCTGTATTCATCTGCATATCCGTTTTTTCTACCAATAAAAGAAGAACGTAGAACACAATGTAAATTCCTTCATCAGTAATCACCATGATGACTAATTAACAAACCATGCACACTACATGCAATATCATGCTTTAAAAAAAGGGAAAACATATCGCACAGGAAAGAAAACATGCAAAAAATAAAATTCCGACTGCAACTTGTGCTCATCTATCTACTCCACTAAATGGAAACACGGGAAGTGACAGCGTGCAAGGGTGTACAAGTGACATATCAATAAAGCGTACCATTGTGCATAGATATAACTGTACACCAAGGCCCCTATGAATCGGTGGCTACAAGCCGGCGAAGTGTGTCAATCGAGGAAGCAATCGGCCACGGAATGTGACTCCTTTCTTGCCCTACACCAATCAAATTGGGGTTAATCGTAATAGTAAAAGATAATTTCTTTGGTGGGTGATATAAAATATATACATATATTGGCAGTAAAGCAGATATAGTCGTGAATGCAGGTTTTTTTCTCTTCACAACGTGTGGGTGCATATATCAACTATATTGGTCTGAAAGGTCCGAACTTTTCAAATTGCTTAAAGATAATTTAGCAGGCTATTTTCACAATGGGCTGCATGCAGTAAATGATTCTTATAGGATTTTTTGTTGGATAGACACAAAATCACACGAGACAATTGTCTGATTCACAATTGACAAGTAACATGATATTTCAAACAAAATTTCAAATTGAACAAATTAGAAGACAAAATTGAAATTATCCTTTTGATTGAACTTATTACTTCGAAATTACAAGACAAGACACATTACTCACTTAACAATACTGATTAGCATTATGAGTGTTTTCTTTTGGAACAAAAATAGAAATGCTTAGCAATATCATTTTGCCAAGCAAAATAATGGACAGCATAGCTTTCTAAAAAGTGATGAAACAAATACACTCTTCTTAGTTAGTACAGCCAAATTGTAACTCATAATTGAAATATTGTAATATTGTATTTCTGGCTTTGTGATGCGATATGTAGCGCAATAAATATATACATGTGAGGTACGAGATCAGTTTCCTTCAATCACCTTTTCAACACCATCAGCCCAGCCAGTTCCAAGTGGGAAACCACGCGCTTACAGAGCATGTTATGACACCGGTGGCCATCCATACTGACCTTTGACCTTGGCAGCGTGGGGCGATGCCTTGTCGCTGGATCCCCGCGAGTGAATGCTGTCTGTGTCACTGCCCAGACTCGAGTAGAACTGGGACGTCTGCAGCGACAGCGGTTCTGAGAGCGACACCTGCGATCCTAGAGGGTCACCTAGGTAACAGAGAAACTTGGGGGTCACCTTGGTAACAAAGAAACTTGGGGGTCACCTTGGTAACGGAGAAACTTGGGGGTCACTTAGGTAAAGAAGAAACTTGGAGATCACCTTGGTAACAGAGAGACTAGGGGGTCACCTTGGCAACAGAGGAACTTGGGGGTCACCTTGGTAACAGGTAGACTTGGGGGTCACCTTGGTAACAAAGAACTTGGGGTCACCTTGGTAACGAAGAGACTTGGGGGTCACTTAGGTAAAGAAGAAACTTGAAGGTCACCTTGGTAACAGAAGAACTTGGGGGTCATCTAGGTAACAGAGAAACTTGGGGGTCACCTAGGTAACAGAGTAGCACGAGTGTCACCTTGGTAACAGAAAATCTTTGGGGTCACCTTGCTAACGGAGCAACTTGGGGGTCATTTGGGTAACAAAGAATTTACCTAAAAATATCTTTGGGGTCAATTGGGTAAAAGAGAAACTTGGGGGTAACCTCAGGAACAGAAATTCTTTGGGTCACCTAGGTAACAAAAGAACTTGGAAAGCAGCTGGGAACAAAAGAACTTGGGGGTCACCTAGGTGACAGAGGAACTTGGGGATCACCTGGGTAACAGAAGAATATGGGGTTCCCCTTGGTAACAAAAGAACCTGGGAGTCATCGTGGCTACAAAGGGGGGGGGGGGGGGGAGTTGAAAGTGTCACAGACAAAATAGGGGTCATCAGACAGACAGAAAATACTCAAGACTCCATCAGTATGATAAAGTATCCAAGGAATCGATTATCAATTAGCCCATAGAAAACATTCATTAACTGACAAGTGGAATCAACAGGATATTTATTATTAGTAACATCAACCTCTTGGCAAAACATATCTGCACATACTTGACATAAACCTGATCTGTTGACAATAGACAACAGAGTCATACCAGCACTGTGCAGTGTGCTGGAAGGCTGAGAGAGCCTGTCTACTAATGTTCTCATCACAGTCCGCCATTGTTTGTAGAGGGACGCTTTTTATGTAACCTACGCTTGTACTAATTGGGAGTAATTAGATTAATTAGATGACACAATAACCTGCGCGAGTGGCGAGGTGGAACATGGAAACTATCCAGGGTGTCTGTTCCGAGCACAATTCATCACAAAGTAACAATTGAATCATTAACAATAAGCTTCACACAAAGTCGCGAGTCAAGCTGTAGGTGTCAGGAAAGGCCGCCGTCGAGGTCAGATGTCGTTTTGTTGGTTTTAGACACACTGTGAGAAAACAACGGGAAGTTTGAGCCCTGGTCTAATCATAGCTGACTTCTGTGACTCGGTGGCCTTTGTATGTTTTGTGCTAGGGCAGGGGCAATCATAACAAAGGTGACCTGTTCTGTAGAAATGCTACACCTGGCTATTATCTCCGTCTTGCCTGACTCCTTCACAAGTTGACCCCCCCCCCTCCCATACTTGTTATCTCCCAGTGCTGTCCTCTGCACGGTGAAGAGAAGATGTCAAATTACAATTGCTACTCAATCAAGACAATCGGGAAATAGCGGTGGCCATTCTACATGTGGCACTATACATTTCCACAACAGATGGCGAACTTCCCTGGAGATTGGTCGTAACTAGGGCAATAATTGCGGTGACCTGTGAGCTTGCAATAGTAACAATAGAGGAAGGAGTAAGCGGACACTGGCCATTCCTTATAGACCCTTGTGTGACCCACCAGTGGCTGACACCAGCAAAGTGATGCACAAATCACACTAGAGACACGCTGACCACAAAATACCATGCAACAGATGAACAAAAGACAATTTTCGGTAATTAGCTTGGTCTGTTACACAACAACGATCAGAGCGACATGACAACAGACAGGACAACTGCCAGCCAGATGTCGTGACATGAATTTTCGCTTTCAGCTAATTGGCAGAATCCACTCAGCAGTGACTGCTGTGGTTGAATGGTTGAACCTGCATCATGTGATTTCAAATTTTGTTTCATAAGGGTATACATGTACATGTGTATCTTTCTACAGTACTTAGTTACAGAAGCTGCACAGACAATTCCCATGTACATTTTGTTTATTTTGCCAATTTCACTGTCAGATTCCGATATGTACTGATAGTACCACGATGCTGCTAATAAACAAATGGCAAATCATTACTGTCCATGTAGAGCATAACATCAATTGATGGAATCCACTATCTGACCCCACTGATCATGAGGTGGTGTCCATTCTAACTGAATCCCCGGTGGGGTCAACACTTTGTGGCTCCCCTGCAGTGTCACTAACCACTACCACTTGGCAATTACTCCTCATTGTCCCCACAAATGTATATAAGCCTGATCCATTGTCTAGGGGCCTTTCTCAGCCAACACCATACAGCACATTCCATCTAAAGATCATTTCCCACCTGTTCATCAAATCACAGGGGGGATCTAGAACAAGGGAATACAACATGTCCAGCCGCCTTTGTTCTTCAACAGCAGGGGCATCAACTCCTAGCCCTTCACACCCCTGAGTGAGTCAATCCCCTTTGATCCTAGCCTAGGGGAGTGTTACAGTGAGGATGGGGGGAGGTTGCCCACCAAGGTCCAGTAACAGTAATGGTCATCTTCCTTTAGTGGTGGACAGCTGCTCTAGCAGGAGCATGTAACTGGACACTATTTGCCCTGGGAGCCAGAAACCTTGTGGCCAGTGTCGCCATTGTCTGATTCTAGCCAGCTACGAAATGACTGGCCAATTACCAAAACCAACACAGTTTGGGAAAGGTCTGGGGATCAGCTCCGATTACGACAAATGGCTGGAGAACACCACTGTTCAGGTAACTGACGAGCAAAGGTCATCACTAGGTAGCATCCGGACTTGTTCAATGTCCTACCCAATTTCAACTATTTAATGAATTTGAACATTAACTGCCATAACAAACAACAGACAATGTCACCATTGCCCTGATAACAAAACCTGAATGTTCCTAGGCATCAGATATACATACCACAACTCTCATTATAATAATCTGATGGTATTTGTCAAGGATGATGCTATTCATAGAACATCTACTTGTAATACCAGTAATATGTAGTTAGCCACGTGAAGTGGGTGACAGGGATCCAACACTTAGGTAGAAACCGCCAAACCATAATTGACATCAAGTTCGCAAGTGCCCAGGCAATTTATCAATCTCTCTGTGTGCTGTGGAACGTGCTCAACCAAGTAAGCTTCGAGTGTTGCGCAATGTCCCGACGACATGCCTTATCAAGGCCTGTCCTTTAGATGCCTCCACAAACGAATAGCCCCCCCCCCCCCCCACCCTCCCCCTCTAACCACCAACCCATACCCATCCATCTACACAGTCTCGAACTGAACCCCCTAAAACCAATAACACAAACTCCACTCAAGGTTTCATCTTCCCCGGTGGACAGCCAGTTTGCATACTGGCAAGTGCCGCTTCAACACACATCACAACGTGTGCTTGAACCTAACTCCGCTAGCTTGCAGGGCCGAGTTTTTCCATGTAGAGAGGAGCTGTGGACAAGGGAATCCCTGTAGAAGCTGGGGAGCGAGGGGCAGTTTTTGGGGTGGGACTCTCAGACTTGCAAGGGTGGTTGGTAAGCTGCCGTGGCCGGGACTGTGCTGTGATTTCACTGGGGCGACGTCTCTGTTGCCGTGGAGCGCGTGACCGGTTCCACAGGACTGCTCGAGAGCCAGCTCTCGTCCTACTGCGGAATGCAGCGGGAGACTTCAGTTTAATTGGACCTTGTCACGGTCGATCTCAAAAACAAACGTCAGGGGACGAGCACTTCAAATTTTTTTGCACGAGTCGCCCCCGCAAATCTTCACAATTTTTCATGGTGTGAACAACTCTGTGGTACAGTTTCAGTCGGTGACATACTTCCAGCAGAGACGGAGACACTTGCGAGAAGTTTTGGATTGCAGCCACTAACAAAGCACGAGTTGTCCAATAAGTGCGCCTCTTGTGGCGCTAGGGTCAGTCACGACACAGGAGAGGCTGCTGACCGCACCCTTCCCTAGGTGCTCATCTTGGTAACCTGCCACATATCTAAGCACTGGTATGGCGGTAACCGAACTAGCAGGAACACTATCGTTTGCCATGTAACACGGCCTTGCAAATGTAACAGATCCTGCACAATCACCTCCGTCCAATCGAAGCAATGCCCTTGGGGGCCAACTATCTATTTCCCGATGTCCTGAAATCTTACGACTAACAAGACACTAGAGACTTCGCCCGCAAGTTCATTAAATAAAGCTTATAGGAGGATGATGCCACCAATCTTCGTGAGCCAGGGATACCATGGGGAAGATTGCAGAATTATTGCATATTGATGGAAGACGATGACGTGTGCCCTGGGGGGGGGGGGGGGGGAGGGGGTTGAGGGGTCGAGTCCCTGATATTCCTCTCGACAGACCTAGCAAACATCTCGTGATCATCTCCGACCTGCACATAATTCCTTTGCCGAATGCCACTACAAAGGCCGAAATATATCCAGAGGACGTCCATTACAACCACAGCAGGGCACTCGATAATGCCAATACGGCACCGGGAATCCACTTCTTGTCATCCGGAAAAAAGCAATATTTAATGAAGAACGCTAAAAGTGCTTATTGAATTCCTGTCGAAGTTGACTTGGGGATCATGCGAGGATTTTTTGTGTGGACTTTTCCTGGGGGAGTATCGGCTTTCATCTTGAATTCCATGACAATGACTAGGGTTACCCTAAAGGTTATTGCTGAGCTGTCAGTGGCCCCAGGCGCAGTCAATACTTCAACAAGTGCCACACCCTGAGACTTGTTTAGACCATTTCAAAGACCAAAACACCCTGAAGTGTCCACATCATGGGTATTATATAGTTAGATATTAACTGACAAGCAGAATTCCAGAAAACGAATTGATATAATTATAGAATCAGGTATTAACTAGACATAAAAGCCTATAGGCTTTGTGGCATCCCCCAATTTTTCTTTTCTTTTCTAATGGTGAAACTTGACTGTTATTATAATACATATACCAGGATTATTGAACACAGGTGGGAGTGAGAGTTCAAATTATAGCAGTTGCTCACTAGACAAATGTCCATCAGATATTTGTTTTAATCTCAATAGGTATTAAATGTACAGACATGACAGACATTCACAATACAAGCAAAAAGGAAATTATTCTGGGTTCTGACTAAGTAAAACAATGATAATTTGGTCACTGCATGTGAAATACAGCTAGAAAACAAAACAATGCATGTAGTTTCATCCAGATAAACACAGTGCTGTTTTAACTGAATACAATGAACAATTGACTGGCAAGCAAGGCCCAGGCAGACCTTCAAAGCTGTTATCTTCAGTTTGGGTCATCATTATATAACCACCTATTGTTTTCTTTAGAAAGGGAAGGAGGGCATTGTTCCAACTTGTTGGTGTTAGTATAGTAAACTGGGGTGAGGGGACAGGAGAGGGGGGGGGGGGGAGGGGAAGAGGGGCAGTGCATACAAGTCACTGATACATTGCTACATTCATATGCAGATTAGACTGGCTGACAGTGGAGGTGGGGGAGGGAGAGGGGGGGGGGGGGGTATTGCCTTATCACAGGCATTACTGAGCAGGGCTCTCATATACTGCACTGGCTGAGAGGGCAGAGCCTAGCCTCATGCTGGACATGCAGGCTGCAGTCAGTGAATACAGTAGCACGGCTCAGTCACAGTATTACATCTGCATGGGGGCAGGTGAGGGAAAAATTCTAAGTCCAAAAAAAAATACACCCAAAAAATTTTTTCCCCCTGGAAATTGCCTGAATCAAATTATGACATTGACAGGAATCGCCCGATTTTTTTTTCCAAAATGGCCGCTGGCGGCCATCTTGGATTTCGGGTCTCGACGAAAAACAATAGGGGTTAGGAGCAAAGTATTTCGGATGAGCTGTGAAAATTTCGGAAAGATAGATTAAGGCGTTCAAGAGTTATGATCCGGAAACCGAACGGCGGAAGAAAAAAAAAAAAAAAAAAAAAAAAAAAAAGAAAAAAAAAAAAAAACAGACAAAAACATAAGGCCTCCCGATTTTCAATCGGGATGCCTAATTAAATCATTGAGAGCAAAGCAATGTTTGAGCATTATCGAATTATCTTAACACATGCATGGCCTAGTTAAGTACATTATTGTAAAAGTGTACCTTAAGACTTTTAATAACGAAGAGAGAATACATGCATGATTTCAAGCTTGTCTTTTCCTTACCTTGGGGCTGAACGGGAGCAAAGACACTGGCTGCAAACTCTTCAAACATCGTAGCCTCCTTGTGGTTCCTGACGATATCGTCTACATACCGCGCCCTCTCCTCATAGCTGGGGTCAAAGGTCAAGGTTTCACTATGGTATATGACTTGTTTGTGTTGCAAGGTAACCGTCATTGTTCAACACTCCAGGCCACATATTGAAGGATTATGCCAACATCTTCCAGATACAGTGAGTCTTTCATTTGTTCTGGTTGATCTATATTAATGTGTAGTGTACTGCTGAGTTACTTTGGGAAACGTATGAATGAAGGGTTTTGTCGGACAAGACAGTGAGTAGCATATTTGGCAGGTTAATGACATAAACATATATATTTCAAAGCATGTATTGGTAGTTTACCATCACCAAGAAACCAGCACCTGGGACTACACTAATCCAGGCATACAGACATAGAGGCGAGGACGTGCTGACCAGGTAATGACGAGTGTCAACATGGGAGCTCTAGCTGTCTTCCTGACCCGCGCTCCGTGGAGCAGATCACTCGCAAGTGCCGATTCCTTGCTCGCCAGCGTTCCGATCAGGAAATGGCTGGGCACCCGTGCAAGGGAGGTCACATGCCAAGACATCCGTCATTACGGTGGTGCTTCCCCGCCGACTTCACCCTATTAGGGCAGCCGGGAGTTAATAGAAAGGCCAAACTGTGGGCGCAGAGTCCCGGTGTAGGCGAGTGAAGCGAGGGAGGAAGTCGCACAGGTAGTGAGGTGTTATTTGAAGAGCGGAGACCCGCTGAGTTCCTCCAACTTGCCAGTGTGTGTGTAGCTATAGCAAACTTGATTAGAAACCTCGGGAAATGATCCTCACAGTGACGTACCGCCAGAAAAAGTTTAGTGGAGGAAAAGAGGTCACCACCATTTGACAGATCCATTCTGCCGAGTGGACTGCCTGCAGTTCATGGCATTGTGATGTGTAATTGACATTTTTCAAAGAGAAAAGCCGTCAACATCAACGGCTCGAGCATTCACAGAAAACGGCAGCAAACAGCTTTGGCAGGAATTCTGCAAACAAAGAAACAACGTGCCAGAAAGAATTTGTATATCTGACGATTTCCGCATGTATATCGCTTGTCTGATCGGTATTAGAATGTGTGGACTGATAATGGATGAGGTGGAGTATGTAGAATAACTGTTAGGGGACAATCTGTAAATAGCACTGACAAAGTACATCACTTTGGACAATCCCCATCCGCAGAGAGCGCTTTATGTGGTGAAAATGAAATACCAGCCCCGAGACAATCAGTCTGTGAGGGGACAGCCTACTAGCAAAGTCTACATTCCTTTGAAGGCTATCAACTAGTGGGGCAAAGCGTCAGTGCGACAGACACACAAGATAAACTCGCCCATTAACGAGGGACGCCACTGGCCGCTTTCATCTGTGGATAAAGCACGACATAAAGTTGTCATTTCCCACAAGATTCCAGCCTCGTCTCTTGCATCTTCCACCATTGTCAGCGCTGCCATACATTGTCTACAGGCCAAAAAAAACACCCCTCTCAAAGATAGCTGCCATGCCTACCCATGTCGTTTATCTCGGTATGAATCATGCTAAAACACCCATGCTTTTTGATATATTGTGACAATGCAATCTCCTCAAATATCCCCGGAAAAAATCATGTGATGTATAATGATAGAGCCGGGGATGTCTGAGGGTTGTAATCCCGCGTGTGCTGAGCACATGGAGCCTGCCCAAACGGCCCCATAATGCCGAGATCGTCTCCTCCTGACCAGGGATCAATTTATCGAGTGGAGAATAGCAGCCGACGATCTTCTGATAGGGTGCAGGCATAAAGCAAGTTTAAGGCGCTGGGTCTAAAAGGGGACATTACGGTGGTTAAAGCAGCGTCATTTCCTATACACCGCTGTTGAATGTCTCCCGATGGGGCACTCTCCTCGGCTAGTAAAGCTACTGAGGCAACAGGCTGAAAATCACACCAATTATTGGAGGCGAGGCATTATCCCTGCGACCCGCTCTGTTGTGGGCTGTGTCCCTCGGGTCAGATTCTTGTGATCTGTGTGTTACGTGGATCACCGCCACGCGATCTGGCGCTTGTGTGATCGGCGTGCTGATGGCTGTCTGTCCGCCGCTATCTATCACAGACATGTCTTAACCCACCGCGCTTTACGCTAGTTACGCTCAGCAGTGACCCAGTCGTAAAACCTGAGGCCTTCAGTCATAGGGACATGCCAACGACTTTCACGGCAGGAAATTGTTCAATCTTTTCCCACCGGCCGAAAGCACCAGCCATCACAGTTATGATCCTTAATAACAAGCTCCTGAAATATTCCCGTCATTACCCATGCAAAGGCATTGACAATGGCGGCCAATATTTCACACCCCTGATGGGAGGACAGTATGGTTTGATGGCACCAGGTGTTATTACCGGCCCAGGGAAATCCTCATCGCAAGTTTATGCTCCCTGTGTAGAAAATCCTTTGCACGTCAAACCGAATACTTTTCAGCATAGAATTTAACTGAAACACAATGCATATCCAGTGCCAAAAATTTTTTCTCCTTTATTGAAAAAGTTCAGTTAAAACAATTTCGCTACTTTTCTATTAGATCTCTTTTCACAATCCGGACACCATAGATGGAACAAAATCGGAAATTCTTAAAAGTATTTTATGAAAGATTATTGCAATAAGCAGACATGACTTTTGTTTGCTTCAATATCTGCTGCACGCTAATGGTAACTAACTAGAAATCAAATGCTTTTACAGTCAGCATGTTTTGATTTTTCCTCACGTTATCACTAAGCATGATTATGCAGCAAATATTTCAGCTCTTTGACAGCTCATGACGTGGCTTCGACTGGAGAAGCTTCCATCAGAGCCAGCGACAATATTCACGAGACAATCCCTGACTGACAGGAAGCAGCGGAAACAGCTCGGAAACTCTATCTCATCTCCAGTTCACGCTGCTTGCATAACTGATTCATTAAAGATGAAACGCCTGCCCAAATAAGCGAAGCCCCAGAAGTGAAATCCCCTCCGTGCGGCCCTACGGAATTTTAGCAGTCGTCGCCCCGTAATCTCTACACTAGGACACTGGATAACGGGGCATCAAGGCGACAAAAACCGAGCTTTACCGGCTCAACAGAGCCATGTCAACTGCGGGTCTTCAGGGCGGGAAACTCGATCTCGCGGCAATTGGATAAGAGGGTTCTAAATGCAGAGGAATTAGCCACCTCTAGGGTCTCACGGCTTGGGTAAGGTGACTCTCTGCTGTGGTATCGGGTAATGACATAGGTGACGGCACAGTGGTCACCGCGGAATAAACAATCAGCCATTGCTGCCTCTGTACCATGTGTAATCAGCGTAATCGGACGGTGGCAGCCGAGTCTGACACTCTCAGCGGGGATCAGGAACGCTCTGCTTACACGCGACTCAGCAAAAAGTCTCACCAGATCGAGTGGACCAGTCTGCGCACTGCAAGTGATCAGAATTACAGTGATTGAACCAATTACAGCTATCAAGTTTGGCCAATCATGACATTGATGGAATTATTTATCACAGAGTTGATCATGATAATGGACACAACTGCCCGGGT
This sequence comes from Terebella lapidaria, assembly GCA_949152475.1. Classification (NCBI taxonomy): domain Eukaryota; kingdom Metazoa; phylum Annelida; class Polychaeta; order Terebellida; family Terebellidae; genus Terebella; species Terebella lapidaria. The sequence continues at coordinate 20,409,454 of OX424561.1, forward strand.
ACAATTCGAAGCTGACCAAATATTTTCAAACTGTGTATGTATATTCTGTAAATCAATGTACAGTCTGCTTACTGATCTAGTTTCATAAGGACTGTATAGAATGTGCCATAATTGGATGGCAAAACCGCCACAGAATGGCTGCAAACGGCTACCCTACCAATATATACAGTAACGTCTGTATACACAGCACTGAAGTCCACATTTCCTCTCGTCAAGAACTAATTCCATGAGAATACATAATTTCCTGGCGGTCTGATTGCCCTACTGCTGATGGCTATTTTGGCTTTATTGACGTTTTTCTCTACAGCTGAAGGAACATCTACAAGAATACGCTGCAATTTGGGGATAATTTTAGACCCATTTTGCTCAATAAGCCAGCAAAGACAGAGTTAGGAAATAGGTGACAAAGAATTTAGCAATCAATGTGTCATTATTATCTGGTGATTTTGCTAATAGCGCAGTTCAACAAGTAGAGTCTTTGAGCTGTACGTTGGTAAGTGATTTCCTCCGAGAGGCGACAACGCATGGAAACATTCAAGTCTCACAATGTTGATTAGCGCTCAGAGGGAGAAGTAATGCGCCTTGGATCAGACCAGTGAGTGACAAAGCCCCTATCCTCTCCGGGACAATTATCCTCCACACTGGACCTCAGCTATTACAGGTATCACACCACTGCTACTATCAATGCCCCAGTCATTATAGCCCCATTAGGAACTGACCCTTCTACAAAGAACTAAATAGTCATTTCCTGTCCTTTTGAGAGACTAGTGCTTACTTCAGGTACCTTGCATGTCCAAAATGACCAGCTGAATTACCTGACGTCAAAGGAAGAGAGGATGAGCAGTGGTCAATATCACATAATGACATAGGAAAGTGTGAGCTCGCAGACAGCGATATCTGCCTATTAGTTGAGTTGTCCACCTGATGGGAAGGTTCCTCACAATCCCACAAGGGCAGAAAACCCTCTCAATCAATCGAATCAATCTAAGCTTATGTGGTTATTTTTACCCCCCTGTAGCATCGGTCTTACCTCCTCCCCACTTTGCCACCGGGATCTAAGCAGATGAACTCTGTTTGTCAATATGTGGACACAAAAGCCGACAGAGGCTTTGCAGCAATGTGCCGGGGAACACAGCGCGAGACACAATGGGTAAAGCGGTGAGGTACAGCACCAATTAGGCACAAATCTGCGACTTCCTCCCGACACTTGATGTGCCAAATGAGGTGGCAGAGCGGTGAAATGGTTCCACTTTTCTCCACCCTGTGGTTGCTGAATGCTGGTCCCAGCCCGGGCAAGGGATCTGCTATTGTCAACAGCCTTGTCCGCTGTTTACTCAAAAGCTGCGGAACGTTTGGCTCCTAATTCTTTAACAGCATTATGTGCAGGCTCCCCGCCCGGAAGCCAAGGCCTCCGGCAATGCTACACCTCGCTATTTGAATACGACACTGAACCACTCCCCCCAAAAAACACGGACCACCTGAGCAAGTGCTGATGAACATCTTACCCCAAAACTCGGACAATGCCGCCAGCCCCAACTGTTTTCCTTTGCCTTGAGGCAACTATTTGCTCAGCGGCCAATATGCATTAGGCGCATTGCTGCACATAAACGACACTCCAATAACACCCAAATAATCATGGACACGAACTACCTATGTTGTTTTTGTGTTTTATAACGATTACATCGATCCTCGCTGTCTAAGCATTGCCATCTCAATGCCACCCTTGAGTGAAACGATGCTGCATTTATGCTTTTGTCTACACGCGATGAATGTGATCCGTTTGTATGGTTCCACTGGTGGCTCCCTATTCATCGGCTATGGGCTTACCTGAGCAATCCCCCGGCTAATTTCGCATATCTCTCTTCGAGCCATTTAAAGCCGATATTTCAAACACTCGTCTGCTAATTGCCTCACACAAAGACGTGAACACAGATTCTGATTGACACTACAAAGTATGTGTAATCAATGACTGAACATCCATGTACATGTAGAAGCTAATTCATTCGTACTGGAGGATGTCGTCATCCAACAGCATGGACAGTGACATGGATCTGGGTTTAAATGCAGACTAGTACTAACACAAAACATCTCCAAAATATCTCACTTGATGAATAAACACTCGGTTCAGGTATAACCTGTCTAATGCTAATAATGAACTGATGATTTCAGCTCCTATGAGCTGAGGGATTAAATCAGTGATAGCTTTGGAATCAGGGCAGCATAATCGGCTTGTGGACTCTGATTACACAACTGTCTTCTGATGCCCTTGCATGTAAACATCATCAAATTTCAACAACATATCACCATAAGATGAAACAATTACCCCAGGCTAGGTTCTCAGTGCTTGTAACCTACTGACTATAGGTACTGACTATGTGGCAATGCACACAAGATAGCGTTTATAGATTACATGAAGGAACAACACCATGCTCCAAGCACTGACCCAAAGCATATCTTTATCTTCTAATTCCAGCATCAATGGGCATGTAATTAGTAAGGCATTACTTCAACAAAGGCACCATTAGACAATAACTTCTCTCTCCCCCTCCAGCACCAAAAGAAAGCAAGAAAAACAAAACAGATTATGTTCTAAACATGGTAAACTTGTCTAAATTTGAAATGCTACAAAAAGTCAAATGGGTGCATAACCATCCCATAGCCTAAGTCAGGAAATGATTCAAGTTTCAGCTCAGACGAATCTTGTATTCTTGAAACGACAAAAAGCAAGCTGCTTATTTTCCTTGACCACCCACTCGCGCTTCCAGAACAATCACAGTCGCTCATAAATACGTCTTTTCAACTGGCGCTATTTCCTACAGCCATTCAAACCGGCTCAGAACAAAAACGTGCACCGACACTTTTGCCTCGTGCCACCTCATTTGACTGGTCGTGAAAGGTGAATAAACGTATTGTTAAGTGGCGCTTGGATGTACAATCTCTATGGACCTCTCTCTCGTTACATCAGCGCTTTACAGCAATCTCAAGGACTTTAATGGCCAGAATTTCCCGCTAATTCCTAGAATTTACTTTCATGTTCGACTCAGATATACAGCGTGTTTGCGTCAAGTGCAAATATCTTGGTGGAACTTTCCAGCATGACATTAGTCTTTAGAATAATTTTTACAGATGGAACCTCTTCCTGAAATTATCGGGTTATTAACGGGTATAAAATGGCATCTTCAACATTTCTGGGTCACGTTGTTTACATAGTTCGAATGCCTTGTAATTACAACACCGGTTCAAGTAAGTGACTTTACAAAAAGCAACCAAACAAACACGCTGTCCTGTCACGGCACACAAGGAAATTAGAATATTCAATTGAATTTTCTTGGATATCGATGATTTGAGTGAAATGTACTGGGTCAATGCCCCCATGAGGCAGGAAGTTTTTGTAAACGTACACCTCACTAACATCCTATACACTACAACACCTCTCCACGGCAATTAATCTGAAGAATGCCACACACTGCGCTAATAGCTGATCACAATACCCACGGAATTTGGTGTCATGCATATCTCATCAATATTCCACAAGCCGTAACCTGAAGATGCCGTCTTTTAGCTGACCTGATATCACCAGTGAAGTCATCAAGTGCTCTCAGCTCTTAGAAGTCGATCAAAATTGGTCGACTATGAGTTCGAGTCAATTTTGGATTCAAGAGATTTCAGTGGACATACAATGCCACAATTCAGCCATTATTACAGAGGAAAAGTTGCTTCAGTGCTGCCACCTTGTGATCAAATCCGAATCCAATGAGTCATTTTAGTGGCTCCACCTAGTGAATGCTATAAATAATCCTCAATCAACAGGTGGATGGCATTATGCAATCAATACCCATCAAAAACTTTCACAACATAATACTGTGGGGTGACAGGTCCATGAATTTAGCAGCTAGGCCACAAGGATACAATGACTGGTAGTAAGGTTTCTGCAGCCTGAGAACCCGGCCGGCATTGAGGGCTGTAGCTCGCACAAGTCCCGGCAACACACGCGACCCCACAATAGCTCCATCAAACAGCGGTCCAATGTACGGCACCTAGAATGTAAGGATGACATAGTTATCATACAGACACCCTGCAAATGGAACAGCATGATGACTAAGACTATTTGTTGTATCAGAGTATTCAGGAACAAAAAGTCAGAACAAGGACAAAATGAGAAATGGTTTTTCGATATTCTGTTAATTTTGAATCATTGTGTCAAACCTCGGGTTTTCTGTTGATCTGGATGCGGAAGAGGCCGTTGTCCAGCGGATAGATGATGATCAGAACGTCCCCAAACTCTGTGGGAATGATCCCTCGGCGGTAGTCTCGGGTGTGTTCTGACCACACGATCTGTACCTCATCATTACCAAGGTGTCGTAACTGTGGGAGGAATCTGAACTTCAACAGACATTCAAATCATGGCCAGGGTTATTACTGTTCATTTTATGATGCTTCATATCATTCCAGTATTTTTGAGTACATAATACTGAACTTCACCGCCTAACACAGAAAGCTATGATCAAGAAACTACTCAAATGGACTTGTTTTTACATTCAAATAAACACTACAGTCAAACCTCCCATTAGTGAATGTTCAAGGGACCAGGCCAAAATGTTCACTAACTGGAGGTGTTCACTAATCGGAGAATGGGTCTGGGGGATTCTGAACGAGAGTCGGACAATGACAAGTTTCTTTCTTTTGGAAGACATGGCTTATGCTGAACAGAACCAGTAGAATATCAGTGAATGAAATAGTGCATGGGTACATGTATTTGCTTTATATATCAGGGGGTTTCCTCATTGATAATCCACTATCATCAATTTAACCTGATCGAATTCAAACTACCATTCTTGGTGCATGAGGTGAAGTCTCTTGTTAGGTTATAGGCATGAGTCTATTTTCTACTTGACATGTTTGCACTTGGTCAGGCAAAATTAATTGTGCCCAGTGAATCCCCATGATTTAGACTGTGATAACAGAGAAGCTGGGAAGGGGAGACTGGCGGTCAATAAGGCGTGATAATGCTGGTCACAGAATCCATGATAACTGAGTCAGGCATAATTAATTGTGCCCAATGAATCCCCTTGATTTAGACTGTAACTAGACGTCAAGGCCTAAAGGCCTTGGAGGCATTTCAGGGTGAAGCATGAAAAAAACAAAATGCTGACATGATAAGTTCCCAATGAGACCGTTTCCGAGATATCGACAGAAACGAAAAATGCCGACTCAGCGAAAAAATTTAAGGTCAACGTCAAAGGTCATCCATAATACCCCTAAGACATGTTTGTCTAGTGCGACGAGTCTGAAAATAACGTCCGTTTCGCTCTACAACGCACCGTTTCCGAGATATCGACGAAAACGAAAAATGCCGACTCAGCGAAAAAAATTGAAGGTCAAAGGTCAATCCATAATACCCTATATACATGTTTGTCTGGGGCGACGAGTCCAAAAATAACATCCGTTTCGCTGTACGACGTACCATTTCCGAGATATCGACGAAAACGAAAAATGCCGACTCAGGGAAAAAATTTAAGGTCAAGGTCAAAGGTCATCCATAATACCCTTAAGACATGTTTGTCTAGGGCGACGAGTCCGAAAATAACGTCCGTTTCGCTCTATGACGCACCGTTTCCGAGATATCGACGAAAACGAAAAATGCCGACTCAGCGAAAAAATTTAAGGTCAAGGTCAAAGGTCATCCATAATACCCCTAAGACATGTTTGTCTAGGGCGACGAGTCTGAAAATAACGTCCGTTTCGCTCTACGACGCACCGTTTCCGAGATATCGACGAAAACGAAAAATGCCGACTCAGCGAAAAAAATTGAAGGTCAAAGGTCAATCCATAATACCCTATATACATGTTTGTCTGGGGCGACGAGTCCAAAAATAACATCCGTTTCGCTGTACGACGTACCATTTCGGAGATATCGACGAAAACGAAAAATGCCGACTCAGCGAAAAAATTTAAGGTCAAGGTCAAAGGTCATCCATAATACCCTTAAGACATGTTTGTCTAGGGCGACGAGTCCGAAAATAACGTCCGTTTCGCTCTACGACGCACCGTTTCCGAGATATCGACAAATACGAAAAATGCCGACTCAGCAAAAAAAATGAAGGTCAAGGTCAAAGGTCATCCATAATACCCCTAAGACATGTTTGTCTAGGGCGACGAGTCCGAAAATAATGTCCGTTTCGCTCTACGACGCACCGTTTCCGAGATATCGACATAAACGAAAAATGCCGACTCAGCGAAAAAATTTAAGGTCAAGGTCAAAGGTCATCCATAATACCCCTAAGACATGTTTGTCTAGGGCGACGAGTCTGAAAATAACGTCTGTTTCGCTCTACGACGCACCGTTTCCGAGATATGCATGAGAGCCTCAAGGATGACTCAGCTAAAATTATTTCGAGCCCTAGGTCAAAGGTCGTTTGACGAATCGGCCTCAAAATCAATAGGCTTCTTCCCTGGTGATATATGAACCTCCATGCAAAGTTCCACAGTCATTGCCATAACACCTTTTGAGTTATCGTGCGGAAACCAGAAACATTGATTTCATCCTCACGGACCTCACGGACCCCGGAGCCGGCTCAAAAACAATAGGCTTCTTCCACACAACATTTCTGACCAGCAGTGAAAATTTGGCGAAGATACATCGAGGCAAACTGAAGTTATCGTGCGGAAACCAAAAAGTGAAAAAAAAGGAAAAAAAAAAAAAGAAAAAAAAAAAATTTGACAAAACCATAAAGGCATTTCTGCTGAAATGCCTTAATAACAGAGAAGCTGGGAAGGGGAGGCTGGCGGTCAATGAGGCATGACAATCATGTGACAATGCTAGTCACAGAATCTATGATAACTGAATGCAGACAACATGGCTTAGAGGCATTTATATGGGCTGATGGGAACCAACGGTGTTTGGCAGTTAGGATCAATGATACCCTGATAATTGGTTAACATTGAGTTGTCCATGTTCACTAAATAGAGGTCTATTATCATTGAAATGCCCCCTTTGGGACCCAAAAAGGTGTTCAATGTTCACAGTAGAGAGGTGTTCACTAATCGGAAGAGAGCTCCAATGTTAAAGGATAGGCGTTCATTTGGGACCGGGAAAAACTGTTCACTAATACGAGTTGTTCACTGATCGGAGGTGTTCATTATTGGAAGTTTGACTGTACTGAGTGCACAGAATTACAGGCAATACAAGCACTGGAGACATCCGACCCACCTTCCTATGCAGGTCCTCGTCCTCGGCTGAGGGCATGCGAGTGGCGACGTGGTAGATGACCTCGAGCGTGGATGTGGCGTAGTACGGCGCCGTGGCCCCCGTGCTGCTGTTGGACTGTAGTCCGCCCATAAAGCCCGTGTGAGTCTCCAGGTCCACCTCCCAGCCCAGCCCTGCCACAAAGTCCTCATACAGCTTACTGCCCCCGCCGTTACTCAGGATGCTCTGTTTGTCCTCCTGCCCGGTCGCAACGTAAACCACCGCGATCTTGTGTGTCTCACGGCTAGAGCAAATGGACGAAAGTCTACTGTATATTGCTGACAATTTCACTATTACATATATATGTACATATATTTTAACATTATTACACATTAGTGAATAGCTTGACACACACAAGGTGGCAGAAAATGTAATCTTGAGAGTCTACCTGGCATGACTTCATAGTTACGCTTTTGGATTTGACAAGAACCATCCAACAGAACACCATTCACTTAATTTGTCATCCATGCTAAAGAATGACACCATTCCAGAGTGGCACTGACCAGCGCTGACTGTCGAGGTGTTTGAGGTCTCGCAGCAGTTTCTCAGACTTGTGCAGCAGGTCGAAGTGTGAGCGTTTCTCCCACTGCAGATATCCGAGCTGGTTGAGGAATAGCCGACAGAGGTGGAACGGCGACATCTGCTCGATGTTTTCCATTGGCAAAAGGGGCAACGCCAACATGCTGGAAGGCGGGAAATGTCACAAGTTAGAGTGCAGCAATCACTCGTGTATATATCACTTATACACTGGTCAGAGTAATATGTGTAACTCCACGATCCACTGTATAACATATCGTCCGTCGTGCTGACAACACAATAAAGGTGAGGCCTCACGAATGAAATCCCTGTAAAATACCTCACAATATCCAGTAACCAAACATCTGTACACTACCTGGAGTCGTGTTGGTGCTGTGAGAAATACTCCTCCTCCCGGTCTCCCTGAGTCAGCACGGCGTCCGTGATCTCGCTCTCGGCGGTGTCCGTCACCTCCTCAGGCCGCCGGAACGGAGTATTGAGGGCCTCCCCTGGCCGCAGCTGACACTCTGGGCTTGAGTGGCCGATGTACTGCAGCATCTAGGGTGGGTAAGGGACGGTCGTACATTATGGTGTCAGGCAGAAATTTGATCGAAAAGTGAAGCCTTGTCGAGGATGGATCTATCATTTTGTGTAACTTGCACGTTAATTAAGACATATTTTTTTGTACATTATGTATTCTCAATGTCAGAGAATTATCGAGGCATCCATACCTGAGCCAAACTGTCCTGACCGTCTATCTCCCGATCGAATGCAGGCAGAGCTTCTGACGATGCGTCGAGATACTCATCTGGACTCCGGAGATCCAGAGTGACCGGATCCAGACTGGACTGTCCCAAAAGATCCAGGTCTTCAGGTGGATCCAGGAAGATTTGTGGAGCTTTAAAGATTAAAAGATAGTATCATGAATTTGAAAGCTATGATATGAGAAATCAATATCTATGATAACCATCTTCAATCAACATAGCAATACATGACAAATCACAAGTCACCAAAAATATTCAATATGCAACAAAGGACACATTGACAACAAAGACTGAAAAAGTTTTTATCAAAGAAACAAAACACAAGTAAGTAAAAGACAGCATGAAGTTTACACCAAATTGGAGCACTATAGAGACCACTTAAATATCAAAGAGAGTTTGTGATGAGCTATTTGAATGTCTGCTAATTTGTAGCTATACCTATAACGGATCATATGCGTTGAATTAACTATCATAATAATATAACTTATTTACAGATCGTTTCATTGGTGATATCTCTATGTAAAAATCATGTTGTGTTGCTAATATCAGCCGATGTCTACTTGAATTATGATAATAAAAGCAATATTTTTTCCATAACAAATCAACGGAATGGTCCACAAGATCATTTCTGGTGAAATATTAAACGAATTATTTCTGTATGTCAAGATTTCCCATTAAATAAGATGCAATGAATACGCAAGAGTATGTACATGTGCTTCAACTATCTATCCACATTATTACATCAACAGATAGAAGAAATCAAAACAAATATACAATACTAAGCTCACTACATCTCAACTCACCATTTTAAATATTAATCCAATGTAATACAGTTCATGTGGTAATTTGCATTATCAGGGAGATGAAAATCAACAACGATCAACAATTTTAACAACATTATCATAAATATCTTTGCAGTTCTTATTAAAAACATTTATCAAACTTGCATAACGAAGTCACAGTCCACCAAATATCTTCATATCTTAAGTATTTCCTATGACAAACCTTCATAATCAGATTCAATGTACCACCCTATGGATATTTTATTCACACTTTATAGTAGTATATAGAACATCTGAATACATCATAGGTATAGGTAACTTGAAAAGTACATCACAAAACATATGTCCCTAATGAACACTACATTCAAACAATATTTTTTTCTCAAACTGCACAGGAATCAAAGCTGAACTGGCAATAATGCTAAGTTTCACCCACACACATCCCGTATCTTAAACTGTCTCCATGGCGACACATACCTGAGGGGTAGGAGCCAGCCCGACAGCGTGGCGGTCCATAGAGCACAGAGCTATCCCAGCAGTACTTGCCCGAGGGGTCACGTATCACCGCGCGCGTCTGTGTGACCGCAGTCGTCAGGCCCGCAGTGACACCCCCGCCCGGTAAATTTTTCTGTGGGAAGGGGAGGGGTGGATTAGCATCACTGATGATGTTAATCGGTCTTATTTTCTTATCAGGTAATTTGTCCAGTATCTTTAGTCATACAATGCGGATGCAACTCACTTGAGCAGGGATTTCCACAAGTGTGATTAAAGTTGAATTGTTGAGAACAAAGAACTGCAAATAGAAAACACATCGAGTGAGTAACTGAATGCAATTCATTCTAATTCTTTCAATCAATACATTTTTCGCCACCCAGATAGCTTTCTTGCATACGAACATAATTTTACCTGAACATTAGGGGCGTGGAATATATCAGGCGTAAGCTCCTCTAAGCGGGAGTCAAACAGGTCATGGTGCTCCTGGACGCCAGTGTTGAGTTGTCCCGCACCACTGCCCATTGGAAAGTGGCCCAGGTGGTTGACTAGATGGCTTAAAACCTGTACAGAGGATAAACAGCATCACTAATGCATATATTTTGGTTACTTGCTGGACAGTGGATTGCATATCAGGCTATTTCCAAACGCCATATTGTTTGTCTTGCGCCACAAACAGTTGTGCATTTGACCTACAATACTATGATGCAGTGGCTATTACTGTAGTGAGTGGTACACTAACGGTTCTGGCAGCGAGCTGTAGACTGGACCCCCCACTGCTGCCGTAGGCCGCGTCCACGACCATCGCAGGCGAGTGACCTCCACGGGGACCTCGAGACACATAGTCCGGCAGGAACTCCAGCACCGACTTGGACGGGTTGACTCCACGGGAGATCGGGGAGTCTCGCCCCGGCTCGCTGAGGTCATCCTCTGGAGTGCAGAACTCGTTGCGGAGGTTCCGATGCTGCTGTGAGCTGAGGCCTTGTGGACCACAGAGAACAATGTGAAGCACCTATCGGGAGCGGGGTTGGAGGTAGTATCATAAATCAAACACGGTTCAGGAACTGAAGTCCAGGTTACCAGGACTTGAAATCTCCAAGGAATATTTCACAAAATTCAATTGTAATCGTGATCTTTGTTCTGACAAATCTCCAGCATGATGCTCACCTTGAAGACTAAATGGATGAGACATGAACTACTTTGTGATTTCTCTAACAAAATGGACAGCGGAACTCTCATGCACCACTCCAACAAGCAAAACATGGTCGATACCAGCAACTGGAATGAAAGTGAATACAATTCATATACAACGTTAAAAAATGCCCACTAATCATAAATTTTTTATTCGAAAACTGAAGATTCCTGAGCAACTTGATTGGTCTCTTACCCTTTTGCTTTTGTCTGGACTAGAGCTATCCAGCGATAAAAGTAGAATGTATATAGCTTTGGCAATTTCCTGTAAACAAAAAAGCAAACATCATCCATAAAGAACTCTCCCATGGTACAATACATATTGAAGTAAACTGTAGATTTTGGTCAAGAACGAGACACGATAAAGTACTGACCTGAATAACTTTCTGTGGCAGTTGTGGGTGTGAGTCGAGGAGGGTGGGTATGTGATCACATAACATGGTCAACGTATCCGTGGCAACCTGCGCTACAGACGTGTCCGACACCTGCAGTATGTACAAAATCACGACCATATTACTACTGGTCTGGTATGATATCTTCGATTTATATAGTGTCATAAAGCATGTGTTTGAAATGTGCAACTCTTATTTTTATACAATTGAACATGATGAAGATGTTACACAAAATATCTTACCCTAAGAGTGGCAAGAAGTACATAGAAAGCTTCCTTTAGCTTGGCATGGTTAGTGCGATGACACAGCTCCTGATAAACATAGATACCCAGACTGCTGACGGCAATGCACCTGGGGAAAATCCAAACACAAATCATCACAAAGCTAACACCGTTTGTTGGGATCCACTCATCCATGATTGGCTGTACTACAAGACCGAAACCAGTAGAACTTTCAGCTTCTAACAACTTTTTGGCGAACAATCGCTGAAGATTGCCCACTGATTCTAGTCATAGATATCCCATAATTTATCCCAGAATGTTTTGTGGTACTGAGTGGGCTACTGGAGTCTATCACAAAGAGTACACACCTGGCCAGTCCAGCTGGCTCCTTCTTGCCGGCACGCAGCAGGATGTTGACGACGTGGTCGCGGAGGTCTGCACACTGTAGCACAGTCAGGTCGCTGGAGTGAGGCTGTAAGGTGGGGACGGGTCGTACATGGCCCGGGTAACACACCAGAGATCCTAGCAATGACATCGCTTCTGCTCGTGGGGCCTGGGGGATTCACAGAATGTGATACTCCTTAAACTTATAGGCTCGTACTGTACCAGCGAAATTAGTGCTGATGATGGTTTGTGTTCATGAATTTTCCTGCCAGCATCAATATCCCAAAGTATGCATGTATGTATGATCTGAGATACATCTACACTGAGGACACCCCTGGAACAAACCTCTTTCATGTCTGAGCTGGTGGAGACGAGTTCCGCGGCCTGCACGAAGTCCAGCAGCAGGGCGGTCGACCCTCGCAGAGGCAGCGAGAAAAACCTGGGCCCACAGTGCCGCACCAACACATTGATGATATCCTGAAAGGGCAGATCGTTTTTAGAATCAAGCATTTCATATCAAATTGCATGAGTTGAGGTTTATCAAATATTGAAGAAGTGGAGAGAGCCACTCAGCCTTGCTGACAGTACCTGGTCCTGGCTGACGAGTCCCTGGTGCAGAACCAAGTAGAACCGAGCTAGCTGCTCCATGGAGAGCTCCACATCATGTCGGCGTACCAGTCCTGTACATACCAGTCTGTACGCCAGCAGCGTACCACGCTTGTACTCCTTCGGCAGCTGTAGCGCCTAAGAAAACACAGGTACAAACAATTGATTATACAGATGCGACTTGGTCACGAGAATATTAGAAGCATACTAAGAACATGGCAACATTCTTAATTTCCTCCGCAACAACCCATCACGAAGCGAATTTCTATCGGCTTGATCAGCAGCACATTTCGGTGGTACATTTGACAACATTCAACAGACGTCATTCAATACAGTCTCATGACTAATTGACTTACACTTCTCAAGTTCCCAAACTCATCATAATGTTGACAAGCCGGAGAAGTTGGTCTGTTAACAACATCAAGCTCCTCATCAATTTTCTCCTGGTTTAGGGTCAGACACCTGTTCCTCTCTGCGTCACCAGGTATATATACTACAGAAGCATTGCTCGTGGATCTATTCAGTGACGAGTGCCTGAGCAGACTTGCCGCCAACTCTTCCCCTCCTGATACTCGATGCTCCCGAGGAGTTCTGCTCGTATCCCGCGGAGAACTTGGAGCTGAACAGGTGCAACTCTGGATGTTGAGGACTTCCTGGAAGTCACAGATAATGCTCAGGTCCTTTTGCTCCTCCCAGTCTAGAAGGGGCAGGTGGGAAAAATGCGCCAGTCCGGTGCTACTTCTGACAGATATGCCATGAATTGGACATTTTTTTCTGCTACTGTCTCTATCTGAGTCTAATGGCACTAAGGAGACCTCTGAATCCAGTCGTTCATTTCCATGGAGTGGGACTTCACTTTCACTGAGTTGGTGATTTCCATGAATTTGATCATCTTCTTTTAGTGACAGTTGCTCAGACGGTTCCACACACTCATCCAGTTCTAAAGCAGGAATATCGTCCAAACTCCTGTCATAATGTTTCTCTTGAACCTCGTCTGGAGCATCTAAACTAAGCTGAGGCAATTTGCTGGTTGAGTTTTCTGCGTCTGGACTGCTCGTGCAGCTGAGTGTAGACCCGGTCAGGACCTCAGATCCCTCCACCGACGGCGCACTGATGATGATACGCACCATGGACGGTTTAGGCGAGGTCTGGCTGGCAGGTCTGTACCCAGATATGGAGCCCCGACGACGCGTCTGTGAGAGCAGGGAAAGAGCCGACAGTTCTTGGGTCTCCTCCCCGTTGCGTGATAACCCACCAGCCGTATCAAGCTCCAGGAACTCGTCCATGGGAACAATGCCATCACCCACCTCGTCCTCCGTCAGGGTGTACAGCGAGGCCCAGCCATCCGATAACATAGACGTGTCCATGCTTCCCACCATGCTGTATCGATCCCTGTCAGTCGATTCTTCGTCTTTGACGTTGATGAACGACACGGTTGCCCTCTTCTGTGCATTCGACTCGGCATGACTTGAACCCCACCACTCAGACTTGCTGCGTCCAACTCTCCTATGTCTACGACCACCCCAGGGTAATGTCCGTCTCTTTGCTCTCCTTGTGATGGCAGGTCTAGGAGATGGAAGGTTGGCAGTGCTGCCATTCATGGAATTTCCCAGCGGGTTTTCCAAGTCCTCAGTGTTTCCAGTTTCAGTTCCACCAGCAGGCTTCTTTGATCGCCTGCGGATTCCTTTGCGGAATCCAGACGATGCCCCTGCCCCCATGTTGTCAAATCGCTGGGCATATCACTTTCTACAGTTGTCAAACATCAACTTATAGCTTGTCAGATCATTTTCACTGATTTAATCCAAAGCTGGGTCAGTCAAATTTCCATCTAATATCCAGTTAACCCATTTTCTGTTCACAAGTCGCAATAAGTGAATGCCACTTCTTAAATAACTGAATTACATGATAACTGCCCAGGTAGACACACAAAGACTGGTATAATCCCTAATACTTTCGTGCACACACACTTGGCTGTGTTGTCAGGTGTTGTTTACATAGCGGTTTCGGAATTTGAACTGGTTGAGGGTATTGTTTATCAGTGATCTCTAAATACCAATATCCATACGTGAGAGCACACGGCGGAATATTGGCCATGCACGGCATACACCAGGCCCACAACAATGTTTTATCCAGGAATATTGATGTCAATAGTATTAAAGGCACGGCAACCCGGTCATAATTCACTGCAATTTCATGGCCGCAATGTCCTTGGTCCAAGTCTGATAGCTAAGCCTGGCAGAGACATGTGACCACACTTGAACCATTTTGTCACCTGTACGACAAAGCTTATCTATGAGTATTATATTATTAGCCAATGAAAGGAGCCTATCATGATAGGACAATTATTTATAGGACTATTCATATCTTTGTGCCAGGCATGGGATGTGTTTCGTAGGCTAAAAACTGGAAATCCCATGATATGCAAGTGAAGTAAAACATGTGATTGTAGCTGTTTCCTGACAACTTCTACAGGTATTCTTCACAATCGGATATCGCAGGAAGTTATTTCAAAGCTGGTATCTGGACAAGTTTTCTTTACAGTAGCAATGTCCTTTTCATTGGATATCAAGTGTCAAAAAAATACGAGCTACAGTTACACGGAACAGTCAATGAGTGGTATTGATTTTCACTTGATTTTGTATACAAAACAGAATGTAGGCCCACAAACACAGCCAGCCACTCATGACCTCACTGACATGTAACAGACCACACAATCAATACGACAGCCAGCTTGGCCTAATTCAGGTCCCAGATTAGTAACTCGGTCACAACAAGGTGTGTCGAAACATGTGGTACGAGATCTATATAATCTTAATCATGGTAATGAGCTTTGCTGTATGAAGCATACTACACAGCATTTACATGACATATGTTGATATTGCTGAATACTTGGATGACTTCATTACCCAGTACTCAAAATTAACAATGTTATGTATTTTCACTTGTTTCTAAACAAAACCACTTTGTTGCTTTTGTGTATATGAAATGGAATGTGAGGTTTGCAGCAAACTTATTATGAATGCATTATGACTGGCAAGGCACACATTATGACAAACAACTGGGGGCATTATGATCGTTAGGTCACAAGTACACATCATAATGCTCCATATTGGGTAATAACATTAGCAATTTTAGTCAACATGGTCAAGTAGAGCAACATCATAGTGAACATACGAGTGAATACTACAATAGGGAAAGTCACAAGATGATGCACAGTGCTTCGGGGAGAAACATCATCTTTTGTGAATAGGATTAGTATTGTATTGCCGTCCACTCGAGATGTTGCCGTCCAGTCAATTCTCTTGTTAAATGGTGTTAAGTTGGTTAAAGCAAACCATCTATTATATCACTATTTCATATGAATGACTCAGTCCAAGTGTCATGCGCTGCACTACTCGCCCACAAAATGAATGCCATTTAATCCGTCTGTTTCTTAATATGATCCTCTGGGTCAGCGAATCCATCCATGCCGAGTCATTTAGTCTGATACTACTCACCCACTGAATGAATGCCATTTAGTTCATCTGGCACATTTTTAATCTTCATTAAATTAAGAACAAAAAGTAACCTGCGATACATGGGCCAGTGTATATTATGTTGGTCCCCAGAACACCGTGATTTAACAGTTTTCAGTATGGATCCTCACCTGGTAGAGCCATCCGTAGAACATCAGTATGGGTGGCAGGAATTCCGGAGGTGGAGGAGAGGCTTGGTTGTCCCTGGTTACTGCCTGATTGTCCCGCATCTGTGCATACAACATTAGTAGTTAAGATCATAGTGATGAGAGGCTTAGATAATTAGAAAATTTTCCCCAAAACTTTTTTCTGTCCTGGTCACATTTACAATATCAGCAGGAAAAAGTCTACGAAAAGTACGAACCTTGAGCATGAGGTCCGCGAGATCACACAGGTATTCATAGACTTGTGCGTGGATCTCCGGGTCAGCAATTTTGTTTATGTCGCCGAGACAGCCCAGCATCCGTCGCCATAGCACCACTGCTGACACCGGGGTCCAGCCGGGCAGACTGCCCCCCATGATCACACTACGCTCATCGTCATCATTCGTCAGCGACGCTGTGAAGATATTCTCAAGTGTTCGAAAGCTTTCAACTGGCATCATGCGTACCGCTACATGGTTTGAAAAGTTTCACAAACGACCATGGCCTTACCTTGTTTCGTGTCAGATGACTTCTGGCTGAGGGCGTTGACCTCCTCGATGTGTATGCTCTCCCGGTCCGGCGTGGGCGAGTCTTTGAGCCGTCTCCGGCCACGTAGCGCCAACACGCTGTCAACGGTATCCTCCTCCTCTTCATTGTCCCCGAGGGCGCCACAGCTGACGTCCGCGTCCGCCACGCTCGGTGAGAAGCTGTCCGCGCTGTTCTCCCGTCGGTGATGGCCGTTGCTGGTGGCGGGTGGAGGGTGAGAGGTTGTCTGGTGGGTCGCAGGCGGATCCAAGGAGGAATTCCGACTGTGGCTTTGACCCACTGAGGTGAACATGAAAGTATATAGCAAAGGTTTCTAAAAAGTTTCCGTTTGATTTTACTCCATTTTACTTCCATTATTTCCATTTATTCCAGTGTTTCTATTTAAATGGGGTGATGTCTAAAAATTCAATCTCAATGTCTTATACAGTCATGTAATTCGAATACATGTATACAAATAATAAATTCCTATTATCTATATGACAACTGGCGACAACACTCAAGCAAGAACTTACAACGCAGGAGGATCTCTGTGTCGGAGCGCAGACTGGCTTTGTCGAAGTTGAGGCTGTTACTGTCGGTGGTGTCAATGATCTGGTACGGGACACTGCTGCCAGCGCTGGTCACACTCGTGTTGTCAGGGATGGTTGAGGTCAGACTGGCCTGGTCCGCGTACTCCTGGCTCAGGGCTGGGAACGGACAAGAGGCGTGAAAACATTAACAGTTATAGCTGTATCGTTTGACATGAAATGTGTGCTCTGGCAGTCTGCTATGAGTTTATTCCAATGTGAAAGATACCATTCTGAGTGATACTTGTATCAAACTAGACGTCAAGGCCTGAAGATGCCTTGGGGCATTTCGTGTGAGTTCTATTCCTAGCTAACATATACCTAAGAGACCGTGTCTAGAACCATGATGACTCTGAAACTGTCCGTGGTCAAAGTTTAAGTGACATACCCCACCCTAAGGCATCTTTGCGTTTCGCTCTACGACGCACCGTTTCCGAGATACGGCAAACAGGAAGTGCTGAGTCGGTGAAAAAAAATTCGACACCAGAAGTCGTCTCGACCCAAGATACCCTCTAGACTAGTTAGTCTAGTGCCAGGAGGCTGAAATTAAGCTCCGTTTCGCTGTACGATGCATCGTTTCCGACATACAACCAAACAGAAAGTGCCGAGTCGGTGAAAAAACAAATTTGACACCAGAAGACGTCTCAGCCCAAGATACTCCCTAGACTAGTTTGACTAGTGCCAGGAGGCCGAAATTGAGCTCCGTTTCGCTCTACGACGCACCGTTTCCGAGATACGGCCGAACAGGAAGTGCCGAGTCGGCAAAAAAAAATTCGACACCAGGGGTCGTTTCGACCCAAGATACCCTCTAGACTAGTTTGTCTAGTGCCAGCAGGCCGAAATTGAGCTCCGTTTCGCTCTACGACGCACCGTTTCCGAGATACGGCCGAACAGGAAGTTCTGAGTCGGCGAAAAAAAATTGACACCAGGTGTCGTCTCGACCCAAAATACCCACTAGACTTGTTTGTCTAGTGCCAGAAGGCCGGAATTGAGCTCCGTTTCGCTCTACGACGCACCGTTTCCGAGATACGGCCAAACAGGAAGTTCCGAGTCGGCGAAAAAAAAATTGACACCAGGTGTCGTCTCGACCCAAAATACCCACTAGACTAGTTTGTGGGTATACGGCCAGACTAGTTTGTCTAGTGCCAGAAGGCCGGAATTGAGCTCCGTTTCGCTCCACGACGCACCGTCTCCGAGATACGGTCGAACAGGAAGTGCCGAGTCGGCGAAAATAAATTCGACACCAGGTGTCGTCTCGACCCATAATACCCACTAGACTAGTTTGTCTAGTGCCAGAAGTCCGGAATTGAGCTCCGTTTCGCTCTACGACGCACCGTTTCCGAGATACGGTCGAACAGGAAGTGCCGAGTTGGCGAAAATAAATTCGACACCAGGGGTCGTCTCGACCCAAAATACCCACTAGACTAGTTTGTCTAGTGCCAGAAGGCCGGAATTGAGCTCCGTTTCGCTCTACGACGCACCCTTTCCGAGATACGGCCCGACAGGAAGTGCCGAGTCGGCGAAAATAAATTCGACACCAGGGGTCGTCTCGACCCAAAATACCCCCTAGACTTGTTTGTCTAGTACCAGAAGGCCGGAATTGAGCTCCGTTTCGCTCTACGACGCACCGTTTCCGAGATACGGCCAAACAGGAAGTTCCGAGTCGGCGAAAAAAAAATTGACACCAGGTGTTGTCTCGACCCAAAATACCCACTAGACTAGTTTGTCTAGTGCCAGAAGGCCGGAATTGAGCTCCGTTTCGCTCTACGACGCACCGTCTCCGAGATACGGTCGAACAGGAAGTGCCGAGTCGGCGAAAATAAATTCGACACCAGGGGTCGTCTCGACCCATAATACCCACTAGACTAATTCGTCTAGTGCCAGAAGTCCGGAATTGAGCTCCGTTTCGCTCTACGACGCACCGTTTCCGAGATACGGTCGAACAGGAAGTGCCGAGTTGGCGAAAATAAATTCGACACCAGGGGTCGTCTCGACCCAAAATACCCACTAGACTAGTTTGTCTAGTGCCAGAAGGCCGGAATTGAGCTCCGTTTCGCTCTACGACGCACCCTTTCCGAGATACGGCCCAACAGGAAGTGCCGAGTCGGCGAAAATAAATTCAACACCAGGGGTCGTCTCGACCCAAAATACCCCCTAGACTTGTTTGTCTAGTACCAGAAGGCCGGAATTGAGCTCCGTTTCGCTCTACGACGCACCGTTTCCGAGATACGGCCAAACAGGAAGTTCCGAGTCGGCGAAAAAAAAATTGACACCAGGTGTCGTCTCGACCCAAAATACCCACTAGACTAGTTTGTCTAGTGCCACAAGGCCGGAATTGAGCTCCGTTTCGCTCTACGACGCACCGTCTCCGAGATACGGTCGAACAGGAAGTGCCGAGTCGGCGAAAATAAATTCAACAAAAGGGGTCGTCTCGACCCATAATACCCACTAGACTTGTTTGTCTAGTGCCAGAAGTCCGGAATTGAGCTCCGTTTCGCTCTACCACGCACCGTTTCCGAGATACGGTCGAACAGGAAGTGCCGAGTCGGCGAAAAAAAAATTGACACCAGGTGTTGTCTCGACCCAAAATACCCACTAGACTAGTTTGTCTAGTGCCAGAAGGCCGGAATTGAGCTCCGTTTCGCTCTACGACGCACCGTCTCCGAGATACGGTCGAACAGGAAGTGCCGAGTCGGCGAAAATAAATTCGACACCAGGGGTCGTCTCGACCCATAATACCCACTAGACTACTTCGTCTAGTGCCAGAAGTCCGGAATTGAGCTCCGTTTCGCTCTACGACGCACCGTTTCCGAGATACGGTCGAACAGGAAGTGCCGAGTTGGCGAAAATAAATTCGACACCAGGGGTCGTCTCGACCCAAAATACCCCCTAGACTTGTTTGTCTAGTACCAGAAGGCCGGAATTGAGCTCCGTTTCGCTCTACGACGCATCGTTTCCGAGATACGGCCAAACAGGAAGTTCCGAGTCGGCGAAAAAAAAATTGACACCAGGTGTCGTCTCGACCCAAAATACCCACTAGACTAGTTTGTCTAGTGCCAGAAGGCCGGAATTGAGCTCCGTTTCGCTCTACGACGCACCGTCTCCGAGATACGGTCGAACAGGAAGTGCCGAGTCGGCGAAAATAAATTCAACAAAAGGGGTCGTCTCGACCCATAATACCCACTAGACTAGTTTGTCTAGTGCCAGAAGTCCGGAATTGAGCTCCGTTTCGCTCTACCACGCACCGTTTCCGAGATACGGTCGAACAGGAAGTGCCGAGTCGGCGAAAAAATAAATTCGACACCAGGGGTCGTCTCGACCCAAAATACCCCCCTAGACTAGTTGTCTAGTGCCAGGAGGCCGAAATTGAGCTCCGTTTCGCTCTACGACGCACCGTTTTCTACGACGCACCGTTTCCGAGATACGGTCGAACAGGAAGTGCCGAGTCGGCGAAAAAATAAATTCGACACCAGGGGTCGTCTCGACCCAAAATACCCCCTAGACTAGTTGTCTAGTGCCAGGAGGCCGAAATTGAGCTCCGTTTCGCTCTACGACGCATCGTTTCCGAGATACGGCCGAACAGGAAGTGCCAACTCGGCAAAAAAAAAAATTCGACACCAAGGGTCGTCTCGACCCAAAATACCCCCTAGACTAGTTTGTCTAATGCCAGCAGGCCGAAATTGAGCTCCGTTTTGCTCTACGACGCACCGTTTCCGATATATGCATGAAAGCCTCAAGGATGAATCAGCAAAAATTCTTCCGAGCTCTAGGTCAGAGGTCGTTCGACGGATTGATCCCAAAATCAATAGGGTTCTTCCCTGGTGGTATATGAACTCCCATGCATAGAATACTTGCCATTGCATGAATACTTTTTGAGTTATCGATCGGAAACCAAGTCTCAAAATCAACCTTGATTTCATCCTCACGGACCTCACGGACCCCGGAGCCGCCTCCAAAACAATAGGGGTCTTCCATGTAATATTTCTGACCAGTGGTGTAAATTTGGACAAGATCCATTCAGGCGTTCCCGAGTTATTGATCGGAAACCAAAACGGCGGAAAGTAAAAAAAAAAGAAGAAAAAAAAAAAAAAAAAAAAAAAAAACCAGACAAAACCATAAGGGCATTTCGGGCCGAAATGCCCTAATTAAATACACCTGTCAATTTGTCACTTCTAAAGTCGACTCGTTTTGATTTTTCAGAACATGATTCAGGTGCTCAACCACAGATGTTATGAACCCTTGATAACTGATATATTATATTCGTACACTGACGTGCAGTCCTCAGTACATGTAAACAGAAACCCATAAGATGGGTTTCTGATGTAAAGTATACAGAATTAGCCATATTGTCATAACATCAACAAGACAGTTGAGTCTCCATGTTAACTAGACGCTTCCGGTCGCCTACGACCGCTTGGGTGTATCCCCCGTAGCCCTATCATCCCTGTTGCCCCAAATATATCACTGATGTACATTGTGAGTGTGAAACCTTTCAAGCTTATTGAAGGTCGAATTCAAGATCACCACTAAAATCACTGCATACGAATTTCCATTTCGACATGTTCGATAAAATAACGAAATTACAGCCAGATAAAAGTTTTCACCCAAAGTTATACTTCAACTCAGAATATTTGACAAACTTGGTTCCAAGTTGAAATTCAAGCAAAAGTTGACAAAAACTGCATTTCAAGATGACTAAATTGGAGCCAGATCGAACTTTTCACCATAAGTGATATTTCAACTCATACTATATGCCAAACTTGGTTCCAAGTTGAAATTCAAAGTAAAAGTTGACCAAAACTACATTCCAAGATGACGAAATAGGAGCCAGATCAAACTTTTCACCATAATTTAAATTTTAATTCATAATAATTATGTGCCAAACTTGGTTTCGAGCTGAAATTCAAGTAAAAGTTTACCAAAACTGCATTTCACGATGACGAAATTGGAGCCAGATCGATTTTTTCACCATAAATTATATTTTAATTCATAATATGTGCCAAACTTGGTTTCAAGTTGAAATTCAAAGTAAAAATTGACTTTAATGGTAAAAATAATGTTAACTTATCCGGTTACACCCATGAAATCTCTACTGGACAAAACTTTTAAATTGTTGAGCCCAATAATAAATGTTTCTTGTCTTAACTATTTTTCTTGAGGTCATTAATAGACTTAACTAGTGAAAATGATGTTAACTTATTCGGCTACAGCCATGAAATCTCTACTGCACAGAAGCTTTACCTTGTTGAGCCCAATAATAAATGTTTCTTGTCTTAACTATTTTTATTGTGGTCAATAATAGACTTAACTAGTGAAAATAATGTTAACTTATTTGGTTACACCTGTGAAATCTCTACTGGACAAAACCTTTACCTTGTTGAGCTCAATAATAAATGTTTCTCATCTTAACTTTTTTTATTGTGGTCAATAATAGACTTAACTAGTAAAACCAATGTTAACTTATTCAGTAATATTGTTCTGTTTTCACCAAAAACATCAGTTCTGTATTCTGAACAAGAATCCAGTGCAATTTGCTTTCATAGTACAGGTTATTGGAGTGATCACACATGTCAAAGTAGGCATTTTAATTGTTGTAATAAGTTAACCTCTCAAACTTATTAATATTTATTCGATCATTCTGAAAAACAATAGGTTTCGTGTGATGGTCTTTCTCATTGAGCCTGTGCGATTTCATCATCATTCATCGAAAACTCCCACCCGTAGAGCGTTCACAACCCATGTGTGTTAAACAGGCTAATTTGAGCACAAAATGTTACGCCAATCGGCTATTTTGGTTGCTATGGCAACCAAAATCGATAGGTGTTGAGATCTCACCATAAGTCATGTCCATATAAAATATTATCAAAATCGGTTCAGATTTGTAAGCTGTAGCGCGTTCACAAGAAAGTGTCTGCGGACGCGGACGCGGACGCGGCGGCGGCGGCGGCGGCGGCGGCGCGACGATCGTAAATCCATAGTATCCGCCGAACTTTGTTCGGGGGATACAATTATCATAAAGTTAAACCACAATTGGTCGTTTAAAGGTTGAAACTAGTATAATAGTATTTTGGAGGTAATGTATAAGACATTATTATATGCCTACGAAAATGCTACAATGGATTACACAGAGTGCAATCGGTCCGATATATTGCGATATTGACCGCCTTCACATCGACCTGCGTCGCGCATAGCAACCGACGGTCTCTTGAAGTTTACGTATACATGTGCTGGTGAAATGACGTTTTTTTGGTTTTGTAGTACATGAAAATGTCCATAAAATAATTAGCTTTCAGGGTCTAAAATGGCTAGAAAATGTCAGCCTTTGTAATCATGTCTCTCCCGAGGGGTATGCATATCACGATGCGGCATATAATAATAAGTTAATCGACTGGATACAGTGTTTGAGGCCCTCGGTCGTGTCTGTGCCGCGGACGCACTCGCAAGCTCATGCGTGCTACGGCCCAGACACGACCTCGGGCCTCAAACACTGTATCCAGTCAATTACCAATAAATATTGTCATTTTTAAGAAGCTAGTTCCTGAAATCATTTAGTACAGTACACTGATATATTACAACATATATGTCATGTTAATTAGTTACTAGTACATGTTTTACATGCAAGATCAATATTAGTAGTGACATACTTCTCACAAAATATATGTATGTAACATACAATAATATAGAAATTTAGTGATATCATAGAATTATCAATGTATGCCATGAACAAGAGCGGTGATCAAATTAAAAGCAGATATATAAACAGCATGCAAAACAATACCAGTAGAAACAATAGTTGATTGTTTTTCTAATGAACACATCTTTGAATAATTGTTGATTCTTCATTGGATCATGCACTCTAGCGGCAAAATCAATACAAGAGAGAGAGAGAGAGCAGACCTATTGATTACAAAGTCATTTGTATATACACAAAAAAACTTCATTAATGTGACACCTGCTTGCAGATTTCAGTACACCTTGTCTGTACTTGGTACAATTCTGGTGCAGACCAGTGCTGCCAAGTCACAGTCGAGTCTACAAAGGCAACACTTGGTGCAGCCAGGCCACACAGCAGTGCACAGGGGTCCAAGTGTTAAAGGAAGAAAAAATATATCTTGTACTTGAATGGACAGAAATAACTCAGCCGGCCAGACTGATGGTAGCTATTTATAGAATGAGCTATGGCTGATTACATGACATATACCAGTCAAAATACGGCCCACTGGACTATCACGCTGTCTGTCAGAGGTATTACGCAATCATTTTGAGGGAGGAGTGTTGAAGCTGTGACCAAAAGAGGAAAGTAAAGTTGGATATAAGGGCATCTAATTAAGGGAAACAGGTCTTTATTGACTCAAATGTCACTTGTATAAGAAGGCGTGCACAATGGGCTGTTGCAGAATGCACTTGTGACCAGAAGCAAAGCAGGATAATTTGCTCTCAGTGTTGTACATGGCCTGGGTCCCGATTATTGGCACTGAAATCATCTTGATTTGCAAGATCTTAATTAATTGCAATTTTTTTTCTTCAGCAGAGCGGTAAATATAAACTTAAAATTTACTATAGATGCCAGTCATGATTTACATACAACTCTGTTCTAAATATGTAATGATCATATCAAAGAGAATTTTGCCATTATTTATGTATTTCATGCAATTTCTTGGAACATGATGCTACTTGTTAACTAATAACTTATAGCATGCTGCAATGTTAGTGGTCAGGATAATGGACATAATATTGAAATACAATGTATATTTCAAGTATGATCAAGCAGAGGCGGCTCAGAGGCCATGCGAACTTATCCCGGAGCCCAGGCAGTCAGTAACCATGGTAACTATGTCCAACCTGGAGCCCTGTTCAGCTCGGGACTTCCGTTCGGGGAATTCCCAGGAGTATCACTTTCATTTTCATCAGACGGTGCATCAACACAAACCACAGGAATTGTCCGAATTTTTGTGTTGACCTCCACATGGCCATTTGTTTCTGATTCTGAGTTTGAAAAGTGTGCAGTCGCCATTTATTTTCACAAGCTAATAATTGATTTTATGACATCATGATATATTATGAAAAAAGAAACAATTCAATATAAATTGATATCTACATTTATACCAGTGGAATGTGTATTGTTATTGCTGTAAATGTTTTTGATGATTGAATATGATGAAAAAATCTGCAAGATCTTCTTTGTTCAACATGGAAACATCCATGGCATACTACTGGCATATTACACAAAATTGGGTATTGAAGAAAAAACAAGTTCAGTAAGTAATGGATATTATCGGACCAAAATTCGGAAATAATCATTCCCAAATATAAACTGGTCAATATGATACAACAGTTGATGAGTCAAAGTACTGACAAACTTGCAATAGTACCCATGTGCAGCATATATAAACCAATCAAAGCTTGGATATGGTATGGCAGACAACTTATACGATAAATTGTCCTAATTGTAAAAGAATTCTGAAAAGAAAGCTGGTGCAACAAGAAACCAATTTTTAACTAAAAAGCCTCCTGGAAAAGACACAGTCCATGTGAATGACATAAAATATCCAATGTCAGAAATATACAACAAGCAATACCAGTCGTGCAATACACATTAAAGTGTGAAACTACAACAAACAGCTAAAGGCTACCTATTATAAAGTAAACTGCTGGAAACAAATAGAAATGGGCAGTATTGTCACGAATACAAGCCAAGAGAGTTTGTACAAACTTATAAGACCGTACACGAACGTTGTAGAGAGTAAACACAAAAAGAAGTACAACGGATCAAGCATCCAATCAAAAGCCTTGTTACATACTGGGCTTTCCGCTGTCTGTGGAACTGTCTTGTCTTTCACACACTCGAGTGTCTGTTGCTGCTGCTGCTGCCACCTGTGGGCTGATGTCAACAGCTTCAAGATCGGTCCTTTGTGATTTTGGTGCCTCAGCAACCGATATAACTGGTTTTGTTATGTTTATGTCTATTTTGTTTGCCTCGGCCGCTACCACTTTGGTGTCGATTACAGAAATAATCTTGTCGAAGGTTTCATCTTCTGCGTCAGAACCATCCACATCTTCTGGAGCACTATAGTATGTACCTGGAACCGAATTCAAATCCTCACAGTTTCACATTAGTACATAGAGAAAAATCCCTTCTGCATTGATATTTCAAAAGTTATTCCATACAGATGATAGAAAATTACAGTTTTGCTGCTTACAAATATTGCAGTTCGGACAAAATCATTTTTCTGTGTGATTCTCAAATGCATGCACGGTAACAGACATGAGTGAAAAAAATATCACAACTGATCCATCGCGAAATCCTAAACAGAGATTTTAAAACATGCACGATTGTAATACACAAACCACTTACAAGCTGATAACAGAAATAACATTTGAGCCATTTCCACAACTTGTATCACTTGCACAAGAGGAATACCCTGGCTATCAAGGCATTAACAAACACACAGATATGATTTTAGATGCTACAACACCGAGATGATTTCTACATGTTCCTGTTTCTACACATAGACCATGTACACCAATATCTGCTGACATATGTAGGAGAATAGGAAGTTTTAAGTTATTAAAACTAGTATTTATTACACACTTACCTCTATAATAAACTCTTTGGGTAATCTTACTTGGCTTTCAAATAAGAGGGAAAATCGTGCCATTAAATTTTTTAATGGCAAACTCTCTTAAACTGGTCGTTCTATGCCCCTCAGTCAACAGTCATTCATAAAAGTTTCTTGACGAAACTTGACTGTGTCAGTGGTCACTGAGAAATCTTTCTTGACGAAGCTGTTCCACCGGAACCGCCATTACTTTGTCCCCCAAAGGTTAGGCAGGGGAGGCGGGAGGGAACATGACCGTGTTTATTATAGAGGTAAGTGTGTAATAAATACTAGTTTTAATAACTTAAAACTTCCTATTTATGTCCACACTTTGACCTCTATAATAAACACTTTGGGTTATCTCAGAATAACCACAGGAGGTGGGCTAACCCCTCTCCCTCAAAAAGATCATCATTGAGGCATAGAACGCACTTATTCCGTTGAATATGGAATTACCATTTAAATGAGTTTAATATCGCCCACGAGTAATTAGATGAGGGTTTTTTAACCCCGACGAGTATTTATATAATCGGCTTAATAAAGTGGGGCGAGTAAATTTCATAGACAACAAAGAAATGTACCTGGGTAAGAGAGTGCTTGACGTTGAGGAGGTTCCCCCGCAGTTGTCTTGCTGGCGGCGGGACAACTCAAATTTTCTTCCACCCAAATAAGAGGGACAAACGAACCTCCGAAAACGAACCGTCCACCAGAGATGTGCGTATCTACAAGTGCAGTTCCTATGTACAGGATTTACAGGTGGACCTTATGCTGCGCGGCTACCACCGGTCCAAGGCGGTAACCGGAGTCGTCCTGCCACGTCAGTTCCCTGCAGTAGAAGGAAACAAAAGTATTGTTAGAGGCCCATGTACAGGCCTGCATGACATCGGACAAGGCAACATTATTCATGAACGCGAGAGACGAGGCGAGCGCTCGCACATCATGAGCCTTCACGCGGAAGGAGCCCGAGGTCTTAGCTTTAGCTCTTTCGTAGCAGAAAAGGACGCATTTCTTTACCCAGGAAGAAATCGTTGCGGCTCTGATATCCTTCGAAAAATTCTTCTTAACGGCAACGAAAAGCAAACGTTTCCCGACACGGAGCTCCTTCGTGCGATCAACGTAGATGCGCAAGGCTCTGACGGGACATAACTTAGCATCTTCCTCCAGGCCCGGACCCAAGGAAGAGGTAAGGGACGGGATTGAGAAGGACATAGACGGGGTGTGAGCTAGCTGAGTCTTAGCCAGGAACGAAGGGATAACACCGAGGCTAACCGCGGAGCCATCTTCCTTCCAATGCACTTTGGAAAAGTCAAGAGCATGCAGCTCACTTCTCCTCTTCCCCGAAGCTAGGGCCAGGAGGAACACAGTCTTAAACGTAAGGAACTTAAGCGACGCTCTCTCCAAAGGCTCAAACGGATCAGACAAAAGACAATTTAGCACGAGCGATAGATCCCAGGTCGGAACCGGATTCCTGGACTTGGGTCTCTCAACGGCGAAACTAATCAACAAAGCCGACAAACTAGCATCCTGACCGAAATCCACTCCAGTCTTGGGCTTAATAGTCTTGGCAATCGCAGTTCTGTAACCTGCGAGCGTAGAAGGGGCTTTCCCCTCCTTGAACTTCTCGAGGAGAAACTCGGAAATCATAGGAGCAGTGACCTTGAAAGGACTAACCTTCCGGCCACGGCACCAAGCACAGAATCTTGTCCATTTAGATTGGTAGACTGCCAAAGAAGATCGTCGATTAGTTCGGGCGATCCTGGCTGACACCTCTCTTGAAAAGCCCTTCTTTCGGTAACATCGCTCGACAAGAGCCACGCGTGAAGCTTGAGCGAGGCCGGGGCTTGATGGAACCGATCGGACCGTGGGTGCTTTAGCAGGTCCACCCGATCTGGAAGCGGGACAGGACTGTCCACTAGCAACTCCAGAAGATCCGGGAACCACGACTTCTGAGGGAGAAGTGGAGCAATGAGGATCATTCTGACGCGATGAGACTTGAACTTGACCAGAACTTTGTCCAAAAGGACCGCCGGCGGAAAAGCATAGACGAACATTCCCTCCCAATCCAGAGACATCGCATCGACCCCCCAGGCTCGATCGTCCGGGATCGGAGACACGAAAGTCGGGAGCTTGGTATTCCACCTTGTGGCGAAAAGATCGACTGCTGGCCTGTCCCACAGATCGCAGATCGCCTGAAACACCACCGGGGATAAAGACCACTCCGTGGCCTGCACCTGACCCCGACGGGACAGACGGTCGGCCCACACATTCATATGACCAGGAATGTGACGGGCCCTGAGTGTGATCCGGTGACGGAAACACCAAGTTAACATTTCCACTGTCAACAGACATAGGGACATAGACTTGGTTGCGCCCTGCTTGTTCACGTAAGCCACGACCGTAGAATTGTCCGTGGCGAGCAAAACAACTTGATCTGAGAACTGGCGTTCCCAATGCCGAAGAGCCAGAAACACGGCCCTCATTTCTAGGACATTGATATGGTCGTCCTGTTGTGACAGAGACCACTGACCTGAAATCTCGTTGTCGTCCCAATGAGCTCCCCATCCCTCCATACTCGCATCCATAAAGAGATGCCTGGAGGGAGGCAGCGGACGGAACGGAGCACCCCGAAACAAATTCACTGGGTCCAGCCACCACTGCAGGTCCCGCACCACCTGGTCCGATACCGGAACCAACTGTGACATCTCTCCAGTCGCCTGAGACCAATTGGCATGAAGCTGCAACTGGAGAGACCGCATATGCAGGCGCCCCAGTGGCACCATCTTCTCCGTCGCCGCCAGGGTGCCGATCAGAGACTGCCACCGCGAGGCCGGCTGAGGAGCCCGGCTTAAGAATCCGCGGGACTGCTCTGATAACTTTAACCGACGCTCCTCGGTTGGGATAACACATCCGGAGATAGTCCGAAATCGATATCCCAAGAAAACGAAGTCTTGACGTGGAGATAAATCGGACTTTTTTTGATTGATTTTGAAGCCCATGGACTGACATAAATCCACAACCCACTGGGCTTGACGAAGCAAGGTTCGAGGACACTGATGCCTGATTAACCAATCGTCGAGATACTGATAGATCACAATCCCGTTGCGATGAGCTAACACCTGCAGCTCCCGAACGCACATTGTGAAGATCCAAGGGGCGGTGGACAGACCGAATGGCAACGCTCGAAACTGCCACACCTGGCCCTGATAGAAGAACCTGAGGTATTTCCTGACTGACCTCCTCATGGGCACGTGAAAACAAGCATCCTTGAGATCGATCGTCACGACCCATGCCCCCAAGGGCATAGCCGACCTTACCACCTCCGCCGTCTCCATGGTGAAGGTGGGAATAAGCAGAAAACGGTTGAGGGCGGAAAGATCTATCACAGGCCTCCAACCGCCCGAAGCCTTCGGAACCACAAACAAGATACTGTAAAACCCCGGGGAACTGCCGGAAACCGGTTCTACCGCTCGCTTTTGAATCATGGCCGAAATCTCGTCTACCAAAGCCTGCCGCCTTTCTGGGTCGTGAGGCAGCGAAAAAACCCTTGGAGTGAGCGTCAACGGTGGAAACTGCTCGAACTTTAGACCGAACCCCCGACGTAAGGTGGAAACAATCCAAGGACTGGCTCCGAGGTCTCGCCAACGAGGCCAGAAACTGCTTAGTCGCGCGCCGACAGGCTCGTCTATATCTAAGATATTTACTGGAACAGTGGACTTGGAAACTCGACCAGACGTGGGGGTTCCACGAGAGAGGAAGAGGGTATTACCTGACTTCTTCGCCCCTGCAGGCTTTGCCGGGCTGGCTGGATGTCCTCGGCCTCGACCACCACGTCCACGCTGGCCCCCTCGCTGACTGCCGGCAGGGGCCCCTCGAAAGGGACGATCGAGGGCCCTGCCCCTACCGCGACCTGCCGCAGAGGACCCAGCACCAGAGGAAGCTGTCTGCTGCTGCTGCTGAGGGCGCTTACGCTGCTGCTGCTGGAGAAGCATACGGGACCATCTCTCCATGGCCTTGGACTGCATAAGGGAAGCATCCGTGGACGCCTTGGCCCGCTCCCGCTCCTCCTGACGCGACTTCAACGCATCCACCTCCAGGTGAGCGTCCACAGGAAACAGGAACGGCGAAACAGGCCCAGACTCCGGGAGCACCGGGTGACATCGGAGCTTAGACAACAGCTGCTCGGGAATCTTCAGATCCAAACGCTGGATAACAGAATCCCTACGCCATAGCTCTGACGTCCACCACGCCGCGCAATCCAGAGAAACCTTGTCCGCTACCGCCTTGCCCAGCGACTGCAAGAGCCCGACAGATCCGTGAAGCACATCTGCCAGCTCCGACCGATCGAGATTTTCATTGTCCATGACCTGATCGTAGCACGAGGTCGTAGCCAGTGTGAGCGCATGAACCAACCAGTCCATAGAAGAATCCACAGCCACGCCCAAGCGCAAGGCAGCCTGGAAATCCGACAGCTGATTCCACGGCAGTGAAACGGTCTTGGGCACCGAGAAAATCTCCTGTTCTTGCAACTTGGAAGGCTCCGAATCCAGAACAGAGGACGTGTAAAAATCCTGGATCTTGGGCCTCACGGGCAAGACTCCGAGCTGGGCACGGCCACGCTTGACCGTGTCGTCCACCCTAGCTGCCAAAGTGTTGCGAACTCCAGGCGCTACTGGGAAACGAAGAGAGTCACGCGGAACCTTGGGCTGTTGGAGATCCCGCTCCGTAAAGGAACGAGCCCGCTTCGCTGGAGGTGGTGACACAGATGCCAGCTCTGGCCACTCCTCACCGGTAAGCCTGCGGACATAATCCAGTTTATCAGCCCACGGCCTCTTAAATGGATTATTAGGCTCATCCTCGTTCTGGGAGCCAAGATCCTCCTCCCGAAGCCGCTTAGGACGAACCAAACCCGACGGGCCTGGTAAGGGCACAATGCCTTCTTCCCGAGATCGGTAGGGTACATCCATAGAGGACTCCACGGAGGGAGACACCGCCGGAGGCTGAAGGCGCTGAACATCCGGAACCTGACGTGCCAGGAAAGTATCCAGCCTGCCCAAAAACTCCGACCTCATGGCCTGCATCTCGGCTTGAAACTCACCCCGAGACAAGAAATGAGAGGAGACCCACGGAATCGTGCTCAAGGGAGTGCGGAAAGGAGCCGTAGCTGCCGACAAACCGGAGACGGAGGCCGAGGGGGAGACGACGACGTAACCGCCACAGAGGTAGTAGCCGGCGTAGCCTGCACGGAAACCACCGGCAGAGTAGACGCAGACCCCTGAGAGTCCAGCTGAGCTGACGTAGCAGGAGGGTCGGAAACATCAGGAAGGAGAGGAGACGACGGCACCTCAGCACCCTCGAAATCTTCCGCAATCTGCGGGAAAAAACTCACATTAGAATCAAAAGATACAGACTTCCGACGAGACAATTTCACGGAAGTAGTAACGCGAGTCTGAAACTGACTCCGCGAATGCCGTTGGTTAACTACAACCCTGGGAGACAGAGGATAGCCAGGTCTAAAACCTGAATCCGTCAGAGAGCCCCGTTGGGAAGACGGCCCTTGGAATCCACACCCCAACTGAGGCGAGAATTCAGGCCTACACAGGTTCCCGGGAACCGTATTACGGCTCCCGGGACCCGGGAACCGTGGCCACTGGACCAATCAAGGTGGTGACAGCCGAAACTGCCACACCCGGATTGGATTGTGGCACACCCATGGCAGGAAACTGGCCCCCGGGGTCCTCGGAACCCGGGGCGCCTGAGGCCTGCAGTTCACAAATTGAGACGTTAACGGAATTGAACCAACGGGTAGTGGACACCGAAGGCCGCATCCGAACGGAGCTCAATGCCAGATAACCGGGGTCTATGGGCATGTTTCGGCCCCTCGCCCGGCTACCCTCAGGCGGAACAGGGTTAGAGTTAACCAATGTCATACGCGCAGTATGAATTGAAGAACTCGCGGTACTACCAAGATAGTACTGGTTCCCGGGATCCAGCAAGCTGGGTCCCGGGAACCCAGGAAGACTGAAAGAAGAACATAAATCATTACTCACAGCAGAAATCAACCGCAGTAAAGACAAATCCTGCTCCTCACGCTTCTGTACGGCTTGCTTGTGTCTAGACCTAGCGCTAGAGCTAGCCGAGGGACTAGGATGGGGCGGGAGAGGTTTACTCAACCTTTCTTGTTGAACAGCTCTAAGTCCGCGTAGATACTCAGACCAGTCGTCAACAGACCAACTCCCACACAGACCACAACAAGCTGTCGGACGACACATCGATCTGCACATCCAGCAGCTAACGTGCAGCTCCGATTTGGGCAGGAACTGCTTGCAACCCGCGCACTTCATCTGGAAAAATTCCATAATGAACAAAGGGGGCGGGCGATAATGGAGGAAACTAAGTAACACTCGAGGAAATTACCAGTTCCTCGCCAAAAACTGAACTAAACTACTCTAAATCTACAGTAGCTGAATGAAGTACACTAGTTAGTGACGAAATCCGTAGGAAAAACGATCGTATTCCAACGAGATTGAGTGAAAACTCCAAATTGAAAGCCTTAGTAAGATCCTTTGAACTGGCGCCAAAACCAGGGACAAAGGTAATGGCGGTTCCGGTGGAACAGCTTCGTCAAGAAAGATTTCTCAGTGACCACTGACACAGTCAAGTTTCGTCAAGAAACTTTTATGAATGACTGTTGACTGAGGGGCATAGAACGACCAGTTTAAGAGAGTTTGCCATTAAAAAATTTAATGGCACGATTTTCCCTCTTATTTGAAAGCCAAGTAAGATTACCCAAAGTGTTTATTATAGAGGTCAAAGTGTGGACATAAATATACAAACACTAAACAAATTTCACGATCACTTGAAGCACCATACTCTACCACAATCTTTTGTTTTCTATTTAAACACCCCATAATTTTTACAAGATGAATAGGAAGAAATTAGTATCATCAAATGAATGACAATCAGTCATGCAAACAAACATTCCAGTATCATGACAACAGCGAGAAAACCTCATGCCAGAATCCAAATTAAATCAGACACGACTCGAACAACAGCTGCAAAACAATGAAACCATAGAAACAGATGAATACTCTGCCAAGTCATGCCGGCACAATACTGAGCCCTACTTGTGACAGACTCGCGTGGTCGATCGTGACGACCTGACATGTGAACCAGGTCACCGTGGGCCGAGGTAAAACTGGCGCCCAGTGAGTCGGATTCCTCAGGGTCCACCCCCTGTGTCCACAGCTTGGAGGCTTCATGATATGAGAACAATTGGGCATGGTATCTTTACAACAGAGTTTTCATTGACAAATTGGCAAATGTACAATAATCCGTATCATCTATATTCTGTACACTGAAATGATTTTGGGTACGGTGACAACTATATAAATTTATTTATAACCATATGATATAACACTTTGCAGATTAAATGCATACATTTTGATGTAGACATGTCATCATTCATTGTCATGCTGCATCTGCTTGCAGTGGTCACGGGGAAGAGTAATTTACACAGCGGTACTATTTTGTGTGGTACATTGTACACACAGCTAGGAGACATTACTCTCGCCACAGACACCTACCGATCTGAGTGAGAACGTCCTCCGTCAAACTGTGTCGGCTGTTATCCATCAACAAATCTGAAGAACCTGTAAAATCATGAAGCTATTGTTAAAGGGCCACTGTATGGGATTCGGCTTTTAGGGGATTTCCAAGATTTTTCTCCCGACGCTTCTATTTATAGAACAAAAGGTCAGATTATGCTTTTGACCCAGAATCTCTGTCGAGTCAATTGTCAGATCACCCCAGGTCGGCTCGGCAGAGATCCTAGGCCAAAAACGTCATTTGACGTTTTGTTCTATAAATAGAAGGGTCGGGAGAAAAATCTTGGAAATCCCCTAAAAGCCGAATCCCATACAGTGGCCCTTTAATTTGTGATGAATTGAGAATGGTGAAGCTGGTATCCTTTCATATAAAGAGAAACACATCATACCAGTAAATATTCCCTCAACATCGTTGTTTTTCATTGTTTTTTTTTCACGTCGCAGAGGTGAACAGTAACTAACCACCATGACAACAATGCATACATACCTGACTTTTCCATGTCGACCATGATGCTGCTATCGCTGTTTGACCGGTGCATGGGACCGGGGGAGGGCAGGCCGTCGCCGTGGAGATGTGACTGGGACATGCTGAGGGGTGATGCCTCGCCACTGCAGGACCGGTGTCGGCCTAGGCGCGGGTCAGAGTCATCTTGCGATACTAGGGGTGTGAAATTTATCTTTCATGAAACGAATCAAGTCATGATTTTATTATACAGTATCATTACGGGATCTAATATTTGAACATAATAACAGATCGTTTTCCAAGAAACACAGTACATAAACTACAAGTGTTACATATAGCACAAGCCATTTTTACAGAAGGAGGGTTATTGGTCACAACTGTGCTATTAGATTAAATCAACCTTCATGAGCAACACCACTGAACCATATATGTCTGACCAGCAGCTTTCACACTTACGGCCGGGCTGTGGTCCCCTGACTAGGGGGGTGGACTCCCCAACAGCGAGGTGGTGTACCGGCCGAGAGGGATCAAGATCACCACGGTTACGCATCTGTGCCCTCAGGATCTCTATGGGATCATTTCGACTCAACCCACGCATGAAAGTCCGCTTCCTTGGGTCATCTAAAGAAACAGTCATGCAAACACATAAAATGTAGAATGTGGATTTCTATTGTGCTACAAACACACACTTAGCAACCAAAATCTTTTATGCAACTCTCATGGATTCTCCACGCAATTATCAATGAGTGCACGAACTGGAGTTTGGACGGCGCCCTCGCTGTCTCTTGGCTTTCTGCTCGCTGAGGCGATCCAAGGGCAGGTCGTTGAGGTCAAGGTCATAAACGTGGCGGGCGAGAACACGCGTCAACGTCTCCATGTGTTTCTACAAATCACAGATATCAGGATCAGGCCAAGAAAATTTCCCATCAATTCAGTAGTAGATTAGCTAGCCAGTGTAGATCCGTCTCTGACAAAGTTCGGGATTGGATAACAAGATTTATTTTGGATACTAACCGCCCACTCCTGCACAAGTTCGACCCAGGCCGTGAGGGAGGATAAAACTTTGTAGAAGTGGTCCCACAGCTGCGCGTTCACGTGGACATGGATGTTAGCCTTGATCCAGGTCACGATCAGGGTCTGCAGGAGTGAATAGTGCAGTAAAACAGGTTTAGTTTTTCATGTTCCAAGTCATAGGATTATTACCTGCATCGAAAGCCTTGAATAGTGTAACATGATGTGCAAATGTTTTTTTTTCATTTGAGCACTAATAAATGTAGAATTTAAACTCAGCTTTATGCACATGTTCAAGTTTCGTAAATGGGTCTGTACGGCCCTCTCGGCCGAGGTGAAGTCTGACTTTGCTCCCACCTCGAGGCTTGACCACTTAATAATCTCTGGCCAGCTATGATGTCACACACCCATCTCTGCGGAGGTGGACCAAATCTTCTGGCCATTACCATTATGTTCCAAACTTCCTGACATTTGACTAGATCTCTACCTGTAACAGAGGGTGAGCAAGCTTGCCCCCGAGACTATTCTCTCGATGTTTCGGTGGAGTAACACTCAGAACGCCGGCAGTGACCTTCAGTAGCACCAACAACATCTGTTCCCTGGAAGAAATTAATGATTCATTCTTTGATACATTGAAGTCGTTTAATGCAATTATTCAACAATTCTGGCTCATGTGTGGAATATCACTTTTTCGAGAAACTAGGCGTATATCATATTGCTAGCATGACTATTTACCAGGTTTTCTGTTCCATGAAGTGATTCTGGATGATGAATCTGTAGGCATTAATGACTTTCTTACAAATTGCAACCTGGAACGACAAAAACATACAGACTGAACACTGCACAAACTGCAGTATTTCAACTCAATCCACATACGGTATTATTATATACATGTATTCAGATTCTTAAGTTCAATGTAAAACATTTACCTGTGCCGTGAGCTGTACCCCATGGTCCGCCTCCCTGCCCGGTACTGGTATAATGTCCATTAGGAACACGTTGGCCGCGTTGGTGATGAACGTCTGTATCACCCGCTGGAGTCCTGCACTGACATGATGGCCACCGTCGGACACCGTAGACTTGGATAGTTGACTGGTCATGGACACGGCGTTAGGCAAGTGCGGCTGGGAGGCTGAATACTGTGCATGAGGATAGAAACATTTTGATTTAAAAAGGTTACAAACAATCATTACAGTGGGTGAATTTGGATGCAATGGAAGCGTTTTGATGAGAGGATAATATATGCCTACATTTGTACATGTACATGTACAGTAGATCCTGTGTTAAAGACCACCTGGTTTGGGAGACCACCTGGCATTTAAGACCATTTTTTCAAGGACGGATTGATTTCAATGTTAAATTCCCTGGTGTGAGCGACCACCTGACGAACGCGACCAGCGGCCACAACATAACGGTCAAAAGTTGGCCGGTCGTTGTTTTTTTACGACCACTGGCCGGCCGGTAAGCTGGGCCGGTGATCACCAGACCGCATCATCGCATGATCGAAAACAGAGGGAGATGTGAATTCTCTCGCCCAAACAAAATCCCTGTCATTGTCAAACAGCTGTCAAAACACCGCCCCACCCTCCACTCAGCCTTCATGCTTATGATAACAATCTGCCTCACACTTGATTGGATCTGTGTACATAGAACCCTCATGGATCATTAGATACACATAGCCAAACAGTCATCGTTTTAATGAAGATTAGAATGAATAAATAAATACGACACGGGCAAGAAAATATAGACTCTAGTTTTCGTTTTTGGCACGGCAGCCAGCCGAATCACACAGCACAAGCGCTGGGCACATTAATGTACAAATAAAGTAGGCCGATTGAGATTGGTGTTTTTGCAGATATATGTTAGTAGTTTATAAGAAATAAAGTAATGAATTGTGAAATTTCAATACAGAAAGTTCAAAGTGTCATTTATTCCACGCTGACAGCAACAAGTTGTGGGAAACTACATCGAGTCCACAAGTCCGCCAAAAGCACTTCTCACTGCGCGCATGAATACACACAGCATTCCACGCTCGGAAACCAAAGCTTGTTTTCACAGCCTAGCGGATTCATGAGTTAATCATGGCATGACACGGCTGGTCACAGATCGTTAGATCTACACGCACAGTTCATAGCAGTTCGCTTGCCTTGAAAGGTTGAGCAGATCAATTAATGTGAGACGTTCACAGTTTATCACCACACATTCACTATAAACTAGACGCTTCCGGTCGCCTACGACCGCTTGGGTGTATCCCCCGTAGCCCTATCATCTCTGTTGCCCCAAATATATCACTGTGAAGTGTGAAAAACTAGAGCAAGGGCTAAAAAAGATTACCAGAGAAATGTTAAATCTCAAGTCACAACTGTTTTCTTTTCCCCACCAAAATTGCTGCACTGATTTTCCGAGGTTATTGAAAGTCAAATTCAAAATCACCACTGAAATCTCTTTATATGAATTTCCATTCGACATGTTTGATAAAATAACGAAAATACAGATAGATCAATCTTTTCACCTATTTATATTTCAACTCAGAATATTTTACAAACTTGGTTCCATTCAAAGTAAAATTTGACCAAAAATTTCAAGATGACGAAATTGGAGCTAGATTGAACTTCTCACCGTAAGTTATATTTCGATTCATAACACATGTATGTGCCAAACATGGTTTCAAGTTGAAATTCAAAGTAAAAGTTAATCAAAACTGCATTTCAAGATGACAAAATTGGAGCCAGATCAAACTTTTCGTCATGAGTTATATTTTAACTCATAATACCTGCCCAACTTGATTTCAAGTTGAAATTCAAACTAGAAGTTGACCAAAACTGCATTTCAAGATGACTAAATTGGACCCAGATAGAACTTTTCGTCATAAGTTATATTTTAACTCATAATATGTGCCAAACTTGGTCTCAAGTTGAAATTCAAGCTAAAAGTTTACCGAAACTGCATTTCAAGATGAAGAAATTGGAGCCAGATCGAACTTTTCATCATATGTTATATTTTAACTCATAATATGTGCCAAACTTGGTTTCAAGTTGAAATTCAAACTAAAAATTGACCAAAACTGCATTTCAAGATGACGAAAATGGAGCCAGATCGAACTTTTCACCATAAGTTATATTTCGACTTATAATATGTGCCAAACATGCTTTCAAGTTGAAATTCAAAGTAAAAGTTGACCAAAACTGCATTTCAAGATGACGAAATTGGAGCCAGATCGAATTTTTCACCATAAGATATATTTTAACTCATAATTTGTGCCAAACATGGTCTCAAGTTGAAATTCAAAGTAAAAGTTGATCAATGTTTTCATAAAAAGCTATTGTGATCAATAATAGACTTAACTAGCAAAAAAATAATGTTAACTTATTTGGTCACAGCCATAAAATCTCTACTGGACAAAGCCTTCACCTTGTTGAGCCCAATAATAAATATTTCTTGTCTTAACTATTTTCATTGTGGTCAATAATAGACTTAACATGTAAAAATAAAGTAAACTTATTCGGTTACACCCAGAAATTTCTACCGGACAAAACCTTAACCTTGTTGAGCTCAATAATTATTGTTTCTCATCTTAACTATTTTTATTGAGGTCAATAATAGACTTAACTAGCAAAAAAAATGTTAACATATTTGGTTACAGACATAAAATGTCTACTGGACAGAATCTTTACCATGTTGAGCCCAATAATAAATATTTCTTGTCTTAACTATTTTTATTGTGGTCAATAATAGACTAAACTAGTAAAAAAAATGTTAACTTATTCAGTACACCCATGAAATCTGTACTGGACATACTTTCACCTTGTTGAGCTTAATAATAAATATTTCTCATCTTAACTATTTTTATTGTGGTTAATAATAGACTTAACTATTTTTATTGTGGTCAATATTGGACTTAACTAGTGAAAATGATGTTAACTTATTCGGTTACACCAATGAAATTTGTACTGGACAAAACATTTACCTTGTTGAGGTTAATAATAAATATTTCATGTCTTCAACTATTTTTATTATGGTCAATAATAGACTTAACTATTAAAAATAATGTTAACTTATTCAGTTACACCCATGAAATTTGTACTGGACAAAACCTTTACCTTGTTGAGCTTAATAATGAACGTTTCTCGTCTTAACTATTTTTATTGTGGACAATAATAGACTTAACTAATAAAACTAATGTTAATTTATTCAGTAATATTGTCCTGTTTTCACTGAAAACTTCAGTTCTCCATTCTGAACAAGAAACCAGTGTCATTACCTTCCACTGTACAGGCTATTGGAATGATCGTACATGTCAAAATGGATATTTCAAAATTTTGTAATAAGTTAGGCTGTTAACATTTTAATATTTATATGATCATTCTAAAAAACGATTGGTTTCGTGTGACAGCCCTTCCCAACAACACTTCCAAATATTATCGAGATTCGTCAAAAATTGCCATCTGTAGAGCGTTCACAAGCCATGTGTCTCAAACAGGCTGTTTTCAATGCAAAATGTGTCCCCAAACGACCAATTCAGTTGCCACGGCAACCAAAATCGATTGGTGTCGGGATCTTACCATAATATATGTGCCTGCAAAAAATAATGGTGATCGGGTGAGAATTGCGGCCTGTAGCGCGTTCACAAGCCATGTGTCTCAAACAGGCTGTTTTCAATGCAAAATGTGTCCCCAAACGACCAATTCAGTTGCCAAGGCAACCAAAATCGATTGGTGTCGGGATCTTACCATTATATATGTGCCTGCAAAAAATAATGGTGATCGGGTGAGAATTGCGGCCTGTAGCGCGTTCACAAGAAAATCTCTGCGGACGCGGACGCGGACGCGGACGCGGACGACGAAGCCAAATCCATAGTATCCGCCGAACTTTGTTCGGGGGATACAATAACGATGGTTTTATCTACAATTTATCAAATACCTGATACACAGCAACAATGGCAGATTCACGTAAACGAAAATGTCTAACCCTGCAGGATCGTGTCTAGGTAAAGTTACTCCACTCTGGGGTGGATGGCCCGACCCACTGTGGGTCGGGCCATCCACCCCAGAGTGAAGTAACTTTACCTAGATCGTGTCAAAGTTATCCAAATGTCCGACAGTGGCAAAAGTGGTCGTAAAATTGCTGAAGCCATGAACGTTGGTAAAACCCAAATCCAAAACATAATCGCTGAATCATTGGATTCATGTTCAAGATACAAACCTGACATGAGAGACCACCTGTCATTTAAGACCACTTTTCTCTGGCCCTTGAGTGGTCTTAAAACACAGGATCTACTGTATTTAGTACAGATGTAAGTCGCCTGTTTTGAATATTATAAGTAAAAGACACTTTAGCGCTGAAGAGTCACAGCGTACCATGTTGAAGTTGTCTGAGCCATTCTGTATGACAGGAGTGGACTCAGACCGGGACAGACTAATGTTGTCAGTGTTCTGTGTCACCTCCTGCATGAACACCGGCCGCTCCTTGTCATCCACGATCTGTAACACAGGGTAGTCGTGAATATAAGTACTTTTCACAATCATGTTCCCTCATACGAACCCTGTGGTTTACATGGATACACAGGGATTATTTCCAGAAGGTAGAAGGGTTAAAAGTGTCACTCACCTTGAACCAGTCCTGGTAGACATGGATGACTCGTTTGATAGCATCAGTTGAACCCTCATGGAATGGAAACTGGAAAGCCTGTCAGAACAAAGCACAAACCATGCATATATGTATCATGTGAACAAGTGATTGGCCAGAATCACACATACATCGCAGCAATCTTCACACGGATAAGGACTTGAAATTGCATTTGTAAAAGAGAAGAAACTCGACGCCCCAAAAACGTTCACCAACCTGTCTGAAGACTTCGTGCATGATGTCAATATTCTCGCGTGTGGAGTAGAGCACCTGACAGACGATGTCGTGTTCGTGGCTGGAATGTTCGTCGAGGCCGATATCGCTGCCGGTGGAGTCGTGCTCGGTGCCAGAGCTTCCCATGGACAGGGTGCTGGCGTTACTGCCGGGCTGGGTGTCACCTGCGGGGAGAGTACGGTCCACCGCGTCCTCAGGGGGCTTGTCCTGGGGGTCAGGCAGGCTGTCATGGGAGGGGGGAGGTATTACACAGATAACATCACTTCTTGTAGAACCACAATATTGCAATACAAATGATTGATTAGAACCACAATATTGCAATACAATTGGTTATACATCTGAAGAATAAATTGCAATGTGCAGACCCAAAGCAAAACTTTAGCTCATCAATTTTTCATTTTGGGAGATATCACGTTTAAATTTTTTTCGGTAAATCCCTTACTTATTCGGTGGTTTCTGTTTCTTGATGCTAATTGTCCTCGTAAACCATTCCACGACGGCTTCTTGGCACGCTGCCAAGATTG
Source organism: Terebella lapidaria (assembly GCA_949152475.1). Classification (NCBI taxonomy): domain Eukaryota; kingdom Metazoa; phylum Annelida; class Polychaeta; order Terebellida; family Terebellidae; genus Terebella; species Terebella lapidaria. The sequence goes on from OX424561.1 coordinate 20,451,878, forward strand.
GGGGTCGACTTGCCTCTGTTGCGGGATGCCACAACCTCTTCTCTGGCAACTCTGTCAACAAAAACATTGCTCATTACAGTACTCTCTCCCATCAGACCATGGCCTTCATTAAACTGTTACAACTCAAACAAGTTCTTTCAAGAATCAACTTTCAGAACTAGAAGCATTGAGTGACTTGACTAACCAGTGGTGGGTGAGTAGATGCTGTACTCCTTGAACTCTGGGAAGACATTTCTTAGGTAAAACTCCTTGAACTTGTTGAAGAGAAAGTTGAAACTGAACGTGTGCATCTCCGCCGAGGCCCAGTGTACCTTCTTCACCTGCCGGGGAACAATTCGCTTTATTATATGCCACACAAAGGGGTATGTAAAATAGGTATAATATGCAAACTCGCCACCAAACTCAAACAAACTTCAATGGGAACAAGCTACCATCCAACACATCAATATCTCATATTTTCCATCCTTTGGAATCATTCTGGACGAACCAGCAGCCCATCAATGGTTGTGGTGGGAAGAGTCACGAGGCAGACGATTGTGCCTCAGAATTTCAACACACAAATTTTCTATCCAGAAGATCCAAAGGATAGAAAAGGAGCATCTAGTTTTTTAGATTGGCTAAGTATGGAATAAACTAGCATCCCACACATCAATATATCATCAGCAACTCCATGTTCAAGAAAGACAACTCCAATAAACTGCATCAAGCACTGAAATTCTCAACATAATTTGTGCTAGGAAACTTTGTTCATTGTTTATTGACATATATGTCCAAATAATATCATTTTGTGCGGCAGAATATTGTAATCAAGATATATATATATGGCTGAACACTATCCAGACTGCTATGAAATATGTGCAATGCAGAAAACATTGTTAAAGTTGAAAACATACCAAACATACTTGGTATCAGAACACAACTTTCTCTAATACTGTAAACATTCCAACATCTACTCTGCATACCACCATGATATTTATCAATAGCAGGACATCACCACCAGGCACAAATACAACAACAGGCGAATAAACTGAAGCAATGAACTGTCTTTCCCTCTCTAATTAATGGTGATGTCATGATGGAAGCTTTTTTTGTTACAAGTCGTTTTTGTTGCTTCAAAATCGAATAGACATTAAATTTGCCATTTCCAGTGAAATGTCAGCTACATTGAATAACCTATAAGAGAGAATAGATTGTTGGAGTGGATTCTAATGACCAAACCCTGTAATTCATATAAATCTCATACCTAATGACACCATCCATAAAGATATCCAATCAATAGTCTGACCCAGATAAACATGCACGACTTCACCGCGAGTCAATTATAGCTGAATTATGGAAGTCATGAAACGGATTTGACTGGAATTTTATAGGGGCATAACATAATCACCATTATAAAAGCAACATGAATCACAAAAAAGCCAAACACACACCATGACAAAGTACATAATTTTCCATCATTGGTGACGCTCGAAGCAAGCGACATCAAGAGCTATTTATGCAAGGAGAGGGGAGGAATTTATTGATTTTTAGCATCACACACACGCCGACTATCATGGATGACAGCATTTTTACGAGTCCCGGTGGACATTTTGTCTTTTGTTTTTGTGTGAAGGGAGGGAAAAATCCAGAGCGATTCTTGAGCATTTATTTGGAGCAACGGCAACACACAGGCACAAAGATAAGGCAGCTCAGGAAATGGGGCAATATGCGGAGTAAAAAATGGTCAGAGATCGAGCTGATAATATACAAGTCACCAACAGAATAGGAAGCTTTAGGGCATGATACAGAACAGAACCTTGTACATGTATTCCATGGAGCATTACAATTCACACACAAATATTACAAGTTTTTCATCAGCAACATTGTACTCTACAATGTTGTAACTCATAGTTATTTCTGAGTAGAATATTTTTATGTTCTTCATTGGCAACATTGCGGCAAATGTAGTAGCTCATGGTTTTTTTTTTTCGTTGGGTAGATGGTAATAAAACAAAATAGTGTGATTGCTGTAACTCATATGCAAGATGCCTAGAACCAACCACAATAAAAAGTCTCTCACCATTAGAATACAGCAAACTTGTACATGTTTCAGGCATCCCACAAAGATATTTGCTAATGTTTGGCGACAAAAAAACCCCCAACAATATCTTGCCCTTACCTCATCGACCATGTACTTTAGGAGGAACTTGAGCAGTGTGCGGGTCAGGTTGTCATGTGGCTCCTCTCCGGACAGGGGCGGCAGGATGGGGCAGATCTCCATGGACAGGACCTTGTCTGAGAGGGGTGGAGTAAGTCAATGTACGATGTACTTTATTTCATTGCGCATACCATGAAAAGAAATTTATGATATGACGATTCAAATATATACCGGTACATTGTATTCATATAAATCTGAACATGAGATGACAGGAGAGCATCAAAAGTGATAAATATGTGGATGTTGAAACTACCGGTATCCACGTTTCATACTTGTTGAGCGTTAACAATACTGCAAACAAGATACCACGAGGAGGGAAAGAATCAATTTTTATGCAATGTTTTCATAAACGCCCAGAGATAAAGCAAAGTGGAATGCCACTGAACTGCAGACAAGAGGCTGTAAAGTATAGCCCATGGAGAGACCATGATAACACTGAGCGGGAAGGCTTCACAACCGGCCAATAGATCAAGAGAGCAATATGGAAACTATACAAGTATAACCACTGATTTTTTTTCACCAGTGAATATGGGAAATATTATGAATACAATGTATTGAATACCTATTCTAGTGAGTGTAGTGATAGTGGTAGGAGGAGGCTTCACTGGACAATTGATATATTTCCGTTAGAGTTTCTCTGCATAGATATATTATAATGATTCATGCACGAAAAGAAACTATACTTACTGTTAGCGAGAGTTCGCCCACTGAACGTGTCCATGCCGACACCCTCACTAGAGCCCAGCTGTGGTACGAGGCTACGATACGTCGAGTGACACTCGTCCGTCGCGTTGTCCATCAGGATCTGGTACCAGATCAGGAAGAGTCGCATCCCCTCCCGCTGTACCTGTCGTCATGGGAACAAACAGGGGTATTACTGGGGTGTCATTGAAACAACATGGGCTTTGTTTATGGTATTATGTTAGAATATATAACTTAGATCTGATAAAATTTGATAAGGGCTCCAGTGTTTTCATTACCTTGATTGAATTGCCTGGGTGCAACAATTTCTTCATTATACGTCCTGTCAAAGAAAAAAATGTCAATTGCTAATTTCAGAAGGGTTTTTTTTTCAGAAAGAATAAAGTAGCCAAATCTTCATCATCTTGTAACTTTCAACATGCTGCTCTGTAATTCTGTTCAGTCTGATGTTTATCTTTCTGTTATTTCACAATTTTTGCAAGTCTAAAGTCGAGATTTCACTCTCAGGTTACCTATGCTGTGGTACTGCCATCGCTTGTGGATCAACTCTGGCAGAAGTGTCAAGATTTTCTGTACAGAGACACAATAAACATGTGCAATCAAAACAGAAACATAGCACCAAGGGTGCTGTAGCTTACCGGCAATCATGAGAAACGCAGAGTATTGATTTTCCAACATATACATTGTTACACTGATCTTGCACTCTAATTGTCAAAAAATGTTCGTAAATGTTGCTGGAAACACATTTTCTGTATGGACTATAGTACGAAATCAAATTACACATCACAAAGGTACATAAAGAGAATCTTATACATGATTTTGAGATAAACTGTCTGAATAGATTTAGACAAAATGGCCACCAAAGACAAATTTCATCGTTTTTGACCTTCCAAGGTCATTATAATAATGAGCATTTTATAGTCTAGGATCACCAACTCAAGTCGGTCTCTCTGACTGCACAATTATTATCCCCGGCAGACCTGTTCACTCCGACACATACTCAACCTCCTGGGAGGCATACAGCTCCATGTGCAGCCATTATTTGGCGCAGGGAAACTGTGCATACACAATTGCCATCTCTGTCTATTGCCAGGTGCCCAATTATACTGTTTGGGTGAACAGCATACAGCAGCGCAGGTGAATGCACAAACAGGGTCACCCATCCATGTATTACCAAGTCCAAAAAATTTCTCAATGGCCAAAAAAATTTTTTTTTTTTTTTTGCTGGAAATGGCTCAAAACGAATAGTGACTTGATTTGGGACAAAAAATTTTTTTTTCGCCGACACGTCAAAAAATCAAAATGGCCGCCACACGCAGACCGGCAATTCAAGGGCAACGAAACTTATACACATCATAGAGGTACATGAGGGGAATGTTTTAAAACAAAAATCTCAAAACTGATCAGACATTTTTGAGAAAATGGCCATCAAGTCCAAAATTGGTCATTTTTCGACAAAAAAAGGTCGTTTTGACCTTCCAAGGTCATTGAAGGTCAAATTCAAGGTCATCACTCAAACCGCAATATATGGTTTCCCATTTGAATGTGCCATTACTTAGGCTCTATCTTCAAGTGTTCTATGAGTTTACTCTGCACAGCTCCCATTATGAAGGAAAATTGGGTGAAATTTTCCAAGTCCAAAAAATTTTTCAATGGGCAAAAAATTTTTTTTTTTTTTTTTGCTGGAAATGGCTCAAAACGAATAGTGACTTGATTTGGGACAAAAAAATTTTTTTTCGCCGACCCGTCAAAAAATCAAAATGGCCGCCACACGCAGACCGGCGATTCAAGGGCAACGAAACTTATACACATCATAAAGGTACATAAGAGGAATGTTTTGAAACAAAAATCTCAAAACTGATCAGACAGTTTTTGAGAAAATGGCCTCCAAAGTCCAAAATTGGCAATTTTTCGTCAAAAATGGCCGCCAAATCGGCAAAAACGATTCAATCAAAAAAATTTTAAAAACGTCTTTAGATACTGGCCCAAGGTATGTTCTGACAAATTTATGGGGAAATTCATCAAAAAAAAGTTACAGACCCGGACGGACGACGGACGGACGACGGACGACGGACGGACGACGGACGACGGACGAAATACCACGACAATAGCTTATCGGCCCAAAGGGCCGGTAAGCTAAAAAGCACAGATATACTCGAATATACATGGTATTTTCAAGAACAGGCAAATTAATATCGTGTTTCAATTAAAGTTGCCAACATATTTTTCAAGGCACAGTCATAACGACACAAACTAGCTCAAAGTTATCAGATTCTATCAGAAAACTTCCTGTGGGCCGTGGCTTTTTGAATTTATCATTATCTGGTCATATGGCCTTGCATGAAGGGTAGAACACCAGCCCGATCAACGACATATATGCTGATAACTTGAATTGGGCCACACATACAAACAAACACCAGGGCATTTGCACTTGTAAGCTTCAAGCAAACACGCTGTTACTTTTCTGTCACACTTTCCCTGCAGTCTTTTTTTTTTATTATTTATTCTGCAGTATGTGTTTTCACTGTGAATGAAGGTGACAATTTGGTGGGATTTTTCCAGCATGCTACAATTATATTTTTATGTCGCACACACTGCTAGCTTACCTCCAGGACATACAACACAAAGTCCAACTCTTCCCGGTGTTGCTTGTTCGCTGCAAGAAAAAAAAATTTACGTGGAGACTAATAATTGATGACCCAATCCATTACACCAATGACATTATATATAAATACCGCAGGTAACCATGACTACCACATGAGCTATAGCCTATAGAGTATGTTTCCACAGCATATTACCTTTTGATACAAGTATATACATATAATGTATACTAGTAACTGTCAAACCTCCCGAACATGAACACAAAGGACAATGATGAAATCATAGGGTCATTAGCCAACTTTACATCATGTGTCACAAACTATTTGGAAGTAAATTCACTCGTTCATCTTCCGATCATCCAGGGTCTGTGGTGTTCATTTATTACTTGTCAATATATATGGACATTGCATGACTTCATAACTTCATAATTTTGAAACCTAGAACACACATTGTCACATACAAAGCCACGCGTTCACCGTTCAACATGTTCAAGTAATTAGAATAAATTATTAAGTTTTCTGGCTGCATCCCATAGCATTCATCAGCCAATTGCTGATAAAGACTTACAGAGCTTTTTGGTTTCGTTTGTTTGTTTAGAATGAGTAATAATTTATAGCATTGCACAAGCCAGAAAATTAGTTATCTATAGATGCTTTGCTGTGACGTCACACTGGACGGCAAAATCATGTACAACGTCCAGTGTTTGTTGGTTCTATTGTGATTTCACTGGGAATTTTGCCGTCCAGTATGGCGTCATAAATAGAGAAGAAATACGTTATGACGTCACTTGCAAAGCATCTATATGTCTAATGCCAAAACTTGCAATCTAAATACATGAGTCAAACTAAACAGCTCACCTCTCTGCTTGAGATCAGCCTCTACAGTGGTGAAGTGGTCGTGGAATATGTAATAAATGTACGAGTAGTGCTGGTCAAAGAAGGTCTTGGCATCATCAACATCATACGTCTCTGAAAAATACCAGCAATACATGTACATGTCTATAAACCATGTTTGAAATCAAGTGTTTTTTTGGCAAATCATGATAACACCCTAAAATTGTCACCTGGTACGTCAAAAAGTATGGTTTACCTCATCCCCAGCCATGTTTTGGCAGTTTGCGCTTTTTATATCAAAATCATGCATCATCCATGCATCATCCATGCCTAAAACTGATCATTCAGATTGATTTTTCCACAGAGAAATTTTTTGCAGGACAGGGAATTATGTTGAAAGTGTTCTGCAAAATAGGCTACGTTAAAAGTGCCTGAGCACCCAGACCATGTTTAATAACCAGCTATAAACATTTGTATATTGTAGATAGGTATCAGCATGTATAATCTGCATGAAACCCTTGTCTCACGGATCTCCTGGTTTTCTATTATTATAATACCAATAATCAGGCGATAATACTCAATAACTTGTTCATGAAACTTTGCCTTGTGTGTGCATGTGCCATCAAGGGAATGAAACTTGGAAAATTAGATGTTCAGTCCATGAACCAATAATTTCTTGTAGTGACCATTTTTTACTGGCATGTACCATTTCTTCACTTGCATCAAAATTCATAAATGCATAACCACCTAGCAGAAGGGATGATCATTCACATCAAACTTTCTGTCATAATATATCATTACACATGTAATAATGCAATAAACATAACTTCTTTTTCGATGAGAGTGCTTCTAATCCTGGCAATAAAATGAAAATTTCAATGGTATGAGATGTTCAGGGGCAATAACAAAACAAAAGGTTGCGATTAATTACCAGTTACAACATCTGTGCCAAGTAGTTGGTAACCGGTGGAATGCATGACATCGACTTGTCAAGTGCACAACAATCCGTGGCTGTTAAATGTGACATGGAATGATGCCACACATTGTTCAAAGGTATTTTATTGCTCTATATTCCACCATTTGAGACATGTATATATACCATTCCCTGTTGCATTACAAAGTGACACATAAATTTCAGACATCAGTCTTTTTTTCAAGGCCAAGGGGTGCATTAACAGTGATTGGGAAAAGGAACTCGAAGTATGAGAGAAGCTCCCCTTCAGTTTGAAATGTATGTGGGATTTTCAAAAGTTATGGGGGATCTTTAAAAAATTATGGGGGATTTTCACAAAGTTGTGGGACATTTTGGGGGTGTACTTTTGAAAATGATTTTATTCAATAATCAACTGCGGTAGTTGTATCTATAAACCTGTCATTGTTGTCATCACGATCTGAATTACCACCGTGAATGCCTGATGTCAGTGTGTATATGTCAACAGTAACACATGGTTGTTGCCAGTGATTGTGTGGGCTGCTTCCTGCCGCTGCTGCTCAGTTCAGTCTTTCATCGCATCAAACAAAGTTTCTTTGTCATTGTGTTTTTTTAAATAAATTGCCATGGATGCAGAATTTACGATAATCAACTTTTTTGGAGGCACTGACAACTATCCCGAGGGCCGAGAGCGGTGTCAAAAACTGTCAGTGGATGTTTTGTAAATCTAGAAACTGTCAACTATGACGTCATGGGATACCCCGAATCATGCTCAGCCAGCCAATCCGTTCAGCGGTTTCTAGACTAAGTCTAGAGACCGTCTGACACTGACACCAAGGGTCGCCCCAACATAATGGAAGATCGTCATATGATTGATTTCCAAACTTTCGCAGTAATTCCAATAAAAACATAACATTCACAAATATTTACAGTGCGTGCATTGGGCGCACTGATGAACTGTTGTATGCGGGATATAAAGTTCTAAGTTATGCGCGATTCGCGCAATCCCGCACGTCTTCCTAATCACTGCATTAAAAAATAGTCATAAATTGTTTAATTTACCAGGGGTATGGGACTTCCTACCGAGTGCACTAATCATTGGATGGATTTATTCAGGGGGTGAGCACTCAGGATACACTTCAATGGCCAACACCAGTCATGTCACTGACAATAAATACGTGAGTTCGGAAATGTTTTAGGTCACGTCACCTGAAGTGGGTCGGGTTCAAGTGGTATAAACAAAGCCACCCTGTGTTGTCATGCTACCATTGTCGGGTCACTGTCACTTACACACTACTCGATTTGGCCTGTACGATACCAGAAATACATTATGTATTTTGTGATGATACTAAATACTTTGATTACTTCGAGTTTACCGCGTGACTCTCGTTTGAACGTGGTGCATACGAAAGTTTTGTTAGTATACCACTTGACCTGACCTAGAAACATTTCTGAACTGACTTATACACAAGTCACAAATCGCAAAGTCTATAATTGGTAACCAGCTGCTATGACAAGACTGTAGGCTTCAAAGCCATGAGTTGTTAGTTTATTTTAACATACATACACTTCACTGGCAACGGTTATTATGAAGGACAGCCACTCAACTGAGGCCGTCCATCTGTCAACCTGTCATCTTGAGTCACTCACCGAGAACAACCCTCAGGTGTTTCAGTCTTGTCACCGTGTCCTTCTTGTGGTCGAGCACCTTGCTCGCTGACTTCTTGACATCTCCGTGCGACTTACGCCCAAACATGACGCCCTGTTTCAACAGATCAGTTAATACACGGCGTAAATGTTACGCATCTTTTTTATTTTCATTCCTGAAAATTGATGAAAACACTTTTTTTGTCAGAATTTTGGATTCTGAACGGAAGTTGTCAAAGCGCAAAATCGCCATCACCCAAGGCGTATTCCACGAACATTTTCATTTGCAATAATTAATCTGTTAATCGCCAGATGGCAGCACGTCTTGATGGAACGTTATGATGAAAAGTTCTAATATTGTATGCCGGGTTACAAGCCTACTGGATAGTACATGGCAATAAAGTAAAGTCCTATCATATGTAGATTCACACTTTTTCATAGTCAAACGTTGGAACCTGGAATTAAGCATTAAAACCTGGAATCAAATGTTCAATCGGGAAATAAATATTTAAACCTGAAAATAAATGTCCAGACCAGGAATTAAATATTCCTGGAATTAAAGTGATATTGGCAGTAAGTTATGGATTTTTCCATATCTTTCTGATCGAACGAAGAAAACATAACAGTTATATATCTGCACTTGTATGCCCAAACAGACGCCCCTTTCTAATAGATTTCGTTGCGAGTTCCTGGTGGAGATTTTGAGTTTGTTCACATTACCGCCATTCTCGGTGCTTTGTATACCGTGACGCAGTGCGATTCCAGCTTACTCGTGTATGTTCGAGCCAATCGAGCGTGAACTAGGTTAAGTCAGAGGTAACTCTGAGTGGCGCACAAAACAAAAAAAAGCGGCTGCTAGTACTGTCATATGCTTGATTTATTCATTCGATCAAGCAAAGTTTGTTTTGTAACCTATTTTTCTGAGATCACAGGCATATATGTAATTGATTTGGAAAAAATAGTTTTCCTGCCAACATCACTTTAAATAGCCTTGATATTTCAACTATGATTTTGAGAAATACAGTAACTAATTTAAAAGGCCATGGCTTGTTCTGACTCTTGATTAACACTAACCTTAGATCTGTGTAAATAAACAACTTTACACCTATATGTAAATATTATAAATAAAATTTACAGACATTTCAATGAGATGAATTTGCGTTTGAAACGAATACGCCACTTTGAACTTGTGCCGTCATGAAATTACTACTGTGCCTACAATATATTTGCTGACCGAATATTTTGGTTTGGGATGCATTATGATTTATAGTAACATTTTCACTTTCATTGAAGGCTTCTACGTCTGTGCATTTACTTTAGAGGTCATATTTATTATTTTGATGCTAAATTACGTCCTCCAAATTTATTTACATTGGGGATGATGGGACCGAAGTCAAATTTCCAAACCCATTCACACCTAGACAGGTATGGAAAGTGGGCGGGGTCTTATCTTGAGCGACCATATCGGGCCGATGAATTTATTCGTGGAATAAGCCTAATCACGTTACTGATATCAAAACCAATCATGTGACTGGTGTGAGTCATGCGTGGGTTCCTCTTTCTTGTCAGTTTGTGATAGAAACGGCACTGTTACCGGCACTTCTTCAGCTAAACAACTGTCAAATGTACAAAATGAAAAGCTCTGTTTATTGCCTAGTGATTGTTGCAGCCACTGTGCTGTCAGTCAACGGTATCAGATGGAAGGATTGTGGTAAGTTTACCGGCAGTGAAATTTTGTTCACTCGTTAGTCGTTTGACATGTTTGAAGTCTCACTCACTCAGACTTCAGTCATCTGATCTGTCACTCACCTGTTCACCTGCTCACTCAGAGTCACTGAGACTGAGACTCACTATGACTGAGTCTGATAGACTGTAGCAGCTGTGTAGTGAACCTGTAGCTGTGGTCACTGATCAGTGATTATCATGGGAAGTTATGATGAATGCATGCCATGTACGCAGTTTTGAGACATGTTGACATATGGGGTTCTATTCTATAAGTAGATTTATACTCGGATTTTTCTAACTCGTTTACACTGTTTTTCGCTGATATTTTCGTGGTGCTATACGCTATTGTTCTATAACTTGGCATACTTCACCTGGGAGTCAAACGGCAACTTTCTACCAATTTTCAGACAGCCAACGCAAAAATTGAAAAAGTTGGCAATCTACCTCAATGTTAAATTTCAGCCCAAAACGGGATCTCGAGAATCTGAGCATATTTGAGGAATTGGTCCTGTTTACATCCATCAGGATTCGAGATATTCTTGTAACTTTGAATCAGAAGATACACTGGGGGTGTATTCTACTCAAATATGTTGATTTTGAAACACTGCTCCGCTACAAAACCGAGCAAAGGCACAAAATTGTGTGCGGGCCCAGAAATTAAATGATAGGGCTAAATTTAACATTGGGGTAGATTGCCAACTTTTTCAACTTTCGCGATAGCTGTCTGAAATTTGGTAGAAAATTGCCGTTTGACTCTCAGGTGAAGTATGCCAAGTTACAGAACGATAGCGTTTAGCATCACAAAAATATTTGCGAAAAACAGTGTAAACGAGTTAGAAAAATCCGAGTATAGTCATGCTTTCCAGTGTATCCGCGACCGCGCTCTCCAGGCCCGGAGCCGAGGGCTGAGCGACCTTGGGCTGATCAAGCGCAGATACACTAGATGTACATGCTTAATACATGTTGAATGTCATGGGCAATTTCATTCCCGATAATTCTTGTATACGTGAGTTCGGAAATGTTTTCAGGTCAGGTCAGTGGAATTGGGTCAGGGTCAAGTGGTATAAACATAGCCAAACCATGCTGTCACGCTACCATTGTCGAGTCACTGTCACCAACACATTACTCGATTTCGCGGGTACAATACTATATACTTTGTTTACTTCGAGTTCACCTCGTCACTCGCGTTTGAGCATGGTGTGCACGAAAGTTTTGTTTATACCACTTGACCCGACCTAGAAACATTTCCGAACTGGCTTATTGTTCGAATTCAAATCTTCGAGCACTAAAAGGTAACTTCAGGTTTCATAGTTTTTTGCTGCAAGCAGACTGATAGGTTATATCTAGGCCCTATGAAATTTCTGGAGTGGATTCTAATGCAAAGTTGGTCTTGTCTCGCCCCTGATAAAAATCTGATGAAATCGACTGTGCGTCGCTATATACTGTCTGTTGTACAGGTCAGCGACCAGTCTTATTACTGCTATTTGACAATTCATCAGCATCAGAAGAAGAACCCAGAAGAGAACTCGTGGAAGTTTCTTTTTAACAACAGCTTTTGGAAATTCAGTTTATCATGTTTGTGGAGTTCGGTCAAGAGATACCAAATGCGACAATAAGTCACGACGGTAATACAGTGGAACTATTTTTCCTAAAAATATAATTTGTTCACTGTCGTTTTAGGTATTTTTTGCCTAGTTAAGGTAGTCCGCTCCAAACAGTGAGGGGAGGGGGTCAAATAGTTTTTTAAAATAAATAACTGTGTCAACATAATCTAGAGCTTCAAAATGATATATTAAATACAGTAACTGTTCAGCATCCTGAAACTGAAAAGAAAATAGGGGGTCACCGTATCCGTTCGCATGGAAAACACGATGCAAGATGTTAATATGGACGAAAAAATATGCCAAAATGATATAATTTATGTCATTTTAGGTACTCAGTAAATGTGTGTGATTTCGATCGAATATTTAGAAAAGACGAGCACGGTGACCCCATATTTATTTTTCAGTATTAGGATGCTGATCATTTACTCTATAAAGATATGTCGTTTTGAAGAGATACTATTCAAGAAATTTTGACTCTTCGTTACCTCACTGTTTGTAGCAGACTACGTTAAGTACACACTAGTTAACAGATACTCTGCCGTCACTGACGATGGTGATGGGGCGCACAATCTAACACTGGGATCTGCATTGGATCTGTCAGTCACCAGGTCTACACCCTTTCCAGGGCAAAATTGGCAGTCACGTACATTCACATATTCACACTTTCATGTCTTGATTCGGAAGCAGTTTGTGAATTAAAAAAGAGATCACATACTATTTCTCAATTTATTGGGCTATCAACCTGTGATGTGAATCTCCTTTGTTGATGTAAGTATGGATGGCAGAGTTTAATTTGACAGTTTAACCATAATTTGAGCGTTATCATAAATGTACAATTTCCTGAAGTGTGGTATTGTTGAATTTGCTGTATAATGAGATCAGTTGTATGATGTTTGCTTTGTACATGTAACTGCTTCCTGTTTACTGAAATACTCTACTTGTATGGGACATGTCAGCACAAGATGTGATCATTACTTTGGCAGTCCTATATTTATATTGGCTAAAATGTGCTTTGTCCACCTCATCATGCTCATGAACGGTGTCCCCTTACCTACTTTTGAACCTTTTGTGCAGTGTCTTTTCACAGTACTGAGCACTGCAGTATTTGGGAAGTCTTACTTATATAGAACTGTAGAAACCAACCATCCTGAAGGCTAGCAGTAGCCCAGCATACGCATACTAGTACATGTACATTAATCATTTCATTGAAATAATTCACAACTGTAACTCTGTCCTCTTTTAATTTAAAACTATCATAACTAGTTTTTAGGATCCTGTCCAGGATTTTGTTCTGGATAACACCATTCACATTACATGATAAATATCGATAAGTGTGTAATAATAACTTGTTGAATGTTTTCACTTGATTTTCACAGTTTGTAGTTTGATGGTAAAGCTTTTCCATTGTGTTCTGTGACTACATGTTAATTGGTTTGAACTGTGAGAGTTGTGAATTGTTGCACACAAAGTCCATTTCCTCACAACAATAAATTATGTACATGTACCGCATAACTCATCACATGATCACAGTGTTCAAGTTTTAGCAGAAAGGAATTGGACTTTGATCGGTCTGAGGTCTCATACTTTTTTTTACCGACAATACAAAAATTGTATTTATCAGATGATTTTCTTTATCAGATGATTAGAGACACCTATATCTATGTATGGAGTGAATATATTGGTGAAATTGCTGAATAAAATGAGTTGCTATTTAATCACAGTCAGATGACTTCAGTCATCTGATCTGTCACTCACCTGTTCACCTGCTCACTCAGAGTCACTGAGACTGAGACTCACTATGACTGAGTCTGATAGACTGTAGCAGCTGTGTAGTGAACCTGTAGCTGTGGTCACTGATCAGTGATTATCATGGGAAGTCATGATGTTATGATGAATGCATGCCATGTACGCAGTTTTGAGACATGTTGACATATGGGGTTCTATTCTATAAGTAGATTTATACTCAGATTTTTCTAACTCGTTTACACTGTTTTTCGCTGATATTTTCGTGGTGCTATACGCTATTGTTCTATAACTTGGCATACTTCACCTGGGAGTCAAACGGCAACTTTCTACCAATTTTCAGACAGCCAACGCAAAAATTGAAAAAGTTGGCAATCTACCTCAATGTTAAATTTCAGCCCAAAACGGGATCTCGAGAATCTGAGCATATTTGAGGAATTGGTCCTGTTTACATCCATCAGGATTCGAGATATTCTTGTAACTTTGAATCAGAAGATACACTGGGGGTGTATTCTACTCAAATATGTTGATTTTGAAACACTGCTCCGCTACAAAACCGAGCAAAGGCACAAAATTGTGTGCGGGCCCAGAAATTAAATGATAGGGCTAAATTTAACATTGGGGTAGATTGCCAACTTTTTCAACTTTCGCGATAGCTGTCTGAAATTTGGTAGAAAATTGCCGTTTGACTCTCAGGTGAAGTATGCCAAGTTACAGAACGATAGCGTTTAGCATCACAAAAATATTTGCGAAAAACAGTGTAAACGAGTTAGAAAAATCCGAGTATAGTCATGCTTTCCAGTGTATCCGCGACCGCGCTCTCCAGGCCCGGAGCCGAGGGCTGAGCGACCTTGGGCTGATCAAGCGCAGATACACTAGATGTACATGCTTAATACATGTTGAATGTCATGGGCAATTTCATTCCCGATAATTCTTGTATACGTGAGTTCGGAAATGTTTTCAGGTCAGGTCAGTGGAATTGGGTCAGGGTCAAGTGGTATAAACATAGCCAAACCATGCTGTCACGCTACCATTGTCGAGTCACTGTCACCAACACATTACTCGATTTCGCGGGTACAATACTATATACTTTGTTTACTTCGAGTTCACCTCGTCACTCGCGTTTGAGCATGGTGTGCACGAAAGTTTTGTTTATACCACTTGACCCGACCTAGAAACATTTCCGAACTGGCTTATTGTTCGAATTCAAATCTTCGAGCACTAAAAGGTAACTTCAGGTTTCATAGTTTTTTGCTGCAAGCAGACTGATAGGTTATATGTAGGCGCTATGAAATTTCTGGAGTGGATTCTAATGCAAAGTTGGTCTTGTCTCGCCCCTGATAAAAATCTGATGAAATCGACTGTGCGTCGCTATATACTGTCTGTTGTACAGGTCAGCGACCAGTCTTATTACTGCTATTTGACAATTCATCAGCATCAGAAGAAGAACCCAGAAGAGAACTCGTGGAAGTTTCTTTTTTAACAACAGCTTTTGGAAATTCAGTTTATCATGTTTATGGAGTTCGGTCAAGAGATACCAAATGCGACAATAAGTCACGACGGTAATACAGTGGAACTATTTTTCCTAAAAATATAATTTTCTCACTGTCGTTTTAGGTATTTTTTTACCTAATTAATGTAGTCCGCTCCAAACAGTGAGGGGAGGGGGTCAAATAGTCTTTTAAAATAAATAACTGTGTCAACATAATCTAGAGCTTCAAAATGATATATTTTTTAGAGTAACTGTTCAGCATCCTGAAACTGAAAAGAAAATAGGGGGTCACCGTATCCGTTCGCATGGAAAACACGATGCAAGATGTTAACATGGACGAAAAAATATGCCAAAATGATATAATTTATGTCATTTTAGGTACTCAGTAAATGTGTGTGATTTCGATCGAATATTTAGAAAAGACGAGCACGGTGACCCCATATTTATTTTTCAGTATTAGGATGCTGATCATTTACTCTATATACTCAAAAAGATATGTCATTTTGAAGAGATACTATTCAAGAAATTTTGACTCTTCGTTACCTCACTGTTTGTAGCAGACTACGTTAAGTACACAATAGTTAACAGATACTCTGCCGTCACTGACGATGGTGATGGGGCGCACAATCTAACACTGGGATCTGTATTGGATCTGTCAGTCACCAGGTCTACTCCCTTTCCATGGCAAAATTGGCAGTCACGTAGATTCACATATTCACACTGTCATGTCTTGATTCGGAAGCAGTTTATGAATTAAAAAAGATGTCACATACTATTTCTCAATTTATTGGGCTATCAACCTATGATGTAAATCTCCTTTGTTGATGTAAGTATGGATGGCAGAGTTTAATTTGACAGTTTAACCATAATGAGAGCGTTATCATAAATGTACAATTTCCTGAAGTGTGGTATTGTTGAATTTGCTGTATATAGATCAGTTGTATGATGTTTGCTTTGTACATGTAACTGCTTCCTGTTTACATGGTTTACTGAAATACTCTACTTGTATGGGACATGTCAGCACAAGATTTGATCATTATTTTGGCAGTCCTATATTTATATTGGCAAAATGTGCTTTGTCCACCTCATCTTGTTCATGAATGGTGTCCGCAACTTTGAACCTTCGTGCAGTGTCTTTTGTTCACAGTACTGCTGTAGTATTTGGGAAGTCTTATATATAGAACTGTAGAAACCAACCATCCTAAAGGCTAGCAGTAGCCCAGCATACGCATACTAGTACATGTACATTAATCATTTCATTGAAATAATTCACAAATGTAACACTGTAATCTTTTAATTTAAAACTATCAAAACTAGTTTCCAGGATCCTGTTCAGGATTTTGTTCAGGGTAACACCATTCACATTACTTGATTTATCAATCAGTGTGTGATAATAACTTGTTGAATGTCTCCACTTGATTTTCACAGTTTGTAGTTTGAGGGTAAAGCTTCTCCATTGTGTCCTGTGACTACATGTTAATTGGTTTGAACTGTGAGAGTTGTGAATTGTTGCACACAAAGTCCATTTCCTATTATGTACATGTACCACATAACTCATCACATGTTCGCAGTGTTTAAATTGATCATAAGATCACAGTGTTTAAGTTTTAGCAGAAAGGAATTGGACTTTGATTGGTCTCACCCTTTTTTTTACTGACAATACACACAAAATTTTATTTATATGATGAACTTTTATCAGATGATAAGATTAGAGACACCTATATCTATGTATGGAGTGAATGTATTAGTGAAATTGCTGAATAAAATGAGTTGCTATTCAATAACATCACTCAGTCATTCTTGGCATTTGTACCTTAAGTTGAGTGTAATTTAGTGGTGGGATAATTTTTCAGGCATATTTCCAGATGACAGGACATAGAATTACGTACAAACCCTTGAAACTTGTCTGACCACAGCAGATAAATATCCAATGTATATGCTAATGTAAGCAAGATCCTACAATTTACAGTCTGCCAAATGTAGAAATTATTATCTGATTATTCAGCAAATTAATAAACCTCTTAAAATTTCTGCACATATTCACACATACATTAATTCAATTATGTGACAATGAAATGAATCATTGGTTCAGCATCTTTATGAGGCTCATCATTTCGTGATTACTTTGAACATTAAATCAGCTTTTATGGGAGTTACCTCGGCTAAAGCCATGGATTGAACAGTATGTAATTTGTACATGTTTGAATAGCTTCATTATTCTCTATATATATACATTGTATATATATATATATTATTTTGCGTGATGAATATAGTGACATATATTGATCACTGACCTGCCCATGGTTGTCCTGCTCACTCGTTAAACCAGCGAATCCCTGTATCTGACCCATTAACAAAGCATGGGTTATGACATATCCTGTGTCAGCCAAAAGTTTCACTCACCCATTGTCAGATATCCAAATCCAAATTTTGTAATCCACCGAGGGTACCCAAACTGTGAAGCAATATCATAGACATTTGTTGTTTACCGATTGCATAACTAGAGCAAAAGTTCCCTCTTGTCTCGGAGGGAGGAACACTGCTACCTACATTTTACATGTACTGTACACAGCTAAGCTCACTAATGTCAGAATCCGCATATTTTTAGCACTAGGCCAATAGTGCTGTGCACTGCATGTGCCCACTGACTTCACTAATAATGCTGCATCCATCACTAAATAAATACACTTTTTGTGGGATAAACATTTATGGTTTGAGTTTCTTCCAAATCTGTTGAGCATCGCAGAAGAAACAAATTCAAAGATATGGCCTGAAAAAGAAACCCGGCAGAATCAATTCCAGATTTCACTGCGCGGTTGATTACCATTTAATGAGTCCCTTTTGTTTGTAAATCCGCAGGCAGATGTAAAGAAAGAAACCTGGATTTGATCTTGATAAATTATGCTGTTACATGTTACTGTTTCCATGGATACCAAAAATGAAACCTGTTGTTTTGTGGGTGATCCACGGCAGCCAAATCGGAGAAGGGGAAGAAAAATTTGGACGGATGTCTCACACATCAATTTATAAAGCTTCTCCCGATAAGCAATGCGATAAGAGACTTCCGTTTGTCCGGTGGTGCTGGGGACTTTGTCCTCTTGCTACATGTTCCCCGAAAAATATCTCCATGACAGTGACGGAGGGTCAGAAACAAGGACTCGTAATGCATTTGTCATAATATTATTATGACCCACTGGAAAGATTCTCCGTCCCTTCCTTGTCAAACTGGTCAAGTTGAACTTGTTCACTATCCGCTGGAGCCAGGAGTTGTTGCATGTATGGTGTGGACTTGTGGATAAGAAACTCTTTCCCACTTGCGTTGGAGGCAGACGGGATGAATTATCTCCTTGCAGTGTGATCAGATACAGTTCTTGACAAGAGGTGCCGAAATTTGGAAAACAAGCTACGTAAGATGTAAGAGGTTTGCGTTGTTGATGTATTTTCCAGTGGAATACATGTAAGTTTTCAAGGTACGAGGCTTTTATCTTTCGCCGTACAATACTGGTATATAAAGAGAGGTACCGGTACGCAGTCACTGTTTTGTAAAAATTATGCATTGAAGCCAACGTACATGTACTTTGTGTGGATTTATAGAAAACTGCAGCTTTTGGGTGTGTCTGTTTGTAATCGCTAAAAACCAACGTTACCCACAGGTACATGTATTTACATCAGCAAAAGAAAGAATACCTGTGTATAGCTGATGATTGGATGATGTGATTTTCCTTTGAACTTTCTGCAGAATATATTGGGATATGAAACAGTTTCATGAAAAATGCTGCAAACATCTTTGTCTGTTGTTCATACGGCAAAACCTACATGTAGCTGAACTGAACCACAAGTCATTTGGATCTACCTGTAAGTTACAGCCATTTACAGGTATAACACTTTTCATGAGCACTGTAACATATAGTCAAGTGTTTGAATAGAAATTGACAAAGTTCACTGTTATACACATATACATGTAAGTAGCTTATTGCCATGGTTACATGGTTACACTGACCGGTACAGATGCAGCCTCCCTCAGCTGTGGGCTCAGCATCGTGGGCAGCTCGTCTGTCGGGAGGACGCTGCGACTCCTCGGGGTGGTGCGGATGACCAGGTTCGTCCGTTCACTGCTTGTCTGCGCCTCGTGGAAGTTCACCATAGCATCGTTGAGTACACTCTGTTTGCGCTTGTTCAGAATCAACTCTTTCGTGTCAAACTCAAAATTGCAGACGGATAGTCGATGTTTCCCAACTTTCGGGTCTTTCAGAAAGGCGGTCAGACCGAGAGCGGAATGATTAGATAAATCGTCACCGTCTTCTGATTTCTGCAAGAGGCCTTCTGCATTTTCAGTTGTTCCCTTATCCTGACTGACTTGTATTTGTTCACTATTTCCTGTTACTGATTTGTCCACCTCATGGGTGTTCCCGTCCTTGCTCGCCTTAGCTCGGGAGATGATGGAATATTTGCGCTTCGACTTAGCTGATTTCTCGGGACTTCTGTTGGGACCCTCACCTCCGGAAGACTCATCGTCATGACGACCAGGTGCTGCGGTGTCCAGACTAGTGACCGATGGTGACCTCGACTTGAACAACCTGGAGAAAAGTGTTTTCTTTTCCTTGTCTTTCTCCTTGGGCAGCACTCTCTTGGGTGACCCCTTGTCCTGGAAGGAAGACCTAAAAGTGTTCCCTCGATCGAAGTTGATGAGGACTTCCGGAGCTATTGCGAGATTCCCAACACTTTTCGATCGGGACCTTGCTGGATACTTCTGCAACATGTTTTCCGAAGAGTGGGAGTTTGGCAGAACAGCATTCGTGGGCACTGCACTGGAAGTGACATGTTTTGGATTCCAAGACACACCCTCATCTGATCTCCTGTCTGGGGAAGTTGCATCATCAGAGCCAGTGTCTATTTGAATGTCAGTCATGACGTTGAACCTCAGCTTGCGAGCGGTGGTGCTAGTGGTTTTTGTGTACACACCTTTTGATGACTTCACATTGGATACCTCTTTCAGTATGCTGTCTAATGTTTTGTCTGTAGGCAATGTGGTGTCGCCCACTGGAGTTGATGCAGCTAAAGGTTCATAAGGTGAACTTTGGTCAAAGTTCACAGGTTTTGCGATTTCAAGATCACCTGGTCTGATTGGGGATGATGCTGTAGTTGAATCTTCATCAGTGAACTTGGTTGCACCATACATGTTACTGTAGTCATCAGTATCCACAGGAAAAGCTGTTTTCAGGGTCGGGCCAGATTTTCTGCGACGTCTCGCACCTATCTGTGCCTTCTTTGAACTTGAAATATTATCCATGAACAGTGGCAGTGTGTTGTCCTGAGGGGACTGGGGAAGTTGTGGCCTTGTACCCAGGGATTTGTGCTCTATGTTTGGAGAAGAATGTCTCTTCTGTCCAAAATTGTATGAAGTTTTTTGGGAGTCATTGAGTCGTGCAGCTTCATACTGCAGGTCTATGTGCAGTTTGAGACCTCCTTTATTCAGTGACTCGCTTTCGCTGTGCCATTTCTTGCGCATCGATGGAGACAGTTTGGGCAGAGGAACGACCTTGGTCTCTTGATTCTCCTGCTTTTTGGTCTCTTTAGCACCTTTGCTCTTGATGAAAACATCTTGAATTTTATTCCAAAGCGATGGCCTCCTCGCTTGTTTCTTGGCTTTCCTAAAGCTGGAGTCAGATGACCCACTCGATTCCTTGCTAGTGTTAGGATCATCGCCTGAATAGGCCAGGCCCCAAGAGACTTTACTGTCTTTGCTGGTGTTGTGTAGTGACTGGTCTGCAGTTGAATCAGGCTCATTTGCTCCAGCCAGTGAATCGGTTTCCAAACTGCTTTTATCACATCTCCGCTGTTGCTCGGAAGTTACTCTATCAGATTTGCTCACATAATCCAAAAGGGACTGATCATCAAATATCCTAATGGGATTCACTGTTGCCTGTGTGTCCTCATGGGCTAGAACCTGACCAGATCCATCGCAATCACTGTCTGAGCCTTTACCGGCTGTGCTGGGACCTAACGTTTGCTCCAGATCGGCAGAGCCAGATGGCTCATTCTGTCCGTTTCCTGCGGATGCCTCCTGTTCTCCCCCATCTTCAGGAAGTCTTAACCTCACCGACACCCACTCAGCCAGCGAGAACTCATTGTAATCCATGCTACTTCTCCGCTTGTGTCATCAGGGTCAACGTGCAGTTACTGTGCGATAATTACCGTCGTCTTGTGACAATTCAAGGTGCACTCTGAGTTTTTTTCCCCTCCAGTTCTTAAAACCACTGCATGTGGACGTGTTGTTCTATGGCATGCCATGCATACACAGTGAATTCCAGGAAGGTGTTTCCAACAGAAGCTTCTATTGATCTCAACACTGGAGCTGGCATACAGTCGTATCTCTGTGATGTCCCCGTCGTCTCACGGCAGTGACATACCTGCGTGCCAGCTCGGGCGTCGCTCTATAAATGAATGGGGTTGCGGGCATCTCCCTTCCCTTGTAGGTCCACGCGGTATTTATTGGCACATTATCTCAGCCAATCTCGATCGATCAATTTAGGAAGGTGGCTCACGACACAGCTCCCTGAATTCAATCTATCTTCGCTCTGATGATAAACCTGCGGCCGAAAAAAATAGCAAAAAAGAGATATTGTGAATTACCCACACAACAAATCATCACTGAGAAGATATTAAACGCGAATAATTGCCTGGATTATACTTTCAACAAGTGCTCTTAAGATGTTTTAGGTCAAAGCTTCAACATGACACTTACCTTTAGTCTTAGCGCCGGGCTGATGCATAATTCTCGTCACATATTACACTTGTTGTCGGGTGGCCTCTCGTCTCGATGTCGTATCGGGAGTCGTATATCTCTCAGCTGATGACACTTGTAGTGTCGATCTAGCGGACTGCATCATTGCATCGTGGTCGGGGACGTCTGATAATGCCTGAGTGATCCGGTGCATGGCCTCGTCAATAAAACTGTTTGCTTTTGTATGGGCCGGCTATCCAGCGACATCCTTGCTCATACACTGGCATTGTATGCACTGTCGTGTGTGTCATTGGCTGGTGACTCTGTCTACTAGTATGCTCCTTTTCCTCCAGTTGTTGTTTATTGCTTTCCGCGATGTGACTGCTAGGCCAGCGAACATTCAGGATTACATCTCTCAGGTAGTTTGGCAATTGTCCATGGATGGTTTGTCGCGGTCATGCTTGTACACATGTACTTGTACACGGTTATGGTGCACAATTTACCGTTTTCCACACAACCGTATCAAGCACCTAGGAAATGAATGGAGTAATATTGATTAATATGCTTCCCATGCATTGTAATGCATGCATTCCAACAGTCGCAGAAACAGACTCCTCTCTGTGGAACTTTGTCTGTTGCAAGATGATTGATACATTTTGCACTGAATGTGAAGCATTGTGATAGTAATAAATATATTCTTCACACTCTCCTGAATCGTCAAAAAATTAGCACACTTCAAACAAAGAATTTTCTATATTGCTAAATTCCAATTTAATTCAGCCTCCATAATACATTGTAATATGTCAAATAACTCTTGAGTCTCTCAATTACTTTTTGTGCAAATCACACAGTTTAATATTCTATTCACCTTTCAAGTGCTTGCCGTTGCACTTTTAGTATCGTACGAAGTATATTCACTTGAACTGAGTCAGTAATGAATCCATAAATCCTGATTGATGTGACGAATTAAGATGTAATTGCATACAGATGATTGTTTTAACTAGGTAATCCTAATTTTGCCAAACAATAAATTGCATTATTACAGTTTCCATCCAATGTTATCGTCTAAATGCCAATATCTCTCTCTCTCATGTTATGTGAAATCATGCAAAAAAATAGCCATGTAAGATGTTATTTGTAAGTGTCCAATGTTGACATCTGATATAACATATCACACTGACAGAACAGATGTTGGTTTATAAATTTATGACCTGCACTCTGCGAACTATGGGTATGTCTATGTTCTTTCGGCTGAATACTAAGACGCATCTGTAATATTATTATACCACTACCTACCATGCTGACACACCGATTTTATAAAATGTATCCTGTGACATAATAGTATTATATCTCAACATATTTTCTCATACAAAATTTTTTCTCTTACTGGTAGTCTAATAAATTTACATGGAGTGATTTATATCGAGCTATATAAAAAAAGTTCTGTTATAGTTTGGCTCTACAGTACATGGTTTTGTAATACTGTTAGTATACCAACCTGTCTCGTGTTGTGGGCGTCTCTTTAAAAACTGCATGCTTCAGTGACTCTGCTGATATTCAAGGCCTCCAATATTTGTTGATTTGTTACTAAACACTGTCTATTATATGACTGTTTATTGCCGTGTAGAGCGTATGATGTTTACATGCGACCATCGATAGTGAAGTGAATGTCGTTGGTGGTCCATAGCTCCAGGGTGACATAACGTGATGTGACTATTTCTCCAGTGACATGACATCAATTAAATGTCCTGTATGTACCGTGATGTACATTGTACCTAGACAACATACGACATACTACCGGTAGTACCATATCGGTCTCCATCAGAAAAAAAGTTCTCACTCGCACAGATCGCTTTCTCGGTGTGCATTTATTGGCGGTATCAATGCCAGAATGAATACGTAGACACTAGAAAGACACACGACTGGCTTCTTACTTGTACATTCGAAGGAGTCGACATTTTCATACGGCTGCTAAGGAAGGTGATCAGTAATGTCAATAGCTTCCCTCGACTGTCAGGCTTAAAATTTGCTAACTGCAACAAATTACTGCATGTATCTTGTGGGATTCTAGCGGTATCTCCGCACAGCACACAAAACTAATCTCCTCACGTTTGCCTCTCTGTCCGCTAAAACGGACCAGATTGTGCTTTATTGCAACATTTTATGGGTTCACAAAAATCAAGGCTGCTGTTTACCGACAACTAACAATCGGAATTGCCTTCAGCAAACATTGATAATGCAGGAGACCATCGGAAATGTACACACGCAGTGAAGATAGCAGGCAAATTTAGATAACATTGAATACTTATTGCTTAACACATAAAAGAATGAAGCAAAGAAGAGAATGCATGGAACATAATTCCTAATCATTGTATTGTTCCTTTCACAGTGATGTAATTAGTATACTGAAGCTCTGTGATGCACATAATCACATGCAACAAATAATGATAGTGCAAACATTGCTCACTTGTATTGAAAAATGTGTACAAAAATAGAACTTTATGACTAATGACAAAGTTTTTAATAACAACTTGAACTGCAAACTATTTCTAGGGATGTGATGTAGTCCTAACTACTGACAAACATCATGAACATGCATGTGTAAACATAATTATATGCCTCTTGAGTAACTCTTTTGTAAAAAAATGGTTTTGTTTCATGTATGCATGAAGCAAAAGTTGATACCATTACAGCACATCATACTTACGAAATAATGTCCATTTTAAAACGGTGCTTTGTGTTTTCTATATTTCCAGGCTCAGTTGGGTCCACAGTCAAGTCTGTGTCCGTTACAGGGTGTAGCACAACAGATGTATGTCAACTGACCAAAGGCAAAAACTCCACCATTGAAGTTGACTTCACAACTAGTAAGTACACATAATCAAATGTCTCAAATAGTGGGCGTCTTCTGTTATAAATGCATTGTGAACCTTATGTACTTCCAACAATTCTTCTGTCGGATATAGTTTTTAGAAAGCTCTCATTTGTACAAACATACTTAAATGTCACATTTCAAATGATGACAGACATAATGTCATCGAAATGACAATAACATTATGTGTATTGCAGAGACCACCTTCCAAAAAGCGACGGCTGTCGTGCACGGCATCGTTGCGCACATCCCCGTACCGTTTAAAATTCCTCAGAGCGACGGCTGCCAGCAGTGCGGTCTCACCTGTCCGGTGAGCGCCGGAGCCACGGAGAAATACAGCACCAATATCTTCATCAAGCCGGATTACCCCTCGGTAAGCCGAAACTCCAGCTTTCAGATTACGTACCAGAAAATTTATTCAATTAAAATTAATTAATGTATCAGCCGTATCAGGAAGTTTTGAGTAAAGATACATACCGGCATGTTTTCCTAATAATCACCTCAATTTCAAAATACATGACTTGTAATTCTCAATGTCATCAAGACAGACATTGTCATTGTCTAAATGTCATGCAAAAATACTAGGAATCTATTTGTTTGCGAAAACACATTTTTTTTTGCCATATTGATAAAATCGCCGTTATTTTACGCATGCACAGATCAAAGTGGTGGTCGAGTGGGAGCTCAAAGACGAGAAAAAAAACGACATCTTCTGTATTGAGGTCGCGGCCGAGGTTACAGGTTAGACGATGACAACACGGAAACTCTACCCAGCGTGCGTGTAACAACAGATGATGTAAATACCGCTGCCTGCAGTGCCTTCAATGTAAAACCATCCATATATCATAGCACATTTTCTACTGTAATCAAGGCACGACATACTTGTAATCACACAGGGGCAACGCACACATATAAGCTAGAATTTGATACCATGTCTGCTTCAGTAAAATGTAATACCGGTAACTAGATGATCGTGTAGTGTGAGGATTTTGTGTGGATGTACTGACAATGACAATATATGCTGAAAATCTAAATGTATCAACATATATTACTTGATAACTGAGTGTATATGTATGAAAATTCATAATATCGCAAGTTTGCATCAAACCTACATATCCCTGTCTTATTTGTTGTAGGTGTGTAGTTTCGTATTGTATGAATCTAGCTTTTGCAACATGTTGATATGCATCATTGAAAGTCAAAAATAATTTTCGGTTACAAATCATACTTGAGTTCAAATCATGGTTGGAATGTGCTCCTTGTTATCGTGTAATAGCCAAAGACATGTAGTCCAATATTGTTATAGGTTGTGTTCTGACAAACGATCTGGTGAAGCATTTTGAAATCTATGTGGATTGTACGTGTATGTGTGTATCATCTGTTTGTTAATGAATCATTTTTAGTTTTGTATGTTTCACTGACAGTATTCTAGATATAAATGTTGCTGTTCGTTATTGGTACATTGTAGAAATCAGAAGTTCAAACAGGTCTGTGATATGAGAACTGGTATCGGGAAATTTGTAAATATATGAAAAAAAATAAACATTCAAAAATGTATTGTTCCATAAGCTAAGGGCATGATTAACCATAAATTTGTTTTAAATTATTGTGATTTTGGTTATCCAATATGAAATCAATTCAAAAGTTGGTAGATCTACATGTATGTATGCTAATCAGGGATACAATAAAATGTACAATATTAGTAGTGTGTAGTGCTTTATATTCTCTCATATGATATTATTACATGGGTAATGCTCTAAGTAACACATTACTATATGTGTACTCCATGTGTAATACTTGTACATGTATTACAATTTCCTCAAAATATTACTATATGTGGATTTACCGTATATCCCCTCAAGAAATACATCTACCTACTCTCCTTTACAGAATAAACAATGATATATGACTTATACAGTGGTCCCTGTAAAATAAAACCTCACCTTTTGCAGGAAAAATGAGGCGTTCTCTTCTAGGAAGTCTTATTTCACAGGCTCATTTACATGTTAATTTGATCTTTTGGGAATAGAAAGAAAAGTATGTACAGACAAGGAAATCTTATTTCGGAGGTATCTCATCTCACAGGGAACGCTGTATCTGGACACTCAAAAATTCTGGACCGGATAATTGCAGAATAGATAAAGGTGGAGGTGACAATTCACTGTTAATAGATGTGCGGAAAACGGTACCAACATCAATAAATTTTGACAGTTCCACCCTCTGGAGTGGAGTATATTTATTATTTTGATGCAAGACCTCAATCAGATGACTGGGAACAAGTTCTTGACATTTCCTCATCTTCAGGTGTGAGAATGAACTATTATCTGTTAGAAAACTACATTATCGATGTGTGGCACTCGACTGGAACCTTTCTGTCTGATACCTACCGAGCCTCAGAGTCTCAGAGTGGGGGCCGATGTGCACCCCTATCTGTTTTCCTGGAAGCAAGGGGCAGTTTGGTCTGCTAATGTGAATGAGACTCGACTGGATCACCGTCAGACAGTGTCATCACTTGTTGGGTCAGTTCTCGTTATTACATCACTTCACCACCTTGGCACAGGGACTCATGGACAAGGCCATCATTGGGGGTGGACATCGGTCGTGTATTCTCTCTGCACCAGGTGTCTTGTCTGGAGTGTTGTAGATAACAAGCAAATCTCATTGTGAGAGATGCACCAGTTCCCTTTTGGGTCACCACAGCTCCTAACGCCCGCATGAATCATGAGATCTATGCCAGCCAATAGGTAATCGTGGTCGACCAAGCCGCCCAGCTTGGACACAATTACTTCCAAACTGGGAATAGTCTCGGCTCACTTTGACGCAGAAGTTTCAGTACATCAGTACTGAGTCTGAGTAGACACTGGTGCCTAGATTCACAATGGATGTTCTCTACCAATCGGTTAGATCAGATCTGTTGGAATATCAAGCCAGTGGGCTATGATATGGGGGCTAAAGCCTGTAAATCTGGTTCGGAACTGGCAGATCGAACATTCTTGACGGATGTGTCGTACATAAAATGGGAAGCTTACATGGACGAGCAGGAACTGTCAGGCATGTGGAATGTCTAGGAACTGGGAATGCATATCAACGTTCTGGAGCTTTATAATGTGAGACGTTTGATCGAGCATTGGGGACCTCTTAGTCCTTTAGGGACGAGGTGGGTGGTGTTCAGAACAGTCGTAGCACACATGAGCAAACAGCGGGAACACGATCTAGGGAACTGGACTGTTTTGAGGTCGAGTGTCTGCTCAGGTCTGCCTTTTGGAATGGCCTGTTCACCAGGACACGCTTTCTACCAGGTGGGTGGAATGATGACATGATGATCACCAATCCCGAGGATTGTCAACACACTCAGAGTTTGAGTGTTTTGAGACCAAGTGTCTGCTCAGATTTACCTTTTAGTATGACCTGTTCATCAGGACACGCTACATGTATCTACCAGGTTGGAGGAATGTCTTAGTGGACGCCCTTCATGACCAGACATGGTTATCATCAATCCCGAGGATTTCATGGTGACCCACAAGGGAAGCACCCTGAACTAGTGGACCATATCCACTATCCCTGTGTTGGGACCTCATGAACAGAAAGCGCTGACTCCTTCTGTAACCTGGGTATGATCAGGATATTGTTGAGGTAAACTCTTTGGACTATCGGCACAGAGGAGCATGGAAGTTCCACATCCTGGTCCAGCAGGGGCAAGCCTCACGTACTGCAGTAGTTTGTGGTGAACTGGCGCGAGGTCAAGTTCTGGATACAAATGTGATGACATGTGTGACAAACGATCTTACATTTCGATAGGAGACTCGAAAACCACCGTTGAGACCAAAACTATGGTTCTTCCCTGTGCTCGGCAAGCGGGAAAAGTATGTTGTCTGACACGACACGAGGTACAATAGTTGTTGGCCATTAGAACGATCGAGGTGGTCAAAGAAGAACGAGGGTTCTACTCTGATCTTTCTTGTATTGAAACAAAAAACGGATGAGTGACGCTCCTTGTTCTGTCGAAACACAACAATTCCGGAATTCCCTAATCATACCCAGGTTGAAGATGGGGTCGGCACATTTCATTCAGAAGGCCCTAACAAAGGGAAAGTAGACAATCAGTATCAAAATTTAATTACACATACATGTACTTGCACACGTACATGTACATGTAACCGTTCATCAGGCCCATCGACACTACCTACAATTGGTATTAAATTGTGTAGTGCATCAGATTAGCTCTTCGTGGTACTTTATTCTGAGTTAACCACAGCATCTAATGAATCACATTGATCGTGAGAGCTATGACACCCAACAGTCCATTGTGAGCAATCAAGCAGTTCAGCTTTGAGATCAGTTTGGCTCCCAAGCTAAAATGAATTCTAAACTGAGAAAAGTCTCAGCTCACTATATACGATGCAAAAGTTCCAGTACATCAGAATCTAGTGTGGTTTGAGTCGCTGTGTAGACAGTGATGTCTAACCTAACAGTTGCGAAACCCCATAGACCAGTTAGAACAGATCGTGGTGTTGGGCTTTTGGGCCAACTGGGAATGTAACAGGTATATTAATTAGCGTCAATCCTTCAGGAACGGTGGCTGGTGTACATCTGTAGGGGAACTATACTTTTTTGAGGTCGAGTGTCTGCTCAGATTTTCTTTTTGGTGTGGCCTGTTCACCAGGTCACGTCATCTACCAGGTGGGAGGAGTGTCCTACATGTATTAAACGTTATTCATGGCCAGCCATGGTGATCATCAGTCGCGATGATTTTCGAGATATTTGTCAGGTCTTCGGAACGCAGAAGGGAGTGAAATGGCCAGATCTAAGTTAGATTCTGTTGGTTATGCGTTGCCGGCCGATTTAAAGCATGGTTTCCGCTGCTGCTGTCACTGGTGATCGACGTCCCATGGTAACTTCCAGTGAATGAATTGCTCAAAAACAGCCGGGGAAGGACATAAACCACAATTCTGCCTACGTGCAGGCTTCTCTCGACGGGTGTCACAGCACTGGACAGTATTTGTATGTTGGTCTAACGGAAGGTGAGTACATGTAGATCCACTCTCTGCCTCTCTGAGGGCAGTAATAGGTTTTTTGCTTTTTCTTTGAATTTGCTTCAATCTTTAGCCTACAATGATCAAGGGATACAAGTCCATGTCTGGGTATGGAATCAAACGGATGCATTAGGCTACTGTGTCTTTTTCAGAGGCTGAAAATTTACATCAATGGCACATCGATGCACACTTTTGCACATACAAAATATTGTCACACCAAGTCCAGCACACCTCTCTGGCATTTGCTTTCTGATCTAATGTGGACTATGTTCACCAGGTATTGCCTGTCCAATGCTGCCAAACTAAAAGAACCAGTCTTTCAGATTTAGACTTGGACCTCTGGTTGTGGCTCAGAAAACGTTGTTTGACCAGCAGGACAGGTAATTTCAATGCACATGTATATGAGCATAATTCTCTGTTTTTGTGGCTCAAGAAGAGCACCATTCTGCATCGATGCATGAAGGGAAGCGTGTACATTTTCCACTGACTGAACTTATTATCCAGTATATATAATATGTGTCCAGAATGTAGTGTCGCCAACTGTTCTATAAGTGCACCATATCTGTGGAATCATTACTTGTGTAGGTCTGAAAGACCTCGTCCCCGAAATCAGCTCTAATCCCACTGTTCAAAAATATCACCCTGGTCTAGTTAACCACCCATAAGGGTGCCCAGATAAGTGATTCGCCTGTCTCTGGTGAAGAACCAGATATATAATGTGACGCGAGTCAGCGAGTTCTTCCCCAGGACTGACGCCGAGATGACATCAATGTAAAAAATCAGCAAAACTTATAAATAATGTATGTTTGGTGAAACATGCATCAAGTTAACCAATTAAAACAGATAATCTGATGTTTAAAAAAACAGCTCTTCAAAGATTCAACCCAAATCCGTGGCCACATCCTACATGTATGAATCGTCCATGAGGAGGATGACCATGTCCAGGAAGTTGCAGTACTGCACCTTGTCACTGACCACCACCTACTTGTAATCCAATGTACCCTGAACTCTGCCAAACCAATCCTGCAGAGAAAAACAATCAGTGTCAGAAAACTTTGTTATCTGGTGATCTGGCTGTGTTTGACATCGCTATTTCACTGGCCAGATCAGATCAGTCACAGTTTGCTGAAATCTACCACACAAAACTGGTATATGTTCTCAACCAGCCCACCACTCCAGACCAAAACAGTAACTACAAGACGTGTCTTGCCATATTACAATAATCAACCATAAGGCTGGAATTGCGGGAGGTGGGCCAAACTCCAGAGTGATCTCGATCACTTCAAGTCCAAGCACTTTACCTTAAATTAGTCTACTGAAAAATGCAAAGTGTGCATACTTCCATTTGAGGATCGAGAGCTCTGGATATGATCCCAAGTCACCAGTAGGGGTCCTCAGTGAAATCAACCAAACACAGCCCATCTGTCATTCCTGCATAAGCATATAACCATTACCGAGTTAACCTTGTGCTCTTCAGGAAAATGCTCTCACTATTCAACAATCACTCACTACAGATCCCAAACCTAAATGTGCCCGATGAAAGTCAAACAACAGAAGCTACATCCACTTGGGGTGAGTTCCAACCTGTGTCAGCTGATGATGTCAGGTCCATATTATCCAATTCACCCACAAAGTTTTGCCTACAGGTTCCAATGCCATCCAGGATGCTCAAATCAATGCTAGGGAACTCTCCTACTAAGTATTAAACAACTCATAAACTGTTCGTTGTCTTCTGAGTGAGTGCCGATTACATGGAAAGAGGCAATGGTGACTCCACTCAACAATGAGAACATACTTTAAAATTATCGACCAAAAAGTAACTTGCCTTTCATCTCTAGCATGTTGTTGTCGGCAGCTCAGAGCTTACATATCACAACACAATCTCCAAGAACCACTAAAATCAGCATACAAAAGTAATTCTCTTGGAATTACTGGTGTCCGATTGAAGTGTTTCAGGTCGTCTCTGACTGGGGAGATACAATGTGTTGAGATCGAGGGAATATGATCACATCCCACTGTGATGAACTGAGCAGCCCTCAAGAATCCACCAGGCTCATACAGAATTCTGCAGCTTTTGTCTTTACTGGAACACCCAGGCATAGCCACATCACATACGACTCAATCAATCCCCACTGGTTCCCGATCAGACAACATATCACCTCCATGGTTGCTGTCATGGTCCCTCAACAACACAGCCCCTAGCTGCATCACGGATATGCTGCAAATCCACACGCCAGGTCGCTCACTCAGATAATCTTCCCGACAACTTCTTTCTGAACCTCGATATAAGTATAACATGTTTGGTGGCCACGTCTGTTTTATTTCATCTCCAAGACTTTGGAATAGCCTACCACTTGACATTACATGTACCAGTTCCTCCTACCTCACAGTTATCAAGAAACGCCTCAAATCATTCCTATTCACAGCTGCCTATCCAGAAATGTAGTTAATGTCCATGTCTCGCCTTGATTTGTCATTGGTCAGCGCCTTTGAGCTGAAGAGGCGCTCTATAAATATCAATTGTATGTTATAAATACATTCAATGATATATACAATACATAATGTAGCTATTTGTGGTGCAGTGTGTTTGTTTTTTGTTTTCCTCTCGTTGTGTTTCTTTTTCTTGTGTTTTCTTGGTTTCAGGTTTAGACCAAGACTCTGTTTACATTGAGCCTCTATACTAGTGTCCACCTACTACAGCGCTTGAGGCCATGTGGAGGTCGAGATTCTAGGCTCTACAAATTATCAGCATGCAGCGGCAACACCTGCAGAGCCACGGCTTGGTCGCCTCTTGTGGAGGTCATTTCTCTGTAGATCTTGCCTCTGCAAATTCACGTCTCTGGGGAGGTTCTCCGCACGTGTCCCCTCCAGAGCATGTCTGCAGAGTTAATTAGGGCCTATCTTTTCCACGTGTGTGGAGTCCATCTGTCACCTGTGGATACAGGTGTTTCCGCACGTGTACGTCAACCTACTTCTACTCTGCAGAGTGCAGAGTTGACCGTCAGTTCCGAATGTGGTTGCCTCCCTACATCAAAGTAGACTTCTCTCAATTATGGTTGTAATCTCATGCAGGATGAGATGGCATCCTTGCCGTGTGCTGCAACAGAATATCGATTGATAATTGATGTATAGGGCCAGGGACCGGATTCATAGAGTTGTTACCAACACCCTTCCCGTTGACATTTTCCAATTAAACCCTGTGGAGTCTCAGTCTCGGCTCCGCATTGCGGAGGTCAAATAGTGTGGAAGTAATAGAAGTCAAGTCCATCCAGGCCCTCGATCGCCTGCTCCTGAGGAAGCAGGACCATCCCAGGGTATGCGTCGTCCATGGTGTCTCGTTCAGAATGAGCTCCCAGAGAGCTGATTATCAATTATAGTCCACGCAATCCGGAAGTGAGTCATTCATGCCCGATCTTCTGCCGACACGTGCTTTTCGCTCTGCACGCACATCAGTCTCCGAGATCGTATGGACAGTTCTCCGTAAGTGGTTTTGCAGAGATCATGGTTTTAGCATTTTGTTTACCTCGTTATAATAGATCTAGTGTAGGCCTATGCTTTATCAGTTGAATTTCGCTTGAGGCATGTGCATCCTTATTGCATCGTGGGAGGGTAAATATAGGCCCTCATGGGTAAAAAAGAGGAAATATATGAAGCACATGATCATGAATTAATAGATCTATATTTTAAAAAAATCATGGATATACATGTGGATTTAGTTCTTTTCTCGTTTTTAGGCCATTTAAAACAAAGTTCGTAGGCTGTAGCGTTAATCTGTTAATTTGTTCATTTTGCTGAATCTGTACTGTTCCTGCCAAATCGTGATTCCGCCAAGTCATGGATTTTCTGCGGTCACGTGACAAGTGAACGATACTCGATCATGTGACAATGTTTACAGTTGAGTGAAGTTTTCAGAAAATAATGTCAACAGGAAACTTTTGTGGTTTGTCAGGTAAAAGTAAATTAAAGAAGTGAGATAATGTTATGTTTTAGGGTCTGCGATGCTCCTGTCGCTTGATCCTTATGCCGAATGTAACTGTATAGGTCTATTTAGGTGTATGTACGTATATGTATAGTGTACAGCGCTGTAGGCCTACTGACAATACCATCAAATTGGCGTCATGAGTCATGACGTGCACAATATAACCTGGAACAGTGAGTGCAAGCAATATATAGAAATGAATTTTGATCTTTTAATTTTAAAAATACCCATGAAATGAAAGTAACAAAGGCCTACTCGTATTCATGTAATATGTTCACAGGCATGTTCACAGGTAGCGTCAGAGTACCTAATCATCGGAGGAAGGTGCAGGATTGTACATTTTTGCCCGGAGGCATGCTATTCTGCTATGTCGGCCAATGTATATTCTGAACGATAAATTTGCTATTACGTGCTATTCCCATGCTACTGCTATTGCTACTGTTCACGGCCCTGGTACGTGAGCCGAATGCTACTGCTATTGCTCCTGCTATTCCTCCGCATGGTCGTGGAAGCGGACGCTACTGCTACTGCTATTGCTACTCCCCAGTTTCATCCGAGGCCGGGACGCTACTGCTACTGCTACTGCTATTGCTACTCCCCAGCTTGAACCAAGGCCGGGACGCAACTGCTATTGCTATTGCTACTGCTACTCCTCCAATGTGTGGTCTGGGATTCAGACGCTACTGCTACTGCTATTGCTACTGCTACTTCTCCAATGTGTGGTCTGGGATTCAGACGCTACTGCTACTGCTATTGCTACTCCTCCAAGGGCTGGTGTGGGAGACGGACGCTACTGCTACTGCTACTCCCCAGCTTGAACCAAGGCCAGTACGCTACTGCTACTGCTATTGTTACTGCTACTCCCAAGGTCTGGTCTTTCAGGCGGACGCTACTGCTACTGCTATTGCTACTGCTACTCCTCCAATGTGTGGTCTGGGATTCAGACGCTACTGCTATTGCTACTCCTCCAAGGGCTTGTCTGGCAGGCGTACGCTACTGCTACTGCTATTGCTACTCCCCAGCTTGATCTGTGGCCGGGACGCTACTGCTACTGCTATTGCTACTCCCCAGCTTGAACCAAGGCCGGGACGCTACTGCTACTGCTATTGCTACTGCTACTCCTCCGATGTGTGGTCTGGGATTCGGACGCTACTGCTACTCCCCGGCTTGAACCAAGGCCAGGAAGCTACTGCTACTGCTATTGCTATTGCTACTCCTCCAATGTGTGGTCTGGGATTCAGACGCTACTGCTACTGCTATTGCTACTCCTCCAAGGGCTGGTGTGGGAGACGGACGCTACTGCTACTGCTATTGCTACTCCTCCAAGGGCTGGTGTGGGAGACGGACGCTACTGCTACTGCTATTGCTACTCCCCAGCTTGATCCGTGGCCGGGACGCTACTGCTACTGCTATTGCTACTCCCCAGCTTGAACCAAGGCCGGGACGCTACTGCTACTGCTATTGCTACTGCTACTCCTCCAATGTGTGGTCTGGGAATCAGACGCTACTGCTACTGCTATTGCTACTCCTCCAAGGGCTGGTGTGGGAGACGGACGCTACTGCTACTGCTATTGCTACTCCCCAGCTTGAACCAAGGCCGAGACGCTGCTGCCATTGCTACTGCTATTGCTACTGCTATTGCTACTCCTCCAAGGGCTTGTCTGGCAGGCGGACGCTACTGCTACTGCTATTGCTACTCCCCAGCTTGAACCAAGGCCGGGACGCTACTGCTATTGCTACTGCTACTCCTCCAATGTGTGGTCTGGGATTCGGACGCTACTGCTACTGCTATTGCTACTCCCCAGCTTGAACCAAGGCCGGGACGCTACTGCTACTGCTATTGCTACTGCTACTCCAAGGTCTGGTCTGGCAGGCGGACGCTACTGCTACTGCTATTGCTACTGCTACTCCTCCAATGAGTGGTCTGGGATTCAGACGCTACTGCTACTGCTATTGCTACTCCTCCAAGGGCTTGTCTGGCAGGCGTACGCTACTGCTACTGCTATTGCTACTCCCCAGCTTGATCTGTGGCCGGGACGCTACTGCTACTGCTATTGCTACTCCCCAGCTTGAACCAAGGCCGGGACGCTACTGCTACTCAGGACGCTACTGCTACTGCTATTGCTACTGCTACTCCAAGGTCTGGTCTGGCAGGCGGACGCTACTGCTACTGCTATTGCTACTGCTACTCCTCCAATGAGTGGTCTGGGATTCAGACGCTACTGCTACTGCTATTGCTACTCCTCCAAGGGCTTGTCTGGCAGGCGTACGTTACTGCTACTGCTATTGCTACTCCCCAGCTTGATCTGTGGCCGGGACGCTACTGCTACTGATATTGCTACTCCCCAGCTTGAACCAAGGCCGGGACGCTACTGCTATTGCTACTGCTACTCCTCCAATGTGTGGTCTGGGATTCGGACGCTACTGCTATTGCTACTGCTACTCCTCCAATGTGTGGTCTGGGATTCAGACGCTACTGCTACTGCTATTGCTACTCCCCAGCTTGAACCAAGGCCGGGACGCTACTGCTACTGCTATTGCTACTGCTACTCCTCCAATGTGTGGTCTGGGATTCAGACGCTACTGCTACTGCTATTGCTACTCCCCAGCTTGAACCAAGGCCGGGACGCTACTGCTACTGCTATTGCTACTGCTACTCCTCCAATGTGTGGTCTGGGAATCAGACGCTACTGCTACTGCTATTGCTGTTCCCCAGCTTGATCCGTGGCCGGGACGCTACTGCTACTGCTATTGCTACTCCCCAGCTTGATCCGTGGCCGGGACGCTACTGCTACTGCTATTGCTACTCCCCAGCTTGAACCAAGGCCGGGACGCTACTGCTATTGCTACTGCTACTCCTCCAATGTGTGGTCTGGGATTCGGACGCTACTGCTACTGCTATTGCTACTCCCCAGCTTGAACCAAGGCCAGTACGCTACTGCTACTGCTATTGCTACTGCTACTCCAAGGTCTGGTCTGGCAGGCGGACGCTACTGCTACTGCTATTGCTACTGCTACTCCTCCAATGTGTGGTCTGGGATTCAGACGCTACTGCTACTGCTATTGCTACTCCTCCAAGGGCTGGTGTGGGAGACGGACGCTACTGCTACTGCTATTGCTACTCCCCAGCTTGATCCGTGGCCGGGACGCTACTCCCCAGCTTGAACCAAGGCCGGGACGCTACTGCTATTGCTACTGCTAGTCCTCCAATGTGTGGTCTGGGAATCAGACGCTACTGCTACTGCTATTGCTGTTCCCCAGCTTGATCCGTGGCCGGGACGCTACTGCTACTGCTATTGCTACTCCTCAGCTTGAACCAAGGCCGAGACGCTACTGCTACTGCTATTGCTACTGCTACTCCACCAATGTGTGGTCTGGGATTCGGATGCTACTGCTACTGCTATTGCTACTCCTCCAAGGGCTTGTCTGGCAGGCGGACGCTACTGCTACTGCTATTGCTACTCCCCAGCTTGAACCAAGGCCGGGACGCTACTGCTATTGCTACTGCTACTCCTCCAATGTGTGGTCTGGGATTCGGACGCTACTGCTACTGCTATTGCTACTCCCCAGCTTGAACCAAGGCCGGAACGCTACTGCTACTGCTATTGCTACTGCTACTCCTCCAATGTGTGGTCTGGGATTCAGACGCTAATGCTACTGCTATTGCTACTCCTCCAAGGGCTGGTGTTGGAGAAGGACGCTACTGCTACTGCTATTGCTACTCCTCCAAAGGCTGGTGTGGGAGACGGACGCTACTGCTACTGCTATTGCTACTCCCCAGCTTGAACCAAGGCAGGGACGCTACTGCTACTGCTATTGCTACTCCCCACCTTGAACCAAGGCAGGGACGCTACTGCTACTGCTATTGCTACTCCTCCAATGTGTGGTCTGGGATTCAGACGCTACTGCTACTGCTATTGCTACTCCTCCAAGGGCTGGTGTGGGAGACGGACGCTACTGCTACTGCTATTGCTACTCCTCCAAGGGCTTGTCTGGCAGGCGGACGCTACTGCTACTGCTATTGCTACTCCCCAGCTTGATGCGTGGCCGGGACGCTACTGCTACTGCTATTGCTACTCCCCAGCTTGATGGGTGGCCGGGACGCTACTGCTACTGCTATTGCTACTCCCCAGCTTGAACCAAGGCCGGGACGCTACTGCTACTGCTATTGCTACTGCTACTCCACCAATGTGTGGTCTGGGATTCGGACGCTACTGCTACTGCTACGCAGTACCCTCAGTATAGTACTAGAATTATCTTGTAAACTAATTGGTTCATTCCATATCATTTTCCCAGTCGGCCCACCTCAATGTTACTGGTACGCATTACCCTCAGTATAGTACTAGAATTATCTTGTAAACTTATTGGTTCATTCCATATCATTTTCCCTGTCGGCCCACCTCGATGTTACTGGTACGCAGTACCCTCAGTATAGTACTAGAATTATCTTGTAAACTAATTGGTTCATTCCATATCATTTTCCGTGTCGGCCCACCTGGATGTTACTTGTCCGCAATGCCCTCAGTTTTGTACTAGAATTATGTTGTAAACTAATTGGTTCATATCATTTTCCTTGTCGGCCCACCTCGATGTTACTGGTACGCAGTACCCTCAATATAGTACTAGAATTATCTTGTAAACTAATTGGTTCATTCCATATCATTTTCCATGTCGGTCCACCTGGATGTTACTTGTCCGCATTACCCTCAGTATAGTACTAGAATTATCTTGTAAACTAATCGGTTCATTCCATATCATTTTACCTGTCGGCCCACCTGGATGTTACTTGTCCGCATTACCCTCAGTATAGTACTAGAATTATCTTGTAAACTAATCGGTTCATTCCATATCATTTTACCTGTCGGCCCACCTGGATGTTACTTGTCCGCATTACCCTCAGTATAGTACTAGAATTATCTTGTAAACTAATTGGTTCATTCCATATCATTTTCCCTGTCGGCCCACCTCAATGTTACTGGTACGCAGTACCCTAAGTATAGTACTAGAATTATCTTGTAAACTACTTGGTTCATATCATTTTCCCTGTCGGCCCACCTGGATGTTACTCGTCTGATTACCCTCAGTATAGTACTAGAATTATATTGTAAACTAATTGGTTCATTCCATATCATTTTCCTTGTCAGCCCACCTCGGCGTTACTAATCCGCATTACCCTCAGTATAGTAGTTGAATTATATTGTAAACTAATTGGTTCATTCCGTATCATATTCCATGTCAGCCTACCTCCATGTTACTCGTCCGCAATGCCCTCAGTATAGTACTAGAATTATGTTGTAAACTAATTGGTTCATATGATTTTCCCTGTCGGCCCACCTCCATGTTACTCATCCGCATTACCCTCAGTATAGTACTAGAATTATCTTGTAAACCAATTGGTTCATTCCATATCATTTTCCCTGTTGGCCCACCTCGATGTTACTGGTACGCAATACCCTCAGTATAGTACTGGAATTATCTTGTAAACTAATTGGTTCATTCCATATTCCATAGCTATTGCTACTCCCCAGCTTGAACCATGGCCTGGACGCTACTGCTACTGCTATTGCTACTGCTACTCCTCCAATGTGTGGTCTGGGATTCAGACGCTACTGCTACTGCTATTGCTACTGCTACTCCTCCAATGTGTGGTCTGGGATTCAGACGCTACTGCTACTGCTATTGCTACTCCCCAGCTTGAACCAAGGCCAGGACGCTACTGCTATTGCTACTGCTACTCCAAGGTCTGGTCTGGCAGGCGGACGCTACTGCTACTGCTATTGCTACTGCTACTCCTCCAATGTGTGGTCTGGGATTCAGACGCTACTGCTACTGCTATTGCTACTCCTCCAAGGGCTGGTGTGGGAGACGGACGCTACTGCTACTGCTATTGCTACTCCCAAGCTTGATCCGTGGCCGGGACGCTACTGCTACTGCTATTGCTACTCCCCAGCTTGAACCATGGCCGGGACGCTACTGCTACTGCTATTGCTACTGCTACTCCTCCAATGTGTGGTCTGGGATTCAGACGCTACTGCTACTGCTATTGCTACTCCCCAGCTTGAACCAAGGCTGGGATGCTACTGCTACTGCTATTGCTACTGCTACTCCTCCAATGTGTGGTCTGGGAATCAGACGCTACTGCTACTGCTATTGCTGTTCCCCAGCTTGATCCGTGGCCGGGACGCTACTGCTACTGCTATTGCTACTACCCAGCTTGATCTGTGGCCGGGACGCTACTGCTACTGCTATTGCTACTCCTCAGCTTGAACCAAGGCCGAGACGCTACTGCTATTGCTACTGCTACTCCACCAATGTGTGGTCTGGGATTCGGATGCTACTGCTACTGCTACTGCTATTGCTACTCCTCCAAGGGCTTGTCTGGCAGGCGGACGCTACTGCTACTGCTATTGCTACTCCCCAGCTTGAACCAAGGCCGGGACGCTACTGCTATTGCTACTGCTACTCCTCCAATGTGTGGTCTGGGATTCGGAC
Organism: Terebella lapidaria; assembly: GCA_949152475.1. Taxonomy (NCBI): domain Eukaryota; kingdom Metazoa; phylum Annelida; class Polychaeta; order Terebellida; family Terebellidae; genus Terebella; species Terebella lapidaria. The sequence continues at coordinate 20,492,453 of OX424561.1, forward strand.
GCTACTGCTACTGCTATTGCTACTCCCCAGCTTGAACCAAGGCCGGGTCGCTACTGCTACTGCTATTGCTACTGCTACTCCTCCAATGTGTGGTCTGGGATTCGGACGCTACTGCTACTGCTATTGCTACTCCTCCAAGGGCTTGTGTGGCAGGCGGACGCTACTGCTACTGCTATTGCTACTCCCCAGCTTGAACCAAGGCCGGGACGCTACTGCTATTGCTACTGCTACTCCACCAATGTGTGGTCTGGGATTCGGATGCTACTGCTACTGCTATTGCTACTCTTCCAAGGGCTTGTCTGGCAGGCGGACGCTACTGCTACTGCTATTGCTACTCCCCAGCTTGAACCAAGGCCGGGACGCTACTGCTATTGCTACTGCTACTCCTCCAATGGGTGGTCTGGGATTCGGACGCTACTGCTACTGCTATTGCTACTCCCCAGCTTGATCCGTGGCCGGGACGCTACTGCTACTGCTATTGCTACTCCCCAGCTTGAACCATGGCCTGGACGCTACTGCTACTGCTATTGCTACTGCTACTCCAAGGTCTGGTCTGGCAGGCGGACGCTACTGCTACTGCTATTGCTACTGCTACTCCTCCAATGAGTGGTCTGGGATTCAGACGCTACTGCTACTGCTATTGCTACTCCTCCAAGGGCTTGTCTGGCAGGCGTACGCTACTGCTACTGCTATTGCTACTCCCCAGCTTGATCTGTGGCCGGGACGCTACTGCTACTGCTATTGCTACTCCCCAGCTTGAACCAAGGCCGGGACGCTACTGCTATTGCTACTGCTACTCCTCCAATGTGTGGTCTGGGATTCAGACGCTACTGCTACTGCTATTGCTACTCCCCAGCTTGAACCAAGGCCGGGACGCTACTGCTATTGCTACTGCTACTCCTCCAATGTGTGGTCTGGGAATCAGACGCTACTGCTACTGCTATTGCTGTTCCCCAGCTTGATTCGTGGCCGGGACGCTACTGCTACTGCTATTGCTACTCCTCAGCTTGAACCAAGGCCGAGACGCTACTGCTACTGCTATTGCTACTGCTACTCCACCAATGTGTGGTCTGGGATTCGGATGCTACTGCTACTGCTATTGCTACTCCTCCAAGGGCTTGTCTGGCAGGCGGACGCTACTGCTACTGCTATTGCTACTCCCCAGCTTGAACCAAGGCCGGGACGCTACTGCTATTGCTACTGCTACTCCTCCAATGTGTGGTCTGGGATTCGGACGCTACTGCTACTGCTATTGCTACTCCCTAGCTTGAACCAAGGCCGGAACGCTACTGCTACTGCTATTGCTACTGCTACTCCTCCAATGTGTGGTCTGGGATTCAGACGCTACTGCTACTGCTATTGCTACTCCTCCAAGGGCTGGTGTTGGAGAAGGACGCTACTGCTACTGCTATTGCTACTCCTCCAAAGGCTGGTGTGGGAGACGGACGCTACTGCTACTGCTATTGCTACTCCCCAGCTTGAACCAAGGCAGGGACGCTACTGCTACTGCTATTGCTACTCCCCACCTTGAACCAAGGCAGGGACGCTACTGCTACTGCTATTGCTACTCCTCCAATGTGTGGTCTGGGATTCAGACGCTACTGCTACTGCTATTGCTACTCCTCCAAGGGCTGGTGTGGGAGACGGACGCTACTGCTACTGCTATTGCTACTCCTCCAAGGGCTTGTCTGGCAGGCGGACGCTACTGCTACTGCTATTGCTACTCCCCAGCTTGATGCGTGGCCGGGACGCTACTGCTACTGCTATTGCTACTCCCCAGCTCGATGGGTGGCCGGGACGCTACTGCTACTGCTATTGCTACTCCCCAGCTTGAACCAAGGCCGGGACGCTACTGCTACTGCTATTGCTACTGCTACTCCACCAATGTGTGGTCTGGGATTCGGACGCTACTGCTACTGCTACGCAGTACCCTCAGTATAGTACTAGAATTATCTTGTAAACTAATTGGTTCATTCCATATCATTTTCCCAGTCGGCCCACCTCAATGTTACTGGTACGCATTACCCTCAGTATAGTACTAGAATTATCTTGTAAACTTATTGGTTCATTCCATATCATTTTCCCTGTCGGCCCACCTCGATGTTACTGGTACGCAGTACCCTCAGTATAGTACTAGAATTATCTTGTAAACTAATTGGTTCATTCCATATCATTTTCCGTGTCGGCCCACCTGGATGTTACTTGTCCGCAATGCCCTCAGTTTTGTACTAGAATTATGTTGTAAACTAATTGGTTCATATCATTTTCCTTGTCGGCCCACCTCGATGTTACTGGTACGCAGTACCCTCAATATAGTACTAGAATTATCTTGTAAACTAATTGGTTCATTCCATATCATTTTCCATGTCGGTCCACCTGGATGTTACTTGTCCGCATTACCCTCAGTATAGTACTAGAATTATCTTGTAAACTAATCGGTTCATTCCATATCATTTTACCTGTCGGCCCACCTGGATGTTACTTGTCCGCATTACCCTCAGTATAGTACTAGAATTATCTTGTAAACTAATCGGTTCATTCCATATCATTTTACCTGTCGGCCCACCTGGATGTTACTTGTCCGCATTACCCTCAGTATAGTACTAGAATTATCTTGTAAACTAATTGGTTCATTCCATATCATTTTCCCTGTCGGCCCACCTCAATGTTACTGGTACGCAGTACCCTAAGTATAGTACTAGAATTATCTTGTAAACTACTTGGTTCATATCATTTTCCCTGTCGGCCCACCTGGATGTTACTCGTCTGATTACCCTCAGTATAGTACTAGAATTATATTGTAAACTAATTGGTTCATTCCATATCATTTTCCTTGTCAGCCCACCTCGGCGTTACTAATCCGCATTACCCTCAGTATAGTAGTTGAATTATATTGTAAACTAATTGGTTCATTCCGTATCATTTTCCATGTCAGCCTACCTCCATGTTACTCGTCCGCAATGCCCTCAGTATAGTACTAGAATTATGTTGTAAACTAATTGGTTCATATGATTTTCCCTGTCGGCCCACCTCCATGTTACTCATCCGCATTACCATCAGTATAGTACTGGAATTATCTTGTAAACCAATTGGTTCATTCCATATCATTTTCCCTGTTGGCCCACCTCGATGTTACTGGTACGCAATACCCTCAGTATAGTACTGGAATTATCTTGTAAACTAATTGGTTCATTCCATATCATTTTCCCTGTCGGCCCACCTCGATGTTACTGGTACGCAGTACCCTCAGTATAGTACTAGAACTATCTTGTAAACTAATTGGTTCATTCCATATCATTTTCCCTGTCAGCCCACCTCGATGTTACTGGTACGCAGTACCCTCAGTATAGTACTAGAATTATCTTGTAAACTAATTGGTTCATTCCATATCATTTTCCATGTCGGTCCACCTCGATGTTACTGGTACGCAATACCCTCAGTATAGTACTGGAATTATCTTGTAAACTAATTGGTTCATTCCATATCATTTTACCTTTCGGCCCACCTCGATGTTACTGGTACGCAGTACCCTCAGTATAGTACTAGAATTATCTTGTAAACTAATTGGTTCATTCCATATCATTTTCCCTGTCGGTCCACCTGGATGTTACTCGTCCGCATTACCCTCAGTATAGTACTAGAATTATCTTGTAAACTTATTGGTTCATTCCATATCATTTTCCCTGTCGGCCCACCTCGATGTTACTGGTACGCAGTAACCTCAGTATAGTACTAGAATTATCTTGTAAACTAATTGGTTCATTCCATATCATTTTCCCTGTCGGTCCACCTGGATGTTACTCGTCCGCATTACCCTCAGTATAGTACTAGAATTATCTTGTAAACTTATTGGTTCATTTTATATCATTTTCCCTGTCGGCCCACCTCGATGTTACTGGTACGCATTACCCTCAGTATAGTACTAGAATTATCTTGTAAACTTATTGGTTCATTCCATATCATTTTCCCTGTCGGCCAACCTCGATGTTACTCGTCCGCATTACGCTCAGTATAGTACTAGAATTATCTTGTAAACTAACTGGTTCACATCATTTTCCCTGTCGGCCCACCTGGATGTTACTCGTCCGCATTACCCTCAGTATAATACTAGAATTATATTGTAAACTAATTGGTTCATTCCATATCATTTTCCCTGTCGGTCCACCTGGATGTTACTCGTCCGCATTACCCTCAGTATAGTACTAGAATTATCTTGTAAACTTATTGGTTCATTCCATATCATTTTCCCTGTCGGCCCACCTCGATGTTACTGGTACGCAGTAACCTCAGTATAGTACTAGAATTATCTTGTAAACTAATTGGTTCATTCCATATCATTTTCCCTGTCGGTCCACCTGGATGTTACTCGTCCGCATTACCCTCAGTATAGTACTAGAATTATCTTGTAAACTTATTGGTTCATTTTATATCATTTTCCCTGTCGGCCCACCTCGATGTTACTGGTACGCATTACCCTCAGTATAGTACTAGAATTATCTTGTAAACTTATTGGTTCATTCCATATCATTTTCCCTGTCGGCCAACCTCGATGTTACTCGTCCGCATTACGCTCAGTATAGTACTAGAATTATCTTGTAAACTAACTGGTTCACATCATTTTCCCTGTCGGCCCACCTGGATGTTACTCGTCCGCATTACCCTCAGTATAATACTAGAATTATATTGTAAACTAATTGGTTCATTCCATATCATTTTCCATGTCGGCCCACCTCGATGTTACTCGTCCGCATTACCCTCAGTATAGTACTAGAATTATCTTGTAAACTAATTGGTTCATTCCATATCATTTTCCATGTCAGCCTACCTCGATGTTACTCGTCCGCATTACGCTCAGTATAGTACTAGAATTATCTTGTAAACTAATTGGTTCATTTCATATCATTTTCCCTGTCGGCCCACCTCGATGTTACTCGTCCGCATTACCTTCATTCAGTATAGTACTGGAATTATCTTGTTAACTAATTGGTTCATTCCATATCATCTTCCCTGTCGGCCCAGCTCGACGTTACTCGTATGCATTACCATCAGTATAGTACTAGAATTATCTTGTAAACTAATTGGTTCATTCCATATCATTTTCCCTGTCGGCCCACCTCGATGTTACTGGTACGAAGTACCCTCAGTATAGTACTAGAATGATCCTGTAAACTAATTGGTTCATTCCATATCATTTTCCCTGTCGGCACACCTCAATGTTACTGGTACGCAGTACCCTCAGTATAGTACTAGAATTATCTTGTAAACTAATTGGTTCATATCATTTTCCCTGTCGTCCCACCTGGATGTTACTCGTCCGCATAACCCTCAGTATAGTACTAGAATTATCCTGTAAACTAATTGGTTCATTCCATATCATTTTCCCTGTCGGCCCACCTCGATGTTACTGGTACGCAGTACCCTCAGTATAGTACTAGAATTATCTTGTAAACTAATTGGTTCATTCCATATCATTTTCCCTGTCGGCCCACCTCAATGTTACTGGTACGCAGTACCCTCAGTATAGTACTAGAATTATCTTATAAACTAATTGGTTTATTCCATATCATTTTCCATGTTGGCCCTTTTCGCAGAAAGACATGACAATATCTTAACATGTATGTTGTTTAATATAGAACTGGAAATGTTCATAGCAAGGCTGTCCCGGTCTCAGATCAAGCCGGGGAGTGGCAGTAGTAATAGCAGTAGCAGTAGCATCCCGGTCTCAGATCAAGCTCAGGAGTAGCAATAGCAGTAGCGTCCGGTTCCCAGATCAAGCTGGGGAGTAGCAGTAGCAATAGCAGTAGCGTCCCGGTCTCAGATTAAGCTTGGGAGTAGCAGTAGCAATAGCAGTAGCATGCCGGTTTCAGATCAAGCTGGGGAGTAACAGTAGCAATAGCAGTAGCAGTAGCGTCCCGGTCTCAGATCAAGCTGGGGAGTAGCAGTAGCAATAGCAGTAGCGTCCCGGATCAGATCAAGCTGGGGAGTAGCAGTAGCAATAGCAGTAGCGTCCCGGATCAGATCAAGCTGG